>CM059435.1:15187813-16667146 GCA_030390025.1 Squalus acanthias | reverse complement strand
GCAAGATGCACAGTTTCCACAGGGCAAGATGCACAGTTCAAACTGGGCAAGATACACATTCCCACTGCAAGGTAACAGTTTCGCACAGGCAAGATGCACAGTACCCAAGGGCAAGATACCACGTTCCCAATGGGCAGATACACAGTTCCTCAGGCAAGATGAAAGTTCAACAGGTCAAGCTAAATCAGTTCCCACAGTGGCAAGATGCACAGTTCACAAGGGCAAGATACACATTCTCACAGGGCAAGATGCTCATTTCCCACAGGGCAAGAGCACATTTCCCACAGGGCAAGATACACAGTTTCCCACAGGGCAAGATGACACATTTCCCACAGGGCAAGATACACAGTTCCCAAAGGGAAGATGCACATTTCCCACAGGGCAAGATGCACAGTTCCCACAGGGCAAGATACACAGTTCCCACAGGGCAAGATACACAGTTCCCACAGGGCAAGATCACAGTTCCCACAGGGCAAGATGCACAGTTCCCACAGGGCAAGATGCACAGTTCAACAGGGCAAGATATACAGTTCCCACAGGGCAAGATACACATTTCCCACAGGGCAAGATACACATTTCCCACAGGGCAAGATGCACAGTTCACAAAGGGCAAGATGCACCTTTCCCACAGGGCAAGATACATAGTTCCCACAGGGCAAGATGCACAGTTCCCACAGGGTAAGATACACATTTCATAACAGGGCAAGATACACATTTCCCACAGGGCAAGATACACATTTCCCACAGGGCAAGATACACAGTTCACAAAGGGCAAGATGCACCTTTCCCACAGGGCAAGATACATAGTTCCCACAGGGCAAGATGCACAGTTCCCACAGGGAAAGATGCACAGTTCCCACAGGGCAAGATACACAGTTCTTAAAGGGCAAGATACACATTTCCCACAGGGCAAGGTACACAGTCCCACAGGTAAGATACACAGTTCCCAAGGGCAAGATGCACAGTTCCCACAGGGCAAGATACACAGTTCCCACAGGGTAAGATGCACAGTTCCCACAGGGCAAGATACACAGTTCCCACAGGGCAAGATGCACAGTTCCCACAGGGCAAGATGCACAGTTCCCACAGGGCAAGATACACAGTTCCCACAGGGCAAGGTACACAGTTCCCACAGGGCAAGATGCACAGTACCCAAAGGGCAAGATACACAGTTCCCATAGGGCAAGATACACAGTTCCCACAGGGCAAGATGCACAGTTCAAACAGGTCAAGATACACAGTTCCCACAGTGCAAGATGCACAGTTCCCACAGGGCAAGATGCACAGTTCAACAGGGCAAGATATACAGTTCCCACAGGGCAAGATGCACAGTTCCCACAGGGCAAGATGCACAGTTCCCACAGGGTAAGATGCACATTTCCCACAGGGCAATATACAAATTTCCCACAGGGCAAGATACACATTTCCCACAGGTCAAGATGCACCTTTCCCACAGGGCAAGATACACAGTTCCCACAGGGCAAGATACACAGTTCCCACAGGGTAAGATGCACATTTCCCACAGGGCAAGATACACATTTCCCACAGGGTAAGATACACAGTTCCCACAGGGCAAGATACACATTTCCCACAGGGCAAGATGCACAGTTCCCAAAGGGCAAGATGCACAGTTCCCACAGGGCAAGATGCACAGTTCCCACAGGGCAAGATATACAGTTCCCACAGGGCAAGATACACATTTCCCACAGGGCAAGATACACATTTCCCACAGGGCAAGATGCACAGTTCACAAAGGGCAAGATGCACCTTTCCCACAGGGCAAGATACATAGTTCCCACAGGGCAAGATGCACAGTTCCCACAGGGTAAGATACACATTTCACACAGGGCAAGATACACATTTCCCACAGGGCAAGATACACATTTCCCACAGGGCAAGATACACAGTTCACAAAGGGCAAGATGCACCTTTCCCACAGGGCAAGATACATAGTTCCCATAGGGCAAGATGCACAGTTCCCACAGGGAAAGATGCACAGTTCCCACAGGGCAAGATACACAGTTCTTAAAGGGCAAGATACACATTTCCCACAGGGCAAGGTACACAGTTCCCACAGGTAAGATACACAGTTCCCAGAGGGCAAGATGCACAGTTCCCACAGGGCAAGATACACAGTTCCCACAGGGTAAGATGCACAGTTCCCACAGGGCAAGATACACAGTTCCCACAGGGCAAGATGCACAGTTCCCACAGGGCAAGATGCACAGTTCAAACAGGGCAAGATACACAGTTCCCACAGGGCAAGGTACACAGTTCCCACAGGGCAAGATGCACAGTACCCAAAGGGCAAGATACACAGTTCCCATAGGGCAAGATACACAGTTCCCACAGGGCAAGATGCACAGTTCCCACAGGGCAAGATATACAGTTCCCACAGGGCAAGATACACATTTCCCACAGGGCAAGATACACATTTCCCACAGGGCAAGATGCACAGTTCACAAAGGGCAAGATGCACCTTTCCCACAGGGCAAGATACATAGTTCCCACAGGGCAAGATGCACAGTTCCCACAGGGTAAGATACACATTTCACACAGGGCAAGATACACATTTCCCACAGGGCAAGATACACATTTCCCACAGGGCAAGATACACAGCTCACAAAGGGCAAGATGCACCTTTCCCTACAGGGCAAGATACATAGTTCCCATAGGGCAAGATGCACAGTTCCCACAGGGAAAGATGCACAGTTCCCACAGGGCAAGATACACAGTTCTTAAAGGGCAAGATACACATTTCCCACAGGGCAAGGTACACAGTTCCCACAGGTAAGATACACAGTTCCCAGAGGGCAAGATGCACAGTTCCCACAGGGCAAGATACACAGTTCCCACAGGGTAAGATGCACAGTTCCCACAGGGCAAGATACACAGTTCCCACAGGGCAAGATGCACAGTTTCCACAGGGCAAGATGCACAGTTCAAACAGGGCAAGATACACAGTTCCCACAGGGCAAGGTACACAGTTCGCACAGGGCAAGATGCACAGTACCCAAAGGGCAAGATACACAGTTCCCATAGGGCAAGATACACAGTTCCCACAGGGCAAGATGCACAGTTCAAACAGGTCAAGATACACAGTTCCCACAATGCAAGATGCACAGTTCCCACAGGGCAAGATGCACAGTTCAACAGGGCAAGATATACAGTTCCCACAGGGCAAGATGCACAGTTCCCACAGGGCAAGATGCACAGTTCCCACAGGGTAAGATGCACATTTCCCACAGGGCAATATACAAATTTCCCACAGGGCAAGATACACATTTCCCACAGGTCAAGATGCACCTTTCCCACAGGGCAAGATACACAGTTCCCACAGGGCAAGATACACAGTTCCCACAGGGTAAGATGCACATTTCCCACAGGGCAAGATACACATTTCCCACAGGGTAAGATACACATTTCCCACAGGGCAAGATACACATTTCCCACAGGGTAAGATACACATTTCCCACAGGGCAAGATACACAGTTCCCAAAGGGCAAGATGCACAGTTCCCACAGGGCAAGATGCACAGTTCAAACAGGGCAAGATACACAGTTCCCAAAGCGCAAGATGCACATTTCCCACAGGGCAAGATACACATTTCTCACAGGGCAAGAGACACATTTCCCACAGGGCAAGATACTCAGTTCACAAAGGGCAAGATGCACATTTCCCACAGGGCAAGATACACAGTTCCCAGAGGGCAAGATACACAGTTCCCACAGGGTAAGATGCACATTTCCCACAGGGCAATATACACATTTCCCACAGGGTAAGATACACATTTCCCACAGGGCAAGATACACATTTCCCACAGGGTAAGATACACATTTCCCACAGGGCAAGATACACAGTTCCCAAAGGGCAAGATGCACAGTTCCCACAGGGCAAGATGCACAGTCCAAACAGGGCAAGATATACAGTTCCCACAGGGCAAGATACACATTTCCCACAGGGCAAGATACACATTTCCCACAGGGCAAGATGCACAGTTCACAAAGGGCAAGATGCACCTTTCCCACAGGGCAAGATACATAGTTCCCACAGGGCAAGATGCACAGTTCCCACAGGGTAAGATACACATTTCACACAGGGCAAGATACACATTTCCCACAGGGCAAGATACACATTTCATACAGGGCTAGATACACATTTCCCACAGGGCAAGATACACAGTTCACAAAGGGCAAGATGCACAGTTCCCACAGGGCAAGATACATAGTTCCCACAGGGCAAGATGCACAGTTCCCACAGGGTAAGATGCACAGTTCCCACAGGGCAAGATACACAGTTCTTAAAGGGCAAGATACACATTTCCCACAGGGCAAGGTACACAGTTCCCACAGGTAAGGTACACAGTTCCCAGAGGGCAAGATGCACCGTTCCCACAGGGCAAGATACACAGTTCCCACAGGGTAAGATGCACAGTTCCCACAGGGCAAGATACACAGTTCCCACAGGGCAAGGTACACAGTTCCCACAGGGCAAGATGCACAGTACCCAAAGGGCAAGATACACAGTTCCCATAGGGCGAGATACACAGTTCCCACAGGGCAAGATACACAGTTCAAACAGGTCAAGATACACAGTTCCCACAGGGCAAGGTACACAGTTCCCACAGGGCAAGATGCACAGTACCCAAAGGGCAAGATACACAGTTCCCATAGGGCAAGATACACAGTTCCCACAGGGCAAGATGCACAGTTCAAACAGGTCAAGATACACAGTTCCCATGGGGCAAGATGCATAGTTCAAACAGGTCAAGATACACAGTTCCCACAGGGCAAGATACACAGTTCAAACACGTCAAGATACACAGTTCCCACAGGGCAAGGTACACAGTTCCCACAGGGCAAGATGCACAGTACCCAAAGGGCAAGATACACAGTTCCCATAGGGCAAGATACACAGTTCCCACAGGGCAAGATGCACAGTTCAAACAGGTCAAGATACACAGTTCCCATGGGGCAAGATGCATAGTTCAAACAGGTCAAGATACACAGTTCCCACTAGGCAAGATACACAGTTCAAACAGGTCAAGATACACAGTTCCCATAGGGCAAGATACACAGTTCCAACAGGGCAAAATGCACAGTTCAAACAGGGCAAAATACACAGTTCCCACAGGGCAAGGTACACAGTTCCCACAGGGCAAGATGCACAGTACCCAAAGGGCAAGATACACAGTTCCCATAGGGCAAGATACACAGTTCCCACAGGGCAAGATGCACAGTTCAAACAGGTCAAGATACACAGTTCCCATGGGGCAAGATGCATAGTTCAAACAGGTCAAGATACACAGTTCCCACAGAACAAGATGCACAGTTCAAACAGGTCAAGCTACACAGTTCCCACAGGGCAAGATGCACAGTTCAAACAGGGCAAGATATACAGTTCCCACAGGGCAAGACGCACAGTTCAACAGGGCAAGATATACAGTTCCCACAGGGCAAGATGCACAGTTCCCACAGGGCAAGATGCACAGTTCCCACAGGGTAAGATGGACATTTCCCACAGGGCAAGATACAAATTTCCCACAGGGCAAGATACACATTTCCCACAGGGCAAGATGCTCCTTTCCCACAGGGCAAGATACACAGTTCCCACAGGGCAAGATACACAGTTCCCACAGGGTAAGATGCACATTTCCCACAGGGCAAGATACACATTTCCCACAGGGTAAGATACACATTTCCCACAGGGCAAGATACACATTTCCCACAGGGTAAGATACACAGTTCCCACAGGGCAAGATGCACAGTTCAAACAGGGCAAGATATACAGTTCCCACAGGGCAAGATACACATTTCCCACAGGGCAAGATACACATTTCCCACAGGGCAAGATGCACAGTTCACAAAGGGCAAGATGCACCTTTCCCACAGGGCAAGATACATAGTTCCCACAGGGCAAGATACACATTTCCCACAGGGCAAGAGACACATTTCCCACAGGGCAAGATACACAGTTCCCACAGGGCAAGATACACATTTCCCACAGGGCAAGATACACAGTTCACAAAGGGCAAGATGCACAGTTCCCACAGGGCAAGATGCACAGTTCCCACAGGGCAAGATGCACAGTTCAAACAGGGCAAGATACACAGTTCCCACAGGGCAAGGTACACAGTTCCCACAGGGCAAGATGCACAGTACCCAAAGGGCAAGATACACAGTTCCCATAGGGCAAGATACACAGTTCCCACAGGGCAAGATGCACAGTTCCCACAGGGCAAGATATACAGTTCCCACAGGGCAAGATACACATTTCCCACAGTGCAAGATACACATTTCCCACAGGGCAAGATGCACAGTTCACAAAGGGCAAGATGCACCTTTCCCACAGGGCAAGATACATAGTTCCCACAGGGCAAGATGCACAGTTCCCACAGGGTAAGATACACATTTCACACAGGGCAAGATACACATTTCCCACAGGGCAAGATACACATTTCCCACAGGGCAAGATACACAGTTCACAAAGGGCAAGATGCACCTTTCCTACAGGGCAAGATACATAGTTCCCATAGGGCAAGATGCACAGTTCCCACAGGGAAAGATGCACAGTTCCCACAGGGCAAGATACACAGTTCTTAAAGGGCAAGATACACATTTCCCACAGGGCAAGGTACACAGTTCCCACAGGTAAGATACACAGTTCCCAGAGGGCAAGATGCACAGTTCCCACAGGGCAAGATACACAGTTCCCACAGGGTAAGATGCACAGTTCCCACAGGGCAAGATACACAGTTCCCACAGGGCAAGATGCACAGTTCCCACAGGGCAAGATGCACAGTTCAAACAGGGCAAGATACACAGTTCCCACAGGGCAAGGTACACAGTTCGCACAGGGCAAGATGCACAGTACCCAAAGGGCAAGATACACAGTTCCCATAGGGCAAGATACACAGTTCCCACAGGGCAAGATGCACAGTTCAAACAGGTCAAGATACACAGTTCCCACAATGCAAGATGCACAGTTCCCACAGGGCAAGATGCACAGTTCAACAGGGCAAGATATACAGTTCCCACAGGGCAAGATGCACAGTTCCCACAGGGCAAGATGCACAGTTCCCACAGGGTAAGATGCACATTTCCCACAGGGCAATATACAAATTTCCCACAGGGCAAGATACACATTTCCCACAGGTCAAGATGCACCTTTCCCACAGGGCAAGATACACAGTTCCCACAGGGCAAGATACACAGTTCCCACAGGGTAAGATGCACATTTCCCACAGGGCAAGATACACATTTCCCACAGGGTAAGATACACTTTTCCCACAGGGCAAGATACACATTTCCCACAGGGTAAGATACACATTTCCCACAGGGCAAGATACACAGTTCCCAAAGGGCAAGATGCACAGTTCCCACAGGGCAAGATGCACAGTTCAAACAGGGCAAGATACACAGTTCCCAAAGCGCAAGATGCACATTTCCCACAGGGCAAGATACACATTTCTCACAGGGCAAGAGACACATTTCCCACAGGGCAAGATACTCAGTTCACAAAGGGCAAGATGCACATTTCCCACAGGGCAAGATACACAGTTCCCAGAGGGCAAGATACACAGTTCCCACAGGGTAAGATGCACATTTCCCACAGGGCAATATACACATTTCCCACAGGGTAAGATACACATTTCCCACAGGGCAAGATACACATTTCCCACAGGGTAAGATACACATTTCCCACAGGGCAAGATACACAGTTCCCAAAGGGCAAGATGCACAGTTCCCACAGGGCAAGATGCACAGTCCAAACAGGGCAAGATATACAGTTCCCACAGGGCAAGATACACATTTCCCACAGGGCAAGATACACATTTCCCACAGGGCAAGATGCACAGTTCACAAAGGGCAAGATGCACCTTTCCCACAGGGCAAGATACATAGTTCCCACAGGGCAAGATGCACAGTTCCCACAGGGTAAGATACACATTTCACACAGGGCAAGATACACATTTCCCACAGGGCAAGATACACATTTCATACAGGGCTAGATACACATTTCCCACAGGGCAAGATACACAGTTCACAAAGGGCAAGATGCACAGTTCCCACAGGGCAAGATACATAGTTCCCACAGGGCAAGATGCACAGTTCCCACAGGGTAAGATGCACAGTTCCCACAGGGCAAGATACACAGTTCTTAAAGGGCAAGATACACATTTCCCACAGGGCAAGGTACACAGTTCCCACAGGTAAGATACACAGTTCCCAGAGGGCAAGATGCACAGTTCCCACAGGGCAAGATACACAGTTCCCACAGGGTAAGATGCACAGTTCCCACAGGGCAAGATACACAGTTCCCACAGGGCAAGGTACACAGTTCCCACAGGGCAAGATGCACAGTACCCAAAGGGCAAGATACACAGTTCCCATAGGGCAAGATACACAGTTCCCACAGGGCAAGATACACAGTTCAAACAGGTCAAGATACACAGTTCCCACAGGGCAAGGTACACAGTTCCCACAGGGCAAGATGCACAGTACCCAAAGGGCAAGATACACAGTTCCCATAGGGCAAGATACACAGTTCCCACAGGGCAAGATGCACAGTTCAAACAGGTCAAGATACACAGTTCCCATGGGGCAAGATGCATAGTTCAAACAGGTCAAGATACACAGTTCCCACAGGGCAAGATACACAGTTCAAACACGTCAAGATACACAGTTCCCACAGGGCAAGGTACACAGTTCCCACAGGTAAAGATACACAGTTCCCATAGGGCAAGATACACAGTTCCAACAGGGCAAAATGCACAGTTCAAACAGGGCAAAATACACAGTTCCCACAGGGCAAGGTACACAGTTCCCACAGGGCAAGATGCACAGTACCCAAAGGGCAAGATACACAGTTCCCATAGGGCAAGATACACAGTTCCCATAGGGCAAGATGCACAGTTCAAACAGGTCAAGATACACAGTTCCCATGGGGCAAGATGCATAGTTCAAACAGGTCAAGATACACAGTTCCCACAGAACAAGATGCACAGTTCAAACAGGTCAAGCTACACAGTTCCCACAGGGCAAGATGCACAGTTCAAACAGGGCAAGATATACAGTTCCCACAGGGCAAGACGCACAGTTCAACAGGGCAAGATATACAGTTCCCACAGGGCAAGATGCACAGTTCCCACAGGGCAAGATGCACAGTTCCCACAGGGTAAGATGCACATTTCCCACAGGGCAAGATACAAATTTCCCACAGGGCAAGATACACATTTCCCACAGGGCAAGATGCTCCTTTCCCACAGGGCAAGATACACAGTTCCCACAGGGCAAGATACACAGTTCCCACAGGGTAAGATGCACATTTCCCACAGGGCAAGATACACATTTCCCACAGGGTAAGATACACATTTCCCACAGGGCAAGATACACATTTCCCACAGGGTAAGATACACAGTTCCCACAGGGCAAGATGCACAGTTCAAACAGGGCAAGATATACAGTTCCCACAGGGCAAGATACACATTTCCCACAGGGCAAGATACACATTTCCCACAGGGCAAGATGCACAGTTCACAAAGGGCAAGATGCACCTTTCCCACAGGGCAAGATACATAGTTCCCACAGGGCAAGATACACATTTCCCACAGGGCAAGATACACATTTCCCACAGGGCAAGATACACAGTTCCCACAGGGCAAGATACACATTTCCCACAGGGCAAGATACACAGTTCACAAAGGGCAAGATGCACCTTTCCCACAGGGCAAGATACATAGTTCCCACAGGGCAAGATGCACAGTTCCCACAGGGTAAGATGCACAGTTCCCACAGGGCAAGATACACAGTTCTTAAAGGGCAAGATACACATTTCCCACAGTGCAAGATACACAGTTCCCACAGGGTAAAATGCACAGTTCCCACTGGGTAAGCTGCACAGTTCCCACAGGGCAAGATACACAGTTCCCACAGTGCAAGATACACAGTTCCCAGAGGGCAAGATGCACAGTTCCCACAGGGCAAGATGCACAGTTCCCACAGGGCAAGATACACAGTTCCCACAGGGCAAGATGCACAGTTCCCGCAGGGCAAGATGCACAGTTCCCACAGGGCAAGATACACAGTTCACAAAGGGCAAGATGCACATTTCCCACAGGGCAAGAGACACATTTCCCACAGGGCAAGATACTCAGTTCCCAAAGGGCAAGATGCACATTTCCCACAGGGCAAGATACACAGTTCCCAGAGGGCAAGATACACAGTTCCCACAGGGTAAGATGCACATTTCCCACAGGGCAAGATACACATTTCCCACAGGGAAAGATACACAGTTCCCACAGGGCAAGATACACAGTTCCCACAGGGCAAGATGCACAGTTCCCAAAGGGTAAGATGCACAGTTCCCACAGGGCAAGATGCACAGTTCCCACAGGGCAAGATATACAGTTCCCACAGGGCAAGATACACATTTCCCACAGGGCAAGATACACATTTCCCACAGGGCAAGATGCACAGTTCACAAAGGGCAAGATGCACCTTTCCCACAGGGCAAGATACATAGTTCCCACAGGGCAAGATGCACAGTTCCCACAGGGTAAGATACACATTTCACACAGGGCAAGATACACATTTCCCACAGGGCAAGATACACATTTCCCACAGGGCAAGATACACAGTTCACAAAGGGCAAGATGCACCTTTCCCACAGGGCAAGATACATAGTTCCCACAGGGCAAGATGCACAGTTCCCACAGGGAAAGATGCACAGTTCCCACAGGGCAAGATACACAGTTCTTAAAGGGCAAGATACACATTTCCCACAGGGCAAGGTACACAGTTCCCACAGGTAAGATACACAGTTCCCAGAGGGCAAGATGCACAGTTCCCACAGGGCAAGATACACAGTTCCCACAGGGTAAGATGCACAGTTCCCACAGGGCAAGATACACATTTCCCACAGGTCAAGATGCACCTTTCCCACAGGGTAAGATACACAGTTCCCACAGGGTAAGATGCACATTTCCCACAGGGCAAGATACACATTTCCCACAGGGTAAGATACACAGTTCCCACAGGGCAAGATACACATTTCCCACAGGGCAAGATGCACAGTTCCCAAAGGGCAAGATGCACAGTTCCCACAGGGCAAGATGCACAGTTCCCACAGGGCAAGATATACAGTTCCCACAGGGCAAGATACACATTTCCCACAGGGCAAGATACACATTTCCCACAGGGCAAGATGCACAGTTCACAAAGGGCAAGATGCACCTTTCCCACAGGGCAAGATACATAGTTCCCACAGGGCAAGATGCACAGTTCCCACAGGGTAAGATACACATTTCACACAGGGCAAGATACACATTTCCCACAGGGCAAGATACACATTTCCCACAGGGCAAGATACACAGTTCACAAAGGGCAAGATGCACCTTTCCCACAGGGCAAGATACATAGTTCCCATAGGGCAAGATGCACAGTTCCCACAGGGAAAGATGCACAGTTCCCACAGGGCAAGATACACAGTTCTTAAAGGGCAAGATACACATTTCCCACAGGGCAAGGTACACAGTTCCCACAGGTAAGATACACAGTTCCCAGAGGGCAAGATGCACAGTTCCCACAGGGCAAGATACACAGTTCCCACAGGGTAAGATGCACAGTTCCCACAGGGCAAGATACACAGTTCCCACAGGGCAAGATGCACAGTTCCCACAGGGCAAGATGCACAGTTCAAACAGGGCAAGATACACAGTTCCCACAGGGCAAGGTACACAGTTCCCACAGGGCAAGATGCACAGCACCCAAAGGGCAAGATACACAGTTCCCATAGGGCAAGATACACAGTTCCCACAGGGCAAGATGCACAGTTCCCACAGGGCAAGATATACAGTTCCCACAGGGCAAGATACACATTTCCCACAGGGCAAGATACACATTTCCCACAGGGCAAGATGCACAGTTCACAAAGGGCAAGATGCACCTTTCCCACAGGGCAAGATACAAAGTTCCCACAGGGCAAGATGCACAGTTCCCACAGGGTAAGATACAGATTTCACACAGGGCAAGATACACATTTCCCACAGGGCAAGATACACATTTCCCACAGGGCAAGATACACAGTTCACAAAGGGCAAGATGCACCTTTCCTACAGGGCAAGATACATAGTTCCCATAGGGCAAGATGCACAGTTCCCACAGGGAAAGATGCACAGTTCCCACAGGGCAAGATACACAGTTCTTAAAGGGCAAGATACACATTTCCCACAGGGCAAGGTACACAGTTCCCACAGGTAAGATACACAGTTCCCAGAGGGCAAGATGCACAGTTCCCACAGGGCAAGATACACAGTTCCCACAGGGTAAGATGCACAGTTCCCACAGGGCAAGATACACAGTTCCCACAGGGCAAGATGCACAGTTCCCACAGGGCAAGATGCACAGTTCAAACAGGGCAAGATACACAGTTCCCACAGGGCAAGGTACACAGTTCGCACAGGGCAAGATGCACAGTACCCAAAGGGCAAGATACACAGTTCCCATAGGGCAAGATACACAGTTCCCACAGGGCAAGATGCACAGTTCAAACAGGTCAAGATACACAGTTCCCACAGTGCAAGATGCACAGTTCCCACAGGGCAAGATGCACAGTTCAACAGGGCAAGATATACAGTTCCCACAGGGCAAGATGCACAGTTCCCACAGGGCAAGATGCACAGTTCCCACAGGGTAAGATGCACATTTCCCACAGGGCAATATACAAATTTCCCACAGGGCAAGATACACATTTCCCACAGGTCAAGATGCACCTTTCCCACAGGGCAAGATACACAGTTCCCACAGGGTAAGATACACATTTCCCACAGGGCAAGATACACATTTCCCACAGGGTAAGATACACATTTCCCACAGGGCAAGATACACAGTTCCCAAAGGGCAAGATGCACAGTTCCCACAGGGCAAGATGCACAGTTCAAACAGGGCAAGATACACAGTTCCCAAAGCGCAAGATGCACATTTCCCACAGGGCAAGATACACATTTCTCACAGGGCAAGAGACACATTTCCCACAGGGCAAGATACTCAGTTCACAAAGGGCAAGATGCACATTTCCCACAGGGCAAGATACACAGTTCCCAGAGGGCAAGATACACAGTTCCCACAGGGTAAGATGCACATTTCCCACAGGGCAATATACACATTTCCCACAGGGTAAGATACACATTTCCCACAGGGCAAGGTACACAGTTCCCACAGGGCAAGATGCACAGCACCCAAAGGGCAAGATACACAGTTCCCATAGGGCAAGATACACAGTTCCCACAGGGCAAGATGCACAGTTCCCACAGGGCAAGATATACAGTTCCCACAGGGCAAGATACACATTTCCCACAGGGCAAGATACACATTTCCCACAGGGCAAGATGCACAGTTCACAAAGGGCAAGATGCACCTTTCCCACAGGGCAAGATACATAGTTCCCACAGGGCAAAATGCACAGTTCCCACAGGGTAAGATACACATTTCACACAGGGCAAGATACACATTTCCCACAGGGCAAGATACACATTTCCCACAGGGCAAGATACACAGTTCACAAAGGGCAAGATGCACCTTTCCTACAGGGCAAGATACATAGTTCCCATAGGGCAAGATGCACAGTTCCCACAGGGAAAGATGCACAGTTCCCACAGGGCAAGATACACAGTTCTTAAAGGGCAAGATACACATTTCCCACAGGGCAAGGTACACAGTTCCCACAGGTAAGATACACAGTTCCCAGAGGGCAAGATGCACAGTTCCCACAGGGCAAGATACACAGTTCCCACAGGGTAAGATGCACAGTTCCCACAGGGCAAGATACACAGTTCCCACAGGGCAAGATGCACAGTTCCCACAGGGCAAGATGCACAGTTCAAACAGGGCAAGATACACAGTTCCCACAGGGCAAGGTACACAGTTCGCACAGGGCAAGATGCACAGTACCCAAAGGGCAAGATACACAGTTCCCATAGGGCAAGATACACAGTTCCCACAGGGCAAGATGCACAGTTCAAACAGGTCAAGATACACAGTTCCCACAGTGCAAGATGCACAGTTCCCACAGGGCAAGATGCACAGTTCAACAGGGCAAGATATACAGTTCCCACAGGGCAAGATGCACAGTTCCCACAGGGCAAGATGCACAGTTCCCACAGGGTAAGATGCACATTTCCCACAGGGCAATATACAAATTTCCCACAGGGCAAGATACACATTTCCCACAGGTCAAGATGCACCTTTCCCACAGGGCAAGATACACAGTTCCCACAGGGTAAGATACACATTTCCCACAGGGCAAGATACACATTTCCCACAGGGTAAGATACACATTTCCCACAGGGCAAGATACACAGTTCCCAAAGGGCAAGATGCACAGTTCCCACAGGGCAAGATGCACAGTTCAAACAGGGCAAGATACACAGTTCCCAAAGCGCAAGATGCACATTTCCCACAGGGCAAGATACACATTTCTCACAGGGCAAGAGACACATTTCCCACAGGGCAAGATACTCAGTTCACAAAGGGCAAGATGCACATTTCCCACAGGGCAAGATACACAGTTCCCAGAGGGCAAGATACACAGTTCCCACAGGGTAAGATGCACATTTCCCACAGGGCAATATACACATTTCCCATAGGGTAAGATACACATTTCCCACAGGGCAAGATACACATTTCCCACAGGGTAAGATACACATTTCCCACAGGGCAAGATACACAGTTCCCAAAGGGCAAGATGCACAGTTCCCACAGGGCAAGATGCACAGTCCAAACAGGGCAAGATATACAGTTCCCACAGGGCAAGATACACATTTCCCACAGGGCAAGATACACATTTCCCACAGGGCAAGATGCACAGTTCACAAAGGGCAAGATGCACCTTTCCCACAGGGCAAGATACATAGTTCCCACAGGGCAAGATGCACAGTTCCCACAGGGTAAGATACACATTTCACACAGGGCAAGATACACATTTCCCACAGGGCAAGATACACATTTCATACAGGGCTAGATACACATTTCCCACAGGGCAAGATACACAGTTCACAAAGGGCAAGATGCACAGTTCCCACAGGGCAAGATACATAGTTCCCACAGGGCAAGATGCACAGTTCCCACAGGGTAAGATGCACAGTTCCCACAGGGCAAGATACACAGTTCTTAAAGGGCAAGATACACATTTCCCACAGGGCAAGGTACACAGTTCCCACAGGTAAGGTACACAGTTCCCAGAGGGCAAGATGCACCGTTCCCACAGGGCAAGATACACAGTTCCCACACGGTAAGATGCACAGTTCCCACAGGGCAAGATACACAGTTCCCACAGGGCAAGGTACACAGTTCCCACAGGGCAAGATGCACAGTACCCAAAGGGCAAGATACACAGTTCCCATAGGGCAAGATACACAGTTCCCACAGGGCAAGATGCACAGTTCAAACAGGTCAAGATACACAGTTCCCATGGGGCAAGATGCATAGTTCAAACAGGTCAAGATACACAGTTCCCACAGGGCAAGATACACAGTTCAAACACGTCAAGATACACAGTTCCCACAGGGCAAGGTACACAGTTCCCACAGGGCAAGATGCACAGTACCCAAAGGGCAAGATACACAGTTCCCATAGGGCAAGATACACAGTTCCCACAGGGCAAGATGCACAGTTCAAACAGGTCAAGATACACAGTTCCCATGGGGCAAGATGCATAGTTCAAACAGGTCAAGATACACAGTTCCCACAGGGCAAGATACACAGTTCAAACAGGTCAAGATACACAGTTCCCATAGGGCAAGATACACAGTTCCAACAGGGCAAAATGCACAGTTCAAACAGGGCAAGATACACAGTTCCCACAGGGCAAGGTACACAGTTCCCACAGGGCAAGATGCACAGTACCCAAAGGGCAAGATACACAGTTCCCATAGGGCAAGATACACAGTTCCCACAGGGCAAGATGCACAGTTCAAACAGGTCAAGATACACAGTTCCCATGGGGCAAGATGCATAGTTCAAACAGGTCAAGATACACAGTTCCCACAGGGCAAGATGCACAGTTCAAACAGGTCAAGCTACACAGTTCCCACAGGGCAAGATGCACAGTTCAAACAGGGCAAGATATACAGTTCCCACAGGGCAAGACGCACAGTTCAACAGGGCAAAATATACAGTTCCCACAGGGCAAGATGCACAGTTCCCACAGGGCAAGATGCACAGTTCCCACAGGGTAAGATGCACATTTCCCACAGGGCAAGATACAAATTTCCCACAGGGCAAGATACACATTTCCCACAGGGCAAGATGCACCTTTCCCACAGGGCAAGATACACAGTTCCCACAGGGCAAGATACACAGTTCCCACAGGGTAAAATGCACAGTTCCCACTGGGGAAGCTGCACAGTTCCCACAGGGCAAGAGACACATTTCCCACAGGGCAAGATACTCAGTTCCCAAAGGGCAAGATGCACATTTCCCACAGGGCAAGATACACAGTTCCCAGAGGGCAAGATACACAGTTCCCACAGGGTAAGATGCACATTTCCCACAGGGCAAGATACACATTTCCCACAGGGAAAGATACACAGTTCCCACAGGGCAAGATACACAGTTCCCACAGGGCAAGATGCACAGTTCCCAAAGGGTAAGATGCACAGTTCCCACAGGGCAAGATGCACAGTTCCCACAGGGCAAGATATACAGTTCCCACAGGGCAAGATACACATTTCCCACAGGGCAAGATACACATTTCCCACAGGGCAAGATGCACAGTTCACAAAGGGCAAGATGCACCTTTCCCACAGGGCAAGATACATAGTTCCCACAGGGCAAGATGCACAGTTCCCACAGGGTAAGATACACATTTCACACAGGGCAAGATACACATTTCCCACAGGGCAAGATACACATTTCCCACAGGGCAAGATACACAGTTCACAAAGGGCAAGATGCACCTTTCCCACAGGGCAAGATACATAGTTCCCACAGGGCAAGATGCACAGTTCCCACAGGGAAAGATGCACAGTTCCCACAGGGCAAGATACACAGTTCTTAAAGGGCAAGATACACATTTCCCACAGGGCAAGGTACACAGTTCCCACAGGTAAGATACACAGTTCCCAGAGGGCAAGATGCACAGTTCCCACAGGGCAAGATACACAGTTCCCACAGGGTAAGATGCACAGTTCCCACAGGGCAAGATACACAGTTCCCACAGGGCAAGATGCACAGTTCCCACAGGGCAAGATGCACAGTTCAAACAGGGCAAGATACACAGTTCCCACAGGGCAAGGTACACAGTTCCCACAGGGCAAGATGCACAGTACCCAAAGGGCAAGATACACAGTTCCCATAGGGCAAGATACACAGTTCCCACAGGGCAAGATGCACAGTTCAAACAGGTCAAGATACACAGTTCCCACAGTGCAAGATGCACAGTTCCCACAGGGCAAGATGCACAGTTCAACAGGGCAAGATATACAGTTCCCACAGGGCAAGATGCACAGTTCCCACAGGGCAAGATGCACAGTTCCCACAGGGTAAGATGCACATTTCCCACAGGGCAATATACAAATTTCCCACAGGGCAAGATACACATTTCCCACAGGTCAAGATGCACCTTTCCCACAGGGTAAGATACACAGTTCCCACAGGGTAAGATGCACATTTCCCACAGGGCAAGATACACATTTCCCACAGGGTAAGATACACAGTTCCCACAGGGCAAGATACACATTTCCCACAGGGCAAGATGCACAGTTCCCAAAGGGCAAGATGCACAGTTCCCACAGGGCAAGATGCACAGTTCCCACAGGGCAAGATATACAGTTCCCACAGGGCAAGATACACATTTCCCACAGGGCAAGATACACATTTCCCACAGGGCAAGATGCACAGTTCACAAAGGGCAAGATGCACCTTTCCCACAGGGCAAGATACATCGTTCCCACAGGGCAAGATGCACAGTTCCCACAGGGTAAGATACACATTTCACACAGGGCAAGATACACATTTCCCACAGGGCAAGATACACATTTCCCACAGGGCAAGATACACAGTTCACAAAGGGCAAGATGCACCTTTCCCACAGGGCAAGATACATAGTTCCCATAGGGCAAGATGCACAGTTCCCACAGGGAAAGATGCACAGTTCCCACAGGGCAAGATACACAGTTCTTAAAGGGCAAGATACACATTTCCCACAGGGCAAGGTACACAGTTCCCACAGGTAAGATACACAGTTCCCAGAGGGCAAGATGCACAGTTCCCACAGGGCAAGATACACAGTTCCCACAGGGTAAGATGCACAGTTCCCACAGGGCAAGATACACAGTTCCCACAGGGCAAGATGCACAGTTCCCACAGGGCAAGATGCACAGTTCAAACAGGGCAAGATACACAGTTCCCACAGGCAAGGTACACAGTTCCCACAGGGCAAGATGCACAGCACCCAAAGGGCAAGATACACAGTTCCCATAGGGCAAGATACACAGTTCCCACAGGGCAAGATGCACAGTTCCCACAGGGCAAGATATACAGTTCCCACAGGGCAAGATACACATTTCCCACAGGGCAAGATACACATTTCCCACAGGGCAAGATGCACAGTTCACAAAGGGCAAGATGCACCTTTCCCACAGGGCAAGATACATAGTTCCCACAGGGCAAGATGCACAGTTCCCACAGGGTAAGATACAGATTTCACACAGGGCAAGATACACATTTCCCACAGGGCAAGATACACATTTCCCACAGGGCAAGATACACAGTTCACAAAGGGCAAGATGCACCTTTCCTACAGGGCAAGATACATAGTTCCCATAGGGCAAGATGCACAGTTCCCACAGGGAAAGATGCACAGTTCCCACAGGGCAAGATACACAGTTCTTAAAGGGCAAGATACACATTTCCCACAGGGCAAGGTACACAGTTCCCACAGGTAAGATACACAGTTCCCAGAGGGCAAGATGCACAGTTCCCACAGGGCAAGATACACAGTTCCCACAGGGTAAGATGCACAGTTCCCACAGGGTAAGATACACAGTTCCCACAGGGCAAGATGCACAGTTCCCACAGGGCAAGATGCACAGTTCAAACAGGGCAAGATACACAGTTCCCACAGGGCAAGGTACACAGTTCGCACAGGGCAAGATGCACAGTACCCAAAGGGCAAGATACACAGTTCCCATAGGGCAAGATACACAGTTCCCACAGGGCAAGATGCACAGTTCAAACAGGTCAAGATACACAGTTCCCACAGTGCAAGATGCACAGTTCCCACAGGGCAAGATGCACAGTTCAACAGGGCAAGATATACAGTTCCCACAGGGCAAGATGCACAGTTCCCACAGGGCAAGATGCACAGTTCCCACAGGGTAAGATGCACATTTCCCACAGGGCAATATACAAATTTCCCACAGGGCAAGATACACATTTCCCACAGGTCAAGATGCACCTTTCCCACAGGGCAAGATACACAGTTCCCACAGGGTAAGATACACATTTCCCACAGGGCAAGATACACATTTCCCACAGGGTAAGATACACATTTCCCACAGGGCAAGATACACAGTTCCCAAAGGGCAAGATGCACAGTTCCCACAGGGCAAGATGCACAGTTCAAACAGGGCAAGATACACAGTTCCCAAAGCGCAAGATGCACATTTCCCACAGGGCAAGATACACATTTCTCACAGGGCAAGAGACACATTTCCCACAGGGCAAGATACTCAGTTCACAAAGGGCAAGATGCACATTTCCTACAGGGCAAGATACACAGTTCCCAGAGGGCAAGATACACAGTTCCCACAGGGTAAGATGCACATTTCCCACAGGGCAATATACACATTTCCCACAGGGTAAGATACACATTTCCCACAGGGCAAGGTACACAGTTCCCACAGGGCAAGATGCACAGCACCCAAAGGGCAAGATACACAGTTCCCATAGGGCAAGATACACAGTTCCCACAGGGCAAGATGCACAGTTCCCACAGGGCAAGATATACAGTTCCCACAGGGCAAGATACACATTTCCCACAGGGCAAGATACACATTTCCCACAGGGCAAGATGCACAGTTCACAAAGGGCAAGATGCACCTTTCCCACAGGGCAAGATACATAGTTCCCACAGGGCAAAATGCACAGTTCCCACAGGGTAAGATACACATTTCACACAGGGCAAGATACACATTTCCCACAGGGCAAGATACACATTTCCCACAGGGCAAGATACACAGTTCACAAAGGGCAAGATGCACCTTTCCTACAGGGCAAGATACATAGTTCCCATAGGGCAAGATGCACAGTTCCCACAGGGAAAGATGCACAGTTCCCACAGGGCAAGATACACAGTTCTTAAAGGGCAAGATACACATTTCCCACAGGGCAAGGTACACAGTTCCCACAGGTAAGATACACAGTTCCCAGAGGGCAAGATGCACAGTTCCCACAGGGCAAGATACACAGTTCCCACAGGGTAAGATGCACAGTTCCCACAGGGCAAGATACACAGTTCCCACAGGGCAAGATGCACAGTTCCCACAGGGCAAGATGCACAGTTCAAACAGGGCAAGATACACAGTTCCCACAGGGCAAGGTACACAGTTCGCACAGGGCAAGATGCACAGTACCCAAAGGGCAAGATACACAGTTCCCATAGGGCAAGATACACAGTTCCCACAGGGCAAGATGCACAGTTCAAACAGGTCAAGATACACAGTTCCCACAGTGCAAGATGCACAGTTCCCACAGGGCAAGATGCACAGTTCAACAGGGCAAGATATACAGTTCCCACAGGGCAAGATGCACAGTTCCCACAGGGCAAGATGCACAGTTCCCACAGGGTAAGATGCACATTTCCCACAGGGCAATATACAAATTTCCCACAGGGCAAGATACACATTTCCCACAGGTCAAGATGCACCTTTCCCACAGGGCAAGATACACAGTTCCCACAGGGTAAGATACACATTTCCCACAGGGCAAGATACACATTTCCCACAGGGTAAGATACACATTTCCCACAGGGCAAGATACACAGTTCCCAAAGGGCAAGATGCACAGTTCCCACAGGGCAAGATGCACAGTTCAAACAGGGCAAGATACACAGTTCCCAAAGCGCAAGATGCACATTTCCCACAGGGCAAGATACACATTTCTCACAGGGCAAGAGACACATTTCCCACAGGGCAAGATACTCAGTTCACAAAGGGCAAGATGCACATTTCCCACAGGGCAAGATACACAGTTCCCAGAGGGCAAGATACACAGTTCCCACAGGGTAAGATGCACATTTCCCACAGGGCAATATACACATTTCCCACAGGGTAAGATACACATTTCCCACAGGGCAAGATACACATTTCCCACAGGGTAAGATACACATTTCCCACAGGGCAAGATACACAGTTCCCAAAGGGCAAGATGCACAGTTCCCACAGGGCAAGATGCACAGTCCAAACAGGGCAAGATATACAGTTCCCACAGGGCAAGATACACATTTCCCACAGGGCAAGATACACATTTCCCACAGGGCAAGATGCACAGTTCACAAAGGGCAAGATGCACCTTTCCCACAGGGCAAGATACATAGTTCCCACAGGGCAAGATGCACAGTTCCCACAGGGTAAGATACACATTTCACACAGGGCAAGATACACATTTCCCACAGGGCAAGATACACATTTCATACAGGGCTAGATACACATTTCCCACAGGGCAAGATACACAGTTCACAAAGGGCAAGATGCACAGTTCCCACAGGGCAAGATACATAGTTCCCACAGGGCAAGATGCACAGTTCCCACAGGGTAAGATGCACAGTTCCCACAGGGCAAGATACACAGTTCTTAAAGGGCAAGATACACATTTCCCACAGGGCAAGGTACACAGTTCCCACAGGTAAGGTACACAGTTCCCAGAGGGCAAGATGCACCGTTCCCACAGGGCAAGATACACAGTTCCCACACGGTAAGATGCACAGTTCCCACAGGGCAAGATACACAGTTCCCACAGGGCAAGGTACACAGTTCCCACAGGGCAAGATGCACAGTACCCAAAGGGCAAGATACACAGTTCCCATAGGGCAAGATACACAGTTCCCACAGGGCAAGATGCACAGTTCAAACAGGTCAAGATACACAGTTCCCATGGGGCAAGATGCATAGTTCAAACAGGTCAAGATACACAGTTCCCACAGGGCAAGATACACAGTTCAAACACGTCAAGATACACAGTTCCCACAGGGCAAGGTACACAGTTCCCACAGGGCAAGATGCACAGTACCCAAAGGGCAAGATACACAGTTCCCATAGGGCAAGATACACAGTTCCCACAGGGCAAGATGCACAGTTCAAACAGGTCAAGATACACAGTTCCCATGGGGCAAGATGCATAGTTCAAACAGGTCAAGATACACAGTTCCCACAGGGCAAGATACACAGTTCAAACAGGTCAAGATACACAGTTCCCATAGGGCAAGATACACAGTTCCAACAGGGCAAAATGCACAGTTCAAACAGGGCAAGATACACAGTTCCCACAGGGCAAGGTACACAGTTCCCACAGGGCAAGATGCACAGTACCCAAAGGGCAAGATACACAGTTCCCATAGGGCAAGATACACAGTTCCCACAGGGCAAGATGCACAGTTCAAACAGGTCAAGATACACAGTTCCCATGGGGCAAGATGCATAGTTCAAACAGGTCAAGATACACAGTTCCCACAGGGCAAGATGCACAGTTCAAACAGGTCAAGCTACACAGTTCCCACAGGGCAAGATGCACAGTTCAAACAGGGCAAGATATACAGTTCCCACAGGGCAAGACGCACAGTTCAACAGGGCAAAATATACAGTTCCCACAGGGCAAGATGCACAGTTCCCACAGGGCAAGATGCACAGTTCCCACAGGGTAAGATGCACATTTCCCACAGGGCAAGATACAAATTTCCCACAGGGCAAGATACACATTTCCCACAGGGCAAGATGCACCTTTCCCACAGGGCAAGATACACAGTTCCCACAGGGCAAGATACACAGTTCCCACAGGGTAAGATGCACATTTCCCACAGGGCAAGATACACATTTCCCACAGGGTAAGATACACATTTCCCACAGGGCAAGATACACATTTCCCACAGGGTAAGATAAACAGTTCCCAAAGGGCAAGATGCACAGTTCCCACAGGGCAAGATGCACAGTTCAAACAGGGCAAGATTTTCAGTTCCCACAGGGCAAGATACACATTTCCCACAGGGCAAGATACACATTTCCCACAGGGCAAGATGCACAGTTCACAAAGGGCAAGAAAAACCTTTCCCACAGGGCAAGATACATAGTTCCCACAGGGCAAGATACACATTTCCCACAGGGCAAGATACACATTTCCCACAGGGCAAGATACATAGTTCCCAAAGGGCAAGATGCACAGTTCCCACAGGGTAAGATACACAGTTCTTAAAGGGCAAGATACACATTTCCCACAGTGCAAGATACATAGTTCCCACAGGGCAAGATGCACACTTCCCACAGGGTAAGATGCACAGTTCCCACAGGGCAAGATACACAGTTCTTAAAGGGCAAGATACACATTTCCCACAGTGCAAGATACACAGTTCCCACAGGGTAAAATGCACAGTTCCCACTGGGGAAGCTGCACAGTTCCCACAGGGCAAGATACACAGTTCCCACAGTGCAAGATACACAGTTCCCAGAGGGCAAGATGCACAGTTCCCACAGGGCAAGATACACAGTTCTTAAAGGGCAAGATACACATTTCCCACAGGGCAAGGTACACAGTTCCCACAGGTAAGGTACACAGTTCCCAGAGGGCAAGATGCACCGTTCCCACAGGGCAAGATACACAGTTCCCACACGGTAAGATGCACAGTTCCCACAGGGCAAGATACACAGTTCCCACAGGGCAAGGTACACAGTTCCCACAGGGCAAGATGCACAGTACCCAAAGGGCAAGATACACAGTTCCCATAGGGCAAGATACACAGTTCCCACAGGGCAAGATGCACAGTTCAAACAGGTCAAGATACACAGTTCCCATGGGGCAAGATGCATAGTTCAAACAGGTCAAGATACACAGTTCCCACAGGGCAAGATACACAGTTCAAACACGTCAAGATACACAGTTCCCACAGGGCAAGGTACACAGTTCCCACAGGGCAAGATGCACAGTACCCAAAGGGCAAGATACACAGTTCCCATAGGGCAAGATACACAGTTCCCACAGGGCAAGATGCACAGTTCAAACAGGTCAAGATACACAGTTCCCATGGGGCAAGATGCATAGTTCAAACAGGTCAAGATACACAGTTCCCACAGGGCAAGATACACAGTTCAAACAGGTCAAGATACACAGTTCCCATAGGGCAAGATACACAGTTCCAACAGGGCAAAATGCACAGTTCAAACAGGGCAAGATACACAGTTCCCACAGGGCAAGGTACACAGTTCCCACAGGGCAAGATGCACAGTACCCAAAGGGCAAGATACACAGTTCCCATAGGGCAAGATACACAGTTCCCACAGGGCAAGATGCACAGTTCAAACAGGTCAAGATACACAGTTCCCATGGGGCAAGATGCATAGTTCAAACAGGTCAAGATACACAGTTCCCACAGGGCAAGATGCACAGTTCAAACAGGTCAAGCTACACAGTTCCCACAGGGCAAGATGCACAGTTCAAACAGGGCAAGATATACAGTTCCCACAGGGCAAGACGCACGGTTCAACAGGGCAAAATATACAGTTCCCACAGGGCAAGATGCACAGTTCCCACAGGGCAAGATGCACAGTTCCCACAGGGTAAGATGCACATTTCCCACAGGGCAAGATACAAATTTCCCACAGGGCAAGATACACATTTCCCACAGGGCAAGATGCACCTTTCCCACAGGGCAAGATACACAGTTCCCACAGGGCAAGATACACAGTTCCCACAGGGTAAGATGCACATTTCCCACAGGGCAAGATACACATTTCCCACAGGGTAAGATACACATTTCCCACAGGGCAAGATACACATTTCCCACAGGGTAAGATAAACAGTTCCCAAAGGGCAAGATGCACAGTTCCCACAGGGCAAGATGCACAGTTCAAACAGGGCAAGATATACAGTTCCCACAGGGCAAGATACACATTTCCCACAGGGCAAGATACACATTTCCCACAGGGCAAGATGCACAGTTCACAAAGGGCAAGAAGAACCTTTCCCACAGGGCAAGATACATAGTTCCCACAGGGCAAGATATACATTTCCCACAGGGCAAGATACACATTTCCCACAGGGCAAGATACATAGTTCCCAAAGGGCAAGATGCACAGTTCCCACAGGGTAAGATACACAGTTCTTAAAGGGCAAGATACACATTTCCCACAGTGCAAGATACACAGTTCCCACAGGGTAAGATGCACAGTTCCCACAGGGCAAGATACACAGTTCTTAAAGGGCAAGATACACATTTCCCACAGTGCAAGATACACAGTTCCCACAGGGTAAAATGCACAGTTCCCACTGGGTAAGCTGCACAGTTCCCACAGGGCAAGATACACAGTTCCCACAGTGCAAGATACACAGTTCCCAGAGGGCAAGATGCACAGTTCCCACAGGGCAAGATGCACAGTTCCCACAGGGCAAGATACACAGTTCCCACAGGGCAAGATGCACAGTTCCCGCAGGGCAAGATGCACAGTTCCCACAGGGCAAGATACACAGTTCACAAAGGGCAAGATGCACATTTCCCACAGGGCAAGAGACACATTTCCCACAGGGCAAGATACTCAGTTCCCAAAGGGCAAGATGCACATTTCCCACAGGGCAAGATACACAGTTCCCAGAGGGCAAGATACACAGTTCCCACAGGGTAAGATGCACATTTCCCACAGGGCAGGATACACATTTCCCACAGGGTAAGATACACAGTTCCCACAGGGCAAGATACACATGTCCCACAGGGCAAGATACACAGTTCCCAAAGGGCAAGATGCACAGTTCCCACAGGGCAAGATGCACAGTTCAAACAGGGCAAGATATACAGTTCCCACAGGGCAAGATACACATTTCCCACAGGGCAAGATACACATTTCCCACAGGGCAAGATGCACAGTTCACAAAGGGCAAGATGCACCTTTCCCACAGGGCAAGATACATAGTTCCCACAGGGCAAGATGCACAGTTCCCACAGGGTAAGATACACATTTCACACAGGGCAAGATACACATTTCCCACAGGGCAAGATACACATTTCCCACAGGGCAAGATACACAGTTCACAAAGGGCAAGATGCACCTTTCCCACAGGGCAAGATACATAGTTCCCACAGGGCAAGATGCACAGTTCCCACAGGGAAAGATGCACAGTTCCCACAGGGCAAGATACACAGTTCTTAAAGGGCAAGATACACATTTCCCACAGGGCAAGGTACACAGTTCCCACAGGTAAGATACACAGTTCCCAGAGGGCAAGATGCACAGTTCCCACAGGGCAAGATACACAGTTCCCACAGGGTAAGATGCACAGTTCCCACAGGGCAAGATACACAGTTCCCACAGGGCAAGATGCACAGTTCCCACAGGGCAAGATGCACAGTTCAAACAGGGCAAGATACACAGTTACCACAGGGCAAGGTACACAGTTCCCACAGGGCAAGATGCACAGTACCCAAAGGGCAAGATACACAGTTCCCATATGGCAAGATACACAGTTCCCACAGGGCAAGATGCACAGTTGAAACAGGGCAAGATACACAGTTCCCAAAGGGCAAGATGCACATTTCCCACAGGGCAAGATACACATTTCCCACAGGGCAAGATACACATTTCCCACAGGGCAAGATACACAGTTCCCAAAGGGCAAGATACACATTTCCCACAGGGCAAGATGAACAGTTCACAAAGGGCAAGATGCACCTTTCCCACAGGGCAAGATACATAGTTCCCACAGGGCAAGATACACATTTCCCACAGGGCAAGATACACAGTTCACAAAGGGCAAGATGCACCTTTCCCACAGGGCAAGATACATAGTTCCCACAGGGCAAGATGCACAGTTCCCACAGGGTAAGATGCACAGTTCCCACAGGGCAAGATACACAGTTCTTAAAGGGCAAGATACACATTTCCCACAGTGCAAGATACACAGTTCCCACAGGGTATAATGCACAGTTCTTACTGGGTAAGCTGCACAGTTCCCACAGGGCAAGATACACAGTTCCCACAGTGCAAGATACACAGTTCCCACAGGGCAAGATTCACAGTTCCCACAGGGTAAGATACACAGTTCCCAGAGGGCAAGATGCACAGTTCCCACAGGGCAAGATACACAGTTCCCACAGGGTAAGATGCACAGTTCCCACAGGGCAAGATACACAGTTCCCACAGGGCAAGGTACACCGTTCCCACAGGGCAAGATGCACAGTTCCCACAGGGCAAGATTCACAGTTCCCACAGGGTAAGATACACAGTTCCCAGAGGGCAAGATGCACAGTTCCCACAGGGCAAGATACACAGTTCCCACAGGGCAAGGTACACAGTTCCCACAGGGCAAGATACACAGTTCCCCTAGGGCAAGATACACAGTTCCCACAGGGCAAGATGCACAGTTCAAACAGGTCAAGATACACAGTTCCCATGGGGCAAGATGCAAATTTCAACAGGGCATGATATACAGTTCCCACAGGGCAAGATGCACAGTTCCCACAGGGCAAGATGCACAGTTCAACAGGGCAAGATATACAGTTCCCACAGGGCAAGATGCACAGTTCCCACAGGGCAAGATGCACAGTTCCCACAGGGTAAGATGCACATTTCCCAGAGGGCAAGATACACATTTCCCACAGGGCAAGATACACATTTCCCACAGGGCAAGATACACAGTTCCCAAAGGGTAAGATGCACATTTCCCACAGGGCAAGATACACATTTCCCACAGGGCAAGATAAACAGTTCCCACAGGGCAAGATGCACAGTTCCCACAGGGCAAGATGCACAGTTCCCACAGTGCAAGATTCACAGTTCCCACAGGTCAAGATGCACAGTTCAACAGGGCAGGATACACATGTTCCCACAGGGCAAGATGCACATTTCCCACAGGGCAAGATACACAGTTCCCACAGGGCAAGATACGATGGCCCAGAAATTGATCTCGCTGTGTTCCCGCGGGGGTAAGGCTACCCGCGATCTCTCACCTCGCTTGTGCTTTTTCAGATCCCGCTCGCACGAACTTGATGTTCCAGACATCAGCTGGGCAGTGCTTGCGTATCCCAGTGGCGCAGTGAATTCGTGCGAGCTGTGGGATCACGTGACTCAGTTAGAGCCAATGGCAGCACACCATCTTCCATTCATAAGTTTCACAGCACGGAAGTGAAATCTATGAATCTTACACCCCCCCAAAATAACAGCTAAACCTCAATTAAATAAAAAAAAAAAACCATCACATTAATAAAATAAGTATAGTTAATTAAATTAACCATTTTAAATAAAAAATTAAATTTTTGAAAAATTTAAAATCTTTTAAAAAGTTATAAAAATAAACTTACCTGTCTTTAAAGTCTCTAAAAAAGATATACCTGTTAAAAAAAATTCAAAAAAATACTTAATTCACTACTTACCTTCTTAAAAGTGGGTCTTACTCCTCCTTTTTACATTTCCAAAATCTTCCGTACTTACCTGCGCATCCATAGCATGAAGTGCACAGCGTGCGCGCAGCCTGCAGCGCGCACGCGATGCACCGAGGACCCGCCCCCTTTTCAGAAGATCAATTGCCGGTTTTCAGCGCATGCGGAGGACATGCAGAAAACCGGCAATTGGAGTGGGAATACGTGAGAGTACGCAGTGCGTACTCTCGCGTCCCGGGATCAATTTTCGGCCCACAGTTCCCACAGGGTAAGATGCACATTTCCCACAGGGCAAGATACACATTTCCCACAGGGTAAGATACACATTTCCCACAGGGCAAGATACACATTTCCCACAGGGTAAGATACACATTTCCCACAGGGCAAGATACACAGTTCCCAAAAGGCAAGATGCACAGTTCCCACAGGGCAAGATGCACAGTTCAAACAGGGCAAGATATACAGTTCCCACAGGGCAAGATACACATTTCCCACAGGGGAAGATACACAGTTCACAAAGGGCAAGATGCACCTTTCCCTCAGGGCAAGATACATAGTTCCCAAAGGGTAAGATGCACATTTCCCACAGGGCAAGATACACATTTCCCACAGGGCAAGATAAACAGTTCCCACAGGGCAAGATGCACAGTTCCCACAGTGCAAGACTCACAGTTCCCACAGGTCAAGATGCACAGTTCAACAGGGCAGCATACACAGTTCCCACAGGGTAAAATGCACCTTTCCCACAGGGCAAGATACACATTTCCCACAGGGCAAGATACACAGTTCCCACAGGGCAAGATACACAGTTCCCACAGGGCAAGATACACAGTTCCCACAGTGCAAGATGCACAGTTCAAACAGGTCAAGATACACAGTTCCCATGGGGCAAGATGCAAATTTCAACAGGGCATGATATACAGTTCCCACAGGGCAAGATGCACAGTTCCCACAGGGTAAGATGCACAGTTCAACAGGGCAAGATATACAGTTCCCACAGGGCAAGATGCACAGTTCCCACAGGGCAAGATGAACAGTTCCCACAGGGTAAGATGCACATTTCCCACAGGGCAAGATACACATTTCCCACAGGGCAAGATAAACAGTTCCCACAGGGCAAGATGCACAGTTCCCACAGGGCAAGATGCACAGTTCCCACAGTGCAAGATTCACAGTTCCCACAGGTCAAGATGCACAGTTCAACAGGGCAGGATACACAGTTCCCACAGGGTAAAATGCACAGTTCCCACAGGGTAAGATGCACAGTTCCCACAGGGCAAGATGCACAGTTCCCACAGCGCAAGATGCACAGTTCCCACAGGGTAAGATACACAGTTCCCACAGGTAAGATACACAGTTCCCACAGGGTAATAGGCACAGTTCCCACAGGGTAAGATACACAGTTCCCAGAGGGCAAGATGCACAGTTCCCACAGGGCAAGATACACAGTTCCCACAGGTCATGATACACAGTTCAAACAGGGGAAGTTGTACCGTTCCCACAGTGGTAGATAATACGTTCCCACAGGACATGATACACAGTTCAAACTGGGGAAGTTCTACAGTTCCCACAGGGGAACATGTACCGTTCCCACAGGGCAAGATGCACAGTCCCCACAGGGCAAGATGCACAGTTCCCGCAGGGTAAGATACACAGTTCCCACAGGGCAAGACTCACAGTCCCCACAGGGCAAGATACACAGTTCCCACAGGGCAAGATACACAGTTCCCATCGGGCAAGGTACACAGTTCCCACAGGGCAAGATGCACAGTTCCCACAGGGCAAGATACACAGTTCCTACAGGGCAAGATGCACAGTTCCCACAGGGCAAGATGCACAGTTCCCAAAGGGTAAGATACACAGTTCCCACAGGGCAAGATGCACAGTTCCCACAGGGCAAGATACACAGTTCCCACAGGGCAAGATGCACAGTTCCCGCAGGGCAAGATGCACAGTTCCCACAGGGGAAGATGCACAGTTCCCACAGGGCAAGATACACAGTTCACAAAGGGCAAGATGCACATTTCCTACAGGGGAAGATGCACAGTTCCCACAGGGCAAGATACACAGTTCACAAAGGGCAAGATACACATTTCCCACAGGGCAAGATACAAAGTTCCCACAGGGGAAGATACACAGTTCCCAGAGGGTAAGATGCACATTTCCCACAGGGCAAGATACACAGTTCCCACAGGGTAAGATACACATTTCCCACAGGGCAAGATACACATTTCCCACAGGGTAAGATACACATTTCCCACAGGGCAAGATACACAGTTCCCAAAGGGCAAGATGCACAGTTCCCACAGGGCAAGATGCACAGTTCAAACAGGGCAAGATATACAGTTCCCACAGGGTAAGATACACATTTCCCACAGGGCAAGATAGACATTTCCCACAGGGCAAGATGCACAGTTCACAAAGGGCAAGATGCACCTTTCCCACAGGGCAAGATACATAGTTCCCACAGGGCAAGGTGCACAGTTCCCACAGGGTAAGATACACATTTCCCACAGGGCAAAATACACAGTTCCCACAGGGCAAGATACACATTTCCCACAGGGCAAGATACACAGTTCACAAAGGGCAAGATGCACCTTTCCCACAGGGCAAGATACATAGTTCCCACAGGGCAAGATGCACAGTTCCCACAGGGTAAGATGCACAGTTCCCACAGGGCAAGATACACAGTTCTTAAAGGGCAAGATACACATTTCCCACAGTGCAAGATACTCAGTTCCCATAGGGTAAAATGCACAGTTCCCACTGGGTATGCTGCACATTTCCCACAGGGCAAGATACACAATTCCCACAGGGCAAGATTCAAAGTTCCCACAGGGTAAGATACACAGTTCCCAGAGGGCAAGATGCACAGTTCCCACAGGGCAAGATACACAGTTCCCACAGGGTAAGATGCACAGTTCCCACAGGGCAAGATACACAGTTCCCACAGGGCACGATACACAGTTCCCACAGGGTAAGATGCACAGTTCCCACAGGGCAAGATACACAGTTCCCATAGGGCAAGATACACAGTTCCCACAGGGCAAGATGCACAGTTCAAGCAGGTTAAGATACACAGTTCCCATGGGGCAAGATGCATAGTTCAAACAGGTCAAGATACACTGTTCCCACAGGGCAAGATGCACAGTTCCCACAGGGCAAGATGCACAGTTCAAACAGGGCAAGATATACAGTTCCCACAGTGCAAGAAGCACTGTTCCCACAGGGAAAGACGCACAGTTCAACAGGGCAAGATATACAGTTCACACAGGGCAAGATGCATAGTTCCCACAGGGCAAGATGCACAGTTCCCACAGGGCAAGATAAACAGTTCCCACAGGGCAAGATGCACAGTTCCCACAGGGCAAGATGCACAGTTCCCACAGTGCAAGATTCACAGTTCCCACAGGTCAAGATGCACAGTTCAACAGGGCAAGATTCACAGTTCCCACAGGGTAAGATGCACAGTTCCCACAGGGCAAGATACACAGTTCTTAAAGGGCAAGATACACATTTCCCACAGGGTAAAATGCACAGTTCCCACAGGGTAAAATGCACAGTTCCCACAGGGTAAGATGCACATTTCCCACAGGGCAAGATACACATTTCCCACAGGGTAAGATACACATTTCCCACAGGGCAAGATACACATTTCCCACAGGGTAAGATACACATTTCCCACAGGGCAAGATACACAGTTCCCAAAGGGCAAGATGCACAGTTCCCACAGGGCAAGATGCACAGTTCAAACAGGGCAAGATATACAGTTCCCACAGGGCAAGATACACATTTCCCACAGGGCAAGATACACAGTTCACAAAGGGCAAGATGCACCTTTCCCTCAGGGCAAGATACATAGTTCCCACAGGGCAAGATGCACAGTTCCCACAGGGTAAGATACACATTTCCCACAGGGCAAGATACACATTTCCCACAGGGCAAGATACACATTTCCCACAGGGCAAGATACACAGTTCACAAAGGGCAAGATGCACCTTTCCCACAGGGCAAGATACATAGTTCCCACAGGGCAAGATGCACAGTTCCCACAGGGTAAGATGCACAGTTCCCACAGGGCAAGATACACAGTTCTTAAAGGGCAAGATACACATTTCCCACAGGGCAAGATACACAGTTCCCAAAGGGTAAGATGCACATTTCCCACAGGGCAAGATACACATTTCCCACAGGGCAAGATAAACAGTTCCCACAGGGCAAGATGCACAGTTCCCACAGTGCAAGACTCACAGTTCCCACAGGTCAAGATGCACAGTTCAACAGGGCAGCATACACAGTTCCCACAGGGCAAAATGCACCTTTCCCACAGGGCAAGATACATAGTTCCCACAGGGCAAGATGCACAGTTCCCACAGGGTAAAATACACATTTCCCACAGGGCAAGATACACATTTCCCACAGGGCAAGATACACAGTTCCCACAGGGCAAGATACACAGTTCCCAAAGGGCAAGATGCACAGTTCAAACAGGTCAAGATACACAGTTCCCATGGGGCAAGATGCAAATTTCAACAGGGCATGATATACAGTTCCCACAGGGCAAGATGCACAGTTCCCACAGGGTAAGATGCACAGTTCAACAGGGCAAGATATACAGTTCACACAGGGCAAGATGCACAGTTCCCACAGGGCAAGATGAACAGTTCCCATAGGGTAAGATGCACATTTCCCACAGGGCAAGATACACATTTCCCACAGGGCAAGATAAACAGTTCCCACAGGGCAAGATGCACAGTTCCCACAGGGCAAGATGCACAGTTCCCACAGTGCAAGATTCACAGTTCCCACAGGTCAAGATGCACAGTTCAACAGGGCAGGATACACAGTTCCCACAGGGTAAAATGCACAGTTCCCACAGGGTAAGATGCACAGTTCCCACAGGGCAAGATGCACAGTTCCCACAGCGCAAGATGCACAGTTCCCACAGGGTAAGATACACAGTTCCCACAGGGTAAGATACACAGTTCCCACAGGGTAAGAGGCACAGTTCCCACAGGGTAAGATACACAGTTCCCAGAGGGCAAGATGCACAGTTCCCACAGGGCAAGATACACAGTTCCCACAGGTCATGATACACAGTTCAAACAGGGGAAGTTGTACCGTTCCCACAGGGGTAGATACTAAGTTCCCACAGGGCATGATACACAGTTCAAACTGGGGAAGTTCTACAGTTCCCACAGGGGAACATGTACCGTTCCCACAGGGCAAGATGCACAGTCCCCACAGGGCAAGATGCACAGTTCCCACAGGGTAAGATACACAGTTCCCACAGAGCAAGACTCGCAGTCCCCACAGGGCAAGATACACAGTTCCCACAGGGCAAGATACACAGTTCCCATCGGGCAAGGTACACAGTTCCCACAGGGCAAGATGCACAGTTCCCACAGGGCAAGATACACAGTTCCCACAGGGCAAGATGCACAGTTCCCACAGGGCAAGATGCACAGTTCCCAAAGGGTAAGATACACAGTTCCCACAGGGCAAGATGCACAGTTCCCACAGGGCAAGATGCACAGTTCCCACAGGGCAAGATGCACAGTTCCCGCAGGGCAAGATGCACAGTTCCCACAGGGCAAGATACACAGTTCACACAGGGCAAGATGCACATTTCCTACAGGGGAAGATGCACAGTTCCCACAGGGCAAGATACACAGTTCACAAAGGGCAAGATGCACATTTCCCACAGGGCAAGATACAAAGTTCCCACAGGGGAAGATACACAGTTCCCACAGGGCAAGATACACAGTTCCCACAGGGTAAGATACACATTTCCCACAGGGCAAGATGCACATTTACCACAGGGTAAGATACACATTTCCCACAGGGCAAGATACACAGTTCCCAAAGGGCAAGATGCACAGTTCCCACAGGGCAAGATGCACAGTTCAAACAGGGCAAGATATACAGTTCCCACAGGGTAAGATACACATTTCCCACAGGGCAAGATAGACATTTCCCACAGGGCAAGATGCACAGTTCACAAAGGGCAAGATGCACCTTTCCCACAGGGCAAGATACATAGTTCCCACAGGGCAAGATACACAGTTCCCACAGGGCAAGATACACAGTTCCCAAAGGGCAAGATGCACAGTTCCCACAGGGCAAGATGCACAGTTCAAACAGGGCAAGATGCACAGTTCCCACAGGGTAAGATACACATTTCCCACAGGGCAAGATACACAGTTCACAAAGGGCAAGATGCACCTTTCCCACAGGGCAAGATACATAGTTCCCACAGGGCAAGATGCACAGTTCCCACAGAGTAAGATGCACAGTTCCCACAGGGCAAGATACACAGTTCTTAAAGGGCAAGATACACATTTCCCACAGGGCAAGATACTCAGTTCCCATAGGGTAAAATGCACAGTTCCCACTGGGTAAGCTGCACAGTTCCCACAGGGCAAGATACACAGTTCCCACAGGGCAAGATACACAATTCCCACAGGGCAAGATTCACAGTTCCCACAGGGTAAGATACACAGTTCCCAGAGGGCAAGATGCACAGTTCCCACAGGGCAAGATACACAGTTCCCACAGGGTAAGATGCACAGTTCCCACAGGGCAAGATACACAGTTCCCACAGGGCAAGGTACACAGTTCCCACAGGGCAAGATGCACAGTACCCAAAGGGCAAGATACACAGTTCCCATCGGGCAAGATACACAGTTCCCACAGGGCAAGATGCACAGTTCAAGCAGGTCAAGATACACAGTTCCCATGGGGCAAGATGCATAGTTCAAACAGGTCAAGATACACTGTTCCCACAGGGCAAGATGCACAGTTCCCACAGGGCAAGATGCACAGTTCAAACAGGGCAAGATATACAGTTCCCACAGTGCAAGAAGCACTGTTCCCACAGGGCAAGACGCACAGTTCAACAGGGCAAGATATACAGTTCACACAGGGCAAGATGCATAGTTCCCACAGGGCAAGATGCACACTTCCCACAGGGCAAGATACACATTTCCCACAGGGCAAGATAAACAGTTCCCACAGGGCAAGATGCACAGTTCCCACAGGGCAAGATGCACAGTTCCCACAGTGCAAGATTCACAGTTCCCACAGGTCAAGATGCACAGTTCAACAGGGCAAGATACACAGTTCCCACAGGGTAAGATGCACAGTTCCCACAGGGCAAGATACACAGTTCTTAAAGGGCAAGATACACATTTCCCACAGGGCAAAATACACAGTTCCCACAGGGTAAAATGCACAGTGTTCACAGGGTAAGATGCACAGTTCCCACAGGACAAGATACACAGTTCCCACAGGGTAAGATACACAGTTCCCACAGGGTAAAATGCACAGTTCCCACAGGGTAAGATGCACAGTTCCCACAGGGCAAGATACACAGTTCCCACAGGGTAAGATACACAGTTCCCAGAGGGCAAGATGCACAGTTCCCACAGGGCAAAATACACAGTTCCCACAGGGCATGATACACAGTTCCCACAGGGCATGATACACAGTTCAAACAGGGGAAGTTGTACCGTTCCCACAGGGGAAGATACTAAGTTCCCACAGGGCATGATACACAGTTCAAACTGGGGAAGTTGTACAGTTCCCACAGGGGAAGTTGTACCGTTCCCACAGGGCAAGATGCACAGTTCCCACAGGGCAAGATGCACAGTTCCCACAGGGTAAGATACACAGTTCCCACAGGGCAAGATGCACCGTTCCCACAGGGCAAGATGCACAGTTCCCACAGGGCAATATACACAGTTCCCATAGGGCAAGGTACACAGTTCCCACAGGGCATGATGCACCGTTCCCACAGGGCAAGATGCGCAGTTCCCACAGGGCAGGATGCACAGTTCCCACAGGGTAAGATACACAGTTCCCACAGGGCAAGACTCACAGTTCCCACAGGGCAAGATACACAGTTCCCATAGGGCAAGGTACACAGTTCCCACAGGGGAAGATACACAGTTCCCACAGGGCAAGATGCACAGTTCCCACAGTGTAAGATACACATTTCCCACAGGGCAAGTCTCACAGTTCAACAGGGCAAGATACACAGTTCCCACAGGGCAATATACACAGTTCCCATAGGGCAAGGTACACAGTTCCCACAGGGCAAGATGCACAGTTCCCACAGGGCAAGATGCACAGTTCCCACAGGGCAAGATGCACAGTTCCCACAGGGCAAGATACACAGTTCACAAAGGGCAAGATGCACATTTCCCACAGGGCAAGATACACAGTTCCCACAGGGCAAGATACACAGTTCACAAAGGGCAAGATGCACATTTCCCACAGGGCAAGATACACAGTTCCCACAGGGCAAGATACACAAATCCCACAGGGCAAGATTCAAAGTTCCCACAGGGTAAGATACACAGTTCCCAGAGGGCAAGATGCACAGTTCCCACAGGGCAAGATACACAGTTCCCACAGGGTAAGATGCACAGTTCCCACAGGGCAAGATACACAGTTCCCACAGGGCAAGATACACAGTTCCCACAGGGTAAGATGCACAGTTCCCACAGGGCAAGATACACAGTTCCCATAGGGCAAGATACACAGTTCCCACAGGGCAAGATGCACAGTTCAAGCAGGTTAAGATACACAGTTCCCATGGGGCAAGATGCATAGTTCAAACAGGTCAAGATACACTGTTCCCACAGGGCAAGATGCACAGTTCCCACAGGGCAAGATGCACAGTTCAAACAGGGCAAGATATACAGTTCCCACAGTGCAAGAAGCACTGTTCCCACAGGGAAAGACGCACAGTTCAACAGGGCAAGATATACAGTTCACACAGGGCAAGATGCATAGTTCCCACAGGGCAAGATGCACAGTTCCCACAGGGCAAGATAAACAGTTCCCACAGGGCAAGATGCACAGTTCCCACAGGGCAAGATGCACAGTTCCCACAGTGCAAGATTCACAGTTCCCACAGGTCAAGATGCACAGTTCAACAGGGCAAGATTCACAGTTCCCACAGGGTAAGATGCACAGTTCCCACAGGGCAAGATACACAGTTCTTAAAGGGCAAGATACACATTTCCCACAGGGTAAAATGCACAGTTCCCACAGGGTAAAATGCACAGTTCCCACAGGGTAAGATGCACATTTCCCACAGGGCAAGATACACATTTCCCACAGGGTAAGATACACATTTCCCACAGGGCAAGATACACATTTCCCACAGGGTAAGATACACATTTCCCACAGGGCAAGATACACAGTTCCCAAAGGGCAAGATGCACAGTTCCCACAGGGCAAGATGCACAGTTCAAACAGGGCAAGATATACAGTTCCCACAGGGCAAGATACACATTTCCCACAGGGCAAGATACACAGTTCACAAAGGGCAAGATGCACCTTTCCCTCAGGGCAAGATACATAGTTCCCACAGGGCAAGATGCACAGTTCCCACAGGGTAAGATACACATTTCCCACAGGGCAAGATACACATTTCCCACAGGGCAAGATACACATTTCCCACAGGGCAAGATACACAGTTCACAAAGGGCAAGATGCACCTTTCCCACAGGGCAAGATACATAGTTCCCACAGGGCAAGATGCACAGTTCCCACAGGGTAAGATGCACAGTTCCCACAGGGCAAGATACACAGTTCTTAAAGGGCAAGATACACATTTCCCACAGGGCAAGATACACAGTTCCCAAAGGGTAAGATGCACATTTCCCACAGGGCAAGATACACATTTCCCACAGGGCAAGATAAACAGTTCCCACAGGGCAAGATGCACAGTTCCCACAGTGCAAGACTCACAGTTCCCACAGGTCAAGATGCACAGTTCAACAGGGCAGCATACACAGTTCCCACAGGGTAAAATGCACCTTTCCCACAGGGCAAGATACATAGTTCCCACAGGGCAAGATGCACAGTTCAAGCAGGTTAAGATACACAGTTCCCATGGGGCAAGATGCATAGTTCAAACAGGTCAAGATACACTGTTCCCAAAGGGCAAGATACACAGTTCCCACAGGGTAAGATGCACAGTTCCCACAGGGCAAGATACACAGTTCCCACAGGGCAAGATACACAGTTCCCACAGGGTAAGATGCACAGTTCCCACAGGGCAAGATACACAGTTCCCATAGGGCAAGATACACAGTTCCCACAGGGCAAGATGCACAGTTCAAGCAGGTTAAGATACACAGTTCCCATGGGGCAAGATGCATAGTTCAAACAGGTCAAGATACACTGTTCCCACAGGGCAAGATGCACAGTTCCCACAGGGCAAGATGCACAGTTCAAACAGGGCAAGATATACAGTTCCCACAGTGCAAGAAGCACTGTTCCCACAGGGAAAGACGCACAGTTCAACAGGGCAAGATATACAGTTCACACAGGGCAAGATGCATAGTTCCCACAGGGCAAGATGCACAGTTCCCACAGGGCAAGATAAACAGTTCCCACAGGGCAAGATGCACAGTTCCCACAGGGCAAGATGCACAGTTCCCACAGTGCAAGATTCACAGTTCCCACAGGTCAAGATGCACAGTTCAACAGGGCAAGATTCACAGTTCCCACAGGGTAAGATGCACAGTTCCCACAGGGCAAGATACACAGTTCTTAAAGGGCAAGATACACATTTCCCACAGGGTAAAATGCACAGTTCCCACAGGGTAAAATGCACAGTTCCCACAGGGTAAGATGCACATTTCCCACAGGGCAAGATACACATTTCCCACAGGGTAAGATACACATTTCCCACAGGGCAAGATACACATTTCCCACAGGGTAAGATACACATTTCCCACAGGGCAAGATACACAGTTCCCAAAGGGCAAGATGCACAGTTCCCACAGGGCAAGATGCACAGTTCAAACAGGGCAAGATATACAGTTCCCACAGGGCAAGATACACATTTCCCACAGGGCAAGATACACAGTTCACAAAGGGCAAGATGCACCTTTCCCTCAGGGCAAGATACATAGTTCCCACAGGGCAAGATGCACAGTTCCCACAGGGTAAGATACACATTTCCCACAGGGCAAGATACACATTTCCCACAGGGCAAGATACACATTTCCCACAGGGCAAGATACACAGTTCACAAAGGGCAAGATGCACCTTTCCCACAGGGCAAGATACATAGTTCCCACAGGGCAAGATGCACAGTTCCCACAGGGTAAGATGCACAGTTCCCACAGGGCAAGATACACAGTTCTTAAAGGGCAAGATACACATTTCCCACAGGGCAAGATACACAGTTCCCAAAGGGTAAGATGCACATTTCCCACAGGGCAAGATACACATTTCCCACAGGGCAAGATAAACAGTTCCCACAGGGCAAGATGCACAGTTCCCACAGTGCAAGACTCACAGTTCCCACAGGTCAAGATGCACAGTTCAACAGGGCAGCATACACAGTTCCCACAGGGTAAAATGCACCTTTCCCACAGGGCAAGATACATAGTTCCCACAGGGCAAGATGCACAGTTCCCACAGGGTAAAATACACATTTCCCACAGGGCAAGATACACATTTCCCACAGGGCAAGATACACAGTTCCCACAGGGCAAGATACACAGTTCCCAAAGGGCAAGATGCACAGTTCAAACAGGTCAAGATACACAGTTCCCATGGGGCAAGATGCAAATTTCAACAGGGCATGATATACAGTTCCCACAGGGCAAGATGCACAGTTCCCACAGGGTAAGATGCACAGTTCAACAGGGCAAGATATACAGTTCACACAGGGCAAGATGCACAGTTCCCACAGGGCAAGATGAACAGTTCCCATAGGGTAAGATGCACATTTCCCACAGGGCAAGATACACATTTCCCACAGGGCAAGATAAACAGTTCCCACAGGGCAAGATGCACAGTTCCCACAGGGCAAGATGCACAGTTCCCACAGTGCAAGATTCACAGTTCCCACAGGTCAAGATGCACAGTTCAACAGGGCAGGATACACAGTTCCCACAGGGTAAAATGCACAGTTCCCACAGGGTAAGATGCACAGTTCCCACAGGGCAAGATGCACAGTTCCCACAGCGCAAGATGCACAGTTCCCACAGGGTAAGATACACAGTTCCCACAGGGTAAGATACACAGTTCCCACAGGGTAAGAGGCACAGTTCCCACAGGGTAAGATACACAGTTCCCAGAGGGCAAGATGCACAGTTCCCACAGGGCAAGATACACAGTTCCCACAGGTCATGATACACAGTTCAAACAGGGGAAGTTGTACCGTTCCCACAGGGGTAGATACTAAGTTCCCACAGGGCATGATACACAGTTCAAACTGGGGAAGTTCTACAGTTCCCACAGGGGAACATGTACCGTTCCCACAGGGCAAGATGCACAGTCCCCACAGGGCAAGATGCACAGTTCCCACATGGTAAGATACACAGTTCCCACAGAGCAAGACTCACAGTCCCCACAGGGCAAGATACACAGTTCCCACAGGGCAAGATACACAGTTCCCATCGGGCAAGGTACACAGTTCCCACAGGGCAAGATGCACAGTTCCCACAGGGCAAGATACACAGTTCCCACAGGGCAAGATGCACAGTTCCCACAGGGCAAGATGCACAGTTCCCAAAGGGTAAGATACACAGTTCCCACAGGGCAAGATGCACAGTTCCCACAGGGCAAGATGCACAGTTCCCACAGGGCAAGATGCACAGTTCCCGCAGGGTAAGATACACAGTTCACAAAGGGCAAGATGCACATTTCCTACAGGGGAAGATGCACAGTTCCCACAGGGCAAGATACACAGTTCACAAAGGGCAAGATGCACATTTCCCACAGGGCAAGATACAAAGTTCCCACAGGGGAAGATACACAGTTCCCACAGGGCAAGATACACAGTTCCCACAGGGTAAGATACACATTTCCCACAGGGCAAGATGCACATTTACCACAGGGTAAGATACACATTTCCCACAGGGCAAGATACACAGTTCCCAAAGGGCAAGATGCACAGTTCCCACAGGGCAAGATGCACAGTTCAAACAGGGCAAGATATACAGTTCCCACAGGGTAAGATACACATTTCCCACAGGGCAAGATAGACATTTCCCACAGGGCAAGATGCACAGTTCACAAAGGGCAAGATGCACCTTTCCCACAGGGCAAGATACATAGTTCCCACAGGGCAAGATACACAGTTCCCACAGGGCAAGATACACAGTTCCCAAAGGGCAAGATGCACAGTTCCCACAGGGCAAGATGCACAGTTCAAACAGGGCAAGATGCACAGTTCCCACAGGGTAAGATACACATTTCCCACAGGGCAAAATACACAGTTCCCACAGGGCAAGATACACATTTCCCACAGGGCACGATACACAGTTCACAAAGGGCAAGATGCACCTTTCCCACAGGGCAAGATACATAGTTCCCACAGGGCAAGATGCACAGTTCCCACAGGGTAAGATGCACAGTTCCCACAGGGCAAGATACACAGTTCTTAAAGGGCAAGATACACATTTCCCACATGGCAAGATACTCAGTTCCCATAGGGTAAAATGCACAGTTCCCACTGGGTAAGCTGCACAGTTCCCACAGGGCAAGATACACAGTTCCCACAGGGCAAGATACACAATTCCCACAGGGCAAGATTCACAGTTCCCACAGGGCAAGATACACAGTTCCCAGAGGGCAAGATGCACAGTTCCCACAGGGCAAGATACACAGTTCCCACAGGGTAAGATGCACAGTTCCCACAGGGCAAGATACACAGTTCCCACAGGGCAAGGTACACAGTTCCCACAGGGCAAGATGCACAGTACCCAAAGGGCAAGATACACAGTTCCCATCGGGCAAGATACACAGTTCCCACAGGGCAAGATGCACAGTTCAAGCAGGTCAAGATACACAGTTCCCATGGGGCAAGATGCATAGTTCAAACAGGTCAAGATACACTGTTCCCACAGGGCAAGATGCACAGTTCCCACAGGGCAAGATGCACAGTTCAAACAGGGCAAGATATACAGTTCCCACAGTGCAAGAAGCACTGTTCCCACAGGGCAAGACGCACAGTTCAACAGGGCAAGATATACAGTTCACACAGGGCAAGATGCATAGTTCCCACAGGGCAAGATGCACACTTCCCACAGGGCAAGATACACATTTCCCACAGGGCAAGATAAACAGTTCCCACAGGGCAAGATGCACAGTTCCCACAGAGCAAGATGCACAGTTCCCACAGTGCAAGATTCACAGTTCCCACAGGTCAAGATGCACAGTTCAACAGGGCAAGATACACAGTTCCCACAGGGTAAGATGCACAGTTCCCACAGGGCAAGATACACAGTTCATAAAGGGCAAGATACACATTTCCCACAGGGCAAAATACACAGTTCCCACAGGGTAAAATGCACAGTGTTCACAGGGTAAGATGCACAGTTCCCACAGGACAAGATACACAGTTCCCACAGGGTAAGATACACAGTTCCCACAGGGTAAAATGCACAGTTCCCACAGGGTAAGATGCACAGTTCCCACAGGGCAAGATACACAGTTCCCACAGGGTAAGATACACAGTTCCCAGAGGGCAAGATGCACAGTTCCCACAGGGCAAAATACACAGTTCCCACAGGGCATGATACACAGTTCCCACAGGGCATGATACACAGTTCAAACAGGGGAAGTTGTACCGTTCCCACAGGGGAAGATACTAAGTTCCCACAGGGCATGATACACAGTTCAAACTGGGGAAGGTGTACAGTTGCCACAGGGAAAGTTGTACCGTTCCCACAGGGCAAGATGCACAGTTCCCACAGGGCAAGATGCACAGTTCCCACAGGGTAAGATACACAGTTCCCACAGGGCAAGATGCACCGTTCCCACAGGGCAAGATGCACAGTTCCCACAGGGCAATATACACAGTTCCCATAGGGCAAGGTACACAGTTCCCACAGGGCATGATGCACCGTTCCCACAGGGCAAGATGCGCAGTTCCCACAGGGCAAGATGCACAGTTCCCACAGGGTAAGATACACAGTTCCCACAGGGCAAGACTCACAGTTCCCACAGGGCAAGATACACAGTTCCCATAGGGCAAGGTACACAGTTCCCACAGGGGAAGATACACAGTTCCCACAGGGCAAGATGCACAGTTCCCACGGTGTAAGATACACATTTCCCACAGGGCAAGTCTCACAGTTCAACAGGGCAAGATACACAGTTCCCACAGGGCAATATACACAGTTCCCATAGGGCAAGGTACACAGTTCCCACAGGGCAAGATGCACAGTTCCCACAGGGCAAGATGCACAGTTCCCACAGGGCAAGATGCACAGTTCCCACAGGGCAAGATACACAGTTCACAAAGGGCAAGATGCACATTTCCCACAGGGTAAGATACACAGTTCCCACAGGGCAAGATACACAGTTCACAAAGGGCAAGATGCACATTTCCCACAGGGCAAGATACACAGTTCCCACAGGGTAAGATGCACATTTCCCACAGGGCAAGATACACATTTCCCACAGGGTAAGATATACATTTCCCACAGGGCAAGATACACAGTTCCCAAAGGGCAAGATGCACAGTTCCCACAGGGCAAGATGCACAGTTCCCACAGGGCAAGATGCACAGTTCACAAAGGGCAAGATGCACATTTCCCACAGGGCAAGATACACAGTTCCCACAGGGTAAGATGCACATTTCCCACAGGGCAAGATACACATTTCCCACAGGGTAAGATATACATTTCCCACAGGGCAAGATACACAGTTCCCAAAGGGCAAGATGCACAGTTCCCACAGGGCAAGATGCACAGTTCAAACAGGGTAAGATACACATTTCCCACAGGGCAAGATACACATTTCCCACAGGGCAAGATGCACAGTTCACAAAGGGCAAGATGCACCTTTCCCACAGGGCAAGATACATAGTTCCCACAGGGCAAGATGCACAGTTCCCACAGGGTAAGATACACATTTCCCACAGGGCAAGATACACATTTCCCACAGGGCAAGATACACATTTCCCACAGGGCAAGATACACAGTTCACAAAGGGCAAGATGCACCTTTCCCACAGGGCAAGATGCACAGTTCCCACAGAGTAAGATGCACATTTCCCACAGGGAAAGACACACAGTTTCCACAGGACAAGATGCACAGTTCCCACAGGGCAAGATACACAGTTTCCACAGGACAAGATGCACAGTTCCCACAGGGTAAGATACACAGTTCCCACAGGGCAAGATACACAGTTCCCACAGGGCAAGATGTATCGTTTCCACAGGGCAAGATGCACAGTTCCCACAGGGCAAGATACACAGTTCCCACATGGCATGATACACAGTTCCCACAGGGCAACATGTATAGTTTCCACAGGGCAAGATGCACAGTTCCCACAGGGTAAGATACACAGTTCCCACAGGGAAAGATGCACAGTTTCCACAGGACAAGATGCACAGTTCCCATAGGACAAGATGCACAGTTCCCACAGGGCAAGATGCACAGTTCTCAAAGGGAAAGATGCACAGTTGAAACAGGGCAAGGTGCACAGTTCCCACAGGGCAAGATGTAAGCCAAAACAAGTACAACCAGTTATATTACGTGCGAGTCTTATTTTCAGCAAGTTGTTTTTATCTTTATGGATCTGTTACATATATGAGAATGAATATGTAGATCTGAGTATACTCAGAAAACCGCAATTTGTTTTTAAGCTGGTTTATTAACCCCTGAGAAGGTAGCACAATGTAAATTCTCCTAACCTTTTATTGGTATCTGATCCATAATATCAGAACTGCAGCTTTTTTCGTAGTTTTTTTCTTGAATATTTCTGAAACTATTCTTGTACAAAATCTTTTATTTGATGCTCACTGTTTCAAATAGATCAAAGCATTGTCATCATATGGATTGTAGCAGATTCCCCTTTGTTCTACCACCCTGATGTCCTCAAACCCCATTTTTAAGCGAGAAATTCTGGCCTGAGTCTCTGACATGATTTTGGATTATAAATCAGTGGGTGCCTGATAATGGTGCATTACTGAAAAGTTATTGCTGCATTTGCAGACATACGCAGACATGTAAAGGTCTGTGCACTCTTCATATTTGGCCCCCTATACTGGAAGCGCTATGGTGCATCTTGGTGCAATATCAGCCCAGTAATTGATGATGGAGGGTCACTGAGTTCTAACAGATTTGTGCTTGGAGAAAAATGCCCTTCACTAGCTGCTGGCACTCGATAATGCAGCACCTGACGTCGCCTCCTCCCCCCACACACCCCGCCTCCCCCCCACCCCCGCCAACGTGGTGCTCCCATCATGCACTGAGCGTCCGGAGCATCCTATAAATATTTAAATGAGCTGACTTCTCATTATCATGCCAAGGTCAGCTCAGTATGGTGCAAGCCACTCAGCACCTGAGCAGAAGCAGTCATGGTGGCATTGTGCCAGGACCAAAGATCAACTGCATAATGACAGTAAGGATTCCCGATGAAGCAACACTCGATTTTCCAGTTCATATTATGAAATCACTGATTTGCCTGACCAGGGCCTCTGCAACAGTGTTGATTGCACTGGATACCTTCCTTTCTTCGATCAGTAATAGGTACAGACCTGTGTTACAAGACTATTTAGAGACCATTCTACAACTGGCCAAGGCAGATGAGCGAGTAGTCAGCAACATATGGAAAGAATGTTTAATCAAAGCACGGTCACACCTAGACCAGTTAGGTATCTAACATATCATTTCCTGGATTGTGAAAAAGATCACAGGCCAATTTTGCATGGTGCATATTTCATGTTTATAATTTAAAAGTGTTTCAGGCAGCCTTCACAAATTGTAGACCTTCCAGCACTTCAGAATCTTTCTATTCGTATCTTAGACCATTCTCAGGGTCATACCTCATTTATTTCTGAACATTGCATTCTATTGGCAGAACACAGTGTAACACAGTGAAGGATCCCATCGGAAGGCAATCTCCACTCTTTCATTTGACTACAGCCTGAACTTGGCAAAAGAAAACAAGTACATATCTACCGCATCAGTGGCACAATCCGACGTCTTCTCACAGCGCCAGTGGGTGGGGTGAAGGGAGGGGAAGCACAAGAGGCTGGAGTGAGAGGAACAGAAGATTTAATGGGGTGGGGTGGATTGTAAGACTAGAGGAGGTTACAGAGATGGGGAGCAGCAAGGACATGGAGGGCTTTTAAACATAAGGATGGGAATTTTAAATTAGAGTTGTTGGGGGACCAGGAGCCGATGTAGGTCAATGAGGACAGGGTTGATTGATAACTTAGTGCAGGATAAGATACGGAGAGCAGAGTTTTGGATGAGCTATGGTTACAGAGGGTGGAAGACTGGAGGCCGCCCAGTAGAGCATTGGAATAGACGGGTCTGGAGGTGACAAAGGCAAGGATGAAGATATCAGTGGCAGATGGGCTGAGGTAGGGGCAGAGGCAGGCAATGTTACAGAGGTGCAGTCTATGTGATGGAGAGGATATGGGGTTGAAAGCTCAGCTCAGGGTCGAATAGGACGCCAAGGTTGTGAACAGTTTGGTTCAGCTTGAGACACTGGCCAGGGAGGGAGGTTGGACTTGTGGGCAAGGATGTGAAGTTTGTGGCAGGGGCCGAAGGTGATGGCTTCAGTCTTCCCGCTGTTTAGCTGGAGGAAATTGCGGCTCATCCAAACTGGATGTTGGATAAGTAGCCTGACAGTACACAAGCTTTCGAATGGTCGAGAGAAGTGTTAGAGAGGTAGAGCTATCATCAGTGTACTTGGAAGCTGATCTCAATGTCTGCACATGAAGTTGCCAAGAGGCAGCATGTAAATGAGGAAGAGGAGGAAGCCAAGGATGGAAAACTCCCAAAGTGACAGTGCGGGATTGGGAAGAGAAGCCATTGGTAGAGATGCTCTAGTAGCGTACCAAGTCACAGCACATGAAAAAATTGTATACAAATATAAAAATACATACTAGACTGCAGTGCTAATAGAAACGTGAATTCCACATTATCATTTTTCTAAAAGTCCTGGCCAAAAGTTTTTTAATAAAACACAAAGCCATTGGAAGGATGATGCGCTGACCTGCTGGTAACACTGTCATTCATTGGTGCAGAGAACAAAGTGGCAAAAACATAAGAACATAAGAAATAGGAGCAGGAGTCGGCCATTTGGCCCTTCAAGCCTGCTCCGCCATTCAAAAAGATCATGGCTAATCTTGTCCCTCATCTCCACTTTGCTGCACTATCCCCATATCCCTCGATTCCCTTAATATTCAAAAATCTCTCGATCTCTGTCTTGAATATACTCAACGACTGAGCCTCCACAGCCCCCTGGGATAGAGAATTCCAAAGATTCACCACCCTCTGAGTGAAGAAATTTCTCCTCATCTCAGTCCTAAATGGCCGACCCCTTATTCTGAGACTGTGACCCCTGGTTCTAGACTCCCCAGCCAGGGGAAACATCCTCCCTGCATCTACCCTGTCAAGTCCTGTAAGAATTTTATATGTTTCAATGAGATCATCTCTCATTCTTCTAAACTCTAGAGAATATAGGCCTAGTCTACTCAATCTCTCCTTAAAGGACAATCCCTCCATCCCAGGAATCAGTCTGGTGAACCTTTGTTGCACTCCCTCTATGGCAAGCATATCCTTCCTTAGGTAAGGAGACCAAAACTGTACACAATATTCCAGGTGTGGTCTCACTAGGGCCCTATATAATTGCAGTAAGGAACAAAATGTTAACATTTGGATTCACACAGGGGAGAAACTACCATTTTTCTTCCCAGGACACACTACTGTGTTGTGTTTTATTTCTGTGAGGGCACACAGGGATGATTTAATCAACAGCACCTTAACACCTATTTTCAATCGTATAAGCCTGACAGGTCTATATTTTCCTTCTGACGGTACAATTATCTTGCTTTTATATACACTTAGAATAGTTTATCTTCTGAATGAAGAAACAAATAAATTTACATAGCCTTGAACAAAATGAAATAAATTACTGGCCTAAATTTCAATCTATTTACCTTATTAAGTTACAGCAGTAAGGTAATGGGAAAATATATATGTGGGGAAGACATGAGATGAATGTGTTCTTCATAAAATTCTACGCTTGGAACAAAAAGATGTTCAAATCCATAATGCAAAGCTTTGTTCTTCTACTGCTGCACCTGGAACTCTCTCCCACACAGTGTTGGCATCTGGAATTTAGCTCATAATGCACAATAGACCAAATGAGTTAACACCCAATTCTTTGTTCAATTTTTTTTATTTATTTTGAATAGTTGATGCCTTGTTTACATTACAGCCTCTATTCCCCGGTGATTGAGGTGTGAATCCCTCGTGATCTACTGTTAATATGCACAAACATCGATGCCTCTGATGATATGACCTGCTTTGGAGGCAGGATATTGACAGCACAGCTTGTTGATTTGGCCAAAGCAGGAACCTCTGCAGAGATACACTCGCCCACAGGAGCATGTGGGTGATGAGAATTGACTGAGGGAAGCATCTTCAAGCTCAATTGCTAGATAGTTTTTATGATCTTTACCAAAGCTTGCACCACGGACCGGCACAGACACGATGGGCTGAATGGCCTCCTTCTGTGCCATAAATTTCTATGATTCTATGAGTTATCAGATCTGTCACCATTTAAGCACTGTTGAGCATTTCAATGAAAGGAAGTCAAGCTCTCACTCAGTTGTTATAAACTGAATACAGTGAAATCTTGTTCACTGCAAAACTGTATTATGTTCAATAGTTTTTATGGAGCAGTAAAATATCTGAGAAAACTATTTTACCAAGGGCCACAGCATTAAAATCTGATCTGTGTTGAAATAGATAAGTGTCACCAGATCTTAGATTGAGCCAAACAGTTGATGTGTTGATGTGTTCATCACCCTCACATTATTGGCTCCATTGCCATTAACATGCATTCATTCCTGCTGATAGGCTCTTTAGACCTGTCTTCACATCTTCCTCCTTGATAAAAATGAGCCCATATGCTTCAGGGAACCACTGCATTTTCAGCACCTGTGGAAAAGTGCCTTACAGCTCAGAGATGTCCACACTGGACCATCAACAACTCCAGTTTCTCAAAGGCTGGTTATATTTACTGCAACATGCCAATAATAGTCTGTGAAACTCACACTTCCCCTTTCCTCTTACCTTCCCTGTTACCAATCTTTTGGATGCAATCTTCTCTGATATGGCATAAGCATGTATACCCAAGTGCCTCTTCTTTTTCCTACTATTAGTGACAGTCATACAATGTATGCAAATAGTCTTCATTTTGTCATCCAGCTGTATTGTAAAATGTTGCCAGACAATGAACACAACAATTTGCACACAGCAGGGTCCCACAAGCAGCAATGAAATAAATGACCAGATAACCTGTTTTTTAGTGATGTTGGTTGAGAGATAAATATTTACCAGGACACCGGGGATAACTCCCTGCTCTTCTTCGAATAGTGCCATGGGATCTTTTACATCCACCTGAGAGGGCAGATAACTACTTAGATTAACGTCTCATCCAAAAGACGGCACCTCCGACAGTGCAGCACTCCCTCAGTATTGCACTGGAGTGGGACTTGAACCCACAACCTACTGACTCAGAAGTGAGAGTATTGCCACTGAGCCACGGCTGACACCTAAGTCTGGAATGAAAAGGAAAACAGCATTAATTTATAATTAACTCAGGTTTGTCACTGATAGGGACAATTGGAAGGAGGTTGAATACCAGGCCAGGGCCAACAGCATGTCTGGCAGTCCATACATACTGCACCGCGCCCCCCACCGTTACACACGAGGCAGCAGGTATAGATATTCATTCAACTTCTCTTTAAAAGAGTTTGAATATCCTTTGCTTTTAACAGCTGCCTATTTTACATATCTATTAATCTGTGGAGATAACATAGCTGAATCTCAGTCTGTTCTTATTTGATGCCCGCACACACACATAGGCTCCCAAACAGTAGTTGTAATGTAGGGCAGAGTATAAATCAGGAAATTAGAGGCGCATGTAACAGTAATCATGGGGGACTTTAGACTGGGCAAACCAAATTTGCAGTAATAGTGTGGAGGACAAATTCATGGAATGTATGCAAGATAGTTTTCTAGATCAGTATGTTGAGGAACCAACTAGGGAACGGGTTATTCTAGATCTAGTATTGTGCAACGAGAAAGGGTTAATTAATAACCTTGTAGTAAAGGGGCCGTTAGAGAAGAGTGACCATAATATAATAGAATTTTATATTGAGTTTGAAAGTCATTTAGTTAAATCTGAAACTAGTGTCTTAAATCTAAACAAAGCAAATTACGTAGGTATGAGGAGCGAGTTAGCAAAGGTAGATTGGGAAGCTACATTAAAAGGTATGACAGTGGACGAGCAATGGCTAGCATTTAAAGAATTAATGCATAATTTGCAACAAATATACATTCCTATAAGGCACAAAAATCCCACAGGAAAAGTGGTCCAACCGTGACTAAGAAGAGAATTTAAGATAGTATTAGATCAAAGGAAGAGGCTTATAACGTTGCCAAAAAGAGCAGTAAGCCCGAGGATTGGGAATATTTTAGAATTCAGCAAAGGAGGACCACGGAATTGATAAAGAAAGGGAAAATAGAATATGAGAGTAAACTAGCGAGAGACATAAAAACAGACTGTAAAAGCTTCTATAGGTATGTAAAAAGGAAAGATTAGTGAAAGTAAATGTGGGTCCCTTACAGGCTGAGACAGGAGAAATTATAATGGGGAATAAGGAAATGGCAGAGAAATTAAACAAATACTTAAAAAGGGCTGGGTTTTGTCTTGGGGTCGGGTTGGGGTCGTGTCATCCGCATTTCGTGTTCCCCCCGACTCCAGATTAATGTGGATGAATGATGCAATTTTCACTTAATTGGGCAATTGAGTTCCAGCATGTGGGAACCCATGAACTAATTAGTGGTTTTAGTCTGAAAGTCGCCTCTGATGACGTCATCATTGCTGCTGCATTGCAGGTCAGAGACTGACGAGATGTTGGTGAGATAGGACCTGCCTGGCTTCTGCTGTGAGTGGATCTGGATGAATGAGAGAGAGAGAGAGAGAGAGAGAATATTTTTTGCATCCAAGTCCTCTCACAGCAAAGGCCATGCAGTCTCTGAAGACATTCAATGCAGCAGCATCAGAGGCGACTTTCAGACCTAATACTACTACTACCTTCATCACATCTCTGTTGTAATAGTGGACCTGCAGCTGATAGTCAGCTATCCACTTGTGCTCCCGCCAGGTTTCACTGGAGTGTTTCACATCAGGCGTGCTTCACATCAGAAAAGGGTTAAACTAGCTAAAATGTTTCAAAATGGCATTACAGAGCCAATTTAGGGCTTGTTAAGGGCTTTAATGGCCTCTCCCGCCTCTTGGAGGCGGGATGGAGTCGGGAACACCGCGACTGATTTTGTCAAAATTGCGTGAAGGCGGGATGGAGTTGGGATGGGATCGGGACCCCCGACCCTGCAAATTTAAACCCCCATATGCCTTCAAACCCGACTCCACGGGTCATTCAAAATCCAGCCCAAATGTCTGTCTTCGCGGAAGAAGACGCAAAAAACTTCCCGGAAATAGTGGAGAACCAAGGGTCTAGCAAGAATGAGGAACTGAAAGGAATTAGTATTAGTAAAATAGTAGTACTGGAGAAATTAATGGGACTGAAAGCTGATAAATCTCCTGGACCTGATGGCCTACATCCTAGGGTTTTAAAAGAGGTGGCTATAGAAATAGTGGATGCATTGGTTGTCATTTTCCAAAATTCCATAGATTCTAGAATGGTTCCCGCGGATTGGAAGGTAGCAAATGTAACCCCACTATTTAAGAAACGAGAGAGAGAGAAAACGGGGAACTACAGACCAGTTAGCCTGACATCAGTAGTAAGGAAAATTCTAGAATCTATTATTAAGGATGTGGTAACAGGGCACTTAGAAAATTATAATAGGATTGGGCAGAGTCAACACGGATTTATGAAAGGGAAAACGTGTTTGACAAATCTGTTAAGAGTTTTTTGAGGTTGTAACTAGCAGAATAGATAAGGGGGAACCAGTGGATGTGGTGTATTTGGATTTTCAGAAGGCATTCGATAAGGTGCCACACAAGAGATTATTAAACAAAACAAGGGCTCATGGGATCTCAGGTAATATACTGGCATGGATAGAGGATTAGTTAACGGACAGAAAATAGAGCATAGGAATAAACAGGTCATTTGGATTTTCAGAAGGCATTCGATAAGGTGCCACACAAGAGGTTATTAAACAAAATTAGGGCTCATGGGATTGGGGGTAATTTGGATTCAAGATTGGTTAACGGACAGAAAACAGAGTAGGAATAAATGGGTCATTTTCGGGTTGGCAGGCTGTAACTAGTGGGGTACCGCAAGGATCAGTGCTTGGGCCTCAGCTATTTACAATCTACATCAATGATTTGAATGAGGGGACCAAATGTAATATATCCAAGTTTGCTGATGATACAAAGCTGGGTGAGAATGTAAATTGTGAGGAGGATGCAAGGAGGCTTCAAGGGGATATAGACAGGCTAAGTGAGTGGGCAAGAACATGGCAAATGGAATATAATGTGGAGAAATGTGAAGTTATCCACTTTGGTAGGAAAAATAGAAAAGCAGAGTATTTTTTAAATGGTGAGAGATTGGGAAATGTTGGTGTTCAGAGGGACCTGAGTGTCCTTGTACACAAATCACTGAAAGTTAACATGCAGGTACAGCAAGCAATTAGGAAAGCAAATGGTATGTTGGTCTTTATTACAATAGGATTTGAGTATAAGAGTAAAGATGTCTTACTGCAATTATATAGGGCCCTGGTGAGACCACACCTGGAGTATTGTGTACAGTTTTGTTCTCCTGACCTAAGGAAGGATATACTTGCCACAGAGGAGTGCAACGAAGGTTCACCAGACTGGTTCCTGGGATTGGGAGGATTGTCCTATGAGGAGAGATTGAGTAGACTAGGCCTATATTCTCTAGAGTTTAGAAGAATGAGAGGTGACCTCATTGAAACATACAAAAATTCTTACAGGGCTTGACAGGGTAGATGCAGGGAGGATGTTTCCCCTGGCTGGGGAGTCTAGAACCAGGGGTCACAGTCTCAGAATAAGGGGTAGGCCATTTAGGACTGAGATGAGGAGAAATTTTTTCACTCAGAGGATGGTGAGCCTTTGGAATTCTCTACCCCAGAGGGCTGTGGAGGCTCAGTCATTCAGTATATTCAAGATAGAGATTTTTGAATATTAAGGGAATCAAGGGATATGGGGATCGTGCAGGAAAGTGGAGATGAGGTAGAAGATCAGCCACAATCTTATTGAATGGCAGAGCAGGCTCGAAGGGCCGAATGGCCTACTCCTGCTCCTATGTCTTATGTTCTTATGTTCACACAGGCCATCTCTAGAACAAGACTCGGGATAGAGATCGGGAGCAGGAACCCTGGATGATTCTGCCCTCCCCATCCCCATCCCATCAGCCCAGGGGTGCCAAGGCAAATTTTAGTGTCAACTATCATCACTTGGCTGAGATGGGTTAACTCGACATAAACCAAGAATAGAATCCAAAGAGTTCTCAATCAGTGCGCTACATTCAATTGTTAGTTTTATATTCAGTTTAATTAATTCTCATTGTTAATTTCACATTAAAAATGAATTCTCTTTTTTATTAATTTCACTGCAACAAAACATCATTTTATAACACTATTGTTAATTTACTTTGATTCGGTTGCTAAAACTTCATACCGAAATGTGATGCATGTTCATTGAGGTCCTACATGGCTGCTAGCTTTAGGTCCGGTCACCTTTCCCACATCCTCTACTTGTCAGCAGTATATCAACAAGCATAAATCATTCTGTTTGTGCTCCTAGAATAACAGATACTTGGCATGAATGCAATCTCCAGGTTTCTTAAACTGTTCAAGTTTCACATTCATGATTTATGACACAAAAGTCGTTTGATTGAATCAAAGCTTTTCCAGTAACTCCCCACCACGCATCTGTTGGCTATATCCATTTGACTGCAGTGAATTAGCACGTGAAGTTAACAGCATTCTTCACTCCACTGCATTTTAAAAATTCCTCTCCTTTTGGATCCATTTTCACTCGTGCTCAAACATGTTGAATTTTGGGTAGTTCAAAGAATGCAATTATCAGCCAAGCTCAGGTTTTATACAAGTGTTTCTGCCAAGTTAAGGCCAAAAAACATAAGCGGTAAGAAGAAATATCTTAAAAGTATAACAGCAGCTGCAAGAGCTAAATTAATGTGACATCAAAATCTTTGAATATCAACATCTGTAAAAGTTTATAGGATAAATGGATGTAGTGCATGCAGTCGAATTGAACTGTAGGAACAGACCATTTAATAGGGTGAATTAATAGGTTGCCTGTGAAATAAATAAAAAGCAGGTAAAAGCTTCAATATATTGCAAAAAAAATGAGCCTTCTGTTTTCTGTCAAAGCAGTGGCTTAGAGAAAGTAGGTTGTCACACAGTAAACATAAAGAAAACATTTAAGTCAATAGTTAAATGATATGGAGGAGACTAGTTTTACCTGTTATAATATTATAGCAAAACCTGTCTGACAGGTTTACTGTACTTTTTTTCTTTAGTGCAGCTGCCAGAACTGGAAAAGAAGCACAAACTAGATTTGCAAGTATGAGCTAAGGGCGTTCTGTGCCATCCTGTTACCTACATGCATCCTGCCTAGCTGCGTCTGGGTGATGCCGGATCCTAGTGGAAAGCACAAGTCGAACAAAAGTGCATGAACAAGGGCTGTGGAGTAAGTAAGTGATATTTCTATATTGTCAACAGTTCATAGCTGTTCCAGTTTTCTTTGAAGTGTGTTTAGGGTAGAATCGTTTGGGTTATCTGTATCCTGCTGCTTTGCTACTCGTCTCTCCATGACTGTGCTTTTTAATGTTTGTGAGATCCTTATCACCAGTTTAAGCTCCATTTGTATACGCATAGAAGTAAAGTCCATTTATGTTTCCGATAAGATTATTAAATAGTCTAATATAGGCATTAATTTACACCTGATAATTTGAGACAACTGATGAGTGTAACATTTAGGAGTTAAATTACAACCCGCAATAGTTCTATAAAATGCGGTATTTATTTAAAGGAGACTTCATATGTTTTCTAAAGACTTCCCAATGCTTCTATGATTATTATTTCAGTATTCAGTACTGGAGCCTAAAGGTAACACAAGCATGTTTCATCTTGTAGCCAAGTCAAAAAAATCTTCAGTTTCTGTCAAGTGGTGGTTTCAGAGACATTTGCATACTGCACAGGATTTCATCTCCTGACAGATTGCAAAATTGCCAATGAATATGTATTTCAGTGCCACATCTTATTGGTGCAAACATAATCTTTCGTGACTTGCTCTGCTGGCATGAGAGGAGGAAGATCGATAAAAATCAGGCACAGCAATAAGCACTGCGTAGAATATGAAAGTCACAGGGAGAACACAGGCAGCAGCCCAATTTAATCACCGCAACGTGTCCAGGGACGTTAAAGTTGGCTCTCAATATCATTTCAGGTTTTTTTGTTCAGCCCCCCCTGCTAACTGCTTCCTTATTAACTGACTCTGCGTGTGATGTCTTTGATGAATGTGGGTGGGGACTGTTTCTTCATATTGCTACTTGCTGACCTTGAGTCATAAAATCACTCAGGCATTTGTGTGTTTCGCGGAAGAGCTGTAATAATTATCCAGGTCCCTTGCCCTCACCGTTCTGATTACTGTTTGAGAAAAACAAACTGCTTCAGTTAAGCAAGCAGACTTGCAAGGGGCAAGGGTTAAAGAGACAATTCTTTGTGTTGGTGTTTCTAGAACTTTACGCTGTTAATAGTTTGGTAGCATTTGCAGATTTTTAAGAAAAACAAAAACAAATTGGCTACTTTGCACAGGACATTCCAGATTGAGGCCATTTTGATTCAAATTAAATTTACATGGCTTTCCTTTCCAGCAGCATAGTGAGGAAGAATTGAACAACAACAACAACAACTTGCATTTATATAGCACCTTTAATATAATAAAACCTCCCAAGGCGCTTCACAGGAGCCGAATCAGACACAATTTGACACCGAGCCACATAAAGAGATATTAGGACAGGTTGGTCAAAGAGGTAGGTTTTAAGAAGTGACTTAAAGGAGGAGAGAGAGGTGGAGAGGTGGAGAGATTTAGGGAGGGAATTCCAGAGCTTAGGGCCTGGGCAGCTGAAGGCACGCCCGCCAATGGTGGAGCGATTGAAATCGGGGAGGCGCAAGAGGCCAGAATTAGAAATTAAGTTGCATTTGACAGGAACAGCATCCACATGGATTAATGCTCTTGTGTATTATGTTGATAGTTAAACCAATTAAAAAGAGAGGATTTTACCTATGATTAAATGAAGAAAAAAAATTCCAATGAGAAGACTGACCGAAGTGATGTTTTCCCTCAGACTGAATTCAAATGAAAGGCTGGATAGCAACACTTCAACGTCACCTTAAGTCAATCATTAGGTCAGTCCTTAAGCCAATTCTTAGAGACAGCGCAGAGACCAGTGATGTGATATAAGATGAGAATGCTCAATGAGTGGCCACATGAATCGCTCTAACACCTACCGCACTCTAGAAATATAATCAGTATTTTGTACCTATGAGCCCTGTTCCACTTTTGTTACTTTTAACTGAATCTAGAGATGATTCCACTATAAAACATGAACGCTACATTCACGCCAGAGTAAAAACTATGGATAATTGCCTAGTCAAAATTTGAAAGTTCTGAAAGACAATAATATGAATATTCAAAAATGCCTGAATTTTGCCTTATTTGGCCACACTTTCAGTTACTTCACCTAACTCTTCATTCAACTCCTGCTCAGTGATCTGATACCTATCCCTTGCGATGTGCCTTAGGAAATTCCGTTATATTAAAGGTGCTATATAAATGTAAGTTGTTGTTAATGATTAATTTGTTATTTGGGTGGCAGTGTTACAATTTGGACTTTCTCCCAATTCCTTGAATTCATGCTCACATCAATAAGGCAGTTTTGTATAAATGGACAGGAGTAACATTTACCTTTTACCACACTATTATATACCAGGAACCACATGGGATGCACACCACACTCTCCTGTCCACTCCATAAATTGGTAAAGGTCACACGCTCATACCATTCTATTCAGGCTAAAACTCAGAGTTTGATTTATTTACAAGATAATTACATAGAAGCACAGCATAAGTATATAGCAGGACACTAGCAATACATTGCTTGGCTCATGATACATAAACTGTTCCAAAACAATAAAAAGTTCAAAATCTTAGTACTTCTTCAATATAACTTTTAATTGAGTCTCTGATGAAATGCTATGTGTTGCAATGATTCCATGAAACTACTCCTTACCCACCTCATACCCACCTGTGTCAGCTGTGGCTCAGTGGGTAGCACACTCGCCTCTGAGTCAGAAGGTTGTGGGTTCTAAGTCCAACTCCAGGGACTTGACCACATAAAGCTAGGCTAACACTTCAGTGCAGTGCTGAGGGAGTGCTGCACTGTTGGAGGTGCCGTCTTTTGGATGAGACGTTAAACCGAGGCCCCGTCTGCTCTCTCAGGTGGATGTAAAAGATCCCATGGCACTATTTCAAAGAAGAGTAGGGGAGTTATCCCCGGTGTCCTAGCCAATATTTATGCCTCAATCAACATCACTAAAACAGATTATCTGGTCATTATCACATTGTTGTTTGTGGGAGCTTGCTGTGCGCAATTTGGCTGCCACGTTTCCCAAATTACATCAGCGACTCCACTTCAAAAGTACTTCATTGACGGAAAAGTGCTTTGAGACGTCCGGTGGTCGTGAAAGGCGCTATATAAATGCAAGTCTTTCTTTCTTTTCTTTCTTTCTCATATGGAATAGGTAATATGAAGTAGGGAGCTAAAAACCTCGGAGCTCCAGTCCAGTTTAAGTCTGTCTTTTCTTTTGAAGCTAAAGAAGGTTAATTTGAAGGTCAAAACAGACTTTTCCACTTTCAGCAATACTAATTAAGATAAAGAACTATTTAGGGAAGAAATTCTGTGGCACCAGAAGTGCGCCACTTATGCCCGTCGATGACCTCGTCTCAAATCCTAGGGACAGACTCACTTAAAAAAAATTAGGGCTGGAATCTTCACCTGTAATGGTGGACAGAGCTGTTCACCCCACAGATATAAGCTGTGAGGAGGACACAAGGAGTCTGCAAAGGGATACAGACAGGTTAAGGGAGTGGGCAAGAAGGTGGCAGATGGCGTATAATGTGGGGGAACTCATTCCTCTAAACTTTAGAGCAAAAAGGCCCATTCTACTCAGTCTCTCCTCATAGGACAACCCTCTCATCCCAGGAAGCAATCTAGTGAACCTTCGTTGCACCGCCTCTAAGACAAGTGTATCTTTCCTTAGGTACAGAGTTCAAAACTTTACATAGTACTCCAGGTGTGATCTCACCAAAGCCCTGTGCAATTGCAGCAAGACTTCCTTACTCTTGTATTCCAATCCCCCTTGTAATAAAGGCCAACATACCATTTGCCTTCCTAATTGCCTTCCTAACTTTCTGTGTTTCGTGTACAAGGACACCCAAATCCCTCTGAACACCAACATTTAATAGTTTTTCACCATTTAAAACTACTCTGTTTTTCTATTCTTCCTACCAAAGTGAATAACCTCACATTTCCTCATGAAACATATAAGATTCTGAGAGGGATTGACAGGGCAGATGCTGAAAGGCTGTTTCCCCTGGCTGGCGAGTCTAGACTTGGGGGCATAGACTCAGGATAAGGGGTCAGCCATATAGGACTGAGATGAGGAGAAATTTCTTCACTCAGAGGGTTGTGAATCTTTGGAATTCTCTGCCCCAGAGGGCTGTGCATGCTGAGTCTTTGAGTATATTCAAGGCTGAGAGAGATAGATTTTTGGACTCTAGGGGAATCGAGGGATATGGGGATCAGGTGGGAAAGTGGAGTTGAGGTCAAAGATCAGCCATGATCTTATTGAATGGCGGAGCAGGCTCGAGGGGCCGTTTGACCTACTCCTTATGTTCTTATCTTATGTAGCAGATCTCCGAGTGACACCCTGAAAGGAGAACCTAATGCCTGGATTGGGCCGAATAAAAGGCCAACAATTTTTTTTATTATGGCAAGGCATGTCCCCTCATTAATGATCCTTCTGGGATCGATTGCTGTTTGCCTTTGCAGCTTCAGGCCCCAATTTAGAACATAACAGGACCTATACCTACTCTCAGCAAATGTAGGTCCTGCTGGGCTCATCAGGAGTGCTTCAAGCTGAATTCCAAGGAACATCCCTCCCCCCCGCCCCCCGCAATATACTCCCAAAGTGCTGGAGCTGTGTAAGTGCAGCAGGCAAAAGAGGTGCTCCCTTCCCCCTAGAGAGTACAATCTGGTTATCTAGTGATGGGTGTAGGTTTGAGTTACTGGTTATCTAGTGATGGGTATGGGCGAGACTTACTAATAATCTAGTGATGGGTGTAGTTCTGATTTACTCATCAAATAATGGTTTGTGTCCAATTCTCTAACAATCTCATTAGTTATCCCTGCTTATATACCAACAATGTTTATTGATATATGTAACTGTGCCATCCAAATTTAGATCTGATTCCAAATCTAAGATTGGAATTTATCCAAACGCTCATCCCCAAGTTTCACTTCAGATTGAGTTGCAGAATCTACAGTGTCAATTTTTATGTCAGTGGGGTACATTTTCGTCTTCGCTGCCTGGGCCGTAATCTGGCAGAGCCGATCGGTCGCCCATTGTAGAATCCATCCAACCTTCATTCCTTTAATTTCAATGGGACAAAAATTGGTTCCACAACAGGTGGGTGATCCGCTCCGCCAGAATACTGGCCAGGCGATGAAGACGATAAATTTACTCCGATATTTGTGGTTGGGTAACAGAAGACTTCAGCATAGTGATGTGACATCACATCACCAAGGTGCCATCCATCCTTTTTCTCTACACAGTTCAGTCTATTAGATCTGAATTCTCCACAGTGTATTCGCAACAGAACGTGAACTAAAGCAGAATGGGATAAATTTTCACCTTCGTCACCTGGTTAGTAATCTGATAGGGTAGATTGCTCAGAGTAGAATGAAAATAGCGGGGGTGGCGGGGCGCGAGGGTACTACAAGGGACGGGCATTCCACTCTGCTAGATTACCCACTAGGCGGTGAATACAGGAATGCATCCCAATGAAAGGAAGTGATCAAATTTCACTCATGGGATCCAATCTCCGGAGCAGTTTGACTTGGAATAGGATTATATGTCAGTGCATTTAAAATAGTTGCACAAGGATTAAAGATTCATTTTCTTCATCCTTTTTATTTTACCATAAGTACAACCATTATATTTTAGTGAAAATAAACATGAAAATTCTTATATCATTTTAGTGGAAGACAAGAATTTTGTCTTCCTCTGTTAATGCCGAACCCATGATCTGCTCGAGGTCTTTTCGTCTTTCTTAGTCTTTTGCCTGTTAAAAGAAGGATTTGACTGTTTGACAACACATTGTAAATTAAAGTGCATTGTAAATTAAAGAGGTAAAGTACATAAAAAATAATGCCTGGGAGTGTGTTACAACACAGAAATGCACCTCGGGGCTTGAGTGTTATGAATACACTCCCAAGCAATATTTGTTTTTGAAGACTTTGATAGTATTTACCTTCGCAAAGTTATCATGTTATACAGTTGCCAAGTTCTTCCATCTGGCAGGTAAAAGCATGTTTTATAACTTTATGACAGTAGTGCAGACCATAGGTCAGTTTAGAACTTGTATGGTGCAATGTCACGCTTTCTTTTACTAGCGTTTAATTTCTACAGAGCGCAATCATTTTGATTTAAAAAATGGTGGAATTCTAGCAAAGGGGAGATGTGTGAGTGGCACTTGGTGCGAGTTGGGACACGGGCGGCAGAGTTTTGGACGAACTCAAGATTATGGAGGGTAGAACTAGGGAGGCCGGACAGTCATGCGTTGGAATAGTTAGGTCTAGAGGTAACAAAGGCATGGATGAGGGTTTCAGCAGCAGATAAGCTGAAGCAAAGGCGGAGACGGGCGATGTTACTGAGGTGGAAATGGACGGTCTTATTGGTGGAGCAGATATGAGGTAGGAAGCTCAGCTCATGATCAAATATAAAACCAAGGTTGCAAATGGACTGGGTCAGCTTCAGACTGTTGCCAGGGAGAGGGATCGAATCAGTGGCAAGGGAACAGAGTTTGTGGCGTGGACCGAAGACGATGGCTTCGGTCTTCCCGATATTTAATTGGAGGAAATTTCTGCTCATCCAGTGCTGGATGTCGGACAAGCAGTCTGACAGCATAGAGACAGTGGAGGGTTCGAGAGAGGTGGAGGGGAGGTAGAGCGGGGTATTATCAGCGTACATGTGAAAACTCACACTGTGTCATTGGATGATGTCATCGATGGAGGTGAGGGAGGAGGAAGCAGAGGAGGATGATTTGAGGTGAAGAGAAGTCAGGTGTTATCTTTGCCTTCTTGGATGATCTTAGAATAGTGGGTAGTTTTAGAGATGGGGAGCAGGACCCTATAATGCTTTATAGGATCCAGCCATATCTGGTGATGGATGATTAGACCAGTTGTCCGCCAAAGATGTTCAATTCAGCGTCCTTTGGACTTAAGGGAGTGGAGATGAGGGGTATACCAACGGGAATGACTAGGGTGAGCAAGTGTAATGGTTTTAGTGGGGACAAGGGCATCAAAGATGGTGAAGAAGATGTGATTTAGCAAATTGGTAGCTGTAGACATGTCATGAATAATTGTAGGCCAAAGGCTAGGCAGTTGGGAATTAGAAAGTGCAGTGGTAAGGGATGTGAGGGAGCGTTTTTTCCAGGAGAGGACACAGAAAGAAGTGGGGTTGGGAGGGGGAAGGGGAATATGGGTAGAGCGTGATATAAGGAAATTATTAGAGAGTGCCTTATCAGTGATAGTTAGAGGGGGATGTGAGATGACAAGATCGAGGGGGTGGCCATACATCTGGGTAGGAGACTTGATATGGAGGGAGAGATTAAGGGAAGAAAAGAGGGCAGTGAACTCAGAGGACAGAGAACAAGAGTTGAGGTGGAGGTTGAAATCACTGAGGATGAGAAGTCGCTCGGTGCAGAGGCAGAGGGAGGAAAGCAGAGAAGATATCTCAGTGAGAAAATTGGTGTGATACTTGGGTGGGTGATATAGAACAAGGATTTTAAAAGAGCGACATGAGGGGTGGAACAAGGTGAGATGCTCAAAGGAGGAGAAGTTACCAGAGGAGTAGGGAGACAGACCAAGGTGTGATTTAGAGATAAGGGCTACACCACCACCTTGGCAGTTTGGGCAGGGCAAATAGTGGAAAGTATAGCCAGGTGGGGAAGCTTCATTAAGGGGAGAGGTGTCATCACCCCTCAACCAGGTCTTCGTCAAGGCCATGATGTCAACGTGATCGTCCACAATAAGATCATGGATGGCAAGGCCCTTATTTACAGATGAACGTACATTTTGAAAGGAAATGCGGAGGGGGCGATGATACCCAATTTACTTGCAGAATTCAAAGGGGCAGAGCAGGGAGGGACCGGGAGGAGGTTGTCAAGATTAGCCTGCAGCAGGCACGTAGGACGAGAAAGAATAGGATGGGGCAATTGGGGTTGCTACTCGTTAGGAGGCAGCGACGAGTGCCTCGGTGGGCTTTTCGGAGGATGCCAGGGGAGGTTCAGAGGGAAGCTGCAGAATTATTTAAGAGCGAATCAAGTCTGGGGCAGCAGTAGGAGAATAGGGAAGATGATGAATACTTAAAAATTAGGGTTTATCTAGAACCTCCGATATCACCAGGAATCTTTCAAGGTATGAATACTGCCTGACATTTTAAGGAAACCAAAGATAGCAGCACATTAACTGGAGTTTTTGCAATGATGCAGTTTTGAACAATTTTGAAATTTTAATGGATAAATGTGGCTGGATTTTCTGCCCATTGACTATGAATGGGCAGAGATTGGCCATATCTATCCAACCATTCAATGTCAGTGTAAAATTAAAACCCATTCAGATGTGTACCACCTTCTCTTAATTGCCCTGAAACAGTCCGTGTTTATATGCAACAAGTCCCTGGTTTCCAAGCCATGCATGGTAATGCCACTTTAAATGTATATTGCACAGCTATTATGCATTCAGGTGAGGTATCCAGGTAGAACACTGCACCCAGAACTCGAAAGGTCAAATAATTGAAAGTGACAAAGTCCACTAATTGCACAATCACATTTGCTTAGGGTGCTGTCCAACGCATCCTGTTAAAGTATTAGTTCCAAATGCATGGAGTTTCAGTTTATGCCTCAGAATACGGGTTAAATACCATTTTAGGCAACAAACAACTATAAATGATTAATGCTCTCAAAGTCAGACTGAACGACTAGTAGAAGCTATCTTAAGTGAGCAGAAAGCCATATGTAAATACGATTGCTATCTCGCCAACGACACGCAACCTAAGACTAGGGCTGTCTCACATCTATGCCCAGAGGAAGCTGTGGAGGAACCTACTGTGTTGATGACTGCAGCTATTTCTGGAAGGTGTGGATAATGACATTTGTTGCTCTCTGATGTAAAATAATTACAATTATCTGCCTGTGGTACTTTTAATCTTAGTTGCTATATGCTTGCTGGTTCCTGTTAAATGCCCATTTGTTGCAATACTCTCTTTGGTAGCCGTAAAATACAGTAGATGTAATTATGTATTCTCACAGTAAATGCTGGAAATGTACTCAAAGGGTAAACTTTATTAACTCACGCTCCTGGCAGGCAAAATCCTGTGGGACCTGCTGACCTCTGAGTCCAGATTCCCAATATGCACCTGGCATGTGAAGCACTGCGCTGGGGTGGGGGCGGGGGGGGGGGGGGGTGCGGCGAGAGTGAATTTGTAAAATATACACTTCAGTCCATTAACATCCAAAAACAGAAAAAGATACGTTAACATTTGAGGTGCGGATCCCTCATCAGAACTAGTTCTGATGAAGAGTCATTTCCCAAGATGTTACCTTGTCTTTTTCCTTTTCTGATGCTGGTTGACGTGCTGTGTATTTTCAAAAAAAAATTCTGTTTTCTTAACTTCAGAATTCTAGCAGTTGCAGTTTTTTTTCTTTTTATCACAATCTACCCCAGCATTGCTTCACATTCATAAAACCTTCAAAGAACACATCATACCATAGAATCATAAAATCATTAACACACAGAAGGAGGCCATTTGGCCCATCGTGTCTGTGCCGGACGAAAAAGAGCGATCCAGCCTTTCCAGCTCTTGGTCCGTAGCCTTGTACGTTACGGCACTTCAAGCACATATCCAAGTACTTTTTAAAAGCGATGAGGGTTTCTACCTTAGGTTTCAGGCAGTGCATTCCAGACCCCCACCACCCTCCAGGTGAAAAAGGGTCTCCTCAACTCCACTCCAATCCTTCTCCCAATTACTTTTAAATCTATACCAGACGTCTGAGTGTATCAATAGGGTTTTAGCTATCATTTAAACTAGAATTCTCAATTGCTCTGGCCTTATTAAGCCTGAGTTCAAAAAGTCAGTTTAGCCAGACATTATCCAGGCTTTCTCAAAACTTAAATTTCACTAAAGAAATTTCACTAAGACTTGGCCATGTCTTCTGTGAGAAAACTGGTCAGATATATTTCTTAAGGCTAAGGGGATCAAGGGATATGGGGAGAAAGCAGGGACAGGGTACTGAATTTGGATGATCAGCCATGATCGCATTGAATGGCGGAACAGGCTCGAGGGGCCGAATGGCCTACTCCTGCTCCTATCTTCTATGCTTCTATGCTTCTATGGTTGGGGAACCCTTACTGCACTGCTCAAGTGTATCTCCTGTCAAATGAGCTACAAATCAAGATTGGCAGTATCTATGGTTGAATTATTTCCACCTTTATATCCAATAGATAGTGAAGAGACCAAAGCAAAACACTGCGGATGCTGGAAATCTGAAATAAAAACAGAAAACGCTGGAAACACTCAGCAGGTCAGGCAGCATCTGTGGAGAGAGAAACAGAGTTAACGTTTCAGGTCGATATTGAGGAGAGAAGTGCAGAAAATTATGAATAAATCCCCTTGTACTATAGATTTATAATTCAGTGGGCAACAATACTATTATGATAGTGCAGAAAAGGTTTTGATTGTGGTTAGTGAAAAACAGTGGTCCGTGCTTGTTCTCCACAACTTCTTGGTCAGTTAGACCAAGATTCTACCAGGCACTGTCACCTAGGTATGGGTCTGCGGAATGGCCTCATCACTGGACCACCTTGGAATCTTCATTGATAAATCTAGCCATAACTGGCCAAATTTACATCAAGCATTAGATCCCATCAAATGTTACCCAAGAAAGGATATACTTGCCATAGAGGGAGTGCAGCGAAGGTTCACCAGACTGATTCTTGGGATGGCAGGACTGTCGTATAAGGAGAGATTGGGTCGACTAGGCCTGTATTCACCAGAGTTTAGAAGAATGAGAGGGGATCTCATTGAAACATATCAAATTCTGACAGGGCTAGACAGACTGGATGCAGGGAGGATGTTTCCCCTGGCTGGGGGGGGGGGGTCTAGAACGAGGGATCACAGTCTCAGGATACGGGGTAGGACATTTAGGACTGAGATGAGGGGAAATTTCTTCACTCAGAGGGTGCTGAACCTGTGGAATTCTCTACCACAGAAGGCTATGGATGCCAAGTCACTGAATATATTTAAGAAGGAGACAGATAGATTTCTAGACACAAAAGGCATCAAGGGGTACGGGGAGAGAGCGGGAATATGGTTTTGAGATAGAGGATCAGCCATGATCATATTGAATGGCGGAGCAGGCTCGAAGGGCCGAATGGCCTACTTCTGCTCCTATTTTTCTATGTTTCTATGTTTATTTTTTGAATCAACAGACACCAAAGCATTGCTTTTCCCTTCCATTTTTTAAAAGTGTGGTTACTCCCTAAATAGACTGTCTTTGCCCCCATAAACTTTGCTATACTGCCTAGCTGAGTTAGTAGGAATGCAGGTCACTACTTGGGCAAAGGCGGGTATATGGAGTTAGGTCACAGATCAGCCATGATCTCATTGAATGGCGGAACAGGCTCGAGGGACTGAATGGCCTACTCCTGTTCCTATGTTCCGATCACTGGTGTGTGATTCCTGCCACAGGGTAGCACGCCCTCCAATTTTCCTCTCTCTCTATGAGAAAGCCCCTTGCCTCAAATTATTCCTTACCCTTGACAACTCAAAAACATTCTTTGTAGTGCTCATTTTCTCAAAAACCCACTGTTCAACCGGAGCATCTCACCAAAGCACTTTTGGTATAACAGTATGTGTGATATTATGGATGATATGATTTTCCATTCTTGACTATGAAGATAGATTTTTCACAATCTTTAAGGAAATGCCATTCTTTCTTTGAAGCAACAGTTGCACTGGAAATAATTTCACAGGATTATTTTGGAAAGCACTGTAAATATACATTATACACTGTGCTTTGGACAGTACCCAAGCTAATAGCATCAGTGCTTGGCTGCTAAAGCCAATTCTGAGACCCAAGGGTGCCACCACAAAAATCCCAAATTGACATTTTAATATCTGTATATAAAACTGATTGCACAAAATGATTTAATGGAAACTGCATTCGCATGCATTCGATAACGATTGGCTGTGTTCTAGAGAAGATATGTGGTCTGAAGAGTTTTCTCTTCCTGATTTCCAAAGCTTCCTTGGCATTAATTAACCATGTCATTACGTCTCTTTGGAATGATTCCTAAATGATTAAAACTATTAATGCTGTCTGGGTTGAAAGTGCTTGAGGATATCTGGTCCGGAAGAGGTTTGAATGTTGTAAGAATAAATACAGAAAGTTATGGCCCAGAAATTAAATGCGGAGCCTTCCTGCGGGGGTAAGGCTTCCCCGCGATATCTCACTGCGCGCCTGCCTTTTCCTTCCGAGCTCACACGAACTTTAGTTTCAAGGCTGCAGCTGTGCAGTGTGTGCGTATCCCACAGACGCAGTTAATTCGTGCGAGCTGTGGGATCACGTGATTCAGTTAGAGCCAATGGCAGCACACCATCTTTCATTCATAGTTTTGACAGCAAGGGCTGTCAAAGCTATGAATCTATACCCCCCCAAAAGAACAGCTAAACCTCAATTAAATTTTTTTTTTAAATCATCACATTAATAAAATGAGTATAGTTAAATAAATTAACTACTTTAAACAAAAAATTAAATTTTTGAAAAAATTTAAAATCTTTTTAAAAGTTATAAAAATAAACTTACCTTTCTTTAAAGTCTCTAAAAAAGATAAACCTGTTGAAAAAAATTTAAATAATACTTAATTAACTACTTACCTTGTTAAAAGAGGGTCTTACGCCTCCTTTCTTTATGTGCAAAATCTTCCATGCTTACCTGCGCGTTCAAAGCACTAAGTGCACTGCGTGCGCGCAGCCTGTAGCACGCACGCGGTTCACTTAGGAACCGCCCCCTTTTGAGTTCACCAAGTGCCGGTTTTCAGCGCATGCGCAGTGCATGCAGAAAACCGGCAATTGGAGACAGAATACGCGAGAGTACACAGTGCGTACTCTCGCGTACTAAGACTAATTTTTGGGCCAATGATTAAATCTTTGAGAAATACATGATGATCCTGAGCTGATAAGTCCTCGGAAATACCATGCCAAGGGAAGTAACGAGTCAAAGATGGATAATGAAGGGTGTAAGGTTAAAGGTGTACTCTAGAGTTTTAGTTGATTTACCACAGAGGTGGGTGAAAATCTCTGCACACCCCAGGAGACTAATTGGGTTGAATAAAGTTTGCAATTGCACATGCTCATGATTTGATGGGCTGAGTAACTTCTTCTCATTCCAAGTTTTCTTTTAAAAGTTTTACCACTGTTGTTGCATACAGTACAATATATAAGAGCATATTTTCCATTCCAGTAGACAGTGGTGGCAGAGTGGATGGGGAGAGTCGGGACTGGGATATTGGGCAGAGAGCTATATCAATGAATTTACACCCAATTTTCTCTGCTTATGATCTTCTAGCCAGAATGTGCTAGAGCTCCATTTATATGTTAAAAATCAAAGATAATGGCAGTATGATGAGCACAAACACAATTGCCTGATTATCTTGCAGGGAAATGCACTGACGCTCAGTTTGTGTACGTGAAATGGCGTTGAGGGTCAGGCTGGTTTTGAGCAACAGTGGCACCACTCTGCGAAACAGTAGCCTCATCTGTGTCTGCTTCAATCATGCCCCTGTTGCTGGGCACTACTGCAACATGTCCCATAATCTGTACTAGAGTAGACCTCAGGGTAACAATGGGGGCATTGAAGCACTGCAAAATGGTTCGCTCCATCTCCTGTACAGCGAAAATGGACAGAAGGTTCTCTTGGAGTTCACAGCTCAAGGTCACTGCAGCAACGATGTGAGCAATCAGGAGAGTTTTTCCCACTGTGCGAATGGCCTCTGTCAGAGGGGGTTTCAATGTAGAGAGCCCTGAAGTAAAAGAAAAATTTCCATTTCTATAGCACCGTTCATGGCCTCGGGATGTCCCAAAGCGCTTCACAGCCAATGAAGTAGTTTTGAAGTGTAGTCACTGTTGTAACGTAAGAAACACAGCAGCCATATTATGCACAGCAAGGTCCCACAAATAGCAATGTGATAATGACCAGATAATCTGTTTTAATGATGTTGGTTGAGGGATAAACATTGGCCAGGACACCAGGAAGAACTCCCCTGCTCTTCTTCGCAATAATGCTCTGAGATCTTTTATATCCAAATGAGAGGGAGATGGTTTAACACCTCATCCAAAAGGCAGTACCTCCAACAGTGCACCACTCCCTCAGTACTAGCACTGAAGTGTCAGCCTAGATTTTGTGCTCAAGTTGCAGGAGTGGGACTTGAACCCATGACCTTCTGACTCAGAGGCAAGAGTGCTACCCATTGAGCCACACATTCTGTGCTGGACTACATTGCGGGTAAGTGGCTGCACAGATACAGGTAGAAGACTCCTCTACAGTCACTGCCACACCTTTCAAAGTGTTTGCCATTCTCCTTAATTACAGCAAAAATAATGTTGGTCCTTGATATAGGATGCTTGGTTTCTCGCCATGTGGTTCTTCCTGGGGTTCATTAACAGAAACAGATGAACTTATGTCAGCATTCTGCCTGCGACATCCCTTTAAACGCTATCTCGAATGTGTGATCGTGGTGTGCATAAGTGCATATGAATGAATGAGTGATTGGAAAAAGACTATATAGGTTGATGCTAAGCCTTAGCATCAGGAAGGCCATTGGCTTCATCCTGGCCAACTCACTCACTGTCCTCTAGCCCCAGGATGTTCAGATCTTAAGGCTCTACACGTACAGGGCTCAATTCCCATTTGGTTTGTCCCTTGCTACCTTGTCTGAAAGCAGATAAGTAGTTCTGAGAGTTGGAAGTTCTGAAGAGCATGAGAGTGGCATCCAAGTGCCCAGCTGTATCCCAGCTTCTGCAAGAGTAAATGAACATGCATCATGCAGCTAGCTTTTGTCATAAGCTCTCTTGTGGACTAACCTATGGTGTAACAGGTTGAGAGGCAACTCTTTTTGGCTTGTATACTTTGCCCACCTGACTAGCCTTACCCTGGAAGACTTCCTTCAGCTTTTAAACTTTGTCCTCATCTGCTCTCTTAATCTTTAGGTGCTGGACGCTGCACTAACTCATTGGCCCACAGTAGAGTGCGCAATTCTCTTGGATGGGGGTGCCACAGAGTCTCAAACAGGACAACCTCCTTTCCTGCACTTCATGCAAAAGTATCCCCAGTGCAATATCTGGTAAAAGGAGGTGTACTGTGATGTTCCTCAGCCACTTGTACTTTTCTATAGCAAGACTTTCTGGCCAATGATTTCTTAACTGGCCAACAAATAATAAGCCCCCTGAAATAACAGCTGCAGCCCTTTAAGAGCTCCATGCGTCAAATTTCCCAATGCTCACTGACAGCGAACTTTTTGCCATTCTGCTAGAATGTTTATTCAGGTCTCTTCAGGACTGAAACCCCAAAAACACTCCCTGTAATTTCAGTTGACACATATAATATCCTTGCGCTTAATACCCTCTGGGCACTATTTTTATTGTATCTGTTAAAACAATTATATGCATTTCTGCCCACACTATTTTAATACAAACATTCATCTATTTAAAATAAACAGGATAATGACTCCAGTAAAAAAGCACAAGCGGGAATTTGTGTAAACAGAGGGAATTAAACCCATTGAAAGAAAATTATTTTCTGTCAAATTGTGGGATTGGTTCAAAAAAGATCACACCCACAGTTATAAGAATGTGTGACTATCATTCTTAGAATACTACCATAAACACTACCTGTAATACAGCTTCAGGATTAGGTTAACCTGGCACCCAATTTGACCCTGAGCTGAACTTCCAACCCCATATCCTCTCCATCACCAAGACTGCCTACTTCCACCTCCATAATATCGCTTATCTCCATCCCTGCTTCAGTCCTTTTGCTGCTGAAATGCTCATCCATGCATTTGTTACCTCTAGACTCGAATATTCCAATGCTCTCCTGGCCGGCCTCCCATCTTCCACCTCCCATAAACTTATCATCCAAAATTCTGCTGCCCATATGCTATCCTGTCCACCCATCATCTCTGTACTTGCTGACCTACATTGGTTCCCGGTCCACCAACGACTTCATTTTAAAACTCTCATCCTCATGTTCAAATTCCTCCAAGGCCTTGCCCCTCCCTATCTCTGTAACCTCCACCAGCACTGCAACCCTCTGAGAACCCTGCATCCCTCGAACCCTGGCCTCTTGTGCCCAGCATTCCTTTGCCCCGCCATGGGCACCCATGCCTTCAGCGCATGGAACCTAAGCATTATAATTCCCTCCCTAAAGCTCTCTACCTCTCCACCTCTCTCTCCTCCTTTAAGACGCTCCTTAAAACCTACCTCTTTGACCAATCTTTTGGTAACCTTCTTTGACTCGGTGTCAATTTTTGACTGATTACGCTCCTGTGAAGCACCTTAGGACGTTTTACTACGTTAAAGGCGCTATATGAATGCGAGTTGTTGTTATTGTAAGTAGAATAAACATGTTTCCACCTTGTTTAAAGTTTATATGTTTGTGTGCTTATATAGCTGGAGTCAAAGCTCAGCCTGATCACTTCAGGGCAGTGAGCAATGGCTGTGGACAACTTTACAGATGTCTGGGCAAAGCTCAAGGAGCTACATGACCAAGAAGTGCAAGGTACAGAAATGATCAAAGATGTTCGCAGTTCCACACATTCCTTTACATCGTAAACGTATTCGCTTTAAACAGCCGCGGTTAAATATAAAACGTAATAGTCGGGGTAATCTTTTATCTTCACTTGAAGTATTTGGCAACAACACATATTTGCAAAATTTATTTTAACACAGAACAGTCACATCCTCTCAGGAAAACTATGTGAGAATACGGACAATAATTACATTGTTTCTAAAGTTTTTTTTGTCTCCTGGTTCCCTTTTGCCGTTACTGTTTAGGACTGTACGCAAAGTTAACTGAGATAAACATGGAGCGATGTCTGTGAGTATAGCACATTATGCTTTTGATTGCATTTTTCTTTCTCTATATATAAACTCAATATCCTGTATTACAAAACTCTGAATACTTTCTGTGATTATCTTAAATTTGTTCCCTCTTGTTACCAACTCATTGACCCATATAGAATCATAAAATGGTTACAGCATAAAAGGAGGCCATTCGGCCCGTCGAGCCCATGCTGGCTCTCTGCAAGAGCACTTCAGCTAGTCCCACTCCCCCCGCCCTTTCTCCGTAGCCCTGCAATTTTTTTTCCTTCAGGTACTTATCCAATTCCCTTTTGAAAGCCACGATTGAATCTGCCTCCACCACCCTTTCAGGCAGTGCATTCCAGATCCTAACCACTCGCTGCGTAAAAAAGTTTTTCCTCATGTTGCCTTTGGTTCTTCTGCCAATCACCTTAAATCTGTGTCCTCTGGTTCTTGACCCTTCCGCCAATTTCTCTCTGTAGAAAAAATCCATTACTATTTACCCTTCCTAATCTTGAACACTCAATCAGGTCACCCCTTAATCTTCTCAACTCTAGTGAAAAAACCGTAACTTCTCAAATCTCTCTTCATAACTATGACCCATCATCCCAGGTAACATTCTAGTGAATCTAGTGCGTCTTTTCCACTGCTTCTATATCCTTCGTTAATAGGCTGCCAAAACTGTGCATTATATTGCAAATGTGGCATTACTAAGGTTTAGTATAAGTTCAACCTTACCTCCTTGCATTTATATTCTATGCCTCTAGATAAAAAAAACAAGAAATCCATTTGGCTTTTTTATGGCCTGAAGGACAAGCTGGTGGAACCAATGTGGAGATAGAAAATAATTGGTCAGGCTCAGCATGGATTTACAAAAGAAAGGTCATGTCATTCCCTTAGCCCAGTTGTTTCAGAACAGCTATTACACTGGCATCTACCCAACAATGTGGAAGATTACACAATTATTGCCCTATCAGTAGTAAAATGGTGAAAGAAGTCATTAATAGTGCCATCAAGCAACAGCTATTCATGAGGTACAAAAAGAAAATACTGCAGATGCTGGAAATCTGAAATAAAAACAGAAAATGCTGGAGAAACTCAGCAGGTCAGGCAGCATCTGTGAAGAGAGAAACAGAGTTAACGTTTCAGGTCGATGACCTTTCGAAGAACTGACGAAAGGTCATCGACCTGAAACGTTAACTCTGTTTCTCTCTTCACAGATGCTGCCTGACCTGCTGAGTTTCTCCAGCATTTTCTGTTTTTATCTATTCATGAGGGGTCACCTGATCGAGGTCTTTAAGACTATGAAAGCATCTCTATCTCTCTCCTCCTTTAAGACACTCCTGAAAACCTACCTCTTTGAACAAGTTTTTGGTCACTGTCCTAATATCTCCTTACGCGGCTCGGAGTCAAACTTTGTTTGAGAACACTCCTTGAAGTGCCTTGGGATGTTTTACCATGTTAAAGGTGCAATATAAATGCAGGATAGACGTAGAGGAGCTGCTTCTACTTGTGGGTGAGACCAGAACTTGGGGCCATAAATATAAGATAGTCACTAATAAACCCAACAGGGAATTCAGGAGAAACTTCTCTACCCAGAGAGTGGTGAGAAAGTGGAACTCGCTACCACAAGGAGTAGTTGAGGCGACTAGCATAGAGGCATTTAAAGGGAAGCTAGATAAGCACATGAGGGAGAAAGGAATAGAAGGATACGTTGATGGGGTTAGATGAAGAAGGGATGGGAGGAGGCTCATGTGGAGCATAAACACCGGCATGGACCTGTTGGGCCGAATGGCCTGTTTGTGTGCTGTAAATACTATGGCCCAAAAATTAGTGCCACTACTCTCGCGTATTCTGTCTCCAATTGCCGGTTTTCTGCATGCACTGCGCATGCGCTAAAAACCGGCACTTGGTGAATGGAAAAGGGGGCGGGTCCTAGGTGAACCGCGTGCGCGCTACAGGCTGCGCGCACGCTGTGCACTTAGTGGTTTCAACGCGCAGGTAAGTACGGAAGATTTTACACATAAAAAAAGGAGGAGTAAGACCCACTTTTAACAAGGTAAGTAGTGAATTAAGTATTATTTTGAATTTTTTTTAACAGGTATATCTTTTTTAGAGACTTTAAAGACAGGTAAGTTTATTTTTATAACTTTTTAAAAGATTTTAAATTTTTTCAAAAATTTAATTTTTTATTTAAAATGGTTAATTTATTTAACTATACTTATTTTATTAATGTGATGGTTTTTTTTAATTTAATTGAGGTTTAGTGGTTCTTTTGGGGGGCTATAGTATTCATAACTTTCACAGCACTTATGTGAAAGTTATGAATGGAAGATGGTGTGCTGCCATTGGCTCTAACTGAGTCACGTGATCCCACAGCTCGCACGAATTAACTACGCCGGTGGGATACGCAAGCCCAGCACAGCAGCTGTCCAGAACATCAAGTTCGTGCGAGCTGGAACTGAAAAAGCCAACGCGGAGTGAGAGATCGCGGGGAGGCCTTACCCTCGCACGAAGGCTTCCTCACGAATTTTTGGGCCTATGTAATATTCATTTATTTGCACAATCTCCCTATAGTACAACTAGCTGGCGTTGTGGTTGTTTTGAATCTCATTTCTTTTGAAAATAATCTGTTTTTTCTGAAAACTAAAGAAAAGCCAACAACAGCTGATGCATACAGTGAAGCTATTATCATACCCAGCTGCATAGTTGAATTTGCCACATGCAGGCGTGTGTAAGTTGTGCAGATCCTTCTCATGAATGGGATCAATTCCAAACTCTTGATTTATGATTGAGAATTCTGTTTATACAACACATGTTGTTAGAAATTGCGATAATAGAAGAAAGAATTTCATTATTTCGAACACTCAATGTGCAAAGCTTTTCACTCACCTCTGGTATAACAGCAGTATTGTGTTACACAGTGACGCACGGAGACTGGAAGAGCTGTTTAGCAAGAACCACCAACTGAGGGAACAGCACAAGATAATGAACGATAATGTCAAGATTTTGGAAAACAGGTAGGAAGAACTTGAAGAAAGGAGAAGCATTTTAAGCCTTTTTTCTGTTTTGTTTCTAAACTGAGACACCCTTTAAACTTTAATACATCTAAACTGCATTGAAACCTTTAAAAATTCTCCCAAAATGTACTTTTATATACTTGAATATAAAGGTTATATATTAAGTTGATATTTTATTTACATTTATTGCTGAATGATTCAGATGTTCGCCAAATAAGATATATAGTTTGACGGTGCCACAATTGGCCTCAGTATACTGAGGGGAAACAATCGGCCAAGTTTCCTTCCCGGTTGCTATGGTTATCGCTCCACCATTGGCGGCCGTGCCTTCAGCTGCTGAGGCCCTAAGCTCTGGAATTCCCTCTCCACCTCTCTACCTCTCGCTCCTCCTTTAAGACGCTCCTGAAAACCTACCTCTTTGACCAAACTAATGGCCCAAAAATTAGTGTTGCTACGCGAGAGTACGCACTGTGTACTCTCGCGTATTCTGTCTCCAATTGCCGGTTTTCTGCATGCACTGCGCATGCGCTGAAAACCGGCACTTGGTGATTTCAAAAGGGGGCGGTTCCTAGGTGAACCGCGTGCGCGCTACAGGCTGCGCGCATGCAGTGCACTTAGTGGTTTCAACGCGCAGGTAAGTATGGAAGATTTTGCACATAAAGAAAGGAGGCATAAGACCCTCTTTTAACAAGGTAAGTAGTTAATTAAGTATTATTTTGAATTTTTTTCAACAGGTATATCTTTTTTAGAGACTTTAAAGAAAGGTAAGTTTATTTTTATAACTTTTTAAAAGATTTTAAATTTTTTCAAAAATTAAATTTTTTGTTTAAAATGGTTAATTTATTTAACTATACTTATTTTATTAATGTGATGGGTTTTTTAAAAAATTTAATTGAGGTTTAGCTGTTCTTTTGGGGGGGTATAGATTCATAGCTTTGACAGCCCTTGCTGTCAAAACTATGAATGAAAGATGGTGTGCTGCCATTGGCTCTAACTGAGTCACGTGATCCCACAGCTCGCACGAATTAACTGCGCCTGTGGGATACGGAAGCCCTGCACAGCTGCTGTCCAGAACATCAAGTTCGTGCGAGCTGGGAATGAAAAGGCCAGCGCGCAGTGAGAGATCGCGGGGAAGCCTTACCCTCGCACGAAGGCTCCCTCACTAATTTTTGGGCCATTATCTCCTTATGGGGCTCGGTGTCAAATTTTGTTTCATAACGCTCCTGTGAAGCGCCTCGGGACGTTTTTACTGTGTTAAAGGTGCTGTATAAATGCAAATTGTTGTTGTTGTTGTTGCTGATGTGACTTATGTGGGAAGCCAAACATGTGTTTTGACATTGGGTGAGAACGGGATAGGGCTTTGTTGAGATGCCCCCCTACCGTTGAGTAGCCTCCTGACACTGTCTGGTCTCACGGACTAGAGCACAACTAGTGCCCATGGATCACAGAGTACATCAGTGCTTAGAGGAGAGGAGAGGAGCAAAACTGCTGGCAACTTTCTTTGAAAAAAGAGGAACCGGGTTGCTGTGCAACGTTTTGTGTAGAGCTATGGAAGCCAAATATTTGAGGACAGAATTTGTTCCAGGTACCAATGGAATGTGATTTAGCTTTCGTGCGTAAATGCAAACAAACATTTCAAGTTGTTAGAGAAAGTAAATAGCCCTTCCCTTTGAATGAAGTGTTGACATATCAGATGGAAACCTTTTATTCCGAGAGTTTGATATCAGCGCAGGAATTTCTGGCTCGAGCTCATTTAGAAGTCAGGTGAGTTGAGAAAATGAAGTTTGTTTGTGTTTTGGAGCCAATGGTCACAAGCCATCCATGCAAAAATAATCCTGCATTGAAAAATCTTGGCAGTCTCGAAGCTAAATATGAAGAATGGGACATCATCTGCTATAATAGGTGTTAACGATTTATAGTGCCACTGCTGCTCAGATTAAGCTCAGACATAGCCCAGTGTATGATTATAGAACCTGCAGCACAAGCCATAATCATCCACCCCTCAAAAAAGGCTATACTAGATCACGGAAACAAATCACTGAAAACAGGGGACAGTGGTAAATGAATTAATATGATTTTGAGAAGCTCCCCGATATAATTTCTTTTGAAGAAAAATGGTAGGTAGAATGACCTAAAGCTTTTGCTAAATGCCAGTTCAGATTAGTTACTAGGGAATGCTAGGATCTCTGTAACTTCCTCCAGCCCTTACAACCAGGGTTAAGGACATCTCCTCTGGGCTGGAGAGAAACTTGGAGTGGGAGGGGGAGGATCCAGTTGTCGTGGTCCATGTTGGTACCAATGACATAGATAGGACAAGGAAAGAGGTTCTGCTGAGGGAGTTTGAGCAGCTAGGGGCCAAATTAAAAAGCAGAACCTCGAGGGTAATAATCTCTGGATTACTACCTGAGCCACGAGCAAATTTGGCTAGGGTAAATAAAATCAGGGAGTTGAATGCGTGGCTCAAAGACTGGTGTGGGAAAAATGGGTTTTGCTTCTTGGGACACTGGCACCAGTACTGGGGCAGGAGAGAGCTGTTCCGTTGGGACGGACTTCACTTGGCCAGTGCTGGGACTAGTGTCCTGGCGAATCGAATAACTAGGGCTGTGGAGAGGACTTTAAACTAATTAGTGGGGGGGAGGTTTCAAGAGAGCAAAAAATAAAAATGACAACAGAGAGGGTCATAGACATAGGTAGCAGTAGGGGAATCACTAATCAGAGCGTGGCAGGAAGGGACAGAGTGTGTGGAGTAAAAGGTAAAGTGGTAAAAAGTGAAAAAGCTGGAACTAAGTGCCACAAAGCATATTTGAAAGTTCTCTATCTGAATGCACGTAGCATTCGTAACAAAATAGACGAGTTAATGGCACAAATAACTACATATGGTTATGATATTGTGGCCATTACAGAAACATGGCTGCAGGGTGACAATGCCTGGGAATTAAACATACCAGGTTATTTAACGATCAGGAAGGACAGGCAGGAAGGAAGGGGAGGTGGGGTGGCTATGTTAATAAAGGAAGGAATCACTGTAATACAGAGTAATGATATTGGGTCAAAAAATCATGATAATGAAACAGTTTGGGTGGAGATAAGGAATAATAAGGGGAAAAAAACACTAGTGGGCGTAGTCTATAGGCCTCCGAACAGTTGCAACTCTGTTGGAAGGAGTATCAATCAGGAAATAGTTGAGGCATGTAATAAGGGAACATCTATAATTATGGGGGATTTTAACTATCATATTAATTGGACAAATCAAATGGGGCAGGGCTGCCTTGAGGATGAGTTCATTGAGTGTATTAGGGATGGGTTTCTTGAGCAGTATGTAACTGAACCGACCAGGGGGCAAGCAACCTTAGATCTGGTCCTGTGTAACGAGACAGGATTAATTAAAAATGTCCTAGTAAAGGATCCCCTTGGAATGAGTGACCATAACATGGTTGAATTCCATATTCAATTAGAGGGTGAGAAGGTTGGATCTCAAACAAGCGTGCTAAGCTTGAATAAAGGAGACTATGAAGGTATGCGAGCGGAATTGAGTAGAGTGGATTGGGAAAATAGATTAAAGGGTAAGACGACACATGATCAGTGGTGTACATTCAAGGAGTTATTTTACAACTTCCAAAAAATATATATTCCACTGAAAAGAAAAGGGTGTAAAAGAAAGGACAGTCATCCGTGGCTAAGTAAAGAAATTAAGGATAGTATTCGACTAAAAACAAGGGCATATAAGGTAGCGAAATCTAGTGGGAGGACAGAGGATTGGGAAAACTTTAAAAGGCAGCAAAAAATAACAAAAAGATTGATTAAGAAAGGGAAGATAGATTATGAAAGTAAATTAGCAAAAAATATAAAAACAGATAGTAAGAGTTTTTATAGTTATATAAAAAGAAAAAGGGTGGCTAAAGTAAATGTTGGTCCCTTAGAGGATGAGACCGGGAAATTAATGTTGGGAAATATGGAGATGGCAAAAACACTGAATGAATATTTTGTATCAGTCTTTACAGTAGAGGACACTAAGAATATCCCAACACTGGACAAATAGGGGGCTATAGGGGGAGAGGAGCTAAACACGATCAAAATCACTAAGGAAGTGGTACTCGGTAAAATAATGGGACTCAAGGCGGATAAATCACCTGGACCTGATGGCTTACATCCTAGAGTCTTGAAGGAAGTGGCGGTAGGGATTGTAGATGCATTGGTAATAATTTTTCAAAACTCCCTGGATTCCGCTGAGGTCCCGGCAGACTGGAAAACTGCTAATGTAACACCCTTATTTAAAAAGGGCAGTAGACAGAAGGCTGGTAACTATAGACCGGTTAGCCTAACATCTGTGGTAGGTAAAATTTTGGAGTCCATTATTAAGGAAACAGTAACAGGACATTTGGATAATCATAATTTAATAGGACAAAGTCAGCATGGTTTTACGAAGGGGAAGTCATGTTTGACAAATTTGCTGGAGTTCTTTGAGGAAGTAACATACAGAGTGGATAAAGGGGAACCAGTGGACGTAGTGTATTTAGACTTCCAAAAGGCATTTGACAAGGTGCCACACAAAAGATTATTGCTTAAGGTAAAAAATCACGGGATTGGGGGTAATATTCTGGCATGGATAGAGGATTGGCTATCCAACAGAAAGCAAAGAGTTGGGATAAATGGTTCATTCTCAGACTGGCAATCAGTAACTAGTGGTGTTCCACAGGGGTCAGTGCTGGGTCCCCAACTCTTTACAATCTATATTAACGATTTGGAGGAAGGGACCAAGTGTAACATATCAAAATTTGCAGATGATACAAAGATGGGAGGGAAAGTAGTGAGTGAGGAGGACATAAAAAACCTGCAAGGGGACATAGACAGGCTAAGTAAGTGGGCAGAGATTTGGCAGATGGAATACAACACTGGAAAGTGTGAGGTGATGCACTTTGGCAGGAAAAATCCTAGAGCAATTTATTATCTTAATGGCAAGAAACTGGAGAGTACTGAAGTGCAAAGGGATCTGGGGGTCCTGGTGCACGAAACTCAAAAGGTTAGTATGCAGGTGCAGCAAGTGATTAAGAAGGCAAATGGAATGTTGGCTTTCATTGCTAGGGGGATAGAATATAAAAATAGGGAGGTATTGCTTCAGTTGTACAAGGTATTGGTGAGACCGCACCTGGAATACTGCATACAGTTTTGGTGTCCTTACTTAAGGAAAGACATCCTTGCTCTCGAGGCAGTGCAAAAAAGGTTCACTCGGTTAATCCCGGGGATGAGGGGGTGGTCATATGAGGAGAGGTTGGGTAGATTGGGACTCTACTCATTGGAGTTCAGAAGAATGAGAGGCGATCTTATTGAAACATATAAGATTGTGAAGGGGTTGGATCGGGTGGATGCGGGGAGGATGTTCCCGATGACGGGTGAGACTAGAACTAGGGGACATAGTCTTAGAATAAGGGGCTGCTCTTTCAAAACTGAGATGAGGAGGAACTACTTCACTCAGAGGGTGGTAGGTCCATGGAATATGCTGCCACAAAAAGCTGTAGAAGCTACAACATTAATTAAATTTAAAACAGAAATAGACAGTTTCCTAGAAGTAAAGGGCATTAAGGGTTACGGGGAGCGGGCAGGAATTTGGACATGAGTCTAGGTTCGGATCGGTCATGGCCCTGTGGGTAGTGGAGCGGGCCCAGGGACCGTGTAGCCTGATTCTGCTCCTATTTCGTGTGTGCAATTCTGTTAGATGCAGGAGATGGTTCTGTGATAGATAGTAGATTGGCGGTTAGGATCAGATCAGCCATGATCTTATTGAATGGCGGAGCAGGCTCGAGGGGCCGATTGGCCTACTCCTGCTCCTATTTCTTATGTTCTTATGTTCTTAACCCTCCGAGATGAACTTTAACATAGATAAATGTGAGGTGAGGTGCACTTTGGTAGGAAAAACAAGAACATCTCCACACCTTAGAAAATAAGAAACTGAATGGGGTAGCTGAGCAAAGTGATATCGGTGAACAAATCATTAAAAGCAGCATTGCAGGATAGCAAAGCAATTAAAAATGCTAACAAAGCACTGGGATTTATTTCTAAGGGTACAGAATTCAAAAGTAGTGAAATTATGGTGTATAGGACCCTGGTCAGGCCGTACTTGGAGTACTGTGCACAGTCTGGTCTCCATATTATAAAAAGGACATAGAAGCACTGGAGAAAGTGCACAAAAGATTTACAAGGATGATACCAGAACTGAGAGATTACAGCTATCGGGAAAGATTAAACAGGTTGGGGCTATTTTCTTTAGAAAAGAGAAGACTTAGAGTTGACCTGATAGAGGTCTTTAAAATTATGAGTGCGTTGGACAGGGTAGATGTGGAAAGAATATTTCCACTTGTTAGAAAATCCAAAACTAGGGGCCATAAATACAAGATAGTTAATAATAAATCCAATAGGGAAATAAGGAGTCATACCTAGCACAAAGGAAGATGGTTGTGGTGGATGAAAGTCAATTATCACAGCCCCAGGACATCACTGCAGGAGCTCCTCAGGGTAGTGTCCTCAGCCCAACCATCTTCAGCTGTTTCATCAATGACCTTCCCTCCAACATAAGGTTAGAAATGGGGATGTTCGCTGATGACTGCACAGTGTACAGCGCCATTCACAACTCCTCCGATAATGAGGCAGTCCATGCCCGCTTGCAACAAGACTTGGACGACGTTCAGGCTTGGGCTGAGAAGTGGCAGGTAACATTCGCGCTACACAAGTGCCAGGCAATGACTATCTCCAACAAGCGAGAGTCTAACCATCTCTGACATTCAACGGCATTACCATCACCGAATCCCCCACCATCAACATCCTGGGGGTCACCATTGACCAGAAACTTAACTGGACCAGCCACATAAATATTGTGGCAACAAGAGCAAGTCAGAGGTTAGGTATTCTGCGGCGAGTGTCTCACCTCCTGACTCCCCAAAGTCTTTCCACCATCCACAAGGCACAAGTAAGGAGTGTGATGGAATACTGTCCACTTGCCTGGATGAGTGCAGCTCCAACAACACTCAAGAAGCTCGACACCATCCAGAACAAAGCAGCCCGCTTGATTGACACCCCATCCACCACCTTAAACATTCACTCCCTCCACCACCGGCACACCGTGGCTGCTGTGTGTTCCATCTACAAGATGCACTGCAGCAACTCGCCAAGGCTTCTTCGGCAGCACCTCCCAAACGCGCGACCTCTTCCACCTAGAAGGACAATGGCAGCAGCGCATGGTAACACCACCACCTCCAAGTTCCCCTCTAAGTCACACACCATCCTGACTTGGAAGTATATCGCCCATCCTTCATCGTCGCTGGGTCAAAATCCTGGAACTCCCTACCTAACAGCACTGTGGGAGTACCATCACCACACGGACTGCAGCGGTTCAAGAAGGCGGCTCACCACCACCTTCTCAAGGGCAACTAGGGATGGGCAATAAATGCTGGCCTTGCCAGCGACGCCCACATCCTATAAACAAATTTTTAAAAAGGAGAAATTTCTTTACTCAGAGAGTGGTTAGAATGTGGAACTCGCTACCACAGGAAGTGTTTGAGGCAAACAGCTTAGATGCTTTCTAAAGGAAACTAGACGAGAAAAACGAATAGAAAGATATGCTGAAAGGTTGAGATGAGGTAAATGGAATGGGAGGAGCCTTGTGTGGAGTATAAACACCAGTATAGACTAGTTGGGCTGAATGGCCTGTTTATGTGCTGTATATATTTGCAATTCTATGTAAATCTATGAGATTTCTGCACTCCTCCAATTCTGTCCTCTTGCACATCCTTGATTTTCATCACTCCACCATTGGCGGTCGTGCCTTCAGCTGCCTAGGCCCTAAGCTCTGGAATTCCCTCCCTGAACCTCTCTGCCTCTCTCTCCTCCTTTAAGACGCTCCTTAAAACCGACCTCCTTGACCAGGCTTTAGGTCACCTTATGTGGCTCGGTGTCAAATTTTGTTTGATAATGCTTCTGTGGTGCCTTTGGATGTTTTACTACGTCGAAGACACTATATAAATGCAAGTTGTTGTTGCATGGGGGTGGGGTGGTTGATGATTTTCCTATCCTTCAATTTGCATCAGCCCAGTTGGTCTGGATGAGATCAGGATTTCAGTGTTGTTAATCATGGGCAGAACACAAATTCCACCATCCCATTGTGTGGACGCAACTGCTCTAATGGGCTGCTACTGCTATTTTTAAGCATATATTAATGATTGATATAAAGCTTCCTAAGTTGCCTTCATTTTGAGAGTATATTTCCCCTCAATTGCTTTCTAGAATTGCTCAGTTGGTGCCTTTATTTTAATGCTCAGATTGGAGTATTGAGAAATGGCAGGGAAGATATAATAATCTAATACTGTCATGGGAAGTCATTACAAACCATGTTATAGCAACAACTGCATTACAGGGATGGTCTTTGATACAGTTTCTCCATGAGTGAAGGATCCATGAATAATGTATGCTATATCAGAGGTAAAGACACATCAGAGAACACTACAGTCAGTGTTTTCTGTTCCTCCAAGCAACATTATCAATGTATGGAGTGCTTTAAATAACTCTCTTGTAGTTGATATTGTGTTGACAACGAAGGAAACGAACACAAGTTTAAATGCAGTCTCATCTTACCCTGATATTACAGTAGAACCACCATTATCATTCACCTTCCAGATTATCTGGCAGAATTTTAGTGCGACAAAGCATTTGCGTAAGAAATTCTTTCATTGCTCCATTCTCCTCCTGTCTGACATAGACCAACCTGAACTCAACCAGATTAAATTCCATTTATATTATTTGCCTTATACGTGTCTTCATTCCCTGTTAGTACACCAATATGCGCGAGAACAAAATCTGGTGTAGGCATCAGTCTGGGATGTGTCTGGGGCCAGAGCAGCGCACGCCCAAACCCAGAGGCCCAAGGATTGATGGAAATTGGTTCTTGGGCCTCATCGGCGTACTCAGGGTGAGCTGCCGGCGCTGGTCACACCTCCACACTTGATCGCAATGCCTGTGAAGTTGGCGAAGCACTCCTGCTCCTCCTAGCTCCACAGGAAGGGACTTTCTTTTAAAGAATTTTCGAAACTTACCTTCCATTGCCGACCGTGCGGGCTGCTGAAGAATTCTGAGCACAGTGGCTCGGTGCTGACTAATTTCACCACGGGGTCCTTCAACAGGCATTAGGCCCCGAATCAACCGCCCAGGACGCATCAATAATGGGGCCCACGAGTTCAGTAGCAGAATCAACGCCTGCGCAGATTGGGCGCAGGCCGTCCCACTGCTACATTGGTATGCTTTGCGCCCATTTTATGCCTTAATTGCTACTTTCCATTATCCACCATTTTGATTATCCACTGTGGTTTGGAGGGAGAGTTGCCTCCATTGATACAGTGTCAGCCGTGGTTCAGGTGAGTAACACTCTTGCCTCCGAGTCAGAAGGTCGTGGGTTCAAGTCCCCCTCCAGAGACTTGAGTACAGAAATCTAGGCTGACACTCCAGTCCAGTATTGAAGGAATACTGCACTGTCGGAGGTGCCGTCTTTCAGATGAGATGTTAATCCGAGGCCCCATCTCTTCTCTCAGGTGGATGTAAAAGTTCCCATGACACTATTTCGGAGAGGAACAGGGGAGTTATCCCCGGTGTCCTGGCCAATATTTATCCCTCAATCAACATCACTAAAAAACAAATAATCTGAACATTATCACATTGCTGTTTGTGGGAGCTTGCTGTGCGCAAATTGGCTGCCGCGTTTCCTACATTACAGCAGTGACTACACTTCAAAAGGTACTTCATTGTAAAGCACTTGGGGATGTCCTGAGGTTGTGAAATGCGCTATATAAATGCAAGTCTTTCTTTTCTTTTTATAATGGTGGTTTCACTGTACTTTGTTCAAATCAATGAACCACACTAACCATATGTTTGCGTTAGGTTACGAGCAGGTCTATGTGACAGATGTACAGTCACGCAGGAGCTGGCCAGGAAAAAACAACAGGAATTTGAAAGTTCTCAACTCCAAAGCCTTCAGCATATTTCTGCTCTCAGTAAGAACTCTACAAATCTCTATATTGGTGCATTTCCGACTCGGTTTTTCAAGGCACTGCATCTTACTTGCTTCTGGTTGGACATTTTGCAGCTTATGAAATCAATGGATTGAAAGAAGAAAACAAAACGCTTCACCAAGAGCTGAGAAAGCTGAAATATCTCCTGGAGTGAGTAAACTGTGTAGTTATTGTTACATTAACAGTATCAAAATATTCTGATGGGGTGGGGGTCATGATAGCTGTCGTTTCAGAGGAATTCAGTCGAGTTTACTGTATCAAGAACAAGTAGGCTTTTCATTCATAAAGACTACAATTTAAACAAATATTTCTTAACAGGAATTATGGTTCAAACGTGTTCTTCCATAAAGTAGCTGAACTCTTATAAGCTCGAGTATATTTAGGTGCCACCAAGGATCAGAAAGGCTCAGCTGTTATATTACGATTCCAAACGATATGGTTCACTTGGAGTGCCTGAAACTCTGATCTGCCGACCATATTGATAGTGAGCTTGACCAGTCCTTTCATGAGGTGTTGGAGAAACACCTCAATTCTCCACATCTTTAGTGATTGCTAACCTATAAGGGCTGATTTTCCGGGCGGTGAGCAGCCCAGCCTGCGGTCCTTAAAAGGGACCGTTAAGAAAAGGCTCAAAAACAATTACGGGAGAATTCCGTGGGGCCAAGAGGAGCAGGGGTGCCTCTCCAGGCGCCACAAAAAAATGCTGCGGCTCCCTGCCAGCCAGTGCGCGATTCCCTCTCCCCCAGGTCCAAGCTGCCGGCTGGCTCGGTGTTGGAGTCGGGCCGATTTCCCACCCTCTCACAACTTGTAAGCTGCAGCAGAATGCCCCTTTGGTGCCTGCGGGTCTGGTAGAGTAAAATGGTGGCACATTGTTCCGTTGGTCAGCATGATGTTAACAGGAGGCTACAAATTTGAGATAATCAGAAAAAAGAATTAAAGGGGAGATTAGAAAACAGTTCTTTACACAGAGCATGATTTGGATGTGGAATTCCCTGCCCCACAAATCGCTGCTGCAGAAGAGCCCATTAGTACTGAATAAAGGGAACCTGCTGCATAATAGCATTGTATACTTGGTAATAAAGGGATATTAAAGGATATGGAAGCAAGGAGAACAGTGGGATTAGACAAAATAGCTCATGGAATGGAGAAAATGCCTGTACAGACCTGATGGACCTGTTTCTAAGCAATAACACGCGAGGGGGCCAATTTTAACCTAATCCGCCCAGTGGAAAACTGACAGGATCGGACTCGCCACCCATTATACACCCTGCCCGATTTTATGTTACATAAAGCAAGCAGGGTGTAAATTGGGCGGTCGACCTGTCCCGTCACTATCCCGCCAGATGGGTTAGGTTAAAATGACCCTCATCATTCTCCAATAAATATATGGGAAGAACAAAAAGAAACAGTGTCAACTCTTGAACGTTATAGCTGTGTGTTTTTTGCTTGTACTGTAATACGTTTCTCTGTGCTCGCCTTTTGAAATTTGACATGGATAGGCAAAGTCAAGCCTTTGCGAGAGGAAGTCGTTCCTTGTCGGACAATACTATATCTTGTGATGCATCCTTGAACACCAGAAGGAAACACAGTTTGGATGGTGCCTTCAGTTCAATGGCAGAGCATCAGAGACAAAAGCAGGACTTCAAGCCTCCTACAAAAGGTAATCACATGCCGTAATTATTGAGTATGTCTGATAGCTGCTGGGTGCTTACTTTAAATTATTAATGTAAATCTTTGAGTGCATGAAAACCTTTTCATTCAAAAAAGTATGGCATTTTCTATCCATGTGTCAAGTAACCTTATTTCATGTAATGTCTTAGTCATAATTAGTAATAATCATAGTTGCTCGATTTTCTCATGAGGTAATCTAGAAAGAATAGCCAACTTATTTAAATAAGTTTCAACTGGAACACTTCAGGAGCTCAGTAACATACCCCAAATTACACCGAGAGGCTGATTTGGGTGTCTCAGATTCAACTTCATAAATAAATGTTTATGAGGCTCCCCAATGGGTCAATAGGTAAATGTACTGTGAGGTCAGATACTAAGCCTTACAGAACAGGAAGGCTTGATACATGGTCAGCACTGAATTGGCTAATATCAGTTATAATGGCAGTGGGGGCACCACACAAGGCTTCCTCCAGCAAGGAATGGTTCCTGCTCTTGATCGCTATGCAGTGACTCCTGCTGGAATGTGCATGTGTGCAAACATAGGGTGAAGGCATTATTGGGCTCTGCTGTGATGTCCCCAGCGCTAACTTACTGCCTAGGCTCACGTATGTAGAATAGCCATTGATAAGAACATAAGAATTAGGAGCAGGAGTAGGCCATACGACCCCTCGAGCCTGCTCCGCCATTTAATAAGATCATGGCTGATCTTCAACCTCAACTCTACTTTCCCGCCTGATCCCCATATCCCATGATTCCCCTAGAGTCCAAAAATCTCTCTATCTCAGCCTTGAATATACTCAACGATTCAGCATCCACAGCCCTTTAGGGCAGAGAATTCCAAAGATTCACAACCCTCTGAGTGATTCCTACTCATCTCAGTCTTAAATGGCCGACCTCTTATCCCAAGACTATGCCCCCTAGTTCTTGACTCCCAGCCAGGGGAAACAACCTCTCAGCATCTCCCTGTTATGTAAAGTACCAGAAGGTTATCAGCACTCATGGATCTTCCCTGTGAGTTTACTAATGGCCGGGCAAGAGCAACCACTCTCCGTGACATGCACATTTTTATTTCCAATCACAGAGTAAATAAATACGGTATTTTTCAACCTTAAGTTTGGGCAACCTTCAGAAGCATGAGGAAATAACTAATCCCTCCACAAAGATTATAGATAGCCACTAGCAGTTGTGGATGTTTTCAGTATGGCTTTGTTATAAAACAGATAGTACCCCAAGTAGTGTTCAGTAAGTAAGTTGTGATCTTTCTCACATAATTAAGCATAAACATGGCTTCATTCATCTCATTATAGAGAAAACAATAGAGCAATCACTCACTTATATCGAGAATTATCAAATATTTAATGCCTAGCATTTTTGTCCACCTAAATGAAGATTGAAATTCTATGTAAATATACAATATACAGCTTCCAATTGAAATACCAGTGGATACTCATTGCTGATGGGTTCATCTGGGTGAGCAGTGCAATTATTGAACTTTCAGTGGTCAGTAGGAGTCACACTATTCTGGTACTTGGAAAGGACAACCAAGTGGCCTTTTCTGTTCCAAAGACAACTGTATCTTGTTGCTCCCTCCCACCTCTAGTTGATCAGGAGAAAAGCATGGCCTCTTTGAAGCTAGTAACCAATATCATTTAGATGAGGTGTGCTGCATAACGTAGAGAGATACACAGACAGTAACCTTGATGGGAACACCTAATGTCATGTAGCTTATCCCTCAATCACCACTTCAGATTGTTAAACTTTCCTGAAGTCCTTCCCGCCTCATTGTGCAAGATAAAAAGAAAGAAAGACTTGCATTTATATGGCGCCTTTCACGACCTCAGGTTACAGCCAATGAAGTACTCTTGAAGTGTAATCACTGTTGTAATGTAGGAAACGCGGCAATTGCACACAGCAAGCTCCCACAAACAGCAAGGTGATAATGACCAGATAATCTGTTCTTTAGTGATGTTGATTTAGGGATAAATATTGGCCACTATCGGACACTGGGGATAACACCCCTGCTCTTCTTCGAAATAGTGCTGTGTGATCTTTTACATCTACCCGAGAGAGAAGATGGGTTGACACCTCACCTGAAAGACAGCACCTCCAACAGTGCAACATTCCCTCAGCACTGCACTGGAGTGTCAGCCTAGATTTTTGTGCTCGAGTCTCTGGAGTGGGACTTGAACCCACAACCTTCTGACTCAGAAGGCGAGAGTGCTACCAACTGAGCCATGGCTGACACTCAAAAAATTTTCAGCAGTGGCTTTTAGCGTGCAGAGATTTGTTCTGGTTCTCAGTTGTTTTTCTTTTTTTATGAGTCTTGTGTAATTGAAGCTCCTTTTTTTTATTTGTTTATGGGATGTGGGCGTCGCTGGCAAGGCCAGCATTTATTGCCCATCCCTAATTGCCCTCGAGAAGATGGTGGTGAGCCGCCTTCTTGAACCGCTGCAGTCCATGTGGTGAAGATACCCCCACAGTGCTGTTAGGGAGGGAGTTCCAGGATTTTGACCCAGCGACGATGAAGGATCGGCGATATATTTCCAAGTCAGGATGATGTGTGACTTGGAGGGGAACTTGGAGGTGGTGGTGTTCCCATGCGCCTGCTGCCCTTGTCCTTCTAGGTGGTAGAAGTCACGGGTTTGGGAAGTGCTGCTGAAGAAGCCTTGGCGAGTTGCTGCAGTGCATCTTGTAGATGGTACACACTGCAGCCACGATACGCTGATGGTGGAGGGAGTGAATGTTTAAGGTGGTGGATGGGGTGCCAATCAAGTGGGCTGGTTTGCCCTGGATGGTGTCGAGCTTTTTGAGTGTTGTTGGAGCTGCACTCATCCAGGCAAGTGGGGCGTATTCCATCACACTCCTTACTTGTGCCTTGTAGATGGTGGAAAGGCTTTGGGGAGTCAGAAGATGAGACACTCGCCGCAGAATACCTAGCCTCTGACCTGCTCCTGTTGCCACAGTATTTATGTGGCTGGTCCAGTTAAGTTTCTGGTTAATGGTGACCCCCAGGATGTTGATGGTGGGGGATTCGGTGCTGGTAATGATGTTGAATGTCAAGGGGCGGTGGTTAGACTCTCGCTTGTTGGAGATAGCCATTGCCTGGCACTTGTGTGGCGCAAATGTTACCTGCCACTTATCAGCCCAAGCCTGAATGTCGTCCAGGTCTTGTTGCATGCGGACATAGACTGCTTCATTACCTGATTGGAAGGCAAGTTTTTATGAACCTCTTCCCACATTCTGTAATTTCCATTGTTGTCCATAGGCAAGTCATGCACCTGTCCATTTTATTACAAGGGTATTTTGATCTGGTACCTGATTGCTGTTTGTAGTTAAAAAGAAAGAAAGACTTGCATTTATATAGTGCCTTTCATGACCTCAGGATCCCAAAGTGTTTTACAGCCAATGAAGAACAGTCACTGTTGTAATGTAGAAAACACAGCAGCCAATTTGCACACAGCGAGGTTCCACAAATAGCAATGTGATAATGACCAGATAATCTGCTTTTACTGATGTTGGTTAAGGGATAAATATTGCCCAGGACACCAGGGAGAACTCCGCTGCTCTTCTTCGAATAGTGCCATGGGATCTTTTAAATCCACCTCAGAGAGCAGATGGGGCCTCGGTTTAACGTCTCAGCTGAAAGACGTACCTCTGACAGTGCAGCACTCCCTCAGTTCGGCACTTAGGTGTCAGCCTAGATTTTGTGCTCAAGTCTCTGGAGTGGGGCTTGAACCGAAACCCTTCTGACTCAGAGGCGAGAGTGCTACCAATGAGCCATGACTGACACTCCTGTCATGTACCTACATTGTAGATGAGAAAAAGGGATGCAAATGGATTTTCAGAGATGTTTTTATGCACATTTTTATATTTGCCTACAAGGAGGTGAAAATTTCTTCCATTGTCTTAATATTTTCCAATGTCTATTTCACTTTTAGAGAGCACCACACTCCTTAGAATGTCACCCTGTCATAATCTACCGTTATTTGATTTGGTAAGTATGGGATTATTTAATTGGTGTCTTTTCAGCAACCCAAAGTACAAGTCAAAGTGCAGTTAGTGTTAAAAAGTCAATGCCATAGTATTATTAGTAATGATTAGGTGGTTCTGCCCATTGCAAACTGTTTATTTATTTAAGCATTCTGATTCAGAACATTTTGGCCCAGAAATTGATCTCGCTCTGTTCCCGCGGGGGTAAGCCTTTCCCGCGATGTCTCACCTCGCTTATGCTTTTTCTGATCCAGCTCGCACGAAATTGATGTTCCAGACATCAGCTGTGCTGGGCTTGCGTATCCCAGCGGCGTAGTTAATTCGTGCGAGCTGTGGGATCACGTGACTCAGTTAGAGCCAATGGCAGCACACCATCTTCCATTCATAAGTCTCACAGCATGGCTGAGAGACTTATGAATCTTACACCCCCCCAAAATAACAGCTAAACCTCAATTAAATTTTAAAAAAAAACCATCACATTAATAAAATAAGTATAGTTAATTAAATTAACCATTTTAAATAAAAAATTAAATTTTTGAAAAAATTTAAAATCTTTTAAAAAGTTATAAAAATAAACTTACCTGTCTTTAAAGTCTATAAAAAAGATATACCTGTAAAAAAAAATTCAAAAAAATACTTAATTCACTACTTACCTTCTTAAAAGCGGGTCTTACTCCTCCTTTTTACATTTCCAAAATCTTCAGTACTTACCTGCGCGTCCAAAGCATGAAGTGCACAGCGTGCGCGCAGCCTGTAGCGCGCACGCGATGCACTCCGGCCCCGCCCCCTTTTCGGAAGAGCAATTGCCGGTTTTCAGCGCATGCGCAGGGCATGCAGAAAACCGGCAATTGGAGTGGGAATACGCGAGAGTATGCAGTGCGTACTCTCGCGTCCCGGGATCAATTTTCGGCCCTACTTACCTTCTTAAAAGCGGGTCTTACTCCTCCTTTTTACATTTCCAAAATCTTCAGTACTTACCTGCGCGTCCAAAGCATGAAGTGCACAGCGTGCGCGCAGCCTGTAGCGCGCACGCGATGCACTCCGGCCCCGCCCCCTTTTCGGAAGAGCAATTGCCGGTTTTCAGCGCATGCGCAGGGCATGCAGAAAACCGGCAATTGGAGTGGGAATACGCGAGAGTATGCAGTGCGTACTCTCGCGTCCCGGGATCAATTTTCGGCCCAATATATTTCTGCATGAGCTTTATTTGTCAGTGCTACAGAATAGAATTTATGCCTTTTATCTGTAGCATTTCAAACATTAATATTGCCAGGTCACATATCTTGTGAGGAACAATAATTAAGACAAAATACTATCTTAATGACACAGTTTTAGCCATTACATCTGCAATCCACTTAATCAAGTGAAAAACAAGAAACACAAGAGTACAGACTGAGTGCATATTTTATTTATAAACACCATCTACCTAGATCTAAACTGAAACTAGTACAAGTTACCTCAGGCTCTTAAGCCCCGATTTGAACTCGAGGCAGGAGTCTGGCAGGTGGAAGTCAAGTCGGGTGGGAAGGGGACAAGATGCGCGGCAACCTCGGCAGTGTGAGGCGCGGGGGATCTTAACTCTCGGGCCTCATCTGGATACCCCTCAGTCAGTCTCCCGCCCAAAACCAGCATGAAGCGGTAGCTGGCCTACGGGCCACTGCGGAATGTCAGGCAGCAGGAGGCCGCGATCAAGGAGCAAAGGCACAGTCCCGGCACTCAAGTAAGTCGCCGGGAGGGAGTTCAGGAGGGCCTCATGATCAGGCGGGGGCGGGAGGGAAGCCCGGGCAGGGGAAGACTAAACTTTCTTTGTGAAGCTCAGAGGAGCACTCCTGTTCCTCCTGGCCCCACAAGGAAAATAAAACAACGTACCTTTTTGGGCCTATTCTGGACCAAACTCTTCCCGCTGGGTTGGCCTGATGGGAAAGCCACTAGGGCTACCCATGCAGGCCTCTTGTTAAAATAGCAGTCGGGCCATAATGACATCATCAAATTTTGATCTGCATATTTAAAGAAGGACCCTGCCACTTGTTGCCTGGTGACCTTTCCGCCTGCTCAGAAGAGCAGGTTAAAATCAGAGCCTTCAGAAAGAGAGTGGGATCTCGGCGGGTTGCTCCAACGGGCGATTTTAACTGCCCACCCACCCGCCCAGTGTCCGCTGGGCAGATAGGGTTAAGATTACCCCTTTAGTTAACTGGAGGCAACAGATAAATAAGTAACATTTACACTTATATAGCACCTTATCATGTTGAAACATCTGAAAGCACGTCACACAATTATTTTTGAATTGCGGTGACTATTTTTATATAGGAAACAGAAAATGTGTATATAATTACAACAATCAGTCAGGAACCAATAGCTTAGTACTATAAATATCAGAAAACCTGATAGGTTAGTTTTGGTTTAAGCCTTTTTTGTCTATCACCTGTATTTTTTCTGAAGGGGGCAGTTGAGCATCAATCACATTGGTGCGGGACTGGAGTCACATATAGGCCAGAATGGGTAAGGATAACAGGTTTCCTTCCCTAAAGGACATTAGCGAACCAGTTGGGATTTTAACAACCATCTGACAGCTTCGTGGTCACTTTTTTTTTAGACTTGTCTTCAGATTTATAAGGTGAATTAGATCATCAGACAAGGTTAAACCTCAAAAGGACAGTCAGCCTGACACGGAGCCCCAGTAATGAGCTGCCCAATCAAAGTTCACAGATCATTTTCTTTCTTTAATAACTTTGAACAGAACTCAGGAAAATATAAACTAAATTACTGATACCAGCTTTTTAATTTCCAGTATTTTTAAAAACTGAATTCAAATTCTAAAAACTGCCACAGTGGGGTTAAACTCTCTTTCTCAGTATTATTGTCCGGGCCTCTGGATGACTAGTTCAGTAATATAATCATCACTTTACCATACCTTATCTCATGGATAGAACAATGTAGTACTCGTTATAGGGCTGTGAGTCAATGATGCAGATCTAGACAATATCCAGCTTAAAAGGGAATTCCGTCCTATTAGCAAGACAAATTAATTTGCTTATTAACTGCAGTTGCATTAACTGCAATTTGTTATACCTATCAGGGAAGGATGAACAGGCTGGGTCTCTTTTCTCTTGAAAAAAGATGGCTGAGGGATGACCTAATAGAGGTCTATAAAATTATGAAAGGTTTCGCTAGAGTAGACACAGAGAGAATGTTTCCACTTGTGGGGAAGATCAAAACTAGAGACCATCAATATAAGATAGTCACCAAGAAATCCAATCGGGAATTCAGAAGAAACTTCTTTACCCAGAGAGGGGTGAGAATGTGGAACTCTCTACCACAGGGAGTGGTTGAAGCAAAAAGCATCTGCATTTAAGGGGAGGCTAGACAGGCATATGAGGGAGAAGGGAATAGAGGGTTATGCTGATAGAGTTAGATGAGGAAAGACGGGAGGAGGCTTGAGTGGAGCATAAACGCCGGCATGGACTGGTTGGGCCGAATGTCCTGTTATTGTGCCGTATATCCTATGTAATCCTATGCGATTATAATTCATTCAATGCTACTCCTGATGATATTTATCCTTGATTCTAGCATCCCCAAAGAATATCTAATCAGTTGCATGGAACAATAGCAGTGGTGCGGTCTGGCACTGGTCCTTACTGTACATCAGAGAAAGATATCGCTACACTACAACCTGGTGTGAAACACAAAGAGCAGAAACAGTATGAGTACGTAACATTTCATATTGCTACAGGTGGTTAATGATGACAGAAGCCGAATGCATATTTTTATAAAAGTTTGAAAGAACTATTCAAATACTGACACTAGCGGTTTGATACAACTGAGTGGCTTGCTAGGCCACTTCAGAGGTTAAGCAATGTCTGTGATAGTGTCTGCCACAGGAGACCAAAACAATGTCTGTACCTGCATAATAGGCAATAAGACTGAAATGCCGGAATGCACAAGTTTTAAGGGCAGCACTTAGAATAATAATATGTAAATAAACATGTCATCTGAATAATTCGATCTTAAAACTAGTTGGCCAGATGTCAACATAATATGCTTTCTTATCCTGATTACAGGGAGGCACATAATTGGTCTAAAGACAGCAGAAAATATAGATACAGTACAGAGCAACCTGACACGATAAGGCAAAAACATGTCGGAGAAGAAAAGGATCCACCTGGTCTCTGTACAAAGACTATGGGAAGTGTTGGTGGACCAGTGGAGAAACCTCTGGATTTATCAGATTACAGTAAAAATAAGGAGCCATCTTGGTCCATTGACAGAAGTGAACAGTCCATTCAATTTGAGCCCAAGAAGCCAAGATTCAAAGAGCCAGAACAGAAGAAATGTACTCATGATAGTTTAGCAAGTGGAAATTCCCAGGACAATACACACTCTTATGAAACAGTCGCCAAGGTGGTGAGTGTTGAACCATCCAGTAAAGATAAGGATAAGACACAGGTTGTGTCGAGCCCTAAAGGTGGATTAGAATTGAGTGGCAATGAAGACAAAGTGTACAAGAATTTGAACATTAAGGTGTGTTATCGTATTTTGTAATGAATAAAATATCAGTGCTATGGAATTACTGTTATCTTTATTTGTAGCCATTACTGTTCAATATTGAACATATATATCTCATATTAGCAATGGGGAAAAAGTCGATTGTAGCTGGCAATTATGGGTTTAAATACCTTATGGTTCTCAAAAGTGTAATGTTAATACTTGAGACTTAAAGAAAAACCCCAGTCACTTTTATTTTCTCTGTAGATTAAATAATAAAAGTGAATTAATGCAAGGAACTAGATACTAGGAAAACATTCTATTAAATTCTGCGGTTTAGACTCTGATTTGTTTTAACTTGTTTTTTCTACCTTTTGTGCTCGTCCCATCTAGTTGATTAACCCAAGGTAAATAAAGGTAAAGAAACACTAAAGTATGACTTTAGACTAGAAATTATTCTTGGCAATATTACCAGACGAGCACTTAAAGCCTTTGTCTGGCATTCCTGTATCCACTATTTAGCAGAGGCATTGAACCAATTAAAATAAAAGGGTTATCAACTGCATTATTTGCATTCCCCCCTCGCCCTGCTCCATTAACGAGAGCTGCATCAGGACGTCAGTTCGGAACATGCAGCTCGTCGTATTTGTGCTAATCTATAATGTGTCCTTTTCCACCTGCAAAATAAACAATAATTCTTTAGCAAAAGTAAGCTAATTATAAAATATAAATGAAACACATGTGTTATTAGTGAAAGCTGAAAGATACTCACTTCTGTGATTAATATTGTAACTTTCTAGGTTTGAATTACAGAGAAAAATGTTACTATAGAAAAGCCATACAGAGCCATAGCAACCGTCCCCTCAAAACTTCCAACAGCTCAGCATTTTACCAAGCTGGACCATCCTCTAAGCTGCTTACACAAGGCTGTAAGCAGTGCAGAGTTGGGATTTTTTAAATTATAGGGTCACAATTGCAATCATATTGATACCAAATATAACCATAAACAATGATGTACGTATATGCATCCTTTTAAAGTTCTCAAGGGAAACTGTCCATCGCACAAACTATCTCACTTATGAGTCAATTACTGGTGAGTGCATTTTACCAGTTTTATGTTTACCCCAACCTTTTTACTGCCATCAGCAAAGGGAGGATGGTACAGCTGTAGGTCACATGGTATAACAGACTGCGTGCAATAAAAATGAGCAACTTGTTTAACTGAAGTAAGCAATTAGCTTTTACAGATACTAGTATCCCACACAACTAAAATAAACAACAAAATATATTGTGCAGTTTGATACAATTTCATAGTTAGTCTTCTAAGTACATACAATAACTGTAAACTGTATTGTGCTGTCCTATATGAACTATGCTGTATGAGCTGAGATGGAGGATCAGATACTCTGCTTGCAGGCACAATATGACAGCAATTCTAAATCCAGAGAGCCAGACGTCAATCCAAGAATTAGAATGAAACTATGTACTAAAAGACCCAAGACCAGGAGTGGCGGAAATCCAAGTGGTAAGAATATTGACCTCCAAAAACGAATAGAAATTTCAAACATGCAACTGCTGATTTCAGCTTCTGTTTACACATCGGGTGAAAAAGATTTCGACTGTCAGCTGTAGGGAAAATTTTCTTTCTAAACCCATTTATGATTTTGCTCTGCCTAGCACTGAGACCAAATCTTTCCCTATAATGGATTATCGAGACTGAAGAGTCAAAATAATATTGTTTATCTGAGCTGGAGTCACTTGTGTATGGGGCTTAGTTATGGGTATACATCAGTCACATTAAATAATTCAAGTGAAATAAGATTCTGAAGTGTTAAAGATTTTGAAATAGCAAGCATTGGATTAATAAATTGGCATTTGCTCAAAACTGTTTCAATAATCAACTGTGATCCTCCAGGAAGATAGCTGTCCAATTTTCCTCATAGACAGCAAAACCTGCAGGTAGCCAAAATTCAAATTTGCTTTCTATTAAGTTAAAATATATATGTTATAAATTGCAGTGTGATTAACATACTCTTTTCCCCCCCCCCCTCAGTGGAAGTTCATCTCCAATTTTTGAACATTCAGCCAGATGCACCTGATCCCTCTCAAAATGAGGTTAGTACAGAGGCTACGTCATGTAAATAGTTTGATCCACAAGTGAGGAAGTCCTCAGAACTCATAAGCGATAATATTGTGAATGAAATGTAATGATCTTCCTCGCGTTTGGAATGTACTTGGTAGTTGTCTGGCCTTGGTTGAGTCGGCATGTGCAGTCTAGCTGTACTCCGCCAACTCACCTGTAAGGGGTGAGGTCACTGGGCGAGCGCAACAGTGCAATTACTAATTCAAATTCTTTAGTTTATGTTTAAATGCGTCCAGTGAGCTTACTGTTACTATTTTGTCATCTAACTGGTTCCAGTCGACAATTGTTCGTGGGAAGATGCTGAACCTGTGTCTAGTTAAGTGATGTCACGGTGTCTTCTATTTATGTCACAGGTTGAAATTTGAAGGTATAAACTAGTAAAAATATGTTCAAATTTAGAAACGTTTTGAATGTTAAACAGTGAAGATAGTTGATCTACTTTATAGGATGCTGTTGTAACACCGTAGCAATTATTATGACATTGAAAAAGCACAATGGGGGATGATTTTCCTCTTACTTACTTTGGTATTAAATAATCACCTGGGCAGAGTGTGCAGAGGAAAATTGAACAGGGAAGATTACATGCCTTTAACGGAGCCTGCCTAATTTTTTTAAATTCATTTTAATGGTTTGAAAATCAGGTGGACTCCATTCCCAGCATGCAGTTCTCTCTTCCCAGTTTTCCTCAAAGCATCTCCGCTCAGCTTATTATTTAATGCCTAAGTGTAAAGAAGAAAATTTCCCTCACTGTTAGATGAGTCTTAACATTTTGGAAAAGGGGAATCAATTGTAGAGATACCCATTACGTCCTCGCCAATGGCTTATCCCTCCAGTGGGCAAATTCCGCCTCTCAATATCACTCAAGTAAAATTCCTCTGATCATTTCCTGTAACAACATGATAAATGTGTTTGTGATGATTTTGGGTCATGTTCTACAACAAAACGTATCTATGATTTTGTTAGAAATCCAAACAAAGGAGCTCTTTATGAAGACATTTATCATGCAAGTTTTATGTAAAATGATGCACAGGAGGAATTTCACCACATGGCGATGGAACCAGATGATAACAGTTCTGTTCACACTGCTGAAAAAAAAAATCACCTGGTATATAGAAATAATCAGATTCTGTAATAAACATATAAAATGATAGAAATGCTCAGCAGGTCAGTCAGCAAATACAGATTAATGGATATCCTTCATCAGTGCTGAAAGGCAGAAGATACGCAAGAATTGCAAATGTTTGCGATTGTTGAGTTTTCAGTTCTGATGAAGCGTATGCACCTGAAGCATTAACCTGTCTTTTCTCAACAGATGCTGGCTGACCGGCTCTGTATTTCCAGTATTTTATGTTATTTCCAACATTTGCGATGTTTTTCTTTTTCATTTTTACAATTATATTCTGCAACTGTTTTATCAAAGTGACTCAAGCGTTAAGAATGTTTATTTTGACTTCAAGCCCTATTCTGAAATTGTTCTTTAACTTCCTGTACTTGGGTAATTTGATCATAGAAAACAATACCAATCAGGTTACTGAAAACATACTCTGAAGGATTTTTGTGCAATTGTTCAGACTGAGACTATGAAAAACAAGAACAGATAATTAATTGCTGCAAATAGTGAGGTCAGTTAGAGGTTAATTGTTGTTACTGAGGAAAGTTTGTAGATTAGCAAGGGCTTGTAAATTTCTGGCTCCAGGTTAAAAGAAACCAGCATGAAATAATTGCCTTTCTTCTCTTTTTTTGGAATACTGTTGATACTTAAAGTGTGGTAATTGAAGTAAGATAGATATGTGGTAAACTCAATTTTAAATATAGGGTTAACTGTATAACGCAAACATAACATATGCTTTAACACTCATTTGAGGAAATAGTAGAAATAAAACTTACTTGTGTTGGCATACTATTACGATGACTAAGCAACTATACAATCTTCAAATTATTTTCTTATGGTACAAAAACTCCAAACTACTTAGGGGCTGAAATTCTGGGTTCCCCACTCTGCCACCGGAAGTGTGGCAGGGCGAGACTTCTCAACATCACTAAGCCTTGATGGTGATCCCATCCCATATATTGGGAATGGGGGTATTTCATAGTTGGGGGCCAGTGCCAGTAGAGGTGCAACAGAGGCACCAGACTCGATGAGCTGCCAGTAGTCAGGGCAGCTCTCTTCTGCTCTGACAGGAGCCCCCAAGGCTTCGAAAGGGCCAAAGAAATAGGGCACAGATTTTTTTTCCAGTGCTCCTGAGGGACCGAAGAGACATCATTATAAAAGTAATCGATCCCTCTGGGATTGACGACCATTCTCTCTGGCTATCCTGAGGCCCATCAGCAGGTGTAGGTCCCGCTGCACTTATCAGATGGCATACTGGCCAGAATTCCAGGGACAATTTAGGAACACACACAGAAACATCTGGCGATGGAGGCCGTGTGGAGGACTCGCCTAACCGCACCCCCTCCCCCCATCAAGAATTTAGATGGAATGTAAATAGGATAGAAACCTGATAGATCCAGATTCTGCTCCACATTCAAACCCCTCCCCTCCCGTGCAGTTGTGCTTTGCAACTTCCTAACCCTCTTGGAATTTCAGGTCCTTAGATTTTCAGTTGAAAATCCATTAACAGACAATATCAATCTATGTCGTTGCCGTTCATGGTTATTTGCTGAGTCTCGCTTGTGAAAATATATGCTCATACATGGTGATTGACTCTGATATAGCCACCATTCAGGTCCCACGAAGAATGGTTCAAATCCTGTTCATGAGCAATAGGACACAGATGGGTTTCCAATAAACACTGCATTTAAAAAATATTTTCCCCCCACCCATATTGACTATTGTTCTCAATTTGCCTTTACGCCTCCCATCCCGCACACCATTCCATCCAATGGGGTAGAGCAGCATGTCACTTCAGCGACCTCGTCCTCGCCAATCTATCTGTTGCAGATGCATCCATGACAGTATTGGTAGGAGTGATCACCGCACAGTCCTTGTGGAGACAAAGTCCCATCTTCACACTGAGGACAACCTCCGTCATGTTGTGTGGCAATACCACCGTGCTAAATGGGATAGATTCAGAACAGATCTAGCAGCTCAAAACTGGGCATCCATGAGGCGCTGTGGGCCAGCAGCAGGATTGTATTCCACCACAATCTGTAACATCATGGCCCGGCATATCCCTCATTCTACCATTACCATCAAGCCAGGGGACCAGCCCTGGTTCAATGAGGAGTGTAGAAGGACATGCCAGGAGCAGCACCAGGTGTACCTAAAAATGAGGTGCCAACCTGGTGAAGCTACAACACAGGACTACATGCATGCCAAACAGCGGAAGCAGCATGCTATAGACAGAGTTGAGCAATCCCACAACCAACAGACCAGATCAAAGCTCTGCAGTCCTACCACATCCAGTTGTGAATGGTGGCGGACAATTAAACAACTAACGGGAGGAGTGCTGGTCTCTGCTATCCTGAATGATGGCAGAGACCAGCACTTGAGTGCAAAAGACAAGGCTGAAGCATTTGCAACCATCTTCAGCTAGAAGTACTGAGTGGATGATCCATCTCGCCTCTTCCTAATGTCCCTATCATCACAGAAGCCAGTCTTCAGACAATTCGATTCACTCCATGTGATATCAAGAAATGGCTGAACACACTGGATACAGCAATGGCTATGGGCCCAACAACATACCGGCTGTAATGCTGAAGACTTGTGCTCCAGAACTAGCTGCGCCTCTAGTGAAGCTGTTCCAGTACAACACTGGCATCTACCCGACAAAGTGGAAAATTGCCCAGGTTTGTCCTGTCCACAAAAAGCAGGACAAATCCAATCCAGCCAATAACCGCCCCATCAGCCTACTCTCAATCATCAGCAAAGTGATGGAAGGGGTCGTCGACAGTGCTATCAAGCGGCACTTACTCACCGATGGACAGTTTGGGTTCCGCCAGGACCACTCGGTTCCTGACCTCATTACAGCCTTGGTCCAGACATGGACGAAAGAGCTGAATTCCAAAGGTGAGGTGAGAGTGAATGCCCTTGGCATCAAGGCAACATTTGACTGAGTGTGGCATCAAGGAGCCCAAGTAAAATTGAAGTCAATGGGAATCAGGGGGAAAACTCTCCACTGGCTAGAGTCATACCTAGCACAAAGGAAGATGGTTGTGGTTGTTGGAGGCCAATCATCTCAGCGACAGGACATCGCTGCAGAGGTTCCTCAGGGCAGTGTCCCAGGCCCAAACATCTTCAGCTGCTTCATCAATGACCTTCCCTCCAACATAAGGTCAGAAGTGGGGATATTCTCTGATTATTTCACAGTGTTCGGTTCCATTCGCAACTCCTCAGATAATGAAGCTGTCCATGCCCACTTACACCAAGACCTGGACAACGTTCAGGCTTGGGCGGAAAAGTGGCAAGTAACATTTGCGCTACACAAGTGCCAGGCAATGACCATCTCCAACAACAGAGGGTCTAACCACAGCCCCTTTACATTCAACAACATTACCATAATCGAATTCCCCAACATCAACATCCTGGGGGTCACCATTGACCAGAAACTTAACTGGACCAGCCACATAAATACTGTGGCTACAAGAGCAGGTCAGAGGCTGGGTATTCTGCGGTGAGTGTCTCACCTCCTGACTCCCCAAAGCCTTTCCACCATCTACAAGGCACAAGTAAGGAGTGTGATGGAATACTCTCCACTTGCCTGGATGAGTGCAGCTCCAAAAACACTCAAGAAGCTCGATAGCATCCAGGACAAAGTAGCCCGCTTGATTGGCACCCCATCCACCACCTTAAACATTCATTCCCTCCACCACCAGCGTACCGTGGCTGCAGTGTGTACCATCTACAAGATGCACTGCAGCAACTCACCAAGGCTTCTTCAGCAGCACCTCCCAAACCCGCGACCTCTTCCACCTAGAAGGACAAGGGCAGCAGGCGCATGGGTACACCACCACCTGCAAGTTTTTCTCCAAGTCACACACCATCCTGACTTGGAAATATATCGCCGTTCCTTCATCGTTGCTGGGTCAAAATCCTGGAACTCCCTACCTAACAGCACTGTGGGAGTACCTTCACCACACGGACTGCAGCAGTTCAAGAAGGCGGGTCACCCACCTGCTCAAGGGCAATTAGGGATGGGCAAAAAATGCTGGCCTTGCCAGTGACGTCCACATCCCGTGAATGAATTTAAAAAAAAATGTCTATTGGTGCCACCCACTGAGCATATGCGCCCCATCTTCCTCTCCACCTGGGTAGGTTTTATGTTGGCACTATCCTTAGAACAGGAATTCACTTTGCATGAAAACAAAGTGGACCTGCAACCTATTACTCCATGCCCAACTTATTAACAATGTGCCGCTCAGTCAGAGCAATTACAAGCAGCGTCTGTGCTATATTCTGTACTATGTTGAGTTTTCCCTGTCCCAATTTTCCTCTTGCAGTATTGTGACATGGAGACGGGGCTGGGTTAGAAAGAGGCTCAGGGGCACAGGGACAAACGCAAGCAGATTTTTACATACACAAGTTGATTCCTCCCTGAATATTCTGTGGCATTTGTCATACATAGCACTGTACACTCCTAACCAAGCATGCTAAACCAACACAGCTACAGTTACGTCACAAGCTAACAAAACAAACTACAGAACAATGGGTAGCTATAATGTAAAGTAAGTAATCAAACTTGTTTTTCTGCTGAATGCTTCTCTCTTCCTTTATAGTTTACCTTAACTGTACATGACTGAGCAATTACCTCTTGTGCTGGCCTTATATAAGGTGACAGTTATTCAGAAAAAGAATGCTGAGCATGTCTCATTTCTCTTTCTTCCTTCTCCCCCCCACCCCCCCCCACCCCGCCACAACCCCCTCACCCCTCACCCTTGACTTGAGGTGATGGGATTTGTTACTATGGCAACCATTGTGGGTCAATGGTGTTCAACTTTTCTTATTTCAGAAGGTAACTACACCCATCTTATATTAAGTTATGTGTCGGACATTGCCCTCGCTCCCTGGAGCTGATCAAATTTCAATAACAGCTGATGTATTTTTATCAAATTTCATTTTGGTTTTACCCAGCCTGCTCACTGATCCAGTTTATTTCCTGCCGAGACAATTCTTTCACTGGAGGAAAATGACACTGTTGGATGCACAGCAGTATTTGTCTCATTTGTTCCACACTGCTGAGCGATGTTAACAAGCTGAGAACATCCATTTTGTCTCAGTTCAGTTTTTTTTTTAAATCTAAGGGAGGTTTACTGAGGAAGCCTCTTACACTCTGGAGATAGGGCTTTTCCCGGACTAGATTCATAGAACAGAAGGAAGCCATTCGGCCCATCGAGTCTGCGCCGGCTCTTTTGAAGAGCAATCCAGTCAGTCCCACTCCCCTGCTCTTTCCCCATATCCCTGCAATTTTTTGCCCTTCAAGTATTTATCCAATTCCCTTTTGAAGGCTCCTATTGAATCTGTATCCACCACCCTATCAGGCAGTGCATTCCAAATCCTAACCAACTCAAAACCAAATTTTACCTTGAATGCATCAAAGGTAGTGTGCAATTGTCCACTTTTAATAATGATCACATTTCTGGTACAAATTACATTACATTTGATCTGATGTGAACTCAGAACAACTAGTAACAAGAGAATAGGAATGGTCATTCATTACTTTTAACCATTTAATGTATAACAGCAACAACTTGCACTTATAAGGCACCTTTCACATAGTGAAACACACAAGATGCTTGATGAGGGGGGAGGGCAATGGACAACAAGCAACATTTAGGTCCGTGTTAAAGGAGGTGACCAACAAAGTGGTTGAAAATAGGTTTTGATGAGGCTTTTGAAGGCTGGGAGAGATGGAGCCAACTGGAGGGGTTCAGAAAGGAGAATCCCAGGGTTTAGGGGTGTGACACTGGCGTCTCTGCCACCAATGGTGGATAGGGGAGGAGGCAGGGGGGAATGGGAGGAAGGGCACACAATAGATCAAAATTGGATGAGAAGGAAGGTGAAAAGTAGGATTGTAGAGATAATCATTGCCATGTAGGGATGTGTAGTTAAGAGCAAAGATTAATAATACTGGATTAGGAAAACAAATTCCTCAAAGGTGATAAGGATGATTTCCACACTTCCTTCATGAATAGTACTGTATTCTTCTGCTCTGCTCGTGTGAGTTCATCTTTTGTCTGTGATCCACCAGCGGTGTCCATCTTGTCATCTTATTTTTATATGTCGCTTATCCTTGAACTAACCATTAACTAACCACTGACACTCAACTCCTGTCACCTTGGCCTGGGAGTTTGCATTTATTTTCTGTGTAATCTGCCTCCAAGCCGTTTTTTTGCCTTCTGATGGGGTGGGAGTCTTATGCCACTGAGGTAAGAAAATCTGCCTGGGTGATAAAAAATACCTTTATTGTGGACCCCTTCCTCACACCTCCTCAAATGCTATTTGAACACACAACTGGATCCCAGACCACTGAGGAGAGGACTCCAATCATATTCAATATGAAATTGTCTTAGGGGCCTTTTTCAAAAGAAAACATAGGAATAAATCTAACTGGCCTTATCTCTACCAGCCTTTTAGAAAGAAAAATTGACCAAGTGGTCAATATTCTCCTTTTGTGAAGCCTATTCCACCCCTTCAGCAACAGGTCCCCATCACTGGCTTTAGATGCAAGGAGAAAATAATTTTGCTTATCATTAGGCACGAACTAAAAAGGTACAAAAATCCTCAGGTTACTGATAAGAGAGAACTCTATGGCCCTGGTATTTTGTAGTATGCAGTATTCCATTGTAAGTTTTTTCATTTGTTTGCCTTATTAGACTGCCGATTTTCAAGAAGTGCATGGAAACCAAGGGATAAAACCTGAGAATGAGAGGCATCAATCCGGAAATAATGAGGTACAGCCAAAAAAAAAGAGAAAGAGAAGGCTACAGGACTACTGGACGTCTGGTAAGAATGCAACATTTTCTGATAGATTTGTATTTTCATCAGAAAAATAACACAAAAAATGTCCCAGTATTTCCTGAAGTTCAAAAAATCCAGATTGGGGGCAGAGACATTGGAGCAAAAAAAGCTTGTTCTCAATGCACTGGCACACCATATTCTCCCCATTGAAACACAGGTTTGGGTGTACCCAGTGCCCAGTTAATATCAGATATTGTTGGCCATCAAGTAATTATTGGACTCAGACATAGAGTTGGCAGGCAGTAACAGATTGTCTTAATAAGGCTTCTGATGAAAGCAAGTTGGCCAGTTGCAGTTTCTTACTCCTTATTAACACGAGCCAAATGGACCCAACCCAGCAGGCATGAGCACAAGAAATGGACATGCCTTCCAGATTATGGAATGCAAAGACAACTATAGAGATGTACGTGTGCAGTTTGCACAAGCATTTGACGCAGACTAATAAAAGGTAAAATCCTCCATAGAGTTTGCTTAAGCCGAGGCATCCGTACAGGATATGCAGAAGTACTGCAAGTGATTATTGTATTCTTACTTACTGGTCACAATGCACTCAAGGCTAAAATCGGTTTCTGCTAGTTTTTTCTGAAAGCTGCAACGAATGTACATTTGAGTCTGCGAAACCAATATTCTGGATTTATTGCTGCCATTATTCTTGGATGGCGATTTGTCTCACAGATCATTCAATGTGTTTGGAACTGATTAATGGATTATTGCAGCCTATTCCATTACGAGCATTCTGTGGGGCTGTTTAAAGTATGTCTTTGTTTGGTGGGACTATCGTCATTTTACATTTTGTGAATGTCTGACCACCTAAGTGTAGCTTTGAGATGTCCTTTACTCTGGGATAGTTTCAAAGGAATTTGGGGTAAGATCTTGGATGGTATTTCATGAAGACCACAGTCAGTCAGGTGCCATCTTTTAAGGATGGCTCCTTTACTTGTTGTATAGTTATCCATTACCATGGAGCCTACTGACTAGTCTTGTGCCCTGGTGGCTCCTTTAGTTTAGTTTAATGCTGAAGCTTAGCGCAGGAGAAGCATCTTCATTGTTTTTGACATTTCCAGGAGCTAAGTAAAGTTTTAATTGCTGTAAATATAATGGGGGAAAATTTGGTTAATTTGCGCTTCCCGTTAGCGCCCTAAGAGGCGCTAACGGGGCGCAAAGCAACTAGCGCCCGGGCGTGGTGCCGCTAACGCCTCCCGCGAAATTCAGCAGGAGGGTAGTGGCAGCGGTAACCGTTAGCGCCCCGCGGCGCTGCACCTCCAGCAATGACGTCAACGCCGTGCGCATCGCCCCGCTTGCGCCCTGGTCGCGATCTTCGCGAACGCCCCCTGACTTACCACCAGACGCTATGTCCGACAGGGTCAGGGGGGCAAACGTGCGGCTGGGGCGGCACAAATTAAAGGGGAGGTGCCGGGCGGCCATTTTTGTTGCTGGCCGCCTGCCAGCACCTGCCCCCGTTGCTGTCCCCGGCCTCCTGTGAAGCCCCCCTGCGGAGTGCCAGCTGCGCTCCGTGAGCCCGGCACTCCTCTTGAGTGCCGGGTTCTATTGCCGGTACTCCCGATCCCTGGTGGCCCAGCTGGGCCCTGGGTCGCGCTGCGCTAGGCCCCTCCCCTTTAATAAGGGGAGGGAGGCCTGTAGTACTGCGGCACGTAGCGCCGCGATATTCACTCACAGTGCCTCAAGAGGGAGGGGGAGCGCTTCCAGTAGCGCCCCGCCTCCCTCGTGGGCCGCTACCAGTGAATTTCGGGTGCGGGGGTGGTAACTTTTTCCGGGCGCTAATAATAGCGCCCCAGCGAAGATAGCGCCCCAAAGGGGGCGCGACCCAATTTTGCCCCCAATGTTTATACTAAGTACTAATAGTCTAAAAATTAGAGCCAGACCTTTCAGGAGTGAAATTAGGAAACACTTGTACACACAAAGGGTGGTAGAAGTTTGGAACACTCTTCCGCAAACGGCAATTGATGCTGGATCATTTGTTAATTTTAAATCTGAGATTGATAGCTTTTTGTTAACCAAAGGTATTAAGGGATATGGGCCGAAGGCGGGTAGATGGAGTTCGGTCGCAGACCAGCCATGATCTTATTGAATGGCGGAGCATGCTCGAGGGGCTGAATGGCCTACTCCTGCTCCTATGTACAGTTCATTTACTTGTTTAATGTTGAATAAATTGTTTTGTGATTTACACCCTGCGCCACAGTTTGATAGAGTCTATATTCTTCCACCTACCAAAGACAAGGAAATCACATGACAGCACGTGATATGTTTCGATAAACTGGAGTGACAAGGGTTCTATATTCAACCTCTATGTCACGCTACACTTACAACAACAACAACAACATGTATTTATATAGCTTTCCTAGATAGCGGGCAGGTAAAAGCACACCATGGTTTATAGAGTACGCAAGGTCTTACGGGAGTGGCCAATGATGCTGAGCTCAAGAAAATATTTAACATAAAAATGTTAGAAGCAAACAACTCACATTTACTGTGGAACTTTAAAAAATTCTGGGAGAGGGTATTTGAATATGTGGAAGGGATAGTTAATAGCATCCTGGCTGATGATCCAAACCTGGTGCTCATGGTGACAAGATTAAAGCTGAATGAAGTGAGGTACAGAAAACATGAGGCATCAGCTCAGGGACAGAAGGGATTGAGCAACCTCGCATGAGTGGGCAAAGCTTCTGATGGATACAGCTTGGATAGAACAGGTAGTAAACAAACGGGTATAATAAATTGTGGGACTGTGCCCACCACCTGCCTAATGTATGCTCCACTTCAAAATCGCCCCATAGGCACCTCTTGTCACTTCATAGCCACTTTTTCTGGGGTTTTTTACACCAACTATTTTAGATTAGGTAGTGGAAACAGTGGGGAATAGGTGGTGTACAAAACCTCCCAGAAAAAGTGGCTACAAAGTGCTTACGGGGCGATTTTGAAGTGGAGCATACATTAGGCAGGTGGTGGGCAGAGTGATTCCAGCGCCGACCTGATGTAGCTCACAAGAGGCCCGAACCATTTTCATGGCCAGGCCTCATTTGCATGGAAACAGCGAGATGCCAGTGTGTTCCGAGCGCTGATAGGCAGCTTGCCATTCTAGTGGGGTGGGGGAACGGGAGATCAGGCGGTCCATATTTGGAGCAGGAGACTGTTATAAAAGGGGAGGTTCCACAAACAACAATTAAGGTGAATGGCCAGTTAATCTGTTTTTGATTAAGGAATAAATGTTGTCCAGGATATCTCCCCTGCTCTTCCAGTTCAACGTCTCATCAAAAGGCAGCACCTCCAAGAGTGCAGCACTCTTAGTACTGTATCAAAGAATGTATCATGATTGTGTTGGCAGATTTTCACCTGACCAATACGCAGATGCAGCCTCCTGAGGTACTGCTCCTCAATGAGAACCATGAAGCAGCTCTGGGAACTATACCTGCTCTGCCTAGTGTATCTTTGGGTCCTATACATCCTCCTCCTACTAACTCTGCAATGCAAGGCTAGACTCTCCTGCTTCTCATGTTCCTCATCCTCCGAATAACGCAGCTGTGGGCACTATATACAGTACCCAAGCTGCCACAAAGACAGTGTCCTCCAAAACCCTGAACATCTGGTTCCTTACAGTGCTCTGCCACCTCACTTCACATGTGTTGCCCAGATTCAATTACGGGCAAGGAATGTACAAAATGTGGCAATTCCAAAGCACAGAAATCTTGCACAAAGTAATCTGACTTGCCATTTAACAGTTATTTAACAAAGTCAGTTGCAGTTAACATAAGAACATAAGAAATAGGAGCAGGAGTAGGCCATTCGGCCCTTCGAGCCTGCTCTGCCATTCAATGAGATCATGGCTGATCTTCTGCCTCAATTCCATTCACCGGCCCTATCGCCATATCCCTTGATGCCCTTACTAGTCAGAAATCTATCGACTTCTGTTTTGAATATACCCAATGACTGAGCCTCCACAGCCCTCTGGGGTAGAGAATTCCAAAGATTCACCACCCTCTGTGTGAAGAAATTTCTTCTCATCTCAGTCCTGAATGGCCTACCCTTTACCCTGAGGCTGTGGCCCCTGGTTCTAGACTCCCCAGCCAAGGAGAACATTCTCCCAGCATCCACCCTATCAAGCCCTGTAATAATTTTGTATGCTTCAATGAGATCCCCTCTCATTCTTCTGAATTCAAGAGAATACAGGCCTAGTTTACTCAATCTCTTCTCATACGACAGTCCCGCCATCCCAGGAATCAATCTCGTGAACCTTCATTGCACTCCCTCTATGGAAAGTATATCCTTCCTTAGGTAAGGAGACCAAAATTGTACACAGTACTCCAGGTGTGGTCTCACCAAGGCCCTATATAATTGGAGTAAGACTTCTTTACTCCTGTACTCAAATCCTCTTGTAATGAAGGCCAGCATACCATTTGCCTTCCTAATGGCTTGCTGCACCTGCACATTCACTTTCAGTGACTCATGTACAAGGACACCCAGGTCCCTTTGAGCATCTGCATTCCCCAATCTTTCACCATTTAGGAAATACTCTGCCTTTCTGTTTTTTCTACCAAAGTGGATAACTTCACATTTATCCACATTATATTCCATCTGCCATGTTCTCGCCCACTCACTAAGCCTGTTGAGATCCCCTTGAAGCCTCTTCACATCCTTTTCACATCTGACACTGCCACCTAGCTTTGTGTCATCAGCAAATTTGGAAATGTTACATTTAGTCCCCTCATCCAAATCATTGATATAGATTATGAATAGCTGGGGCCCAAGCACTGATCCTTATGGTACCCCACTAGTCACAGCCTGCCATCCTGAAAAAGACCTGTTTATCCCTACTCTTTGTTTTCTGTCTGTTAACCAATTCTCAAACCATGCTAGTATATTACCCCCAATTCCATGTGCCCTAATTTTGTTCACCAACCTCTTGTGTGGGACCTTATCGAAGGCCTTCTGAAAATCCAAATACACCACATCTACCGGTTCCCCTTTGTCGACTCCACTAGTTACATCCTCAAAGAACTCCAATAGGTTTGTCAAACAGGATTTCCCTTTCATAAATCCATGTTGACTCTGCCCAATCGTACTATTAGTTTCTAAGTGCCCAGTTCTTGCATCCTTTATAATAGATTCCAGCATTTTCCCAACTACTGATGTGAGGCTAACTGGTCTGTAGTTCCCCGTTTTCTCCCTCCCTCCTTTCTTAAATAGCGGGGTTACATTTGCTATCCTCCAATCTGCAGGAACCGTTCCAGAATCTATAGAATTTTGGAAGATGACAACCAATGCGTCCACTATCCCAATGGCCACCTCTTTCAAAACCCTAAGATGTAGGTCATCTGGTCCTTGGGATTTATCAACTTTTAGTCCCATTAATTTTGCTAGTACTGTTTTTTTACTAATAATAATTTCTTTAAGTTCCTCATTCTCGCCACACCCTTGGTTTTCTCATATTTCTGAGAGGTTTTTTGTGTCTTCCTCCGTGAAGTCAGAAACAAAGTATTTATTTAATTTCTCTGCCATTTCCTCATTCTCCATTATAAATTCTCCCGTCTCTGACTGTAAAGGACCTACATTTACCTTCGCCAGTCTTTTCCTTTTCACATACCTATAGAAGCTTTTACAATCCGTTTTTATATTTTTTGCTAGTTTGTGCTCATATTCCGTTTTCCCTTTGTTTATCAATTTCTTGGTCCCCCTTTGCTGATTTTGAAAAAGATCCCAATCCTCAGGCTGACCGCTTTTTCTGGCAACTTTATAAGCTTCCTCCTTTGTCTTAATACTAGCTTTAATTTCTTTTGTTAGCCATGGTTGCATCACTTTTCCTTTTGGGTTTTTATGCCCTAGAGAAATATATGTTTGTTGCAAATTATGCATTATTTCCTTGAATGTTAGCCATTGTATGTCCACCTTCATACCTTTTAGTGTAGTCTCCCAATTTACCATGGCCAACTTGTCCCTCATACCCTTGTAGTTTCCTCTGTTTAGATTGAAGACCTTAGTTTCAGATTGGTTTCAGTTATATCTCTGTTAATCCCCCAGCTACTAACAAGGAATTTTGGACAATGTGCAGCACATAGGCAAATAATGGGCTACTGCTTACACCAGAATTTCCTCTACCTTGACCATCACTTTGCCCATGGGCTAAAACAATAGCTTGATATTGCTGCCTTCTGTTGCCTAGTCCCTAAGCTCTGGAATTCCCTGCCTAAACCTCTCCGCCTCTCTACCTCTCCTCCTTTAAGACGCTCCTTAAAACCTATCTCTTTGGCCAAGCTTTTGGTCATCTGCTCTAATTTCTCCTTATGTGGATCGGTGTCAAATTTTTTTGTCTTATAATACTCCTGTGAAGCGCCTTGGGACATTTTACTACGTTAAAAGTGCTCTATAAATACAAGTTGTTGTTGATATTATAGCACCCCCTTGATTGTATTACAGCTTTTTAACGCTCCCCTCAGGCATTTATTGTTCTATATCCATTTCTGTGGAACTGTTAAAAGTTGTTGAGTCAGTTCAGGAAATACTATGGTATCTTTGTGAAATTCAGTATTCGTCCAACTAATCATTTGCCATGTTGAAGAAAGATTTTCACTGGAGATAAAATCCCCAAACTGGCAACTCTGCTTATTTATTGTGGCATATATTGACTGTTTACTTAAGAGGGAACTGAATTTATAACTACATTTGCTAGCTCCAAGTTATCTGGGGCCTGGGAACACATTGCCCTAAAATATAACCTTTACTCTGGCATTTACTAATGGTGCATATGTGCAGAAAGGGTGAGGTAGCCATTAGACTGTGATTTTACGCACACCTTTTATTCACAGTTAATTAATTACAATATGATTGTGCCACTGGAGACAGTGATATCAGCACAGGAGTCTTTAAAGCGCTAGTTAAACAAGAGCTTTATTTACTTTCAATTCAAAACAAAAATGTCATTTTGAAACTCTAACATTCATTTAGGATTGCATGATATTTTCAGCTAAAACTCGTGCTGCATAATAAAGATAAGCGATTGCAATGTACCGGTGGGCTTACTGTTTCTGAAAAGTGACCATTTCTTGTTGAATTCAAAGATTGAATGATATTGTAAAGAGCTAAGAAAATATTTTTTTAGATTTTTGCCCAAGGGCAGGGTTGATCAAGTATAGGAGGCTGAAATGCGAGCTCATTCAAACATTGGGTGGTTCCATAGAATTAAGTCGAAACCAAGCCTGGTCAGGTTTAGGATTGAATCTGCTCAGATTAAAATGTTTCCAATGGCAAAATGGCACCATGGAACCAAGCCAAGTTTTTACTTTGCTATTGAGCTACAGGAAGCATCTGACCATTTTAGCAATCCTGATCTGGCTTTGACCCAGAGGAAGGCCATTCAGTCAGTCCTTTTAGAGTTGGAGCGTGAAAACTGAACTCTTAAAAACAAGTATCAATTAAACATAACATTTGAGAATAAGCTTCCTGGTTACTTTTACTGATACCAGCTTTATATTCCAGATTTATTTTGGTTTTTTTTTAAACTGAATTCAAATTCACAAGCTACCATAAAAATGAGAAGTCGCACAACACCAGGTTATAGTCCAACAGTTTTATTTGAAATCACGAGCTTTCGGAGCGCTGCTCCTTCGTCAGGTAAAGTGAAGGAATACAAATCAGCAAAGCATATATAGACAGAGAACAATGTGTAGCGTACAATGTCAGACGACTTTCTGACCGCCCTCCATCACACCTCGGCAGAGATACAATCAGGCAAGTCAGGAAGGCATTACATCAAAGACACAGCAAAATACAGCTAAGACAATGAGGTGGGGTCACAGGGGGTCCAACGTGTTAAATGCTGCAGTCTGTATGGTTAAGCTTTTTACTTTTTTTTAAAAACTGGAAATCACATCTGTGAACAAGCCAACGACGACTCGAGTCTGGATGACTCTACGTCATGTAGCGTGACATGAAACCAAGATCCCGGTTGAGGCTGTCCTCATGGGTGCGGAACTTGGCTATCAGTTTCTGCTCGATGATTTTGCGTTGTCGTGTGTCTCGAAGGCCACCTTGGAGAACGCTTACCCGCAGATCCGAGGCTGAATGTCCTTGACTGCTGAAGTGTTCCCCGACTGGGAGGTAACAATCCTGCCTGGCGATTGTTGCGCGGTGTCCGTTCATACGTTGTCTCAGTGTCTGCATGGTCTCGCCGATGTACCATGCTGCGGTGCATCCTTTCCTGCAACATATGAGGTAGACAACGTTGGCCGAGTCACATGAGTATGTACCATGTACCTGGTGGGTAGTGTCCTCACGTGTGATGATGGTATCTGTGTTGATGATCTGGCATGTCTTGCAGAGGTTGCCGTGGCAGGGTTGTGTGGTGTCGTGGTCGCTGTTCTCCTGACAGCTGGGTAATTTGCTGCGAACTATGGTACTTTTGAGGTTAGGCGGCTGCTTGAAGGCGAGTAGTGGAGGCGTGGGGATGGCCTTAGCGAGGTGTTCGTCATCATCGATGACATGTTGAAGGCTGCGAAGAACATGGCGTAGTTTCTCCGCTCCGGGGAAGTACTGGACGACGTAGGGTACTCTGTTGGTTGTGTCCCGTGTTCGCCTTCTGAGGAGGTCTATGCGATTTTTCGCTGTGGCCCGTCGAAACTGTCGATCGACGAGTCGAGCGTCATATCCCGTTCTTACGAGGGCGTCTTTCAGCGTCCGTAGGTGTCCATCGCGTTCCTCCTCGTCTGAGCAGATCCTGTGTATTCGCAGGGCTTGTCCATAGGGGATGGCTTCTTTAACGTGGTTAGGGTGGAAGCTGGAGAAGTGGAGCATCATGAGGTTGTCCGTGGGCTTGCGGTAGAGTGAAGTGCTGAGGTGTCCATATTTGATGGAGATTCGTGTGTCCAAGAATGAAACCGATTCTGAGGAGTAGTCCATGGTGAGTTTGATGGTGGGATGGAACCTGTTGATGTTATCGTGTAGTCCTTTCAGTGATCCTTCGCCGTGGGTCCAAAGGAAGAAAATGTCGCCGATGTATCTGGTGTACAGCGTCGTTGGCTTGTTCACAGATGTGATTTCCAGTTTTTAAAAAAAGTAAAAAGCTTAACCATACAGACTGCAGCATTTGACACGTTGGACCCCCTGTGACCCCACCTCATTGTCTTAGCTGTATTTTGCTGTGTCTTTGATGTAATGCCTTCCTGACTGGCCTGATTGTATCTCTGCCGAGGTGTGATGGAGGGCGGTCAGAAAGTCGTCTGACATTGTACGCTACACATTGTTCTCTGTCTATATATGCTTTGCTGATTTGTATTCCTTCACTTTACCTGACGAAGGAGCAGCGCTCCGAAAGCTCGTGATTTCAAATAAAACTGTTGGACTATAACCTGGTGTTGTGCGACTTCTCATTTTTGTCCACCCCAGTCCAACACCGGCATCTCCGCATCACAAGCTACCATGGTAGAGTTTGAACTCATGTTTCTGGATTATTAGTCCAGCAGGCCTCTGGATTACTAGTCCAATAACATAACCATTGCGCTACCGCACCCAAAACTGGGCTGCTGATTTAAGAAGGTGGCACACCAGCAACCTCTCAAGGGCAATAAAGTATTGTGAAAACTAGAGTTGGCTTGTATTATAGATTTGAAATTTGATAACCCATGGATTAATAGCATTTACAAACAGGAATTTCTGCCTTGCATGCCGCACACTTTTAATGACAAGGCTGTACCAGAGATGAGGATCTATGAGTAAACAGAACGTTGCATTCGTAATTGCAAAAGATGATAATTATTAATCCTGGTTGGATAAGGAATACCCAAGATTCCTTTTTACCACAACCAACCACTTCCTTAAACCCTTCTCCCCACGCCACTACCCTCACCTCAATATAAAATGCCATGGAGTCTTTTGTCTCCAAAATCAAGCACATCCATGCAGATGTCTCGACCATTTTTTACCTCTTCCTCTCATCTAACTGTCCTTGTACACAAATCACTAAAAGCTAGCACATATACCAAAAGGCTAATGGAATGTTAGCCTTTATCTCAAGAGGTTTGGATATCAAAAGTAAGGAAATGATGCTTCAGTTGTACAGAGCCTTGGTCAGGCATCATATGGAGTACTACATTCACTTTAGGACACCGAAACTCAGGAAAGATATATTGGGCTTCGAGGGTGTACAGCACAGAATGATACTAGGGCTTACAGGGTTAAATTATCAGGTTGTATAAACTTTGTTTGTATTGTGCTAGAAGGTTGAGGGATGATCTATTCGAGGTATTTAAAATGATAAAGCGATTTGAAAGCGTAGATACAGAGAAGCTATTTTCTCTGGTGAGGAATCCAGAAGAAGGAGGCATAATCTCCATGCTTTATATGGATGCATTCATACATAACCAAATGCAAATAGTTCATTTCCAGCAATGGCTTCCTTTCCCTTCCCTAATCAATCACCTCTGGAGTACCCGGAGGATCTTTCCTGGCCCCCCTCCCCTTCCTGATCTGCATGCTGCCCCTCGGTGATATCATCGGCAGGTTCAGGTTCAGTTTTCATGTGTACATTGATCATATCTCGCTCTATCTATCCACTACTCCACTTGACCCTCAACTGCCTCTGTGCTGTTAAACTGCTCGTCTGACATCAAGCCTTGGATGAGTCACAACTTCTTCCAGCTTATCATCACAAAAACCAAAGCCACCTTCGCCATGAACTCCACCCCTTTGCCACTGATTAATTAATTCACCCAGACCATTCGAAATCTTGGCATCCTGTTGATCTTGTGCTGGAACTTTAAACCTCACATCCTAACTATTACCAGGATCATTTACGTTCAGCTCTGCAATATTTCCTGTCTCCACCCCTGAGTCAGCCTCAGTGCCGTTGAAATACTTAAAATTCCTTTGTCACATCCAGGCAACTGCTCTAACCTTGCTGGTATCCCATCCTCCACCTTCCATATATTCCAACTTGTTTAAAACTCTGTCGCACATATGCAGTCCCACACTAAGCCCCACCTGCCCATCAACAGTCCAGCCCTCTGGATTACTAGTCCAGTAACATAACCATTGTGCTACCGCACCCAAGACTGGGCTGCACACCAGCAACCTCTCAAGGGCAACGAGGGATGGGCAATAAAGTATTGTGAAAACTAGAGTTGGCTTGTATTATAGATTTGAAATTTGATAACCCATGGATTAATAGCTTTTACAAACAGGAATTTCTGCCTTGCATGCTGCACACTTTTAATGACAAGGCTGTACCAGAGATGAGGATCCATGAGTAAACAGAACGTTGCATTAGTAATTGCAAAAGATGATAATTATTAATCCTGGTTGGAGAAGGAATACCCGAGATTCCTTTTTACCACAACCAACCACCTCCTTAAACCCTTCTCCCCATCCCACTCCCCTCACCTCAATATAAAATGCCAGGGAGTCTTTTGTCTCCAAAATCAAGCACATCCATGTAGGTGTCTCTACACTTTTTACCTCTTCCTCTCACCTATAATTTAACTATCCTTGTACACAAACCACTAAAAGCTAGCACAGATACAAAAAGGCTAACAAAATATTAGCCTTTATCTCAAGGGGTTTGGATATCAAAAGTAAGGAAATTATGCTTCAGTTGTACAGAGCCTTGGTCAGGCATCATCTGGAGTACTACGTTCACTTTAGGACACTGAAACTCAGGAAAGATATATTGGGCTTCGAGGGTGTACAGCACAGAATGATACCAGGGCTTAAAGGGTTAAATTATCGTTGTATAGACTTTGTTTGTATTGTGTTAGAAGGTTGAGGGATGATCTAATCGAGAATGAGAGGGGATTTTATTGAAACATATAGGGGGGAAAATTGAGTTGCGTCCCCTTTGGGGCGCTAACTTCGCCGGGGTGCTACTTTTAGCGCCCCGAAAAAATTAGCGACCCCGCGGCCGAAATTGAATGGTAGCGCCCCAGGAGGGAAGCGGGGCGCTACTGGAAGCGCCCCGCCTCCCTCTTGGGGCACTGGCGCTGCGGCATGTCGCGCCACGGTATTGCAGGCCTTCCTTTCCTTATTAAAGGGGAGGGTCCTTGCGCAGCGCGACCCGCGGCCCAGCTGGGACACCGGGGATCGGAGTGCCGGCAAAAGAGCTTGGCACTCAGGAGAAGTGCCGGGCTCACGGAGCGCAGCCGGCACTCTGTGGGGGGGCTTCACAGAAGGCCGGGGACGGCAAAGCGGGCAGCAACAAAAATGGCCGCCCGGCACCTTGCCTTTCATTAGCGCCGCCCCGGCCACAGGTAGGCCCTCCTGACCCCGTCGGACATAGCACCCAGCGGCGCTACCAAAGATTGCGGCCGGGGCGTGAGCGGGGCACTGCGCTCGGCGATGACGTCATCACCGGCGGCACAGGGCGCTAATGGTTACCGCCACCGCTAACCTCCCGCTGAATTTCCCGGGAGGCGTTGGCGAGCGGGCGCTAGTTGCTTTGCGCCCCATTAGCGCCCTCTTAGGGCGCTAACGGGAGGCACAAAGCAACTGAATTTTCCCCCCCAACAGATTCTGAAGGGGCTTGACAGGGTAGATGCAGAGAGGATGTTTCCCCTCGTGGGGGAATCTGGAACTAGCGGGGGGCATAATTTCAGAATAAGGGGTCGCCCATTTAAATCGGAAATGAGGAGGAATTTCTTCTCTCAGAGGGTCGTGAATCTTTGGAAATCTCTTCCCCAGAGAGCTGTGGAGGCTGGGTCATTGAATATATTTAAGGTGGAGATAGACAGATTTTTGAAAGGTAAGGGAGTTAAGGGTTATGGGGAGCGGGCAGGGAAGTGGAGTTGAGACCAAGATCAGATCAGCCGTGATCTTATTGAATGGCGGAGCAGGCTCGAGGGGCCAAATAACCTACTCCTGCTCCTAAGTCTTATGTTCTTATGTATTTAAAATGATAAAGGGATTTGAAAGCGTAGATACAGAAAAGCTATTTTCTCTGGTGGGGAATCCAGAAGAAGGAGGCATAATCTCCATGCTTTATATGGATGCATTCATACATAACCAAATGCAAATAGTTCATTTCCAGCAATGGCTTCCTTTCCCTTCCCTAATCAATCACCTCTGGAGTACCCCAAGGATCTTTCCTGGCCCCCCTCCTCTTCTGATCTGCATGCTGCCCCTCGGTGATATCATCGGCAGGTTCAGGTTCAGTTTTCATGTGTACATTGATCATATCTCGTTCTATCTATCCACTACTTCACTTGACCTTCAACTCTTCTTCTTCTTCTTAGGCAGTCCCTCGGAACTGAGGATGACTTGCTGCCACACTAAAAATGAGTTCTCAGGTGACCAATGCGGGACCTACAGTCTCTGTCACAGGTGGGGCAGATGGTGGTTGAAGGAGCAGGTGGGTGGGGTTCTTGGGTTGACGCGCGCTCCTTCCGTTGTTTACACTTCGCTTCCGCTTGCTCCCGGCGAAGAGACTCGAGGTGTTCGGCGCCTTCCCGAAAGCTTCTCCTCCACTTGGGCCAGGGATTCCCAGATGTCGGTAGGGATGTTGCACTTTTTCAAGGAGGCTTTGAGGGTGTCCTTGGAGTGTTTCCTTTTGCCCACCTGGGGCTCTCTTGCCATGTCGGAGCTCGGAATAGAGCGCTTGTTTGGGGAGTCTCGTACCGGGCATGCGGACGATGTGGCCCATCCATCGGAGCTGATCGAGCGTGGTCAAAGCTTCGATGCTGGGGATGTTGGCCTGAGCGAGAACACTGACGTTGGTGCGCCTATCCTGCCAATGGATTTGCAGGATCTTGCGGAGGCAGTGTTGGTGGTACCTCTCCAGTGCTTTGAGGTGCCTGCTGTACATGGTCCATGTCTCTGAAGCATTCAAGAGGGTGGGTATCACTACTGCTCTGTAGACCATGAGCTTGGTGCTGGGTTTGAGGTCCTGGTCTTCAAACACTCTCTTCCTCAGGCGACCGAAGGCTGCGCTGGCACACTGAAGGCCGTGTTGGACTTCGTCAACTGCCTCTGTGCTGTTAAACTGCTCGTCTGACATCAAGCCTTGGATGAGTCACAACTCCTTCCAGCTTATCATCACAAAAACCAAAGCCACCTTCGCCATGAACTCCACCCCTTTGCCACTGATTAATTAATTCACCCAGACCATTCGGAATCTTGGCATCCTGTTGATCTTGTGCTGGAACTTTAAACCTCACATCCTAACTATTACCAGGATCATTTACGTTCAGCTCTGCAATATTTCCTGTCTCCACCCCTGAGTCAGCCTCAGTGCCGTTGAAATACTTAAAATTCCTTTGTTACATCCAGGCAACTGCTCTAACCTTGCTGGTATCCCATCCTCCGCCTTCCATATATTCCAACTTGTTTAAAACTCTGTCGCACATATGCAGTCCCACACTAAGCCCCACCTGCCCATCAACCCCACCCTCACTGATGTACACTGGCTCCCTGTGCCCAACCCATTAAGTTCAAAATCCTTGTCATTTGTTGTAAATCCCTCCATGGTCTGCAGAAAGCGGGATTAAACGGAGTGGACTTGAACAGAGTGCTTTGGTTGGGAATTTGGAAAGAGTGGAAATTCGGAGAAGAGGAGGAAGGAGTTGCTTTTTGCCTACACTACTTGCAGTGCTTTGTGTTGCAGGTAGATATTTAATTTCACTAACCTTAACTTAATCTAGATCAAGTAAGTAGTCAGGAAACTACACTGTAAACTAAGCTACCTAATTACAAATTTAATTACATTTAATTAAATAAATCATGGTCATATAGGGATGGCAGTGCAGGTGGTGTGCCGCAACTGCAGCATGTGGGAGTTTGTGGAGAGCATTGTGATCCTGGACAACCACGGTTGCAGTAAGTGCCTGCATCTTGAGGAACTTCAGCTCCGAGTTTTTGAGCTGGAGTCTGAGGTGCAGACGTTGCAGGGCATCAGGGATGGGGAGAGTTACCTGGACACTTTGATCCAGGAGGCAGTCACACCCCTTAGTTCAGGTAGTGGTACAAGTCTGGTTAGTGATCAGGGACAGGAGGGTGTGACTGCAACTCAGGCAGATAAGGGGACCCCAGGTGCAGTGCTGGAGGAGCCTCAGCCTTTGCCCTTGTCCAACAGGTATGAGGTTCTTGCTGCCTGTGTGGATGAGGGAAAAGCCTGTAAGATGGATGAGCAGGCTGACCATGGTACCATGGTGCACGAGGCCATTCAAGTGGGGGGAGTGAAAGGGAATGTAGTTGTGGTCGGGGACAGTATAGTCAGGGGGATAGATACTGTTTTCTGCAGCCGCGACCGAGAGTTCCGAAGGTTATGTTGCCTGCCCGGTACCAGGGTTAAAGACAACTCCTCGCGGCTGGAGAAGAACTTGGAGTGGGAGGGGGAGGATCCAGTTGTTGTGGTCCACGAAGGAACCAATGACATAGGTAGAACTAGGAATGAGGTTCTGCTGAGGGAGTTTGAGGAGCTAGGCTCCAAATTAAAAAGCAGAAACTCAAAGGTAATAATCTCTGGATTGTTACCTGAGCCACGTGCAAATTGGCATAGAAGCATAGAAGATAGGAGCAGGAGTAGGCCATTCGGCCCCTCAAGTCTGCTCCACCATTTAATGAGATCATGGCTGATCATCCAAATTCAGTACCCTGTCCCTGCTTTCTCCCCATATCCTTTAATCCCTTTAGCCTTAAGAAATATATCTATCTCCTTCTTGAATATATTTAATGAATTGGCCTCAACTGCCTTCTGTGGTAGAGAATTCCACAGGTTCACCACTCTCTGGGTGCAGAAATTCCTCCTCATCTCAGTCCTTAATGGCTTACCCCTTATCCTTAGACTGTGACCTCTGGTTCTGGACTCCCCCACCATCGGGAACATCCTTCCTGCATCTAGTCTGTCTAGTCCTGTTAGAATTTTATAAGTTTCAATGAGCTCCCATCTCATTCTTCGAAACTCTAGCGAATATAAGCCTAATCGACCCAATCTCTCTTCATACGTCATTCCTGCCATCCCAGGTATCAGTCTGGTAAATCTTTGCTGCACTCCCTCCATGGCAAGAACATCCTTTCTCAGATAAGGCGACCAAAACTGCACACAATACTCAAGGGACAAACAGATTAGAGGTTTAAATGCGTGGCTCAAAGAGTGGTGTGGGAGGAAGGGGTTTCAGTTCATGGGGCACTGGCACCAGTACTGGGGAAAGAGGGAGCTGTTCCGTTGGGACGGGCTCCACTTAAACTGGGCTGGGATCAGTGTCCTGGTGAACCGAATAACTAGGGCAGTAGACAGGGTTTTAAACTAATGAAGGATTCAGGAAAGGAAAGAGTAAATTTAAAAGCAGCGAGAGAAATGTCAAGGCTCTAGAGCAGAGTAGAGTTTTGGGTAAAAATAAGCAGAGTGAGTCAGGAAGGGACAGAGAGAGTAACAAAGGTAATATGGCATCAATGACTAAGGTGACATCAGGGAAAAAGAGATGTAAGTCAAAGCTAAAGGCACTATATCTGAATGCACGAAGCATTCGCAATAAAATAGATGAATTAATAGCGCAGATAGAAATTAACAGGTTTGATCTAATAGCCATAACAGAGACGTGGTTGCAAAGTGGCCAAGGTTGGGAACTAAATATTCCAGGATACATAACTTTTAGAAGGGATAGGCAAAATGGAAATGGAGGAGGGGTAGCCCTGATAATAAAGGATGGGATAAAGACAGTAGAGAGAATGGATCTTAGCTCTGAAAATCAAGAAGTAGAATCAATTTGGGTGGAGCTAAGAAACAGCAAGGGACAGAAAACATTGGTGGGAGTTGTTTATAGGCCCCCAAACAGTAGTTGTAATGTAGGGCAGAGTATAAATCAGGAAATTAGAGGTGCATGTAACAAGGGTAATACAGTAATCATGGGGGACTTTAATCTACATATAGACTGGGCAAACCAAATTTGCAGTAATAGTGTGGAGGATGAATTCATGGAATGTATGCAAGATTGTTTTTTAGATCAGTATGTTGAGGAACCAACTAGGGAACGGGCTATTTTAGATCTAGTATTGTGCAACGAGAAAGGGTTAATTAATAACCTTGTAGTAAAGGGACCTTTAGAGAAGAGTGACCATAATATAATAGAATTTTATGTTAAGTTTAAAAGTGATTTAGTTAAATCCGAAACTAGGGTCTTAAATCTAAACAAAGCAAACTACGTAGATATGAGGGGTGAGTTTGCTAAGGTAGATTGGGAAACTACATTAAAAGGTATGACAGTGGACGAGCAATGGCTAGCATTTAAAGAATTAATGCATAATTTACAACAAATATACATTCCTTTAAGGCACAGACCCCCCACCCCCCCACCCCCGGAAAAGTGGTCCAACCGTGGCTAACAAGAGAAGTTAAAGATAGTATTAGATCAAAGGAAGAGGCTTATAATGTTGCCAAAAAGAATAGTAAGCCTGAGGATTGGGAGGATTTTAGAATTCAGTAAAGGAGAACCAAGAAATTGATACGGAAAGGGAAAATAGAATGAGAGTAAACCAGCGAGTGACATAAAAACAGACTATAAAAGCTTCTATAGGTATGTAAAAAGGAAAAGATTAGCAAAAGTAAATGTGGGTCTCTTACAGGCTGAGACAGGAGAAATTATAATGGGGAATAAGGAAATGGCAGAGAAATTAAACAAATACTTTGTGTCTGTCTTCACGGAAGAAGACGCAAAAAATTTCCCGGAAATAGTGGAGAACCGAGGGTCTAGCGAGAATGAGGAACCAAAAGGAATTAGTATTAGTAAAAAAGTAGTACTGGAGAAATTAATGGGACTGAAAGCCAATAAATCTCCTGGACCTGATGGCCTACATCCTAGGGTTTTGAAAGAGGTGGCTATAGAGATAGTGGATGCATTGGTTGTCATTTTCCAAAATTCCATAGATTCTGGATCAGTTCCCGCAGATTGGAAGGTAGCAAATGTAACCCTACTATTTAAGAAAGGAGGGAGAGAGAAAATGGGGAACTACAGACCAGTTAGCCTGCCATCAGTAGTAGGGAAAATGCTAGAATCTATTATTAAGAACATGGTAACAGGGCACTTAGAAAATTATAATAGGATTGGGCAGAGTCAACACAGATTTATGAAAGGGAAATCGTGTTTGACAAATCTGCTAGAGTTTTTTGAGGTTTTAAGTAGCAGAATAGATAAGGGGGAACCAGTGGATGTGGTGTATTTGGATTTTCAGAAGGCATTCGATAAGGTGCCACACAAGAGGTTATTAAACAAAATTAGGGCTCATGGGATTGGGGGTAATATACTGGCATGGATTGAGGATTGGTTGACGGACAGAAAACAGAGAGTAGGAATAAACAGGTCATTTTCGGGTTGGCAGGCTGTAACTAGTGGGGTACCGCAAGGATCAGTGCTTCGGCCTCAGCTATTCACAATCTACATCAATGATTTTGATGAGGGGACCAAATGTAATATATCCAAGTTTGCTGATGATACAAAGCTGGGTGAGAATGTAAGTTGTGAGGAGGATGCAAGGAGGCTTCAAGGGGATATAGACAGGCTAAGTGAGTGGGCAAGAACTTGGCAAATGGAATATAATGTGGAGAAATGTGAAGTTATCCACTTTGGTAGGAAAAATAGAAAAGCAGAGTATTTTTTAAATGGTGAGAGATTGGGAAATGTTGGTGTTTAGAGGGACCTGGGTGTCATTGTACACGAGTCACTGAAAGTTAACATGCAGGTACAGCAAGCAATTAGGAAAGCAAATGGTATGTTGGCTTTTATTACAAGAGGATTTGAGTATAAGAATAAAGACGTCTTACTGCAATTATATAGAGCCCTAGTGAGACCACACTTGGAGTATTGTGTACAGTTTTGGTCTCCTTACCTAAGGAAGGATATACTTGCCATAGAGGGAGTGCAATGAAGGTTCACCAGACTGGTTCCTGGGATGGGGGGATTGTCCTATGAGGAGCGATTGAATAGACTAGGCCTATATGCTCTAGAGTTTAGAAGAATGAGAGGTGATCTCATTGAAACATACAAAATTCTTACAGGGCTTGACAGGGTAGATGCAGGGAGGATGTTTCCCCTGGCTGGGGAGTCTAGAACCAGGGGTCACAGTCTCAGAATAAGGGGTAGGCCATTTAGGACTGAGATGAGGAGAAATTTCTTCACTCAGAGGATGGTGAATCTTTGGAATTCTCTACCCCAGAGGGTTGTGGAGGCTCAGTTGTTGAGTATATTCAAGATAGAGATCGATAGATTTTTGAATATTAAGGGAATCAAGGGATATGGGGATAGTTCAGGAAAGTGGAGTTGAGTCAGAAGATCAGCCATGATATTGAATGGCGGAGCAGGCTCAAAGGGCCAAATGGCCTACTCCTGCTCCTATTTCTTATGTTCTTATGCCCCATCCATCTCTTTTCAGTCTTGGGTAGCCCTATATCCTCTCCTGAATGCTCTGTTCCTCTAACCCTAACCTTCTGTGTCTCTCCCAATGCCTGCGCCGCAGGCTTTCAGACACTTTGGTCTTTGGAACTCCCTCCCTAAACCTCCACCTTTAAAACCTCCTAAGACTTATCTCTTTGACCAAGCTTTTGGTGATCCCTCCCAATCCCTCCCTTCCTGGCTCAGCATCTCTTTTCTCCACACTTACTTATTTACTTAAGATGTTTCTTCTGGTGAAAGATAATATATAAATGCAAGTTGTTGTTGTATAACTCATTGCTACTCATAACATTTGAAAATTATCAGTCTGTGAGAGATGCTCCATTGATTATTATTAAATAGTGGAACTCCCATGGCATTGCTCATGGATAAAAAATAAAATAGCAATAATTGAGAATAAACAAAAATGAATCTGTGCCCCTCACCTACTCGGCCATTTTTTATCCATGAGCAAAGTTGTTGTTGTTGCTATATTATAATCTATGTTTTCGATACATCTATTCTATTTTTAATTCTATTTGTATTTATATAGCGTCTTTAATGTAGTAAAACGTCCCAAGGAGCTTCACAGGAGCATTATAAGACAAAAAATTTGACACCGAGCCACATAAGGAGAAATTAGGGCAGGTGACCAAAAGCTTGGTCAAAGAGGTAGGTTTTAAGGAGTGTCTTAAAGGAGGAAAGAGAGGTAGAGAGGGGGAGAGGTTTAGGCAGAGAATTCCAGAGCTTAGGGCCTAGGCAACAGAAGGCACGGCCACCAATGGTTGAGCGATTATAATCAGGGACACTCAAGAGGGCAGAATTAGAGGAGTGCAGATATCGGGGGGAGGGGGGTTGTGGGGCTGGAGGAGATTACAGAGATAGGGAGGGGCAAGGCCATGGAGGGATTTGAAAACAAGGATGAGAATTTTTAAAATCGAGGCGTTGCTTAACCAGTAGGTCAGTGAGCACAGGGGTGATGGGTGAACGGGACTTGGTGCGAATTAGGACATGGGCAGCTGAGTTTTGGATGACCTCAAGTTTACATAGGGTAGAATGTGGGAGGCCAGCCAGGAGTGCGTTGGAATAGTCAAGTCTAGAGGTAACAAAGGCACAGATGAGGGTTTCAGCAGTGGATGAGCCAAGGCAAGGGCGGAGACGGGCGATGTTACGGAGGTGGAAATAGGCGGTCTTAGTTATGCCGCGGATATGTGGTCGGAAGCTCATTTCAGGGTCAAATATGACACCAAGGTTGCAAACAGTGTGGTTCAGGCAATGTATGAATATATCCAACTACAGGAAACTTTCGTTTATCCGGCACCCAAATATCCGGAATTCTCGCTTAACCGGCAAAAATCAGGTAAGTTTTATTATACAGACAAGACCCCGATTCTGACCTTTCGCCCCCACGAAAGGGGGGTCAACGTTCTTCCGACTCGGACCTGTCGCCGCCATGGAGGAAAAAGCCGGAGTCTCGTTTACTTTCCCTCTCCGGGTCCCAATTGTTAAGCCTGTGGCCGTGTACGGGGCTCTCGTACCTTGGTAAGTATACCTCTCTGTAATCCGGCACTTTCGATCAACCGGCACCACGCCGGTCCCGTCGGTGCCGGATAAACGAAAGTTTCCTGTATATATATTTTAAATATATCAAATTACATAATTGTATAAAATTGTACCTAAAATTATACATAAATATATCATTATTAAATGTAAAGTTAATTGCTTTTTTCAATTTGAAGTCTCACTGCTTTATACAATTCTCACTCTAGATTACATAATGTCACTGTTTCATTGTCTCTCTGATACAGTATATTTTTTGTTGATATTGTTGCTTCTGTGATTAGTATCACTCATGTTGCTGTCATGCTATAAATACTTGAATATAAGGCAATCCGTATATAAGACAACTTAACTGGTTTGCACCATCAAGTCTCCCATTGGCAAATTCTCAATCTTGGGTGTGCTGTGAGGGTAGGCATTGTGTCGGTGCAAGTGACTTTAGGTAGGCAGCCTGATTCTAGCATTCTCGATGCAAAAAAGAGAGACAAAGGGCTGGATTTTGAATGACCCATGGAGTCAGGTTTGGAGGCGTGTGGGGGGTTAAATTTGCGGGGTCGGGGTTTCCGACCCCATCCCGACTCCATCCCGCCTCCACGCAATTTTGACAGAATCAGTCGCGGGGTTCCCGACTCCGTCCCGCCTTCAAGAGGCGGGAGAGGCCATTAAAGCCCTTAACAAGCTCTAAATTGGCTCTGTAATGCCATTTTGAAACGCTGTAGCTAGTTTAACCCTCTTCTGATGTGAAGCAGGCCTGGTGTGAAACATTCCAGTGAAACCTGGCGGGAGCACAAGTGGATAGCTGACTATCGGCTGCAGGTCCACTATTACAACGGAGATGTGATGAAGGTAGTAGTAAGTCTGAACGTCGCCTCTGATGCTGCTGCATTTAATGTCTTCAGAGACTGCCTGGGAGGACTTGCTTGGCAAAATAATTCTCTCTCTCTCTCTCTCTTCTACACACACCCCCTCTCTCTCTCTCTCTCTCTTCTACACTCCCCCCCCCCTTCTACACCCCCCCCCTCTCTCTCTCTCTCTCTCTCTCTCTCTCTCTCCTCTACACCCCCCCCCCCCCCCCCCCATTTTTGCATCCAGGTCCACTCACATCAAAAGCCAGGCAGGTCCTCTCTCACCAACAGTCTCTGAGACTAGGCAGTCAGCAATGATGACATCATCAGAGGCGACTTTCAGACTGAAAACACTAATTCGTTCATGGGTTCCAACATGCTCCAACTCAATTGCCCAATTAAGTGAAAATTGCATCAGCAATCCACATTAATCTGGAGTCGGGGGGGACACACGAAATGCGGATTACATGACCCCAACCCGACCCCAAGACAAAATCCAGCCCAAAGTAAAATAAAATAATAACTATTAAATAATAACTGATGGGAGAACACATTCGGAATAAGATCAGCCAAAATCGAAGTGACTGGATTGATATTTGCAACCATCTTGAAGAATCAAGCTCTGGATTTTAATTGTTTTCCTTTTCCCTGCCATGTGTTTGTTATTTGATTGAGTGTCAGCATAATCATCAAAGTCATAAGTAAGCACAATTCTAAATGTCTGCACGTAATCATTTGTTTATTTGCAGCTGCATACAAGAGAGGAAGGAGACTTAAAAGATGCAAACCAACACCACCAGCCCCCACACATTCCTCACAATGCAGTGCAAAGGTCCCGGAAAACAGAACATCCACTCTTCCAGAGTAAGTTCCAAAAAGGTAAGGGTTCATTAGTAATTATTCTAAGTAGATCTGTGCATTGCCATCGGCATTCTCAGTAACGCAGCAGTGTGACACAATTAAAGTTGATACCATGCCTGTCATTCTGTAAAAATACAAGTTGTGCAAAACTAATGGGCCGAAAATTCATCCCGCGACGCGAGAGTACGCACTGCGTACTCTCGCGTATTCCCACTCCAATTGCTGGTTTTCTGCATGCCCTGCGCATGCGCTGAAAACCGGCAATTGCTCTTTTGAAAAGGGGGCAGTTCCTCGGTGCATCGCGTGCGCGCTACAGGCTGCGCGCACGCTGTGCACTTCATGCTTTGGACGCGCAGGTAAGTACGGAAGATTTTAGAAATGGAAAAAGGAGGAGTAAGACCCACTTTTAACAAGGTAAGTAGTGAATTAAGTATTTTTTTGAATTTTTTTAACAGGTATATCTTTTTTAGAGACTTTAAAGACAGGTACGTTTATTTTTATAACTTTTTAAAAGATTTTAAATTTTTTCAAAAATTTAATTTTTTATTTAAAATGGTTAATTTATTTAACTATACTTATTTTATTAATGTGATGGTTTTTTTTAAATTTAATTGAGGTTTAGCTGTTATTTTGGGGGGATGTAAGATTCATAGATTTCACAGCACTTATGTGAAACTTATGAATGGAAGATGGTGTGCTGCCATTGGCTCTAACTGAGTCACGTGATCCCACAGCTCGCACGAATTCACTACGCCGCTGGGATACGCAAGCACTGCCCAGCTGATGTCTAGAACATCAAGTTCGTGCGAGCTGGATCTGAAAAAGCACAAGCGAGGTGAGAGATCGCGGGGAAGCCTTACCCCCGCGGGAACAGAGCGAGTTCAATTTCTGGGCCAATAATTCATATTACAACTCAACTAGGTTTTGCATTGTTGCATTTGGTGTAAAGGATCACTTGGGCGCAGCACATAGAGGAAAATCAGGCAGGGAGAGTTCCCCACGTGTACCACAACCCATCCAATTTTTTTATCCTTAAACCCAATTGGCAACCTGTTTTACACCCCGTCCTCGGGCAGGATGTAAAATGGGCTACCGATTTGGCATTGCTCGTTTTACGCTAGCGTGGAAGACCAATTTTAACCCCCCAGTGCCTTTCTCACCAACGTTTGCAAGCAGCAGCATAGCTACACAGAGAATACAGTTAGTAGGGAGGTAGTACTGTGTGAGTCATGGTGCACTGCTCAGGAGGAGCAACTACTGTTGGCTAAGGAGGAACAGGAACCTTTTGCCCAGATGGCCACCTGGCTGCCATCAATGGTCCCCTGCACTGTCCCCTCTAAGGTGGGCGGCCACGCACACGCCCCTCAGCTCGCGCGCACTTCAGATTAAATGCCACGCAGAGAACTGGACCGCCAGACAGCTGGGGCGTGGGTAGGGCCCAATACACAATGGCCCAGAATGCAGGGGGGGGGGGGGCAATACACAATGGCCCAGAATGCACAGGGGGGGGGGCAATACACAATGGCCCAGAATGCAGGGGGGGGGCAATACACAATGGCCCAGAATGCACGGGGGGGGGGGGGCAATACACAATGGCCCAGAATGCAGGGGGGGGGGCAATACACAATGGCCCAGAATGCAGGGGGGGGGCAAATACACAATGGCCCAGAATGCACGGGGGGGGGGGAAATACACAATGGCCCAGAATGCACAGGGGGGGGGCAATACACAATGGCCCAGAATGCACGGGGGGGGGGGCAATACACAATGGCCCAGAATGCACGGGGGGGGGGGCAATACACAATGGCCCAGAATGCACGGGGGGGCAATACACAATGGCCCAGAATGCACAGGGGGGGGCCCAATACACAATGGCCCAGAATGCACAGGGGGGGGCAATACACAATGGCCCAGAATGCACAGGGGGGGCCCAATACACAATGGCCCAGAATGCAGGGGGGGGGGCCCAATACACAATGGCCCAGAATGCACAGGGGGGGGGGCAATACACAATGGCCCAGAATGCACAGGGGGGGGCAATACACAATGGCCCAGAATGCACGGGGGGGGGGGGCCCAATACACAATGGCCCAGAATGCAGACAAAGTCGTTTGCGAGTCTTGCGACCTGAGAGCCGATCCCAATTGGAAAGTAACAAAAAAAAGAGTTGGGGCAGCGGCCACATGACAAGGGAGAGGGTGACGTGTCGGTTGTGTCGCCTGCTGGGAAGTTCCACGTGCCGCAGGCAAAAAACCGTAGAGGAGCCGCGCTCAACCGGTTGCCATGGTGATGAGGGCAACGTGTCCCTCCTTCCCCTTTGGCACCATGTTGCCGGGGCCTGTAATACACAAACTCCGCGGGGCCTCTCTGGAGCGGGGCCAGCTCAGTGCAGCTAGCCAGCCGCCGCTGTGGGGCTGGACGAAGCTTTAAAAATCGGTGGGAGAGAGCGGTAGATAAACCACGTGTACCTCATCTTATTAAACCTGTTACAGGTGAGTGAGTCGCCGAGTTTTACCTGCAACAGGTGAGTCAGAAGGGACTTTGTTGCTGTCAGATGGCAGTGACATGTTTTAGGGGAGGAAATGCGAAACGAGCTTGTGCGAATTTTGAGCTGTACGTGAATCCGCTTTTTAAAATAAAATGATCCTACGGCAGATGGGTTTGTAAGTTCAGGCTTTCAATCATTAGGTGAAGCAAGGAAGTATTTTAGCAGAAGGAAGAAGAGTGATTAACACAAGTTTAACTTACTTTTATTTGCTACTTTTTACTAAATCCAATATTGCACCAGGGGTGGATTAGGGCACGATTTTGCCAGCCCTGGGGAGGCGGGTTTGGAGGCAGGACTGCCGGGAAAATGGCAGAACCTGGGGGCAGGTACCCATCCCACCCCCAACCCGCCTCCGTGCCATCTTCCCAGGAGGCGGGTAGCCGACCTGCGCCAGGTCCCGTCTCCTGGAGGCGGGAAGGGGATTACAGCCACTTAACTGCCTGTTAACAGGTAGTTAACAGGCATTTAAGAGGATTATCCCCATTTTTCCACCAGTGGCGCGGGCTTCCTGACGTCGGGAAACCCCACCAGGGTCAGCGAGACGAGCAGTGGGTCTGCAGGATGCAAAAGTGCGCTGTGGAGGTAAGTGATGGGTGCAAGTGTAAAGAGGTAAGTATGTGAGGTGAGTGAAAAGTGATAGAAAATGTTTACTTACCTTTGTTTCTTCCTGCAGGCTTCAACAGTTGGGGAACCGGAGACTCCCGCATCTCACTGGCAGAGATGACAGATGGCTGCTGCATTCTCCGATGCAACAGCCATCTGCTTTCGGCTCACAAAAGAGGTTTGATGAGTCTTGAATACAAGGATTCATCAAACAACAGAGAATGTCAGTGTTTGACAGCTTCACAGAGCTGTCAAACGATGACAATTCAAATGTCAAAAATTTTTGACAGATGAAACGTCATACGCTGACGTTCTCTGTAACCGGCTTCCCCTTAATTGGCCTGCTTAGCCCGCTGGGCGGGCTTAACAAGGTCAATCAAGGGAAAATAGTGTGGGTTGGACTAAAATCCGACAAGCAGCAGTTCCGCCTCCAACGCGCCCCATTGGCAAAATCGCCCCCTAGGTTTTAGTCTTGTTGCTGATGAAAGTTAATAAAACTCTTAACATAAAAAGTGGGGAAAATTTGAACTTACTTTTGAAAATCAGAATTCTGGTGTCAGGTTTATATTTTTAGAAATGTTGAGGCACCTCACTTTCTACAGGCCAACCCAATTAGCACATCTGTCTGCTGAAGAATTCAAACCGCCTGGGGGGCAACAAAGGTTGCCTTTGTCAGAAACAAAAATATGAGATTTTAAATTCAGAAAATTGTGCAAAGCCGGAAAAAATACAGGAAAGTGATGTTAATTTTACCGTAAACAAACTTGCAGAATGGGCATGTAAACGACAAATGAATTTCAATATAGACAAGTGTGAGGTGGTGCATTTTGGTAGGAGGAATAAGGAGGCGATCTACACCTTGGAAAATAAGAGACTAAATGGAGTAGGGATCTAGGGGTATAGATTCACAAATCATTAAAAGTAGCAACGCAGGTTAAAAAAGCCATAAAAGTGCAAATAAACTGGGGTTAATTTCTAGAGGAATAGAATTCAAAAGCAGAGAAGTTATGTTAAACTTGTATAGAACCTTAATACAATAGCAAAATACTGCGGTTGCTGGAAAACTGAAATAACAACAGAAAGCGCTGGAAAAACTCAGCAGGCCAGGCAACATCCGTGGAGAGAGAAACAGAGTTAACGTTTCAGGTCGAAGACCCTTCGTCAGAACTGAGAAAAAAGCAGGAAATGAAACAGATGAAAAAGCAAGTTTGGGGGCTGGGAAATGGGGGAGGGAATAAAAGAACAAAAGGGAAGGTCTGTGAGAAGTAAAGAGACATTAAGAGATATTCAAGGCGAGACGAGATGGTAATAGGACAGGTTAAGAAACAAAAGATGGCTCTAGATAAAGTGTGAAATGCGCTGGCAGAATGAAAGACAGCTGCCATGTGGGAGAGAGAAAAGAAAAGAAAAGGCACAAACCAAAAGTGTGGATAAAAAATATATAAATATGGTCGGGGCCGAGGTTATGATCTGAAATTGTTGAACTCGATATTGAGTCCGGAAGGCTGTAAAGTGCCTAATCGGAAGATGAGGTGCTGTTCCTCGAGCTTACGCTGAGCTTCCGTGGAGCAATGCAAGAGGCCGAGGACGGTGAGGTCTGAGTGGGCGTGGAGCGGTGAATTAAAATGACAGGTGACCAGAAGCTCGGGGTCCCCCTTACGGACTGAACGGAGGTGTTCCGCAAAGCGGTCACCCAATCTGCGTTTGGTCTCCTTGTCTGATTGTCTCATGATTTGAGACGTGGGGTGGCAATATGGCGTTACTGTATGTATGCTTCTCAGTGGTTTCTGTTGCTGCCATTGTTGTTGTAAAACTTTGCCCACGGACGAAAAGGTAGCGCTCAAAGGAGTTCGTGGCCCGCTCAGTACAAAAAAAAATTAGAGGGATCAGGGGACTCTCCTGTATGTCAGGAAATGCAGCAGGACATTGAGCAGGTGTGTCATGCTTCTGTTGCTATTCTGTGGAAAAGAGCTGGCCAAGCTGACTGGTGCATCAGTCAGTCATCTGTTTGATACATGGGTGATTGACTGATTGATACATTGACTGATACTGCAGATGATCCCTATAATAGCCGGGAAGGAGGCAAATGCCACAGGATGCATTTAGACGCCTTGATGGTCCTAGAGCTCCTGTGAAATTTCTGTACTGTAAGAGCCCCTCTATAAATCCCCTGTTTTGCTAAGTTCTTGCTGTCCGTTTGAAATGTTATAAATGTTTATAATCAGTTGGCTCTCAGAGGATTTTGCACACACAGCTCTTTTCATTTCAACAGAAACTTCCCTAGATGTTCAGATACAAAAGAATTCTAAAAATTAAAGAAAAAACAGAGAATTTAAATAGAGGGGGGGAAAAGCACAAAAAATATACAGAAACTAGCACTAAACGTACAGGAAACATTGAAATAGAAAAGCATCTGCCCCTTTAAAGCTTCAGTGTGCTGACCCTTGCCCCTAAGACTCCATTTCCCCAGATACATATATCAAGAAGGGGTGTAGACCCAGCCTCACTGATCTCCACCACTTTAATATTGCCACAGGATTTCTGGGGCTGACGTGCAGGAGCAGAGCTGGGCCTACACCAGCAGTAGGCACAGACCTATTGGAGCCATGCTAATGAGGCAGGAAAGGAATATTCCTGGTATCCTGCCTCATTTTCCTAGAGGAACACTCACTGGGCACCCCAGTACAAGGGTGCCCAGTGAAACATGTTGCAATGGCCTACCACTGGAACCCTGCCAACTGGAGGGTCAGATCCCAGGGGCAGGCACACAAGTGGCAGGAAGGTGAGTGGCTTTCATTCTCCCCACCCCCAGATGTTTTTGAGTTATTGGAGCTTTTTAGGCTTCTGATCTCCATCGGCATCCAGAACGCCTTAATGTCGAAGGCCCAACATGCGGCTGCAGAGGCCTTTTGGATTCCTTGCTCCTTCTGACATTGCTGGGCCCCCTGGGGGTAGGCCTGTGACGGTGGTACCTCCAGGCCTTTGGGCAGAAAATCCCAGCATCCCTGGGACTGAGCACTTTGGATGCGCTGCTCCTGTCCAATGCTGGGGTGAGGAGGGGAAAAATTTGCCCTAATGTTTCTCACTTCATGCGCTACTCCTAAAATGTGTAAACTACTACCGCCCCCCGCCTCCCTCACCCCCCACGACCTATATTTCCTTCCCTCTGCCCCAAATGAGACCCCTGCTGGCCTCTCCTTCTCTGCCTGTCAGATTTCACTCCCATCCGCTGCTTCTCGGAGCCACCATGAGGAAGGTGGCTGTAGGCCCCAGGAAGCATCAGTAACGGCCCTTAAGTCCTGCCTGTGCTGGGAGAGGGCCTTGTAGCAACCTCCTCTCCCTCCAGTAGGGCACCCAACACTTACTAGCTGAAACCCCTGGTCTTGGCCGAGGCCTTCATTGGGACATGCACTCCGATCTCCTGGCCCTTTAAGGTTCTTTGCCAGTTTTGTTGAGATTGTCCTACTTCATGCAAGCAGTCTCCCTCTTGGCAGCAAGCATCGTGCCAAGAGCCTACCAGGCATCACAAATGAGCCAAACCCAAGCTAATGGGTTTTTGAGGGTGGGGCGTATTCAAAGGGGTTGGCAGAAGTCCCAGCCCACCGGAACTCCACCCCAAAGTGAAGAATCCCAGCCTAAATGTTTACTTGTTCAACATTAATATATTTATGCTTTAGCACCATTCAGTATTTCTACTGTAATACACCAATAGAAGTAAATAGCCAGGTAAAGGTATGTAAAAGGGTACTGTCACTGTACTGGGGAGATTTCTGACGGGCTGAATTCCTGCAACACACAGGATTAGGCTGCTCACAAAGCTCAGCTAAACATTCACTGTGTCGGCTTCTGAAGTAAGTTTGCTCAACCACAAATGCTACATACTCGAAAAGGAAAACTTTTGCAGGGCTAGGGGGAAGGAGCAGGGAAATGGGACTAATTGGATAGCTCTTTTAAAGAGCTAGCACAGGCACAATGGGCTGAATGGCCTCCTTCTGTGCTGTGTGATTCTATTTAACTCTATAACTGGTTGAGTTACTTGCTCTTTGAGTTGCTGCTGGTTTTGTGTCAGGGTGTGGTGATGTCTATGAGTGACATAAATGATCGAATATAGATATATTGCTGCAGTAAGAACCTCTGCTGTGTATTTGAGGGAAGATAAGTAGTTAAACCCTAAGTACAGGCCGGTTACTATCCATAGGCCTTGTGGTGATGTAGCTGAGTTCTCAGTCACATTGTTGAACACCGCTTATTTATCCAAGACAATTTACTAGGTGTACATATCATGTCCCCTTTAAATTCCTGACAATACAGTCTATTCCTGATGATTCAAGTTATATTTTGCACCAAAAAATAGAATTATTTAATTGTTTGAATTAAGCAATGTAAATTACACAGCAAAGTGAGATTTAGCGTTGAGAAAATTTGAATTATTGGATCATTTGAGTTATTGAATGGTTTCAATGAAACGACTTTGAATTAATTGTAGTCTGCCCTGTGGAAAATGAGCAATTTGATTAACAGTCTGCCACCTAGTGACAGAAAGGGAGAGAAACTCCATGTAAGGATTATTGCTGAACTCATTTTGAGAGTCTGTTTATTGTCACTGGAAAAGATTAGAAACTTTCTCAACAACACAGAGAAACCATGGGCCCTGAGATTCCATTTCGGCCTAAGGTGTAAGGGGGGGTGGGGGGAGTGGATCTCTGGTAGGGCATCAGAAAATGGGGCAGACCCCAGTTCTGCCAAGATTCCCCTCCATTTACACCTTAGGAAAAGTTCCAGTTAGGTGAGGCATGGACCAAGTCTCTGTCCACCCTTCCACATCCAGAGGCCTGACTGGGAGAGATCCCAACTACCCCAGTATATCTTTTAAAGAGCTCTTGTCGGCTGAGAGTTGGGGGTTAGTGATTCCCAGGAAAGGCCCAAAAACTCTTCCAGCTAAAAGTATTCGATCACAGAGGAGATCAATTACCCAAAGAAAATACCCAGCTGGGCCCATTAGGAGCTGAAGACGAGCTCTCCCAGGGGGCCTCCTTTCCTCCATTGGCGTGGCATGGCATGGTGCTTCTCCAACTTTGTCGCTGGTGAATAGGGGCGGCTGCTGTTGATGCGCCAGCCCCAGGTATGCAAATGACCCCACATCGCCACACTGGTGGAGCAGGCAGATTCGGAATTTCGGGGCCATGACCTTCACTGTATGAACATCAATCAAAATTTCAACGCTTCCGATTATACAACCTCAGAGCTAGTTAAGCTTTGAACAGCATGTTGAAACTCGAAACATGTGATGTCATTGCTTTATGCTCGTGACACCCCACACTGCTGAATCACTGACCTCAGCCATATCATCATGGAGAGATGCAGAGCAGAGATCAATCATTTTATCATTGGGTTAGTCTTCCACATCCACTTTCAGCCAGCACAAAGAGGGCATTGCAGGGGGTGGGGGGGAAACAATTGATTTTATGCTGGGCTTTATAGGTAGAATCACAAGTGCCCAAGCAGTGTTTGCAGGCATGTGGAATGCTCGAAACACTTAGTCGATGACCAGCCATTTTCCCTCTCCTGCCTAATGTGAATCTGTGTCTGTTTCCCCTCTCTACCCCAAACAACTCCATCTGCTGTCCCATCCATGTTCTCAGTCTCACGGTTAGGAGATGAATCCAGTTGAGGTACAGGTCAACCATGATCTAATTGAATGGCGGAAAAGGCTTAAGGGGCTGAATGGCCTCCTCGTCATTCCTATGAGGTTATGCCTCCTTTCTTACACTGCATAAATAGGCTAGCGCTAGCTATAGTGGATCAGGTAGGAGGTGGCTTGGACAAACATCAGGCAGGAATGTAGACTGAGCGTAATGACTTATGGTGCAGTACAGTTCCATGGGCAGCCTCAGCCCTCTGGTACCTCATCCAATTGGCCAATCAGTTGTCAGTTTCACTGGGCTATTCCATTTTGGTGGGCATCACAGCTGAACCCAATCCTGAATTTGCTTGATCTTCATACAGATGCACTTCCTGGAGTCACTGGATACCAATTAGGAGCAGCAACCTTGGCCGATGTTACCCCTCCCAGCCCCTGAAAGCCAAGACCAATTGCAGTGCCCCCCGCCCCCCAATCCCACCCCAGCACAGACCAGGGATCAAACTTGGGGTCTTCCTTATCTATGTGACTCAATATCACATGAGTTGGTGAATTTACCACCTTTGTGATTTTGTTGTGTTATCATCCATTCTCGGGATGTGGGCGTCACTGACGAGGCCAACATTTATTGCCCATCCCCAGTTGCCCTGAGAAGGTGGTGGTGGAACGGAGTGGCTCGCTAGACCACTTGAGGAGGCAGTTAAGAGTCACTCACATTGGTGTGTGGGACTGGAATAATATTTGTAACTAGGAAAATAGCCATTATTATGTTTAAGTGCATTATTACTAATATCCCCTTTAGCCACAGTCACTCACTAGTGCATCAGCCACACCCTGCCCAGTGGGAACAGGATGGGTGTGCAGTTAAAATAGCTGTGCAAAGACTTACCGCCCCGTTCCTGCTCGATTTCTACCCGCCACCATTAGCAGAAAGCCTTTGTTGCCTGCTACGTTATCAATATAATATTGGTTGTGTTACAATAGGCGGAGTCAGTGGATGTGGAATATACTAAGATGTATTTAATTAAGGATGTGCAGCATTCCTGAGTGGAAAACAAAACATCATTTCATTTTGTTGGGGAACGAATTCAAAAAATCGCCATTATATTCTGAACAATAGCTTTCTTTCATAAAAGCTATTCATATCACAGTGTACAATATGTGTAGCAAATACATTAACATGTTACTGTGATAAAATTTAATGAGGGAGTTTTTGCCATCAGTTTAGCATTTAGAGATCAAACTGTCAAGAATCAAAAATCGAGAATTATTATGTTTTAAACCATTATTTTCTTTTTTATTTGATGTTTTGTTTCGCATTTTTATGTATTGGTTACTGTTTGGCTTTGTTTCTGTTGTATTGATGATATCATGAGAGGACTGACCTGGCAGCAAACTTGTGCCAAATGGTGTGAAGGTGAAGGAGTTAAATTAATACCCACAACTGAAATGCAACAATCACAGAAACAGCCCGGGTTAATACCCCAATGTTAATTCAACTCCCTCCTGCTGCTGCTATCAGTAACGCAGAAGGTATTAAACAACATGGCAAAGCTGCCCCAATAGTTCAGCTGGTTAAGTAGATGATGGGCCGTACAGTCCCAGGTTCAATCCTGGTGCTTGCTGAAATAAATCATCGCAACTAGGGGCACCAGAGGTGCTATGATTGACCTTGGCGCTCCTGCATTAGGAGGGCCAAATTCAGCTCGGGCTCCTGCTGCTGATTACTGCCCCCTGCTGGAAGTGAGTGCATATGGACATCAGGAGAGGACGTGACCGGGTTTGGCTGTAATGACCCCTAATGATAAAATACCCTCATTGATAAGGCTCACACAGGAATAATGGCCACTTGGGCGAGGTAGCGGAGGGTGGCTGCTGCCTGTTCAACCATACTTCAGCAAGGAGTCACGGTTTTTAGCAGAAGGAGAGGACAGAAGAGGAAGAAAAAAAATAGAACTGGACAGAATAAAATGCAACAGAATGTTAAAGTTTTATTAATTTTATTCTTTGAAAGGCGCCATCATCATTAAAATGTCTCAGCCCATCGGCTGCTGAAACCCTCCTCCATGCCTTTGTTACCTATTCCAATGTTCTCTTGGCCAGCCTCCCACCTTCCACCCTCTGTAAAATTTAACTCATCCAAAACTCTGCTGCCCATCTCCTAACTCGCACCAAGTCCCGTTCACCCATCACCCGTTCGCTGACCTACATTGGCTCCCGGTCCAGCAACACCTCAAATTAAAAATTCTCATCTTTGTGTTCAAATCCTTCCATGGCCTCACCCCTCCCTATCTCTGTAACCTCCTCCAGCCCTACAATCCGCCGAGATCTCTGCATGCCTCCAATTCTGGCCTCTTGTGCATTCCCGATTTTCATCACCCCACCATTGGCAGCCGTGCCTTCAGCTGCCTAGGCCCTAAGTTCTGGAATTCCCCCCCTAAACCTCTCCACCTCCATACTTCTCTCTCCTCCTTTAAGACGCTGCTTAAAACCTACCTTTTTGACCAAGCTTTTGGTCAACTGTCCTAATATGTCTTTATGTGGCTCGGTGTCAAATTTTGTTTGATAAAGCTCCAGTGAAGCACCTTGGGACGTTCTACTACGTTAAAGGCACTATATAAATGCAAATTGTTGTTGTTGACAAATTGTTTATCATTTATATAACACATTAGCTTTTTTTTAATACCTCTGTGAAGTGCCTTGGGACATATTTTAGTGGAATTGAGCAACACAGTAGGTTAGTACACTGCCCTTTTACTTCTTGCGTTTAAGTTTAGCACTGACTGATGGAATGAACTTTTCGTTTTGCTGTTGGCTAGAAGGGTCCTAATGTGTTTAGGCAGCTTCAACTCGGTTCCTAATGAGCACAGCATGAAATTGTCCAGAATTAAGTCGTTCATTGACAGCATTGTCAGTCACACTCAGAAGGGCCACAATAATGGCGATGTGCAAAACTGGAAAAATTCAGCACGCAATAGGGTGTTCTGTACTGAGATTGGAGTTAAGGCATGTTTGGGTTGAAATTTCATTGTGCAATACTGTATATATCAGTGAAATATATGTTAACATGCTGAAAAAAGTTCCTGTTATTTCAATGAAGATGTTAACCCATTTATTTTAAACAGATTAATACCTTTGTCAAAATGCTGGAGAGAGGAATTTCACACAAACATTTTATGGGCTTGTTACTAACTTCACACAGAGCCGCTTCAATCCAATCGTTGGGAGAGAATAGAGGGAGCTCTGGTCTATATCTGGTCCCATAGCTGGAAGGCTGTTTCTTTCCCCAGCAAAATTCACCTAAAACAATCTAAAAACATTTTTTTAATGTTAATTATGTAATTGTTTTTAGTAATTTGATACAAAAATTGCTGTATTGTTCCTTAATGGAATAATGGGGGAGCATGACTTCAATAGATAAAGTACAGCTACAGCACTGGCATCTATCCGACAATGTGGAAAACTGCCCAGGTATGTCCTGTCCACAAAAAGCAGGACAAATCCAACCCGGCCAATTACCGCCCCATCAGTCTACTCTCAATCATCAGCAAAGTGATGGAAGGTGTCATCGACAGTGCTATCAAGCGGCACTTGCTCACCAATAACCTGCTCACTGATGACCAGTTTGGGTTCCGCCAAGACCACTCGACTCCCGACCTCATTACAGCCTTGGTCCAAACATGGACAAAGGAGCTGAATTCCAGAGGTGAGGTGAGAGTGACTGCCCTTGACATCAAGGCAGCATTCGACCGAATGTGGCATCAAGGAGCCCAAGTAAAACTGAAGTCAATGGGAATCAGGGGGAAAACGCTCCACTGGCTGGAGTCATACCTAGCACAAAGGAAAATGGTTGTGGTGGTTGAAGGTCAATCATCACAGCCCCAAGACATCGCTGCAGGAGTTCCTCAGGGCAGTGTCCTAGGCCCAACCATCTTCAGCTGCTTCATCAATGACCTTCCCTCCAACATAAAGTCAGAAATGGGGATGTTCGCTGATGACTGCACAGTGTTCAGCGCCATTCACAACTCCACAGATAATGAAGCAGTCCATGCCCGCATGCAACAAGACCTGGACGACGTTCAGGCTTGTGCTGATAAGCGGCAGGTAACATTCGCGCCACAGAAGTGCCAGGCAATGACTATCTCCAACAAGCGAGAATCTAACCACCTCCCCTTGACATTCAACGGCATTACCATCGCCGAATCCCCCACCATCAACATCCTGGGGGGTCACCATTGACCAGAAACTTAACAGGACCAGCCACATAAATACTGTGGCAACAAGAGCAGGTCAGAGGCTAGGTATTCTGTGGCGAGTGTCTCACCTGACTCCCCAAAGCCTTTCCACCATCTACTAGGCACAAGTAAGGAGTGTGATGGAATACGCCCCACTTGCCTGGATGCGTGCAGCTCCAACAACACTCAAAAAGCTCAACACCATCCAGGACAAAGTAGCCCGCTTGATTGGCACCCCATCCACCACCTTAAACATTCACTCCCTCCACCACCGGCGTACCGTGGCTGCAGTGTGTACCATCTACAAGATGCACTGCAGCAACTCGCCAAGGCTTCTTCGGCAGCACCTCCCAAACCCGTGACCTCTTCCACCTAGAAGGACAAGGGCAGCAGGCGCATGGGAACACCACCACCTCCAAGTTCCCCTCCAAGTCACACACCATCCTGACTTAGAAGTATATCACCGATCCTTCATCGTCTCTGGGTCAAAACCCTGGAACTTCCTCCCTAACAGCACTGTGGGAGTACTTTCACCACAAGGATTACAGCGGTTCAAGAAGGCAGCTCACCACCACCTTCTCAAGGGCAATTAGGGATGGGCAATAAATGCTGGCCTTGCCAGCGACGCCCAGATCCCATAAGCGAATTAAAAAAAAATTAGGGCACTATAGACTTGGGGGAAAAACATGGAGATATTCATAGTTCAGTATTTTATAGATACATTTTAAAGGTAGTAGTTGGTAAGGTTTACAGTTTCTGAGAAGAGAGGGCCCGTAGACTGTGTATTAATACTCCGTGACTTTGTATGTTACAGAATCAGTTATCGCGTTGACAATATATGTTTTCTTCTGTGGTCCAAACTAAGGAGGAGATTTATTACAAAGATTGCAAAGCAACAGAGCTGAAGAATGAAGACTCTCCATGAACAGAAGAGAAGTTAAGACTACCAATACATGCATAACTATTTTAAGCTGCAGTTCAATCACACAAACTTCCAATGTTCGTTCTGCATTACCTGAGCAGTAGTCAACCAAACCCTCTAGTGGATCAATAGCACATTTAGAATTGAACACCCGCAGTTAAGAGTAGAAATTAATTTTGCTTTTCATAATCAGTTATGTTACGTACTTATGAAATGTCTAGGCTGAATTAAAAAGTTACATAGACAGAATCACAATACCATAGGCACTACCTGACCCAGTACACAGTTTTTTTTTAAAAACTGCCATTTCTAACAGACATTTTCTTGTTGAGTTGAGGAATGACTTAATTGCTGAGGAAATGGTGCACTTCCACTTATGATATCCTGACTTGATATTGAGCATTCCCATGTCAGATGTAACACAGCCTAGGCACAGAATAAGACTTTCTCTACTCTACCCTACCACAATAATATGCCTTAACCCTAACTTCATTATAGCTCCTGCTGCCATACATTCTTCCATTTCCTAACTCCAGCCATTCCTACAGCCTCTCCAAATGAGATTACCAATTTAATGCCAAATTAATAGTAAGTGTTGTACACTAACGTACTAGGAACTGGATTGAATTTGCCTAAATTAATTTCACTTAGGACCCTTACAGAGGGAGGAAGCCTTCAGCCTATCATTCAGTACTTCTACAAGTCTTATTTTATTTGTGGGTTGTACTGTTCCTCCTGGTCTTGGGTCTTTAGAACTCTACGGTTCCTGTGTTGCTCCATTGAGGTGAGCAGTTGAGAAAAAGACCCTTATGACATCTCCCTCTGACTTTTTCCCCTCATCCCTAATGGGAACCCTTGACCTCCACTGTCTTATTCCCAGACAGGCCAACCTGAGTTCATGTACCTGTGCTCTACCACTCTCTGGTGTAGCATCTCAATACACTAAGTCATTCTGCCAACAATTGCATAATTTATTCAGCACTAGCTACACCCTCTCAATCTTTGACTTACCTTCATAAGTGTTCGGAAAAGAGCATCACAATTTGTTTCAGGATAAGTTGTAGGAACATAACAACATTACTCACTGTAATTTTTCAAAGAACATAAATGCTAGCATTGTATCTTTCTCTGGGGCATATTCATTACAGAGGGTCTCATTTAATAGGTGAGGTTTGAACAGAAACAGGAAGCACATTCCTGTTACTGGTGATTAGTAACATGCTGACATTTTTTTTAATGTATTTTCATTTTTGTAACATTTGAAATGCTAATGAAAGAATCAAGTTATAAAGTGAAGCAACTTCTACATTGACCTTAGAGAGGTATCGGCGCCATCAGTTCCTGGCACATAGAACGTGTACAGCCAGCACCAACACCTGTTAGATTCATTAAATCCAGTCGCACGGAGGACCTATTTTTTTCAGATCTTCCCAATGGCTGGGCAGTGAATCCAGCAAGTTTACATTGAGGTTGGTGTTCGGTGCATAAGACTAGAAGCTGGTGTCAATAGCCCACCTCTAAAGTCAGTATAAAAGCAGCTTTAAATTAATTCTGTGCTAATAAAGCATCTGGTTTTGGTCTTTGCACCTGCAAAGGGAATCTTTAAGGGGATAAAGTAGTTAAAACCTTTCCACGTGTAGGAATAGGGCTGTTAAAGGGTGCATTTAGACTAGTAGCTGCAGCATTGGTGCCAGCTAGGCAGTACCTGTTATATTGCCTGTCTCCAACTGGAATTCCCCCATCTTAGTTACAAATGGGCAGCGATCCATTTCCAACTAGTCAACCTTAAATCGTTTGAGAGTGCAGATGGAAATGACACATTTGTCTAAACATTTAAATCAACTTGAAGTCATTTTAAAATCAAATTTGAAATGGGCCTGAGCACGTTTCAGAGCAGCTTTGACACCAAACTGGAATGATACTTCCTGTGGTGCCAAATAGTGTGACACTGCCTCCTGCAGGAAGGCAGAACCCACTTCACGATGCTAACGTTACAATATAAATCCAGCCTAAAATGCCCTCCACCCTCACACTTACGTAATTTTATTTACTGCAATTGTATATATAAAAGAAATAAAAATCGGATCTCTGCAGTTTTAACATCAAAACAACAAACCAATCCCAACTCACTTTTATGGACTCCAGCAATGCACAATACTCGTTAAAATGAGGGGGTTTCAATTAAAACTCGTCTTCAAATGTTATAGTAGAATGACCGGCCACAGAAGGTAGACACCCTATGGGTGAGGATGACCATCAACCAGTTCTCCGTTATCCAGTCAGTGTCACTTTGGAGATATTTGACACATTGCATGGTTGGCCACAACACGCCCTGTTTATAACAGTTCCACCTGTAAACTATAAACTGAATAATCAATGGTTGGTCAGGGAATATTGGGGAGCTACCCAAAGCACATATGTGCAGACCCCGATTTCCTGACCTGTGCTCGTTACAAGCGCCACTCCGTGCTGTGACCGTAAAAAGCACGGAATCAGCCGCGACCCTAATTCGGGGGATTTATTCTTCCCTTTCCATTTGCTGTGGTGCGTCTCTTTTATAGTGAACAACAGGAGTCTGTATGAATTCAATAGCTGAGTTGCTACTTTCTTATTATTTCTTAGGTAGCATACCTGTCGCACACGTCACAACTCCCAAGCTGTGCAATGCTCAGTGAAGAGATGTTTGCAGTACATGTAAATTAAAAGAAAAAATGTTACGAAAGAAAATCGTATTTACTATTAATACAGATGTCTTCCAGAAAGGCCTGAGCACTCTGTTTCAATTTAGTAGATGGAGGCAGCCTTTTTTCCCCCTTACAATCCAAGGAAAACAGCCTTCAGATTGTGAATCCACCACACAAGGTCATTTCCTTCCCAAAGCTCCTACAAAATTCTGACACATGGCATAAACTGTGCTGGAAGTGCATTTACATGTAATCATTTACCGGCGTTTGCCATTTTATAAATAAATAGGGCAACATGGTGTCATCGTGCTACGGAGCTCCGCTGTTCTGTGCCATCCAGTGGGAGCCTGTAAGTTTCTAATTGTGATTCCCCCCCGCTCAGTGAATTCCTATCTGAGTCACAGAGCTGTGCAGACGCATTGAGTGAAGACTAAACACCTTCCCAAAGAAGGGAAAATTAGAGAGTCATGCAGCTCCTTGTAACTAGCAATACAGCAATAAAGTCCTGGGAGTGGATTGTATACCTTCTGCCTTGCTTTAAGATAGCGCATAACATAAAGCAATGAACAAAGAGAATTTTTTTAACAATACTATCCGGCTCCTAATGTAAATATCTATTGCACTAAGTGAGAGTCCTGTGATTTAGTTTCAAACCTTTGATATATAATGAGTTCACCATAGGTTTCAAACACAAGGACCGCGATTTTATGCTTCGAGGTGGCTTGGGAGCGGGTCAGCTGTCTTCCGGGTTCCAGTCCCGCCCCCAACTACATCCAGCCCACAGACGTAATTTTACGTCAATTGGCCTTGTTAAGCCCGCCCTGCGGGCTTGCCGGTCAATTAAGAGGAAGCCGGTGTCAGATGACGTCATTTGATGACGCGTCATCTGCCGGTTTTCTTAAAGGGACCACGCACAATTTTTTTTGACAGTTGATTTTTCAGTGTTTGACAGCATTGAGGTGCTGCAAACACTGACAATGACTGTACAAAGGGGAGCTCTTGTACCCAGGCTCTCCAGTGACTCCCTCCTTAGGCTAGAACAGATGGCAGCTGCAGGTGAGGTTACAGAAGCGATCTGTCACTGGTGAGAGAGGTTCTCCCAATGAGGAGGGACTAGACAGCCAATTCAAAACTTGTTACCTGCAGAAAAGAGTAAATATATTAAAAATGAATTTCCCAACATTTCCTTACCTCTGAAACTCACCAGTGCACCATTGGATCATTCACCCCACTTCTGCAGCTGCCATCAATGCAGAAACATTACAGCAGACTCACAACACGCCAAACTTACCCTGGCATGGTGTCTGGACGTCAGGAAGCCCGCAGTAGAAGTGTCAAAATTTTAAAAAGCCTGTTAATTGCCTGTTAACAACCTGTTAACAAGCAGTTAAGTGGCTATAATCCTCTTCCCGCCGCTAGGTGTCGGGTCCGTGCGCAAATCGGGGACCCGACACTTGGGAAGATTGATTGGAGGTGGGTTGACAGCGGGTTTCCGACCCACTGTCAAGCTTTGTGATTTTGCCGGATGTCCCGCCTCCAAACCCGCCCCCTGAGCACTGGCAAAATTCCGGCCAAAGTTTAAGTGAGAAACTTTTCCGTTTCTATCATAAGAAACCTTAGCATCAGGCTCTAATAAGATGGCAGCCACTGTTAATAAACTTTATGATTACATTGTGTAGTTTGATCAGGTCACTTGTTTCCTTTTCCTTGTTTATACTTGGGGCTAGTAATTTATCATGGCACAATACCTGTGGCACAATACCTGAGGCACAATACCTGAGGCAAATCCCCTGAATGTCTTTACCCACCACGTGTGGTGTGACTTGCTGCCTGAGTACTGAAATAAAAAGTCCCAGAAGCAGTGAAAAGGCCAATTTCTGAGCAGGTCTGAGAGATACCAAATCCCTTACTACAACAACTCAGCCAATATTTATCCCTCAATCAACATCAATAAAAACAGATTATCTGGTCATTATCACAGTGCTGTTTGTGGGAGCTTGCTGTGTGCAAATTGGCTGCCGCGTTTCCCACATTACAACAGTGACTCCACTTCAAAAAGTACTTCATTGGCTGTAAAGCGCTCTGGAATGTTCTGAGGTCGTGAAAGGTGCTGTATAAATGCAGGTCTTTCTTTTATTTGCTCCAGAGGTTGATCAAAGCACAATACATTATTCATAAACCAGCATTTCCACGAGTTTGTGTACAGGCAAGCTGGCATCAGTCTCTGGCGCACTGGTACACTGCCCAGTTTATTTGTGAATATTGTAACTAGTAATATCTGAATAAAGGTCACATTTTCCATTTTTTCTCACAATTAAATTCGAATGCATTTAATGTACTTATCCTAAAAAATACTTGCTTACGCTGTAGATGCCTGCAGAATCTGTTAAAAATTAAAATATTAATTGTTCCAATTTATTTTAATCTTCCTGTTTCCCTTTTGTTCACGTACTGTAAATGTATAATATTGTTACTTGGAAGCCAGATATGTAGCACATGATAGTGAGTTGCTCAAGAAAATCTGTTATGGTTGTATTGCCATTGGTAATAACCTTCACCCCCATTGCCGCACCCGACCTCCCCCCCCTCCCCAGCATCACCCCACATACATATAAAAACACATGAACAGACACACACACACAATCAAAACTATGGACAATTTTCTAGACTGAGATTAATGCTTCCTAAGCATCAAGCGCTACCAAGTCCCTTAGAGTACTAACGGGAGTGAGAGGGGCGGTATCGGCAGAGCGCTGAGCAATATTCGGGGCAGCGCTGCCATCTTTACAGGCTCCTTCCCTCCCTTAAAGGGAAGGGCAAATGCTGCGTTGAATGAATCTTCAGGCTATGTCTGTTGGGCGACGGCACCTGCGCAATGCACATAGCAGCCCCAAGCACTCTAAGAGAGTGCAGGGCTGAACAATCGCGGGGGCAAAAGAAAGCAGGAGGCTCCAGAATGGGGACATAAATAAATTTTGCCCTACCTGACCACCACTGCCTTTAAATAGCGCTCCCCAAGCAACCAGCCGAGGTGACAACGCCTCCTGCAGCTGCCGTTGTTGACGCCCGGCGATGCTGTAGGGGGCGGGAGCAAATATCACTTCTGGGGCGCTGCGCACCAGATGACATCATGATCTTCGGGGCGCAAGAGAGCGAGGCGGTAAGTCTTAGTGCCAGCGCAAATCCGCCAGGGAAGTTCACGGGCGTCGGTGAATTTGCCGCGCGCGGTCGGTAACCCCTTAGCGTCCCCCGCATGCGCTAACGGGAGGCACAAACCAGGGGAATTTCTCCCCCAAGATTTTTCATATATATACACATATATAGTTAGATTACCTGTGGATCTCCTATGATACTCTTCAGTAGTGTAAGTGTCTTTTTTATTCATTCACGGGTTGTGGGCGTCGCTGGCATGGCTGGCATTTATTGCCCATTCCTAATTGCCCTTGAGATGTTGGTGTTGTACCGCTGCAGTCCTTGTGGTGAAGGTACTCCCACAGTGCTGACTTTGTCGTAGCGGTTTGGTACAACTGAGTGGCTTGCTAGACCATTTTAGAGGGCAGTTAAGAGTCAACCACATTGCTGTGAGTCTGGAGTCACATATAGGCCAGACCGGGTAAGGACGGCAGATTTCCTTCCCTAAAGGACATTAGTGAACCAATTGGGTTTTTCCGACAATCCGGTAGTTTCATGGTAAACATTACTGATACTAGCTTTTTAATTCCAAATTTATTTAATTAACTGAATTTAAATTCCCTCAGCTGCCATGGTCGGATTTGAACTCACGTCTCTGGATTATTAGTCCAGGCCTCTGGATTACTAGCCCAGTGACATAACCACTATGCTACCGTTCCCCTGTTTTGATAGTGTAAAACTAAAATTAAAAAGTAATAGCACACTGTAGAGTTTCGCAATTATCGCGATTCAAAATAATATGAGAGAAGCAGGTTCAATTGATCATTTTTATTAAACGAAATGCTGTCCTGATAATAAAGGACACAGAAGCCTGTAAAATGGCCACCGAGCATCGTGGCAGAAGTTTCCAGAGACACAGTGGGCAGACAAGATGGCGTCGAATATACATTCAGTATGAGATCGGATCATACTCGGTACACATTTGAAAAGGCAGGATGCAACCCGTTTGCATCCTGGACAATAGCAATGATATAAGTGCTGGAATCGTTTCATACGCACAGTAAGGATCATTGAACTGGGCCATCGAGAACCCATCCAGACACATCAATACACAAATACCCCCCCGGCTCAACAATGAGAGAGACATTGACGGGTGATTAAGCCAGTATTCGGGGGGCCCCAAAACCAGTCGAGGAGACGATTCATACACATCCTGGCTGGCTCAACAATGACGAAAACCCGCAAGACTGTGGCCAGTATATCAGCGTAGCTGCCCAGGTGCGCCAGCGCGCCACCGCCTGGACGGTGCCGGGAAAGCTCATTGGCTCAGGTGCATAGTGGCCAACAGCTTGCCAGCTGTCAGGGAGCAGGCCAGAGCGTGGTTTGATCCCACCAACCCCGAGACAACGGAGGAGTCGGTCCTGAGTCACCTCACCATCGGGTATCGGAACACTAGAAGCACGGGAGCGCGTCCCCTTAAGGGAAAGGTGCATGAAGCAAAGCCCGCAGCTCCGGCTCAGAAAGAGTGGCATCAGGAGGGAAATCGCGCCCCACAAACCAGTAGTGTTTGTTACGGGTGCGGGAAGGCAGGTCACTGGCGCAAAAACTGTAGGAATCCCTGGAAGGATTCCAAGGAGAAAGCTCCCGCAGCCCGAGCCCAAACGCCTGACCCTGAGAGAGGAGCCGGTGTGCCAATCCATCCCGATGCGATCGAGTCCATGTTAGGAGCCATCAGTCTCTTATGACCTCACACGGAAAGGTAGCAACAGCCCCATACAACCCAGACTTCTGACTGGAACCGGCGCAGCCTGCCTACCTGTGTCCCCTTGAAAGACACGCACAGGAGGAGACCTCCTGTAAGGAGGCCAGGTTAAATGAGCAGGCCTTACGGGAGGAGAACGCCCGCTTAATGGGGAAAGTAGACGGGCTAGAAGGGCAGCTTAGAGAGCAGGCCTTACGGGAGGAGAATGCCCGCTTAATGGGGAAAATAGATGGGCTAGAAGGGCAGCTTAGAGACATAAAGGCAGCCTACAGGGTAGCCAGGAGCAGGGAGTATGAGGATTTAAACCATGGGCCCTGTGAGGAAAGGATAAAAGGTCTGACCCAAGCCCTATCCAAAGCCAGAGGGATGGTTTGCTCAACAACCCCGGGGGAATTCACCACCCCGCAGTTGCAAGCCATGGTAGCAGAGTTGCCCAAACTAAGACAGAATAGAAATCTTCAGCCTCCAGCAGGCGAGATTACACAGAATGCACAAGCAGGGGCGGTGGCCTGTCTTAGGGGAGGGGCCAAACCTGCGAGTGGGGACTCTCAGCCCCGAATAGGACCGCAGGTCACACAGGCCGGTAAAGCAGCCTGCGTGAGGGGAGAGGACATTCTGGAAAAGTGTAGGATCTTTTCTTTTTCTTGGGATTCGGATGAGGAAGAGCTCGGAGGGCTCAACCAAGTTTGTGACCCGGTCGGAGAGATGGTGGGGTCGGAGGACGGAGGTTCCGCCCTCGACCCAAGCATAGGGGAGGTAGGGATTGCGAGTGGAGATCCACCTACTGTAGAAACAAGTAGGGTGGAGTCGGAAACCGCAGATCCCGAGCCCAGGGGGGCAGAGCCAGGGGAGACAGAGCCGGCGGCTGTGGTAGGACTACAGGCTGTGACGGTGGAAGTCCTGGTCCCCGGTCCGTCGGCCCTGGAGGCCTTGGCCAAGGTGGCCCTCCGCAGGTCGAGTCGGACATCCCAGCCCAGGAAGTTGTGGCCAGATCCCTCGTACACCCCCAGGCATAAGTCCAAGGCAGCCCAGGGAGGTCCCAGTCCCCGCTCGGCAGCGACAGGCTGTGGCGGATCAAAGACAAGGGTCAGTGCCCCCCCGCCACGGGGAACAGCTCGTGGCAGCCTTTTCAGGATTTAGCTAGGCCGCCCTGAGAACGGGCGGTGCTGTACAGTTATTTTAGGAGGATAAGTTTAGGTTTATAATATCAGGTTAAGATTGTAGTTTAATTTCATAAGTAAATGGTAAAATGATGGGAGTTAGTGATAGGAACAGTTAAGGTCTATCCAGTATACATGTCTTGTACGTGAGACGAGGTCAAGGGACCCGCTCACCCTTCACAAAAGCCAGAGACTCTTGGGAGGCTGGCTACATCATTTTATCTGATCACAGGAACCAGGAGATATGGAAAGGATTCTGGTGGTGCTCGCAACGATCGGATGTGGATTGGCCTATCGGGGCCTCACCAAGGATGTCGTTGTGTTCGGTTGCTCCGGGGACACGGCCCCCATCGCGACGGATGGGACCGGGGAGCGAGAGGCTGAGGAAACCGCCACTTATTTCCACAAGGGAAGGTGGCCGGGATGGCTGGGAACGAATTCATCGGAATACTCCAGCGCGTCCGGGTTTGCGTACCAAGAGACTTCTTTACTGTGTCCCAGGGTGAGGATCGTTGCACCCAGAATCAGCGTCACCGTCGGCAAAAGGATTTGTTTGGTGTGCAATGGGGACGTCCCATTGGGCCGATGGTGGTGGTTACGGAAGTTAAGCAAGACTATGAGAAATTCCTCGGTCGAGTGGGAGCGATTGGGTAACAATACCCATCGGACAATTACGGGGACTAACGGACAATTGAGAGTCTGTTGGGACAAATGGTGGGAGCCGGATGAGGGAATATATGTGTGTATGTGGGGATCGACGTACGTTTGCCCCGAGGGTATATCCATATTTTTCCTACAACAGTGGCAGGATGCCGGGAAAGGGATGAGGTGGGACGTCAGCTCCCGGGGGTGCGGAGCTCCATTCTCCCCGATCCCGGTAAACGCCACTGAACTCATCACGCGCCCACGCAAGTCTCCGCCCATGATTCCGGTGGCCTTGGCTCAGGAGGAAGGGTGCCCTAAAACCACTAAGCGGCCCGGGAATGGTCTGGTACTGGTGCCAAAAGATCAGATACTGTATCAGGGGGTACATTACGCGGTGGCCTCGGTGATTTTAAATCTCACCGAGGTGCATTTACCAGAGTGGTGCCCCAAAGAAACGGAAAAATTGTACCAGGTCCTGTTAACAAACATGTTCAGGCAGTTTTATGAGTTTGATTTTGCAGAGGTTGACAAAACAAGCTTATACACCACACCACACGAAGTTTTGGGTCAGGTGGGGAGACAAAGAAGGGGTGCTGTGAACGATGTGTTCACTGCTTTTAATACGGGAACATCTGTGGTCAACGCTCTAGATAATGTGGAGCTGCAGACACAGATCAACAGTTTAAAGACACAGTTCAAAAGCATCCTCACAAACGAGAACAAGGTAGTAGGGTCTGAGTTACATGAGGACCAGGCCATGACACTACACTTAAAAGAGATTATAGCAGAGCTGGAGAAGCATGCGAGAACGGTAAATGCCCTGATCAGGGAAGATCGAAATGCATCCGATCAAGCTGCGCAGAATAAGGTGTGCGTACTATACGGGGCGTGGTTACTGGGCGAAGGCCGCAGTAATCTGGAGGATTTAAAACAAGGTTTGGTCCCGTCCTGGATAAACAACAAACACCTGCAGGTGCTCCACCCTTTTCAGAACGCATTAAGCCCGTGCCAGCTCAGGCTAGCCTCAGAGGCATACCCAGTCCCAGTGGACTGCGGACAGTCAAATCACACTATCATGGGTATAGTAGTACGGATGCCGGTGTTGGGCGACACAGCAAAGCCCGCCCCGGTGTACAGGGTGGAGAACATTGGAGTCATTCAGGGGGGAGCCCACATTCGCTACGCAGCGGTCCCACCTTACATCATCCGCTGGGAGCAAACGATGACAGGTACCGACCTCTCGGGTTGTCGTAGCAGGGGAGCACACATCATACTGTGTCCCCAGCACTTGAATGCCTTTTTAATACCACAATGCGGGTTCAGAACGGCTGGCGCAAAGCCCATGAATTGCACCATGGAAGCAATGACACAAGATCATGTGCCCCCACAGGTGGCATACATAGGGGGTGGAACGTATTGCGTTACCACTGCAGCGCAACACTACCAGCATGGACAGCACAGCCGGTGTCCGGTGAGTGACAGCAGTTTCTGTTTTAAACCCAGGGCTGAAGTTCAAGTGGCACAACAGCGAATTGTCCCAATCCCTGAACCATCTACCGTTCACCTCACTGTAAAAGAGAATTTCACAGACTTGCAGCGATTCATCGCGCATTTCGGGTACATCATTCCCCCTCTCCCTGAACACCTCACCAAGATTTTAAAAGCCGTCATGGTATCACAGAAACATTTTTACACCCTGGAACAGAAAACTGTAGAGATAGGGGCAGAGATATTGGACATAGTAACCCCACCATGGTGGGATCTGTTCACTAATATTGAGGTCCCGTCATGGATCAGGATAGCCTCCCACATTTTGGTAGTATGTCAAGGTGTAATTGTAGTGTACCTGTTGTTCGTGCACTGCAAGAGGGGCAAACGCCTCACGAGGCAGGAGAACACAGGGGAGTGGAGAGAACGTTACGTGCGCGTGAACGAGGAAAGTACCGTGTAAACTGCCAGGATGACGCCCCTCCATTTTACCGTGTGTGTTTTTGTAATTGTTGTAGTTATAAGTATTTGTGACTAAGTTTGGAACTTTTGTATTTTTTAAACAGTTGGTTTAATTGTTTTTCCTTTTGTAATAAAACATGCATATACAGGTAGTGCGAGAGGCATCGGCCTTTTGCACCTGGAAGGCGAATACGCAGTGTAAGTTAAAGGCAATGCTGCCTACAATTGTCCAAGATAGACAGTGTGTTTTCTCTGGGAAATGAGGACTACATGTGTCATGGAGGCCATAGATAGTTTAATTACCGGGAGTGTTTGGATGTGGAGAATCGGGATAATTTGCTCACCAGCATTTAATTGATACGATAAGCGGAGTTATTCGCATCAACAGGAGGGACTGTAGAGTTTCGCAATTATCGCGATTCAAAATAATATGAGAGAAGCAGGTTCAATTGATAATTTTTATTAAACGAAATGCTGTCCTGATAATAAAGGACACAGAAGCCTGTAAAATGGCCGCCGAGCATCGTGGCAGAAGCTTCCAGAGACACAGTGGGCAGACAAGATGGCATCGAATATACATTCAGTATGAGATCGGATCATACTCGGTACACATTTGAAAAGGCAGGATGCAACCCGTTTGCATCCTGGACAATAGCAATGATATAAGTGCTGGAATCGTTTCATACGCACAGTAAGGATCATTGAACTGGGCCATCGAGAACCCATCCAGACACATCAATACACAAATACCCCCCCGGCTCAACAATGAGAGAGACATTGGCGGGTGATTAAGCCAGTATTCGGGGGGCCCCAAAACCAGTCAAGGAGACGATTCATACACATCCTGGCTGGCTCAACAATGGAGAAGGTATTAACGGATAGTTGGCAAGTTTTCAGGTGATACCGAAACCCGTTAAGAAGATAATCACCCCATGCTGGGAGTTTTGGGCGCCAAAATCACACAAAGAATAAACATTTAGATTTGAGCGGGAGATAAGGCCGACAAAGCAGTATAACTATAGGGAACAAATGTCCATCGGTCTCTACCTTGACTCTGGGCTCTTGACTCGCTCTCTCACTCGGGCTCTCCTGGCTCTTGACTCTTCGCCGTGCTGGTCGGTTATTCGAGTGATGGGTGGAGCTCAATCGGAACGAGCCGCCTCGACAGGGCAGGTAACAGGGTACACCATCCCGAGCGTCGGTAAACGGTGTCCGGACCCAGAGGCCCGAGTAACCAGAAGAAAAACAAGAAGAAAGACGAGAAGAAATTCCACGTGCCGCCGCGGTCAGTAAACCCCGACCGCGCCCGAAGATATAACGACAGAATCCATCTTTGAATTCTACAGACTACTACATGAACCGTTTTCTTTGAATTCTACGGACTACTCCACGATCCGGTCTGAATCCATAGACCACTTCATGACATCAGGGAATCTGGCTTACCTTTCACGGCAGCGAGAGTAAACAAGTGGGGTGCAGAAACCCTTACAACCACGTGGCAGTCAGGCGTTGCAGCAAAACGAGCTGAGTGCCTCATTTTAAATTTCCGAAGTGAGCCGAGTGGTGAGCATGTTTTCCGATCCTACAAATCCAGACGTAGTTTAGGTATATTACGGGAGGGTGGTTTTCTAAGGTTAATGTATAATGTGTTGCACCTTTTACGATGTGTCGTGTGTTCCCCATTTCCATAGACCAAGTTTTATGAACGTGTGTATACTTGTACTCTCTTTGATCTGCGCCTATGACATGTATTTCATGATTTTAGACGCCATGCAATAAAGATATTCATTTCGTGCTATTCAACCGGGTCTATTTGAGTCTTTTCTCTGCATTACTGCTCCTTGCATCTAAGTCCAGGTGTCAGAACCGTAAGGGCGAGTGGGTCGAACCACTCACAGGTGCTTATTGCAAAAGTCTGGCCGGAGACCAGAGCAAGCAATAGTATAGGCAACGAAAGCCTCACCTCGCACCAGTACCGTGACCCCTTACACACACCCAAATAAATCAGCTCTGTCTTACCCGCTACATGGACTTTGTATGGCTCCCAAAGATAGCCTGCCTACATTTTCCAATTAAACACTGGCAATGGCAACAGGCAATATGAGGCACAAGGGTTTTCACTGGGCCGAGTACTCAGAAATTACCTCATGGAGTTTGCTGTGGCTGCTTGTTCATGGATGAGATGTGCTTTTCCTCTTCCTGCTCTCATTGCAGCTGTGAGATGAGGAGAGATTTGCCTTGCCCCTGCCTACGCCCCAGTGCTGAATAGAAGCCGTGAACTGGGAATGTCCTGCTCCTGTCCAGGCCCAGGAGCATTGGGACTTCTTTGGGGCATTCCCAGTGTAGACCCACTCCAGTAGAAGGGGCAGGAAAGTGAGGCACTGCTGCAGGCCTCTCAGCTATTCAGCTATATGTTAGGCCTGTGAGATTAAGGCTCTCTGGCTGCTGATGGAGATGCCATGTCTCACAAGATGTCCCTGCACTGGGATGCCCAGTCAAGGGTGGTTTTGTGAAATGAGGAAGGAGGGCAGGAAACTGGGAATGCCTCCTCCTGCCTCATTTGCATGGGATCCTCAGACCTGAACCGACTGCAGGTGAACATAGGAACAGGAGTAGACCATTTAGCCCCTCGAGCCTGTTCCGCCATTCAAGGAGATCATGGCTGATCTGCGACCTAACTCCATATACCCGCCTTTGGCCCATATCCCTTAATACCTTTGGTTAACAAAAAGCTATCAATCTCAGATTTAAAATTAACAATTGATCTAGCATCAATTGCTGTTTGCGGAAGAGAGTTCCAAACTTCTACCACCCTTTGTGTGTAGAAGTGCTTCCTAATTTCACTCCTGAAAGGTCTGGCTCTAATTTTTAGATTATGTCCCCTAGTCCTAGACTCCCCAACCAGCGGAAATAGTTTCTCTCTATCTACCATCTCTGACTCCCTCAGGAAATGCATTTGGGGAGGGCTAACAAGGAAAGGGAATACACAATGGCCCAAAAATTCGTGAGGAAGCCTTCGTGCGAGGGTAAGGCTTCCCCGCGATCTCTCACTGCGCGTTGGCTTTTTCAGTTACAGCTCGCACGAACTTGATGTTCTGGACAGCTGGTGTGCTGGGCTTGCGTATCCCACAGGCGTAGTTAATTCGTGCGAGCTGTGGGATCACGTGACTCAGTTAGAGCCAATGGCAGCACACCATCTTCCATTCATAACTTTCACATAAGTGCTGTGAAAGCTATGAATCTTACACCCCCCCAAAAGAACAGCTAAACCTCAATTAAATTTTAAAAAAAAACCATCACATTAATAAAATAAGTATAGTTAAATAAATTAACCATTTTAAATAAAAAATTAAATTTTTGAAAAAATTTAAAATCTTTTAAAAAGTTATAAAAATAAACTTACCTGTCTTTAAAGTCTCTAAAAAAGATATACCTGTTAAAAAAAATTCAAAATAATACTTAATTCACTACTTACCTTGTTAAAAGTGGGTCTTACTCCTCCTTTTTTTATGTGTAAAATCTTCCGTACTTACCTGCGCGTTGAAACCACTAAGTGCACAGCATGCGCGCAGCCTGTAGCGCGCACGCGGTTCAGCTAGGAACTGCCCCCTTTTCCATTCACCAAGAGCCGGTTTTCAGCGCATGCGCAGTGCATGCAGAAAACCGGCAATTGGAGACAGAATACGTGAGAGTACGTAGTGCGTACTCTCGCGTAGCGGCACTAATTTTTGGGCCATTAAATGGTAGGACACTGAGTAGTGTAGAGGAACAAAGGGACCTTGGAGTGCATGTCCACAGATCCCTGAAAGTAGCAGGCCAGGTAGATAAGGTGGTTAAGAAGGCATACGGAATGCTTGCCTTTATTAGCCGTGGCATAGAATACAAGAGCAGGGGGGTTATGCTTCAACTGTATAAAACACTAGTTAGACCTCAGCTAGAGTCTTCTTCTTAGGCAGTCCCTCGGAACCGAGGATGACTTGCTTCCACATTAAAAATGAGTTCGTAGGTGACTGATGAGTCCAATGCGGGACCTACAGTCTCTGTCACAGGTGGGGCAGACGGTGGTTGAAGGGGCACTCGCTAGAGTACTGCGTGCCATTCTGGCCACCACATTACAGGAAAGATGTGATTGCACTAGAGAGGGTACAGAGGAGATTTACAAGGATGTTGCCGGGAGTAGAGAATCTTAGCTATGAGGAAAGACTGGATAGGCTGGGTTTGTTTTCCTTGGAACAGAGGAGGCTGAGGGGAGACCTTATTGAGGTGTATAAATTATGAGGGGCCTCGATAAAGTGGATAGATAGGACCTATTTCCCTTAGCAGAGGGGTCAAAAACCAGGGGGCACAGATTTAAAGTAATTGGTGGAAGGTTTAGAGGGGATTTGAGGGAAAATTTCTTCCACCAAGAGGGTTGTGGGGTTCTGGAACTCACTGCATGAAAGGGTGGTAGAGGCAGAAACCCTAACCACATTTAAAAAGTACTTGATTGTGCACTTGGGATGCTGTAACCTGCAGGGCTACGGACCAAGAGCTGGGAAGTGGGATTCGGCTGGATAGCTCTTTGTTGGCCGGCACGGACATGATGGGCCAAAATGGCCTCCTTCCGTGCTGTAACTTTCTATGATTCTATGAAAGCCGTGGGAATCCAAGGAAATTTAAATGGAGTGGACTGGAGACCCGGTGAAATGCATCTCCGTCCCTTTTTCCTCACCTTTGCACTTGGGATAATAGGCATTCCCTGGTGACAAAAGTCAGCAGAATCTATCCTGCAATATTTTCCTTTTCGTAACCAATGTATATTGGCCCAAAAATTCGTGAGGGAGCCTTCGTGCGAGGGTAAGGCTTCCCCGCGATCTCTCACTGCGCGCTGGCTTTTTCAGTCCCAGCTCGCACGAACTTGATGTCTGGACAGCAGCTGTGCTGGGCTTCCGTATCCCACAGGCGCAGTTAATTCGTGCGAGCTGTGGGATCACGTGACTCAGTTAGAGCCAATGGCAGCACACCATCTTTCATTCATAGCTTTCACATAAGTGCTGTGAAAGCTATGAATCTATACCCCCCCAAAAGAACAGCTAAACCTCAATTAATTTTTTTTTAAAAACCATCACATTAATAAAATAAGTATAGTTAAATAAATTAACCATTTTAAACAAAAAATTAAATTTTTGAAAAAATTTAAAATCTTTTAAAAAGTTATAAAAATAAACTTACCTGTCTTTAAAGTCTCTAAAAAAGATATACCTGTTAAAAAAAATTCAAAATAATACTTAATTAACTACTTACCTTGTTAAAAGAGGGTCTTACGCCTCCTTTCTTTATGTCTAAAATGTTCCATGCTTACCTGCGCGTTCAAAGCACTAAGTGCACTGCGTGCGCGCAGCCTGTAGCGCGCACGCGGTTCACCTAGGAACCGCCCCCTTTTGAATTCACCAAGTGCCGGTTTTCAGCGCATGCGCAGTGCATGCAGAAAACCGGCAATTGGAGACAGAATACGCGAGAGTACACAGTGCGTACTCTCGCGTAGCGGCACTAATTTTTGGGCCATTGTATTTACTCGCTGAATGTTTTAACTTATTCATTCTTGCTGCTGCCAAAAACAAAGAACTAAAGATTTAACCAGGATCAGAATAGCAGAAAAATAAGAAAACTTTCAGAATTGCATTGCAGAAGTATTGGCTACAGCTGCCATTTTTGATTGTAAGCTGCCATTTTTGATTGTAAGCTGATTTCTCTTTCCTCAGTCCTAGAACTAAATTTTTCAGTGATAAAGATTTGTTTTTCAGGAGGAAATTACAATTCTTGTTTGTGCTGATCTGCTCATGTTTGAACTGATATTTAAGGCTAGAAATTTGTTATAGCCCAGGAATGGGCAGTGTCAGTAGAAAAGTTGGAGAATTAGTGCCAGGCGCAAATGCTTTAGGCTGCACGCAAAATTCATGCTCACTGCTCAATAAAATAATTGGGGGTAAAAATTCACTTGGTTGCGCCACCCGTTAGCGCCTTAAGAGGGCGCTAATGGGGCGCAAAGCCGCTAACGCCCGGGCGCAGCGATGTTTGCGCCGCTCGAGAACTTAACTTGAGATTGTGCGGCGGCGCTAAAACTTACCGCTGCGACCACCTGCGCGCGCAGATTGTGACGTCATTCCATGGTGCAACGCCCTTGGGGCGCCCCGTAGCGGAAATTGAGTGGCGCCCCCCTGCCTTACCGCCTGGCGCTTCCAACGACCAGAAGACTGGAACGCTATCAATCGCTGTGGGGCTGGGGGGGGCGCTATTTAAAGGGGGCCTCTTCCTGTCTTTTATTGTTGGTGGCATTTTTGAACTACGCATTCTGAGAGAGAGAGGGAGAGACTTCTGGAGAGATTCAACGTTGTGTGAAGGAGTTTTGGGTACTGAGCAGCACTTTGCAGGTTCATTTTGATTTGCCATTCCTTGTATCGATTTAGCAGAGACCGTGGGAGCTGCACTCTGAGCTCTTTGCCTGGTGCTCTCCATTGTTCTTTCCAGCACATTTGATGTGCAAGTCTCTCCAGGCCGAGATTCAAGGCAGCAATGAACAGGATGTGGATGGAAAGCAAGATTAACCATCCCCTTTAAGAACTGGCCCGTGCCATTGTGTGTGTGTTCCATTGCTGACTGACATTACATGAGCTTCGCCAGCGCTCCGAGTTAGCGCCTCACTGCTCGGCCTTTGCGCCTTAAGAGAGGTGTGCAGCGCCTGCTTTAGCGCTCCACTCACCTCCCGGGGCGGTAAAAGTGAAGTTTCCCGTCAGTGCCGATAATTAGCGCCAGGCGCTAATATTTGCGTCCGGACGATATTTGCGCCCCAAATGGGGCGCGACCTAATTTCTACCCCTTGGAGTCCTAAATCAAGTCTTAAAACCCAAGCTCATTGGCGTTAGACTTAAAGGGTGGACCAATAGGTGCAGTCTAATCACAAGTCATGATTGCCAGAGGCTTTTTTCACTACTTAAAAAAGGGAGGTTCATTGATGTTGCAGCACCTCATTCTCAACATTGCTGGCTGTGCAGCTTCCTCAGCAAGCAGAAGCAGAACAAGGAGAAGGAGCCAGAGGATTGAACCAGGTGTGCTCACGGCAGGTCCACGCCCCAGGGAGAGAGCCCACATATTCTCCGATGAAGCATTGGAGACATTTATTTTCGCATTGGAGGCATTGGTTTTCGCTGTGGAGAGACAGAGGGCATTGCTCTACCCGGCAGGTGGCAGGAGCCCCTCGTCACAAGTCTTCCGCACCATGTGGAGGGAGGTAGCGCAGCACGTCTCAGGCACCACTGTGGTCCCCAGGGCCCACACACAGTGCAGGAAGAAATTTAACAATCCCACTCGGGTGGTCAAGGTGAGTGAATGCTTCAACAAATGCTATGTGCCACCATCTGAGCCTCAGTCTTCACACACTGCCCAAAGCACCACACCCTCAGCACTCACCACCAACAATCAGAAAAACCAGAAATTAATGGGACTGAAAGCCGATAAATCTCCTGGACCTGATGGCCTACATCCCAGGGTTTTGAAAGAGGTGGCTATAGAGATAGTGGATGCATTGGTTGTCATTTTCCCAAATTCCATTGATTGAAGAACGGTTCCCACGGATTGGAAGGTAGCAAATGTAACCCCACTATTTAAGAAATGAGGGAGAGAGAAAACGGGGAACTACAGACCAGTTAGCCTGCCATCAGTAGTAGGAAAATGCTAGAATCTATTATTAAGGACATGGTAACAGGGCACTTAGAAAATTATAATAGGATTGGGCAGAGTCAACACCCATTTATGAAAGGGAAATCGTGTTTGATAAATCTGTTAGAGTTTTTTGAGGTTGTAACTAGCAGACTAGATAAGGGGGAACCAGTGGATCTGATGTATTTGGATTTTCAGAAGGCATTCGATAAGGTGCCACACAAGAGGTTATTAAACAAAATTAGGGCTCATGGGATTGGGGGTAATATGGATTGAAGATTGGTTAACGGACAGAAAACAGTGTAGGAATAAATGGGTCATTTTCGGGTTGGCAGGCTGTAACTAGTGGGGTACCGCAAGGATCAGTGCTTGGGCCTCAGCTATTCATAATCTACATCAATGATTTTGATGAGGGGACCAAATGTAATATATCCAAGTTTGCTGATGATACAAAGCTGGGTAAGAATGTAAGTTGTGCGGAGGATGCAAGGAGGCTTCAAGGGGATATAGACAGGCTAAGTGAGTGGGCAAGAACATGGCAAATGGAATATAATGTGGAGAAATGTGAAGTTATCCACTTTGGTAGGAAAAATAGAAAAGCAGAGTACTTTTTAAATGGTGAGAGGTTGGGAAATGTTGGTGTTCAGCGGGACCTGAGTGTCCTTGTACACAAATCACTGAAAGTTAACATGCAGGTACAGCAAGTAATTAGGAAAGCAAATGGTATGTTGGCCTTTATTACAAGAGGATTTAAGTATAAGAGTAAAGACGTCTTGCTGCAATTATATAGGGCCCTGGTGAGACCACACCTGGAGTATTGTGTTCAGTTTTGGTCTCCTTACCCAAGGAAGGATATACTTGCCATAGAGGGAGTGCAATGAAGGTTCACCAGACTGGTTCCTGGGATGGGGGGATTGTCCTATGATGACAGATTGAGTAGACTAGGCCTATATTCTCTGGAGTTTAGAAGAATGAGAGGTGATCTCACTGAAACATACAAAATTCTTACAGGGCTTGAAAGGGTAGATGCAGGGTGGTTGTTTCCCCTGGCTGGGGAGTCTAGAACCAGGGGTCACAGTCTCAGAATAAGGGGTCGGCCATTTAGGACTAAGATGAGGAGAAATTTCTTCACAGAGGGTGGTGAATCTTTGGAATTCTCTACCCCAGAGGACTGTGGAGGCTCAGTCTTTGATTATATTCAAGACAGAGATCGATAGATTTTTGAATATTACGGGAATCAAGAGATATGGGCATAGTGCAGGAAAGTGGAGATGAGGTAGAAGATCAGCCATGATCTTATTGAATGGCGGAGCAGGCTCGAAGGGTCAAATGGCCTACTCCTGCTCCTATTTCTTATGCCCAAAGCACCACACCCCCATCACTCACCACCAACAATCTCTACCTACCAACACTCACACCCACATCTCACACCTTGCACACAATGACAGCTATTCAACTATGGCAGGCCCATCACCCAAACACATTGCTCCACACTCACTCACACACTTTCCTTTTTCTTGCAGGCCAAGGTGGCTCACAACAGGAGTGAGCAGGAGCGCACAGGTGGTGAACAAGCCGACACCCAACCACTGTCTGTGCTGGAGAATCGAGTGCTGCAAATCATTCGCCGCCAGGTCGTGGGCGCCGTGACCACCTGTGACGTTGACCCCCCTTGGGGACAACAACAGTATGTTCATCCCTACTCTTTCTTCTCACATCCTACTTCCCCCTCACCCCACAAGCGTTTCGCACTTTCCTGCTAATCATGCTGTATGCATGCATTTCTCCCTTCCTGCCCCCCTCCCCTCACCTTAACCCGACCTTGTGCCTTTATGCTTTCAGATAATCAGCAAGCACCTGAGCAGCCTGTCCCTGAGGGCACCGTAGAGAGCGAGGCGGGAGAAGAGGAGGAAAAAGAACATACTGCGTCACTGCATGTCTCACCCGGTCACCAGCTCAGACACTGGAACTACACGTTCTTTAGAGGCTAGTATAGTAGTGGGATCTGCACAGGATGAGGCACCGGGGACGAGTGGGCTGCAGCAAGGCCATGGGGAATGGGTAGCTCGGGAGCCAGCTCCCCGGAGGGCAAGTTTGTGCGCGAGTTCTGCTGCACAGGACTCAGATGAGGACCTCGATGGGGAGGCCTTTAGAAGAAGGGTGATGGCCATGCACACTGAGATGATAAGTGCAATGCCAAGGGTGCCCGAGAGCCTCTTGGCAATGTTAAGGAGCATGGAGGAGTCCGCCTCCAAAATTGCACAAGGCTCTGCACACACCATGGAGCCCATCATTTCCATTCTGGAAAGGATGGTAGACTCCCAGAGAGACTGTGATGACCCAGACCTGATGGCGATCTTGCAACTTCCATTGCAGCACAGGCGGAAATGATGCAATGTCTTAGTGCTGTAATGCAGTCTATGCTTGGTGCCATTCAATCTCAGACTGTTCCCATGCAATCTCAGACTGCTGCCATCGTGGCTGGGTCTAACACCGTTGACCGGGGTTTTCAGTGTTGCAGCAGGCCAGCAATCTCTGCTGCAACAGATTACTAGGGATGCGGAGGTGCTGCCCCGCGGGAGTGGCTGTGGGTCAGTGGAGCAGGAACCTGCTGTCCTCTCTCAGGATGACAGCATTCCTGCTCCCACCACTGGTACGCCGCCATTGTCCTTGACACTGCCTGTCATCCAGCCAACCCAGACTGCTGTCGCCCATGCTGAGGTAGTGCAGTCTACAGCCAGGCCTTCCAGGTCCAGAGCTGGTCGAGGGTGTACTGCAAGACCATCTGAAGTCTCCCGCACGGACACTCAGCAGCCTTCCACCAGCCCTGCTACAGCCACTGGGCCAACACTTCATAGGAGCACTAGAGTAGGCAAAGGCACAGTAACGACAGACACTAAGGGATTGCACAAGGGTGAATAGTTAATAATTTGGGTCTAAATATGTGTTCACTGATTTTTGATAAATTTATTAATTCACTTACTATTCTTTTGTGGTGTCTGTCATTTCAGCTTTGTGGTATGATACGGCCTACAAGAGGGATGAAATGATGGGGATGTGGTGAGCAAAGGGGATCTGGGCTTTAAGTCATCCTGGTGTGAGGCTGGAGGTCTGTTTGGAGGAGGTGGCCGAATTCTGCGACCACCTCCTTCTAATACACTGCTCCTTGCTTAATTGAAGGTAGGAGAAGTGCTCTCGGAATACCCTCGGAGGGTAAGGCCTCTTGGTGAGAGCACTGATGTCCCTCCTCATCTCTCTGCACACATGTTCCCGTATTTCTCGCTGCCTACGCTCCCTCCACCGTAGATCCTGGAGGGTGAGGTGGCATGCCAGTACAGCCCCCATTAATGTTATCAAGTGTAGCAGTTTGAATCTTTGAAGAATAAATGTAGCTACTTTTTAGTTGCCATAAGACTCCTGATACAAAAGAACTTTCAAATTACTGAAGTGGGTGAAACTGACAATAAACCATTGACACTGCACTAACCTGACAGTTGCGAGTGATTACTGATGATCCTTTTAACTAACGTCCCTGGAGCCGGCTGCCTGGTGCTGAACGCCAGCTCTCCCTGTCGGTGTTTACTCCAGGCACTGAGGAAGGTGGCGACAATCAATTTAGCAAATCGGGTGGTCCGTGAGCATTGCAGACTCACTGACATCACGATTTACCTGGCGTTGACGTTCCCGACAATACCTCTTACCGGCGGTGCTACAGGGGGGGGGCGGATTTGGCGTGCGGCGCTGGATTCACCTCGCCCCAGCGATACTGCGCTAGCGCCCTTTTAGCGCCATCTACTGGTGCTAACGGAGGCGCTAAGGGGATGAATTTTTCCTCCCTAATATTTATCTGCATATTCTTGGACAAATAAATGTCAATAGTCCAGAGGCAGGAACTGTTTCTTGCCTCTTTTCTCTCTCCAGATGCTGAGTACTGCTACACTGTGGCGGCTTTCTCTGTCCTACAGTTCTCATAGCCAAATCCCACCCTCCAGTCCACCCATCACACATTCCCAATTCATCCATCACACCCACTCTGTATCAGCTGACACATCCATCCAATTCCCTGTCATTCGGGCTTTCATGTGTAGACCGTGGCATTGCTTTCTTCTGCAGTGTTCTACGAAAATGACAGGCAGGAAAAGACCAGCTGGTCCATCAAGCCTGCCCCACGCTCATGATGGCTGGAGCATCATGACTAGACACATCCTAACTCCCTCCTCCCCTACCCCCCACCCCCCACAGCCATGAAATCTCATGGGAGAGGCAAATAAAACAGAGAAAAACCCAGGGTTAATGAAGGAAATAAACTCTGAAAAATTCCTCTCCGAGCGCCTCAGATGATCGAAACCAGTCCAGGAGATCACATGGACCATGTGTTATCTGTTAATCCACTTATCTTCTATGTGATGCAATCTCTGCCCCAGGCAACAACCGGTCCAGCTCCCTCTTGAATATGGATAGAAACAAGTTCTGGAATGATAATGATCTGATCGCAGACAATTGTATGTGGAAGACAACATCTAATTAAAGCTATATTGTGTGGCTAAAAACCAAGTCCAAAATTTTTATAGGATTTCAACGGCATGAGTTAAAAATCCTTAAAATAAAATACTCATTGACTGTACATCGATCCTTACATTGTGTCAGCCGAGGCTCAGTGGTAGCACTCTCGCCCCTGAGTCAGAAGTCTCACTCCAGAGACTTGAACACGTAATCCAGGCTGACACCCCAGTGCAGTGCTGAGGGAGTGCGGCACTGCTGGAGGTGTCGCCTTTCGGATGAGACGTTAAAACCAGGCCCCATCTGCTCTCTCTGGTGGACGTAAAAGATCCCATGGCACTATTCGAAGAAGAGCAGGGACGTTCTCCTGTGAAGGAATAAGCCATATAACCTATTCAGAAAAATACACTATCTTATGAAAGAATTCTGGCCTTATTAAAACATGACAAACTGGGTTTGGAAATCTAGAAACCTAACTATGAAATAGCTATGAAAGCATTCTGGCTATTGAGATAATATAGTTGTTGACCCTGAATAAATAACCTTATTGAAACAGAAGGTTAAGGGCTCCGACAGGCTGAAATTTTTGGAACGAAACAATGGTTCACCATGGATAAGGTGTCCTAATTTACACTTCGTAAAGAAGCACATAAAGTAAGGAACATCTGCCCTCGTAAAGATGACATAAAGTAAGGAACACCTGCCGTCACACCATTTTTTATATGGTAAACTTAGAACACCTAGAGATGAGACACGAGTCTGGCTGAGCTGGCAGTAAGATTTGCAGAGGTCAGCAGAAAAATGACTAGAGATAATTAGCTTGCATCAGCAGAAAACCTTGAAGGAAATACCAGTGGAAAAGGGTATAAATATTGAACTCTCAAATGGGATAGTAGACTCGCTTTAATCGGGCAAAGCGATTCTCGGCTTCAGAGGCAGCTCTGTAGTCTACCACTCTTTGTACCTCGGGGATCAAAGGTATTTGATTTTGGTGGATATCCTGTAGACTTTAAGAACTGTAAAACTGTAGCAAAGTTAAGATTTGAAAGTAAGGTTCTCTGATAAGATTGTAAGCGTTCTCTTTTTGGAACTGTTAATGTTGCGATTGACTCACCAACTGTAAATAACATGTCGGTTCTTTAATAAATCTATATAAGACTTCTGTATCAAAAACTTGCGAACTCAATCTCTGTACACTCTTTGGTGAGGAGTTGCAGAATTCTGGGGGAGTTTTCTGGACCCTCATAATATCCGGAAAGTTACAGTCTAGCTAAACTTATTAAAAGTGCTATCTGGAGGACGGTAACATTTTCAGGTTGTTCCTTTCCTTTAGGGAGAGATAGTCCGGACCTTTAGACCCAATTAAGCATCTTTAGGATTCGGCTACCTCAAACTTTAGTTGAAAGTGGACGTCTGAGAAATACGCCTGATCCAGGGTAGCCCTAAAGGGGCTAGGACTGGTAATTATCCTTTCACTCCCCGGTGTCCTGGTCAATATTTATCCCTCAACCAACATCACCAAAACAGATTATCTGGTCATTATCACATTGCTGTTTGTGAGGCTTGCTGTGCTCAAATTAGCTACTGCGTTTCCTACATTACAACAGTAACAGGACTTCAAAAAGTACTTCATTGGTTGTAAAGCACTTTGGGATGTCCTGCGGCCATGAAAGGCGCTATATAAATGCAAGTCTTTCTTTCTTACCTCGGGTGACTATTTAAAGTAATGGGTAAATATAACGTACCGTAGTATCATACCGTATGCATCATGCATTAATTCTAACAGTATCTCAATTAGTAATTGGTCTAGTTACCAGTGTCAGTCTTCAAAATACATCTGTTTAAAATGCCAATATCCTATTACACAAATATTGGTGTGTATTACAATAGTAAACTATGGAGCTCGGGCTTACAGAAGCGACAAATAATGTGTTGCACACTCAAGGTCACATCTACAATCTGAAGGCTTAGCAATTAAAGCCAGCCTTGAAGTGGATTTAATTTGAATTCTGTAAATGTTTTCATGCTTTTTTTTTTCACGAGTGACAGCTGCTGAGCCCAAGCTTTTTGACATGCACAGGCCAATTCTGTGTGATGGAGCCTCACAGACAACTTACAAAAGGTGAATTCTATGAGAAGGTTCTGAGCCCTCATCTGGACTACCTTAGATGATACAATAGCAAAATACTGCGGATGCTGGAAATCCGAAATAACAACAGAAAACGCTGGAAAAACTCAGCAGGCCAGGCAGCATCCGTGGAGAGAGAAACAGAGTTAACGTTTCAGGTCGAAGACCTTTCATCAGAACTCTGTTTTTATTTCAGATTGCCAGCATCTGCAGTATTTTGCTTTTGAATAAATATATAAATCTTATATTCATATTTTTGTTTCACTTCACTTTGGTCTCACCTCAACTTTTCTTGAAACCAGAGTCTGCTCTTATGCTCCGGATTTTAACTCTGAGATTATTCCTGGGCTTTTCTGTTTTTGAGAAGAATAAATTATTTGCCCAGAAAGTAATTCATGGCAAATAAGGCCAAAAATGAAGGGTCCTCAGCCGAAGCATTAACTCCACAGATACTGCCTGATGTGCTGAGTGTTTCCTACATTTTCTGCCTTCTTTTCTTTCTCTTTTCTTTTTCTTTCTCCTGGCCGGCCTCCCACCTTGCACCCTCCGTACACCTGAGCTTATCCAAAACTTTGCTGCTCGTATCCTAACTCGCACCTAGTCCTGGTCACCCGTCACCCCTGTGCTCGCTGACCTAGTCCGGCAACGCCTCGATTTTAAAATTCTCTTCCTTGTTTTAAAATCCCTCCATGGCCTCGCCCCTCCCTATCTCTGTAATCTCCTCCAGCCCTACACGCCTCCGAGATCTCTGCGCTCCTCCAATTCTGCCCTTTTGCGCATCCCCGATTTTAATCGCTCCACCATTAGCGGCCATGCCTCTCAGCTGCCTAGGCACTATGCTCTGGAATTCACTCCCTCAACCTCTCTGCATCTATACCTCTCTCTCTCCTCCTTTAAGACACTCCTTAAAACCTACCTGTTTGACCAAGTTTTTGGTCATCTGCCCTAATATCTCCTTATGTGGCACGGTGTCAAATTTTGTTTGATAACGCTCCTGTCAAGCTCCTTGGAACGTTTTACTTCGTTAAAGGCGCTATATAAATGCAAGCTGTTGTTCTAAGCAGGGAACTGCTTGAACTGACAAGCTGCCCCGTTAACAAAGTGTTCACATTCTGCATATTGCACCAAGTATGTCTGCAGTTTTAAATGTCATTAGTCCTAGCTGGGCTGTAGAGTGTTGCCCTTCATGCTCAAATAGCCTGCCAACATTAACTGTCCCGGCTCATACATGAGAAAGTGCCACTTGAACGAGGCAGTGGAGGGGCTGCTGGCACCCATGGAACAATCGCCCAGAAGAGTCGTCACCCACAGAAGAAACAAAAGTGTATGCTCTACTCTGACATATAAATCGATGGCTTACATTGCTGTGTGGTGTGTAATCCTACACCAGGTCGCAGTGCTTGTCATTGACTCTCTATCTGTTCTCATCTAATGTGAAACCTGGCAAATGATGCAACAGAGTATGCTCCAGTAATCTGCCGAAACAGTTCAGGCTTATCCATCAAACTGCATAGCTGGCATTACGCCAAATCGTTCCCACGCATTATTCTTACTTCAAAACCTGCGGCCCACTACTACACGATCTGAGCTGTGCACTACAGTGGACTGCTGCTGAAGCCAGAGAATGAAATCTGTTTGCTGATGAAAACTGATCTAATAATAAACACATCAGATGTTCTTTAACGATAACGGCAACAAAGGCGGCGGGAAAGAATGTCCCTGTTCAATAAAATGTTAATATTTGCATTCTATTCATTCAACACTGAAACACAAATATTGTAAACAGTAAGATAAGTGTGTTCATTCTCCCATGTACTGTATTTCCTCATGAAATGTACAACTAGGACAAAGCAGTCTACTAGAACGGCACCCCAACCAGTAGCTTAAACATCAACTCCCTCCACCACCAGCGTTCCATGGCTGCAGTGTGTACTATCTACAGGAAGCATTGCAGCAAGTTGCCAAGGCTCCTTTGGCAGCACCTCCCAACCCACTATCTCCACCACCTTGAAGGACAAGGGCAGCAGGTGCATGGGAACACCATCACCTCTACGTCACACACCATCCTGACTTGGACATGCTTTTCCTTCATTGTCACTGGCTCAAAATTCTGGAACTCCCTTCCAAATAGCACCACACATTCTCTAATCAAGAATAATCTGCGAATTTCTAAATATATTGTTGAATTTTACGAATTAAGTTAAATCTTTGAGGAAATCAGTGTATAGATAAAGGGAAAGCAGTCAACATACATGTGGATTTTCAGAAGATAAGAAACCAATTAAGAAACATGAAAATTAAAGCATATGATATTTGAGGGAATATATCGATGGATGAAAATTGGTTCAAGACAGAAAGTTAAGAATTAGAACAAATGGATGTTCTTCAAGTTGGTGAAATGTGGGTTGTGGTGTGGCCCATGGATCTGTGGTGGGGCCTCTTTTGTTTTCCATTTATATAAATGATTTGGACACATGCACAGGAAGAATTATATTAAAATTTGCACTAATACCAAATTTGGAGACATATCATACTCTGATAAAGAATGTAGGAAATTACAGGAGGACAAGTTCCTAAATAGATGGCAAGTGCAATTCAGTGCAGAGAAATGTGAAGTATTACATGTCATGAAAAAGCACAGTGAGAGGCAATATACTTTAAATGGTAAAATCCTTAACTGGTTGAGGGAACAGATGGATTGAGGGGTGTTGATTTTTAAAGGTGGAAATCAGGTAGCGAGGCCATAAAAAGGCAAATGGAATTCTGAGTTTCATACATAAGGGACATTGAGGGAGCAAGGAAATTATATTGAATTTATGCACGATGTAAGCCTTGGTTCAGTAGTAGCACTCGTGCCTGTGAGTCAGAAGGTTGTGAGTTCAAGCCCCACATAATCCAGGCTGACATCTCAGAACTGTACTGAGGGAGTGCTGCACTATCGGATGAGACGTTAAATGTCTTCCCTCTCAGGCGGATGTAAAACATCCCATAGCACTATTTGAAGGATAGCAGGGGAGTTCTCCTGACGTACTGGCCAATATTTATCCCTCAATCAATATCACTAAAACAGATTATCTAGTCACGTATCTGATTACTGTTTGTGAGTCTGTTTGCTGTGTGCAAAATAGCTGCCGCATTTCCTACATTACAACAGTGACTACACTTCAAAAGTACTTAATTGGCTGTAAAGTGCTTTGGATGTCCTGAGCTTGTGAATAGCTCTTCCTTTCCATTATATTGATTTAGTAATATAGTTCAATGGCTAAATCAGTTGTCCGCCATATCCGTTCAAGTCTGCATCCCTTGGACTTAAGAGAGCGAAGATGAGGGCCGTACCAGGGGGAACGGCCATGGTGAGAGAGAGTAATTGTTTTAATAGGGACACTGCTCTATACTGACTGGACATTCAAAATTGCAAGACTATCAAAACTCCTAGGCCTCTTTCACTTAACCTGTAACTAGTTTAACACCTTTCATTGAATACTGCTTTCTTCCCTCAGCCTCTGCACCGAGCGACTTCTCATCCTCGGTGATTTCAACCTCTATCTCAATTCATCATGCTCTCTCTCCTCTTAGTTCACTAGCCTCCTATCCTCCCTTAATCTCTCCCTCCATATAAACTCCCCAGCCCATATTCAGGGCCACCCCCTCGACCTTGCCATTTCTCGTGGCCTCACTACTCCCATCGTGTCAATTGCAGATAAGGTCATATCTGACCACTTCCTCGTATCACTCTCCACCCACATCCCCCTTCCCCCCGCTCTCCCACCCCCCCCACCCCCGCCAACCCTACTTCCTTCTGTGTCTGCCCCTGAAAAAAATTCTCTCCCAACTCTCTTACAACTGCACTTACGAAATCCCAACTGTCCAGCCTTTGGCCCTCCATTCACCACGACATTTCTGCAGCTACCGATCTGCTCAACCACACCCTCACCACAAACTTTGATGCCCTAGTCCCTATTAAAACAATCCCTCTCTCTCACCATGGCCATTCCCCCTGGTACAGCCCTCATCTTCGCTCCCTTAAGTCCAAAGGAAGCAGACTTGAACGGATATGGCGGACAACTGATTTAGCCATTCACCGCCAGATCTTGCTGGATCACATAAAGCATTATCGGGACCTGCTCTCATCTGCCAAAATTGCTCACTATTCCAGAATCATTCTGGAGTGCAAAGATAAACCCTGGTTTCTATTCTCTACTGCTAACTGTCTTCTTAAACCTCTCTCTCCTGTCTCCTCCACCCTCACCTCTGACAACAAGTATGAGGAGCTCATGGACTTCTTTGTCTCTAAGATTGAGACCATATGTTCAGCTGCCTCTGCCACTTCCCTTCCTTCCCCTAGCCCACCAGTCCAAACTTACTCTAAGGTTCCCCCCTGCCCTCGCCCTGAACTCACATCTTTCAATGCAGTTTCTCTCCAATCTCCCCTCATGACTGCTCTGCACTCATCTTGTCCATGAGACCCACTTCCTGCTCCCTCGACCCTATTCCCACCAAACTGCTGACCACCCAACTTCCTTTTCTGGCTCCCATGTTAGCTGACATTGTTAACAGTTCTCTCTCCTCAGGTACTGTCCCCCTCTCCCTCAAATCTGCCGTCATCACCCCTCTCCTCAAAAAACCAACCCTTGACCCCTCCGTCCTTGCAAACTACCGCCCCGTCTCCAACCTCCCTTTCCTCTCCAAAGTCCTTGAACGTGTTGTCGCCTCCCAAATCCGTGCCCATCTTTCCGCAATTCCATGTTTGAATCCCTCCAATCAGGTTTCCGCCCTTGCCACAGTACCGAAACGGCTCTCATCAAAGTCACAAATGACATCCTTTGTGACTGTAACAAAGGTAAACTATCCCTCCTCGTCCTTCTTGACTTTGACACGGTTGACCACTCCATCCTTCTCCAACGCCTCTCCACCGTCGTCCAGCTGGGTGGGACTGCACTCGCCTGGTTCCATTCTTATCTATCTAATCGTAGCCAGAGAATCACCTGCAACGGCTTCTCTTCCTGCTCCCGCATCGTTACCTCTGGTGTCCCCCAAGGATCTATCCTTGGCCCCTCCAATTTCTCATCTACATGCCGCCCCTTAACGACATCATCCGAAAACACAGCGTCAGTTTCCACATGTACGCTGATGACACCCAGCTCTACCTCACCACCACTTCTCTCGATCCCTCCACGGTCTCTAAATTGTCAGACTGTTTGTCCGACATCCAGTTCTGGATGAGCAGTAATTTTCTCCAATTAAATATTGGGAAGATTGAAGTCATTGGTCCCTGCCACAAACTCTGATCCCTAGCCACTGACTCCATCCCTCTTCCTAACATCTGTCTAAGGCTGAACCAGACTATTCGCAACCTTGGTGTCATATTTAACCCTGAAATGAGTTTCCGACATCATATACATGGCATAACTAAGACCGCCTATTTCTACCTCCGTAACATCGCCCATCTCCGCCCTTGCCTCAGCTCATCCACTGCTGAAATCCTCATCCATGCCTTTGTTACCTCTAGACTTGACTATTCCAACGCATTCCTGGCTGGCCTCCCACGTTCTACCCTACATAAACTTGAAATCATCCAAAACTCGGCTGTCTGTGTCCTAACTCGCACCAAGTCCAGTTCTCCCATCACCCCTGTGCTCGCTGACCTACATTGGCTCCTGGTTAAGCAACGCCTCAATTTCAAAATTCTCATCCTTGTTTTCAAATCCCTCCATGGCCTCGCCTCTCCCTATCTCTGTAATCTCCTCCAGCCCCAAAACGCGCCCCCCCACCGCGCCCCCACCCCCCCCGAGATATCTGCACTCCTCTAATTCTGCCCTCTTGAGCATCCCTGATTATAAATCGCTCAACCATTGGTGGTCGTGCCTTCTGTTGCCTAGGCCCTAAGCTCTGGAATTCCCTACCTAAACCCCTCTACCTCTCTTTCCTCCTTTAAGACACTCCTTAAAACCTACCTCTTTGACCAAGCTTTCGGTCATCTGCCCTCATTTCTCCTTATGTGGCTCGGTGTCAATTTTTTCTTGTCTTACAATACTCCTGTGAAGCGCCTTGGGACATTTTACTACGTTAAAGGCGCTATATAAATACACGTTGTTGTTGTTGTCCAAATATTGATTGGAACCTTTATAGGTCAAACAGTTCGGATGGGATAGTTTTTGCACAGTGTGTGCAGGAGGGTTTCCTGACACAATATGTGGATAGGCCGACAAGAGGTGGGGCCACGTTGGATTTGGTACTGGGTAATGAACCGGGCCAAGTGTTTGATTTGTATGTGGAAGAGCACTTTGGAGATAGTGACCACAATTCGGTAACTTTCACTATTGCAATGGAGAGGGATAGGGCCATACGGCAGGGCAGGGTTTATAATTGGGGGAGGGGTAATTATGATGCGATTAGGCAAGAATTAGGGAGTATAAGATGGGAACAGAAACTATCAGGGAAAGGCACAAACGAAAAGTGGAGCTTTTTCATGGAGCAATTACTGCGTGTCCTTGATAGGTATGTCCCTGTCAGGCAGGGAGGAAATGGCCGAGTGAGAGAACCATGGTTCACAAAAGAGGTTGAATGTCTAGTCAAGAGGAAAAAGGAAGCGTATGTAAGGATGAGAAAACAAGGTTCAGTTGGGTCGATTGAGGGGTACAAGGTAGCAAGGAATGAGCTAAAAAAAGAGCTTAGGAGAGCTAGGAGGGGGCATGAGAAGTCCTTGGTGGGTCGGATCAAGAAAAACCCCAAGGCTTTTTACTCTTATGTGAGAAATAAAAGAATGACCAGGGTGAGGGTAGGGCCGGTCAAGGACAGTAGTGGGAACTTGTGCATGGAGTCAGAAGAGATAGGAGAGGTGATGAATGAATACTTTTCGTCAGTGTTCACCGAGGAGAGGGGCCATGTTCTTGAGGATGAGAGTGTGATAAAGGTGGATAGGCTGGAGGTGGTAGATGTTCTGAGGGAAGATGTTTTAGCAATTTTGAAGAACCTGAGGGTCGATAAGTCCCCTGGGACAGATGGGATATATCCTAGGATTCTTTGGGAGGCAAGGGAGGAGATTGCAGAGCCTCTGGCTTTGATCTTTGGGTCCTCACTGTCCACGGGGATGGTGCCAGAGGACTGGAGAGTGGCGAATGTTGTTCCTCTCTTCAAGAAAGGAAATAGGAATGACCCTGGTAATTATAGGCCGGTTAGTCTTACTTCGGTGGTTGGTAAGATAATGGAAAAGGTCCTGAGGGATAGGATTTATGACCATTTGGAAAGGGGCTACTTCATCAGGGATAGTCAACACGGATTCGTGAAGGGTAAGTCTTGCCTAACAAATTTGATTGAATTCTTTGAGGAGGTAACTAAGTGTGTAGATGAAGGTAGAGCAGTTGATGTCGTATACATGGATTTTAGTAAGGCGTTTGATAAGGTTCCCCATGGTCGTCTCATGAAGAAAGTAAGGAGTTGTGGGATAGAGGGAAATTTGGCCGATTGGATAAGTAACTGGCTATCTCATAGAAGGCAGAGGGTGGTGGTGGATGGAACATTTTCGGACTGGAGACCAGTTACCAGCGGTGTGCCACAGGGGTCGGTGCTGGGTCCTCTGCTGTTTGTGATTTTTATCAATGACTTGGAGGAGGGGACTGAAGGGTGGATCAGTAAATTTGCTGATGACACCAAGATTGGTGGAGCAGTGGATGAGGTGGAGGGCAGTTGTAGGCTGCAAAGAGACATTGATAGGATGCAGAGCTGGGCCGAAAAATGGCAGATGGAATTTAACCCTGATAAGTGCGAGGTGATTCATTTTGGTAGGGCAAATTTGAATAAGGATTACAGGGTCAACGGCAGGGTTCTGAGGAACGTGGAGGAGCAGAGGGATCTGGGGGTTCATATCCACAGATCTCTGAAGGTTGCCACTCAAGTGGATAGAGCAGTAAAGAAGGCCTATGGTGTGTTGGCGTTTATTAACAGAGGGTTTGAGTTTAAGAACCGTGAGGTTATGCTGCAACTGTACAGGACCTTGGTGAGACCACATTTGGAATATTGTGTGCAGTTCTGGTCACCTCACTATAGGAAGGACGTGGAAGCATTGGAAAGAGTGCAAAGGAGATTTACCAGGATGCTGCCTGGTTTGGGGGGGAGGTCTTATGAAGAAAGATTGAGGGAGTTGGGGCTTTTCTCTTTAGAGCGGAGGAGGATGAGAGGCGACTTAATAGAGGTTTATAAGATGATGAGGGGGATAGATAGAGTGGATGTTCAGAGACTATTTCCTCGGGTAGAGGCAGCTGTTACAAGGGGGCATAACTATAAGGTGCATGGGGGGAAATATAGAAGGGATGTCCGAGGTAGATTCTTTACTCAGAGAGTGGTTGGGGTGTGGAATGGACTGCCTGCTGTGATAGTGGAGTCGGACACTTTAGGAATTTTCAAGCGGTTATTGGATAAGCACATGGAGCACACCAGAGTGATAGGGAGTGTGATAGCTTGATCTTGGTCTCGGACAATGCTCGGCACAACATCGAGGGCCGAAGGGCCTGTACTGTGCTGTACTGTTCTATGTATCTATGTACATACATTGCCCATTTTTCTTCCAAAGTGCAATACCTTACATTTATCTGCATTGAATTTCAACTGCTATTGTTATGTGCTCGTACAGATTTTGTCTAGTTCATTATGTAAGTCCTTGGTTGCTCCATTAGCCTTGCTTGCCCTCCTAGTAGCCACTGTTAATTTGACAAATTTGCTTTGAATTTATGAATTTAAATAATTGAAGCAAATTAGAAATACTAGGACCAGAATTTTCTGGGGTCCGTGCGGCCGTGATTGTAGTGGTAAATTTAAAATAAGTTGCAGTTGGTCGGGAACCTGCCATCATCCCGCGTTTCCCTCGGGCGCGTTTGCCAGTACGACAGCAACCCGACTGGCAGAGGCAGGAGACCTAATTCAAATCATTACCACCTTGTTGTCAGACCCTTAAACGCCTTTTTCAGCCTACCTTTCAAATTTCCCTGGCTGCCTACGGAAATCACGCAGCTCGGGAACCACGTCTGTGAACCTGAGGCGGGAGTTGAGTGGCCATTGTTCCAGCTGATTAGATGACAGCATGAAATGTATTATAAAAGCACCCACCTCACAGCTGATCACTTTCCTCTGGCAAAAGCTGCTGCGGACTGCATTCCCAGCGCAAATTTCGCTTTCTACAGGTTTCAGGTGTTTGCAGCAAAGTCGCCTCATTGGTACAACCTATCAGATTGCTTCTCTCATCTCTACTTGACCTGCCATCTATTCCATCAGCATGGGTGCCATTTATACTGTCTCACCTTGGTCCTCAGAATCAGACCACGATGATCCCAGCACCAGCGGCACCAGGCACACCAGCAGCACCAACAACAACACCACCAACCTTCTCCCCAACCACCTAATGCTGCACAGGACAGAGGGCATCAGCGCAGGGCTGCACCGTGCCAGAGGCGATATACCCAACACAGGGTATACAGGCAGAGGATGAGCTTGTTCAACATGACTGAGCAGCAGTGCCAAAGAAGGTTCAGGTTATCGAGCCAGATCGTCGCAGACATTTGCACATTGCTCGAGCAAGACCTGCAGCCCAGAGGAGTGAGTGGACACGGCTTACCAGTGGCTGTCAAAGTCACCATGCCCTCAACTTCTTCACCTCAGGCTCCTTCCAGGGATCTGCAGCAGACATTTACAGCATCTCGCTGTCGGCCGCCACAGATGCATCACACAGGTCACCGATGCCCTCTTTGACAAGTCAGCCAATTATATCAACTTTGCCACTGATGAAGCCAGTGTTATTGAGCGGGCGCTCGGCTTTGCCACTCTAGCTGGCTTCCCACGGGTACAGGGCGTCATCGACTGCACACATGTGGCCATCAGGGCACCCCATCATCACCCAGGATCCTTTGTCAACCGCAAAGGCTTCCACTCCCTCAACGTGCAGCTGGTCTGCAACCATAGGAAGATCATCATGCATGTGTGTGCCAAGTTCCCTGGCAGCTGCCATGACTCTTTCGTCCTTCACCAGTCCAGCCTCCTTCAGCTCTTCGCTCCTCCAAACAGACTTTCCGGCTGGCTATTTGGAGACAAGGGCTATCCACTGAAGACATGGCTCATGACACACTTGAGGAGGCCAAGTACTGAGGCCAAGGAGAGATATAATGAAAGCCACATTTCCACCAGATATGATAGTAACAAAACAGATAGTAAGAGCTACAAAAAGGGAGTATGAAAAGAAACTTGCAAGGGATATCAAAATCAATATGAAGAATTTTGACAGTTACTTTAGGAAAAAGAGGGTGGTCAGGAGCAATGTCAGCCCCTTAGAAACTGAAAGCAATGATATTGTCAATTACAATGGGGAAATGGCAGACATGTTGAATAATTACTTTGCGTCTGTATTTACAGTAGAAGAGGATATCATGCCGGAAATCCCAAAGAAACTAATATTGATCGGGGACAGGGACTCAATAAAATTAACATAAGTAAAATAACAGTAATGAAGAAAAAAATGGCACTAAAGAGTGACAAATCCCTAGGACCAGATGGTTTCTATCCCAGAGTTTAAAGGATGTAGGTGAGCACATTGCAGATGCCCTAACTATAATCTTCCAACATTCTCTAGATTCAGGAACCGTTCCTTTAGATTGGAAAATTACGCTTTTTAAGAATGGCGAGAGAGGGAAAGCAGGGAATTACATCTGTTGTCGGGAAATTGCTAGAGTCTATAATTAAGAATGAACACCTCAAAAATTTTCAGTTGATCAAAGAGAGTCAGCATGGATTTGTGAAAGGCAGGTCATGCCTGACAAACCTGATTGAATTTTTTGAAGAGGTGACTAAAGTAGTGGACAGAGGAATGTCTATGGATGTTATTTATATGGACTTCTAAAAGGCATTTGATAAAGTCCTACATAAGAGACTGTTATCTAAGGTAGAAGCCCATGGAATTGAGGGCAAATTATTGACCTGGTTAGGAAATTGGCTGAGCGGCAGGAGACAAAGAGTAGGGATAATGGGTAGGTACTCAAATTGGCAGGATGTGACTAGTGGTGTCCCGCAGGGATTTGTGTAGGGGCCTCAACTATTCACAATATTTATTAAGACTTAGATGATGGCATAGAAAGTCATATATCCAAATTTGCTGATGACACAAAGATAGGCTGGCATTGTAGGCAGTGTAGATGAAAGCATAAAATGACAAAGGGATATTGATAGATTAAGTGAATGGGCAAAACTGTGGCAAATGGATTTCAATGTAGGCAAATGTGAGCTCATCCACTTTGGACCTAAAAAGGATAGAACAGGGTACTTTCTAAATGGTGAAAAGCTAAAAACAGTGGATGTCCAAAGAGACTTGGGGTCCAGGTACATAGATCATTTAAATATCATGAACAGGTACAGAAAATAATCAAAAAGGCTAATGGAATGCTGGCCTTTATATCTAGAGGACTAGAATACAAGGGTGTAGAAGTTATGCTGCAGCTGTACAAAACCCTGGTTAAACCACACCTGGAGTACTGTGAGCAGTTCTGGGCATCACACCTTAGGAAGGATATATTGGCCTTGGAGGGAGTGCAGTGTAGGTTTACTGGAATGATACCCGGACTTCAAGGGTTAAGTTACGAGGAGAGATTACACAAATTAGGGTTGTATTCCATAAAATTTAGAAGATTAAGGGGTGATCTGATCGAAGTTTTCAGGCTATTAAAGGGAACAGATAGGGTAGATAGAGAGAAACTATTTCCGCTGGTTGGGGAGTCTAGGACTAGGGGACATAGTCTAAAAATTAGAGCCAGACCTTTCAGGAGTGAAATTAGGAAACACTTCTACACAGAAAGGGTGGTAGAAGTTTGGAACTCTCTTCCGCAAACGGCAATTGATGCTAGATCAATTGTTAATTTTAAATCGGAGATTGATAGCTTTTTGTTAACCAAAGGTATTAAGGGATATGGGCCAAAGGCGGGTAGATGGAGTTAAATCGCAGATCAGCCATGATCTCATTGAATGGCGGAACAGGCCGAGGGGCTGAGTGGCCTACTCCTATTCCTATGTTCCTATGTGTCATAGAGCAGACAATAGGCATGCTCAAAATACACTTCAGATGCCTTGACAGATCTGCAGGAGCCCTTCAGTACGGACCAGCCAGGGTCTACAGAATCATCATGGTCTGCTGCGCCCCGCACAACATAGCGCAGCAGCGTGGATTAGCGCTGCATGAGGAACAAGGCATTGAGCACACACCCTCTTCAGTGGAGGAGGAGGAGGAGCATCAGCTGGAAGACAAGGAGGAGCAGGAGCTGGAGCGACCTGTGGGCCAGATCCCACCAGCACCCAAGCGCATTGCTGCTCAGGAGGCCAGGGATGGCCTCATCATGGCCAGATTTACTTAACTTCAGGCATTACACCCATATGGTTGCCACATGCTGCGCTAGGTTGGGACCACCCCACAGCAACACCATAAAGGATTCTTACAATGACCAAGAAATTCCTTTCACAATGACCATCATTGCTGGAGGTACCACTATGTCTCACCATTCACTGCAACTCACTAAGCCACTTCCAAAGGTGCACAAAATTTGTCCAAGACCAGAAAGTGGTGAAAATAAAGATTTTTATGGTTGACATTACATTAATGGAAACGTGACATTAATATTGAATAAAACACCCAAGTGGCTACCGTTGTGAATCGACTTGTGTGTCATCTTTCTCTTATGCATGCTTCCACAAGGCGCTACCCCTGTGGCTTCAGCAGAGGTAGAGGCAGCCTGATCACTTCTGTTGCTGCGACTGCTTAGACACTTTTGGCAGACGTCCTCTGGTTTTGGAGCCTGTGCAGGGGAAGACTCGGCCGTCGCTGTCTGAGGAGGCATCTGGGGCTCTGACTGAGGGGGTGACAATGGGGGAGAAGTGTGAGTGCTTTGAGAGGAGCCCACATTTCCATGTCCCCTCTCACCATCATCCCTCTCATGGGCCACCCGCACTTCCCTGCTAGCAAGGAGCTGGAGAGCACCTTGCTGCACATCAGTGGGGCCATGAGGACCCACGTCTACACTGACATCCCTCCTAGACAGGAGGTCTATGAGCCTCTGCCATCTATGCTCCATAGATAGCCATCTATTCTCCATAGAGACCATGTGTTCCGGTGAGTGGCGCATTAGCTGCTCCATGCAGGTGGCCATCCTATCCATGGAAGAACCTACAGTCGCCATTGCCTGTGACACGGTGGTGCTCATGTTGGAGATGGACTCCTCCATTCTCTGAATATTTGCAGACATCGCGGTCGCAAAACCTGTCAGAGCCCCCTGCACTTCTTCCTGCACCTCCAGGATCGCCCTCTTCCTGAATGTCCCCCGAGGCTCAGCGTCTGAATGCAGCTGTTTTTTTATTCATTTTATGGGATGTGGGCATCGCTGGCAAGGCCAGCATTTATTGCCCATCCCTAATTGCCCTTGAGAAGGTGGTGGTGAGCCGCCTTCTTGAACCACTGCAGTCCATGTGGTGAAGATACTCCCACAGTGCTGTTAGGTAGGGAGTTCCAGGATTTTGACCCAGCGACGATGAAGGATCGGGAATATACTTCTAAGTCAGGATGGTGTGTGGAGGGGAGCAGAGCTGGAGCATCCTGCGCCCTCCGGCAAGGAGTCTCCACTACTGTCCCTGTCTCCACCATCTGCTCTTGCTCACTTGCAACTTGTGACGGACCCAGTGACAACACTACTCTATCTTGCGTGGGACCCACCAAGACGTGCATCTCTGTGCTGGTGCTGGGTGCGCTTATGTCTGGTGATGCTGCACCCTCAGAGACTGGAGGCTCCTCTGAGGAGTCGTCTTCCTCTTCCTCCTGGACAGTGGTGGTGGTGGGGGGGTGGGGGGGGGCTCTTGATGGACCTGTGGGAGAGTAAAGAGATGAGTTAAATATGTCATATGAAGAATGGGTACAGATACCATTATGCACATGATGACCATTCAGTGGCTGATGACATCAGTCCCCATATGAGTGACTGATATATGCCATGTGGCTGTATGATATGTAATTCTATCACCAGGTTGCTGAGGTGTCGTCCTCTCTCCATCACCCACCTCCAGCTGCTCGGCCAATCCTGATACTTCCAGCATTGTGAGGGTGGCAAATGATGGAGGCCCACCTCCAGTTCTCTCCCTCTGCCTTTTATTGTGCGCTCTTTTCCTGCAAGGAGGGAAAGAAGAGAAGGTTGAGTGAGAGTGATGGAATGAGTATAAGAATGGATGGGTTACATCTTTAGAGGAAGACTATGGGGTGGCAATGCCAAGTGGCCTCCTTGTGTGTTGTTAGTTAGTATGATTGCATTAGGATGAGGGTGAGTGTGAGGGGTGGCTAGTAAGATGGGGATGTGATAATGTAGATAGACAGAGCAGGATGGGTGGACGTGCAAGGTATGTTGGTGTGAGTAAGGATGTGCAGGAGTAGGGTTGGGAAGGCAGAGTGATGGGGATGTGATGAGTAGCACAGCAAGATGAAGTTGAGTGTGGCTTTGCTTACTTAAGAAAGAATAAACTTGATTTAGAAGGGGTGAAACAAAGGTTCACTAGGTTGATTCCTGAGATGACAGGAGAGATTGAGTAGAATGGACCTATATTCTATGGAGTTTAGAAGAATAAGAGGTGATCTCATTGAAATGTATAAAATTCTTAGAGGGCTTGACAGGGTAGATGCTGAGAGGTCATTTACCCCCTGGCTGGAGATTCTAGAACTAGGAGGCATAGTCTCAGGATAAGAGGTCGGCCTTTTAAGACTGAGATGAGGAGAAATTTCTTCACTCAGGGGGATGTGAATCTTTGAAATTCTCTACCCCAGAGGGCTCTGGATGCTCAGTCATTGAATAGATTCAAGACTGAGATTGATAGATTTTTGGACACTAAGGGAATCAAGAGATAGGGTGGGGAAAGCGGAGTTAAGGTAGAAGATCAGCCATGATCTTACTGAGTGGCGGAGCAGGCTCGAGGGGCCATATGGTCTACTCCTGCTCCTATTTTTTAATATTCTTATGTTCTTATAACATAAAACCAGATAAATATATCCAGCCCTTCTGCGCATTGATCACATCGCTATTCCTACTCATCAATGTGAACACTTGTAATATGGCATTTTGCAGCCTATGTAAACATATGTAAAGGTTCCAATCAGCAAAGTTCTCATACGAGTGCATAATTTGCTCATTTGACATGCCAGCAATGCAATCTCAAAATGGGTGTTAACCCGTTTATTTTAAATGGATTTACACCTGCATGAAGAAAAAGTGTACACAGGCATGTAATACAAGCATATTTGCATGTAAACTTCATCAATTGGAATTTCTGACCTGTGGTGTCAAAATCAACATTGAACACATACGTCTGCCGCGGGGGTTACTCTGGCAAGATATTGACTAAAACCACCGGAGAAATGGCATAAAATCGCTAACAACAACACCTCGCTCCAGGGTTACTGCTGATCTGCTGCCAAAATTACAGCAGGGGATTGAAAGAACCCAGGGCCGTAGTGCGGCAAAAGGAATAGACGGCAATAACATGATAGCAATTAGAACACAAAACTCTACTAAAACCTTGGGCGACGTCACAATTGCCCGCTTAAATCAAATGGTGAATGGGTTCAATCTCTCTCAGGCCATTTTCCAGTTGAAATAAGCTGGCCGCAAAACTGGCTTTAATGACTTTTGTCTCAGCTTGTGTGAGACCAGGCATTGAAAGATAATACTATTAGAGCCATTCAAGCACTCTCAAGCTGATTTTTAAAATTACATTTAAAGTCCATAAGCTAACAGAATTACAGACCAAAATATATGTCTGAAATTGGTCAAAAATAGATGCTGTTGTGTGTGATCTATGGGGTTGCTGATGCTGCTTGGAGTCATAAGTCCCAGTTCTTATGTAAGTCAGTTACTGAATATCATAGGTATTAGAGAACAGAACATGCGGGAACGTGCTAGCAGCAGGTTGTACAAATACTGAGAAATGTCCAGTCCATCGCTGCTATTTATTCAGTACATATAGTCCAAAGGAACTGGTTAAAGGTGGGAAACTTAGTGAGCTGGTTGATTTAGAGAGATTTCAGTCCCAGCGTTCCTATAACCTGAGATGAGCACATAAATCCCAGTTACTTTTTTGATTTACAATCTATTTTAAATAAGAATATATTACTTGCAACACTGAAAATGAATGATAGATGCAGAGAAACCACTGATAGGAAAGTACTCACCTCCTGGAACCCTGTGATATTTAAGTGGCAACTCTTCCTCCAAACTTTCATTCCTGTCTAATTGTAGTTACACACATTAACTAAACACTGAAACTTAATAGAAATAACCATAGTTAGACACCATTTCATCACCATGGCATCCTGATGGCATCACGCTTAAGGTTGGTGGAAAGCTGGAACACTCTCCCCCAAAAGGCTGTGGATGCTGGGTCAAATGAAATTTTTAAGACTGAGATCGATAGCTTTTGTTCGGTAAGGGTATCAAGGGATATGGATCAAAGGCGGGTAAATGGAGTTGAGGTCCATTTCAGATCAGGCATGATTGATTGATTGGCAGAACAGGCTTGAGGAGAGAATGCCTACACCAGTTTCTATGAAGTGGTTTCTTTTAAAATTAAAATGGAGATTAAGACATGGATAATGGTAAAATATGAAATAGGTACATCCTATAGCGATGATGTTGAGTTAAGAACTAGCTGAACACCCCATTAGTAGTTATACCAATTACTGTGGATTAAAAAGTGGATTCTGCAGATTTGCTGCTCTGCTCAATTTCCTAGTTTCCTGTTCTCCACAGTTAACTTTTTGTGTTAGAAGGGCCGTGGCTAGATCTACCTTATATCAAAAGGGGAGGTTGGAAATCTGGGAAGGTTTCCGGGCTTCCCTGGGAAATTCCGCCATTTATGCCTTCCGTATGCTCCAGCAGAACTTATGCTAACTGACTTGAGTACAGCCGAGAATCCAGGCAAGGGCCCCAGAAACTCCAGAGAGAAAACTAAAAGAAAGAAAGACTTTCATTTATATAGCACCTTTCACAGCGTCAGGACGTCTCAAAACACTTTACAGTTAATGAAGTACTTTTGAAGTATAGTCACTGTTGTAATGTAAGAGACACAGCAGCCAACTGCACACAGCAAGCTCCCACAAACAGCAATGTGCTAATGACCAGATAATCTGTTTTAATGATGTTGGTTGAGGAATAAATATTGGCCAGGACATCAGGGAGAACGCCCCTGCTCTTCTTCGAAATAGTGCCATGGGATCTTTTATGACCATCTGAGGGGGCACTCTGCTTCATGCCTCATCTGAAAGATGGCATCTCCAACAATGCAACACTCTCTCAGCACTGCACAGGAGTGTCAGCCTAGGTTTTGTGCTCAGGTCTCTGGAGTGGGACTTGAACCCACAATCTTCTGATTCAGAGGCAAGAGTGCGACCAATTATTTTTTAAATATATATTATTTATTGAACGTTAAAAACATTTACAACATCGTGATCATTCCATTGTATCATACAAATCCATTCTGCCACTCTGCACAGCCATTCCTCCAACACATATTAACATCAAAACCTAAAGTTTAATTTGTCTCCCATAACATATACTAATCTATTGTACTTTAAAAATTGATCAGTAATCACGGCTCCGAATAAGGGAAGTGTGCGTGATAATCCCCCCATCATTAATCTCCGGCCCTTCCCTCCTCTCATGCTCCTTCCCAACTTTTCGGGCAGCTGTTGCTTTCTCCTGGAGCCTGCAGCTCTTTTTCACCTCCTGTTTGAGCCTTCCCTGCAGTTTCAGCCTCTTCCTTACATTAGGTTTAGGCCGAGGAGCTGCCCCTTCTCTCTCCTTCTGCCCCTCACTAACCTTTCCCTTTCCACACGATGCCACCCCCTCCCCCACTTCCATGTCTCCGTCCCCCTCTGACTCCTCACTCTCGAGCTCTTCTGTAAACTCCCATCCCTGCTCCCCGTCAAATACTATGGGGGCGATTTTGCCAGCCCTGGGAGGTGGGTACGGAGGTGGGACTGCCGGGAAAATGGCAGAATTTGGGGGCGGGTGCCCAACCCGCTCCCAACCCACCTCCATACCATCTTCCTAGGAGGCGGGTAGCCGTCCCGCGCCGGGTCCCGTCTCCTTGGAGGCGGGAAGGGATTAAAGCCTATTAACTGTCTGCTAACAGGTAGTTAACAGGCAGAAAATAGGATTATCGCCTTTTTGCCATCACAAGTGCGGGCTTCTCGAAGGCTCCAAAATACGTCAGCTCAGCGAGGCGAGTACTGGGTCTGTGGGGGTCGGGGGGGTGAAAAAGTGCGGTCTGAAGGTAAGTGATGGGTGCAAGAGTATCTGAGGTAAGTGCAAAGTGTTTTTAAAAGTGTACTTACCTTTGTTTCTTCCTGCAGGCTTCAGTCGGTTTGTATGTGGAGAGTCTCGGACCTCCGTGTTGCAGATGAGAGATGGCTGTTGCATTCTCAGATGCAACAACCATCTCATTTCTGTAAAACAAAGAAGTTTGGTGAGGTCTTGAATGCAAGACCTCATCAAACTGCAGAGAATGTCAGTGTTTGACAGCTTCACAGAGCTGACGTTCTCTGCAACCGGCTTTCCCTTAATTGACCTGCTAAGCCCGCAGGGCGGGCTTAACAAGGTCAATCAAGGGAAAATAGTGTGGGTTGGCCACAAATCGATGGAGGCGGGACATCGACCCGCCAAGCAGCAGTCCTGCCTCCAACGCGCCCCCATTGGCAAGATCACCCCCATAATCTTCCTTAGAGAGTCTTCCTGCTATCACGGTTTCTCCAACAGTGCCGCTCCCTTCAGCCTTATCTCCACCGCTGACCCATGATCCCCGTTTCTTCCCTCTCTGGGACAATGGTGTGTCCTCACCTATTTTGCTTCCTTCTGGCGTCTTTGTCTCCCTGCGCCCATCCTGCTGCCCCTTTAAGGCTCCTGCCTCTTGCACCCTCTCCTTGTCTTGCCCCCCCTGCTCCCTGAGACGTCCGACTCCCCGTCTTTCTTTGGAGTACTTACACTTACCCCACCGCCCGCTCCCGCCTCCGCTCCCCCCGCAGACACCAGGTTCTTTAGGGAGAGCCGAGCCGTATTATGGCTCGACTCTGCCTTCGACCCGTGCTGCCCACTGCTGTTTTTGTCCTTTTCCACCGTACTTGGTGTGTTTTCCACCATCTCCATCCTGTTCTCTGCTCTGCAGTTTTCTGCCTCTTCCTGCGCTCTTTTCTCCTTCCATTCACCAGCTCTGTCCTCTGCCTGCTCCGCTCCTCCAGCCGCTCCACTCACACCTCCTGCTCCTTCTCCTTCTCCCATCTTCTCGTCACTCAAGGGGCTTCCTTCTGCCTCACACTCACAGCGGGTGGGGCCTTTGTGACACACCCCACAGCTCTCCGCCTTGCAGCTCTGAGCAATATGTCCAGACTCACCGCAGTTATAACAGCTTCTTACAAGATGGTCGTGTCCAAGACAATAATAACAAACCTTCACCTGGTTATCGTGCAGTACGTGGAAGTACTGCACTCCTTCCATTGTCTCGAATTACATGCTATACGGGAATGACTTCACCCCCTCTGGGAACCGTACCTTTACATAACGGGTTCCATCTGCTACCTGTGTTCCTGGATAGTATCTCCTCTTTATTGCCGAGCAAATTTTAACGTCCCACGACTCCAACTTTTTTATTAGCACATCGTCCTCAATATAAACCGGCAGGTTTAAGAATGAGACCACCACCTCTTCAGAATATAGCAGAGATACCTCCAAGAACTTATCTCCAACCTTCAAACTCAGTAAAAGTCTTTCCACCTCCTCTCGGCCACTGACCGTCACCTCAAACATTCGGCTTTGGTCAGCAGGCAAAGCAGCTTCCCTCGCCGCAGTCCTCATATACCACCTGGATAATATCCCAAGCTCGTATCTCCTTATCCTCGCACTGAACCACCAACGTGTTTTCTTTTCCAAATCTCCTGGGGTCCCAGCCCGAATCTTTGGGCCGTTTTTTCTCCCTTCCCCCAACATTTTCTCCCTGATTAAATTCATCCTGGGAACATTGTCCTCTGAGGGGCCCGACACTCCGGACGGATGGCTGTTGTTTATGGACCAAAAAGGCCCTAAAATCTGAAAAAAAAAACACCACCAACTTTTTACAAACTCAGTCAAACTCCCTGCAGTAATCGAGCACCCAGAAGCACCTGCTCACTCCTAGCCCCTCTCGCCTAGAGAGTGCTACCCACTGAGCCACGGCTGACACTTCAAGTAATCCAACTAGGGTAGGATCAATTACCTTTTTAAAAAAAAGACATGCATGGTTTCCTTTAGAGCTGAAGATACTTATACGTTTTCATCAGCCCTGGGATGGGCCCTATGGTTTCATCTTTGGGCTGCTCCACCATCCAGTTCAAAGTAAATGCTGCTGAATTGTTTGTCCCAGTCATGTAAACGACCCTGTAGCTGGGATTTGGGATGGCGTGTCTGGCTCAGGGTTAAGGCAGATGGAACGGGATCCCAGGAATTTTGGGGCCACAATATTTATGAGTTGTGCATCCTCCCTCTTCCTCACCAAGGGTTCTTGGGACTGTTCTAATCTCTAACATCCTATTGATTTAGAGCTTAACATTTATCTCAGAGTCACTAACTAGCAAGCTTTAAATGTATTACTTGCACCCCACCTTACACATGCACAATCTTTACTTACTCAGACAGAAGAACTTTTTTTTTTGCATGCAAGTAGGAATATTTAAAAGATCTATAAGGGCCTGCATCTTAGGGAGCAAAAGTAATCAGTTTTCCTGAAGTATTCTCCCATATCTGATTATATTAATCCCTTTTAATCAGCTAGGTTGGCCTGGCAACTAATTATTGCAGAGTGTTCACCTTCCCTATATAAATAAATCAGTGTTTTATCACTCAATAAAGTGCCTTGGAAAATTTTGTATATTGAAAGTGCTATAAGTGTTTTCATAAAGTGCACATGTGCAGAGTGATTGGTATTACTGTAGGAGTTACAACTTAAAAGCATTTCAAGTTGGAACTTTCATGGTTATTAAAAATAGATATTATGGAAATCATTAACGACTTGATGTTCATCTTGATTTAGAGCTGCACTGTGCTCATTATATGCTCTTGGAAATGGGGAACGCATATTGCTAAATCAGTCAGTGGGATTAAGTTAATGGATGTGTCAACCACTTTGTGCCTCACATCAACAAGCAGGTCCCAGTGGAAGCCAGAAACCTCCCAGCTGGAATACAAGGGATACGGTCTATGACATTCTCAATTGGGATAATAAAAGTTTATGGGCTAGAAATTCATTATAGCCAAGGAATGGGCGGTGTTTAGACTAAAAAGCCGCAATTTTACGAATCTCGGCGGGTCCGTGGCGGGCGATGTCGGTGGCGGGTCCCGACCCCGCTGCTGTTTCCATCCCGGCCTCTGAAATGATTTTCACCTGATTGGGCTTGTTAAGCCCACCAAGCACATTTGCCAGCCAGTTAGAGGAAGCGGGTCTGGTGACGTCATTTGATGACGCGTCATCAGCCGGTTTCCTTAAAGGGACCATGGCCAAATTTAATTTGACATTTGTGCTGTCAGTGTTCTACAGCATTGAGGTGCTGCAAACACTGACAAGCACTGCACAGAGGTGCACGGCTGCACCCAGGCTCTCCCATAACTCCCTCCATATGCTTATGGCGGGGGTCAAAGTACACAGGGAGGTCCTCTTCCCTTCCCATGGGCGGAAGAGACCTCCCCAGGAGATCAACACAGCCTGGTTGCACATTGCAGAGGAGAGCACAAGCAGGGATATGGTCAGGAGGATCTGGGTGTAGTGCTGCAAACGTTTCAATGATCTCAGTAGCTCACGAAACGTTAGTACAAAGCCACACTCAACCTCATTCGCTGTGCCTCTCATCACATCCCCATCACTCTGCCTTCCGTACCCTATTCCTGCACATCCTTACTCACACCAACTTACCTTGTGTTCCTCTTTATCTACATTATCACATCCCCACTAGCCACCCCTCACACTCACCCTCATCCTAGTGCAATCATACCAACTAACAACACACACCAGCTTCACAGACGAGGTCTAGGCATAGCGGGAAACCGGTGGGTAACCTGTCAAATCCAAAAATCTGGGGAAAAACCATTGATATGTGGCTGTAAACAAGCCACTACCGGTTTTAGCTGCCTCCCCTGCCGCTGTGTGTCAGGTTTGCTCAGCGCTGACAGACCCAACATTTGGTAAAGGCACATGGCAGCGGGTTCACAGCGGCGTCCCGACCTGCTGGGGGGAAAAACACTTTCCCACCCGACCCACCACCAATAGTGCCTGCTGACCCCCCGCAAAATCCAGCCCAAAATGGTTAACTAGCGCCAGTTGAAAATTGTCTAGGCTACACGCAAAATTCGTCCTCACTCCTCATTAAAATGATTGCAGTCATCATTCTCGTCTAAAAACCCTAGCTCATTGGCGTGACACTGAAAAGATGGACCAATATCGGGTGTAGTCTAAAAGCAAGTAATGATTGCCACAGGCTTTTTTCACCACTTAAAGGGGAGGTCCATTGATCCTGCAGCACCTCATTCTCAGCATTGTTGGGTGCGCAACTGCCTCAACAACCATAAGAAGGACAAAGAGAAGGAACGCTTATTTGCAAATGCTGATGGCAGATTGCCGCCCCAGGGAGAGAGCTCGGAGGTTTTCCGAGGAAGCTTTGGAGGCATTGGTTTTAGCAGTGGAGCGAAGGCAGGCAGTCCTGTACCAACTGGCAGGAGGCCCTCGGCACAAGTCTGCCGGACTATGTGGATGGAGGTATCACACCACGTCACGGGCAGCACTGTGGTCCCCAGGTCCCACACCCAGTGCAGGAGGAAGTTTAACGAGCTCACACGGGTGGTCAGGGTGAGTGAAGGCTTCATCAAATGCTACATACCACCATCTGTACCACAAGCTTCACACACTGCTCAATGCACCACACTCCCAGCACTCACCCACCAACAATCTCTACCTAGCAACACTCACACCCGCATCTCGCACCTTGCACACAATGACAGGTATTCAGCTATGGCAGGCACAAGGGTCATTAGTTATTAGAATTAATGTGATATGTGTGATATGTTTATAGATACATTTATTAATGGTGTTTGGAATATTTTGTGGTCTCTCTCATTTCACCTTTGCGCCCAGGAGGACGCTGTGATATGGCGTGAGACAGGGATGGTATGATGGGGATGTGGTGAGCAACGGGGATCTGGGGTTTCATTCATTTGAATTGTAGTCTGATGAGCCAGTCACGGACAGCCCGTCCGGAAGGCCGATTGTCTTGCTGCCTCCTCCCTCCCTCCTGTTCTTACTCCTCCTCATCCTCCTCCTTCTCATCCTCTTCCTCCTCATCCTCCTCTGCCTCGTCCTCCTCCTGAGGGAGTTTTATACTTGCCAGAACAGTCCCTGATACCAAAGAACATTGAAATAACTAAGGAAAACTCTTCCAGTAGCAGGAAATAGCACACAGCCAGAGGTGCGAGTGATTGGTGAGGATCCCTTTAAATAGCATCATTGGAGCTGGCTTCCTGCTGCTGCACACCACCTAAAGCTGTCATTGCTTTCTCTAGCCGGTAACTACATTGGCTAAAACGAAGTTGGGAGATCAGGCATCCAGTGAGCATTGCACACTCACTGACATCACAATCTCCATCATGTTGAGCTCCCTGGCGATCGAGGTTACCGGCAGCGCTACCGGCAACACCGATATGGCGTGTGCCGCCGCAACCGGCATCAGCTGTTGTTACAGCTGTCAATGACACTTACCGTGTGGTGCAAACCACACAAATTCCTCCCCCTATGCATTTAATGGACCACTTAGCCACACAAAAAGAGCAATATTTTATTTTTCAATTATTATACATAAATCTGCAGCAAATCAACAAAACATGTATTATACTGAATATAATGCCAGTTTTAACAAAACTTACATTTATATAATGCCTCTCACATAACAAAGCATCCCAAGACACTTTACAGGGGAGCTGTGGATACCGGGTAGGAAGTAAGAGAGAAGCTAAGGAAGGCGGCCAAAAGAACAGCTAAAGAGGTAAGGTTTGAGGATGGGGAGTGAGCTAGTGAGGCAAGGAGGAGAATTCCAGAGTATGTAGGTTTAGTAGCTGAAGGCTATCCCACCTATTGTGAAGAGGAGGTAAGGGGATGGGGAAACAAACAATAGATCAGAGATGGAAGAGTGGAGCATGCATTCAGGGACATAGAGCTTGAGAAGACTGCAGAGATAGGATGGGGCAAGGCTATGGAAGGATTTGAAGATGAAGGACAAGGATTTTGAAATCAATATACTGGGGCACAGAATCATGTGGTCTTGGCATGGACTGGATGTGGGGTTTGATCTTAGCTCAGAGTCGAACAGGATACTGAGGTTGTGCATCTATAAAAATAATTACGGCTCAGCAGACAAACATACCAGCACAGTCTTTGGCTTCATCTTCTTTTTCAATACGTAGCATCACCCTCTAACCAAGATGTTGCAATGACCGTGAACTCTCCTCCCAGACCAAAGCTATCAGACCAAATTTAACTCCAAAAAGAAAGGCACAATCATGTAGAGCACTTATCCATCAAAACTAGAATTTCCTGCCTAAACCTTTCCGCCTCTCTACCTCTCTTTCCTCCTTTAAGACACTTTAAGACCTACCTCTTTGACCAAGCCCTGCCCTAATTTCTCCTTATGTGGCTCGGTGTCAAATTTTTTGTCTTATAATACTCCTGTGAAGTACCGTGGGACGTTTTACTGAGGTGAAAGGCGCTATATAAATACAAGTTGTTGTTGTTGTTGGAAGTCACCAACCTGAGGAAATTAAATAAATGGGATAATCCATTACAATGCAAATTGTATTTGGCCTATTTGGAAGGTGTAAGCCTGGTAGGTCATATTTTTCAATATGTTCCACATTTTCTTATGTTCTTGGCCATGAGTTGGTGAAGCTAGCTCTGTAATCTCCTCCAGCCCTACAACTCTCCAAGATCAGGCAGCATCTGTGGAGAGAGAAACAGAGTTAATGGGAGGAATTTTAACCCCCAAAAACAGATGGGTTTGGGTCAGGTGGGATGTTAAAACTCAAACCCGACCCTAACCCGCCTTGAACCCGCCCACTTCCAGTTTTAACGGAGGTGGGACGGGGGGTCGGGGGGCAACCAACCTGCTCCCAGGAGGCGGGTTTGTCATTTAAATATTATAATGAGGCTGCATGCCTCAGATTTTAAATAAAAACAGAAAATGCTGGAAATACTCAGCAGGTTCTGATGAAAGGTCATCAACCTGAAACATTGGGCTGGATTTTGCCTTGGGGTCGGGTCAGGTTGGGGTTGTGTCGCCAGCATTTCGTGTCCCCCCCCCCCCCGACTCCAGATTAATGTGGATGAATGATGCAATTTTTACTTAATTGGGCAATTGAGTTCCAGCATGTGGGAACCCATGAACTAATTAGTGGTTTCAGTCTAAAAGTCGCCTCTGATGATGTCATCATTACTGACTGGTCTGAGAAGTCTCTGGCTGTTGGTGAGAGAAGACCTGCCTGGCATTTCATCCTGGATGCATGCGAGCGAGCGAGAGAGAGAGAGAGCGCGAGAGCGAGAGAGAGAGCGCGAGAGAGAGAGAGAGAGAGATTTTTTTTTCCATCCAAGTCCTCTCACAGCAAAGGCCATGCAGTTTCTGAAGACATTCAATGCATCAGAGGCGACTTTCACACCTAATACTATTACTACCTTCATCACATCTCCATTGTAATAGTGGACCTGCAGCTGATAAGTCAGCTATCCACTTGTGCTCCCGCCAGGTTTCACTGGAGTGTTTCACACCAGGCGTACTTCACGTCGGAAAAGGGTTAAACTAGCTAAAATGTTTCAAAATGGCATTACAGAGCCAAATTAGGGCTTGTTAAGGGCTTTAATGGCCTCTCCCGCCTCTTGGAGGTGGGACAGAGTCGGGAACCCCGACCCCGCAAATTTAACCCCCCACATGCCTCCAAACCCGACTCCATGGGTCATTCAAAATCCAGTCCATTAACTCTGTTTCTCTCGCCACAGATGCTGCCTGACCTGCTGAGTATTTCCAGCATTTTCTGTTTTTATGTCAGATTTTCAGCATTCGCAGTATTTTGCTTTTGCCTCAGATTTTAGCTGTGTTCCAGGTTTAAGCCTGGCCGGCTGGGTTTCCCAATCCTCGGGAAACCCGGCAGCTAAATAGAGGTGAGGGCTGCTGCGTGGCCCAGGAGTGCTTCCCCCCGGCCCCCGAAGCTTACCTGCTTGCATCCCCCAGGATCGGACCTCCCACCCCACCCGCGATCGGTTGCCCCCCCCACCAAGATTGCCGATTTCCCATCCAGGATGGTGACCTCCGCGCCCGCCTACCCCCACCCCGGCTCGAACCTCCCGCCAGAATCGGACCCCCCCCCAGGAATCGGACCCACCTCCACCACCCCCCCCCCCCCCCCCCCCCCCCCCCACCCACCACGCTATCATTAGTCCAGCTGCAAGCTCCCTGCCTGATCCTGGGCTGCGGCCTGCTCCGGAGCATTCCCCACCCAACAGGGATCCAAGCCTGTCAATCAAGCTGGCTTCCGGGTGGGGAACCTGCGAGAAAAAAAGCCACATGCTGAGGAGTCAGAGCTCCACAGTGTGCGGGGCCCGACCACAACTCCTTCCCCCCACTCGGAAAACCCGCCCCAGTCAAGATTGGGGCCAATGATTGACACTAGAATGCAGACCACCCTGTCAGCATGGTATTCTGACGCAGGGTCCAAGCACGAAACCGCTCCCTCCATCCCTGGAAATGTCAGCATACCCATTACCAGAACTTTCTGTTGAGGAGAAAGTGGAAGCTATAGTTAAGGTCTGAAGTTATTACAGTCAATATTAAGAACAAAGGGCTGCAAAGTGCCTGATAAAAAGTTACGGTGCTGTTTTTCGAGCTTGTGTTGAACATCATTGGAACATTGTAGTAGGCCAAAGACAGAGAGGTCAGAGTAGGAGTGGGCTGAAGAATTGAAGTGACAAGTGACAAGGTGCTCAGGGTCGTACTTGCAGACAGAATGGAGGTGGATGGTGTTTGATCGCCTCAATATAAAGGAGACTGCATCCTGAGCAGTACAATAGGTTGGAGGAACCGCACATAAATTGCTATCTCGCTCAGAAGGATTGTTTCGAGCCCTGGAAAGTGGTGTGGGAGGAAGTGAATGGGTAGGTGTTGCATCTCCCGTGCCTGCATGCAAAGAAAAAGAAAAAAGAAAGACTTACATTTATATAGTGCCTTTCACGACCACCGGACGTCCCAAAGCACTTTACAGCCAACGAATAACTTTTTGAAGTGTAGTCACTGTTGTAACGTAGGAAACGCGCAGGTGCCAGGGAAAAGAGGGCAAGGAAAGGTGGTGGAAGAATGAACCAGGATGTCATGGAGGGAACAGCCTGTTCAGAAAGTAGAGTTGAAAGGGGAAGATGTGATTGGTAATGAGATCATGCTGGAGATGACAGAAGAAGATTAGCCGAATGTAGAGGCTTGTAGGCATGGCAGGTGAGGATAAGGGAGACTTTATCTTAGTTGTGGGTGGTGGGGGGGATAAGGATGAGGCCAGAAGCATAGGAAAAAAGTTTTATACATAGATGGATAAATGTTTATTTCGCCAGCCTCCCAACAACATAGCTATGATGCGGCCTGTGGGGGTGGTCGCTCTGGCTGCCTGCCTCTCTTCCACAGTCTTATCCGCATCCAGGTGGCCCTGGAGAAGGAGCAGGCAGTGTCCTCCAGTATACTTGAAGACTTCCGTGATCGATGGGCACCGTAGGCACTGGTGTGTGTACTGGACATGGGTGATAATGTTATTATTTAATATTATAAGTTTCAATTTGTTTTATGGTTTAGTCATTTACTGGTTGTGCCCCTCTAAAAAGGGTTAGAATCATAGACATTTACGGCACAGAAGGAGGCCATTCGGCCCATTGTGTCTGTGCCAGCCGAAACAGGGCTATCCAGCCTAAACCCACTTTCCAGCTCTTGGTCTGTAGCCCTGTAGGTTACGGCACTTCAAGTGCATATCCAAGTTCTTTTTAAAATAGGGTTTCTGGCTGTACTACCCTTTCAGGCAGTGAGTTCCAGACTCCCACCACCCTCTGGATGAAAAAAGTTCTCCTCAACTCCCCTCTAATCCTTTGACCAATTACTTTAAATGTATCATATTTAACTGTGTCATATTTGACCCTGAAATGAACTTCCGATCACATATCTGCAGCATAACTAAGACCACCTATTTCCACCTCCGTAACATGTCTCAGCTCATCTGCTGCTGAAACCCTCATCCATGCCTTTGTTACCTCTAGACTTGATTATTCCAATGCACTCCAGGCTGGCCTCCCACATTCTACCCTACGTAAACTTGAGGTCATCCAAAACTCGGCTGCCTGTGTCCTAACTTGCACCAAGTCACATTCACCCATCACCCCTGTGCTCGCTGACTTACATTGGCTCCCGGTTAAGCAACTTTTGCAAAATTCTCATCCTTGTTTTCAAATCCCTCCATGGCCTCACCCCTCCCTTTCTCTGTAATCTCCTTCAGCCCCACAACCCCACCCCCCCCCCCGAGATATCTGCGCTCCTCTAATTCTGCCTAAACCTCTCCGCCTCACTGCCGCTCTTTCCTCCTTTAAGATGCTCCTTAAAACCTACCTCTTTGATCAACCTTTTGGTCACCTGCCCTAATTTCTCCTTACGTGGCTCGGTGTCAAATTTGTTGTCTTATAATACTCCTGTGAAACGCCTTGGGACATTTTACTACATTAAAGGCGCTATATAAATATAAGTTGTTGTTGTTGTATGCCCCTGGTTATTGACCTCTCTGATAAGGGAAATAGGTGCTTCCTATCCACTCTATCTAGGCCCCTCATAATTTTATACACCTCAATTAAGTCTCCCCTCAGCTTCCTCTGTTCCAAAGAAAACAACCCCAGCCTATCTAATCTTTTCTCACAGAAAGAAAGACTTGCATTTATATAGCACCTTTCACAACCACCGGATGTCCCAAGCGCTTTACAACCAATTAAGTACTTTTTGAAGTGTAGCCACTGTTATTATGTGGGAAACACGTCAGCCAATTTGCACACAGCAAACTCCCACAAACAGCAATGTGATAATGACCAGATAATCTGTTTCTAGTGATGTTGATTGAGGGATAAATATTGGCCAGGACACTGGGGATAGCTCCCCTGCTCTTCTTCGAAATAGTGACATGGGATCTTTTACATCCACCTGAGAGCAGATGGGACCTCAGTTTAACGTCTCATCCGAAAGACAGCACCTCCGACAGTGCAGCACTGTACCGCACTGGAGTGTCAGCCTAGATTTTTGTGCTCAAGTGTCTGGAGTGGGTCTATGAACAACCCACAAGATGCAATGTGCCTTTGGGTAGTTCCACCCCCCTGTGTGACGTCAGCGGCGTCCCATTGCTGGAGAATGCCGTTACGTCATGGAGCGGTGGGCGGGTCCGAGTGAGGTCATGCCGGACTGTGAGAGGGGCGGGGCATGTGGCTGTCAGCGGCCACGAAGCCCCGCCCCCGCCCCGCCGCTCTTTATTGCGGATAATGGCGGCCGCTGCTTGCGGCGGCTCGCTTCGCTTCCCGAGCCTCAAGCACGGCGGCGTCAGTGGCGGCGGCCCGAAGGAGCATCATTATCAACAGCAGCAGCCCTCGAGGAAACGCACCGACTCCCGGCGGAGGCAGGCCGCCCTCAGCTTCCTCAGCAACATCTCGCTGGACGGCCGGCGGCCTGTGGAGGTCGCCAATGGTTACCGGGCGGAGCAGGAGGTGGAGCAGGAGGCGGCGGTGGTCATTAGCGCTGCAGCCGCCGCCGCCAGCCGGACAGGGGCGGTCGGGCTCGGCTGCATCACGGGGGTGCCGAGCGCGGCGGTGATCACCCAAACCCCCCGGGGTCTCGGGCCTCCGGCCGGCACCCTCTACCCCGGACCCGCTGCCGCGTTGCCAGGGGAGCCGAGCCTGGGCTCGGAAGCCGAGATCAACTGTGATGGAGCCGCCGCTGCTGCCGCCGCCTTCGTTGGGCAGCAAGGGGCTTCGGGGCTGGGGACGCCTCTGCCCAAGAGTGGGCTGGTGCCAGCACAAACGGCCGGTGCCCTGGGCCTGGACTTGCAGAAGCAGAGGTGGGTGCCTGGGGAGGCTTTGTGGTTCTCCGGGAGGTTTTGGTTATCAGCTTCCCTCACACACACACACACCACTGTGCAGCTTCTCAAACGTTCCAGCCACACCACACACATACCTTCAGATTTGCCCAGATCCAGCCTTTAAACTGTTGCCTGAAAGGTTCTAAAGTGTTCATCAGGAGAAGAGCCCTGTGTCATAACATTTTTAATTTCTAGTGCCACATTAGGGGAAAAGAAGGTTTTCCAAACACACTTTTAAAAATGAGGATGGTGCCTTTTGTTTAGATTTTAGTAAATTAGCTGCAAAAGTCCTGGTAAAAGGGAGTGTTCAGTAATTACTAAGTCCGTTTCAAATTGACCCATTTCATTCTGCTGTCACTCTTAAACCTTTTTTTTGGGAAGTTGGTAACTCTGAAAGTTATTTTGTAGCCAATGATTGTCTGCTTACATTACAATGTATCACTAGTTGTTACCGTATGTCAAGTCAGTACATTTTAAGGTTGGAACTAAGCTATTGTGTGTTAATCTTAAGTCCCTGCTGAAACTTCAGGGTGTGTTACTTCCCTGTCAGTTGCTATCTTTTATGCAATATATTTAAAGGTGCGTACACTACAACTACTGGTTTAAGATCTATAACTGCAGTCAGAGCCAGGCAGACAGAAAAAGCAATGTTGGTTAAGTTTCTTGGGTACTGTGGCTTAATTACCTTTTTTTAGGAGAGAGTTCTAGCCATGCCTGGTTATATGCATGTGGAGAACCTTCTAACAGTTAGAATATAAATGTTTAGAGAGTTGGTGGGGGAGTGGTAAAGAGGGAGAATCCCTCCCCTCTGCAGCCTCTCCATGTTTCCATGGTAGCGTATCCATGATAGATAGTAGTGACAATGTCACTGTCGGGTCTGTTTCTTAGCTATGTTCCAAGAGAACATAGGCTCTTGTGGCGCTGGTTTGAGGATGTACTGTAGTAATATGTACTATATTAATATGCGCGCTCAACATTTATGTAAAGTAGCTTTAAAAGTGCACAGGAATAGCAGATGTTTGAAACTACATTGGATTTATGCCTCGTGAAGTCAAACTCCCTCCAGGGATTCTCGTTCTGCTTCATCTGGAGTTGGTTTCAGTCCTGATTCCAGATATACATTGCAACTTTTATCATCTGTGCAAAGCAGAAACTGCTTTGCGCCAACACTAAACTTGCAGTGTAAATGCATCCTAAATTACAAAACCATTTAAAGACATTTCTGTAGGTAATCTTTTTTGAGCAAACAAGTTTATAGCAGAGAAGGAGGCAATTTGGCCCATTGTGTCTGCCAGCTCTTTGCTAGAGCAATCAAAAACTGATTCCGCTGGCCCATTCTCTCCCCATAACCCAGTATCTGCCTCTTTCAAATATGTATCTATTTATCCTTTAAACAATACTGTGGTCTCTGCTGCAACCACTGCCTGTGGCAAAGCATTCCTACAAAATGTTATTTTGCAACAATTTTTTTTACCCAATTCATACCAAAAAACTGATCATTAGTGAATCTGTCATTGTGTGAACATGCATTTTGATTTTGTATGACAATTATGTAACTGCACTCCCAACACTGAATTTTAAATTTATTTTACCATTTTTTTTGAACAAAGGAAGCTGCTGTTCCCCGTAGACTGATTTTTTGAATTGGTAAGCAGTGGGAAATGTATATTCCCAAATCCCTCCCCTCTGCAGCCTCTCCATGTTTCCATGGCAGCGCATTCGTGATAGACAGTAGTGTCAGTGTCGCTATCAGGTCTGTTTCTCAGCTATGTTCCAAGAGCACATAGTTGGATGGTACTGTATGTGGTGACTTGTGGCACTGGTTTGAGGATTTACTATATTAATATTTGATTAGAGGGTTGAGGATAAACCTTTTAAAAGAAAAATAATCTCTAATATACTGTTCCTTTTAAAATTCGAATGCTATGCAGAGTTTGGAGCAGTTAATGAGTAAACAATTTTAAATCGACCTGTAGAAGAGAGTTTTAAAGGACAATGTTGAAGTAGAAATAGTTCCAGATTACTGGGAGGTGGTTTCCAAATGTGTGTTTAATTGTACCATTCAGGATATAAGATGATCCAGCATCTTGGTACTCTTGTAAAATGCTTGGGTGATGAGAGTGCGCCTGAGGCTAGTTGGATTACAAAAGAAAAGGTAACACCTCAAATACTTTGTTCTGAGTGATCCTTTGAAGGTTATCCATCTGTAACTTTGTACTCAATAATCCAGTGATCTGTCGAGTTATTCAGGAGTAAGTGTAATTTTTTTTTTTATGGGATATTTCTTTGTTTTGGGGGGAGTTGGTTGAAATGTGAATTCATTTACAAAATGTACAGCGGGTCTATCATTATCTGAAATAATTAATTTTGGGTGTAAATCCTCTTCCAGGACTCAATGAAAAGTCTGCACCCAGAAAGTGGCTTTTCTTTTTTCAAATGCTGACGGTCCTGTTAATTTCAATGAGTTGACTTCATACTTCCATTACAGTACCTTTGAGTCATTTTAATAGTGGCATCGAGCTGAAAGTCACCACGTACCATCCAAGTAAGTGCCTAAATAGAGAGCATATGTCTGGATAATGCAGTTTACAGAAAGTGTATAATTCAAAAATGCTGCAGTATAAGTAACTTGTCATGCGTGTTATCATGGGCCTATACTCTCTGGAGTTTAGAAGAATGAGAGGTGTTCTCATTGAAACATATAAGATTCTGAGGGGGATTGACAGGGTAGATGCTGAGGTTATTTCCCCTTGCTAGAGAGTCTATAACTAAGGGGCATAGTCTCAGGATAAGGGGTCGGCCATTCAGAACTGAGATGAGAAATTTCTTCACTCAGAGGGTGGTGAATCTTTGGAATTCTCTACCTCAGAGGGCTGTGGATGCTGAATCATTGAGTATATTCAAGGCTGAGATAGATAGATCTTTGGCCTCTAGGGGAATCAAGGGTAATGGGGATCGAGCGGGAAAGTGGAGTTGAGGTAGAAGATCAGCCATGATCTTATTGAATGGCGGAGCAAGCTCAAGGGTCTGTATGGCCTACTCCTGCTCCTAATTCTTATGTTCTTGTGTTAAGAGTAGCATAAACCGCCATATGCTGATGTCTATTCTATTTTATGCTTAATCTTTGTTAATAAGTGTATTTGTCAGACTTTAACATACCTCAACACAGTCCCTGTATCATGATAACCTTCAGTAAGTATATTAGGGTATGATACGGTGAAAGAATGAGTAAATATAATGACGGAGAACAACATAAGAAACTGGACAGAAATACTTGTCGAGTGGAAACAAATACTAACTGAGACTGCATAGGAAAGTGGACAGTGAGGAGAGTACCGTCTTACATAGTGTTTGCACTGCACTGATAAAGATCTAGTCAGCTATGTTCATTTTAACCTCTAACAGCAGTAGATCACATTGACTGAAGCACTATGTTCCTGATGGTACCTTTCAGATGTACAGTATTACATTGTGTATGGTACTGGTAGCCATGATCAGGCGTATATATGAAAATTGCTTACATGTTTGTGTTAAATATTAAATATGAAACAAGAATTTCCAGGCTGTAAGAAATGTAAATAACAGAAGCTTTCAGCAATAGTTTTACATTTCAACTCTATAGCAAAGACAAGTTTGTTTTTTTTACTTAACGTTTGCTGCTTTGGAGCGATTGTCAGTTGCCATTAATAACCTTATAGGAGTGCAGCAGTGACAAGAGCATCACAATCTATTGTTGAATAGTCTCTAGAATTATATTAAAACTGTCAGCAAGAATTTAAGGCAGTAAGATTTTTGAAGCCATGAGACAGGTGGGCAGTGATGTTGCAAGTGCATTAACATTGAAACTTTTTAATGCTCAGGGCCTGTTTGGAAAGTGAATCTGACCAGGCCAAGTGGCTCTTCAGGTGCAATCACTGACTCAGTACAAAAGATAGCTGCAATATAAAAGACTCAAAAGATAAAGCTTCAACACCCAAGACTACCTGCAAGTTGTAAAATTCTTGTTGCAGTTACAACTAGTATTTAGTTCTCAAGCCTTGCAATGCCAACATAATGTTAGTGTATACTTTTGCCATGTGGAAGAATTTTCAAGAAAAGATCACCTTATCAAAGCAAATGTATAATAGAAGATATTGCAGTACTTTTTAGTGCATTAATAGCTTACTCTTTGGCTATCTCCTGAGGAATGAATTTTAAATTGTAACTCATCAGGATTAGTCACAATGTTTCCTTATTGGCTTTCTGACCTCTCGTTGCTCTCCTCACCTTCGTTCAGCTCCTAGGAAATATCCTGTTAAAATTGAAGTCTAAAGCTTAAAAAAAACTTGACAAGACACATTTTTAAAGATAGGAGATGACTAAAGGATCCCTTCCTATTCACATTTACCAGTGGTTTTGGTTCTACACTGTTTCTTCCAGTTTCTCTTGATTTCAAATACTTGTCCTCTCTCTGGATCCTTCCAACTGTTTTTGATCTGATGGAAGTTTAGATTTCTCATGCACCAGCCATGATGAATATTGTCTTTTTTTTTGCAAAGAAAATGTATCTTTCTGTTAAGGACTTACTATATTTTCATTCATTCTTTATTGTTGCAGTATTGATTCAGTCCTGCAGTCCCCTAAATGTGGGGCATCTGATGGTCACAAGAACCTTTGGGCTGTTCTGTTTAATCTTTTATTTATCAATTTGCAATGATTTTCAAAGGGAGACTGCAAGAATTCATAATAGCCTATTTGAAATGCAGAAGTGAAATTCATCCCTTCCTTAAATATATTGCTTGGCAAATGTGTCCAACCAAAGCATTCAACCTGTCCTGCTGCTTTACGAGAAAGAGGTGAATGATATAAAGAAAAGAAAGACTTGCATTTCTATAGCGCCTTTCACGACCACCGGACATCTCGAAGTACTTTTGAAGTGGAGTCACTGTTGTAATGTGGGAAACATGGCAGCCAATTTGCACACAGCAAGGTCCCACAAACAGCAATGTGATAATGACCAGATAATCTGTTTTTGTTATGTTGGTTGAGGGATAAATATTGGCCAGGACACCGGGGATAGCTCCCCTGCTCTTCTTCAAAATAGTGCCAGGGGATCTTTTACGCCCACCTGAGAGAGCAGACGGGGCCTCGGTTTAACATCTCATCCGAAAGACGGCACCTCCGACAGTGCAGCACTCCCTCAGCACTGCACTGGAGTGTCAGCCTAGATTTTTTTATGTGCTCAAGACCCTGGAGTGGAACTTGAACCCACAACCTTCTGACTCAGAGGCAAGTGTGCTACCAACTGAGCCACAGCTGACACAAGGGGAATGTTACAGATGAGGAAGGCCATGTGGCCTATCTTAGGATCATTCTCTTTCTTCCCTTGCCCACTTACATTTATATAAGCACCTTTCATGACCTCAGGACATCCCAAAATGCTTTGCAGCCAATGAAGCACTTTTGAAGTGTAGTCACCGTTGTAATGAAATGCAGCAGCCAAATTGCTCACAGCAAGATCCCGCAAACAGCAATGAGATAAATGGCCAGATAATCTGTTTAAGTAGTGTTGGTTGAGAAGGAAAATATTTGCCAGGACACTGGGAGAACTCTCCCGCTATTGCCATGGGATCTCTTATGTCAACCTGAGAGCAGATGGGGGTCTCAGTTTAATGTCTCATCCAAACAACAGTATGACAGCACTCCCTCAGTACTGTAATTATTAACTTTAGCAAGGATGTCAAGGCCTAGGAGATGGTGCAGAGGAGATTTACTAGAATGATACCAGGGATGAGGGATTTCAGTTATGTGGAAGGACTAGAGAGCCAGATTGTTCTCCTTAGAAGGTTAAGGAGAGATTTAATAGAGGTGTTCAAAATGGAGGAGTTCTGATAAGTGTAGATAGGGAGAAACTGTTTCCACTGGCAGGAGGGTCAGAAACCAGATGACACAGATTTAAGATAATTGGCAAAAGAACCGGGGAGACATGAAGAATTTTATTTTATATCGTTACCAGAATATTGCTGTTCAGTTACTGTTGTGTATCTTTAGCAGTTAGTGTTTATATTTAGTAAAAACTTAATTGAGTTGCTTGCTTTTGCTTTTGCATTGATGGTTGTCGGAATAGGTTTTCTGCCTGTTGATTATGAATGGATGGAAAATCTAGGCCATAGTTTGGTAATGGAATTGTTGGTTTTAAACTATACATTTCTGGTGGGAATGTAGTCCTACTTTTGTAAAGGTATGGACATTTAGCTGTTCACACTGTCAGACCTGAAGATGTATAGAATATATGCTGGTGCTATAGTGATGCATGCTTTGGATAGCAGATAGTAAGAATATTGTGGATTAAAGAAATGTTTCCATTTGTGTTCTATTAAAGAACAACTTGTTTCCATTTGAAATTTTGCGACTCTTTACTAGTTGGTAGAAACTGAACTGAAACCTTAACTGTGCACTGAATGCTGTTTTAAAAGCAATGATTGTCTCACTAACGATTGATTTTTGTCAGTGTTCTTAGAGAATTTATTATGGGAATATATAATGTATTTCCGTCTTGGCCCATACAATGGCCTTGTATGCAAATATTCATGCATAAATCATGACCGTATTTAATTTGTAAATGTGGGAGGAGATGTAATACTTGGCCTCTTGATTGGAACTACTCACTATCTTTGTATTATTTATGGAACATTATAGTTTCAACTCTCGGCATCATTCTTCTTCCCTGTTGCTACTGATTTCAGATTGAGCTCCGAAACACCATGCTTTAGAGCCCAGCAACAGAAATGCCATGGAGCTAGCATCTCTGGATGGGAGCCCAGCTGCTGTGGGGTAACTTAAATATGGAATTTGGGCTGAGTTCTTCAGCTTCTTGCTGTGGAATGCTTCTTGCAAGACAATCTACTTTTCGGGGTGTTGGGGTGCTACTGGTCTGAGACCAGCTTGGGTTGCAGCTGGGCAGTGCCCCATTTATAAAAACCACCCCATCGGTTCCAGCTGACATCTAAATTCTGCTGCCCAGGAACGAGCTCTGCATATGTATACTTATGGCACACGAAGCCCAGTCAATTCAGTCCCATCGGCCCTTGTATTTCTTGCTTGCTGGATTGTCCTTTTGAATTTTGTGGGACCCGAGGTTTGGAGGGGGCTGCTCTTCGTGCTGTTGCCTCATTAGTGGATAAATCCTAAATCAGAACACGCCAATCTATTGATATCTACAGCTTGAGATGCAAGCAAATTAATGGGAGCATTGACTTAAATATTGTGTGCAACCCCTGAGGCTCCATGATTCTCACTTAAGTGACCAATGAAGACATAGCTTGGACACTCCTGTTGTGAACAAATTAATTGTAGGTAGGTATAAAAAGTGTCAAGGATGTCAAATTGACCCCAGAGACACTTTTTACACTGGTTTGCCATTGCGCTGGATTTACACACTATAGCGTCAAATGGAAGTGCCACGAAATTTCCTTCTCCAGAAATTCTCACCACTTCTGTCTGGAGTCAGGTCAACTGTATTTACGCAGCCTTACCATTAATGTGAAGTGGAAACCATTTCATACAGGTTTTGGTGTAAATGCACCCTTGGATGTCTCTGATATGACTGTTAAAGGAGCAGCCTAACTGGCTGCTATTGTACAACTTCATACAGCCACTGTAGACTAATAAAAGTTAGCCCTAGTCTCATAGCTTTAAAAAAAAAACATGCTTGGGAGAAAAAAATTGCAATGTTAATCCAGCCTGAGGGTTTGTTTAGAAAGGATGCTTTAAGCCTCTTTTTGGACTGGTCGTTGAGCTACCACTTGAAATTGGGGTCATTGTTGAAGAGCGAAGTTTAATTTAGTTCCAAGTAGCATCTGTACATGTCACATACTTACTGTACCAGTAAAGCACTGGAGAAAGAGCAAGACTTTAACCCATTTCTCAAATAGTTCTTTGAAAATGTTTGTGTTTTGTTTTTGTGAGAAGAAAAACTATCCCATCGGTTCCAGCTGCCTGAAGCCAGTTTCTGGCCTTTTTGTGGTCAGTTGCTATTAAGAAGGAGCAGTTAGTTATTCAACAACTGTACTGTATGTTTGGTTGCAACTGTTTGCAATAAATAGAAATGTTCGGGCTTGCAACTAATAAAATTCAGTCATGAAAGAAAAGTAGAGAGGCTTCCAACTGTACTTAGTCATGGCCTCTGTGTTGTCAGACTGCTTGTCTGACAATCTAATCCAGGATGAGCCGACATTTCCTCCAATTAAGCATTGGGAAGACCAAAGCCCTTGTCTGCGGCCCCTGTCACAAACTCCATTCCCTAGCCACTGATTTCATCCCCCTCCCTGGCCACTGTCTCAGGGTGAAACAGACTGTTCGCAGCCTCGCTGTGCTATTTGACCAAGCTGAGCTTCCGACCCCATATCCTCTCCTATCACAAAGATCGCCGACTTCCACCTCCGTAATATCCTCTGGCTCAGCCCATCTGCTGCTGAAACCCTCATTCAAGATTTTGTTACCGCCAAACTCAACTATTCCAATGCTCTCCTGACCAGCCACCTATCTTCCACCCTCCATAAACTTGAGCTCATCAAAACTCTCCTGCCCTTATCTTAAATCATACCAAGTCCTGTTCACCCAACCACCCCTGTGCTCGCTGACCTACACTGACACCCCTTGATTTTTAAATTCTCATCCTTGTGTTTAAATCCCTCCATGACCTTGCTCCTCACACCACCCTATCTCTATAACTGTCTTCAGACCTACAACCCTCCGAGAATTAACTCTGGCCACATATGCATTCCCCACTTCCTTTGCTCCCTCATTGGCAGCCGTGCCTTCAGTCCTCTAGGCGCTAGGCTCTTAAATTCCCTCCTTCAACCTCGCCACCTCTCCCTCTTCCTTAAGACGCAACTTAAAACTTACCTCTTTGACCAATGTCTCCTCAGCTCGGTGTCAATTTTTGTCAGATTATTCTCCTGTAAAGCGCCATGGGACGTTTTACTACATTAAAGGCAAGTTGTTGTCGGCTGGGTCAGGAATGTGTTTGTGTAAATCTGTAAAAAGTACCTTCAGAGTAATGATGCCACTACTATAACATATTTTAGTAATTTCAAGGTTTTTTTTGTCCAAGTATGTGATTCCATTTTGGGCATTATAGTCCTGTTATAGGGAGGCGCTGTCAGCTATTCCTTCTTGAACATCCTAGTTCATCTACCCTGACTGCTTTGAACTACATTTCACATTATGCAGCAAGCATTTTAGAAGCCAAAGAATCCATTGCAGAAAGAGAGAATATGCTGTACATTAGAGATTAACCTTTATTTATGTTCTTGTCAATGAATACTAGAATGTCTGATCCCGATCTAATTCCATGGCTATCCTCGGCTCACTTGCAGTGCTGTTTAACAGGTGTAGACATACTGTTCCTCATGAACAAAAATAGATACTGTTTGAGTCACAGTAGGTGATAATGATTCTGAAAGTGCTGTTTGGACCAATTGTACCGTCAAAGCTGATTTATCTCTAGATTAGTCCCTAAATTAGCTATGTGATTTGGTGTTCATTGCTTTGCAAGTTTCCTTTTAGGTTACTTTGAAGTGTGTAAACTTAATTTTCTCCTAGCTAGAAGTGCACCAATTTATGATCACTAAACTGGCAATATTCAGAGAGGAATCATATATTCTTAACATACCATTTTAGTTGGTGAATTAGGATAACCACAGTTCAGTATGTCTTGAGACTGAGGACAGGACTCCAACTGTGTAAGAGAGAGGGCTAAGGAAATACAAATTATGGACTCTGCTGCTGGGCATATTACTACACAAGAAAGAAAATTGAGCTAAGCCTCCATCGTTGCCTGTGCAGGGGGGTGTTGGAAAACTGTGGTTAGAGTGTCAGTTGAAAGTAACACTGCTAACATTCAGTCACATTACGAAAGGTGGGGTCTTTCTGTATAGATAAACTAAGATTGGTCGAATGTCATTCTTCCGTAATTGTCTTGGGAGGTTGGTGGAGTGAGCACAGAGAATTTGGCCTGATGGGAGATAGGGAAGTGGCTGGATGTGATTTTTCTATGAAAGGGTTCTGATGAAACGTCATCAACCTGAAACGTAACTCTGTTTCTCTCTCCGCAGATGCTGCCTGACCTGCTGAGAGTTTTCCAGCATTTTCTGTTTTTATTTCAGATTTCCGACATCCTTTGCTTCTGATTTTTTTCTGTGGTTCTTTTGGAAGTGGTACATGTGTTTGAATTGGCTGTTTGTTTATGCTGACTGTTGCTTTGAGCGAATTTAAATGGGTTTTACAAGAAGGTCACTTGCATTGTGAGGGGCCAAAACAAAATGAGACAGCAGCTGAATGAGTATAGGAAGTTTGAACTGAAGGGGATTTCAGTGCCGAAGTGTACTTGGCTTCAAATCACTTTAATTAAATGTAAGTCCTTGAGTCCATTAATTAGGACAATGGGATCCAGTGTTATGTGGAACTTGCATGATGTGGTACTTTCTAGAAACTGATTGTCCAGGACAACCACAGATGTAAAGAGTGTCAGATGGACCTGCTCAAGTGCTGTTTCTATACCAATTGAACAGTCTACACTTAAAACAGAGCTGGGATCAATATCATCGCAGAAAGTTAAGTAAAGGGGAAAGTTTAAGCTAATATAGCAAGTGGGAGTAGAAAACCAAGCGTGCAGAGTAGGCTGCTTGGAAGGGAAAGTAATCTTTAAATGTTTTGGTAATGAAGAGGTTAAAAATAGTTTTTTAAAAAGTCAGAATGCACAGAGCTGTTGCAAGATTCTGCTCTGTCTTAAATATTCTCTCAGGTCACTCCTATAAGTGGTCCAAAGAACCTTGTGTTCAGGAGCGTGCGTCTACTTCCCGATATCTAACCACATGATGTAACCCAGGAGTGTGTCAATCGGACCCCCTTGTGATCTGAACTGGATATAGTGTCTTTCACGTGTGCTTCTCTAATCATTCCAAAGGCAGACTGAAACACGAGTGAGACGAGGTCAGATATGAATGCGATAAAGCTACTTTATTTTGCAGTCAGCAAGAAAATCAATAGATTTTTGCTAGCCAAGGGTATTGAGAGATATGGAGCCAAGGCGGGTGAATGGAGTTAGGATATGGATCAGCCATGATCTCATTGAATGGTGCAACAGGCACGAGGGGCTGAATGGTCTACTCCTGTTCTTATCTTCCTATGAATGCACAGAGTAACAGATGTAATCAAATTTCACTTTTATTTAACTAACTATATAACTCCCCTTAACAAGAAAAATAATATCCCTATTAATGGGCTTGTTTAATTTTGCTGATCAGCTATCTGATCCTGACTGGCTCTGGACTTGAGATAAGAGAGTTTCCCCTTGGGCTAAGGTTCCTACCCAGGCATAAGTGGCTGACTGACTACTCCATGTCTCACTATCCTTTTCTCTGCCTTCCCTGAGAGTGGAAGGGCTGTACCTCTGACTCCATTTTCGATCAGTGACTTGCCAGTAGGACAGTCAATGAAACTGGCTATCTCCTCTCTCTCTTTGGGTTGTGGGTTTCAAGAAAACAGTTCCTGTTATTAAACTGAATAGGAGCCATCCTGGCTGGCTGGGCCTGTTATGACAATTGACCCTTATTGTATCACTTTGAAATAGACCATGACTTGAGACATTCCACAAACTGGTTTTAATATTTTCAACCCAGTGTTTTTTTTTTAAAACCTGTGCAAAGTCACTTTGTCTTAAAATGCAACACTTAATTCCCAAATATTTTCTGGGAAGAAAACTGATCTGATCAACAACAACTTGTATTTATATAGCGCCTTTAACGTAGTAAAACGTCCAAAGGCGCTTCACAGGATCGTTATCAAACAAATTTTAACACCGAGCCACATAAGGAGATATTAGGGCAGATGAGAGGTAGGTTTTAAGGAGCATCTTAAAGGAGGAAAGGGAGGCAGAGAGGTTTAGGGAGGGAATTCCAAAGCTTAGGGCCTTGGCAGCTGAAGGCACGGCCTCCAATGATGGAGCAATTAAAATCGGGGATTCTCAAAAGGCCAGAATTGGAAGAGCGTGGATATCTTGGAGGGTTGTAGGCTGGAGGAGATTAGAGATGGGGAGGGGCGAGGCCATGGAGGGATTTGAAAATAACGATGAGAATTTTAAAATCGAGGCGTTGCTTAACCAGGAGCCAGTGTAGGTCAGCAAGCACGGGTGAATGGGATTTAGTGTGAGTTACAACACGGGCAGCAGAGTTTTGGATGACCTCAAGTTTATAGAGAGTACAATGTGGGTGGCTGGCCAGGAGTGCGATGGAATAGTCAAGTCCAGAGGCCTAGAGGTAACAAAGGCATGGATGAGGGTTTCAGCAGCAAATGAGCTGAGGCAGGGGCGGAGTCGGGCAATGTCATGGAGGTGGACATAGGCAGTCTTGGTGATGGCACGGATATGTAGTCGGAAGCTCATCTCGGTGTCAACTATGACACCAAGGTTGCAAACAGTCTGGTTCAGCCTCAGACAGCTGCCAGGGAGAGGGATCAAGAAACCAAAAACGTAACAGGAGCCCCAAAAAAGGGGGAAATGATCAGACCAAGGAAATCCAAACTAAAATGTACATTAATGACCAAGATTGCAATAAAAAAATGAAGGTCTAGTCATTTATTTAAAATAGAAAAATCATGACATAGTAGCAATAACAAACATTGCGGTAGCTGAGTCAGTTTTGGCCTTTAAATATACCTCGGTATGAAACTTTCAGAAGGAATAGCGAAAGGGAAGAGTGCTATTAATTAGAGGCAAAAAGCACATAAGCATTTAAATAGAGAAATTGTCCAAATAGAATCCCTTTGGATTGAGCTGAGAAATAGCAAGGAATTGGTCACACTACTCTATATTAGACTGCTGAACAATGAAAAGAAAGTTGAGAATGATATTTATAGACAAATTAGAGAACTATGCATTAACAATAGAGTTATAATTGTAGGAGATGTGTGAGGCTGAGGATTTTTTTTTTTAAACTGTTTAGGGCTGTTCACTCAGTCAATACTCAGTTGCATCTCCAACAGGCAATCTAAAAATAGGGGAATATTTGGGAAGTAGTGACCACAATAGGTCCAGTGTAAGAATAGAATTTTTTTTAAATGTCAGCAACAAGGAAACTTGACTGGGGGGGGGGGGGGGGGAGAAAACAACTTGTAGTGAGATTAGGTTACCCAAATTCAATGCAAGGGGAAAAATAACTATTGGAAATATTTAAACAGGAGTTGGAAAGGGTACAAATGAAGCATATTTTAAGAAGGAAAAAGGAGTGTGTTGAAGGCTGGAGTTCCATTGATGAATAAGGAGATTAGATCAAATTTGAAACATAAAAAAGCAGCACCTACAGGTTAGATAATAAAAATAAAAACCACAGCAAATACAAAGAATATAGAAAAGCCAAGGAAAGGGAGTTTAGGGAAAAGTGAGAAAATTAGCAAAAAGCATAAAGGGCAATAAAAAGCACATTAGTCGAAAGAGGATAATCAAGGTAGGACCAGGGTTGCAAAGAAATAAAGGAGCCATGGTTGTCTTAGAAAATGATGAAATAGCTGAGATACTTAAGTACTTTGCCTCAGTTTTCAAGAGATGGATATTGAAATTGTAGAACTACCAAAGTTGGATGTAGAACAGCTAGTGGAGGTTACTATTCAAAGAGAAGTCATACTAAAGAAGTTACTTAAACTTAAGGTAGACACCTCACTGATACCTGATGGTTTGCATCCAAGGACAGTGAGGGAAGCTATGGAAGAGATGGTGGAAGTTCTGACTATAGAGCTGCAAAATGTGGTAGAAAGGAAAGTTGTACCACAGGACTCGAGGGTGTGAAATGTAACTCCCCTCCTCAAAATGGAGACTGAAATAAACTAGTAAATGATTGGCTAGTCTTCTTTCAGTTGATAAGCTATCCGTGTATAAAACAGGATGACATTGCTAAACACTTGGGAGAAACAGGGCCAGCTTGATCAACTGTTACAGACTTCTTTGAAGAAATAAGAGGATGGATAATGGAAATGCATGGATGTGTGTTATATGAATTTTCAAAAGCATTTGAACAGGTGCCACATAAGAGACTTGGGATAAAGACAAGCAAAATTGAACAAAATGTGGCCGTATGGATAGAAATACAGTTGGAGGTTAGAATGCAAAGAATGGAGGTAGAATAAAGTTTCTTGAACTGGGAAAGATGTGAATGTTCCAAATGGGTCTGTGCCAGAGTTGTTATTTACTATATTCATAAATGTCTTGAACTGTAAGAATTGAAGAAACAATATTGAAATTTGTTTGCCATTAAATTTAGTGATATGGAAAATTGGCAAGGATTATGAAAAGTTGCATGAGCAACTAGCAGCTTGGGCAGATAGGTGGAGATACAGTTCCATGTAGAAACCTGTGAAGTAATGTATTTTGTAAGTAAGAACAGGAAAACAAAAATGCACATTGAATAATGAAGGTTTTAAATGCAGTAGAGCTGCGGAGGGTGGTGTACAGATATGTATGTCATTAAAGGTGCAAGCACAAGTCGATAAGGCCATAAAGAAATAGACTGTAGAAACAAGTTGAAGATGATCACAAAGAATTAAAAGGGAGGTTAAAAATATTCTAACCTTACAGAGGATGGTTAGAATTTGGAATTCTCTGCCACAGACTTGTTGAAAATGAGTCCATAAATACTTTTAAAAGGGGTTTGGGTAGCTGCTTGGAAAGGGAAATATTGAAGGGCCAGAAAAGTGAGCAGGCGAGTCAGACTATAATAAAAGTAGAAAACGTTGGAAATGCGAAGTAGATCGGGCACTATTCGTCAAGCGAGCACAAGTTGATGTTTTGGGTGTGGAATCCTTCCTCAGAACTGGAAGATGTTACAGATGAACAACTTTAAAAAGAACAATGGAAAGGGGTTGGGGGGAGGGGGTGGTGGGTGTGAAGCACACTGACTGACTGCACACACAGAAAAAGAAATAGAATGACTTGTAAAGTGCTCAGGCAGAGAGCAGGAGAAGGTTAAATGGTGGAAGTGACTTGCACCTGAGAGAGAAATTAGAGGAATAGATTGTGAATACACCAGCGCAGACTTGATGGCTTCAAGGGTGATGTCACTGCTGCCAAGCAAATGTCGTATAGTAAGCAGCCCCTGTGCTTTTGATGCAATATTATTGGAAGTGACAAAAAAATTGCATTACAGGAAATGATGTAATAGGCCTCTGCTTCATAGAGATGTGACTCAAAATAGAATCCTTTAATTAGATTATTTGTGGTTCCAAAATGATAGATATTGGGGATGAGGCTTAGTTATAATTTTCCTAATTTTAGTCAAAGGTTACAGTGTATATTCTCATGTAAATCTTAATGGCATTTTTTTAATGGATTGCGGTTGAAATAGTTTTCCCACCTTTAAGAAACTTGCAAGACCGATGAGATCAAAAAAAGTTGATTTATTATTTCTATGGTGAAAAATTGATTCAGAAATTTGGTCAAAATGTTTAATTCTGCACCCAAACTCCACCTAACTGATCAAAGTGCTATAGTGACCTTTAGTGGCAGAATCTCGGTATTCTAAGCATATTCAAACATATGAAACATACAAAATTAACGGGTAGGAAAAGACCAGCTGGTCCATCAAGCTTGCCCCAGAGTCTCATGCAGCTAATTTCCACTGGTCTGTCAGATTCGCTAATGTCAAGCCCTACTTCCCTTAAAAAAAAATTCAGGATCATAGACTAGTAGCATTTTCAGCCTAGGAAAGTACTGGACAAGAAAGTATCTGTCTTAATGAATATATACACAATGGCTCTTATTCATTTACAACTGTGGATAACGAGGATCAGATTTATCCTGAACAATAAATTCAAAATTCATACAACCTATCTTTTTTAATTGAAAAATTTGATTTTTTTTAAAAGTAAGCCATGAAGCTGCTGGCTGTTAAAGTTATTGAATGTATAAAATGTCCTGGAATATTGCTGTCTATCTTTGAATTTTGTATTAACACATTTTGCATACTCTGGCTGAATAGTCTGTTTAAAATATTACCTTTCTTTCACCAATGAACAAAAATATACTGTAATTGAATTGACAGGTGCTAATTGGAAATTTGCATTTTATCATCCTCTATAAAGACTAGAAACACCAATAATTCTTAATTGGTATCTGTCAATTACCATGTAATGTTTGGCTTCTCATTTCAGTATTCATTATTTTGAGACTATCACTTCTACTATAGCTTGCATTTATGCAGCACCTTTTAATGTTTTTTTTCAAGAAGTCCCAAGACACTTAATAGATGCAAGGAAGGCAGAACCTGAGCCAGGAAGATAGAGATTGGGAAAGCTTGGCCAATGAGATGGAATTTGAGGAGGTTTTTCCAAGGAGAAAAAGCTGGCCAAGAGGGAGGGGATTCCAGAGACGAGGATCCAGATTGCTGAAGGCTTTGCCACTTATGGTGTGGAAGAAGGGGATGCACTAAAGGACTGTGTCAGGGATACAGTGTTTGGTGAGGGTGTACTGGCATGGATTGAAAATTGGTTAACAGAGAGTAGGAATAAATGGGTCTTTTTTGGGGTGGCAGGCGGTGACTAGTGGGGTACCGCAGGGATCAGTGCTTGGGCCCCAGCTATTCACAATATATGTCAATGATTTGGATGAGGGAACCAAATGTAATATTTCCAAGTTTGCTGACGACACAAAACTAGGTGGGATTGTGAGTTGTGAGGAGGATGCAAAGAGGCTTCAAGGCGCTTTAGACAAGTTGAGTGAGTGGGCAAATACATGGTAGATGCAGTATAATGTGGATAAATGTGAAGTTATCCACTTCGGTAGGAAAAACAGAAAGGCGGAGTATTATTTAAATGGTGATAGACTGGGAAATGTTGATGTAGAAAGGGACCTGGGTGTCCTTGTACACCAGTCATTGAAAGCAAACATGCAGGTGCAGCAAGCAGTTAGGAAGGCAAATGCTATGTTGGCCTTCATTGCAAGAGGATTTGAGTACAGGAGCAAGGATGTCTTACTACAGTTATACAGGGCCTTGGTGAGACCACACCTGGAGTACTGTGTGCAGTTTTGGTCTCCTTACCTAAGAAAGCATATACTTGCCATTGAGGGAGTGCAGCAAAGGTTCACCAGACTGATTCCTGGATGGCGGGACTGTCGTATTAGGAGAGATTGGGTCGACTAGGCCTGTATTCACTAGAGTTTAGAAGAATGAGAGAGGATCTCATTGAAACGTATAAAATTCTGACAGGGTTAGACAGACTGGATGCAGGGAGGATGTTTCCCCTGGCTGGGGGATCTAGAACAAGGGGTCACAGTCTCAGGATAAGGGGTAGGACATTTAGGACTGAGATGAGGAGAAATTTCTTCACTCAGGGTGGTGAACCTGTGGCATTCTCTACCACAGAAGGCTGTGGAGGCCAAGTCACTGAATATATTTAAGAAGGAGATAGATAGATTTCTAGACGCAAAAGGCGTCAAGGGGTACGGGGAGAGAGCGGAAATATGATACTGAGAGGATCAGCCATGATCATATTGAATGGTGGAGCAGGCTTGAATGGCCTACTCCTGCCCCTATTTTTCATGTTTCTAAGACTGGAGAAGATTGCAGACATATAGTGGAGCAAGACCATGGAGGGATTGAAGGAGAAGGATTATAAATTTAGAGTTAGGGATGGGGAGTCAATGTAGGCCAGTGAGGATAGGGGTGATGGGAAAGCAGACTATTGAAGCGGATGGTATCGATGACAAGAGGGTGGAGTTTGTGGCAGGGACAAACGACTGGCTTCCGTCTTCCCAATGCTGAGCTAGAGAAAATTATGACTGATCCAAGACAGGATATCCGACAAGCACAGCACAGAGACAGTCAAGGGGTCGTGCGAAGTGGTTGGACAGTTGGAGCTGGGTGTCATCAGAGTGCATGTGGAAGCTGGTCCTGTATTTGCAGATGTTACCAAGGGGTCGAAAATGGATAAATAATGGGGGATGGGGGAGGATATATTCTTGCCCCTGGTTCCTCCCGTGTTTGTGATTCTGGTCACTGTTGGCTGCTGGTTACCATGTTGGGCCAGTTTCTGCTAATTTTGCCTCTTTTATTCTGCCTTTTTAATATGTTCGTTTGAAAATCTTAAAAGGGGAGGAGGAAAGCCAACCATAATTCATGAATCCGGACACTTTGGTGCAGTAATGGTGTGTGTGCTGTTTGAGCACCTAAACTATTCTATAACTGACCTTCAAGTCTGAAACTGCAAGTGTTGCATGTACAACAAAAGCCCATTTGTGTGCCAACTCCGAATGACCATTTGTATGCTATAGTTCAGGAGAAAGCCTCTAATTCTTCAGTCAAACTAGAAACTACTGACTCAAACCAGTTTTGCAGCTGCCGCAGGTATGCAATGTACAAGCCAATTTTATTTTGAGAACATTGAGAGTATGTTGGTCGTGTTCACAGCGAACCTTTTATGGCGTGCTCTGTGAACTTAAAAAAAAAATTAAGATTGTCAAAAATTAATTTTTAACAATTTGCCTGCTTCCATGATGCTTACTTAAGCTGACAGCATAAGAGGCAGTAAAGTACAATGTTTGCTTGTTTTATTGTCTTGTATTAATTTAAATAGAAAACTATTTTCTACAGGACTGCTGTAATTTTTAGAATATGTTGAAAGAACTGATAAGAAAGTGACATGTTAAAAAAATATATATATAATTCAGCATGAAAAATGAGGAAATTCACACACTTGAACCTACTTGTGTTGAAATTTCAAATGGAATACTTTGAATACAAATTAAGTACTGATACAGCACCATCAAGTAGCATTGTAAATCTTTTTGGGGATGAACAATTATTTAAATATAGTTAATGGACCTTGAAGGAATTGAAAGAGAAGTTGAGGAAAAGTGGACCTCAGTTTAAATCTGGACCTCCTGTGTTTCTTCTCTTCCCCTGCCCGCCCCCACCCCCAAGTTTCAATAATATTTTCACAAGTTGAAGTATCAATCATTATGGATTATGCCACAAAAATCTGTCTGTCACTTGGCTTAACATTGTGCCTAAGAGCTCATCAACAGTTGCCACCATAATGCAGTGCAGGTGTTAATGGACTGCCTGGGACTTTCATAGACCCTATTCTTCATTTAGTTGAACTCAGCTAAGAATAGGATTGAAGAATTAAATCCTGTTACCTGGCCATGGAGGAATTTTGGCTGATTTCTGTACTCGTGAAATTAAAGTCTCATCCGAATGATGGCACCTCCAACAGTGCAGCATTCATTCAGTACTGCACTGAAGGGTCAACCTAGATTCTGTGCTGAAGTCACTGGAGTGGGACTTGACTTGGAGGTAGTGTTGTGGTTCATAATATGAGCTGACTTGAAGCAGCTGTACATCCCTGGTCATACTGCAGGGAGAGCTGAATGTGATGGATATGCACTGAGCTATATAGTGATCTAATCAAGTCAGATTCCATTTATGCATGCAAGATTGATGCAAATTCCAGTTGAAAGGAAACAACCCCTATTAAAGGGGCAGAAAATACAACAGTTGGGAGATATTCAGCTGCAGCAAGATTTAAATCTCTATTTTAGATTATTCTAATTGGATCGCCTTGTACATTTAGCACAGTCAGGTTTCCGCTACTGTATTTATCTCCTTTTAGTAGATGTATACAAAACTTCTAGCTGCCTGATGAATTGTGTGTAACAAATGACTTGTAATAAACCATTACTACTTGTACCCTGTCCTGGCCATCACAAACTGTAGTCCAAGTAACACTCTTAAGTGGTATTTAGTATTTTCTATGATCTTGCTGTAAACTGGCCTACTATAATATGCAAAGTATATCACTTGCAGGCATTAACCTGTCAAATGTCCATATCACTTTTTCAATTTCACTTGCACATAATGCTCACAATTTTATTTTGTGTACAAGTTTAACATGAATCTGGTAAGTAGAAACCATATCAGTAGTTGCACATTTCAGCTGACCTTGATGAACCATTTAAGCTTCACTTTCTTCAAGTCACCAGCTGAACTGCTTAAAACACACACACAACTATGTTGTTGTACATGGTACATGTGAAGGAGGAGAAAAAAACTTGTCAATCCTCTTTAACCTGGAATGTACACCATGCCCAGACTCTTAGAAGTTGATCGAAGTATAATCTTTTAGTTCTTTTAAAGGAGAATGAAAATTTGCCTCATTTTGGTGCTTCCTGATGAGCCTAAAGATCACAATGCTGAGCTAGAGATTCTTTATACCAGCATTGACGTTCCTGGTAATAGTTAACATAACAATAAATATGGGATGATGATTGTTCAATGGGGGCATCACTTACCTAACATGTTGTGGATGCCTCTACCACAGTACCCATCACCAACAAAATACAGATTAGAAATTGAGCCAAGCTGGCCCCATCAACTTCAAGTTGTACATTGATGAGAATAATAGACAACTGGGAGTTATTACAAGTTTTGGGTTTAGATAACTTAAAATGTTCAAGTTTTGACTTGTGATTTACAGTGAGGTTTGAACGCCCCTATAGGGATACCTCGTCAATGAGTTCAGATCTCACTGTAAACCAAAGGGACAAACCTTGATCATTTTATAAAAATCATCTGAATGGCGATGTTATTCAAACGTTTACTCCGTTTCACATCAGTCATTTTCTTTGTGGTTGAGCTCCTCTTTCTGTTCACAGAAGTTGTGCGTCTCAGCTACAAATGTGCAATAGAGATGTCAGAACAGAGCAAATGTACCTCTGTAGAGAGGTACTATTCAATGACTGGTATTTTTGTTGACTGTGCAGAAAGTCTTGTCTGTTCAGCTTCAGTCTTGTAACTCTCTCTCTCTTGGTGTCATTATTTAACAAACTGTTTTTATTTTCCAGAAGTAGAACTTCTTCAGGATCTCCCCATCCAAAAAACACAAAGAAAGTTCACTTTATCAAAAATATGCGGCAATATGACACAAGAAATAGCAGGTAATTTGTACAAAAGTAGACATACAAAACTTTCAATGGTAACTTGCGCAAATGACGTGAGAAGCAATTATGCTAGTGGATTGATTTATCTTAACACTTCATTAAATGTGTGTGTGTGTTTGTGTGTGTGTGTGTATAACTTCCCTGTTAACATTCGTGGCTTCATGTTTATCAAGGAATATACTTGGGTGCATTCACACTACAATGTAGTATCGGTGCAATATGTTGCATCATCGCTGTAGTCCTAGTGTGATTACAGCCTGAAGCTGGAGTTGGGGACCCAACCTGACAGCGAAGTGGGTGAGGCTTTGACCTTTTCTTCTCACTCTAATGATGGTGCAAAGCTTCAACCATTTTGTACTGATGGTAAATGTATCCTTAATTGGAGTCCCCAAGTTCTCGAAATCCCATTCCAGTGAGATTACTGAGCACAAAAGGTAGTAGAACCATTCTTATTTTTGTAATTACATAGTGTGGACATTTATATTAAGTGGCTATGTTTCATATCCGAGTAGGTATCTAAATTCGAGACATTCCCTCAACCGAATAGGCAACCATTTAACAAAACCTGCACTACCAGGGAGGGTGAAAATTGTTTTGTTAGCAGCAGATGAATTGCTACTTTATGTAATGTTTTAAACCTTCATCTAGCTTGCTATTTTTTTCATTTAATCTCTTATTACAAAGAACCCTTAACTAGGTTCAAAATAAGAACTTTACTGTTCGGACCCTAAGAATGTTCAGATGTTAAATTGCTTGTTTCCCTACTTTACTTGGGTGGTTCTTGCAATGAAATTGCTACATTTTATCCACCTTCAAAGAAGCTATGCTTGTTCATGATATATGCTTACCTGCAGCAAACTTGGTATGTATATTTGCATATGTGCTCAGCCCAGATTCCACTCCTAACTTTAGTATTATTTGTGTGTGACATATTCCTTAGGTAATAGTACACTTGGAAGAGACAGTGTCATCAATACCCTACTTCACTGAGCTCCACTAAGGGAAATAATTCATGCCCATACAATCTATTCGCCCCCCCGCCCCCCTTGCCATTATCCCGCTATGAACTCCTCCCTTCCCTTGTGCCTTGTCCTCATGGCCTTGGCCTTTTGCCAACAAGCAGTATCAACCTTTTTGATGTGTATTATCATTTTAAATGTGCAGGACTGATTTCATATTGCAGTGTCTCTTTGGGTAAACTGTGGAGTGATGTGCACTGACTTAACTAAAAAAATGTGTAAGCATATGTAACTCAAACTTCTAATATTTTTAAACAGTACTCCTTTCCAAAGCAGAAACAGAACACTGGTCAAGTGGCCATAGAATGTAGAAAACATACCACAATCGTAGAATTTTACAGCGCAGAAGGAGGCCATTCAACCCTTCACACCTGTACCTACTCTCTGGAAAAGCTATACACTAAGACTCGTACCCTTAGTTTTTATTTTTTTCAAATATTTATCCAGTCCCTTTGAAAAGCTATTATGGATTCTGTTTCCACCACTCTTTCTGATGGTGAATTCCATATCCTAACAGCCCTCTCTGTATGTTTAAAAAAAACCTCTCTTAACCTCTCTCTGCATTCTTTTAGTAATCTTAAATTTATGCCCTGTAGTTACCAACTCATCACCCAGTAGAAATACTTTCCCCATTTGCCTAACAAAAATCTCATAATTTTCAACAGCTCTATCAGATCTCCTCTTAGCCTTTCTTGTACTAATAAAAAAGCCCCAGTTTCTGTAGTTTCCCCTAATAAAAGCTCTCGCCCATGATATAGTGAATCTTTCATGCGCCCTCTCCATGGCCTTAGCTCTTTGCTCCACAGTAAGGTGCAAAAAACCGGACATGCTATTCCAACTGCCTAACCAATGAATCTATTTACCTTGCATTTCTCCACATTAAATGTCATGAGATGCCTATCGGCCCAATCTACTAACCTATATTTGTACTCCTGAAGTCCTCTTCACAGTGAACCAGGCTCCTGATTTTTGTCTGCAAATTTTGATAGTCTCTTCTATACCTAAAGTCCTGATCTCATATATTGAGAAGAGCATTGTTCTCAACACTGACCCCTGAAGTACACTGTTATTTACCCTCTCTAGTCTGAAAAACATCCATTAATCACTATTTTTGGTTTACTGCCCTGTAACTTCCTATCTATGCTACCACATCCCTGGCTCAATGCCATCAAGGCACCTTATCAAAATGACTTTTGAAAATCCATATGCCCAACATCCACTGAATTTCCTGCATCAATACACTCCATCACTTCCTCAAAGAGCTCTATTAAATGACTTGACTTTTACAAATATGTGCTGGCTGCTCGTAACTAAACCTAAATGAGTAATTTTATCCTGTATCTAGGAGCGTACGCACGCAGGTTAGGCTGGCTTGCATATTGTTACCTGGTTTATCCCTTTCAGCTGTGATTCAGTGGGTAGCACTCTTGCCTCCGAGTCAGAAGGTTGTGGGTTCAAGACCCACTCCAGAGACTTGTGCACAAAAATCTAGGCTGACACTCCAGTGCAGTGCTGAGGGAATGCTGCACTGTTGGAGGTGCCGTCTTTCGGATGAGACGTTAAACCGAGGCCCCGTCTGCTCTCTCAAGTGGACGTAAAATATCCCATGGCACTATTTCAAAGAAAAGTAGGGGAGTTATCCCTGCTCTCCTGGCCAATATTTATCCCTCAATCAACATAACAAAAAAAAACCAGATTATCTGGTCATTATCACATTGTTGTTCGTGGGAGCATGCTGTGCGCAGATTGGCTGCCACGTTTCCTACCTTACAACAGTGACTACACTTCAAAAGTACTTAATTGGCTGTAAAGCACTTTGGGACATCTGGTGGATGTGAACGATACTATATAAATGCAAGTCTGTCTTTCTTTTCTTTCCACTCTTTGAGCAGAGTTGTTAAATTAGCAACCCTCCAGTCCTCTAGCACAACTTGCATATCCAAGTATGTTTAAACTATGTGGTCAGAGCCAACACACAACCTGTGAATGGTGTTATTATAGTGTGGACAAATCGCGAGATATTCTATTGTCTGCTACATATTCTGCTGTGAAATATTTTCCCCTAAATAGTCTTCAGGTTATGGTATGTAAAAATTACACTTAATAACTATTTTCTGTTACATGTAGACCTATGTGCAATAGTGAACTAATGCCTGATTTTTATTTGTTTCATTTAAGGATAGTTCTCATCTGTGCTAAAAGATCACTGTGCTCGGCTTTTTCTGTACTGCCTTATGGAGAATGTAATCAGAATAGGTAAGAATATTTTGTTTTAAACTGAACTCAAAAGTGGAATTTTCTATTGTACTGGATAAAATCATTTTTTTTTAAACTTCATTATACACAAGTGAAACCCAATTCAGTCCAAGGGTGCTTTCACACCACACTGTAGCATCACTGTAAAGCAATTTTGCTACGCACTTTGCAGCCTGAATCCTGGCTCCAGTCCTGAGCTGACACTAGTCTAGAGTGAGACTCCCCGGAGAAGGTAGTCTCACTCCACTTCGTAGTCAGTTTGGGCCTTAATACCTAATTTACACTGGCGAAGCTTGTGAAGCCGTAACAACTTGCACCAATGCTAAGCCAGTAGTGAGAAGCCAAACCCAATAAAAAAATGACAGGTAATGAGTTTCTCTTGCTGGTATTCAGCTGTGGAGCCCACCAGTGTCTATACTGTCAGGAATATGATATTTGGAATAAAACCCCTTCAAAATTTCATAAATTCCAAATTGGAAAAGACTGTAGCATTTGTACTTGCAAGCAGGACTTTAAAAAAAAAAAAACCTGTTCAGCTCCAGTTTGTGATTATAAACGAGAAATGAATGTATTATGCCTTTGTCTGTAAATTCAACTCCTGGAAAAAGGTTGAAGTTATTCCTTGTTGATGATATAACATGACGTGAACTACTTTTCGTGCCCCTTCTATTAACTGGTGGGTGAACTGCCCACTACATTGGGAATCGTCGATGTAATTTTGGTCACAATTTTTGTTCTAATATTTGTATGATTTGGTAATTAATATTTGGTTATGGATAACATAACCAGAATTCCCAGTTTGACCTGTCCTGTCACCCCTTTTACAGCTGCTTAGTATTCCTGTCCTCTGTGTACTTGAGAATTTTACTTCATCACACATCAGGGATCACCTTGAAACTAGCTCATTCTTCTAAGCTACATTAATTAGTAGTTGTTTAGAGTGAAGCATCTGTTTGCGATCCATGAAGGTAAGTGTGAACAGAAGAGTGTACTAATTGGCAGACCAAAGCAAAGTTGGACAAATTTAACACTTCCCTTCTCAGCTCAAACTAGAATGATCCATCCCATTTTGCCACTTTGAAGGCTGCTCAGCTTGTCATAAATTTGGTTAAAATTTAAAAAATGCTGCTTAAGTCGATTTAACCCACACATTGTGTGTTTTTAATCTGCCTGTCTCTGTGTACTGATTTCTGGACCCAGTCTACCTTTTCTACTATGTGTTGTATTGACTCTGCTGAGAATGAGGCACTGATTACACAGAAGATGTCCCTGACTGGCTGTTACTTAGCGTCTAGATTTGCAGCAGTTTGAAATGGTGATTTGTTGGTTGTGATCCAAAGTCTAAACTGATGAATTTCCGCTACTGCTTTGTGCATTTGTGTTGGTACTTTTTGTGGTGCACTAACTGGATAAAAATTGACCCACATTCTGCATATTTTCTGAAGAGGCAGCCTGAGTGCAGCTGAAGCTGTAGCACTAACTGTTTCTGCTGATGCTGTTAAGATGGCAGCAGCACCAGTGGCAAGGTGCTGCTGGAACTGCAGGCCTGCTTCTGCTTTTAGGTTCCACAGTATTATGCATTCAGTGCCGAAAATGCAATGCAACAGTTGAGGTCTATGGTGAGTGTCAGCCGTGGCTCAGTTGGTTGCACTCTTGCCTGTGAGTCAGACAGTTGTGGGTTCAAGTCCCACTCCTGAGACTTGCACACACAAATCTAGGCTGAGGGAGTGCTGCACTGTCTGAGGTGCTGTCTTTCGGATATGCTCGCAGGTGGATGCAAAAGATCCCAGGGCACTATTTCGAAGAAGAGTAGGGGAGTTATCCCCGGTGTCCTGGCCAATGTTTATTCGTCAACCCACATCACCAAAACAGATTATCTGGTCATTATCACATCGCTATTTGTGGGACCTTGCTGTGCGCAAATTGGCTGCCGTGTTTCCCACATTACAACAGTGACTACACTTCAAAAGTACTTCATTGGCTGTAAAGCGCTTTGGGACAACCTGAGATCGTGAAAGCGCTATAGAAATGCAAGTCTTTCTTTCTATGGTAGTTATTAATTACATTAATATTTTAGAAGTTCTCATTTTTGTTCCTGCTAGTAACCATTTTATACTGAGGGGGAGTTGCAGTCATAAATAGTGTGTTGTTGTCGTCCTTTTTGTAATTTATGGGGCCACTGCGATGGGAACGGATGCTTTGAAGAGGAAACTGCAATAGACATTCCATAAGCCTGCAAAGGGCAGAATGGAAAATTATAGCTGGCAGACCCATAGGAAAATTGTGTATTGTTTTCTTCATTATCAGGAAAAAGCCTTGTGATCTGGTTTCAGCTTGAGCATGATGTGTGTTTGGGAAGTTTATTTTGGTAAACTGCAGTTCTATCACCAAAATTAATTTGGGTCTAATGAGTGCAAAGCAGCCAATGAATAACTGATATTCAAAATTCTAGTTGCTTTGTGATGTTTAGTTTGATACGTTTCTCAGTTTATTTTTATACTTTATGTGAAAAGACTTCCTGCAGCCTTGATTTCTGAATGAGCTATAAAGGAAACAAGTTCCTTTCATTGTGTACTTTGCATCTATTATATGTGTAGACCACTCCTTCAATATTTATCCATATCTTCAGTGTTTTCTAACTGCTATAAGAACCTGGATTTGGCATTTTCTTCACACAGCGACAGTAAACTGGAGGGACCAAGACAACGTAATCCTTCTGGTGGTGTTTCATCCTCAACAGACATGCTGCTTGGACTTGAGGGAGTTGAACTTGCTGCAGATGGAAAGGTAACAATTATCTGTATTGCATAAGGCAAGGCAGTGTGAGCTTTTAAGGGGTGTATAGGGTGATTGTATTTTCAGACATTTTTATTCAATGTTAGAATATACATACATACATGGTCTAAAATTATTGCTGATCTAGTTGTTAATCTGGCAGCAAAACAATAAATTTAGGCTGATTGGGAGCTCTGGTAATATCTTAATTAGCTCATCCTTCTAACTTTTAAGATAACTTTTGTGCAAGAACTAACTAAATTGCCATGTTTTTTTTTTTAAGTATTCTAAAATGAGCTGCATTGAACATTGTCTATAAAATGAGTTAGTGTAGGGAGTTGTTTATACCTCTTCAAGACAATTGTGTTTGTCCAACTTGAAAATTAAAACATATCCCAACATATTAACTCAGCTGGCTTTTGTTTGCGTGTGTGTTTCTCATTTTACTTTGTCATTAAAATGTAGTTGTTTTAATGAAGTAACTGCATCTTTTGAAAGGTGAATTAAAAGTACTTAAGTTTGGGTAGTTCAATAACTAAGAGTCCAATCTTGTACAATTAACCAGTGTAAGCCTGGGCTCTGATGATATACTTCCCGTCTCGATCATGAAGCAGTATTGATGGATCTGAATTCCTACATTAGATTATCCTGTCTGAAGTTTTAATGTGGCTTCTGTCTGCACTTTAAAAAAAAAAAATCTGAGATTTGTAGATGCATAATTTATTTCTGTGCACTTCGTGTATCTCTTAAAATGTGATCTGAAAAATTCAGTGACACTTTCTTTATTTTACTACTTCAGCTGTAAAATTAATTTTATTACTTGACTGAACTACAAAACTTCAAGCGACATTTTTCAGTCGTCGTAATAGACCTGGGAGTAATGTGTAACATTATTTACTGTGTGTTTCTTCCTGTTTCGCAGTCAGTTTCATATGCACAATTCCTTTATCCAACCAATGCCTTTGTGATGCCAAAAGATATACCAGAGATTTCCGCTTCAGTAGCACAGGTTCGAAATAGCATCCATCGGAGTTTTACACCAGGAAGACACGGAACTGCCACAATAGCAATGGAATTAGGTAAAATAAAAGTGGTATATGTCTAAAGTATTTTTGGAAGGAAAAAGTGCTGTTTGGATAGTGTAGCACTACAGTCTAAACTGCACCTACTATTTAACCAGTTTTTTTTAACGTTGATACAGAAAGTGTGACTTGTATATGTACTCGTACAGGTACCTTGGACCGGAGAGACATTTACATATCTAAACCCAGAGAAATAGCTATTTTTGCTACATGAGCAACTTTTAAATCTGTTACTTTACTGATTTAAAAATAATGGAAAATTCAAGCCGTATGTGACTAGATTTTCAAAGCTGCATACCTTTTTTTTAAAAAGTCTAAAAGTCTTGGCTCTTGCATTGTCTATGGCTATGAGCAATGTTTTTAATGCAGACTTTAAATTCCTTCTGGGAATACCAATTTGTTCTAGTTAAACTGAAAGTTGAATTCCCAAATTTGTAGTTTATTGAAAGCATTTGGATTGGAAATAAGTATATTACCTAGTGTCTTTGCTTTTTTTTCCTCATGTATGTGGCCAAGATTTGCATTAACCACTTGTATCAAAATTATCTAGCTTGTATAAAATGGTGAACAGTTTCACCCACCCTGTTAAGTATAGCTCTCTTTCCCGTTTATGATCTGCTGCCCCACTGCGAACACATTAGAATGGCAAGACTAGTGGAAGACACTGCCTGGTTTGCAATGCATTGGGAGGCTGTACTATAGTCTGAGTTGATTTGCCTCCTAAACTGCTTGAGATTTTCTCTTGTCTGAACATCCAGCTGTTAGTGTGCATTATGCTCCAAGCCAATTATTCTGAATGTTAATACGATAGCAAAATACTGCGGAGTTCTGACGAAAGGTCTTCGACCTGAAACGTTAACTGTGTTTCTCTCTCCACGGATGCTGCCTGGCCTGCTGAGTTTTTCCAGCGTTTTCTGTTGTTATTCTGAATGTTAAGCTTGTATACTGCATATTGAGTGTCTAATAATAAAGGTGCATGTCTCAGGCCTGTGTTGCTTTCTGTCTTCATCTAGGTAGTGAAACTGGAGACTTAATAGAATACGATCCTAATCTTCTTGATGACCCCCAGTGGCCATGTGGAAAACACAAACGGGTTCTAATCTTTGCATCCTATATGGTAAGAACTTTTTGAATATTATTCAACTGTATTTCAAATACAATTTTCTACTTCCAATTCTGTAAAAGTATAACAATTTCCTCTGATCCTCGGCATGGTATTTAAAACCTTTTTCATTCTAATCAACCACAACTGTTGTCAATTCCTCTTTCCATTGTGTTCTTGAAATTCTGGTGCCTCAGTGATTAAATACTGACTACTGAATCATTTAGGAAGAAAAAACATTAATACTCTTCGTATAGATTTGTTTTGTTTTTTAAGTGTCTTGTGATTTTGCAGACATTTTGTTTTTAACATAAACTTATTTCTAGTGAGCCAAGACATTGTTGATGTAAATGTAGAATGTCACACCACAGAAACTTGTCATGGTTTGTATGACTGTTTCACAATAGTAAGAGATTGTGGACTGTTGAGTTACCCACATATTCATTATTATTTCATTACAGGTAAATTAATTGAGATTGTTGAGACCCATACCAAGCAAATAAAATAAATTTGTAGAGGTGGACTGAGAAATGGCAGTTTAAAAAAAATTTTTATTTCTCTTTTTGTTATACCAATATTAGTGATTTAATCTGTATTCTGAATGCTACCCCTCTGGTGTTTCATTGAAATGCTGCAAAACGATTGCACTGCTGTTGAAATCTTGACCAAAATGTGAATCTTGTCTCTTTTGGCATATTCTGTATAGCTGGCTTGGGATGATATATTGTTATGGAGGTACTCTGCATTTATAGTGACAAAGTGCCCAAATGCAATAGTTTTACAATGGTAGTATACTGAGTCATTAATGTTACATGTAACCTAGTCAGCTGTGTGATATGAATTCTACTGTGCTGATTGCATTTAATTTGAATGGACAGCTAGATTAATGAAATTAGTCCTACCTAGGAAGTCATTTGTGAGATGAAGGCTTTTTTTAAAAGCTCAAATCAAAGGGCCGGAGTGATGTGATCTGAACTAGTTCTGATCGCCTGGGGGGTTGGAGAGGAATTTGCCAGATTATTTTCCCCCAAATTGGCCTGGGTTTCTATGGGCCAGAAATTCGGCTCCCTGGCTTCCCGCGGGTGCAAGGATCACACGCGCACCTACCTACCGCGCCTGCCGTTGACCCCTGGGCCCGCGGGGGATTCCGGTCCTGGGCCTCCTCCAACTGCCGGCGCGCAGTGCTTGCGTATCCCAGGGGCGTAGTTAGTGCGATGCGTCTCCTGGGATCACGTGGGCCATGGAGAGCCAATGGCAGCAGACCATCTTTCATTCATAGATTTGACAGACCTGTCAAATCTATGAATACAGATCGGCCCCAAAACATCCCTAAAACTACAAATACATTTTTTTTTTTAATCACATTTTTAAAATAACTATAAATTACATTAACTAATTACATTGAAAAAATTAATTACACTTTTTAACGGGGCTAAAACTAAACTTACCTTTCTTTAAAGTAATTAAAAAAGCTAAATCTGTGGGAAAAAAATGTTTAAATTTTAATAAAATCAACACTTACCTTGTTAAAAGAAGGCCTTGCACCTCCTTTTTCAATGTGCATCTTCTCCGTGCTTACCCTCACGGAGGAACCTGTATATAAAAAAAAAAAACCCGAAGTGCGAGGTCTACGCGCTGCCTCTCCGGTGTGCGCGTTCGACCTCTGAACCCCTTCCTTCAGGGGAACGGAAGTGCCGGTTTCTCCCACATGCGCAGTGCATGCAAGAAACCGGCACTTTTGTTCCGTCCACGGGTGAGTACATAGTGCGTACTCACCCGTGACGAGCCTAATTTCTGCCCCATTCTCTTTTTTTGCCTCTCCCAGGAGATCACATGGTTTTGGGTGTATATATTGTGATACACAAGGTATCACAATTGTGAGAGACAGGCTCGATGGACCAGTGGGTCTCTTCCTGTCCGTCATTGTTCATAGCTCTGGCAGTCATCATTGCATCCTGCAATTCAGAGTAAGCATACTCTAAAGAATAAACTATAAAAATAAGGGAATTTAATTTAGCTTGTACAGACTTTGCAGTACTGTGTTGCATCATTTTGTCTCATTCATATTTACTCTTTGATCAAATTCTCTTTTTTTAAATTGTCTGAGGTGTTTTATTTACCCTAAAGGTCATTAATATCTGAGTAAAATTGTCATTTGAGTAAATGGAGATGAGCTTCCTTCAATTAACATGAGTTTTTATTTAGACGTACGTCAATGATTTTCCATGGTTTCTCATACTAGTGAGAGCTGGTTCCAGAGTTGAATTCCGGTTACCTTTCTTACAAGCCATGGGTCTGATTTGGTCTGTGCTAACCATGTGGTATTATCCAGCACATACTTAACAGGGACCAATCAGGAAGAAGGGGTGTGTTTGTGTAGATAATGTGCATACCTACATACCTTGTTATAAAGATAGGCTCACTGCACAAACTGAAAACCAACTCCTGCTTGTATGTTGTAGCCATAGTGGTTTATCGTTCAGTTCAGTTGATGGTATCGTAGAATTACTTTGTGTCATTGAAGCTGGTGGAAAAACAGTAACTAGAAGTTGCTGTCGGTATTTATTCTTTGTTCATATCAAGATTCCACCAGGAATCATTTTTTTTTTGCTCTAAAAGAGCCCTGAAAATATTCAGTTGCTCCTCGTATTGGGTATTTCACCAGGCAAGATTTATATGTATGTTGTTTGACACCAATTCAAATTAAATGCAATCAGCACAGTAGGATTCATATCACACAGCTGACTAGGTTACATGTAACATTAATGACTCCGTATACTACCATTGTAAAACTATTGCATTTGGGCACTTTGTAACTATAAATGCAGAGTACCTCCATTACTAATTCTCAATGAAGTTAATAGCTATTGGTATGCATGTGTGTAATATTCAACATTATTGAGTAATTGAAACCCGCAACCATTTTGTAAAATCTTGTGATCAACTTCACCAATGAATTTTCTTGCTTTTTGGCAGACCACAGTGATTGAATATGTGAAACCGTCCGACCTGAAAAAGGATATGAATGAAACCTTCAAGGAGAAATTTCCTCACATTAAGCTGACGCTAAGTAAGATAAGAAGGTAAATTTATCGAATGAAGGAAAAATACAAAAATGATATGCCATTTTTAGGAACTTTCATATTTAAGATAAACCAAGCACAAATGTACTTTACATATAAGAATTACCAAAAATGGTGGGGAACCAAGGGTCTAATGAGGGTGAGGAACTTAACATAATTAATATAAGTAGAGAAACTAATGGGACTAAAAGCCGACAAATCCCCTGGACCTGATGGCCTACATCCTAGGGTTTTAAAAGAGGTGGCTGCAGAGATGGTGGTTTTGATCTTCCAAAATTCCCTAGATTCTAGAACGGTCCCAGTGGATTGGAAGGTAGCAAATGTAACACTGCTATTCAGGAAAGGAGGGAGAGAGAAAAGGGGGAACTGCAGGCCAGTTAGCCTGAAATCAGTCGTTGGGAAAATGCTGGAATCCATTGTTAAGGAAGTGGTATCAGAGCACTTAGAAATTCATAACTGAGGCAGAGTCAACATGGTTTTATGAAAGGGAAATCATGTTTGACAAATTTGATAGTGTTTTGAGGATGTAACTAGCAGGGTAGATAAAGGGGATCCAGTGGATGTAGTATATTTGGATATTCGATAAGGTGCCACATAAAAGGTTATTACACAAGATAAGGACTCATGGGGTTGGGGGTAATATAAGTAGCATGGATAGAGGATTGGTTAACGGACAGAAAACAGAGATAGGGATAAACGGGTCTTTTTCAGGTTGGCAAACTGTAACTAGTAGGGTGCCGCAAGGATCAGTGCTGGCGCCTCAGCTATTTACAATCTATATTAATGACCTAGATGAAGGGACTGGGTGTAATGTATCCAAGTTTGCTGACGATGCAAAGCTAGGTGGGACAGTAAGCTGTGACGAGAACACAGAGTCTGCAAAGGGATATAGATAGACTGAGTGGGCAGTAAGGTGGCAAATGGAGTATAATGTAGGAGGTTATTCACTTTGGTAGGAAGAATAGAAAAACAATATTTTTTAAATGGTGAGAAACTTTTAAATATTTGGGTGTCCTCGTGCAAGAAACCACAGAAAGCTAGCATGTAGGTACAGCAAGCAATAAGGAAGGCAAATGGCATGTTGGCCTTTATTGCAAGGGGGTTGGAGTATAAGAGTAAGGAAGACTTGCTACAATTGTACAGGGCCTTGGTGAGACCACATCTGGAGTACTGTGCACAGTTTTGGTCTCCTTATCTAAGGAAGAATATACTTGCCTTGGAGGCAGTGCAACGAAGGTTGACTAGATTGATTTCCTAGGATGAGAGGGCTGTCCTATGATGAGCGATTGTGTAGAATGGGCCTATACTCTCTGGAGTTTAGAAGAATGAAAGGTGTTCTCTGAAACATACAAGATTCTGAAGGGGATTGACAGGGTAGATGCTGAGAGGTTGTTTCCCCTGGCTGGAGTGTCTAGAACTAGGAGGCATAGTCTCAGGATAAGGGGTCGGCCATTTAAGACTGAGATGAGGAGGAATTTCTTCACTCAGAGGGTTGTGAATCTTTGGAATTCTCTACCCCAGAGGGCTGTGGCTGCTGAGTCTTTGAGTATATTCAAGGCTGAGATAGATAGATTTTTGGACTCTAAGGGAATCAAGGAATATGGAGATCGGGTGGGAAAGTGGAGTTGAGGTCGCTGATCAGCCATGATCTTATTGAATGGCAGAGCAGGCTCAAGGGGCCCTATGGCCTACTCCTGCTCCTATTTCTTTTGTTCTTATGAATTACTATTTGTTTTCCTTCCATCATTTTAAACTTTTATATTTTTTGCTAATTTTCTCCCATTTCCTAAAGCACCTTGCTTGGGTTATAGTTCCACAGGCACCGGTTGTCCTCCTGTACTCAGCCTAAGTAGCCATTGTTTAGGAGTGAGTTTAAACCAGCAGACTATTCAACTATCTGACCTGGGTCCTGTTCTCCAACAACTCCTTCAAGCAGGTGTCCCTGGATAGTGACCTGGAGTGGTAACCCTGGCTGTTCTCTGTTTCCCCCTCCACCCAACCACAAAACCCAGTTGCAATACCCCTAAAACCTAATTGGCTGAGATTGGCTAACTCAGCACAGACTAGTGATCGAATTTGGGACCATTCTGATCTGTGTCTCGGTGTCTCTCTGCATGGAACGGTTACCTACAGAATCACAAATAGTCTTTTGAGTGGCTCTTTATGTTACGCTTGCTTCTAGTGGCATGATTTCAGTAAATCTCAAAATGTAGATGAGAGCTAAACTGATTAGCTTTAAATTGCTTTTATCCAAGTTAACAATAAACTATTCAAATAAAAGGCTGACTTTCAGCGGTATTTACTGAAATTTGTTTGTCGCTAGCATTAATTTTTTTGCTATCTACTTACAAGGGTAAGTGTACTATCCTGACTGTAGTAGCATTTATGCATGGCGGTTGAAGCCATGTTTCTGTTGATTGTATTCAGGCATGAAGTAATAATCAACCTTGTGTTTGGTTAGATTTGTGATCAGTGTGTTTCTAAGTAGTGAATCAATTGGCAAGATGCCCACATCAACTTATTCCAGTTAAAATACTTGCATTCCTATCAGTATTGATCTAATATTGTGCTAATTCTAGGTCTTTAGTATGTGCAGAGGTACTTTTTGTGATCTTCGATGGTTTATTACTATAAAGGCAACCTTATAGTAGTTTCAGTAGAAGCTTGCATAAACTTCAGTGTGACCTAAAGATATGTCCACTATAAAGTCAGTAAACATACTGCATCTGTCTGTGGAGGCAGTCTTTTCATCAGTCAAACCAGAGTGACAGTATGAGAAAGTTGTAACATGAAGACTTGCTGTGCCTGAGAGGGAATAAGAGCAAATAAAAATGTAATGGTTTTGATGTGTTAGTGTTAACTATGAATTTAAAGTCACCAAATGGTTTCAGTGCATTTTTCTGTTTCCTTGGCAGTCTGAAACGCGAGATGCGGAACCTGGCAGAAGAGTGTAATTTGGAACCTTGTACTGTGGCTTTATCATTTGTTTACTTTGAGAAGCTTGTACTCCAAGGCAAAGTCAATAAGCAGAACAGAAAGCTTTGCTCTGGTGCCTGCTTACTGCTAGCAGCCAAAATCAGCAGTGATCTCAAGAAGTATGAAGTTAAACATCTGATTGACGTAAGTATATCGAGCTGACCAATTTCTCTCGGTCGCCGTTGAACTTTAAAAATAACTAGTTAAAAACCACTGGAAAAAATACCTTGGTATTTCAAAAAAGCTATTTTGAGATCAGTTAAAGGAGTACAGTAGTTTAATACTGTATTCGTTTTCAGTTTTGTAGAACTAATTGCCAAATAATTGTCTAGTTAGACATAAATTACAAGTATACACAAGTTTATTGCTTGAATATTTCCACCAATATTTTGATGCTTCAGTTTTTCACACCAATATAAAACCAGTATGAACATGGTATTAACACCATACCCGTGTATTCTTCAGTGTAAATCTCAATTCTTGAGAGCATCTGACAATTCAAGATCCCGTCCTAACTTTCTGGCCTATAGTCCTCTTGAATTTAGTGCTTGTTTCAGCAGACTATGCAATATGTGGCTGATACTAAAGAGTTCCCAGTTTTTAACCAACTTTGTTTTTTTTTACTTTTTTAACGATACATAAATGAAAGCACCAATTAAATATAGTGCAAATGAAAAATTGCTTAAAAATACATAAATCCTGATTGGACTGTAGTGTGTGGTTTTAGTAAACATCCAAACCGTGTCCTTGCTGAAATCTGTGCCATGGTAGTACTGCTAGTTGGGTCATTTTTCTGCACTTCCTAAACTTGTCTGGTCAGTGCCTCCTGGTTCAGTTTAAATGTGTCAACATTTTGAAGTATGTGTAAATTTGTTATTGCACATTTGTCAGTCCTGTAAATATCAAGAACTCAGTCTCTTTTAGCTAAAAGCCTGTTTTTGATGTGTGGTATAGTATGTTCCATTTTTATAGCAGTTTTTAATGGCTTTTTTTTTAATCCTTCTGCACAGAAACTGGAAGAGCGATTAAGATTGAACTCAAAGGAGCTGGTTTCTTTTGAGTTCACAACACTTGTGGCTTTAGAGTTTGGCCTTTACCTTCCTGAGAAAAAAGTGTTACCTCACTACAGACGCCTTGTCCAGCAATCCTAGATGCAATTACATTCCTACTGAAGATGACGGGCACTTAGGAGAAGCAAGAAGTTCTTCCCTAAAATGCTGCACTAGTTGAATTGTGTTTTTTGTGTATTAGCACAGGAAATACTGTAACAAAGTAACTTCTACAGTGCTAGTTAGTAACAGTCACTGTTGGTTTGTCCGATTTATTAAAAAAAAACTGATTCGTGCCAGTTTTTCTGTTTTTAAAAAAAAAATTAAAGCACCTTTATTCAAAATTGGATGAATCTTTTAAAGGGATATATTTGAGTGATGGCCTGTCATGTGTCACATGACAAATTATAGTAATAACTACTACCAAAAATTCAGTAATGGGCAACAGCACTTTCCAACATGGTGACTTGTCGTTACTGTGATATCACGTTCTATATGCTATTTGTTCTTCCAAGCATTGTCCTACTGTAGTGGTAAAAATGACTCTGCTGTTAGTTGCACATAAGCCACCACTCTATGTTAGAGATTCAAATTAAGCACGTTTACAGTGCTGTGCAGATAATATTTAAACTTTTTTTGAATTTTCTGTTTTTCATAATTGTGCATAGTATGCTAAATGTGTCCAGTCTTCAGTGAAAATGTATTCCTTTCAATCATCTTGTTTGTAAAATGTAAACTGTCTTTTTAAAAAAAAACTCCTCCCTTTTTAGATCTCCTATTGTGCAATTCTTAACCTTACCAATGGGAGTAGTTAACAGATGCACTTAAAGGCTCTTATTACAGATTGCAGTATGTTGGAAAGTAATGTTGAAGCCCAGCTTTAGTTTTCTCTTTAAACAGAGTAATGCTAACTTTGACGACTATTTAATGCTTAAATGTTGAATGTGTTGTCCTTTTTTTTTAAAAAAAGTTTACATTTAGCTTCTACAATTTGATGTCCCATCTTAGTCATCCCAGAGTCTAATTTTTTTGTAATAAAAGCAGCAAATACTGGAAACACTCAGGAGCTCAGGCAGCATCTGTGGAGTGAGGAAGGTAGGGTTAATGTTTCAGATCGATGACCTTTCATCCGACTGTAAATGTTAACCCTACCTTCCTCTCCACAGATGCTGCCTGACCTGCTGACTGTTTCAGCATTTTCTGTTTCTATTTCAGATTTCCAGCATCTGCAATATTTTGCTTTTTGTCTACATTTTATGTAATTGCTTCAGTGTGAAGCCATTTCAGGTATTAGTAGTGGAACCAACAGTGAGCAAATTCTGATGCTCACATATGATGCCACCTTTCAATGAACTATGGATCAGTCAGCAAATTTAAAAACTGTGAAAAGAGCACAATACCATACCGTTTCTGTACTATTTTCATTGGCTACCTGTCCATTTGTGTTTGTCTTGCATAGAGACAGAAGTAGGCCATTCAGCCACTTGAGCCTGTTCTGCTATTCAGATCATGGCTGATTTGTACCTCAACTCCATTTACCAGCCTTTGCTCCATATCCCTTGACCCTCCTTACCGAACAAAAATCCATCCATTTCAGTCTTGAAAATTTCAATGAACCCAGCATCCACTTTTTCAGGAGCAAGTTCCAGATTTCCACAATGCTTTGTGAAACGTTTCATTTGTAAATGGCCTAGCTCCAATTTTATGATTATGCCGCCTTGTTCTGTATTCCCCCACCTAAGAAATAGTTTCTGTGTAGCTTTTTGAATCCCTTTCTCATTTTAAATGCCTTGATTAGATCACCCCTCAACCTTCTAAACTCAAAGGAATACAAGCCAATTTATGTCTTGCTAATTTAACCCTTTAAGCCCTGGTATCATTCTGCTGAATCTGCACTGTACCCCTCCAAAGCCAATATATCTTTCCTGAGGTTTGGTGCCAAAACTGAACGCGATATTCCAGATGGGGTCTGACCAAGGGCTTGTATAACTGACGCATCACTTTTCTATTTGTAGATAAAGGCCAACATTCCATTAGCCTTTTTGATTACTTTGTGCACTAGCTTTTAGTGATTTGTGTACATAGACACCTAAATCCCTTTGCTCCTCCGCAGCTCCTAGTCTCTCGCCATTTAAAACAATGTATACCGATTCGTCTTTCTCAAATAAAAAAATGGATGATCTCACACTCCACCCCGCCGCCCCCATTGAACTCCATCTGCCATAGTTTTTCCCACTCAATTACGCTGCCTTGTAGCTATTTGGATAAAGATTTAGCTTATGCATTTCGTCCATTCCCCATTTGTTACGCTATCTTAACTGTTAACTGAAAGTGTGGATTATTTTGCTACATGGGTGCTGTAAATCAAATTGGTTTATAAAGTAATGTGCTCATTTATTTATTGTATAATGGGGAAAATGAAACCAGTTATTTCTGTAATGGTACTTGTTGTCTGTCTTTCTCAGTTTTGGTTTAGATAAACGGGAAACATTTGGGTAATTCTAAATGGTCTGTCTCCTTTCTACCGTCTCTTATTGCACAAAATGACTGTCTAGGGACTTAAAAGCTTCTGTATTATAAAAGTTTATGCATATTTTTATTCATTTTGTATTAGTGGAACTGCAATATTTCAAGTAAAATTTTCAATTTTAATATAATCAGGTCTCTGGTCACTTTCTCGCCCCTGAAGGAGAGGATTTTCCGAGAGCAGAACTGAAATAAAACCTGATGCTGTTATGGAATATTGGATTTAGTAATCAAATATTTTGTAAAGTATACAACAGTAACTACACTTTAAAAATACTTAATTGGATGTCCTGAGCTCATGAAGAGCACTATATAAATGCAAGTTCTTTCTTTACTCATGGGAAGATAGGTTATTCAATACTGAGACCAATATTTCTCCCTCATCTTAATAAGGCCACTCTGGGTTTCACCTGGACTGAGTTATGCCATTGAATGGATACACCCAGATACCAGAAGTCTAGCAAAAGCACTTATGAAGGAAGCCAATCTTGGGGAGAACTGGACGCTCAGTTCTCCGCTATATGAATGGATTATTGTGGTATATATGACCGGAGAAGTTTTGAGACCCAATCCCATATTATGCAGATCCTCCCAATTAAAAGCATTCAAACCCTAGTGTTGGGGCAAGCTCCCATCCATTTCAATGATTCCAGCACAAACATGATCTCAATCACTGTTCCCAAGTGATTGCGTGCTTTGTTAGACTACCTGTTTTAGATCTCGTATCCATGTGTTTAGCCTGTAGCCATAGCAGTCAACTGATGCCAGTGACATGGAGTTTGATTTCTCGGAATAATCTCCTTATGGTGATGTATTTGGCTGAGTTTATATTGATTACACTTTCCTGCACCAAAGATGGTGAGGAATGCTGTGCCTGTGAATTGAGCAGTAACCCTGCTATGCCAACACAGCTATTTCATTTGTTTTTCTTTAAACCTTCTCAGTTTTATATATTTTCTTACAGTTGCTTATTGCCTTTATTTTCCCTTGCTCTTAAATTTATTTTTCCCCTTTTATGTACATGTTAATTTTGTTCTTTACCTCACTGTCATTCTTGTTACCTATTTTCCCAATAGCTCTGTTCATATTACATTAACCATCTGTCTCTCCTTTCTTCTTTGTAGCTGAGTTTTAGCCTGTTTTTGTTCCGTTTCTGCAAATTGATCCTTTTGAATGCCAAGTGTTAAACTTATTTTCACTCCTGACTGCTGCTACCTTTACAGGTTGAGTCAGTTTTATGCTAATAGAGAGAGATTGCTTTACCCATACTGTTTTGTGAGACAAAAACTACTCCATAAACATTGCCTGTACTCACCCGTGAAGCATTGTCAGTTGGGCAAGGCACACGAGGGCTACCAGTCCTTGAGCTACAGTCCTTCAACTGTAACACAGCATGAGTCATTACCTTCAGCAGTGGTGTCTTTAAGTTGGAAATTGTCATTGAATTTTAAGCCGGGTTATTTTGGTAGAGGAATGCTACACATTCTGGGTGCCTCGCCATATCTTATGATATGGAGAACAGAAGAGCCCTGTATTATTTCATCACTTACACATCATGGTGTCCAGTGTAAGCGATGCTATGCCATTGTCCTAACACAAATGGTCATTTTGTTGTGTACTTTCAAACTATGTCAATAATGTTCTAATTGTTATTATTCCTCTGCCTATAAGTGTATAAATTGGTCTTGAACATTCTAATTGAGTAGGGATGCACAACTTAGTGAAACAGTTAATGCCAAGAAAATTGTAGGAGTGAAATTCATGTTCAAGAGTGAATTGGATCAAATGTATTTGCATATATGGAAATATTTATTTTTCCAGAGCTAGAAGTATTAAGATATGACATTTATTTTTACAATTATACATGTTAATGCAGTTATACAATATTAAGCCAAAAGAAGTGTCCTGCCACCTAGTGAGACTTAAATGGCATTTCAAAGTACATCAAGGTAGTAGGACCAGAGGACACCTGGAGTACTGTGCACAGTTTTGGTCTCCTTACTTGAGGAAGGACATACTGCCTAAGAGGCAGTGTAACGAAGGTTCACTAGATTGATCCCAGTAATTAGAGGGTTGGCCTATGAGGAGAGATTGAGTAGATTGGGCCTATACTCTCTGGAGTTCAGAAGAATGAGAGGTGATCTCATTGAAACAAAGGGATTGACAGGATAGATGCTGAGAGGTTGTTTCCCCTGGCTGGAGAGTCTAGAACTAGGGTGCATAGTCTCAATAAGGGTCGGCCATTTAAGACTGAGGAGGAGGAGGAATTTCTTCACTCTGAAGGTTGTGAATCTTTGGAATTCTCTGTCCCAAAGTGCTGTGGATGCTCAGTCACTGAGTATATTCAAAAATGAGAAGTCGCACAACACCAGGTTATAGTCCAACAGATTTATTTAAAATTACAAGCTTTCGGAGCTATCCTGCCCCTTCTTCAGGTAAAGTTACTGAGAGAATCTACAAGAATTCACAATATAAACACAGAGAAAATGCAGAGATACAATCTTTCCCTACATCAAAGACACACTATCTCTGCATTTTCTCTGTTTATATTCTGTGAATTCTTGTAGATTCTCTCACAGTAACTTTACCTGAAGAAGGGGCAGGATAGCTCCGAAAGCTTGTAATTTTAAATAAATCTGTTGGACTATAACCTGGTGTTGTGCGACTTCTCATTTTTGTCCACCCCAGTCCAACGCCGGCATCTCCCCATCATGAGTATATTCAAGGCTGAGAGCGAGAGATTTTTGGACTCTCTGGGATTCAAGGAATATGGAGATCGAGCGGGAAAGTGGAGTTGAGGTCGCTGATCATCCATCTTATTGAATGGCGGAGCAGGCTCGAGGGGCCGTATGGCCTACTCCTAGTTCTTGAGTAAATAGAAATGGGTAAAAAAGCACATTTTTTCACCCAAAGAATTATAACAATTAGCAGTGCAAAACTATTGGGCTTATTCATAATACAATTAGGTGCCATGAGCTGAATATGTTGTGCTGACATTTGGCAGACTGAATTTCAGCTCCAGGCTATCTTTTGCCCCGCAGAATGGGCGCGGCCCTTCACTGCGCGCGCAGCACGGGGTGGGTGGGGGCACGAGCCGACCCGGAAGTAGTGCGCGCGATTTGTATGACCACACTTCCGGTGCTGGCCCTCTTTCTCTTTTCGGCGGCAGCTATTTGCGTGTGGAGGTAAGTCCGGGAGGGGAAGGCTGAGAAAGATGGCGTTGGAGCGGGCCCCGGGCGACGGTGGCATGGTGTGGCAGCCCGCGGGACGGGGAGAGTGGGCTCCCGGACGAGGCAGGGGTAACGTGGAAAAGAAAGGCGGCTGTAGAGCGAGCGGCCGCGTGTGTGTGAGGCGGGCCGCAGGCTTTCAGCCGGCGCGGATCGGGCCGTGCAGATGGACACGCTGCCTGCCCGCAGGTCGGCCGGCCAACCAGCCCCTGAGCAACGGCAGTCTCCTTCACCGTGTGCCGCTGTGCGAAGGGCGCGGCTCCCAGCCTTACACCTCCCCAGCTCTGTTCCAAAGGACTGAACTTCGCACCAGATGCTGAGAGATTTTGAATTCCCCCCTCCCCCTGCTGAACATCTGGCTGCTCACCAGACTGGTCCCTGGGTGGTGGTGGTGGGAGGTTGTCTATGAGGGGAGATTGAGTAGACTGGACCTATATTCTCTAGAGTTTAGAAGAATGAGAGGTGATCTCATTGAAACATACAAGATTCTTACAGGGCTTGACAGGGTAGATGCAGGGAGGATGTTTCCCCTGGCTGGGGAGTCTAGAACCAGGGGTCACAGTCTCAGAATAAGGGGTCGGCCATTTAGGACTGAGATGAGGAGAAATTTCTTCACTCAGAGGGTGGTGAATCTTTGAAATTCTCTACCCCCAGAGGGCTGTGGAGGTTCAGACATTGAGTATATTCAAGACAGAGATCGATAGATGTTTACATATTAAGGGAATCAAAGGATATGTGGATAGTGCAGGAAAGTGGAGTTGGGGTAGAAGATCAGCCATGATCTTATTGATTGGCGGAGCAGGCTCGAGGGGCCGAATGGCCTACTCCTGCTCCTATTTCTTATGTTCTCAGTCAGAATGAGCTGTGTGCTCCTAGTGGAGCTTTCCCTGTTCCAGCTTTCCTTATACATTTCTTTACCAAGCTTCTTGTACACAACAGCAATTGTGAGTTGTGAATGCACAAATTTTCGACTTTCTTTTGTTCTCTAACGTGTCTTTAGTCAAATTTACTTCTTTCTATATTAAAGGGGCTGTAGTCTATATCGTGAAATGTTAGTCATTCTCCGACCCTGCCTTGACAGTGCCAATTACTTCTGTTAATGTTCCATCTGCTATCTATATATATTTTGTGACATGTTACTGGAATAGCTATAACTGCAATTAAAGCTCATGACTCCTTTTAAACTATCAGCACTGAAATAGCCCTAATCAAAGTCACAAATGACATCCCATGTGACTGACCGTGGAACACTATCCTTCTCGACCTGCCAAGCAGGCTTTGTCACCATTGACACACCATCCTCCTCCCACTCCACTCCTCCGTTGTCCAGATGCCTTCGCGTGGTTCCACTCTTGCCTATCCAGTCGTAGCCAGAGAATCTTCTGCAATGGCTTCTCTTCCCACCCCTGCACCGTTATCTCTGGAGTCCACTGAGGATCTATCTTTGGACCCCTGCTATTTCTCACCTACATGTTGCCTTTCAGCAACATCATCCAAAAACACACTGCACGTTCCACAAGACACCCAGCTCTACCTCACACATACCTGTCTCAACGACTCCACTACCTTAGTGTTGGCAGACTGCTGTCTGCCATCCAGTCCTGGGTGAGCCGAAACTTACTCCAATTATACATTGGGAAGACCAGAGCCATTGTCGGCCCCAGCCACAAGCTCTATTCCCTAGCCACCAACTACATACAACCCCCTCCCTGGCCGCTGGACCAGACTGTTTACCACTATTTGACCCTGAGATAAGCTTCCAATCCAGCTTACTTCCACCTCTAATATCGCTCGTCTCTGCTGCTGAAACCCTGTTCCGTGCTTTAGTTACCTCCAGAATCGACCATTCTAATGCTCTCCTGGCTGGTCTCCCATCTTCCACCCTCCATAAACCTGTATCCTAACTCTGACCAAGTCCTGTTCACCCAGCACCCCAGTGCTTGCTGACCTGGACCACCAGCGCTTAGATTTTAAAATTCTCATAATCGTGTTCAAATCTTCCCATCTCCCTTCCCTATCTCAGTAACCTCCAACCCTTGGAGAACTCTGCGTTCCTCCAGTTCTGGCCTCTTGTGCATCTCCCACTTCCTTCATCCCACCATTGGCGGCCTACGCCTTCAGCCATCTAGGCCCTATGCTCTGGCATTGCCTCCATAAGCTATTCCTCCTCACCTCCTTTTAAGATGCTCCTTCAAACCTATCTCTTCGACCAAGCTTTTGGTCACCTGTCCTAATGTCTCATTTTTTGGCTTGGTACCATATTTTGTCTGCGCTCCTGTGAAACACCATGGTATGTTTTATTGTGTTAAAAGTGCCACATAAATGCAAGTTGTTAGCACTGGAAATGCATTATTTGTGTATAAATAACGGGAACTTGTATTTATGCCGTGCCTTCAACATTAAATGGTGTTTGTTCATTTTTGTTTTACTATTGGTAGGTCATTTATTAATAAGCATCCATGAGTTAAATTGATGAATAAGAGTCCTTATCCATAACTCAAATGTTGTCCGTTATATCACCAGTATAATTTTGGACCAATGTTTCTGTAATAATGCTGATTCATCGAGTGATGTTCTGCTTCAATAATTTACAGTTACACATATAAGGTGACTAATATTTAGCTGACACTTAGTACCTGATTTAACACGATTGATACTGACCTGTTGACATATTAACTGTTTTTGTATGTGTCTAGATCCCTGCATAACAACGGAATAAAAGCCCAACCACTGAACAAAATCCAACAACATGCAGAACGACGCTGGAGAATTTGTTGATCTTTACGTTCCACGCAAATGGTGGGTATAAACTATGTGCACACAATGACCTGTGTGTTGCATGTAGTATTGTGGTTGACTAAATTGTTACTCTTGTCTTTCAGCTCTGCTAGCAACAGAATTATTGGTGCCAAGGACCATGCTTCCATTCAAATCAACCTTGCTGATGTGAGTTAAGTCTCGATAAATATCAGAATGTAAATCTAGAGTAGTATTAAGGCTAGAAGGTGTATGTGCACTGGTGGAATTTTTTTGTCCCCATGCTGTGGTCAGATGGTTGGTGGAAATACACTCAGATTTTATAGAAAATATGAACGGTTTTGATAGAGTAAATAAGGAGAAACTGTTTCCAGTGGCAGAAGGGTTGGTAACCAGAAGAGACAGATTTAAGGTGATTGGCTAAAGAACCAGGGGAAACATTTTTTTTTAGACAGCGAGTTATGATGATCTGGAATGCACTGCCTGAAAGGGTGGTGGAAGCAGATTTAGTAGTAACATTCAAAAGACAATTTAATAAATACTTGAAGGGATAAAATTTACAGGGCTTATGGGGAAAGAGCAGGGGAGTGGGACTAATTAGATAGCTCTTTCAAAGAGCTGGCACAGGCGCGATTGGCAAATGGCCAACTTCTGTGCTCTATGATTATGATGGGTTGTGCTGCTCATTATGTCACTCAGAAGGGAAGCAAGCAGTTGGTGCTGAACCTTAGCTGATGCAGCCGCTGTCCAATGGGGTATGGTGCGTGTCCGTTCTGCAGTCAGTAATACACTCCCACTTTATTGCGAGTGGTACTGTTGGCTACGGTACTCGGAAGGAATTCCTGGTGTCTGCAGCCTGCCCAGTGAAGACACAAACTCGCACCTGTCATTGTCTGACCGAGTAGTAACTATCCCCTGGTGGGGTGGATAAGCTTTGTGTTTAAGTTGGTACCAAAGTGACTTGCCTGGCAATGGGAGATTGGTATGAAGCTGATCCTCTGTGGCAGATTCAGTCATCCAACATCTGACCTAGACATGTTCACGGTACCCCAGAGCACTGTTGATGATTGACCAGCCAGTCTGGCTCATTGTGTCCTGGAGGGGTGAACGTATCACGGGAGGTTAGGACTCTTCCCACACTTCTGGTAACCTCGGAAGCCTGTGCTCTGAAAGTTAGTTTTGTCCTTGGAAGACACCGCAGCAATGTAACAAGTATTTTGTGCTAGTTACGTTGCACAGCTTAAGCTGGTTAAACTCCAGCAATAGCACTGTGCACACTGGTCCCCAAGTCTTGACTCTTGCCCGCTCATGCCCAAGTATGTCCCTGCAGAGAGTGTGCGCTCCATGCAAATGGGATCACTACTGATGTTACAGAAAAAAACAAAATAGTCATTTGAAGAATTCCCTCTTGTATGAATATAAAAGATACTTTAAATATAACTTCCTGATATGCTTCCATTGTTCAGTCACAGATAATGGGCGAGGAGGAATTATCATAGAATGATACAGCACAAAAGGAGGCCATTCAGCCCATTGTGCCTGTGCCAGCTCTTTGGTAGAGCTATCCAATTCGTCCTACGCCCCTGCTCTTTCCCCTTAGCCCTGTAAATTTTTTCTCTCGTGTATTCCTCCAATTCTGTTTTGAATGTTACTATTGAATCTGCTTCCACCACCCTTTCAGGTAGTGCATTCCAGATCACAACAACTTGCATTTATATAGTCCCTTTAACGTAGTAAAACATCCCAAGGTGCTTCACGGGAGCATTATCAAACAAAATTTGACACCGAGCCCCATAAGGAGATATTAGGGAAGAAGACCAAAAGCTTGGTCAGAGGTAGGTTTTAAGGAGCGCTTTAAAGGAGGAAAGAGAGGCGGAGAGGTTTAGAGAGGGAGTTCCAGAGCTTAGGGCCGAGGCAGCTGAAGGCACGGCCACCAATGGTGGAGCGATTAAAATCGGGAATGCGCAAGAGCCCAGAATTGGAGAAGCACAGATATATCAAAGCATTGTAGGGCTGGAGGGGGTTACAGAGATAGGGAGGGCAAGGCCAAGGAGCAATTTGAAAACAAGGATGACCATTTTAAAATCGTTGCTCAACGAGTTAGGATACGGCAGCAGAGTTTTGGATGAGCTCAAGTTTATGGAGGGTGGGAGGCCGGCCAGGAGTATGTTGGAATAGTCAGATTCAGAGGTAACAACGGCATGGATGAGCTGAGGCAGGGACAAAGTCCGGTGATGATGCGGAGGTGAAAGTAGGCGGTCTTGGTGATGGAGCGGATGTGTGGTCGGAAGCACAGCTCAGGGGTCAAATATAACACCAAAGTTGCAAACAGTCTGGTTCAACCTCGCAGTTGCCAGGGAGAGGGATGGAGTCAGTGGCGAGGGAACAGAGTTTGGCGGGAAACGAAGACAATGGTTTTGGTCTTCCCGGTATTTAGTTGGAGGAAATTTCTGCTCATCCAGTGCTGGATGTCAGACAAGCAATGTGACAATTTAGAGAAAGTGGAGAGGTGGGTGGTGAGGTAGAGCTGGGTGTCGTCAGCATACTTGTGGAACCTGCTGATGTGTTTTTGGATGATCTCGTCGAGAGGCAGCAGGTGGATGAGAAATAGGGGGCCACGGATAGATCTTTGGGGGACCCCAGGGGTAACGGTGCGGGCGCATGCCGAGACACCATTGCAGGTGTTTCTCTGGCTACTATTCGATAGATAAGAATGGAACCAGGCGAGTGCGGTCCCACCCAGCTGGACGATGGGAGAGAGGCGTTGGAGGAGGATGGTGTGGTCAACCGTGTCAAAGGCTGCAGACAAGTTGAGAAGGGTGGGGAGGGATAAGTTGCCACGGTTACAGTCTTGGATGTCATTTGTGACTTTGATAATGTCCGTTTCAGTACTTTGGCAGGGGCGGAAACCTGATTCAAACATGGAGCTCCGGGAAAGCGGGGCACAGATTTGGGGGACTTCGGAGAGGCAAGGGAGGTTGGAGATGGGGTGGTAGTTTGCAAGAACAGAGGGGTCAAGGGTGGGTTTTTTGAGGAGGTGGTGATGACGTTAGATTTGATGGGGAGTGGTACACAACTCGCTGTGTATATAAAATTTTCCTCGTGTTGCCTCTGGTTCTTTTGCCAGTCACCTTAAATCTATGTCCTCTGGTTACTGACCCTTCTGCCACTAGAGACAGTTTCTCCTTGTTTACTCCATCAAAACCTTTCATGATTTGAACACCTCTATCAAATCTCCTCTTAACCTTCTCTGCTCTAAGGAAAACAACCCAGCTTCTCCAGTCTCTCCATGTAAGTGAAGTCCCTCATCGCTGGTACCACCGAGTAAATCTCTCCTGCACCCTCTCCAAGGCCTTGACGTCATTCCTAAAGTGTGGTGTCCAGAATTGAACACTGTACTCTAGCTTAGGCCAAACCAGTGCCTTGCAATTGTTTAGCATACCTCCCTTGCTTTTGTACTCTATTCCTCCTGTTAAGAACACAAGAAATAGGAGCAGGAGTAGGCTATTCGGACCTTTGAGCCTGCTCCGCCATTCAATAAGATCATGGCTGATCTATGTCAACTCCACCTTCCCACACCATTCCCATATCCCTTGATTCCCTTAATATACAAAAATCTATTCATCTCTGTCTTGAATATACTCAGCGACTGAGCATCCACAGTCTTCTGGGGTAGAGAATTCCAAAGATTCACAACCCTTCGAGTGAAGAAATTTCTCCTCATCTCAGTCCTAAATGGCCAACCTCTTATTCTGAGACTGTGACCAATAGTTCTAGACTTCCCAGCCAGGGGAAACAACCTCCCAGCATCTACCCGGTCAAACCCATTAAGAATTTTATATGTTTCAATGAGATCACCTCTCATTCTTCAAACTCTAAAGAATATAGGCCTAGTCTACTCAATCTCTCCTCATAGGACAATCCCCCCATCCCAGGAACCAGTCTGGTGAACCTTCATTTCACTCCCTCTAAAGTAAGGAGACCAAAACTGTGCACAGTATTCCAGGTGTGGTCTCACCAAGGCCCTATATAATTGTAGTAAGACTTCTTTACTCTTATACTCAAATCCTTTTGTAAAAAAGGCTAACATACCATTTGCTTTCCTAATTGCTTGCTGTACCCGCATGTTAACTTTCAGTGATTCGTGTACAAGGACACCCAGGTCCCTCTGAACACCCAACATTTCTCGATCTCACCATTTAAAAAATATTCTGCTTTTCTATTTTTCCTACCAAAGTGGATAACTTCACACTTCTCCACATTATAGTCCATCTGCCAGGGATCCCAACTGCTTTTTTTTTTAAACAGCCTTCTCAACTTGTCCTGCCACATTCAAAGATTTATGTACATACACCCCCAGGTCTCCCCCCTTTAAAATTGTACCATTTCGTTTATATTGCCTCTCATTCTTCCTACCAAAATGTATCACTTCACACTTCTCTATGTTAAATTTCATCTGCCATGTGTCTGCCCATTTCAGTCTGTCTATGTCCTCCTGAAATCTGCTACAATCCTTCTCATTGTTTACTACAATTCTGAGTTTTGTGTCATTTGCACACTTTGAAATTATGAAATTTGAAATTATGCCTGTATACCCATGTCCAGGTCATTAATATTTATCAAAAAGAGCAGTGGTCCTAATACCGACCCCTGAGGAACACCACTATATACTTCCCTCCAGTCTGAGAAACAACCGTTCATCACTCTCTGCTTTCTGTCCCTTAGCCAATTTTGTATCCACACTGCCACTGCCCCTTTAATCCCATGGACTTCAATTTTGCTAACAAGTCTATTATGTGGTACTTTGTCAAACACCTTTTGAAAGTCCATATAAATAGCATCAACCACACTACCCTCATCGACCCTCTCCGTTACTTCATTAAAGTTGCTGATTTTTGTGGATCGACATATATTCAAGGCTGAGATAGATAGATTTTTCGAATCAAGGGATATGGAGATCGAGTGGGAAAGTGGAGTTGAGGTCGATGATCAGCCATGATCTTATTGCATGATGGAGCAGGCTCGAGGGGCCATATGGCCTACTCCTGCTCCTATTTCTTATGTATAGTGTTGGATGATAAGTTGTAGAATTTGTTTTCAAGACTTCAGAGATATCTGTTGGTGCTTTCCCAAATCATCTATCTCTTGGTTTGTTTTGTCTTAGGTTGACAAAGTAACAGGGAGATTCAATGGTCAGCACAAAACCTATGCCATCTGTGGAGCTATCCGTAGGATGGTATGTACACTTTCCTGGACACACTGAAGAAAATAAACTTACTGTATTGGCGGGGTTGTTTTTAATCTGCCTACAATTTACGGGCTGCTGGTGTTACTGAAGGACATCAGTCCGTTCGAGTTCTATGTACCTGCAAATTTAAGAAAATTGTATAAGAACTTTATAGATATTTCAGAAAGAGAACAAATTTACTTTAAATTTATACCTAATGGCAATTTTTGAGGGCTTTTAAAAGTTACCTGAACTCAGTTATTTACACAGTGCCCCTTTTGAAAGGAATGAGCAGCTTGGTTTGCAAGAACCCACCACTGTTCAGATGTAGTTTAAATCTAAAATTTCACCTTTTCTACTATGTACAAAATAAATTTGAAAATAAGAGAAAGTAAGTGCTTTTTAGCAACTGGAGGCTTTTAGCCTCCATGTAAAATACACCCCTTCCCCATAAGATGTATGTAGGCCTTTATTACAAGAGAACTCTAATTTTAGTGTATTTTCCCAAGAGTGAGCATCTGTAAGAAGTATCCTGGCCTCTAGGTCAGTATCCAGGCTGAGGGAGAAAGCAATCTTCCTTATTGCCTCTGGAGCCACTCACTAATGAGCTGGGCACCTCCAGTCTCCCACAAAATAGGAGTTTAATATTTTCTTGCTTGCCTCAATTAGATAGTAAAGTTTTATTCACTCCTAATTGTAATTCTGTTGGAAGTGCGAGAATGCCAGGTGAGGGCAGAACTATGCTCAACTGTACTCCTCCCGTGCTAAAATATCCTGTTAATACTCAGGTGAGTAATGGTTGTTTGGTCACGGTGCCAGAGAGTGACTGGCGCATGTGGAACCATTCCTCAGCAAGGAGTCAGCACCTTCAGGATAGGAGATGAAAAATCGGCCTTCAAGTCCTTGTGAACAAAACTAGGGCTGTTTTTAATTTTAAACTTGTACTGTAACTTGTGTTGCATGTCACTATTGCAAATATCTGGCTCATCAGCTAACTTTATAAAATTACAGTATGATCTGTGTCTGCAAAAATACATTTTTAACATCAGACATGTTTTTTTGGCAACCAGAGAATACTCAATCAGACTTGATGTGAGCATTTGAAGAGGGATATTACAGTTCTAATGTTTTTTTAATTACAGGGTGAATCAGATGATTGTATCCTGAGGCTGGCTAAGAATGATGGCATTGTGGCCAAGTAAGTTGAATGTTGAGCCTTTTATATGCCATGATTTTCTTTGTCGTGGCGCAGTTATAGTTATAAAACTCACATATGAGGGGTGCTCGTGCTGGGGGATGGAGCACATTACATTTCTAGCACCTCCTGTACCAAATTACGGACAGTTTTGTACTGTGGGCCACGAAGTTGATTAGAAACAGAAATGCTGGAAACACTCAGCCGGTCAGGCAGCATCTGTGGAGAGAGAAACAAATTTAACGTTTCAGGTTGATGACCTTACATCAGAACTTGATTAAGACTGCCCAAGCAGATTACATGTAGGCAATGTTCCCTGTAAACTATGCTTTGTTCTGCGCGGCCTGATTCTTTTAGTGCGTGGTCCCTTTAAATTTCCACACATGCGCGGTATTTGCATGGAGGAGCCGGTGAGTTCCTGCACGGGACCATTCCCTTACCCTGCGGCCACGCAGCTTAGAGGGAACATTGCTTGTAGGACCCTTGCAGCCAACGGATCGAGGAAATCTTGATCCAATCTGTATAGACTGGATTTGAACCAAAAATGGAAAGCTAATCTCCAGCTTGCTGGCCCACTCACTTTCCTCCCTCGATCTCTTCCTGGGTTCGAGTATCTTAGAGTGTACTAATTGTCAATCTCCTTATGGCCTCAGAAGCAGTGCATTAAAGTATAAGTTTGCGGTTGCTTCCTTTTAGATTCTCTTTTATATAATTTAAAATGTGTGTGTTGTACAAATATCAAGTAAGTATAATACACTACACACGCTGATAAAAGAAAAAACAAAATATTGGAAATACACAGCCTCCTCAGCATTTGAAAAGATAGTTGAACATTTGTCTTCCAATTTTCTGTTCTAATAGGGTTTACATGGACCATTAACCTGTCTTTTTCCAGATGCTTGTGGATCTGTTGGGTATTTCTACCATTTACTATTTCACCACACATACTCAGTTTAGTAGTTATGTAATATATGACTTATAAATGTGGAAATGGGTGGCAACATTAGGAATAATTAAACCAAATGCTACAAATCTGTGATTCAGAATTTGATCCCAATTGAGATTGTGCGGTGGGGGGAATGGAAAATCATGCTGCCTTGGGAGGAAAGTGAGTGGGCCAGCAAGCTGGAGATTAGCTTTTCATTTTTGGTTCAAATCCAGTCTATACGGATTGGATCAAGATTTCCTCGATCCGTTGGCTTGTTCTGCCTCCGCTCCTGGTTTCTATGTACTGTAATGTTGCTGCACACTGGGAGCTAGAATACTGCCTGCAGAGTACAGCAATGCTCAACCCACTGGAGCAATAACAGGTAGGAGTCAGGAAGGTGCAGAGAGGATCTGGGAAGAGTGGCAGCGTGGGCTGGGTTGAGGAAGAGTGGCAGGGTGAGCTGTGGGAGGAAGGAGTGCCTTTTGAATTGAGAAGGAAGGGGGTTAACAAATAATTTTAACATTCAATTAAATAATTTATTAATCCAGTTCCCTTTTTCAAATAAGATTGGGAAGTGGTGTTCCACAAGGATCTGTGCTGGGATCACTGTTGTTCACAATTTACATAAACGATTTGGACTCGAGAATCGGAAGTACAATTTAAAAATTTACGGGTGACATCAAATTGGTGTGTGGTTAATACAGAGGAAGACTGCGACAAAATACAGTAAGACGTAAATAAACTTGCAAAATGGGCGTGTAATTGGCAAATGAACTTCAATATAGATAAGCGTGAGGTAGTACATTTTGGTAGGAAGAATAAGGAAAATATACTCCTTGGAAAATAGGTGTCTAAATGGGGTAGAGGAACTTGGGGGTGCAGATGCACAGATCCCTCAAAGTGTCAACGCAGGCTAATAAGGCCATAAAAAAGGCAAACAAAACACTGGGGTTCATTTCTAGAGGGATAAAATTGAATAGAAGAGAAGTTATGTTAAACTTGTATAGAACCTTGGTTGGACCACACTTGGAGTATTGTGAACAGTTCTGGTCTCCATTTTATACAAAGGACATCGAGGCACTGGCGAAGGTTCAAAAAAAGATTTACTAGAATGATCCCTGAAGTGAGAGGTTATACCTATCAGGAAATATTGAACAGACTGGGGCTCTTTTCTCTAGAAAGAGAAGACCGAGTGGTGACTTGATAGAGGTCTTTAAGATTACATAGGATATACAGCACAGAAACAGGCCATTCGGCCCAACCAGTTCATGCTCCGCTCGAGCCTCCTCCCGTCTTTCCTCATCTATCAGCGTGACCCTCTATTCCCTTCTCCCTCAATGCTTGTCTAGCCTCCCCTTAAATGCATCTATACTATTCGCTTCAACCACTCCCTGTGGTAGCGAGTTCCACATTCTCGCCACTCTTTGAGTAAAGCAGTTTCTTCTGAATTCCCTATTTGATTTCTTGATGACTATCTTAAAGATTATAAAATGGTTTGATAGGGTAGACATAGAGAAGATATTTCCACTTACGGGCGAGACCAGAACTAGGAGCCATAAATATAAGATAATCATTAATAAATCCAATAGGGAATTTAGGAGAAACTTCTTTACCCAGAGAGTGGTTAGAATGTGGAGCTCGCTACCACAAGGAGTAGTTGACCTCCCTTTCCTCTCGAAAGTCCTTGAACGTGTTGTCGCCTCCCAAATCCGTGCCTCTCTTTCCCGCAACTCCATGTTTGAATCCCTCCAATCAAGTTTCTGCCCCAGCCACAGTACCGAAACAGCTCTCATCAAAGTCACAAGTGACATCCTTTGTGACTGTGACAAAGGTAAACTATCCCTCCTCGTCCTTCTTGACTTGTCTGCAGCCTTTGACATGGTTGACCACTCCATCCTTCTCCAACGCCTCTCCACCGTCGTCCAGCTGGGTGGGACTGCACTCACCTGGTTCCATTCTTATCTATCTAATCGTAGCCAGAGAATCATCTGCAACGGCTTCTCTTCCGCTCCCGCATCGTTACCTCTGGCGTCCCCCCAAGGATCTGTCCTTGGCCCCCTCCTATTTCTCATCTACATGCTGCCCTTTGGCGACATCATCCGAAAACACAGCTCTACCTCACCACCACTTCTCTCGATCCCTCCACGGTCTCTAAATTGTCAGACTGCTTGTCTGACATCCGGTTCTGAATGAGCAGAAATTTTCTCCAATTAAATATTGGGAAGACCAAAGCCATTGTTTTTGGTCCCCGCCACAAACTCCGTTCCCTAGCCACTGACTCCATCCCTCCCGAGCATCTGTCTGAGGCTGAACCACACTGTTTGCAACCTTGGTGTCATATTTAACCCCGAAATGAGCTTCCGACCACACATCCGCGGCATAACTAAGACTGCCTATTTCCATCTCCGTACCATCGCCCGTCTCTGCCCTTGCCTCAGCTCATCTGCTGAAATCCTCATCCATGCCTTTGTTACCTCTAGACTTGACTATTCCAACGTACTTCTTTCTGGTTGGCCTACCGCATTCTACCCTCCGTAAACTTGAGGTCATCCAGAACTCGGCTGCCCGTGTCCTAACTCGCACCAAGTCCCGTTCGCCCATCTCCCGTGCTCGCTGACCTACATTGGCTCCCAGTTGAGCAACGCCTCGATTTCAAAATTCTCATCCTTGTTTTCAAATCCCTCCATGGCCCCGCGCCTCCCTATTTCTGTAATCTCCTCCAGAGCCCCACAACCCTCTGAGATATCTGCTCTCTAATTCTGCCCTCTTGAGCATCCCTGATTCTAATCGCTCAACCATTGGTGGCCGTGCCTTCTGTTGCCTAGGCCCTGAGCTCTGGAATTCCCTGCCTAAACCTCTCCGCCTCGCTACCTCTTTTTCCTCCTTTAAGACCTCCTTAAAACCTACCTCTTTGACCAAGCTTTTGGTCACCTGCCCTAATTTCTCCTTATGTGGCTCGGTGTCAAATTTTTTGTCTTATAATACTCCTGTGAAGCGCCTTGGGACATTTTACTACATTAAAGGTGCTATATAAATACAAGTTGTTGAGGCGAGAGGCACAGATGCATTTAGGAGGAAGCCAGATAAACACGTGAGGGAGAAGGGAATAGAAGGATATGTTGCTGGGGTTAGATGAAGGGTGGGAGGAGGCTCATGTGGACACCAGCATTGACCTGTTGGGCTGAATGGCCTGTTTCTGTGCTGTAAATACTTTGTAATACTTTATAATAGCCATCACTGTATAACCTGTTTTCGTATCTTGCTTGAATGCTTAAAATTATAATCTTGTTTTGTCGACTTTTATTCAAGAAAAAACAGAAATATGTTTTTCTTTGAAAGCTTGTGTACTAGAGTGGGCAACCCAAAAGGGTTGACATAAAAAACGCATTAATCTTGCGACTTCATACTCGTCAATAGCATACTCATTAGCTTGCTCTGTACTTCATTACTACTTGGGCCTGTTACCTTGTGGTAAATTGCAAAATATTAGATGATTTAGTAAAATTCTAGCAGGCTTCAATGTATTAATTTTAATTGCTCTGTATTTATTCTGAATGTGTCTTGTAACTTATGCTTTTCATTTTTTTCAGGGCTGTCTAACAAGCTGAAGACTTGTGTTATGGGAGGTTTGATGTTTGTAAAGAAATAAAAACTCAAGCAAAAACTCAATGGCCTTCATTTTTGTTTTATAACTGAGTGACTGACAGGAAAAAAGAAAATTCAATCGTGGCGTAACAGTTGATGGTTCTAATGTTGCCCATTGAATGATACTGAGGAGGTGCACCACATTATACACATCACAAGATAGGATTTCTTCCAAGTTGAAATGAACCATTTAGTTACTTAGCCCGAATTGTATTCACACTTTTCTTTGGGTTAACATGCTGCTAAGTTGCCAAATACAGAAGAAAAAAATAGAGAATTCTCCAGATCCTGTGCTTGCTGTGGCCAATATCCTGGTCCCTGGCAGACAACAATCTGATCTCGCGGGCAATGTTCCCTTTAATTTTTTTGGGTGCGTGGTCCATTCAAAATACGGCGCATGTGCGGTTTTTCCTTTTTAAAGGCCGGTGAGCCGGCTGCGTGGGAGCTGCAGAGCGCTGCGCAGCTTAAAGGGAGCATTGCTCGTGGGCCTCCGTTTTGAAACCTTTGGATTGCTGTATCAAAACAAGGATATTTTGCCACTTGTTAGCTACAGTGGCTATCGCAGACTGAGGTTCTGGCATATTGAGGATTTTTCCTTGTTACTGCAGCTTAATGTTGGCTGACCTTCATCTGATGGGAGGGCCTCATTTTTTCATCAGACTTCGAGTGGAAACATGCACACCTGTGCAGGTGAATAGTTCCTGATGGAACAGGACAACCTGATCTTGTTGGGAAACTGGTTCTGGCATAATCCCGTAGCTATTGAATTGTATGACACTTTTCAGAGAGGATGGAAAATGTAGGTCAGATAAATGTCAAGTCAGCTTAGGGTTCAGTTCTAATGCCACTCCTGTAACAATGCGAACCAGTTTCAGGTGCTCATCAACACAAGAAGAGTTTTGATCTAATGCTCAAATGGAGTGAAACCAAGTGATGTGAGACCCTTTCCAAGAGGCCATGTCGTACTACTTGGAGCTTACACTAAAAGAAAGACTTGCATTTATATAGCACTGTTCACGACCACTGGACGTCTCAAAGCGCTTTACAGCCAATGAAGTACTTTTGAAGTGTAGTCACTGTTGCAATGTAGGAAACGCGGCAGCCAATTTGTGCACAGCAAGCTCCCACAAACAGCAATGTGATAATGACCAGATAATCGGTTTTAGTGATGTTGGTTGAGGGATAAATATTGGCAAAATCTTTTTAAGTCCACCTGAGAGGGCAGACGGGGGCCTCGGTTTAACGTTGCATCTGAAAGACGGCACCTCCAACAGTGCAGCACTCTCAGCACTGCACTGAAGTGTCAACCTGGATTTTGTGCTTAAGTCTCTGGAGTGGGACTTACATCCACAACCTAGTGATTCAATAGTACTACCCATCGAGCCACAGCTAACACCGACACCTAGTAAGCTGTGAGGAGAAATAATTGTTACAATGTCCCAGTTGATGCCATTCCCCAATTAGCACTGATACAAATGCCAAATTTCATTCTAAGCAATGTTTATTTCCAGTTTGAATGATTTGTCTTTTATCACAATGTTTGCACAACTGATATAAAATAGATTTTACAAATCACTGGTGAGCATTTTCACCAGGTTGCATTTTGTCAATTAGCTGACAAATGAATTTGCTCAGCAACTCACTTGATATAGTCTAACAATTGCTTACTATACCTTTTGTGACAAACAGATGGCGCTTCAGTTTTACATTGTTCTGATTAATTACTCAAAAGTATCACAAGAAAGATACTTTATATCATCTGACAGATTATTGCAATGAATAGTTCTGTTGGTGCAAAATTTCAGTAAACAGTATTTATGAACTGCCATCGAAATGCTTTTCTTACCAAGATTTCAATGCTAACTTCCAAAATGCAGGAAAGGTGTCGCTACTGTACACTACTTTCTGTAACTATTTGATATTTTGACATTAAATTACTGAAAGGAAATGTGACTTTCATTTCCAAATGAGTGGACTGTGATTTTATTACACCACTACATTCCCATTTCAATGAGTCAACTGGTTAATGGATAATGCCCAGGTAATCTGTTTTTGTTATGTTGATTGAGGGATAAATATTAGCCAGGACACACGGGATAACTCCCCTGCTCTTCGAAATAGTGAGAGGTCGCACAACACCAGGTTATAGTCCAACAGTTTTATTTGAAATCACAAGCTTTCGGAGCTATCGATTGCTCCTTCCTCAGGTGAAGTGGAATAGGTGAAGTGAACTTCGAAATAGTACCATGGGATCTTTTACATCCACCTGAGAGGGCAGACAAGGCCTTGATTTAACGTCTCATCCAAAAGACAGCACCTCCGACAGTGCTGCACTTGCGTGTCAGCCTTTTTGCTCAAGTCCTTAGAGTGGGACTATGAACTCTCAACCTTCTGTCTCAGAGGCAAGAATGCTACCAACTGAGCCACAGCTGCCACTAGGTGCATTATAACTCCAGCCCAGCGCAAAGCTGAATTTCCAAAATGCCCAGATAGATTTTTGGACCTGTCGGAATCTTTCATTAATGTTGGAGGAAAGCAGTTCTGCAGAAAGCAAGGCTCTGCTGTTGCTGCATCTTGGCGCCTGTCAGTCTGGAGTGTAACGAGGGTTTTGCAGTTGGTAGATAACAGCCTCATCAATAGCTGCGGTTTAATTGCAGCATTATTGTAACAGTCTCTCTCGAAAGTTGGTTTAGACCCTCTTCCTTGTTTTAGAATAACATAACATGTAATAAAGGTGATGATCTCTACTGATAAAAGAGAAGTCGCACAACACCAGGTTATAGTCCAACAGTTTTATTTGAAATCACGAGCTTTCGGAGCGCTGCTCCTTCGTCAGGTAAAAGATAAAAGATGCAAAGGGGCCAGTGTTATCAGATGGCAAGAGCCATTGTGCGGGAAGGTGTGACCTTCATCACCAGAAGAATGCTCATTTCCTGGGACTATTAGCACTGTGATGTGTGTTTTCTAAGGATCATCTTCAAAGAGCACTTTTCATCAAAGGAAAACCTGCTTTTACGCAATGTAGGTGACTAAAGATGGAGAGGTCAGAGTGGGAGTGGTATAGGAAATTGAAGTGGCAAGTGACAGGGAGCCCAGATTTGCACTTGTGAACAGAATGGAGCTGTTCGGCAAAGCGGTCACCGAATCATCATTTGGTTTCCCCAGTGCTGAACAGACCACACTGAGTAGATACAGTATACTAGGTTGGAGGAAGTACAGTAGATGTAAATCGCTGTTTCATGTGGAAGGATTCGGGTCCTGCACAGTGCTGTTGGAGGAGGTGAATGGGTAGGTGTTGCTTCTGTGCTTGCACAGGAAGGTGCCAGGGAAAGGAGAGAAGGAAGAGTGAACCAGGGTGTCACAGAAGGAAGGGTCCCTTCAGAAAGGAGAGGGGGAGGGGAAGATGTGTTTTGGCAGTGGCATCATTAGTGGAGGCGATGGAAATGGTGGAAGATGATTTGGCGAATGCAGAGGCCAGTGGGGTGAAAGGGGAGGACAGGGTGGACCCTATCACGGTTGGGGGGACAGGATAGGATGAGAGCAAAAGCACGAGAAATGGGACAAAACTGATCGATGCTTCTGTCTACCAGGGTGGAGGGGAATCCTCAGCTGAGGAAAAAGGACATTTCAGAAATGTTGTGGAAGGTGGCACCATCAGAACAAATGCCTCAACTATTCACACGTCCTCTGTATCTCTTACACAAGTCTTTTATATTTTTTCCTATTGCCTTGTGTTAATATCACTTCAACTATTATCCATCCCCTGTTTTTCTTTTAAGCACCTAACATGTCATTCTACATCCTTTCTCATAACTGCACATCCTTTCCCTCCACCCCCTGCCCCCTTTGCTTTGTTCCTTTTTAAATGCTGGTCATCTATAATATTTCCTAGTTTAGATGCAGGGTTACACCTGAAGCATTAACTTGTCTGTACTCTCCACAGATGCTTGCTGAGAGTGTCTGGCGTTTACTGCTTTTGTACAGTAACCAGGTTCTTTAAGCAGCTTTTTTTTTTAAAGACTTTTAAACGCACTGCAATAAGAGACCTTGGAACCTCACTGCGCAAAATTGTTTTGAGGTATACTGGCATTGAATTGCTAGTGTTTCCCCACAATTAAATTGCAGTAGTTGAAATAACTTTGAAGAAATCTATAAATTATTTTCCCTGCCCCTTATTTTCTGCAGAAGCCGGCATTCACCAGCAGGTGGTGCTAAAAATATTCGAGCTGATGTAAATTCTCCAGTTAAAATACTATGTGGATTAACTCTTTGTGGGAGATTGCCTGACAAAATCTTATCTTGCAAGATAAATTTGTCAAATTATTTTATGATTACCTCTTGTTTTACATTAAATTAATTAGATTATTAACCAAAATCTACACAATCGGCTAATGTGTTAAACTCAATTATGTACAGAATACCCTCCACTGAGGTCCTGCTATTTACATAGGTAGTTGTGTTCCGAAGTATATACATGAGAGAGCTGACTGCAAGAACAGCAAAACTAGGATTGAGCTGGCCCATCGGGCAGGCACACAGAGGGTTGGCCTGGACGAATTTTACGTCCCTCCCGTGATGGCGAATAGACACCCGGCACATGAAATACATGCCGAGGGAGCACGGTCTGTTGCACAGTTGGCTGGGGAAGGGATGCAAAATCCGACAAGGCGGCAACTCGCCATTAATGGGAGGTCGCGACGGTGGCGCGCAAGCTCAGTAATTGTTCGGAATGGCACATGGGGGGAAAAACGCAGGCAAAACTGCTCCTTGTGAGGCTGACAATTTGGAGGTCCTGCTGCATCAACAGAGGGGGTGAGCCTGTTCAGTGAAAGCTCAGCTGCTTGGAGCGACGCCACTGACGGAGTCAATGCAGTCACTCACGTCCCTTATACCTGGCTGCAAATGTGAGGAAATGTACTGGTATCAGGAGGAAGGTGAAAGCAGGCGCGCACTCTTGCGTACATTGCTTGGGAGGCCCATCAAACGTGCCACACACCCAAAGTTTGGAACCGCCTCTAGGAGGTACCCGAGTGATGAATATAGCCGGGCCTTGCAAACAGGGCATCAATCTTCTGTTTAATGCAAGCGCAGACTAGCGGATGTTGCTGACATTCGCTGTGACAGCCTGAAAGGAGCCAGAGGCAAAGAGGTTCATGGCTGCAAGGACATTGACTGCGACGGGCCACGCTGTGCTAGCTGCAGCAGGGCTTTTTGCAGGATGTCACCGCCTCTATGGAGAGCTGAAGCCTTCTTCTGCACTGTCCCTCAGAAAACTCCAGCTACGTTTTTCTGGGCCTGCAAACCATTTTGCAGTTTTGCATCATGCCAAAGCTGCACACATACACACACACCCTTCTCTTGTGGGTGGAGCTGGCCACAGAGAAAGAGAAAACAGCTCGGCCAGCCTTTCAGTGCAAGACAATCCTTTGCTGATGGCCGTTTTTCAGTGGGTTTAGCATCCATGGCTGCAGAGGATAGCTCTGGTCTGGAGGACGTCACCTCCTTCAAATAAGAGGTATGCTTTGTAACTGATTCGTATTCCCTCACTTTACCTGACGAAGGAGCAGCGCTCCGAAAGCTCGTAATTTCAAATAAAACTGTTGGACTATAACCTGGTGTTGTGCGACTTCTCATTTTTGTCCAGTCCAACACCAGCATCTCCGCATCATGGCAAATAAGAGGTGCCATAGACTGCTGCATAATGAAGGCATCATGGCTGCTTCCTGGATAATGGCCAATACCATGCATCACAGTGTTTCTGTAGTTAGATATCGCCTGGATGTTAATTGAGTGAAATCCTTTTCTGTTCATGTAGGCCATGGGGTTTCTATGAGCATGTGATTCTCACATGCATGGCATCTATGACGACCTGCACTTAAAGGGACCCTGCCACCCAGTGAAAGCTCGGTGCTCAGTCCAGCTGATGCCTCTTTCTCACGGGGAACTGGATGAAGGTGTTGCCTTTTGCAGCTATACCATTTCTCACTTACTTGATACATGTGTACATTACAGACTGACTGACATGGCAGTACAGGTCCTGAGACAGCCACCTCAAACTCGATTTAAACAGAGTCTCAGCCGTTCTCAGGTAAAACTGTATCGATCTTTTGGAGACGTTTTTCTTGTAGTAACTTAGGTTTTTTTTTGACAACCGATTTGAAAGTGCTTATAGTTACTATTGTGGCTTCTGAACAGTTAAGGGGCTTCTGGCATTGCAGTTGTTTTTTTAATGGGGGTCTTTTTCGGAATCTAACTCTGAGAGGGGCGGGAAGAGGAGTAGAAGGACGGAGTAAACCGAGCTGGAGGGAGAGCATATAGAAGGAAGGAAGCATGCTCGGAATTCTTAGCCTCCCAACAGAGTTTGCAGGCCCAGAAAAAAACATAGCTGGAGTTCTCTGAGGAACAGTGCATAAGAAAGCTTCAGCTCTCCATAGAGGCAGTGACGGCCTGCAAAAAGCCCTGCAGTCAATGTCCTTGCAGCCATGAACTTCTTTGCCTCTGGCTCCTTTCACAGGCTGTCACAGGGAATATCAGCAACATCCGTTAGTCTGCAGTGTGCGCTTGCATTAAACAGAAGATTGATGCCCTGTTTGCGAGCACAAATACATTCATCACTTTTCCTATGAATATCCACAAGCAACAATTGTAGGATTTCCCCCCAATCCAGGGTATTACTGACTGCCCCACGTTAACCTGTGGGCTCCTTCACACAGCACCTTGATGGCTATTGCGGCTGAGTTCCCCTTGCAAGAATTTGTGATACAAGTAATAGCATTTCTCAGGGATGCTCAGACTGGTTATGGGCTCAATCATCTCCTCCTTGGGAAGACATTGAGCAAATGGATAGGAGCTTCAGTAGATGTGCTGAGCCGCAGCCAAGTAGCAGGGACAATGGGAATAGAACATGATGCCATTTCCCATGATGACAACACTTCTGTAATCCGGCGACTCCCTAAAGCAATGGACATCCTGGTGCCAGTAAGCAAGCTGGGCCAGATCACTTCGGAAGATGCCGAGTTGTTGCAGTCTGCAGCTGGGCCCTCTTTGGGCCTGAGCTCCTAGAGAGTTACCGACCATGAGTTTCTTAAGAGCCCTTGAATGAGCCACATCAACCTTCCTCCTCCCATGTTGCAACCACTGGGGGAGCACCTCGTAGAAGCATGTGAGTAGGTAAAGGAGCACTTCAGACAGGCACTAAAGGCCTGCTGAAAAATAACAAGCAGGCCTTTCTGCAAGCCATTAAAATGACAATGTTCTATGAAAAGTTTGTGTGTGCAGCTCTACTACTCCACCATCTCCTTTGAGTCCACGATCACCTGTCTGACATCAAGTCATCTATTTGGTCCAACTGAATATTGAGAAGGCTGAAGCCAGTTTCTGTCAAAAATCTCATACTATTGCCACTCGCACCACCTCACACTCTAGCTGCTCACTCAAGCTAGACCAAAGACTGTCCAATCTTGATTATTTGTTCAATATAGAGCCATGCTCCTATTCATCACTGACTGGTTATTTCTGCCTCTTCTCTTCCCATTGCCGCTGAATCACTTATCAATGCCTTTGTTACCTCTAGCCTCAACTTCTCCAACAACAACTAGTATTTATATAGCGGCCTCCTCACTGCCTCCCAAATACAGCTCTTCACAAGCTCCATGTCCAAAACTTCACCTCCCACATACTGTTCTTCACTAAGTCCCATTCACCCATCACCCTCATTGACGTCATTCGCTCCCTGACTTCCAACTCCTCAAATTCAAAATCCCCATCCTTATTTATAAATCCCTCCATGGTCTCACCCCATCCTCGCAATGTAATCTGCTCCAGCCTTACATCCCAGCTCGTGCTCTTTGATCCTCCGACTCTGACTTTCATCTCCACTCAACCATCAATAGCAGAGGCTACTCTCTGGGATGGCCTCTCTAAATCCGACAGCCTTTGTACCTCTCTCCTCACCTTTAAAGTCTCCTCAAAAACCTTTCAACTGTGCTTGCTTTAACCTTTTCAGTACTGCTTATCATCTGCTGCTCCTCTGTGAAGTACCTTGGGACACAACTAAAGCACAACGTCATTCTGAACTCCGTGTTATATTAAGTCATTATTTACCTTAACAGTTACAGATTTATTAAAGGCACAAGTTGTTGGTATTGGGTGACAACAGGATCAGGCTTTGCTGTGATGCCCCGACGAAATGAGTAACTTCAGGGGAGAAAACCATGGTGGAAAGGGGGAAGAAGCATAAAGGAGACTTATCTTACAGACAGTCAACAACAATTGAGAGAAACTGAAAGGGGAAAAAACATGTGTGAGGAACGATCATATACATTTATAAACAGAAAATGCTGGAAATACTCAGCAGGTCAGGCAGCATCTGTGGAGAGAGGAACAGAGTTAACGTTTCAGGTCGATGACCTTTCACCTGATCTCACCGACCTGAAACGTTAACTCTGTTTCTCTCTCTCCACAGATGCTGCCTGACCTGCTGAGTATTTCCAGCATTTTCTGTTTATATTTCAGATTTCCAGCATCCGCAGTATTTTGCCTTCATATACATTTCTTGTTCTGTTAAGCAGTTTCATTGTCCCCTCAGTTAGTCATTTCCATAGATAGTGGACGACTAATATAAAAGCTTGTCTTTATTATGGTGCTGACTGTCTCTATTTTCTGAAATGTTTTACTGGTGATGCAATGTTTGGCATTCTGCATTATTAAGATATTTTATGAGGCAGTTGTTTTATACATTTCAGCAACTGCACAATTGCATATTACTAATAGAGTCTGAAGCATTGCCATTTGGTTCCAAGTGATTACAGTGGTGTAGGAGGAAAGTCTTCATATCATTTGATATAAACGCCTTTGAAATTATTGAAACACCAAGGTCAATTTGCTTGCTTAAAGCAAGCTGCCATTAGGTCTATGCTGATGTAGTTTACACTCCTTCAAGTCATCCGTGCGTGCACTAATAGTTGAGTCACAAAGGCAGGATGAGTGGCTCAAGTATAAACACATTCACACTTAAGCAAGTTACATTAGATCAGTGCTTTTTCAGAAATTGTGATCCTCATTTCAGAATTGCAATCTTTGATAGGCCAGGTTATTGTGAATTGGAGTTGCTGTGTGAAATTTCAAAGAGAAAAACGACATCTAATTATGGAGCTTGGAGTCATTCATGCAGTAACATGAATGAAGCATGACATCATTCTGAACTTACCTGTTTGTAATGCTATTGAAGGCACAGCATGACTGATAAACCCACTCAGTTTGTGTTACTAAGTCATTATTTACTTAACAGTGACTTATTTATTAAAGAGATAACTCACGCCCACATCGTTTCAAAGCTGCGTCCAAAGAAGATACAGTACCTCGATGGAATCTTGCCAATTGGAATAAGAACAAACCTTGTGTTTGTGCTTCAGTCTCCCTTCGGTTTACACTCTTTGGCAACAATCCCATCCATTACACTTTTGACCTTGAGGACGGAGCTAGTCCTATGCTTTATCAGACATTGTATTACTAATGGGCTCCTGGGCTGCCTTTCGGATCTGTAGGGTAGAGTTCTTTTTCACTTCTACAGCAATTATGTTTTTGTGAAAAGCCCGTCCGTGTTTGTAGATAAGTAAGAGAGCTTTTTTTCAGCTCTCGGTTTTAAGTTAAATGTTCTCAAGTAAATTGGTTCACTTCTTTTGTTACCTGATCCACCCACACTTTCTCGAATTAAAGGATGGTTTTGGGTTTCCTTTTGTAACCTGTCAAACATTTTCCACAGAATCCTCATTCTTCTGTGAGAAAATGTGCGGCCTTGGCTGTGAAATATTGAATTGCCTGCTTTTGCTAGGAGCCCAATTAATTTGTTACTACAAAACTATTGGAATCGGCTTAGACACTCAACTTTTGTTCATTGGAGACACTTCATACCTCCTGTCCAATAATCAGCAAAGACAATGCACACACCTAAACCAGTACAACTTGGGCCAGCAGCCATGGAGCCATGTGTGGTTTTTCAAACACTGGCAGAAAGTCGAGAACCTCAAATGATTGATCTGTTTTGGGCAGGAACACTGCAGCAATTTACTTTTTAAAAATTCCGAAGGAGCCCTCTGATCGTTTGAAAGAAAAACACTGAATGTGACTCTTCTAATTTACACATTCAAACATCCTTTGTCCCTTTTATTACATCCCCACTCACTGCCTTCGCCACCTTAAATTAGATGGGAAGGGTAGCTCAGATGTTAAACTAGTTTGTATTAAACACCATAACTAGGCCAGCGCCAGCAGTCCATGTTTTAAACCCAATTTAGTGGGTGGCACCATGAATCCTGTTTGCAAATGACATTTTTCAAAGCATGAACATACATGTCAGACCTACTAACAATGAAATCCTAATCTTGCTTGTAGTTTAAATTCAAATCAAATACACGTTAAGTAATATATTATGGAAATCCTTTATTGGAGTTGATTGCTACTCTGGAAAGAGACAGTTCTGTGGTACGCGTTGTTAACAGACTGATTTATTTAGGCTGTTGTTCTATTGTACTACTGGTCTGAAATCAGCTACTGGACAGCATGAAGTGCAGCTGGCAAGAACCATGCTCAGTGCTTTGGGGCACCTTGAGGATGTGAGAGGCAGTGTGTAAATGCACGTTCTTACTTTTATACCATGGGCTGCAAATTGCCCTCTTTGCTCATGTGTGCTTACACATAAATACAAAACACCGCACCCCAGGCAGCAAATTTGTAATTATTTGTTTTCAGAGCGCAGACAGGCGCCTCCACTTCCCTAAAACCTGAAAGAAAGACTGTGCTGTAGGTTTAACGGTGTAAGATGGCCTCCCCAAGGGGGGTCTCACACCACTTGGCTTTTTGCACATTCCAGAGACGTATCGGGACATGACTCCGGAGTTATGCTTTTGTGATGCTGCACAGCTGATATGTTTAAACAACTTCTGTGTCAGATCCATAGAATTGGCTTTCTTTCAGCTGTCACCATGTAAACCACAATGAACTGAGTGACCCAGTCCAAAGGGTGTGCACTTTTAATTTCCATGGTAAATTACAAAGAGATTCACCATACTCCACATAATAAAAATCAATATTTAACTCACTCTTTGATTACCTCTCATTTCAACATTATTCCTTTGAACAGACTTCTTGGAATACCGTTCACACTAAGGGAGCAATTCTAACCTAAACCGCCTGTCGTGAAACTGGCTGGAGCGGCTCGCCACCCATTTAACACCCACTTGATGTCAAAGTATAATTAGGCAGTGCGTAAAACAGGTCGCCGACCCAATCCCATCAGTTTCCCACTGAGCAGGTTCACTTAAAATGACCCCCTAAAGTTGAGCACAGATGTGTAGTGGTTTACACTTCACAGCAAGACTAAAATGATGTAGTGTAAATCCAGATCTGAGGCCCAACCTGTTTCTGGAGCAAAGTAGAGAGACACTTTCCTCCAGGGAGTCTCACTCTGCTTCACGCAGTGTCAGATTAGGTTTCTAATTCAGGCAGCAATATAACTGTAGCATCGGGTTGAAGCTAAACCATTTTGTCGTGATGGTTGGAATGTAAATGCACCCATAAAAGCTAAGCAGCAGAATAAAGCTCACCATCTCTGGTAAGTTGACAGCCTACCATTTTTTTAAGCAACTTTTCAATTTCTTTCTGTTTTACTTTATCAGAGTAAGCAGGTGATCTCACTGTGACTGTGTTTTTGGAAAAAAAAAAGGAATAAGGAAAGTGCCATGTGGAAATAGGGAAGGAATGAAACCTCATTGACATCCATGAAAGGAAATGCTGGCAGTAAAAGACGAGCACAATCTTTTCCTTAAATGTCTATGTTGCACCAACTTGAGAAATTCTTTTCAGTAACTATTAGGGACTTGGCAGAGCAATCGCAACAACATCTGAAGTGATGATGGTATGCCCCTTGTGAGATTTCTGTGAGACATTTATGCTGCTGTAGCTGTCTTGGCTTTCTGCAGTTTCTAAACCATAGGAAAGTTGAATATATCCTTTGTATCTTTTAAACTACAGATTTTCTATTATCGAATTATAAAAACAATCTCCTGCAATTGATTTTTTTCAGTGGGGGTATTTTTCTAGATAAGTTTCCTCCTTTTAATGTAGCTTTCTCCTCTGTTTCTGGATTTGCCTGATGGGAAGGGGCAAACTCAGCCACTTACTGACTCTGGGCTTAGAATTGCGATGGCTGCTTGACAAGTACAAGCACAACCAATCATTTGCTACCCAGAATCTTCATGGTGCCAATACTCACACACCAAGGTAGCTAATAGTAAGAGTCTCAGTTGCTTGGGAAACATTTTATCAACAAGTATGAGAGATCTGCTTAATGTCTCAGGGTTAGCCATAGGCTGATTTTAGTGTACTTTCATCACAAAGTTAGTGGGATCATACTTGGCCAACCACAGGCTGTGTTTTGTCTGGTTCACATTTGCAGTCAGACAATGATAATAATTAACATCCAACCTGTCTGGTTCTTTTTGGCTTTCATGTCGGCTCCAGCAGTGAAGCTTACCAGACTAATTGAAATACTGCAACTTATTTTGTGGTAAATGTTGACTTTTGTCTGAATTCCACTGTAGAACCAATTTATGAGATAAACGGGCTCTCGTCCCAACTTGAAGCTATTGGTGTGGAAGTAAGCTAAAGGCAGGTTGAATATCAATGTTCTTTTAGCAGATAAACCCTTTGGCTATAGAGAGAGCAGTTGTATCATTTTAAATAATGGAAGCTTCAGATTTTTCTTTTAAAGGGGTACTGATAAGTGTTGGGCAGGGTTTCCCTTGACGCGGAGTGGGTAAAGGCACTGACTGGCATAGTTCAAAGCCTTACAGACCTGAAGGGTTCCAAGTTTGATTCCCGTGGGTAGAAATTCGTCATGGGAAATAGTGCAAGACGGACGGTATTGCATCGGCCACTCGTTATACACCCCGCCCGATATTCAGTTCCATTGGCTTCAGTAGAACTGACTGTCGGGCAGGGCGTATAATGGGAGGCTCGTGCGATACTGCCCATTTTGCACTACTGCCCAAGATACTACCCGTTGGTCTGTACTGAGTTAGCTAGTTTCCGCCTGGGCAGCAGTTGGGTGCTACAATTGTCCTCAGTGGCCCTGGGCACAATAGGGGGTAAAATCAGGCTGGGGTTTCTGCTCCCAATTGCTATTAGTGACCCCTGTGGAAAAGGCACAGTGTGATTATTGGGTGAGGGCAAGATTGCGCATGACTGTTCTGTTATACCCTCTGACGTAAGAAAACTACTAGGCACTTGGTCTAAGTGCTAAACAAAGCTTTAATCAACTGTTTCCACATGGAGATCTAGTTGTGTGCTGGGCCCATGCCCGAGTATTTATACTCTCCCTGGACAGCGCCACCAGCAGGCCACCCAGTATTACTTCATACAAGATTCATGTCACCCTCCACAATCAAACAAACTGCCTGAACTCACACATGAAGAATGACCATTTAGCACCAGAGCCCAGTAAGGGTCAGCAGCACTTTCAGGAGAAAAGGGTGACAATTTGGGGGGGAGGGAGGAAAGTATTTGGTAAATCTTTTGTTTGTTGTTTCTTCCCCAACACATGACTTCAATGGAAATAAAAATGGGGAGAGATGTAAAATGGGCCGCTGATTCGCTATCACCCGTTTTACACCGTCGCACCCTCAAAGATCTACCCCAGTGTGTGTGCATGTGGCTTGAAATGAAAAGCCAAGGCAGTTAAATGTGGAGGGTATTATTTCAACATCCTCCTGTCTCTGCCTTGCCCAGCAGAACACAAACCCACATCTGACATAGTACAGGGCGGCTCACCTGTCAAGTGGTAGTCATCACAATAATACCTGCACTGTCACAGTATTTTGAAACTATAATTTAATTAACCAATTATCTGTAGATCAATACACGTCAACACTCAAGCGTTAAATGTGACATTCATAATTTTGTCCACATTTGCACCTGCTACACAGACACAGTTGCAAGGATGGCAATCCACTTAGGTGAAGCAGGTCTCAGCAGAAAGCCTGCTCACTGATTTGCAATAGGAAATAAAAACCATATGACCACAACCTCATTATTGTGTTACTAATAACATTATTGATCATTTAATGAACCAATATGGTTAATATTGTGGCATTGATTTTATTTCCAGCACTGTGGCCAACAGTTGAGCCTTTATCAACACACATTATGACTGGCACTGGAACATAGGAGCAGGAGTAGGTCATTCAGCCCCTCGAGCCTGTTCCACCATTCGATTAGATCATGGCTGATCTGTACCTCAACTCCATTTACCCGCTTTAGCTCCATATCCCTTTATAACCTTACCTAACAAAAATCTATCGATCTCAGCCTTGAAACTTTCAATTGACTCAGCATCCACAGCCTTTTAGGTCTTGGAAAATCCAGTACACAATGCTTCCTGAATGTATTGGGATTTTTCACACCACATCTTCATGGATGCCATCAATAGGCACTTGATTGAGAAGGGGCTTTGATGCGGCTAGGAGCAGGTAAAATGGGCTTTGATTCCACTTCTGGCCTTTTGTCCTAAAGGTAGTAGCAGGGCACGACATATTCAACCATTCACTTAGCTATAGAAATTCATGGAAATTTACGGCACAGAAGGAGGCCATTCAACCCATCGTGTCTGTGCACTGTCCGGCGGTTCCTTCTTGAGATACAGGGGGCGTGATTTTGCCGGCACTCAGAGGCCGGGTTCGGAGGCGGGTCAGCTGTTAAATTTAAAATGATTGACGGCGGGTTGGGAACCCGCCGCGAACCTGCCTCCATGTAAGTTTCCAAGGTGTCGGGTCTGCGATTTCAGAACAGACCTGACACCAAGCGACGGGTGAGGCATTTAAGATAGTTAACTGCTTGTTAAGTGCTTGTTAACTGCTATTTTGCTAGTGTTTTTCTATTTTCCCACATTTTTAACGGGTTTCCCGTCACTCGGGGATCACGTCAGGTAAGTGTGTCGGGTTCTCTGTCTCCCCATTGCTGTGAATAGGTGACAGCTGCAAAAGTGGTATGAAAGCTACCATTTCACAGCTGGTCACTTTCCAATGTCAGCAGCTTGAGCCTTCAGGACTTGGAAGACACTTTTAGCTGTATGCAGTTTGGAAGTGTTTAGAGTAAACTCTCTATCCACTGTCACCTCCTTGGAGCAAGCTCTCTCACCATTGACAGATCACTTCTGTCATCTCAACTTCAGCTGCCATGTATTCCGACAACATCATGCCCTTGAAAAAATCTCACCTTGGTCCTCTGAATCCCTCCACGATCAGCCCCAACACCAACATCACCAGGCACACCAACACCAATACCAACCTTCTCCGCAATCACCTGATGCTGTACAGGACACAGGGCATCAACACCCGACCACATTGCTGCCCGGGAGGCCAGCAATACCATCACCATGGCCAGATTTACTTCACTTGATGCTGTACACCCTGGCTGCCACATGATGCACCAGGTTAACACCACCCCACACCAGCACCATAAAACACTCCTACAATGACCAAGCCGTTCTTTTCACACTCATCACCATTGTGGGGGGTACCGTTATGTCTCACCATTCACTGCAACTCACTAAGACACTTCCAAAGGTGCGCACAGATCTGTACAATAAGGCAAAGTGTTGAAAATAAAGATTTCAATGTTTGACAACACATTAACAGAAAATTTACATGAACATTGCATAAGACACCCAAGTACCTACTTTGTGTGCTGTTAGTTGGAATGATTGGACTAGGATGAGGGTGAGTGTGAGGGGTGGCTAGTGAGATGGGGAAGTGATAATGTAGATAGAGAAGGATGGGTGGAGGTGCAAGGTAAGTTGGTTTGAGTAAGGATGTGCAGGAGTAGGGTAGGGAAGGCAGAGTGATGGGGATGCGATGAGTGGCACAGCAGGATGAGGTTGAGTGTGGCTTTGCAGTAACGTTTTGTAATCTACTGAGATCATTGAAAGGTTTGCTCCACTGCAGCCTGGTCCTCCTGATGACATCACTGCTTGTGCCCTCCTCTGCAATGTGCAACCAGGCTGCGTTGGTGTCCTGGGAGGTCTCTTCCGCCCATGGGAAGGGAAGAGAATCTCCCTGCGGCTGTGACTCCCTCCACAAGCATATGGAGGGAGTCATGGGAGAGCCTGGGTGCAGCCATGCACCTTTGTGCAGTGCTTGTCAGAGTTTGCAGCACCTCAATGCTGCAGAACACTGACAGCACAACTGTCAAAATGAATGTGGGCATGGTCCCTTTAAGGAAACCGGCTGATGACGAGTCATCAAATGATGTCATCAGACCCGCTTCCTTTTAATTGGCCAGGAACCCCGCAGGCCGGGCTTAACAAGCCCTATTAATGGAAAATCCTTTTGACAGAGCGGCTGCAGCCGGGAGTGAAACCGTGAACCCGCCTCCGCTGGGAAAATCGAACCCAGGGGTTGGGCTTCTGGTTCAACGCAGAAAAATAGAAAGAAAGAAAGAACTTGTATTTATACAGCGACTTTCATGACCTCAGGATGTCCCAAAGCACTTTACAGCCAATTAAGTACTTTTTCAAAGTGTAGTCACAGTTGTAATGTAGCAAACGCAACAGTCAATTTGCACACAGCAAGCTCTCACAAACAGCAATGAAGTAAATGACCAGATCATCTGATTTAGTGATGTTGGTTGAGGGTAACCTTTGGCCAGGATGCCAGGAGAACTTTCCTGTTCTTCTTCGAATAGTGCCATGGGATCTTTTATGTCCACCTGAGAGGGCAGACAGGGCTTCAGTTTAATATACCATCCAAATGATAGTACCTCCAACAGTGCAGCACTCCCTCACTATTGCACTGAAGTGTCAGCCTAGATTATGTGCTCAAGTCTCTGGAGTGGGGCTTGAACTCACAACCGTCTGACTCAGAGGCGAGAGTGCTACCACTGAGCAATGACACCAAAATAGCAACTCACTCCCTCTCAGGATCTAACATTTTTGGGCGAGTTGTCTTGCACTTAACTCCACAAAGTGTATTTTTCCAGTGGAATTGTTCAGGGCACTTGGAGTCTTGGTCCTTCCCCTCCAGGAGGGTTCCATCATTCCAATCTCCCTTTGCATGCGTTGCTTTGGAAACTTTCAGAAGTGTGACCAGAACAATAGGATGAGCTGTGATGTGGTGCTCTCAAACCATGGTCTGTTCCACAGAAGGAATGTGATTGAGACTGTAATTGTTGGGGTCCATCTTGTTGGAATTTAGCTGATCTGAAAAGATGCCCTGGCACTGGAGTCTATTCCAGATTTTATGCAAAGATTTTGATGGTGCTTTAGAAAAGGGGCTAGCAGGGTTTCAACAAAGATGCTTTGCTTTCAATGGAAATTGCAACAAACTGTTGATGCAGCTTCCCAAGGAGTGAGACAAATATAGCCAGGTCAATCTACAGGCAACAATGCAAAATGCCATAATGATGACTCTGGAATTTATTGCATGCAGGACTGTTGGTTCCGAAGACAGGAGTCATCTGACCCAACTATAGCTTGGGTCCTGGGACAATGCTGGATCGTGATAAACCAAACCTGCCCAATGAGCCCGACGGTACCTCATATAAACTTGGGGGAAAAAATTCGGTATCGCCCTGTTTGGGGCGCAATTATCGGCCGTGCGCAAAGTTTAGCGCCTGGTGCTAATTATCGCCTTCGACTGCAAACTTGGCTTCTATCGCCCCTGGAGGTGATTGGAGCGCTAACTCAGGCGCTACACACCTCTCTTAAGGCGCTAACGCCGAGGAGCGAGGCGCTACCTCAGAGCGCTGGCAAAGCTCATGTGATGTCAGTCAGCAATGGAACACAGACACACTGGCGCCAGCCAGTTCTTAAAGGGGAGGGTCGATCTTGCTCTCCATCCACACCCTGCTCATTGCGGCCTTGAATCTCGGCCTGGAGAGACCTGTACATCAAATCTGCTGGAAAGAACAATGGAGAGGCCCAGGGAAAGAGCTCAGAGTGCAGCCCCCATAGTCTCTTCTAAATTGATGCAAGGAAGGTCAAATCAAAATGAACCTGCAAAGTGCTGCTCAGTACCCAAAACTCCTTCACACAGCATTGAATCTCTCCAGAAGTCTCTCTCTTTCTCTCTCAGAATGCGTGGTGCAAAAATGTCACCGACAAAAAAGGGCAGGAAGCGGTCGCCTTTAAATAGCGCTCCCCCAGTCCCTTCCCGACTGCAAAATGTTCCCCTCAACCTGTCGTTGCTAGCGGCAAGCGGAAAGGCAGGGGGCGCCACTCAATATCCGGTCCGGGGCGCTACCGGGGCGTTGCACGCTTGACTGACGTCACGATCTGCAGGCGCAGGAGATCGTGGTGGTAGTGTTTAGCACTGCCGCAAAATGTCTGGTCAATTTCGCGAGCGGCGCAAACATCACCACACCCGGGCACTAGTTGCTTTGGGACCCATTAGGTTAGATTTTTGAGTGAATAAGCATTTGAGATTTATGTCCAGATTGCATTTGTGCTCAGAATGTTTCAGATTAATGAATATTGCCTGGCAGATTTTTCAAAGCAAGACAGGACCACAATGGAGTATGCAACAAGAATGTAATACAAAGATTCAGCCAAATCATAATATAATTTGTAATCACTTGAGCTTTAGCATTAGGCAGCTTCCAGATGTTCCCCAGATGGTGTTGACTATGTCCCAGAAAAAGGCTAGCATGATGAATTCTGGGAATAAAACTGTCTAAGACTTATGGGAAAATTGCAAAAGGGCTCTATATTTGTACGTGGAACTTCTGTAGGTTTGTCGTCCAGATGTTGGCAACCTTCAAATTAAAAGCTTTGGTGAACTTGGGAATGCTGTCCTGACCTGATAAATAAATCTCTATAATACACTAGCTTTAATATCCTCCATGGCTATGAGTCATGTTCCCATTTAGAAGATAATGGAGTATTAGAAATCTGGAGGTAGGATGTTCATATGGAGTTTCAGAATGAAATAAAGGTTGTTCTTACATAGGCAAGAAGATATGTTTGACAGATTGAGCCAGGGTCTTGATAGAGGTGCCCAGGACATCAATCTTTGTATGGAGGGATTTGTCACTTGAAGGCAAAGGTTATGTGATTGGGGCTCCAAGTACCCCAGGAATAGAGATAGAGGCTGCGGCTTCATGGCGGGAGAGACCGGTGGCGGATGGCGACCCCGCTGCTGAGTTGATCCCGCTGAAAAATAAGATCTTCCCTTAATGGGCCTTGTTAAGCCCACCCTGCACGTTTCCCGGCCCAGTTAAAAGGTGCGGATCTGGTGACGTCATCGGATGACACGATTCTGCCAGTATATTTGCTGTCACTTGCAATTTCAGTTAATGCATTGCTGTCAGTGTGTGTAACTGTCCATAATGTCTTCCCATCATCAAAGAGCAGCATCTCTCTTCAGTGAGGACTCGCTCCATCATCTTGTGGAGGGCGTGAGAGCATGTAGGGAGATTCTCTTCCCTACTGACGGCAGGAGGAGGCCTCCCCAGCAGACGAAGGCAGCATAGCTGCAGATAGCGCAGGAGGTGACAGGAATATCAGTTGTGGTTCGGACCTGGGTACAATGCCGCAAGAGGTTGAATGATCTTCTAAGATAAGGAAAAGTGAGTATAAAGCCACACTTACCATGATGCTGCTCTGCCTGTCATCACATCCCCACCACTCTGCATTGCCATCCCTACTCCTGCACAACGTTACTCACCCCAACATCCCTTGGACCTTCATCAATCCCTCTCTCTCTATTTACATTATCATGTCCCCATCTTACTGTGCACCCCTCACATTCACCCTCATCATAATGCAATGACATCAACTAACTACACAAAAAGAGGCACCTTGGTATTGGCACCCCACCGTATTATATTCTCCCTCGAAAGTTGTAACCCACCCATTCCTTACACTCATTCCATCACTCTCACTCAACCTTCTCTTCTTTATCTCCTTGCAGGAGAAGAGAGCCCACAATAAGAGGGAGAGGGAGAGAACCGGAGGAGGACCTCAAGCCATGGCCTTTTTGACCACAGCAGAGGAGGCAGCACTCGATATAGCAGGAGTGGTGGAGCAGCTGGAAGTGGGGGACGGAGAGAGGGGCTCATTAGAAGAACCTGGTGACAGAATTCTTTTGCAAGGCTTTCATCAGTCACTCATATGGGGTCTGAAGTCAGCAGAAAATGAGTGCCCATCATGTGGATAATGGTATGCGTCGACAGTCGCCATCTCATATATCTAAATGATGTCTTTACTCTCCCACAGGTCCATCAAGAGCCCCCCCCCCCCACCCCCACCACTGTCCAGGATGAAGAGCAAGAACACTCCTCAGAGGAGCCTCCTGCCTCTGAGGGCGCAGCGTCACCTCATACACGGCAAGTCATCACCAGCGCAGATACACACACCTCGGTGGGTCCGGCGCCAGATACAGTAGTGTTGTCACCTGGTGTATTTCACATCACAGGTGAGCAAGAGCAGATGGTGGAGACAGTGACAGCAGTGGAGACTCCTTGCCGGAGGGCGCAGGAGTCTCCTAGCTCTGCTCAGCTGCATGCAGACGCTGTGCCTCAGGGACCATCCAGGAAGAGGGCGATCCTGGAGCTGCAGGAATAAGTGCAGGAGGCTCTGACCGGTTTCTTGACCGCGGTGACTGCGAGTGTGCAGAGAATGGAGGAGTCCATCTCCAGCATGAGCAACACCGTGGCGCACTCACTGCCAACTATAGCTTCCTCCATGGATAGGATGGCCACCTGCATGGAGGAGACACGGCGCCAGTCTCATGAGAACATGGTTTCACTTCAAAGTAGTTGGTCTTCTATGGAGGAGAGAAACCAGAGGCTCATAGACGCCCTTTCTAGAAGGGGTGTCAGTGTAGACGAGGGCCCTCATGGCTCTACTGAAGTGCAGCAAGGTGCTCTCAAGCTCCTTGCTAGCAGGGAAGTGCGGGTGGCCCATGAGAGGGATGATGGTGGGAGGGGACATGGAAGTGGGGGCTCCTCTCCAAGCGCTCAGACTTCCACCCCCTTACCCACCCCTCGGTCAGAGCCACAGATGCCTCCCCGGACAGTGATGGCCGAGTCTGCCCCTGCACAGTCGCAGGCGCAGCAGACTTTAGCAGGGCCCTCACAGGCTCCAAAACCCAGAGGATGACCGCCAAAGGCGTCTAAGCAGACACAGCAGGGAGTCGAAGAGGCTGAACATAAGAACATAAGAAATAGAAGCAGGAATAGCCCACTTGGCCCCTCGAGCCTGCTCCGCCATTTAATAAGATCATGGCTGATCTTGGGCTCAAAGCCACTTCCCCGCCCACTCCCCATAACCCTTCACTCCCTTATCTTGTAAAAATCTGTCTATCTCCACCTTAAATGTATTTAATGACCCAGCCTCCACGGCTCTCTGGGGCAGAGAATTCCACAGATTTACGACCCTCAGAGAAGAAATTCCTCCTCATCTCAGTTCTAAAAGGGCGACCCTTTATTCTGAGATTGTGCCCCCGAGTTCTAGATTTCCCCACGAGGGGAAACATCCTCTTTGAATCTACTTTGTCGAGCCCCCTCAGTATCTTATATGTTTCAATAAGATCACCTCTCATTCTTCTAAATTCCAATGAGTAAAGGCCCAACCTGCTCAACCTTTCTTCATAAGTCAACCCCCTCATCTCAGGAATCAACCGTATGAATCGTCTCTGAACTGCCTCCAATGCAAGTATATCCTTCCTTAAGTAAGGAGACCAAAACTGTATGCAGTACTCAAGGTGTGGTCTCACCAACACCTTGTACAGTTGTAGCAGGACTTCCCTGCTTTTATACTCCAACCCCCTTGCAATAAAGGCCAACATTCCATTTGCCTTTTTGATTAATTGCTGCACCTGCATGCTAACTTTTTGTGTTTCACGCACAAGGACCCCCAGGTCCCTCTGAACTGTAGCATTTTGTAATCTCTCTCCATTTAAATAATAATTTGCTTTTTTATTTTTCCTGCCAAAGTGGATAACCTCACACTTTCCCATATTATACTCCATCTGCCAAATGTTTGCCCACTCACTTAGCCTGTCTATATCCCTTTGCAGATTCTTTGAGTGCTCTGCACAACTTGCTTTCCCACCCATCTTTGTATCATCCGCAAACTTGGCTACATTACACTCGGTCCCTTCATCCAAGTCATTAATGTAGATTGTAAATAGTTGAGACCCCAGCACCGATCCCTGTGGCACCCTACTAGTTACCGTTTGCCAACCGGAAAATGACCCATTTATCCCGACTCTCTGCTTTCTGTTAGTTAGCCAATTCTCTATCCATGCTAATATATTACCCCCAACTCCGTGAGCTCTTATCTTATGCAGTAACCTTTTATGTGGCACCTTATCAAATGCCTTCTGGAAATCCAAATACACCATATCCACTGGCTCACCCTTATCCACCCTACTCGTTACATCCTCAAAGAACTCCAGCAAATTTATTAAACATGATTTCCCTTTCATAAAACCATGCTGACTCTGCTTGACTGCATTATGATTTTCCAAATGCCCTGCTACTGCTTCCTTAATGAAGGACTCCAGCATTTTCCCAACGACAGATGTTAGGCTAACTGGTCTATAGTTTCCTGCTTTCTGTCTCCCTCCTTTCTTAAATAGGGGTGTTACATTTGTGGTTTTCCAATCCGCTGGGACCTCTCCAGAGTCCAGGGAATTTTGGTATATTGCAACTAATGCATCCTCTATCTCTGCAGCCACTTCTTTTAAGACCCTGAGATGCAGGCCATCTGGTCCAGGGGACTTGTTGTCTTTTAGTCCCATTATTTTACCAAGTACTTTTTCCTTAGTGATAGTGATTGTCTTTAGTTCCCCCCTCCTTGTGGCCCCTTGATTGTCCATTATTGGGATGTTGTTAGTGTCTTCTACTGTGAAGACAGATACAAAATATTTGTTCAGAGTCTCTGCCATTTCCCCGTTCCCCATTATTAATTCCCCATTCTCATCCTCTAAGGGACCAACGTTTACTTTAGCTACCCTCTTCCTTTTTATATACCTGTAGAAGCTCTTACTTTCTGTTTTAATATTTCTTGCCAGTTTACTCTCATAATTCATCTTCTCTCTCTATTATTTTTTTAGTCATCCTTTGCTGGTTTTTAAAAATTTCCCAATCCTCTGGTCTCCCACCAATCTTGGCAACATTGTATGCCTTCGTTTTCAATTTGATACCATCCTTTACTGCTGCCTCTACCTCTGCTGAAGCCACAGGGTTAGCAGCACGTAGAAGCACTCGGAAAAGAAAGATCCCACTCAAATAGTCACAAGGGTAGTCACATGGGTGTGTTTTTCATTAATAATGTGATGTTGCAATTCTATGATCTAGCTGTAATAAGCCATTTATTGTTCAATATTTGCAGTTCTTGCCAAATGTGTGTGCTCAAATGGAAGTGGCAGAGTGAACGGTCAGGGCTCCTTTCACATCCACCAATGGTGGTGAGAGTCAAAGGAATGGCATAGTCATTGTTGGACTGCTCTATGGTGTTGGTGTGGGGTGATGGCAACCTGCGTACGCCTGTTGCAGACACATTTCTGAGCTTTTAAAGTTATGTAAATGTGCCATTGCTGAGGGCATCCCTGGCGTCATGGGCAGCAATGTGGTCACGTAATGCTCGTAATGGCACCTCCGGCTCCTCCAGGTCTTCATCATCCCAGTTTTCAAAGTCATGCTCCTCCTCCTCAGAGGATGTGTGCTCTGCACCATCTTCCTCATCCAGCGCTAATGCTCGCTGCTGCGCTATGTCGTGCAGGGCGCAGCAGACCACGATGATTCTGGAGAGCCTGGCTGGGGCGTATTGAAGGGCTCCTCCAGATCTGTCGAGGCATCGGAAGAGCATTTTGAGCAAGCCTATTGTCTGCTCGATGCCACTTCTCGTGGAGATGTGGCTTTCATTAGAACGTCCCTGAGCCTCGTTTGTTGGCCTCCTCAAAGGTGTCATGAACCACGTCTTTAGTGGATAGCCCTTGTCTCCAAGCAGCCAGCCAGAAAGACTGTTTGGCGGTGCGAAGAACTGAGAGACGGTGGACTGATATAGGATGTACGAGTCGTGGCAGCTGCCAGGGAACTTGGCACAAACATGGATGATCATCTTCCTGGTTGCACACCAGCTGCAAGTTGAGGGAGTGGAACCCCTTGCAATTGACAAATGCAACTGGGTTGTGATGGGGTGCCCTGATGACTACATGTGTGCAGTCGATAACGCCCTGCACCCGTGGGAAGCCAGCCAGAGCTGTGAAACCGAGTGCCCGTTCACTGACACTGCCTTCCTCACTTGCAAAGTGGATATAATTTGCGGACTTGTCAAAGAGGGCATGAGTGACCTGTGTGATGCATCTGTGCGCGGCCGACTGCGAGATGCTGGAAATGTCTACTGTAGATGCCTGGAATGAGCCTGAGGCGAAGAAGTTGAGGGCGATGGTGACTTTGACAGCCACTGGTAAGTAGTGTCCACCCCTTCCTCTGGGCTGCAGGTCTTGCTCCAGTAATGTGCAAATGTCAGTGACGACCTGGCGCGATAGCCATAGCCTCCTTTGGCACTGCTGCATCCTTCATGTTGAGGCAGCTCATTCTCTGCCTGTATACCCTGTTTTGTGGGTATCGCCTCTGGCGCACTGCAGCCCTGCGTTGATGCCCTCTACCCTGTGCAGCATCAAGGTGGATCAGGAGAAGGTTGGCGCTCTGGTTGTTGCTGCTGCTGGTGTGGCTGGTTCTGCTGCTGCTGCGGCTGATCGTCATCAGATTTGGAGGACATTGGTGATATAGCATAAATCGTGCCCATTGTGATGTGATATATGGCAGCTGCAGTTGAGATGACAGAAGCAATCTGTCAATGTTGAGATAGGTTGTTCCAAGGAGGTGACAGTGGATAGAGAGATTACTGCAAACACTTCAAAAGTGCATAAAGCTCAAAAGTGCGTTCCAAATCATGAAGGCTCCAGCTTCTAAGATTGGGAAGTGAACAGCTGTGAAATGGTAGGTTTTATGCCACTTTCGCAGCTGTCACCTATTCCCAGCAATGGAGAGTCATTGAGAACACGGCATGCTTATCTGACGTGATACACGCTCTCCGGGAACCTCGTTAAAAACCTGGTAAAATGGTAAGTGCGTGGGAAAATGGAGCTTAACTACCTTTTAACAAGACTTTAAAAAGTATCTAAATTGGCTGACCCGTCGCTTGGTGTTGGGTCTGTTCAGGAATTATAGACCCGACACTTGGGAAACTGACATGGAGGCGGGTTTACAGCGGGATACCGACCCGCTGTCAATCTTTGTGATTTTGGCAGTGGACCCGCCTCCAAACCTGCACGCTGAGCGGCGGCAAAATTCAGTCCATTGTGCGAGGGAATTGGAGCAGTTGAATTGACAGCATTGAATGGTGAATAGGTGACAGGTATCAGTGCATCAATCCGTACAGAGTGCTTCAGCTGTGGGAAGGGGCTATGTCCGTAGTCCCATACCCAGGTTTGGAAAGGAGTCAGTAGATTTCTTAGATCTGGGTGATGTGAAAAGAAGATTGGATTCAGTTGAGGTTCCAGAATTATAAATACGCTGGTAGAAATCTGTAGTCTGCCCGAGGAGCTCGATTGCAGAGAGATTGAGGCAGTCTGAGCAGACTGGTGTCATTACAGATGAAGAGGACTACAATAAGTTTATTGACGTTATGGGTATTGATGCAATCTCAAAGCCCAAAGCAGACAATATTTGCATTAATTGTTCATCAGTTTGAACACTCCTTTAAAATGATTATGATGCGGAGATGCCGGTGTTGGACTGGGGTGGACAAAAGTGAGAAGTCGCACAACACCAGGTTATAGTCCAACAGTTTTATTTGAAATCACAAATGATTAGATCGTTCATCACCATTTCTCTGAAGGTCAGAAAATCAGAAAAATCTGTCCTCATTGGTACGGCATTAAAGCCATAGGCAAGATGGGCAATTGTTAATGCCATGATTCAGAGGCAGGTATTTAATACGAATATCATGCTTGTCTATCACTGACAATGGACTTTGATGGTCTTTACAGTTTTGGGTGATTAGAGGCAGGCATTTTGTAATTTGAAATGTGTGACAGATTACACCTTATTGAAGTAACATTGTTATGTTGCGCTTGTTTTTTTAAAAAAACAGCTGGTTGATAACATTGTTGGTCGCCAGATCAGAAATCTGACGTAATTGAACAATGATAGGTAGTGAGGGCTCAATACTGACTCTAAGAAGAAATGAATTGACAACCAGGCATGCTGCCTGCCTATTATATTGGGACTGGAACAACCAATCACGCCGCAATAAGAATAAAACAGGTGACTCCCCAGGACCAATCAGATGAGGGACCGATTCCAGCCACGTGTGAAGAATGCTGAATGATGAAGAACGCCATTATCAAGGTCATGCTTCAAGTAGTCATGGTTCTAGGATCTCATTCTGTGGATACTCGAGGTGAAGGCTAATCATATAGGTGACCTGTGTTTGGATCCTCTGAATTGCTTAGCAAAAACTCGGCAAGAATATTATTTTTGATGATGTTCACCACACATGACCAAATGCTAACTGTTGAGGTTAACCAAGGCCTCTTGTTATAGATATAGTAGTTTAGAATCATAGAATGGTTACAGCACGGAAGAAGGCCATTTGGCCCGTCGAGCCCGTACCGGCTCTCTGCAAGAGCACTTCAGCTAGTCCCACTCCCCCGCCCTTTACCCGTAGCCCTGCAAATTTTCTTCCTTCAGGTACTTATCCAAGTCCCTTTTGAAAGCCGTGATTGAGTCTGCCTCCACCACCCTTTCAGGCAGTGCATTCCAGAACATAACCACTCGCTGAGTAAAAAAGTTTTTCCTCATGTCACCTTTGGTTCTTCTGCCAATCACCTTAAATCTGTGTCCTCTGGTTCTCGACCCTTCTGCCAATTGGAACAGTTTCTCTCTATCTACTCTGTCCAGACCCCTCATGATTTTGAACACCTCTCTCAAATCTCCTCTCAATCTTCTCTGCTCTAAGGAAAACAACCCAGCTTCTCCAGTCTATCCATGTAGCTGAAGTTCCTCATCCCTGGAATAATTCTTGTAAATCTTTTCTGCATCCTCTCTAAGGCCTTCATCCTTCCTAAAGTGCAGTGCCCAGAATTGGACACAATACTCCAGTTGAGGCCGAACCAGTGTTTTATACAGGTTCATCATAATTTTCACGCTTTTGTACTCTAGGGGGTAGAAATTTGGGGCGCAAATATCGTCTGGACGCAAATATTAGCGCCTGGCGCTAATTATCGGCACTGACTGGAAACTTCACTTTTACCGCCCCGGGAGGTGAGTGGAGCGCTAAAGCAGGCGCTGCACACCTGTCTTAAGGCGCAAAGGCCAAGGAGTGAGGCGCTAACTCAGAGCGCTGGCGAAGCTCATGTAATGTCAGTCAGCAATGGAACACACACACAATGGCACGGGCCAGTTCTTAAAGGGGATGGTTAATCTTGCTTTCCATCCACATCCTGTTCATTGCAGCCTTGAATCTCGGCCTGGAGAGACTTGCACATCAAATGTGCTGGAAAGAACAATGGAGAGTACCAGGCAAAGAGCTCAGAGTGCAGCTCCCACAGTCTCTGCTAAATCGATACAAGGAATGGCAAATCAAAATGAACCTGCAAAGTGCTGCTCAGTACCCAAAACTCCTTCACACAACGTTGAATCTCTCCAGAAGTCTCTCCCTCTCTCTCTCAGAATGCGTAGTTCAAAAATGCCACCAACAATAAAAGACAGGAAGAGGCCCCCTTTAAATAGCGCCCCCCCCAGCCCCACAGCGATTGATAGCGTTCCAGTCTTCTGGTCGTTGGATGCGCCAGGCGGTAAGGCAGGGGGCGCCACTCAATTTCCGCTCCGGGGCGCCACAAGGGCGTTGCACCATGGAATGACGTCACAATCTGCACGCGCAGGTGGTCGCAGCGGTAAGTTTTAGCGCCGCCGCACAATCTCAAGTTAAGTTCCCGAGCGGCGCAAACATCGCTGCGCCCGGGCGTTAGCGGCTTTGCGCCCCATTAGCGCCCTCTTAAGGCGCTAACGGGAGGCGCAACCAACTGAATTTTTACCCCTATGTCTCTATTCATGAAGCTCAGTATCCTGTATGCTTTTTTAACCGCTTTCTCAACATGCTCTGCCACCTTCAACGATTTGTGCACATATACCCCTAGGTCTCTCTGTTTATGCACCCACTTTAGAATTGTACCCTTTAGTTTATATTGCCTCTCCTCATCTTTCCTACCAAAATGTATCACTTTGCACTTTTTTGCATTAAATTTCATCTGCCACGTGTCCGCCCATTACACCAGCCTATGTCCTCTTGAAGTCTATCACTATCCTCCTCACTGTTCACTATACTTCCAAGTTTTATGTCATCTGCAAATTTTGAAATTGTGCCCTGTACACCCAAGTCCAAGTCATTAATATATATCAAGAAAAGCAGTGGTCCTAGAACCGACCCCTGGGGAACATCACTGTGTACCTACCTCCAGTCCGATAAACAACTGTTCACCACTACTCTCTGTTTACTGTCACTTAACTAATTTCGTATCCATGCTGCCACTGTCCCTTTTATTCCATGGACTTCAACTTTGCTGGCAAGCCTATTATGTGGCACTTTGTCGAACGCCTTTTTGGAAATCCATGTACACCACGTCAACCACATTGCGCTCATCAACCCTCTCTGTTACCTCATCAAAAAACTCAATCAAGTTGGTTAAACACGATTTGCTTTTAACAAATCTGTGCTGGCTTTCCTTAATTAATCCACACTTGTCCAAGTGACTGTTAACTTTGTCCCTGATTATTGTTTCTAAAAGCTTCCCCACTACTGAGGTTAAACTGACTGGCCTGCAGTTGCTGGGCTTATCTTGACACCCTTTTTTGAACAAGGGTGTAGCATTTGTAATTCTCCAGTCCTCTGGCACCACCCCCATATCTAAGGAGGATTGGAAGATTATGGCCACTACCTCCGCGATTTCTTCCTTCACTTCCCTCAGTGTCCTAGGATGCATCCCATCTGGACCTGGTGACTTATCTACTTTAAGAACAGCCAGCCTTTCTAGTACCTCCTCTTTATCAATTTTTATCCCATCTAGTATCTCCTCTACCTCTTCCTTCACTATGTCTATGGCAGCATTTTCTTCCTTGGTGAACTTCCTTCACTTCACCTGACGAAGGAGCAGCAGCTCCGAAAGCTTGTGATTTCAAATAAAACTGTTGGACTATAACCTGGTGTTGTGCGACTTCTCACTTTTGTTCCATGGTGAAGACAGATGCAAAGTACTCATTTAGCACCTCAGCCATACCCTCTGCCTCCATGAGTAGGTCTCCTTTTTGGTCCTTAATCGGCCCCACCCCTCCTCTTACTACCTGTTTACTATTTATATGCCTATAGAAGACTTTTGGATTACCTTTTATGTTAGCTGCCATTCTATTCTCATACCCTCCTCTTTGCCCCTCTTATTTTCTTTTTCACTTCTCCTCTGAACTTTCTATATTTAGCCTAATTCTCAGATGTATTCTCGACCTGACATCTGTCATACGCGCTCTTTTTCTGCTTCATCTTACTCTCTTATCTCTTTCGTCATCCAGGGAGCTCTGACATTAGTTGCCCTACCTTTCCCCCCATTGGGGGAACTAAACTTTGCTGTAAATTCCCAGAGAAATTCTAAATGTTGTAACCTATGCTCAAATATTACTTGGAAGAAGAATCTAGTATTAGCTGTTTGTACTCATGAATCTAGATTTTGTGATTGCACTACTTTAAACATTAATGATTTATTTCAAATGGGCTAATACTGGTTAAAATAATGCCAATTGGAAAATCCAGGTTATGATCTTAAACTTTGACCATAGTCCATGATATATGGATATATGGCCATAGGGAAGAGAAGTGATGTAAGCAAAACCATGCTGAAGATTTCCAGCTTGGTGTAGTCCATTACTCTCTGTCTTTGCAATCCCACAGTTCATGCAAGACTGAATTGGGATTCATAAGTCAGCCTCTGTCTTCAACTGATGAATTAAACCCTGAGGTCATTTTCTTTAGCATTTCCACCCACATCAGTTGGATCCATTAGGATATAAGAAAGATTAATGCTGTCCAATAAGAACTGCCACTTCTGTCTGCGACATGCTTAGCCATATGTCAGCAGTATTGTATTTGGCTTCAGCTCAATCACTGAAACACGAGAAGCCTAATGTGAAGAAGTGAGGAAACATCGTCATCTTCCAAAAGGGGTAACCTGAGCCTCACGTTCCTCACCTGCAGCATGGCTGGACTTTCTAATCCTGTCCATGCAAATTGCGAGCAAGTGAAATGACAAGACACATCACTGTTGAGTTCCACACCCTCCCAAAAATTCTTCTTATTATAGCAAACTTTTCCCCATTTCTAATGGACTTTCTTTTTTGTGAGTAAAAGAGGTGAAGCCCTTGATAAAAAAAAGTTGTCAGTCTCCATGAGTTTCTAATAATAGGGTCTGAATCTAGCAAAAGCTAAATCACAATTTCATTCATAATAATAATATTTATTGTGTAAATCACAATTTAATTCATAATAATATTGAACACCCACTTGATATCATCCATTTTACACAATTGCACAAAGTCAAAGTCGACCCCAATCAGTTTAATGTTCCAAATGTGTTACTATAATGACAACAGATAGGATCTTCTCGCTGCAGTTTTGCAAGCACAACTATGTGGCCCACAAAGGACTTAAACAGATGACATTAGGCATTTAACAAGATGTACTTATCACTCAGATATTCATTTTAGTGAATTGTATGGATTGTCCTTCAAAAATACAAGCACATTGTACTCTGTTTCAAGTTATTGTTTGGAACTGACAAAATAGGAGTCCCGGTGGACAATATCTGCCTTAGTTTATTTGCATGCTGCAAATTTTGTCGCAGTAGAAAATCTCATACATTAGAGATGGTCATTAAAACCTGAACGTTTTCTTAGGCAGCGCCTACCTGTCCAACAGCTTAGAGGAAAAGTGCGACGGAAAATTCTCAGCTGCAACAGCCAACTCCATCTTCAATTATCAACAGTTACCTTGAGGCTAAGCCTTTCAATGTTGTAAATGCACCCAGTATACTCGCTATACTCATTTGAATAAGGAGAAATTATCTTTGATTATCCTTGAATTAATCACGTTATCCTGAGTTATTGCATGGATAACAGGATAAAGTGAGAGATATGATATTCAGCACTTTCACGATTAAAAGAGTGACTCAATTATAATAGTGAATGTACTGAAGGGTTACTAGGCATTAGCTCTTCCAGCTCAGTAGTTCTTTTCAATTAGACGAGAACGATTGTAATGATTACAAAGTATTAGCAAGAGTCAGAAGTATGGATGGTTGCACTTTTAACGAGTGCACTGAGCTCACAATTAAATGTTTGCATGAGGCTTGCAGACGATCTGGTTACTTATCTCATTGCTGTTTGTGGGAGCTTGCTGTTTGCAAAATGGCTGCCGCGTTTCCTACATTACAACAGTGACTACGCTTCAGAAGTACTTCATTGGCTGTAAAGGGTTTTGGGACATCCTGAGGTCATGAAAGGCCCTATATAAATGCAAGTTCTTTCTTTAATATTCATTGTACGACTTGGGATGATGATGCTGTATCTAATATTTCAATGTACAGTTGCACCTTCTACATTTGACTTCGGAATGCTAAGACTTTGCATGGAAGCTGTCCTTCTGTCATGTTCAATTGGATCAAAAAAATGAGAGGAAAAGTATTATATTAGTAGTAAATTTCAGGATTCTGCCATAAAAAGTACACACAACTTTCCAGGTGCCCTTGTGCATAAGTTCCACATTTTAAGCAGAGCTGAGAAACCGGAGGAAGTACATTATTATTATGCTTTGGGCCGTGCCAGCCTTTTCTCCAGTCATGAGTTTCAGCATACAATTTAATCACTAAGAACGAGTTGGTTCACTTAGCTGTGTCCTTACTAAGGAATGATGAGATTTTAGTTAACTTTGGAAAGTTAATTATTAAGAACATTTAGTGCTTGGATTGATTATCAAATCAGGCTGAATGATGCCTATATATGAGTTAGATGCCAGATGCTGAACTAAAAGCACACATGAAACTGGGAGAGTACATTCAAAGAACATTTCCACATGGAAGCCATAATGCAGTTAAACTTCATTACAGATTCTCATTAATTCCAACAGTTTGCAAAGCATCCAGTTTTCATCAGTTCTGACCGACCCCTCTGACTTCCTCTGTATTGGATTTTGTTGTATCCAAAGTTCCTTCCATAATGCTCATTTAATTTATTTTTCTTCCGTCCCTTCTGGTGGTCTGCCATATGCTCCATTTATTTCAAGGAATTGCTTGCTTCTGACTTCAAAGCACAAAAGTTGCTCTAGGTGCTAGTTTTTGTATAAGAAGTAAGTGATCAAAGACAGACTCTGAAACACAAACACAGAGACTGCAGTGGCCACCATCCAATTACGCTTCTAGCAGAGAGATATCAAAGGTATCTCTGGTATATTTTGATAGGACGCCCAAGATTTGCAGGGGTTTTCTCGGGTCAACATTGCTGTGCTCATCGGGGTAACTAATAGTCATCTTAGTTAGTTGAAGAGTTTTAAATCAGCAACCACTCACAGTGCAAGGAAACTACCTCCAAGTAAGGTGTAGTGTGGTTCAATTGCAATGCACAGCACGTTCTGCATTACTTTGATACTACATCAAAACCCCCAGCCAGAGGCAGGAACTCCACCACATCACAGGAATGTTTCTACTTCCTATACAGTTCTCTGGAACAATGAACTATTCAGCAGTATTAATGTCAATTGATCTACTGGAGAACTGATTTGTACTATGGCTCCAAACTGCCTAAACTCATTTCATTTAGGAACCTTTAAATGCTGATGCGTCAACAAAAAGAAGAGAAAACATCTGTCTAGCCCATGTGATTCTGTCTAATCCAAATACCAGAGATAAATGATAAAAGGATATCAGTTCAGTACACTGTGCCACACAATCACCTGATTTTCAGTTTTAATTTCAGACGTTCGTTGATTTGTGGCCAGAGGATGTAATGCCTGTTAAGGATAAAATGGACCATCTGTGAAAGTAATATCTAGGACACATGTCCCTACAGTTGCTGCAGTTTATAAAGCTTCACAGCTCACTGAGTATGGTACACATTAGGCAAGCAAGTCATTTTTCATCACCCATATTTCTATTATGTTCAATATTAATTCCCACAAAATAATATAACCCGCACCCTTCACTGTAACACTCTCTGATATACCCCATACCCCTCACTGTAACACTCTCTGATATACCCCACACCCCTCACTGTAACACTGATATACACCACACTCCTCGCTGTAACACACTGATATACCCCACACCCATCATTTTAACACTGATATACCCTACACCCCTCCCTCTAACACTCTCTGATATACCCCACACCCCTCACTGTAACACTGATATATCCCACACCCCTCACTGTAACACTGTGCGATATATCCCACACCCCTCACTGTAACACTGTGTGATATACCCCACACCCCTCACTGTAACGCTGTGTGATATACCCCACACCCCTCACTGTAACACTGTGTGATATACCCCACACCCCTCACTGTAACGCTGTGTGATATACCCCACACCCCTCACTGTAACACTGTGTGATATACCCCACACCCCTCACTGTAACACTGTGTGATATACCCCACACCCCTCACTGTAACACTGTGATATACCCTACACCCCTCACTGTAACACTGATATACTCCACACCCCTCACTGTAACACTGTGTGATATACCCACACCCCTCACTGTAACACTGTGTGATATACCCCACACCCCTCACTGTAACACTGTGTGATATACCCCACACCCCTCATTGTAACACTGTGTGATATACCCCACACCCCTCATTGTAACACTGTGTGATATACCCCACACCCCTCATTGTAACACTGTGTGATATACCCCACACCCCTCATTGTAACACTGTGTGATATACCCCACACCCCTCATTGTAACACTGTGTGATATACCCCACACCCCTCATTGTAACACTGTGTGATATACCCCACACCCCTCATTGTAACACTGTGTGATATACCCCACACCCCTCATTGTAACACTGTGTGATATACCCCACACCCCTCATTGTAACACTGTGTGATATACCCCACACCCCTCATTGTAACACTGTGTGATATACCCCACACCCCTCACTGTAACACTGTGATATACCCACATCCCTTACTGTAACACTGTGATATACCCCACACCCCTCACTGTGACACTGTGATATACCCACATCCCTCACTGTAACACTCTCTGATATACCCCACACCCCTCACTGTAACACTGTGATATACCCACATCCCTCACTGTAACACTCTCTGATATACCCACACCCCTCACTGTAACACTGTGTGATATACCCCACACCCCTCACTGTAACACTGTGATATACCCCACACCCCTCACTGTAACACTGTGTGATATACCCCACACCCCTCACTGTAACACTGTGATATACCCCACACCCCTCACTGTAACACTGTGTGATATACCCCACACCCCTCACTGTAACACTGTGTGATATACCCCACACCCCTCACTGTAACACTGTGATATACCCCACACCCCTCACTGTAACACTGTGATATACCCACATCCCTTACTGTAACACTGTGATATACCCCCCCTCACTGTAACACTGTGTGATATACCCCACACCCCTCACTGTAACACTGTGTGATATACCCCACACCCCTCACTGTAACACTCTCTGATATACCCTCACCCCTCACTGTAACACTGTGTGATATACCCCACACCCCTCACTGTAACACTGTGTGATATGCCCCACACCCCTCACTGTAACACTGTGATATACCCCACACCCCTCACTGTAACACTGTGTGATATACCCCACACCCCTCACTGTATCATTGTGTGATATACCCCACACCCCTCACTGTAACACTGTGTGATATACCCCACACCCCTCACTGTATCATTGTGATATACCCACATCCCTCACTGTAAAATTGTGATATACCCCACACCCCTCACTGTAACACTGTGCGATATATCCTCACCCCTCACTGTAACACTGTGTGATATACCCCACACCCCTCACTGTAACACTGTGTGATATGCCCCACACCCCTCACTGTAACACTGTGATATACCCCACACCCCTCACTGTAACACTGTGTGATATACCCCACACCCCTCACTGTAACACTGTGTGATATACCCCACACCCCTCACTGTAACACTGTGTGATATACCCCACACCCCTCACTGTATCATTGTGATATACCCACATCCCTCACTGTAAAATTGTGATATACCCCACACCCCTCACTGTAACACTGTGCGATATATCCTCACCCCTCACTGTAACACTGTGTGATATACCCCACACCCCTCACTGTAACACTGTGTGATATACCCCACACCCCTCACTGTATCATTGTGATATACCCACATCCCTCACTGTAAAATTGTGATATACCCCACACCCCTCACTGTAACACTGTGCGATATATCCACACCCCTCACTGAACACTGTGAGATATACCCACACCCCTCACTGTAACACTGTGATATACCCACACCCCTCACTGTAACACTGTGATATACCCACACCCCTCACTGTAACACTGTGATATACCCACATCCCTCACTGTAACAGGCGTTGTTTTGTAATGGTTACCCATAGCAACCAATTTCTTTTTTAAACATTTTATTAGCTTTCACAATGGAGGACCTAAAGTAGGAAAAATGGTTTTGCTGGCTTCAGGAAACAAATAAAGGACTGGTGAATTGGTTACGCAACTGTAACCAATCTCCTGCCTTCTCTTTAGTCTGATGTTTCCATTCCAGTAATTAAAATAAGCAGTGATAAATGCTTGCTAATTGACTGTGCAGAATGGCCAACCACATATAATACCAAGACATCAATATTGTTTAGTCCAATTGCTGGAAAGGTAGGATGAACCACCCATAGAGTCATAGAGTTATACAGCACAGAAAGAGGCCCTTCGGCCCATCGTGTCCGCGCCGGCCATAGGAGAATACTTGGTTTCAAATTAGCTGCATTGTTAATTCTGCACTGAAGGTTGGTAACTGCTTTCTCCAACAGAAACTACTTACTTTCAGATCTGTTTTGCTTTATGATGCTTTTTTTCTCAAACTTTCACCTTTCAAAAAGTTAAGAACTTTTATCGTGAGATGGGGATTTTTTTGAATTTGCCTCCTGGTTGCTGCCTGTCCCATGGATAAAACAACTAAACTGAGCTGGTTTGTGTCAAAGAAGCCAAAACCAGAATCTAGCTGCAGGCCTATGTCATCCCCGTGCCTGATCGCAATACTCTTGTATACTGTATCTTTCATGAGTTCCTCATGCATAAAATCATTGGCCAATCTGCTTTCTGAATTGTTTAATTTACACTTTTGCGTAACCAATTCACCAGTCCTTTATTTGTTTCCTGAAGCCAGCAAAACCATTTTTCCTACTTTAGGTCCTCCATTGTGAAAGCTAATAAAATGTTTAAAAAAGAAATTGGTTGCTATGGGTAACCATTACAAAACAACGCCTGTTACAGTGAGGGATGTGGGTATATCACAGTGTTACAGTGAGGGGTGTGGGTATATCACACAGTGTTACAGTGAGGGGTATATCACACAGGCTTTTTATCTTTGTGCTTAACTGCAGCCTGCTTTGGGAGAGCAAAGTGCCTCATAATTGACTACTGAGTCGGTGCATGAGGATGAGCATGGCCTGAGCAGTGTTAGCTGTGGCTCAGTGAGTAGCACTCTCACCTCTGAGTCAGAAGGTTATGGGTTTGAGTCCCACTCCAGAGACTTGAGCATAAAAATCTAGGCTGACACTCTGAGGGAGTGCTGCACTGTCAGAGGTGCTGTCTTTCAGATGAGATGTTAAAACCGAGGCCTCGTCTGCTCTCTGAGGTGGACGTAACAGATCCCATGGCATTATTTCGAAGAACAGCAGGGGAGTTATCCTCGGTGTCCTGGCCAATATTTATCCCTCAATCAACATCACTAAAGCAGATTATCTGGTCATTATCACATTGCTGTTTGTGGGAGCTTGCTGTGCACAAATTGGCCGCTGCGTTTCCTACATTACAACAGTGACTACATTACAAAAGTACTTCATTGGCTATAAAGAACTTTGGGATGTACTGAGGTCGTGAAAGGCGCTATATAAATGCAAGTCTTTCTTTCTTTATTCACCCCCAATTTCCCCCCTCGAAAACAGTAACTCCCCAAATGCCCTGAGCTGATGTCAACCAGGAATTGCCGAGTATAGCCATTATCCTACTACACACTACAATAGTGCACTAACATACTATGCTTTAGGCTATGTGTTGACTTTTTCCCCAATCTTTAACTCATCCATTTTTCCAACCAATATTCTACAGAGTAACTTAATATGGCTCGTACTCATTTCTTTATTTACTCAGTACTTTTTAAAATATCTCCTACTTTTTTCCCTCTAGGTATCCTATTGAGATACAGAGAGCATTGATTTGTTGCATTATTGCATTATTAATACTTCATTTTAACTTACATATTATGTCAATCTGCCTAAGTGATAAATATTAAGACATATAATTGCCTGGTAACTACCTGACCTCAAATACCCCTGTGCCAACATTCAATAAATAAATCTTTAACTTCACAAAATAGCTTTCTTCATCAGGAATCCTACACATGACTTTTAACAGCCCTCTTGTGCCCTAACAATTCTCACAGCTTGCTGTGAAGTGTTTACATTGGTCGCCCCTTTAATTGATGTAAAAGAAGAAACTGCCGCTGTCAGTGTCTCACTGATTGATGATTTTATTTCACCACTTCAATCCTATCCGTTTAATTATGTAGGAACATCCTTCATAAAATAATAAATAGAGCCACTTTCTGCTTTTTGTGAACTTGAAAATTTCTCTCATTGAACGATAATTTTTGCTCCTCATATACTTCACCTCTTTGCTGCAGAAATCCACAATTCCACAGCTTTTATACTGACCGACCGAGTAATAAATGGTTATGTGCAATTCGCACACAGCCAACTCAATATACTAACAAAGGAAACCCATCTGATGTAGCATTCATACACCTTAGCAATGATCCAATCATTCGGATCAGCAGCAAACTCTTTAGCATTTTTCATTTAGTTAATTAAAAAAATATATATTGTATTGAATGTATTCATTGAAAATAGATCCAAATATAATCTGGAGCGATACAGACAAAAAAAATTACAATCTCTGGTTAATTTTTTTTCCACACATAACAACAGTGACTATACTTCAAAAGTATTTCATTAGCTGTGAAGTGCTTTGACACATCCCAAAAACACGAAAGATGCTTTTTAACTACAAGTTCAGTGACTCCACTTAATTGGCTGTAAAGCGCTTTGAGACGTCCGGTGGTCGTGAAAGGCGCTATAGAAATGCAAGTCTTTCTTTCTTTACAGATCAGGGTGCAGGATACATGACTGAAGGGTTAACTGAAATATACCTGGGGGTCTTAACTGAGCAATTGTATCTATAGCATTAATATAAATGGTTGTGGTGCTGGAATAGTAGAAAATAGAGCAATATCTTTCACAGGGCTAATTTAGAGTTGCCCAGGCCCATGACAGCCTGTGACTACAAGTAGCTAGGATATAGCAAAGTCTACCTCTAAAAACATGATGTTCCTCACTGGATCGATGTGGAGTTCATTTAACTTTCTGCAGACGTAGGTCTCCATAACGTGTGGTTAATGTACTCATGCTGTGACCTCTACCCCTCACCCCTGCATTCTGAATCTGTGATCAGCAGGAATCTAACAAAGATCAGTGGCCAGTGATTGGAGTATACAAACTGTGTGTTGGAAACAAGAAGCTTTCCTTTCAGGTGGTCTGTATAATACATACTGTACATAGTATTTCTCTGTATTTAACCAGACATTATTATCTGGTCATGATGCTAAAAGGGAAGCTAATCCTCTTGTGAACAAACTGGGCTCTCCCAGCAATGGCAAGAAACAGTAATGTGACTTCTAACTGTAAAAATATAAACAGTATATTCTCTATCAAATAAGTCATTGTAACTAGGGACTGATTTCAAGGCTGTTATCTGAGCTCAGTATTCAGCTGATATGGGATAGATTTTATATCTCCCGCAAATGCTTCAGTGGGAACTGTGCACTGCAAGCTTTGCGTTTGCCCGAACTAGGAATGGTCGAACTAAGAATGATCAGCTCTTGGTGTCGAGTGGACTGCCCACTAGAATCTTGCCAAAGGGTGGGTCAGAGCATGTGGGCATTAGCAAGTCTTAGGGTTGCAACTGGCATTGAAAGGGACGTAATCACTGGGATGTAAGTGGAGGCTTCATGGGGTCAACAATGTTTGGTTGCCTTTCTAGAGGCTGAATGGGACAAAAGAAGTGGCTAGCAAAAGAAACAGCAATTGTCAAGGCACTGAAACAGAGTCTATAGGCAACTGATGGAACAGTGCAGCATCTAAACCCCCTGTCTAATCAATGGCAAAGCAGAGATACTGCTGCATTGAAGTTGGTGTGAGATAGGTTGCCCTGTTTACCACTCCAGGGCACTGATCCCGGAGGACAGTATGCCAGTCAAGGTCAACACAATGCACATTACCGACAGGACCTGGGAACTGATATGGAAGAAGGTGGCACACCTTAAGAAAGCTGCTAAGATAGGGCTGCACAAGAATACCATTTACCAGATATATGCCACAAGTGTGCACGCTGTAAAGTGTTGCCTGTCAGCTTACTACACATTTACTGCTGGCCCATCAGGCAACCTTACAGCTCTTTCATTTGCTTACCATGCCTGTTCCAGCAGGATATACATACAAGTTGCATTTACAGAGAAATACTATGTACAGTAACTATTATACATACCTGAAGGAAAGCCTTTTTGGTTCCAATGCACAGCTTCTATACTACAATCACTGGCCACTGATTTTTGTCTTTGGGTTCCGGCTAATCACTTCCTCAAAGGCCAGAATGTACTTGCCCTTTATCGCTCATTTTCTGTGGGCGAACTGAGCTCGTGGCACATCAGCAGTGCGAACATTGGGAAATTGCTCCATTTGGAAGCCTTGCTCATTGGCATAGGAATTGGGGCTTTAATGAAGTCTTGCAAACTTTGTGCAAGAGCAATTAAGGCCAGCCAAAGAGGCCGGCTGGATGGTCGAGCACAGAACAAATCAAACAGGGATTCATTAAAAGGGATCCCTGCTCAATTCTCCAGCTCTCACGTGCCCCCTCCGTATATATGTGTGTCAGGCAAGGATTAGACTTGAGCGTGGTGCCTCCCGTGGTGGAATGGCCCGACAAGTTTGACAACACTCACTGTCTCGGCTCATTCATGAAGAACAGCCACTTGGGCAAAATGTGCCAGACTGACTCAGTATCTTCAGTTTGGAGAAAACGGGGACAGGTGGGAGGATAGAGAAGAAACATCTCATGAGATTAGAGAGCAAAGTCTAGTGATGGGCACTCACATCAAACTACTCAAATTCAAGTCGGTTTGAATTTTGGGCTTGGCTTCAAACCATCCCTAGAGTGTGCTATATTTGTAAAGTACACACAATTACTTTGTCACAATGTTGAAATGGTTTCAGTGCCGGGTCAACTATTACCTCTAAAAAGAACGTCCTTTAATTTTCATTGTGTGATCTAGCATCAATCATTCTCAGAAACTTACATTTGTAAATGGGATGTGATAAAGAGAAGCATGTTTCAATACTATAGATTAAATTCAGTAGGTAACTAATTATTACATGGTAAAAGTAAATGGGACAATAGCCATTCAGAGTTTATCTTAGTGTACGTTTTCAAAGACCCCTTTTATGAAGCGAAACGTTTATTAAGAAAAAATTCAAAGCAAAATGATACCACCAAAAAAGCCTGTGTAAATGAAAAATGAGAAGCAGAGCTGTGCTGAACCAGGGTTTGAACATTAATCTTTCAGACTTGAAGCCCTTGTTGTTTTCTGTGTCATTCATCAATGTGTAACCTCAAGGCAAGATTTTTTTTAAGAGCTCAAATCATAGTTAAAGAATTATAGCTGTCAGGGCACACCTGTAACTTCCACACACTAAGTAACCTAAAGTGTTATGTGTCATTCTTTTGCTAATGTTACTGTTTTGTGTTCACACACCCGAAAATCTGTTTAGCTAGAAGATGTGACCTTTGTAGAAATAGATAAACCAGAAAAAAAACCTTATGGTGGCCATTTCTAATTCTATTCTTTTCATCATCACCAGTATGAGGAAATGAAGGATGGCTCCATGATATATATTGTAAATAACAAATCATGTGCAGTATTCTTAGCACTAATCACTGCAGGGAAAGGAAGAGCTACCCATTAGTAAAATATACGTGAAACCAAATAGTTAAAAAAAGAAAGAACTTGCATTTATATAGCGCCTTTCATGACTTCAGGATATTCCAAAGTGCTGTATAACCAATGAAGTACTTTTGAAGTGTTGCCATTATTGTAATGTAGGAAATGCAGCAGCCAATTTGTACATAGCAAGGTCCCACAAACAAGAAAGAAATAAGTGACCAGATTATCTGCTTTAGGTGTTGCTTGAGGGATAAATGTTGGTCGGAACACCAGGAGAACTCCCATGCTCGTCTTCGAATAGCGCCATTGGATCTTTAATGTCCATCTGGGAGGGCAGATGAACATACTCGACTCTGTGATCTCATGCATGCCCCACATGTAGTCCTCCTATCTTTCAGGATGTGGACTGATAGCACTCTAATGAGATGAGACCAATTGTAAACCAGAAAATTGGTTTATTTTACATGAAATACATGACTGAATAGTATGCTATTTTCACAGCAATGACCTATCCCTCATTGTAACATCAAAAAAAGAAATGATGCAAAGCTTGCCCTTGATATGGATCTACCTTCACTTTACTAGTCAGTATTTGCTGAACTACCTACCACTCACTTAGAAAGAGGTAGTTCTTTGGTGTTTTGTTTTGAACTCCAACTCACTGCAGACTGCCTGTTTATACCCAGAGAAGAGAGAGAGAAATGGGCCAAAAGATGAATCTGCTTTAAATGACGTGTAAAAATCAATTTATAGCTAGCTCAGATGGTCAAAGCAACATGTATATGAGCTACAACAAAAAGAAAATACTGCAGATGCTGGAAATCTGAAATAAAAACAGAAAATGCTGGAGATACTCAGCAGGTCAGGCAGCATCTGTGAAGAGAGAAACAGAGTTAACGTTTCAGGTCGATGACCCTTCGTCAGAACTGGAAAAAAGCAGGAAATGGAACAGATTTTTAAGCAAGTGCAGGGGCTGGGAAATGGGGGAGGGGATGAAAGAACAAAAGGGAAGGTCTGTGATAGGATAGAAGGCAGGAGAAGTTAAGAGACATTAAGAGATATTCATGGCAAAAGGAGATGGTAATGGGACAGGTTAAGAAACAAAGGATGGCTCTAGATGAAGTGTAAATTGTGCTGGCAGAATGAAAGACAGCTGCCATGTGGAAGAGAAGAACAGAAGGCACAAACAATAAGTGTGGATAAAAACCTGAAACCTGAAACGTTAACTCTGTTTCTCTCTTCACAGATGCTGCCTGACCTGCTGAGTATCTCCAGCATTTTCTGTTTTTCTGTATATGAGCTATATATACCACAAGGTCCCAGATTCATTCCCAGCCTGTGCTGAAATAGTTTGTCTCAGCTTAGATGGCAGATGGGGAAATCAGTTAGTCGCTAGCAGATGATTCAGACGAGGATAGGATCAGTCCTGGTTGTGATGCTTCTCTTGGGTAAATGATCTGTTGGCATTAACTGTGCAGCCTCACACGTTAAAAATGACCACTTGTGTGAGGATTCAGAGTGTGTCTGTTACTTCTGGAACCAAAACCCAGCAACAACCAATGCTATTAGGAGAGGAAGAGAAGGGTTCGAAAAAGCCAATTTGTGGCAGGCATTCATGACTCGTTGAAAATTTGTCTCGTTTCCCAGTAAGAATAGAAATGATCCACATTATTCAGTCAGTGTCTGTCTGTAGATTGCAGCAGAGTCATAACAAAGCTTTTATCACACCACTCAATTTCAACCATACAACTTTCACTCAGTTTTCTTGTATTCGGTACAAAGTAAAAATTTGTGCGTATTAACTCATTTTGGCACCAAACATTGTTATCAATTGTTTCACACAATATAACTATGAAAGGAAAGGGTTTCCAAAACTTTCTGACAGTATCTTTCTGTTGATTTATTGCAGCATTTCTCATCGGACCTACGATCAAGGAGAGTTTCTTCTTGAGTTGTTTGAAGTCATGGACAGTGAAATTTTAAAAGCAGCAAAATACTACGGAAGCTGTAAATCTGAAATAAAAACAGAAAAAGCTGGAAACACTCAGCAGGTCAGGCATCATACGTCGAAAGAGAAGCAGAATTAACGTTTCAGGTTGGTGACCTTTCATCAGAAATTGAAATTAGACCGTTGGACAATAGTATCTGAACACTTAAATTATTTGTCTGAAATTCCTCTCTCCACTATTTTAACAGAGCTGTTAATCCATTTAAATTAAACAGATTAACACACCCTTAATAAAAGTTAAAGAGAGGAATTTCAGACAAATGTATTAAGCATTCAATCGCTAGAATCTCACAGTTGATTGAGGGATAAATATTGGCCAGGACACCAGGGATAACTCTTCTTCGAAATAGTGCCATGGGTTCTTTTATGTCCACCTGAGAGAGGAGACGACACCTTGGTTTTAACGTCTCATCTGAAAGACGGCACCTCCGACAGTGCAGCGCTCCCTCAGCACTGCGCTGGAGTGTCAGCCGAGATTTTTGAGCTCAAGTCCCTGGAGTGGGACTGTGAACCCACAACTTTCTGACTCTGAGGCAAGAGTGCTACCAACTGAGCCATGGCTTACACTCATGTGCTGGATAGAACTGTATGACAATAGCATAGTTTCACCCTCACTAGCAATTGCTGAGTAAAGGGCTTCAGCATTTTACTGTTGCGAATCATAAAGGAGAGAAAGAAAGAGATGGATATCAGCTTTAGGCCAGCAAGAATTTATATCTACACATAATCTGATATCAAAGCACTTTGAAACCAACTCCTGAGTGGTAAATTTTTGTGCTGCTTTCATGTTGGTTTTTATATCAGCTACGGTTTACACTGACAACATTATTCAGTCTTCAAAAGGCAGTATTTATAACACCAGGATTAGGGACATTTATATGGGTTCAGTAGCACATTCACGAAGGATTACTGTGTATGTAATGATGTACATGTCATCCTGTTGGATATTCTGCACTTCCATGCAGCTCAGAGAGTACTGCCTTCCTTCCCTGAACTCCCTTATTGTGACTAGAAAAAAACAGAGACGCTCAGGTTCTCATCTCAGTAATATGTAGAGTGAACCAGGTCTGTGCAAGCGCCATTATAATCAAGATTTCAGGCTTCCTACAGACTCCGTCAGTAATACGGTCTATACACAGCAGCTGCTAATCCACTCATACTGTATCAGCAGCTAACCCAAATTCTTTTATTTCATTTTTGACTTGATTCAACAATATCAGTGATTCCTTGGACTAGGCGCCCTAGTGTATCTTGTTCAAGTAGGTAAGCCGAGACTGTGAGTGTTTGGTTGGCTGTTTAACTTTATCGATGAGCTCAGTCCCTTCCTTGCCCTACATTCCACACCGACGATCAGGAGTGGGAACTGCAGCTCTTCCCCCGAGTCCAGGGTACAGAGCCCTATTGTCACTCTCAGCAATCTCTGCACAGGCCAAGGTTCAAACCAGGTACCTTCCTGCTCCGTATGGTTCAGTTCAAAACTGGGCAGCGAATTTAACTTTTGGGTACCAGCTGAAGCAAATTCAAAAATGGGCAGTGTGTTAATGGTATAAATATTTTTGCTCCAATGTTACTGAAGTATTAAAATAATTATTTCTTGATCCTAATGGAATACAATATAGTCCCTTTCGCCGATTATTACTCTCAAGCACGCAGTAGAATTTAAAAGATCATTAGTCAATATTAGTTTTGTTTTAAACTTTTTAGTTTTGGAATTTTGAATTGTACAGCAATAGTTGGAATATGTGCTGCAAAAAGAGTAATCCTCATGAAGAAAAATAAAATAAATCACCCTCACACCGTGTACAGCACAGTAGCAATATTCTGACAAGAACAAACTTAAATACAAGTTGTAACAGTCAAACACCTGAGGCAAGATCAAGCCTATCATGAGTAGCAACGAAAGATGATATAAACTAAGGCAAGGAATATGGTGGTGAGATTCTTAACAAGGAACAATCTGAGGAGAACTAAAGAAGTCTTCTTAGGCCCGATATTCGTAAAGGCAGCTGGGACCAGGGGAACAACTTACAGTAAGAAGGCCGTACGCATGATATTCAGGGCAAAGAAGGATCAGTCCAACAAGAGGGAGGGTATTTGTGAGGCAGTAAGTGGAAATAATGCCTGCGGGAGGGACTAGTGCCACGGGGGCAAATCTTGAGGTCGGGCTCCCCTCCCCTCTGTACAATTAAATTGTGGGTAGAAATACAGGATTTTACAGAAACTATACAGAACCAAGTTCAGATCTGGAGCAGACCTAAGGGTCAACTGAGAACCTAGGAATAGCAGAAACTGCCCCTTTCTCATTCATGATAATTGAAAAAAGGAGACCACGTGTAAATAAATTTAATCTAAGAAAAAGGAATAACATTCCCTTGAAATTGATGCCTCCGTTAACTGGATTCCAGTTAAGCTCTTACTTACATACTTACTGGACCACTGCTCTGGTCTATCCATTGGAAAATCAAGAACAAGTCTATTTTTTCTGTCCAAGCTTTAGATATTAGAAAACTCAATCAGTCTTTTTAATTCAGTACAATGTGTACTTTTCAGTGCAGTTTTTAACTTCTGTGGTAATGCTTGCTGTCATGGTTCATGGTTACCTTGTTTAACCTTGTGCCCTCATCAAAAAAAAAGAAAAAAAATCTTTGATTGAAGTGAATGGCTTCTGTTGAAAAGTGTCTCTCAGTAAGGGTAGAGGGTTAATGTGTTAATGTGGTTTACAGACTCTGGCCAAATGTTCACTGCTCATAAAAATCTCCATAAAATGAAACTCGCTGACGTGCACCCAACATCATGGGAGCTCTTGAAATATGAGCCAGCTCTTTAACTAGTTCTCCGACAGAGGTTCAGAAACTCTCCCTTGTATATACCGAAGGAGGGAAAATATTAGCTGCAATATTTTCATAAGTACAAACAGAAACATGGAGAGCAGAAGGAAACTATTTATTACCCACTTGAAAGGGATGAAGGAAAGTTAATTAAAATAAACAATATATTGGCCACATATAAAAAGGTCATCAAGTAACTTGGATTCATTAGGAATAGAAAAATGTTAGGCTAACATCAGAAGGAAAAAACAGGTGCGTAGATTTTTTTGTGCAGCATTAGAGACCTGCCTCCAGTCCACACTATACTTGCTGCCTTCAGTCAAGTTAAATGTAGCAGTAACCAATCTATCAACATAACAATATTGCTGAATCTGAAAATGAGAGGATGTATAGTGTTCTGGTCAGACCATATCTTAAGTACTGTGTCCAGTTTTGATCAACAGGTCACAAGGAAAACATTTCAAATCACTGAAATAGTGCAGGGAAGAGCAACAAGGTTGATCCCTAGTATCGAAAGCTGGAGTTATGAAGAAAGACTGGAGAAATTGGGGCACTTTGGACTTCAAAGGAAGTAGCTGAGAAGGGACCTTATAAGATATACTGAAAGGTAAGGAAAGAGAGTAGAGCAAGGGGATACAGGCTGAAACTGTTGAAAGGTCAATGTTGAACAGTTTTATGGAAGAATTTCTTTACACAAAGAGTGATCACCCCTTGGAATGGTCTTCAGGGTAAGGATGCAAAGTGAAAACCATAGCTTCATTCAAGGTCCAGTTGGATAACTTAATGGCGGAATATAAGTTATGTTTTCTTGAATGGGTGATCTAAAATGTTCCTAATGGCCTCCCTCATCTGTATATATCTTGTGCATGGGCCTAACAATCACTGAAATACCACATATACAGCTAACGTGACTGCTGCTGTACCCTGAATCAAGACATGGATAGCAAAAGATTTTCCATAAACTGGATTTTATTTACATGGTCTCATGATCCATTTCTAATTTTAATTGGGGCTTAAAGATGCTTCTTTTTATTCACGACCAAACAGAAAGGTGCAATTTACTGATATCAGAGGATGAAGGAGTTTGTTGTTTTAGTTTCTTCGGTCTAAAGTTTTTTTTAAAAAGACCATGTTTGCTGTATTTATGTTCTTCATATTAATATACCTGATATAGAAATCCCAGGCAACAGGTATACTATTTCTTATTAGTTCATAATATTTATACCATGGCCTGGTGGCAGTAGCATGGTTGGTGTTGAGGATCCCAGTATAAAAAAACGCAAGGTGTTATTAGTTAACCCTGCGGTGTACAGCAAAAGCATGGCAATGTTCATCCAGCTAATTTACGGGAGCCAATTTAATTGGATACCAAAGCATTACATGGATTAGCGTACTTTTTTGTAATAAAGTTAGAGCCATTTTCATGTTGAGAGGCTCTCAAGCAGCTATTACGCTGGGGATAGGAATAGTCTCTTATCAACTGGTAGTGCCAAAGAGAAAATCGAAGAAATTCAGTCCCGTTGTGTTGTCTCCTATTCCAACTCAGTCTTTCCAGCTCATTCTTTCACAGGACCTCAACAGCCATGGAACTTCATGCATCTTTAAGTCTTCCCATCCTCCCACAATCTACAGGCTTTTAAAGCCCGAGCTTGGCTTCATCTAACCACTCTATACCTTGCTTTACCTCAACTGTGCACAATGGGTCATTGCGTTTCATCTAAGATTTCAATTAAAAAGATGGTAAATTGACAACCAACTGCCCTCTTTTAAACCGCTTGCCCTCTTCTTTGAGGCCCAGCATCAGACTCACCTGCAATCAAAACTTGAAACCCACCATTTTATTTTTTAATTCCATTCTTCTTTCATTTCTTTTTGCTTGTTTCAGTGAATTTTGTACTTGTTAATGTGAGGAACATCATTTTTCAGGAATTAAACCTTGATCCATGTTTTTGCACTCAGTATCAGCATCAAGCATTTCATGGTAGGCCTAGCCCAGATTTGATTTCAAGGTAAATTCCCTCTTCTTCTTCTTCTTAGGCAGTCCCTCGGAACTGAGGATGCCTTGCTTCCACATTAGAAATGAGTTCGCAGGTGACTGATGAGTCCAATGTGGGACCTACAGTCTCTGTCACAGGTGGGGCAGACGGTGTTTAAAGAGGCGGGTGGGTGGGGTGCTTGGGTTGACGTGCGCTCCTTGCGCTTGGCTTCCACTTGCTCCCGGCGAAGAGACTCGAGGTGTTCGGCACCTTCCCGGATGCTTCTCCTCCACTTTGTGCGGTCTTGGGCCAGGGATTCCCAGGTGTCGGTGGGGATGTTACACTTGTTCAAGGAGGCTTTGAGGGTGTCCTTGAAGCGTTTCCTCTGCCCACCTCTATAATCTGCTTTACCGCCAACCTTAGACAAGTACCTCCTATTGCATTAAATAACATTTCCATTTTCAATAGCAGCCAACCTATGAGCTCTCTGAATGAGAGGAACAATTAATACAAAATTGGGTCACAGAATCATAGATGTTTATGGCACAGAAGGAGGCCATTCGGTCCATCGTGTCTGTACCGGCCGAAAAAGAGCTACCCTGCCTAATCCCACTTTCCAGCTCTTGGTCCGTAGCCTTGTAGGTTACGGCACTTCAAGTGCATATCCAAGTACTTTTTAAATGCGATGAGCATTTCTGCCTCTACCGCCCTTGCAGGATCAGTTGTGTGCGATTAGGAATTGCCTTAAGGTTAACCAAACTGATTTTGCTTAGGTTCCACAAATCATCAGAGAAAGCAAACTTGCATCGCATCAGTCTGGCTGGATTTAAACCAGGTCCCTGAAGAGCGTGGATGGCAGTGCAAGTTGTTGCTAGCAATGTCACCAGGACAACCCACACATTTTGCCCAGGCCCTTTGCTCCCGGAGAAGGTCCATGACCTTCCTGGGAACAAAACTAAGAGAGAAATTATTATAGGCTAACAAAGCACTTATTGGTTCGAATCTGGTGCTGCAGCATCGGGGTACAAGACTGACAGCACTGAGGCGGTCAAAATGACCATCTTAACAACATTTTTTGTATTGTGATGTTGGTAGTTTAATCACCCAATACGAAGTAGCAGAAAAAAACCTAAATTTCTGAAGTGTGCCATTCTGTATAAAGGGATAATTGATTTTCACAATGCATGAGCTGATGATGTAATACAGATGCGCCAGCAAGTGCCGAGCTCAGCCATCGCTGGTGCGCGCGTTGGCAGATTTAAATCTCCATGGGCTATGGTCAAGGTAAGAGTGGATGAGGGGCCCATTTGCTGGTCAGATGCCCCAGACACCAGTGCTCCAAATATTGAGGACCAGCCGTGGCTCTCACCACGCCAGGCAATGTTAGCAGGAAATCGCACCCCAAAAAGGGCTTCATTACAACTGAAGTAGCTGCCCTTCCCCTGCTTCCCGTAATACGGGGAATAATGAAGGCTGTATACTGAGTGTAAAATAAGCACATCTGTTAACATGTAGTTAACTTATCAGACAGCACTAAGAGGCTTGCCCTAAAAGAGACCTCCCAGCTTTTCCATTAAAAGACTCATTCAGTTACATACAAAAGCGTTCAGAGTAATGATACCGGCCTAACTTTTAGAACAGGTACTAACAGTGGCAGTGGCTCTTTAAATTAATATTATTCCCAGGTGTTTGTGTCAAATTCTGAAGTACATATAGCTGAAAATGTAATTACATATTTACTGAAGCATGATTATTAACAATCAGCTAGCATAGATGGGACGATTTAATTAAATATAAACATGCTTGAAATAGGCTACAGACTGTAGATTATGGGCGAGGAATGTTTGCACTGGAGAATGAGGCACTCCCATTCTTCTGTTCAGTGTTTAACCAGAAGCCAGGTGGGTCTGCCTGTTGGTGGGCTCACATTCTAGGTCACAGGGTGGTAGAGTGTGGCTTTGAGCTCATGAGTGACCACACAGAAAAGTTTCTTTTGCATTGAGTGCAGTGAGGTGCTGAGCCGTTGACTCCCGGTGTGCAGGCCTTGCTTAGCTAGCAGCAGCATTGTTACATCTACTTAGCCTACAACTGGGAGAACCTGTTTTCACCGGGTCTTCTCCTCACCTGCCTTAGTGAATCTGGCGAGTTTGCTTTGAGGTTGACAGCTGCATATTAGGAGCAGGTGGCCCTAGCACCCTGCAAACGCCAGTATAAAAACAGCATAAGTTCCTGCTCAGACCTTGCCTGTTTGAGGAAAGCACATTCCCAGAAGTAGAGAGGAACTCACAACCTGTATTTTACCTCCTAGACAGTGGTTGTCCTGGCCAATATTTATCCCTCAACCAATATCACTAAAACAGATTAGCTGGTCATTACCTCATTGCTGTCTGTGGGAGCTTGCTGAGTGCAAATTTGGCTGCCACCTGTCCTATGTTATAACAGTGACTACACTTCAAAAATACTTCACTGGCTGTAAAGCACTTTGAAACGTCCTGAAGTCGTGAAAGGCGCTATAGAAATGCAAGTTCTTTCTTGGTGTGCCAGTTCCCTTTGAACAAGTTGTCTCTCCAAATCAGAGAGTGAGTACGTGATACAGCGGAAACCTAAAACACAAAAAAATGAACAGGTAGAAAATGAATGAGACAGGCACTGCTCTTAGATTCCATTTACCTTGTGGCCTTGTGTGCAACAAAGCAAAATTACTGCTGTCATAGGCACCGCACATCACCAAAAGAGATGATAGCAAAATACTGTGGATGCTGGAAATCTGAAATAACAACAGAAAATACTGGAAGCACTCAGCAGGCCAGGCAGCATCCGTGGAGAGAGAAACAGAGTTAACGTTTCAGGTCTGGGACTCTTCATCAGAACTGGAAAAAGCTGGAGATGTAACAGATTTTAAGCAGGTGCAGAGGCAGGGGGGGGGGTGGTGGGTGCGGGTGGGTGGGAATGCAGGAAGGAACTGAAGGAATATTCTGTGCTAAGGTAGGAGGCAGGAAAGATAAAATGTTGCAAATGGGGATGGCAAAATCATACAGCCTGAAGAATGGAGGCAGGGGTTATAGTCTGAAATTGTTGAACCCAATGTTGAGTCCAGAAGGCTGTAAAGTGCCTAATCGAAAGATGAGGTGCTGTTCTTCGAGCTTACGTTGAGCTTCATTGGAACAATAGAGATGATGTTGGCCCACACTAAGATTGTCAACCCTCCAGGATTGGCCTGAAGTCTCCAGGAATTAAAGATTAATCTCCTGGACACTGCTGCGAGCAACCCAGTAAAAATATCATAGGGGCATTAAAAATAATTGTTTGTTGTTTGCATTTATTTGAGCACATTCATTTATTAATTGTAAAAATATCGGGGGGGGGGTGAAAATTGGCAGCCAAGAATCATCCATTCGAGTAACAAAGAGTCTATTCACTTTACACTTAGTGTGGCATGGTGGTGCGTCGCAAGGATGGACGCGTTGGGTGACCAATGGTGGGAGTGTGGGGGCGGGGTGTTGGAGGCGAGAGATCATGTGATGAGACCTCCAGAAATATGTCCAACCAGAGTTGGCAGCGCTAGCCCACACCTACAACAGCAACACCATTGCCGACCACAACGTAACGCATAAGCCGTCGGAGGCGGCTGCATATTTTTTGCTGTGGGAGCTGAAGCGATCAAAGTGCTTTTGTTTTACTGCCACTGAACTGTACAGAATTCTCCAGATGCTGGGTGGGTAACAGCACCCCCCCGCCCCCCAGCAACACGCTCTGGGATTAAACACATGCTGATACTCACTGCCGAGGCTTGTAGATGAAAAATGGAGCCAGAGGGTGACTACTGCTCACGGATGGAACCACATCCCAGCAAGGAGCAAATGCCTTCAGGAAAAAAGCAGGGTGGTGGGGGGAGGGGAATTGGTGAAGTTAAAAAAAAGATTGGTGAGCAGGATTCAAAATCAAGTGGGAACACACATTCTGGAACAGCAGTGCCATTTATCATTCCTGTCGTAAAGTGAACCCCAGTTGAGTTCGCACTCTAATTACACACGTTTATGTGTAATACGCTTTCTTTTTTGTAAAGAAAGGATTTGTTTAAAATGTGTTTCTTTAACTGATAAAAGACAAGAGGATATAATAGTTCAGATTAAGAAATCTGTGACAAAGCCTACATTCAAATATATTTGCTTTCCTGACCTGCAGTCACGACAGACTCTCCTATTTCTTCACTTTACTGGCAGTGAATGTTTTTCCAAATGTGGGAATGATCGTTATGTTGGTGTCGGAAAAGAGTATTCCTCAACTCCACACACCTGCCCAGCTTGGCAGCGAATTTCAACATGCGGTTCTGCTTCTCTCGTTCCTTTATCGATTGGCTGCCCTTTACTTTTAACAGGGCAGACAGGAGCAGGAACAGTGAGTTTTTATTCATTGAGTCACTGTCGCAGCTTGATACCTGACAGATTAAACACCGAGGAAATGGCAAATTTGCAACATGTCCAACAATAATAAGAGATCAGATTTTTCCACTGTATTCAATGTCTTGCCTGTGCTGAGATGTGTTTGCTATGTCCTTACATGTTCTTTAATAATGGGGCAACAATTTTTCTGATTATGAATAATTCTTGTTCTGCTGATGCTAGACTAGTTTAATATCAACATAGAGTTCTGCTCTGCTGGCATTAACCACTCTATACATTAGGCATATTCTACCTTTAAAATTCCACAGTTTGATGTAGACCTGTATATAATTAAAGGAGCAGTGACAACGCACTACTTTGTGACAAAAATTAGTAATTCTTTTGAAAAATGCTGCTCCAAATTAAAAACAGGACATTTCAAAACAGCTTAAAGGACGTGAAGTGTGATATTTGCATAGCTTAAACTCTGAAAGTGTATGAAGCATTAAACAAAAAATGATTTACCTGCATGCTTATTAAGATGTAGGTTAAATAATGTTTTGGTCAATACAATTAAATGTTAGCTCACTTGGTAGCACTCGTGCTTCTGATTCAAAGGTTGTGAGTTTAAACTCCACTCAAGGATTTCAGCATTTCATCTAGGCTGACACTTCAGCGCAGTACTGCGGGATTGCTGCACTGTTGGAGGGATCATTGTTCGGATGAGACATTAAATTGAAGTCCCATCTGTCTTGTTGAGGTGGATGCAAAAGATCCACTGGTAGTTTTTAAAGAAGAGCAGTTTTCTCAGTGTTCTGGACAATATCCCTCCCTCAACCAATAAAAGATTAACTGGTCATACATCCATTTTGCTGTTTGTGGATCTTGCTGTGCATAAATTAGCTGCTACCTTTACTTGCATAACAACAGTGACTGGCCTTGAAAAATAATCCGTGGGTTGTGAAGCACTTTGGGATCATCAGAAGAGTTCTGGCCTGCATATAGCACTTAAAACTCCAGAGACTTGAGCACAAAAATCTAGGCTGGCACTCCAGTGCAGTACTGAGGGAGTGCTGCACTGTTAGAGGTGCCGTCTTTTGGATGAGACGTTAAACCGAGGCCTCGTCTGCTCTCTCAGGTAGACATAAAAGATCCTATGGCTCTATTTCGAAGAAGAACAGGGGAATTATCCCCGGTGTCCTAGCCAATATTTATCCCTCAATCAACATCACTAAAATAGATTATCTGGTCATTATCACATTGCTGTTTGTGGGAGCTTGCTGTGCGCAAATTGGCTGCTGCATTTCCTACATTGCAACAGTGACAACACTTCAAAAAGTACTTCATTGGCTGTAAAGCGCTTTGAGGCGTCCGGTGATCGTGAAAGGCGCTATAGAAATGCAAGTCTTTCTTTTTTTCTTTTAAATACAAAATAGCAATCCAAACATTAGATTTACCCAATTAACCCAGTTTGGCAGCTTTAAAGGTTAGTCCTACACTTTCTAGCTCAGTCTGCCTGCATTTCATACAATGAAAGAAGTGCTGCTTGCACCTAACTATTCATAATAGAGATAATGATTGCACAGACTGCCCATCTTGGCTTCGCTGTACACTAGACCTTTATAGATTATATCTGAGTTCTTTAGTGTCTCTTCTAATTCATACTAAAGCCGTGATGCAGTTTCAAAGAGGCTTAAAGCTGGTTTGGACCACCTGGAATGTAGCTTCTTACAACTGTGCAGACACAACATGGTCGCAGACACCTGATACGGGGGATAGCATCAAAGGATGTCATGCAAAGCGGTAATCTTTTGCTGTTGCTTCTTTTATGAAGATTACACCAAAAGGGTGAAAGACAATAAGAGCAGGAAAACGCCAGGCCAGGACAATGCTTTGTTGCTGGGAAGGTTCATCTGATAATATTTGCTTCCTTTGAAGCTTTTTTAAAAAAAAACTTTTGACCCGCCCCCCTATGCTCATCATAAGCTCTCTGTTGGGCAGAATATATTGTAGCATCCTTCAGTCCCAGTGCATTCATTTGTAGGGTTTTGAATCATAGAATCATAGAATAGTACAGAACAGAAGGAGGCCATTCAGCCCATCGAGTCTGTGCCGGCTCTTTTAATGGGCAATCCAGTTAGTCCCACTCCCCCGCTCTTTCCCCATATCCCTGCAATTTTTTTTCCCCTTCAAGTATTTATCCAAATGTAGCAATATTAATTATTATGGATTTGTGCGTTACACCTCACCTTTCCTCTCCATCTTCTTCAGTCTGTTAGCTCAGCTACTGCTTCAGATGTCATCCACCCAACATGTTCCAGGTCTCCATTTAACAAGTCTCCGTTCCCTAGCCACTGACTCCATCCCTCTCCCTAACATCTGTCTGAGGCTGAACCACACTGTTCGCAACCTTGGTGTCATATTTGACCCTGAAATGAGCTTCCGACCACATATCCGCAGCATAACGAAGACCGCCTACTTCCACCTCCGTAACATTGCCCGTCTCCGCCCTTGCCTCAGCTCATCCGCTGCTGAAACCCTCATCCATGCCTTTGTTACCTCTAGACTTGACTATTCCAACGCACTCCTGACTGGCCTCCCACATTCCACCCTATGTAAACTTGAGGTCATCCAAAACTCGGCTGCCCGTGTCCTAACTTGCACCAAGTCCCGTTCGGCCATCTCCCCTGTGCTCGCTGACCTACACTGGCTCCCAGTTAAGCAGCGCCTCAATTTCAATATTCTCATCCTTGTTTTCAAATCCCTCCATGGCCTCGCCCCTTCCTATCTCTGTAATCTCCTTCAACCCCACAACCCCCCCGAGATATCTGCGCTCCTCTAATTCTGCACTGTCAGAGGTGCCGTCTTTCGGATGAGACGTTAAACCGAGGCCCTATCTGCTCTCTCAGGTGGACGTAAAAGACCCATGGCACTATTTCGAAGAAGAGCAGGGGAGTTATCCCAGTGTCCTGGCCAATATTTATCCCTCAACCAACATAACAAAAACAGATTATCTGGTCATTATCACATTGCAGTCTGTTGGAGCTTGCTGTGCGCAAATTGGCTGCCGCGTTTCCCACATTACAACAGTGACAACAATTCAAAAAGTACTTCATTGGCTGTAACGTGCTTTGAGACATCCGGTGGTCGTGAAAGGCGCTATATAAATGCTTGTTTTCAAATCCCTCCATGGCCTCGCTCCTCCCTATCTCTAATCTCATCCAGCCCCACAACCTCCACCCCCCCCCCCACCCCCACCACCCCCCGTGAGATATCTGCGCCCCTCTAATTCAGCCCTCTTGAGAATCCCTGATTATAATCGCTCAACCTTTAGTGGCCGTGTCTTTTGTTCTGGAATTCCCTGCCTAAACCTCTCCGCCTCGTTACCTCTCTTTCCTCCTTTAAGACGCTATTTCGCTAAACATACACCAGGAATTTACTTGGGGATTCTCCAGATCGACCACCGTATCGTCGGTGGAAACCCCAGATATACCTCGCAAACGGGGCTCCGCCAATCTTCCGCTGAAGTTACAACAGCCAATCGGGAGAACACCAGAGAAAATGACCAGCGATAGCAATGAGAGGAAATCTCCCATGGTGACACAAGTTGCATCAAAGCTATCATCACGTCACTTGCACGTGATGTCCTGGTGCTGTAGATCATGTATGGATCATGCAGCGCTCCTTTCAAACAAATAAAGAAAAAAGGTTTACCAGACACCTTTTTATAAGCACAATGTCCCTTTTACTTCAGCCCAAGCATTGTGCAATAACCTTTACATTTTTTCTTCCCAATTTTCCGTAAAACCAAGATTCCACGCTTTCCTGTTCCAACCTTTAATCTCTGACAATTTCCAAGTTTTCGAGAGAGTTCATGTCGCCCAGACCTCTATCACATAACAGACACAATAGAAGGCGTCTGATAATGTAAACAGAACTTGTTTTCTGAGCTGCTTCAGGAGGGGCCAAGCTCAAAGACAATGCAGTGAGGCATATCTTTCAGGCATATCGTTTTACTTAAGAAGGTCCATTCGTTCCAATGGTGCCAATGGATATTTTGCAGCAAGTTAAAAATTCAGCTTCAGCCAACCAATGATAATCGGGTAGGTCTGTCAGTAATTATGGGTAAATGATGCCACCAATAAATCATAGCTTCTGTGTAAAGAATGCTTAGACTCCCATGACATCAATCTCAATTGACATCGGAGGCCCACGTTTTCTCCAGCCACATAAACTCATTTCTTTCCTGTCACTGGTAGAAACAGGGAGTTTGACCTGTCACAGTTTTAAACTGATCAGTTCCATACTTGCTCTCAGTTTTCTAAAACCACCTCTTCAACCCATTGGGATCGAATGGAAAAATATGATCCATAGTAATAATGTTTTCTGCATTGTGGTGTGTTGGCCTTGAAATTATGCCGTGTAATATCAGTCTACGAGCATCGAACATATCTGTATGAAATGCCTTCAATCTTAATGGAGATGTTAAAAACATTTATTTTAAATGGCTCTGTTAAAATAGCAGGCAAAGGAATGTCATACAAACACATTCAACAGCACAGTGTAATTTGAAGGACTTGCATTATATCTTCAAACTTTAACTTATAGTGATATTTTTGACTATATTCATTAAAGAAGGTCCTGATACATAGTTGTTAAGTTTATTTTGTATAGGAAATGGGAGTATATTAGATTCTTAGTTAATCAGGAGAGCAGTTCAGATCAAGAATGGTTCAGGTGGATCTGGGCAATGACTCTTCAGATCTTCTTATTGGCTTGTGTCTTCTTCTGACATCCATCTTCTTCCTGATGCCCAACAGAACTATAAACATAGCAAAATAAATACAATTTGTTAATTGATAACTAGGTTACTAATTATCTTTTCCTACTAACAATTAACCAGATTTCATTCAATGAGCAGTGTGGATTGATAGACTGATATGCCCTCAATAAGTAACCAGAGATTTGAGTCAGTTTGGGGTTGCTACAATTGGCCTGGGCTGAGTAAAAAATTTAATTCATGGATCCTGGTCCTGATTGCTATCGTATAATGTTTGCTTGAAATGTGCGGGGACAGGATTGAACTCAATTATGTTAGCCTCTAGCCTGTCAACACTCATTGTCTAGTCACAAAAATGAAGAATGGCAATCTGGGGAAAGTATCTGGCAGATGAGATTTAATGTAAATAAAAATAATGTTATGCATGTGGGTTGGGCTAATGTCAAGCATGTGTATATCATGCATGGTTCCGAACTAAAGTGGGAAAGAGACCTAGGTGTTATAGCACGTGAGTCTCTAAAGCAAATAGAGTAAGATTGTATTGCTGTGATGATCCAATATAAAATATAAAGGGGGAAAAATTGGGTTGGTTTGCGCCCCTCCTTAGTGCCCTGGGGCAAAGCACCTAGCCCTCGTTGCGGCGCCGCTAACGCCTCCCACGAAATTCAGCGGGAGGTTAGCGGTGGCGGTAGTCGGTAGCGCCCCATGGCGCTGCGCCTCTGATGATGACATCATCGGCGTGCACAGCACCCCACTCACTCCCCCTGACTTACCGCCGGACGCTATGTCCGACAGGGTCAGGGCGCTGTGTTTAGGGCCACGGCAGCGCAAATTAAAGGGCAGGTGCCGGGCGACCTTTTTTTTTGGGCTGCCTGCCAGCACCTGCCCCCTCTCGCCTCCTCCTGCGGGGTGCCGGCCGCGATCGGTCAGCCCGGCACTCCTCTTGAGTACCAGTCTCTTTTCCCGGCACCACGCTCCCCGGTGGTCCAGCAGGGCCCTGGAGCGCGCTGCACTAAGCCCCTTCCCTTTAATCAGGGGAGGGAGGCCTGCAGTACCGCGGCGCTACGTGCCGACGCGTGTGGCGCTGTTGCACGTAGCGCCATGATATTGAATGATAGCGCCCCAAGAGGGAGGGGGAGCACTTCCAGCGAAGTAGGCGCCCCAAAGGGGGCCCGACCCAATTTTTCTCCCAAAGTATATAGTGCCCTTGTACAAGACCTTGATTAGACCTCATCTAGAATGCTCTGTCCCGTTTTAGTCCCCTCACATGGTGAGTGATGCAGAAGTCCTGAAAAAAGTTGCAATGAGGGCCACTAGATTGATACCTAGTTTAAAAAGCCCTTAGTTACCATGAGGGAGATCACGGATAAAATGAGATTAGAGAGAACATGAGGAGGGATAGGAGAGAAAATAGAGAAAGACATGGCATAAGGGTTAAGGAGGGGGAAACCTTGGGGAGGGGGGGGCGGAGGCGGCGGAGGTTTGGCCTGGTAGGAAAGGGAAGGGAGGGATGCAGCAGAGGCAGCTGAATGGATAGTCTCAATCCGTAAGCAAATTATGTAACCAAAGTTTTTTCTTTACACAAAGGATCATCGACCTTTGGAACAAGTTGTGGGCTTGTGCAGTGAGTGCATATTTGCTGCAAGATTCAAAAGGGAGCTGGATGAGTTCCTGACTGTAGCTAATATCACTGTGTAGAAATGGTAGGTGGCATGTTGGGTGATGTGACTCATAGGGCTGGATTTTGAAGTTGGAGTCGGGTTGGGGTCGGGAATCACACATTCTGCCTTGTGAACCCGCCTCCATCGAGATGTGGCCAACCCACTGTATTTTCCCTTGATTGACCTTGTTGAGCCCGCCCAGTGGGCTCAGCAGGCCAATTAAGGGCCACCCGGCAACAGGTGATGTCACAGACTGACATTTCATCTGTCAAGAGCTTTTGACAGATGAAATATCAGCGTTTGACAGCTCTGTGAAGCTGTCAAACACTGACAGTATGATTTCTAACTTCAGTCCTTCCTTTCAGGCTGAGTTAGAAATCATTCCAGCACAGAAAACAGAAGGCTGCAGTTTTTGACAGAACCACGGCTTTTCTGCTTTCTGTGCCGGTGAGATTTCTGACTCCCAAGAACTGAAGGGCTGACACCTGCAGGAGGAAGTTAAGGTAAGTAAAACTTTTTCCAACACTTTGCACTTACCTTACACACTTACCTCTGCACACATGCACCCATCACTCACCTGCCCACCGGACATATCGACCCCTCCAACCCCTGCAGACCCACGGCCCGCCCCGATAACTTGGCGTGGTTGCCACCTGTCGGGAAGCCCACACTTTTCTTTTTAAAATAGGGATTATGCAAAAAACTGCCTGTTAACTACCTGTTAACAGGCAGTTAATTGTCACTAATCCCTTCCCGCCTCGGGGAGTCGGGTCTCAGACCAGGTCGGGTACCTGCCGCCAGAGAAACTGGCATGGAGGTGGGTTGGAGTCGGGATGGGGTCGGGACCCCCGAATCTGCAACTTTAACCACCCCCCCCCCCCCCCCCCCGCGCCTCCAAACCCGACTCCACGGGTCATTGAAAATCCAGTCCATAATCACTGTGGTCTCCTGGAACTCATTTTGATCACTTTTAGGGGTTCAAGAGGAATTTCCCAGAATGTTTTCTTATCCCTGAGTCGGCCCAGAGTTTTTAAATCTGGTTGTATGGCCCTCAAAGAGAGTACATGGCTGCCGGTGGGTGGCGAACATTGAGGATCATGATGCTCAGCGCAACATGACTGTTGCTCAATGGACCATTCCTGTTCATCCTTTTCATATGCTCTGTACCGATTCCTATGCAGTGACCCTCGCTGGGGTGGGGCGAATGTAAATGAACATCGGATAATGACCGGATATGGGTAACTAATGCCCCACACCAATGCTCCCTCTAAGCTGCGTACGTGCGCGGCTGGAATCTGCAAGGTCTGGCGCGGGACCGCTCACAAGCTCATCCATTGGAAAAACCGCGCAGGCACAGAAATTTAAAGGGACTGCGCTCTGAAATAAACAGGCCACACACAACAAAGACAGCTTAGAGGGAACGTCGCCCCACACTGATACTCACTCCCTGCACTTACTAATTTAAAAAAAATTCTTTTTATGGGATGTGGGCGTCACTGGCAAGGCCAGCATTTATTGCCCATCCCTAATTGCCCTTGAGAAGGTGTTGGTGAGCCGCCTTCTTGAACCGCTGCAGTCCGTGTGGTGAAGGTACTCCCACAGTGCTGTTAGGGAGGGAGTTCCAGGATTTTGACCCAGTGACGATGAAGGATCGGTGATATACTTCTAATTCAGGATGATGTGTGACTTGGAGGGGAACTTGGAGGTAGTGGTGTTCCCATGCGCCTGCTGCCCTTGTCCTTCTAGGTGGAAGAGGTCGCGGGTTTGGGAGGTGCTGCCGAAGAAGCCTTGGCGAATTGCTGCAGGGCATCTTGTAGATGGTACACACTGCAGCAACGGTACGCCGGTGGTGGAGGGAGTGAATGTTTAAGGTGGTAGATGGGGTGCCAATCAAGCGGGCTGCTTTGTCCTGTATGTTGTCGAGCTTCTTGAGTGTTGTTGCAGATGCACTCATCCAGGCAAGTGGAGAGTATTCCATCAGACTCCTTACTTGTGCATTGTAGATGGTGGAAAGGCTTTGGGGAGTCAGGAGGTGAGACACTCGCTGCAGAATACCTAGCCTCTGACCTGCTCTTGTTGCCATAGTAATTATGTGGCTGGTCCAGTTAAGTTTCTGGTCAATGGTGACCCCCAGGATGTTGATGGTGGGGGATTCGGCGATGGTAATGCCATTGAATGTCAAGGGGCGGTGGTTAGACTCTCGCTTGTTGGAGAATGGTAAGATTCCCTCTTTAAACAATATAATTAAAGGAATGATCGTTTTTAACTCTCCGTTAGAGTAGGTCCAAGGAATGATACTGTACTTTTTATCCCACTTCCTCATCCATTTTAAATTCCATATTTTGTACAGCAGTACAGCAGTAATTAGGTGAATACAGATAAATGCACTTAAATGTCAACACGTTACAGAACTATTTAATAACATTTTTGTGACAGATGGTACGTGACTCGGCTTTCAAACAATAAAAGAACAATATGTTTCTAGCCTTAACATAACTGCACTGTCTAACATGCTGAATATCATGTTTCATGCTATTGAATGCAGAATTTATTCTAAACTTAGGGACATTCTTTTTTATTAGGTCAAGGCTCTGACTACAAAAAACCTCAGCTTTTCCATTTTGTATGAATTAAAAGGGCATTGTCACACTGGTAGTATTATAGGGATATCATTTGACTGGGTGTTGGCACCTTGAGATGCACACCAACATGATTGGTAATAAGAACATAAGAACATAAGAAATAGGAGCAGGAATAGGCCACTTGGCCCCTCGAGCCTGCTCCGCCATTCAATAAGATCATGGCTGATCTTGGGCTCAAAGCCACTTCCCTGCCCGCTCCCCATAACCCTTCACTCCCTTATCTTGCAAAAATCTGTCTATCATAGTGCTTAGTGCTGGCATTAAGAAAAAGTCACAAATGACATCCTGCACAACTGTGACCATGGCTTGCTATCTCTTCAAATCCTGCTTGACAGCTTTACTTCACTGGATGCCATTAACCACTCTACTTTTCTTCAATGTCTCTACTCTGCTGTCTACCTCCATAGCACTGGTCTTGTTTAGCTATGCTCATTCCTGTCACAATGCTTCTTGTCCTCTACCCACAAAGTAACTTCTAGTGTATTCCAATGGTCTATTGTTGTCCGCTCCTCTTTACCAATTAGGTGCCACTCCTTGGCGACATTAACCAGAAGCAAAGAATCATCTTCCACATCTATGTTGATGTCACCAGGGTCTACCTCGCTACCACCTCCATTGATCCTTTGGCCATTCCTAAATTTTCCAACTGTCTATCCGGTATCGTGAACTGGATCGGCAAAACTGAAGCTATCCTTTTTGTCACATACATGTCTGTGCCCTTGAATCAACCAACCTTCCTGGCTGCCACCTCAGGCTGAAAGAAGAGGTATGGAACCTTGGCATACTGAGCTCAGTTTCCTCCCCCACGTCCATACCATCACTAAAATCACTTTTTCCCATCGCCTCAGCATTGCCCACTTCTGCCGCTGCCTCACTCCTGTTGCCAACAAAATCTTAGTCTACGCTTTCACCACCTTGAGGTTCAACTTCTCTCATGTTCTCCTAGCTGACCCCCCTGTAAGATACGGCTCATTCAAAACACAACAATCTGTGCCCTCATCTGCACAAATCCTGTGGCCTCTCCAAGTTCCATTAGCTCCCCATATCCCAGCAAGTTGATTTTCAAAATTCTGTCCCTTTAAATCCAGTCATGGAACGTAAGCAGTGCATTAAAAAAACAGCACTTCTGATTCTTGTAACAAGTTTATTTTGATACAATACTGCAAGCTCCGCCAGTTACAGGTTGGAGAGAGAAATAATTCAAATTTAAACATTGCTGTGTGATTGGTTCCATTTCTACATAACTGACAGTCCGTTTTTAAATCTGAGGGCTGAGATATTCAAAGTCCAAGATGTTCCAGAAGATAAAAAAGAACTGTTCTGTTCAAATCAAAACGTCGGTCAGTTTGAAAAGAATCAATCTGTGTCTGGGTTTAACGATGCAGTTTGTCCATAAAGAGGAATTCACGCAACCCTAGATTAATCCATGCAGTTTTTAAAAACCCAATGTGGGGGGCTGTTGGGGTGTGTCCATTCTATTATCATTACTGTTTAACCCTCCTGTCTGCAGACTGTATTCTGTTCTAACAAACGCTGAGTGCAGAATAACAGTGGAGGGAGGCCTTGAATCAGCCCAGCCAGTCTGCACCACAAATGAAATCTATGGCCACAGTGCCCCTACAAATGTAGTTACTTTTGAAACTGTGTTAAGCTGGAGGTAAATACGTAATTGTTGATATTACTTGGCCCTTAAGTTATTTCCCTCTTAAGTACAGAGTGTTGCTTGCTGCAGACTCCGAATCTATTCCCTCTTGAGTGGTTCCCCCACTCCTCAGCTACTTCCCCTTTAAATGAAAGGGCAATGGATACACTAAAGGGCGAGCTTCAGAAGCTGTTTCTTTAAATAAAATTAATATGGAAATGGATGAACAGAATCGTAGCATTGCTGGTCTACCAATGAAAACACAGTGCTCTAATTTCCTAAATAAGGCAGCCTGCTATTCCAGCATATTTCTTTTGATAATGTAGCATTTGTGCACCAAAATAAATAACCAACTGTAAAATATGAGGACTCGTGTTGCCAAGTTTGTTGGCAAGAGGGACAAAATATTTTGCATTGATCTGATTCGGAGGCAACTTCTGTCTCAAAGTGGTGATCGCACTAATCAACAGCAATTATAGGCCAGGAAAATGAAAGCTTCTGCTCTTAATATATTGTAGTTCTCAAAATGGTGGGATATTCCTGGCCCACCCTGTTCCTGAGAGCATCTGAAAGGACAGAGTCAGACTTGTAGCCAGTGTTGATACGGCTGGACCAGTTGAGCTTCTGGTTAATGGTGTGCTCGGGATATTGGTGATGGGGGACTCATTTGTCAGTCCAGGCCTGGATGTTGTCCAGGCACTGCTGTTGCCTCACACGGCTGCTTCATTATTGGAGGAGTTGTGAATGGAGCGGAACACTGGAATCATCAGTGAACAGCCTTCTGACGGGGGTAGGTAATTGATAATGCAACTAAAGATGCTTGAGATGATGAGATTAGTAATGAGATAACTGCATTTAAAATAAAAAGAGGAGATATATTAAATAATCTAATCAAACTCAAAGAGGATAAAACCCCTGGTCCGGACGGATTACATCCGCGCATTTAAAAAGAATCTAGGGAAGAGATAGCAGAGGCATTACTACACATTTAATAATTCGTATAGCTAATGTAATACCTATATTTAAGAAAGGGGATAGAACATGTCCAGGGAACTATAGACCAGTCTGCTTAACATCAGTGGCAGGAAAAATAATAGAATCCCTACTAATGAAGAAAATAGAAGAACATCTAGAAACCAAAAATATAATAAGGAATAGTCAGCATGGATTTCAAAAGGGAAAGTCTTGCTTGACCAACCTCATTGTATTTTTTGAAGAGGTAACAGAGAGAGTACACAATGGTAATGCAGTAGATGTAATTTATCTAGATTTTCAAAAGGCCTTGATAAGGTACCACTTAATAGACTAAAGAATAAGGCCAGAGAATGCAGAGTCAGGGGACAAGTAGCAGAATGGATTGCTAGCTAGCTTTAGACAGAAAGCAGAGAGTAGGGGTAAAGGGTAGCTATTCAGAGTGGTTGAAGGTGGGAAGTGGTGTTCCACAAGGATTGGTGCTGGGACTACTGTTGTTCACAATTTATATTAATGATTTAGACCTTGGAATCAAAAACACAGTTTCTGAATTTGCGGATGACACCAAATTGGTGGGGATAGTCAATACTGAGGAGGACTGCAACAAATTACAGGAAGACATTAATAAACTTGCAGAATGGGCATATCATTGGCAAATGAATTTCAACACATAAATATGAGGTATTACATTTTGGTAGGAAGAATAGGGAGGACAGATATTACTTGGAGGGTGCGAGTCTGGGTGGGGTAGATGAGCAAAGGGAGCTCAGAGTACAAATACACAAACCACTAAAAGTAGCGACACAGGTTAGCAAGGCCATAAAAAAAGCAAACCAAGCACTAGGGTTTATTTCTAGAGGGATAGAATTAAAAAGTAGTGAAGCTATACTAAACTTGTATCGAAGCTTTATTAGACCACACTTGGAGTACTGTGTACAATTCTGGTCGCCATATTATAAAAAGGAAATAGAGGCACTGGAGAGGGTGCAGAGAAGATTTACAAGGATGATACCAGAAATGCGTAGGTATACCTATCAGGAAAGGATGAACAGGCTGGGTCTCTTTTCTCTTGAAAACAGTAGGCTGAGGGGTGACCTAAAAGAGGTCTTTAAAATTATGGAAGGTTTTGATAACAGAGAGAGTGTTTCCACTTGTAGGGAAGGGCAAAACTAGAGACCATCAATATAAGATAGTCACCAAGAAATCAAATAGGGAATTCAGAAGAAACTTCTTTTCTCAGAGAGTGGTGAGAATGTGGAACTCGCTACCACAGGGCGTGGTTGAAGCGAATAGTATAGTTGCATTTAAGGGGCGGTTAAATAAGTATATGCGGGAGAAGGGAATAGAGGGTTATGCTGATAGAGTTAGATGAGGAAAGACGGGAGGAGGCTCAAGTGGAGCATAAACGCCGGCATGGACTGGTTGGGCCGAATGGCCTGTTTCTGTGCTGTGTATCCTATGTAATCCTATGTAATTTGAAACTTGTGAGAGAGAGAGAGAGAGAAATTGGTTTGAATTTCCAAGAAACAGTGTAAATTAATTCCCACAGTGGTAAGAAATTCAGAGGAAAGAATCACGGGGGTGGGGGGTGATTTCACCTTCATCATCTGGGCAGTAATGTGGCGGAGCGGATTGTCTACCCCTTCCAGAGCGTGTCCAATTTTCAACCCATTGAAATCAATGAGATGAAAATGGACAAGTTGTATAAAGGATAGGTGATTCGCTCCTCCATATAACCGCCCAGGTGGTCAAGGTGAAAATGATCCCCAATGTGTATCATTTATAGATTCTTAGAGTTGCAAACTTTTTGTTATTTTGCCCACCCGAGGAGTCTGTTGGAAGGATGTCCACTGGATATAATCATATCATATGACTGTTAGTTGCGTGATTGTTCATCATAGAATGGTTACAGCACGGAAGAAGGCCATTCGGCCCGTCGAGCCCGTGCCAGCTCTCTGCAAGAGCACTTCAGCTAATCTCACTCCCCCGCCCTTTCCCCGTAGCCCTGCAAAAAAATTTTCCTTCAGGTACTTATCCAACTCCCTTTTGAAAGCCGTGATTGAGTCTGCCTCCACCACCCTTTCAGGCAGTGCATTCCAGATGCTAACCACTCGCTGAGTAAGAAAGTTTTTTCTTACGTCGCCTTTGGTTCTTCTGCCAATCACCTCAAATCTGTGTCCTCTGGTTGTCGACCCTTCTGCCAATGGGAACAGTTTCTCTCGATCTACTCTGTCCAGACCCCTCTTGATTTTGAACACCTCTATCAAATCTCCCCTCAATCTTACAATAGCATTCATCTGCTCTATCCTCCTATTTCTATACTCACTAGCACGTGGCACCGGGAGTAATCCAGAGATTACTACCTTTGAGGTCCTGCTTTTTAATCTCTTTCCTAGCTCCCTGAAATCTGCCTGCAGGACCTCATCCCTCTTTCTACCTATGTCGTTGTTACCGATATGGACCATGACCTCTGGCTGTTCACCCTTCTCCCTCAGACTGTTCTGCAGCCGCTCAGTGACATCCTTAAATCTGGCACCAGGGAGGCAATATACCATCCTGGAATCACGTCTGCGGCCGCAGAAATGCCTGTCTGCTCCCGTAACTATTGAATCCCCTACCACTATTGCTTTCCCTATCTTCTCCTCCCCCCCCCCGTACAGCTGAGCCACCCGTGGTGCCATGGATTTGGCTCTGGCTGTACTCCCCAGAGGAACCATTGCCCTCACCAGTACTCAGAACAGAATACTGGTTGGAGAGCGAGATGCACTCAGGGGACTCCTGCACTACCTGCCTGGCCCTCCTCTTCTGTCTGGCGGTCACCCATTCCCTCTCTGCCTGCACACTCCTTTGCTGCGAGGTGACTGATGTAAGAAAACTACTAGGCACTCGGTCTAAGCGTTAAACAAAGCTTTAATCAACTGTTTTTCAACATGGAGATCTAGTTGTGTCCTTCACTAGTTCCTGTTGAGGAATGTCCTAAGCAAGCTGGGCCCATGCCCGAGTATTTATACTCTCCCTGGACAGCGCCACCAGCAGGCCACCCAGTATTACTTCATACATGAATGACAAGATTCATGTCAGTGACCACCCCCTGAAACATGCTATCCACGTAGCTCTCAGCCCCGTGGATGCACCGCAGTGACTCCAGCTGCTGTTCAAGCTCCGAAACCCGGAGCTCGAGCTCCTCCAGCTGACGACACCTCTTGCACACGTGGTTGTCCAGGACATGGGAAGCATCCTGGAGTTCCCACATGGCACAGGATGTGCATTCCACTGGACCGAGCTGCTCTGCCATGCCTTTATTTATATCTTCTATAAAAATAAATTTGCTTGATATTTTAAAATTAAATCAAGGTCCAATGTGACACTTTATTACTTTCAAAGACTAGGGTGAAATCTTATAGGGGCATAGGATAAGTGAGTATAGCTAAAAGCAATAACCAATCAGGGTTTACTGTTCATTTTCCCAGGCATATTACTGAAAGCTTACTTAGATCTCAAGGTAAGGATAGACATTCTCTAAGATAATGGGGAGTTCGGACTCACTTACAAGAGTGATCTAAGATATGAGAGCCATAGGTAAAAAGGTTTTTAAAAAAAACAACATAACCAATGCACACTAGAATGCATTTACAGCAAAATATTGGAACCTGAAGCTTGACTAGTGTAGGGTAAGTATATATGTTATGACTTTTGGCCAACATAAAATTGTTTTCTTTCTTTTTAGCTAACAGAATCTATTCCACTCTAATATCCTGCAGGCCATGTACTGTAACAAATTAGTTTAAGTACTAACTACATCGTAGTAATATTACGTACTGCTTTATCAAAGGGAACAGCAATCAAACTTTTCCAATTTATAAGGCAATTCAATTAGACCATGTCATTTCTGAAAGAGGGTAGCTGAAGCATAACTAATAATAAATGAGTCGTGCTTCCTTTGCCAAACATGATTGTCATTCCTAATGTCAGATATTTGGCATAGGACTGAGAAAGTCAGAAGACTGTTATCTGCAGCGTTACTGAGGAAACCACAACTTCAGTTTTACCACAAAGCTTTATTGGCAGGTCTTTTATATCCAAACAATTGTTGGAAATTGAAGCAAAACGGTTAGGCTTGAAGAGCCATGGGGTGAAAAATTCAGCTCTGTAGCGGCTGATTTTTCGGTGCTACGGATACCGTTTTGTGCCGAAAATGGTGTCCGCGCTGCGTGCGCACACTTCTGCTGCGTGCCACACCGGACGCCGGAAGTGTGCACTGTGTGCAGATCGTGACGTCAACCAGCATGCAATGCTGATTTGACGCCAGCGCTGCCATTTTCGTCATCAACGCTGAAGCTAACGCGCAGTGTTAACCTCGCACAGCTGAACATGCGTTCAGCATCAGCAAGGACCCCCCCCCAACAGCATTATTTAAAGGGATCAGCAACCACTCTAAGGTTAGTTGCTGATTGATTTCTATTGACTCTGTAAGTTTGTGGAACTGTTTGGAGCTTTCTAGAGTTGTATAAAGTTGGTGAGGTGACAGAGAGTGCTGATGTAAGTGGAGAAGGCCTTGCTTCTGACTTAAAGGGTCCACTTGTTCCCAGTCATGGGGGCTCTAGTTGTCGACCCCCTTGGCCTTCAACATGACAGGGAGATGGAGCAGAAGCAGCAAAGAGGAGGACAAGCTGCTCACAGAGGAAGGAGGAGGAGGGGGAGAAGGGCTCTCAACAGGAGGCCTTACCCACCTCGGGTCTTCTGAGAGCAATTCTCTTACCTCAACCTGAGCCAGGAGCAGTGTGTGAGGCGTCTGCACTTTACGAAGGAGGTGCTCACAGAACTCTTGCAACCAGACCTGCAGCCTCACCCCAGGGCAAGGACAGCGCTGCCAGTGGCTGTGAAGGTGACCGTGGCCCTGAATTTCTTTGCATCAGGATCCTCCCAGGCTGGAGCAGGCGACATCTGTAACATCTCCCAGTTCACCATCCACTGCTGCATAAGAGAGGTGACAGACGCTCTTTCTACCAGGAGAGGGGACTTCGTTGTTTTCTCTCTGATCAGAGAGAAGCAGACGGAGCCTGCACATGGCTTTGCCAGGACAGTGGGTTTCCCCATGGTGCCGGGCGCCATCGATTGCACGCACGTGGCTTTACGGGCACCGCATCTAAATGCTGAGATGTACCACAACCGCAAAGGTTTCCACTTGCTGCTTGTGCAGTCGGAGAAGTTGTTTCCAGGGGCTGCAAGGTCAGTAAGCCAGAGGACACAGGTTTAAGGTGATTGGCAAAAGAACCAGAGGCGACATGAGGAAACATTTTTTTACACAGCGAGTTGTTTTGATCTGGAATGCACTGCCTGAAAGGGCGGTGGAAGCAGATTCAATAGTAACATTTAAAAGAGAATTAGATAAATACTTGAAGGGAAACAATTTACAGGGCTATGGGGAAAGAGTAGGGGAGTGGGACTAATTGGATAGCCCTACCAAAGAGCCGGCACAGGCACGATGGGCCGAATGGCCTCCTTCTGTGCATCATTCTAGGATTCTAGGATTCTGCCACTACCAATCCAGATTAAGAAATAGAGCTCCTAAAAATAAAAATCTGAAAGTCCATAGCAGGTCCGTAAGTATCTGAAAAGAGAAAAGACAGGTTGGGCAAATCTATTGAGAATCAAGGTCAAATTTCTGAGGCCCTGGGGCTGCAAAACAAATAGTTTCTGGAGAGAGGGTGTGTGGTCAGAATTTGGGGCAGGACCTGATTATGCTGAGTCCAAGGCTTCTTTTGTCCATCAGATATTGTGGTTTAAGTGGAGACGAGCATTGTCATTCAAATAAGGGAAATAGATCATATGGCGTATGACAGAAGAGCAGGTTAAAATGGAAGCTGGCAAGATCCTTAATCTAGGTTGATACTGCAGTGCAGGACTGAGGGAGAGCTGCAAGGGTGAAGGTGCCGTCTTTTGAATGAGATGTTAAACTGAAGCCCCATCTTCCTGCTCAGGCGGGTGTAAAAGATCCCATGGCATTATTTGAAGAAGAGCAGAAGAGTTCTCCTGGCCAACATTTATTCTTCAGCCAACAGCACGCAAACAGATTATGCGATCAGGAAGGTAGTGCAGGAGTCCCCTGTGGTCATCTCCCTCCAAAACAGGTATGCCGCTTTGGATACTGTTGGGGGAGATGGCCTACCAGGGGAAGGCACTAGCAGCCAGGTTCATGGCACCATGGCTGGCTCTGCTGCACAGCAGGGCGGGAAAAAGAGTGGTAGGGCTATAGTGATAGGGGACTCAATTGTAAGGGGAATAGACAGGAGTTTCTGTGGCCGCAACCGAGATTCCAGGATGGTATGTTGCCTCCCTGGTGCAAGGGTCAAGGATGTCTCGGAGCGGCTGCAGAACATTCTGAAGAGGGAGGGTGAACAGCCAGCTGTCGTGGTGCATGTAGGTACCAACGATATAGGTAAAAAGCGGGAAGAGGTCCTACAAGCAGAATTTAGGGAGCTAGGAGCTAAATTAAAAAGTAGGACCTCTAAGGTAGTAATCTCTGGATTGCTACCAGGGCCACGTGCTAATCAGAATAGAGAGAACAGGATAGTGAGATTGAATACGTGGCTTGAGCAGTGGTGCAGGAGGGAGGGATTCAAATTCCTGAGGCATTGGAACCAGTTCTGGGGGAAGTGGGACCTGTACAAAAGGGACGGTCTGCACTTGGGCAGGACTGGAACCGATGTCCTCGGGGTAATATTTGCTAAAGCAGTTCGGGAGGATTTAAACTAATATGGCAGGGGAATGGGAACCTATGTAGCGAAACAGGGGGAAGTAATATGCAGTCAGAAACAAATGTTAGAAGGGTGAGAAACAATAGGGGAAGGCCGAGTAAACAAAGGCAAGAAACACAAAGGGCCATACTAAATCATAAGTCTAAACGGACAAAGGATGTTAATAAAACAAGCCTAAAGGCTCTGTGTCTTAATGCAAGGAGTATCCGTAATAAGGTGGATGAATTGACTGTGCAAATAGATGTTAACGGATACGATGTGATTGGGATTACAGAGACGTGGCTCCAGAACAATCAAGGCTGGGAACTGAACATCCAGGGGTATTCAACATTCAGAAAGGATAGAATAAAAGGAAAAGGGGGTGGGGTAGCATTGCTGGTTAAAGAGGAGATTAATGCAATAGCTAGGAAGGACATCAGCTTGGAGGATGTGGAATCAATATGGGTTGAGCTGCAGAACACCAAAGGGCAGAAAACGTTAGTGGGAGTTGTGTACAGACCTCCAAACAGCAGTAGTGAGGTGGGGGAGGGTATGAAACAGGAAATCAGAGGTGCGTGCAAAAAAGGCACGGCAGTTATCATGGGTGACTTTAATATGCATATAGATTGGGCTACTCAAACTGGAAGCAATACGGTGGAGGAGGATTTCCTGGAGTGTTTAGGGGATGGTTTCCTAAACCAATATGTTGAGGAACCAACTCGAGGGGAGGCCATCCTGGACTGGGTGTTGTGTAATGAGGAGGGACTAATCAGCAATCTTGTGGTACGAGGCCCCCTGGGGAAGAGTGACCATAGTATGGTGGAGTTCTACATTAGGATGGAGAAGGAAACAGTTAAGTCAGAGACCATGGTCCAGAACTTAAATAAGGGCAACTTTGAGGGTATGAGGCGTGAATTGGCGAGGTTAAATTGGCAAGCGATATTTAAGGGGCTATCAGTGGAAGGGCAATGGCAGACATTTAGAGATCGCATGGATGAACTACAACAATTGTACATCCCGGTCTGGCGTAAAAATAAAAAAGGGAAGGTGGCTCAACCATGGCTAACAAGGGAAATCAGGGATAGTATTAAAACCAAGGAAGTTGCATACAAATTGGCCAGAAGTAGCAGCAAACCCGGGGACTGGGAGAACTTCAAAACTCAGCAGAGGAGGACGAAGGGTTTGATTAGGGCAGGGAAAATAAAATATGAAAGGAAGCTTGCAGAGAACATTAAAATGGACTGCAAAAGCTTCTATAAATATGTAAAAAGAAAGAGGTTAGTAAAAACAAACGTAGGTCCCCTGCAGTCGGAAACAGGGGAAGTCGTAATGGGGAACAAGGAAATGGCAGATCAATTGAACAAGTACTTTGGTTCGGTGTTTACTGTGGAGGACACACACAACCTGCCGGAAATAAAAGGGGTCAGAGGATCTGGTAAGAGGGAGGAGCTGAGGGAAATCCTTATAAGTCGGGAAAAGGTATTGGGGAAATTGATGGGACTGAAGGCTGAAAAATCCCTTGGTGAGGCCACACCTGGAGTATTGTGCGCAGTTTTGGTCTCCTAACTTAAGGAAGGACATTCTTGCTATTGAGGGAGTGCAGCGAAGGTTCACTAGATTGATTCCTGGGATGGCCGGACTGACATATCAAGAAAGATTGGGTCAACTGAACTTGTATCCTCTGGAGTTCAGAAGAATGAGGGGGGATCTTATAGAGACATTTAAAATCCTGACTGGTTTAGACAAATTAGATGCGGACAGAATGTTCCCAATGGTAGGGAAAACTAGAACCAGGGGTCACAGTCTAAGGATTAAGGGGAAGCCATTTAGGACTGAGCTGAGGAGGAACTTCTTCACCCAGAGAGTGGTGAATCTATGGAATTCTCTTCCACAGAAGGTTGTTGAGGCCAGTTCGCTAAATATATTCAAAAGGGAGTTAGATATAACACTCACAACTAAGGGGATCAAGGGGTATGGCGAGAAAGCAGGAATGGGGTACTGAGGTAGCATGTTCAGCCATGAACGCATTGAATGGCGGTGCAGGCTCGAAGGACCGAATGGTCTACTCCTGTACCTATTTTCTATGTTTCTATGTTTCTATTTATTTCATTGCGGTTTGTGGGACCTTACTGTGTGCAGTTTGGTTGCATAACAACAGTGCATACACTTTAAAAAGTAATTAATTGGCTGTGAAGTGCTTTGGGACATCTTGAGGATGTGTAAGATGCAATATAAATTCAAGTTGTTTCTTTCAGTGACTGCTAGCAACCCAACTTTATTATTTATTGAATAAACTCTATTTACATTTTCATACATTACAACAGTGACTACACTTCCAAAGTACTTAATTGGCTGTAAAGAGCTTTGGGACATCCTGAGGTTATGAAAACGCTTCATAAATGCAAGTTTTTTTTACAAACTATGTTATTGAAGAATTATAATCTGTTGTAGTGAAAAACAGTAATGCTGGTGTTAACTGTTGCATTTTTTCCAGGTACAGAACCAGGTTGTATTGTCAATATGACCATAGTCATTTGCAAATATGTAGTGTTTACCCGGCGCAGACAGACATATATTCATGTACAGTCTTACTTTAAGTCTTTGGAATGCATAACTGCACACTTTGTGGTAATGTTAAATGAAGCTCTTAAGTTTCTTTGGATGGTGGCCCAGCCGACTAGGAGTTTGAATGGAGCACCTGCACATGCTTTGTTCAAATGTTAGACGTGGTTTAATGAAACAGAGGCCCATCTGATCTGAGCAATAGGTTAGAACAAAGTTAAATGGCTGCAACTTCAAAGGAGTCAGCAGCTGGGGAGCCAGGCAGTAAGACAAGGTCAGAACTGGTCAGCGCAGGATTTGAGCCTCAGTTGTTTCCAGTTGGGTCCTACTCACAGGTCTGTTGCCCGCTTCGCCAGAGTAAACCTATCTATGTAGGCTTGGCTAAAATGGATTATGTTGAGGGATAGGTATGTGTGTCATTCATGCAACATAGCATGAAAGAATTCCCATACTAATAGTACTAGCTGTGGTTCAATAGGACAGAGAGGGATTACAGTTCTACTGATGTGCCATTTTCATGAAATAATTTTGGCACAGCAAGGCTGTATTATTGCAGTGTGCTAGAGTGATAAGATGTAGAAACTCATCCCTTCCCTTCCTCGACTTCTCTGTCTCCATTTCTGGGGAGAGGCTATCGACAAACATCTACTATAAGCACACTGACTCCCACAGCTACCTGGACTACACTTCCTCCCATCCCGCTTCCTGAAAGGACTCTATTCCATTCTCCCCATTTCTCCATCTCCATCGCATCTGTTCTGACGATGCCACCTTCCATACTAGTGCTTCCGATATGTCTTCCTTTTTCTTCAAACGAGGATTCCCCTCTACCATGGTTGACATGGTCCTCGACCGTGTCCGTTCTATTTCCCGTACATCTGCTCTCACCCCTTCCCCTCCCCCCCAGAACCACAATAGGGTTCCCTTTGTCCTCACCTTTCACCCCACCAGCCTCCACGTTCAATGGATCATCCTCCGCCACTTCCAGCATGATCCCACCACCAAACCCATCTTCCCCTCCCCTCCCCTTTTAGCATTCCAAAGGGACCGCTCCCTCCACGACACCCTGGTCCACTCCTCAATCACCCCCAACACCCCTTCCCCTTCCCCTTCCTACGGCACATTCCCGTGCAAGCACAGGAGATGCAACACCTGCCCCTTTTACCTCCTCCCTACCCACTGTCCAGGGCCCCAAACACTCCTTACAGGCGAAACAGCAATTTACTTGTACTTCTTGCAATATAGTATACTGTATTCGCTGCTCACGATGTGGTCTTCTCTACATTGGGGAGAACAAGCGCAGATTGGGTGACCGCTTTGCGGAACACCTCCGTTCAGTCCGCAAGCGTGACCCCGAGCTTCTGCTCACCTGTCACTTTAATTCTCCGCTCCACTCCCACTCTGACCTCTCTGTCCTCAGCCTCTTACACTGTTCCAACAAAGCTCAACGTAAGCTCGAGGAACAGCACCTCATCTTTCAATTAGGCACTTTACAGCCTTCTGGACTCAACATCGAGTTCAGCAATTTCAGACCATAACCTCGGCCCCTTTTTTTTCACATGGCAGCTGTTGATGATTCTGCCATCCCATTTACACCTCTTCTAGACTCATCTTTTGTTTCTTTACTTGTTCCATTACCATCTCCTTTTGCTTTATACAATCATACTTTTTGTCATTTAATCTCTCCTGCCTTCCATCCTATCACAGACCTTCCCTTTTGTTCTTTTCCTCCCCTCCCCCCTTTCCCTGCCCCTGCACTTGCTTAAAATCTGTTACATCTCTCACTTTTTCCAGTTCTGACGAAAGGTCATCAACCTGAAACGTTAACTCTGTTTCTCTCTCCACAGATGCTGCCTGACCTGCTGAGTGTTTCCAGCATTTTATGTTTTTATTTCAGATTTCCAGCATCCGCAGTATTTTGCTTTTGTATTAGTAATCCAGAGGCCTGGACTAATAATCCGGAGACATGAGTTCAAATCCCACCACGGCAGCTGGGGAATTTAAATTCAATTAAATAAATCTGGAATAAAAAGCTAGTATCAGTAATGGTGACCGTGAAACTACCGGATTGTCGTAAAAACCCATCTGGTTCACTAATGTCCTTTAGGGAAGGAATTCTGCTGTCCTTACCCGGTCTGGCCTGTATGTGACTCCAGACCCACAGCAATGTGGTTGACTCTTAACTGCCCTCTGAAATGGTCTAGCAAGCCATTCAGTTGTATTCAAGAAAGAAAGAAAGACTTGTATTTATATAGCGCCTTTCACGACCACCGGACATCTCAAAGCACTTTACAGCCAATGAAGTACTTTTGAAGTGTAGTCACTGTTGTAATGTAGGAAACGCGGTGACCAATTTGCGCACAGCAAGCTCCCACAAACAGCAATGTGTTAATGACCAGATAATCTGTTTAGTGATGTTGATTGAGGGATAAATATTGGCCAGGACACCAGGGCTAACTCCTCTGCTCATCTTCGAAATAGTGCCATAGGATCTTTTACGTACACCTGAGTGGGCAGATGGGGCCTCGGTTTAACATCTCATCTGAAAGACGGCACCTCCGACAGTGCGGCAATCCCTCAGCACTGCACTGGAGTGTCAGCCTCGATTATTGTGCTCAAGTCTCTGGAGTGGGACGTGAACCCACAACCTTCTGACTCAGAGGCGAGGGTGCTACCCACTCAGCCACAGCTGACACTGCTCGCCACCACCTTCTCGAGGGCAATTAGGGATGGGCAATAAATGCTGGCCTTGCCAACGACCTCCACATCCCGTGAATGAATTAAAAAAAAGGTTATTTCTGAGAAGAAAGAGAAGAGGGCTGATTCCACAATCCTATGTTCCCAGCAGGGAGTCATGCTCACAGGAACTGCAGGTCGGAGAGCTGGGGTTACAATTGTAGCCCTATCTACAATCCATGCCCTCTGCAAGCATGCTTCCCCACTTGGAGCATGGTATCCCGCAATCACCACCTAAGGTAATCATGGCGCTTGAAACAATAGCTTTTGAAACAATTTAAAGCATTGTAAAACAGAATAAAAACATTTACACAGGCAACAATACGCTCACAGTCATTCTGGGAGTAATGTTAACCTAACTTAAGGGGTGAGAAACCCATGGGATCGGGTGGATCACCTATTTTACACCCCGCCCAATATTACTCTCCATTGACTGGGTGTAAAATCAGCGTTGCAACCGATCTCGTCAGTTTCCCGACGGGTGGGTTAAGTTAAAATTGCGCGCCCCCCCCCCCACCCCTCCCTTAACCCTACCCATCTGGCAGGAATTGGGCAGGTGTGTCAGTAAAATCGGCCAAGTTACTTCCCCCACTGGAGCGGCCAGAAGTTGACAGTTTCCAATTTTCACCTGCTGTCCTGAGCAGGCACCAAAGACAGCCGCCCAAAGCCAGCGAGGTCCTTTTTAACATAGGCATGTCAGATCCCGATGATGTCATCGTGAGCCTCCTGCAATGTTTACTCGGCGGTTTGAGCGGGATGAGGCAGTGAGTTTCCCACCGGGCCAACCCAGGGGCGAAGGGGGTCGTGGCCAGAGGAGGTCCAAAAAGTGAAGTTTTTCAAATGTTTCTTTTACTTTCCTTGTGGAGCCAGGAGCACGAGTGCTCGTCTGGCCCCACATGGAAAGCTTAAGCTTCCCCTGCCGCAAACGTGATACCCCCCTCCCGATCGCAGGACCCCCGCGGGACGGCCAGGCTGCCGATCCCACCACTTACCTGCTGTCAGCGCGCGAGCTCGGGGCCACGTGATTTTCCCCGCCACTCCCCGCCCAGAATAGATGAGAAGACGGCTGCCGGGATTCAAATGAGGCCCAGCCGTTAAAATTGGCGGGGTCTCATTCTGCCGCGGTTGGGCGGGAGATTAACTCGCCGGGATTCCGCTGGCAGTTAAAATCCAGGCCGTGGTTCTTTAAGCGCAAGCCACCATCTTAACCAACTGGTCATTCTTCATATGTGATCCTTAATAATGGGGTTTGGCAGGCTATTGGACTATCGGGAGTATCATGCTCACTCAATCCTGTCTTCACTTGACGTCCACACATGATCACTTTCTACTGGGGTCATTGAAAATGAATGATTTTTTTCCCCCCTCACTAGCCTGGGCCCTGAGGCTAATCAGTAATCTGAGCCTTGAAATTACTGTGTGCAAATCAAATGCATTAATTTTAATGCAGTTGCTAATCCAAATTGTTGGGTAATGGTGCTGGATTGGGTTATTGTCCTTTGGCGGATTTTGGTTTGGAATGCTCTTGTTGGTTTATCTTCCCTTTCCTCCTGCCACGAATAATTCACTCAGCTCTTCACAGTGGATTCTACCGGGTGCCACTTCACATATTGGTCCAAATGTGCCTTTCACCTAATTGTGCTGCCTTGTGAATGTTTACAGTCGCTCTAAGTGGTTGCGGCAGTGATTTTGCAGTATCCCATGATGCAGTAGTCTTTGTAATCCTAAACATCAAAGACTTTACACATGTCACAGTGTATTGACAAAAAAAAGCCAAGCAAATCATTGACATTCGTAAAATGGTGTAACACTGCACCCAAATCATCCAGCCATTCCTGATATAATGATGACAGATCCAGTTCACATTGTTGCTAAAACCCACACCACTTCACACTATATTATAGTTTAGGTTTCACGGCGTAAAGCTTGACTGTAACCATGAATTTCTGCAGACACAATTCACTTGAACTGCTTCAAGTGAAGACAGGCCTCTGACTATAGGACGAACACTGAGTTCAACGCACTTGGTCCCGCTTGCACTTCTCTTCTTATTTCATTGTATTGTCTCCCCTTTTTCCACTTTTAGATTCCTCCCATTTCTATGCACCATTCCTTGGCCATGAGGGAAGCAGACAGCTCAGAGGTCGCTGTCCTGCCGACATTACTCTTAAACAGCCCCAGCCAGATGTACAAGAGCATTTCTCGTCAACTCACTCTTCCCTCCCCGTGTGACTAAGCATAGCTGCTGTTCCCTCCCTGGCAATAAAAGCTCTGATTGCAAACTCACTGTGTGGGAGAGGTTAGTTATGAACTTGTGTCCTACGACATGGTGTATTGAGCACCAACATGCTGTACCCTTGTCTATTTTGTATTGTTATGTTCCTTTTTTTTTGAATGTTTCATTCTTTGGTTACATTATAGTTTTGCAGCTGATAAAATTACTGGTAGTAGATCAGAAATACAAAAGTTTTTGTTCATTACATAGAGAATAATGGGCACTTGGGAAATCAGAAAGCTGTAATCTAATCAATGCTCAGATGATGTTGACTCCATACTGCAGTTGGAATAGAGCATTGAAACTACTCCCTGATTATCAGTTGTTTTTCTTTTATTTTTTCAATCATTTAATTTCCCTCCCCCCATTTCCCCCCCTTTCTTTTCCGACCATCTGAAGGTGATGTCTCATATTGGGGTTTGGTTCCATAGATGGTAATGGTTTTCTGATATCTTACCCAAGTGGGCATTCTTTACATGTAAGCTTGGACAGTGATTGTTGGCAGGATTTCCGAGCATGGAGGCAATCATAGCCAAGCTCAATCCTGTCATTATCTGGTGTCAATGTACATGCATGTATTTCTAGCAGCTATCACTCGATAATTATTGAGAAAGGCAACCCTGGCTGATTCACCCCGATTCCGCCCCCCCCAGCCCCGCCCCCCGCCACGTCTTGGGATAATGAGGCAAATCTTGGTAACGCCACTATCTTCCGACTGAGATCAACTAACTCAGCACAAACTGCAAATTAAAAGTGGGATCTTCCCACAGTTTGTGGCTTAGAGTCAAGGTGCATCTAGCAACTGAACCGTTGAGGAAGAACTCTATCTGTTACCTCTCGTGACTTAAGTTGTTTCAATTATTTGTGGGCTTTTCATTCTATTTATAGTTCTGCATCTTTCTGCTAATGAGATTTAATAGCCTCCATTATTTCTTCAGTCTCTGATGATGGTCCCATGACTGTAGAAACGCTTATGACATCTAAAGGATATTAATCAGATCTTACTTCCTGCGGATAATCAAGATTTATCATTGCCTGTATATAAAATATATGAAATGTATTGATTTCTTTAAGTAGTGGATGTAATATTATGTGCCATTCACGTCAGGATAGGTTCAGGCGATGGAGGTAGCTGACAATTATTTGGTGAACTTACTGTTACTTGTACGGAATAGACTGTGGTTTGTATTGAAACAGCTCTGCCCAATGACATTTACTCACATTTCATGTGTACAAGACAACAATCGCTGTGCTTGCACTAATTTCTAACAACGATCAAGTGCGATGGAGATTTCCAATTTTAGTTCTTCGTTTCTTATATAGAAATGTTTATATGTGTAAAACATGCCAAGATTTTCTGTGTCCTTGTAGTGGAAGGGACATAGGAACAGCCATTACCTGAGTCAGAGGTAATTAAAGATTGAAAAATGCAAAGTTTCCTGAATTGTGCGGTTAGTATATCTAGGGGCAGAATTCAAGTCACTGGTTCTATTTCTGTCTGCATGATCTAATCCGCTTTATCATTATAGAGCTTTCAGTGTCAGCTGTGGCTCAGTTGGTAGCACACTCGCCTCTGAGTCAGAAGGTTGTGGGTTCATAGTTCCACTCCAGGGACTTGAGCACATAAAGCTAGGCTGACACTCCAGTGCAGCGCTGAGGGAGTGCTGCACTGTCGGAGGTGCCGTCTTTTGGATGAGACATTACAACAACAACTTGTATTCATATAGAGCCTTTAACGTAGTAAAAAGTCCCAAGGCGCTGCACAGGAGTATTATAAGACAAAAAATTTGACAAAAAAGTTAAATCGAGGCCCCGTCTGCTCTCTCAGGTGGACGTAAAAGATCCCATGGCACTATTTCGAAGAAGAGTAGGGGAGTTATCCCCGGTGTCCTCCCCAATATTTATCCCTCAATCAACATAACAAAAACAGTTTATCTGGTCATTATCACATTGCTGTTTGTGGGAGCTGTGCGCAAATTGGCTGCCGCGTTTCCCACATTACAACAGTGACTACACTCCAAAAAGTACTTCATTGACTGTAAAGCGCTTTGAGATGTCCGGTGGTCGTGAAAGGCGCTGTACAAATGTAAGTCTTTCTTTTTCTTTCTTTTAGTACAACTGTGTTTAAAATTAACCTACAGATAATTTAATTGATTCCACACCCAAGATGGATACTTTTGATAAAATAATCAAAGATGGAGGTGGTACTATAGCGCAGTATGTTGGAACAACAGTGCATTATGGGATGAGGATGGGATGTGGATCCAATACCGAGGTCTCAGAGCTTTCCTTTTCAACTTTTTCAGATGGCGGCCAGGCACTTCCTGTGGAGGAAGAGGAACTTCAAGGGAGAATCATACCCAGGCCACTCTATCACCTCTCTTGCTGGCAAGTTCATGTGAGATGCCTAGGTGCTTAACCTGCAATTAAAATAAACATACAACTGAAGATGGGTGACCTCGCTGACACAGATAGATAAGGAGAACTTACTTCTGTTTCCATGTGACCTCTTCCGACTTATCCTAGGGGTATCTTAGAACACAAACTACAACACCTGCCATACATAAAATCCAAACTGCCTGACATGATGAGAAATACATTTTGCCGCTCGCCCCTCATTTTTTGCAAAGAAAGCAGATTCACTGCTATCGGAAGAACAACTGGTGCTTGTTTTATATTGCACAATAGAGACTGTTGCTCTCTGATATCATAAAGTAGAGATTATTGCATAAAACGATTAACTTTTTAGAGACCCTAGACCCATCGAAATCTGCCTTTGGAACTGAGAATAATTATGCAAATGGTTGACCCACAAAAATTGAGTGCTATTAGGACATTACCAGAATGGCAAGAAACCAGTACATCAAGATTTGCCTCATGTTGTCCTTCAGGTTGTAGAAGTAACTTCAGGTGTGCTGTAGTATTGGGGGCTGAGCCACACCTGAAAATTAAGTTAACTGAAACGACCCTTACAGGTCCCAAGGCTCAATCCCCCAGTGGCGCAATCCCATGCCATGTGTTGCATTTACCTCCTGAGCCACTGGGGGCGCTAATTCATTCATCTTTAAAAATGTTAATCTATGTAATATAAGCGAATGCAATATGAATTCCAAAATCACATAGAATCATAGAATGGTTACAGCACAGAAGGAGGCCATTCGGCCCGTCAAGCCCGTGCCAGCTCTCTGCGAGAGTGCTTCAGTCAGTCCCACTCCCCCGCCCTTTCCCCGTAGCCCTGCAATTTTTTTCTTTCAGCTACTTATCTAATTCCCTTTTGAAAGCTACGATTGAGTCTGCCTCCACCACCCTTTCAGGCAGTGCATTCCAGATCCTAACCACTCGCTGCGTAAAAAAGTTTTTCCTCACATCGCCTTTGGACGTTACAGTGCATATAACAAATGTTCACTTTTCAGAGTGTTTTATATGTAAATATATCACTAAATTTCATATGTAGCAATCTTTAATTTAAAAAATTGCATGACATAGTGCAAAGGCCAAAGTCATATGTTCACAATTCATTCTTTCATGGCTGCAGAGATGATTCATCCACAATCGAAACCACACCCGATTCCTCGAGAAAAGGCATGATTGTTATGTCTGAGGTGGTGAAGGATGGCAAGGAGTAAGAAGCAAAGAAAGAGAATGAAGTCGATGCTACTAATTCGACAATGAACAAAGAAACCCTTGAAGGAACTCCAGATCAACACATGGTTGATCCAACCATAGATTGTCAAGTGTATCAAACCATAACCCAATCACTTCCATTGTACGGAATTTCTGATTCAGGCATCATCCTTGAGTCTGCAAACTTGATCAGCGCAACATTTCCCCAGTTATTTGGGTTTTTTGCTGCTTGGTGCACTGTGTAGATCAGTAGGGCAACACGGTGGCATAGTGGTTAGCACTGGTGCCTCACAGCGCCAGGGACCCGGGTTCGAATCTGGCCTCGGGTGACTGTCTGTGTGGAGTTTGCACATTCTCCCCGTGTCTGCGTGGGTTTCCTCCGGGTGCTCCGGTTTCCTCCCACAGTCCAAAAATGTGCGGGTTAGGTTGATTTGGCTATGATAAATTGACCCTTAGTGTTAGGGGGGGATTAAATATGTGGGGTTACGGGGATAGGATGGGATATGTTAGGGGGAATTAAATACGTGGGGTTACGGGGATAGGGTGGGATATGTGTCAGTGCAGGCTTGATGGGGATTCTGTGTGAGGGGGCAGGGACAGGGTGCTGGATTTGGATGATCAGCCATGATCGTATTGAATGGTGGAGCAGGCTCGACGGGCCGAATGGCCTACTCCTAGTTTCTATGTCCAATTCAGGCAAGAATCTTTTTGTGATTTCACAAGGGATGCCAGTGACTATGACATAATTTAAAATGAAATTGGATAAGTATTGAAAATGAAGAATCTGAAGAGATACGGGAAAAGGGCAGGGAAATAGAATTAGAGTAAGTAGCTCCAGTTGAAGAGCTAGTACTGACACTGGCATGGTGGGCAGAATGGCCTCCTTCTGTGCTGTAATTTCTACAATTCTATAATTCTGTGAAATACAACATCAAATGAGTTATCTATTTACCAAGATTATACTGAATAGATATTTGCATATGGAAATTATGCATAATTAATCATTTCAGGTGTTCTCCTTTTTGACCAATTATTCCTATCTTGGCTAAAGATAACATTTTTCCAGCTCTCTCCTCCCACCATGACACTGTTGGGAAATCCATTGTGAATTGTGGATCAGGGCCATACAAATCAGGGTTTGAACCCCGCTCTCTGCTCAGTTTTGCAGATCTCAGCTAGAGTGGTGATAGAGACATTACTATTGGCCTCTCAGTACCCCTAAGCTAGGGAGTAATGGCTCTACTTCTGATCACTATCCAGTAGATTCTGCTGGAAAGTGTGTGTGTGTGTGTGCTTTGGAATGAGGACAAGCATGGCTTGGCTGTGGGTCTCTCCAAGTTGTCTACCAGCACTAGTCGTGCCACCCACTAAACTCGATCCCAACTATGGCGGATTAACACATGGGCCTAAGTGGCCTATGTGCCCAGATGCCCCAGCCAAATATGGAGCTCCCAGTAAAATGAAGCAGTTTCTTTTAAGCGTAATGTATCGTACAGGAAACTCTTTATTAACCGGCACCCAAATATCCGGAAATCTCTCTTAACCGGCTAAATTCTTGAGTAGGTAACCGGGGTTTTCCTTCCTCTCTCGTTTAAAATTAACTTTAAAAAAACCCCGAGGCGTTTGCCTTGTATCGGAGCGTGTAGATTGGGAGGGGAATGTGCAGCCCAGGTAGGCAGCGGACACGACAGATGGTCAGCTGGCAGTCCCCGGGGAGACGGAGCTCCGAATGCAGGCGCATGTCAATGTGTACGGGGCTCTCGTACGTTGGGAGATATAACTCTCCGTTATCCGGACTTTTTGATAAACCGGCACCACGCCGGTCCCGTCGGTGCCGGTTAATAAAGAGTTTCCTGTAATATGATTTTCCTTACTATTAATGTAATGCGCAAACATTCTATGGGCCTATTTCTTTGTGCAATTTATTACACGTTTGTGTTTTAATGGATCGGGGGTGGGGAGAGGAGTGGTTGCCGAGCAACCCAAAATGTTCTTGGTGCCCAGAGCACAAGAGTTCTTAATCCGTCTCTGATCCCGGTAACAGTCTGTGATTTCAGGAAGGCAGTGAAAAATTTGGAGACAGAATCCCGATCTCACACAAGAAACGATGTGTAATAATTGTTATTCAAGATATTGCACCTTTTGTTTAAGCCACTTCCCCAATATTACAACAGCAGTGACAACTTTCATTTATATAGTGCCTTTAATGTAGAAAAAAGTCCCAAAGCGTTTTACAGAGGCGTATTCAAATAAAGTGGACTCCAAACCAAAGGAGATGTTAGCAGGGGCTTGGTCATATGTTTTATGGAGGGTCTCAAAGGAGGTGGAGAGGCAAAGAGGTTTAAGGAGGGAATTCCAGAGCCTGAGGCCTAGGCCACTGAAGGAGTTAGGTCATAAATCAGCCTTGATCTCACTGAATGGCGGAATGGGCTCGAGGGGCTAAATGCCCTCCTCCCGATCCTATGTTCCTAAGATAGGCACCTCTAGGATAGTACACTGTTTTATTTAACCTTGACTACAATAAGAAAGATATGAACCCAAATGCAAGAAACATTTAAAAATAACATTTATTTTACAAACTTCCAAATGAGGTGCCATGAATGACATTGTTGCCTGGCAAAACTGCCTTGGAAGCATTGATTGCTGATGATAGTAGCCACTAACATGTAGACATGTTAAATCACATTATATCCAGTTGAATTTTTCAGGAAAGATGTGTATAGTGAGGGGGAAGGGGCAAAGGCTGGGGCTTTGAATGGATTCATTGGATATAATGTGATTCAACACGTTTGTATGTTGGTGGATAACATTATCAGCAATCAATTCTTCTAAGGCTGTTTTGTCATGGAACAATCCAGTCCATGGCACCTCATCTGAAAGTTTTAAAATGTCAGGTTATAAAAATGTAGAATTTACTGGTTTCAACAAGTGTTAGGCACATTGTTAAAACAAAGATGAGTGAGTATTAAATGCCTCCACTCCAACTGTCCGACTGTAAGTTACGGCATATCAGGAATTCAGTGTTTTAAGTTTAACACCTGTCAAATTATAAGAATATTTTTACTGAGTGGCTGGCATTGGAAGATTGACAGATTTTAATGACTGAAAGTTTATACCATTATTGCATAAGAAATGTACACATCTCTACAATGCAGAGAAGCTCCAGAATAAAATAACACCACTCTCCTGGTAGCCTGACAGTCCGTGTGTTAGTATCACAGAGCTGTGGTTATAGTGTTGAGTTTCAGCACTGCTTGTTGCTGAAATCTAATAGTTATGAAGTGTGATTATGTCGAGCTTTGTGATGATGAAAGCCTTCAATTTGGGGAGGAATTAAATCTTTCGTTCTTTGCCCTAATTTTTTTTTACCTTGCAAAAGTAGTTGAAACGCTTCACACCTGCGCACCTACAAGTAGGATCATTTTCCTGTTCTCCTTTCCTCCCATATTTTCTATCCTTCTCTTCTAAAAGTGGCTGATGCTGGGTTATGATTCTGTGGGCTCTGTAAGCCTTCTGCTGTTTTGCCTACGTGACAATTTTTTCTTCTCCTCCTCCTACTTAAAACCTACCTCTTTGACCAAGCTTTTGGTCACCTGTCCTAATATCTCTTTATGTGGCTCGGTGTCAAATTCTATCTGATATCGCTCCTGTGAAGTGCCGGTGAAGGCGCTATATAAATACAAGTTGTTGTTGTTTTTGTTGTGTGAGTCTGGACAGTCAGCACCAACCGGCCATTCAACCGCAGGGAGCATCGCACATGACCCCAATTACATCCTCACCTGACACCCATACACACGCGCTTTCCAGGAGGGGTCACTGGATAGCAACAAGGAGGAGGAATTTTGGGAGGAATTTTGGGACATCAAGGCCGATTGTAGTACCCCAGCTGACTCAGCACAGACTAGGGATTGGAAGCTGGGATCTTCCTTGCCTGTACTGACTTGTACATCATATGGTGCATTTATCCATTGAGCCCTCCAGTGAATGTTGTTCTGCAACTTATTATTTTAATGTGCAGAGTTTGTTCAATGGGGGTTGGCGGTTTTGAACAAGTTTTAGCGATCTATAAAAGGAAAATTCAAAATACTGGTTGGAGTCATTGCTGTATTCTTCCTCTCCTTGGTTTTACTTCTGTAAAATTAGCAGCATTTCACCTCACTGAAATAAATGGAAGCATGAAACTCAAATTAAAAATAAAATCACGGCTTTTCTGGGGTCTTCCATTTGTATAATTATAATGATCTTTATAATTAAGGCCACAAGTTTTATTTCATGGTAAGATTTGTGATTAGATTTTAACAAAGGCTCATTATGCATCCTCAATTGTATTTTCTGTTTGAATTGAAGGTTTAATTTTAAATAAATAAAAATTCCTTTGTCAAATATTGTTTTGTCATTTTGTAAAAAATGTTCCAAGCCTTATTTAAAACAATGTATGAGATGTAATAATTAAATACTGTATTACTTGTATAATCATATCTATGCAATATGCTATTTTTTCATTACTCTCTTTAAAACAAATTCCAAAATATAATTTATTATGCTAATGGTGCACTTGGTTAGGACCTGTCAGACCTAGGTTTTTATCCAGCCCAGGTTGGATGAAAGCCTCCTCTCCTCTATCAGCTACATGATCCTCCAAGAAACACATCGCAATCCAGTTCCTAATAGGATCAAATCCACAGTATCAAACCACCGTCACTCAGCACTAATTTGGCAGCTTTGTTTAAGGCCACAAAGATTACTGATATGGAAAGTATGCAATAGAGATGTTTTTTCTGATTGTTTAATGTGTACGATTTAAAAAAGGTGGGAGAGAGAAAACGGGGAATTATAGACCGGTAAGCCTGACATCGGTAGTGGGGAAAATGCTAGAGTCCATTATAAAAGATGTAACAGCAGAGCACTTGGAAAACAGTGACAGGATCGGACAAAGTCAACATGGATTTACAAAAGGTAAATCATGCTTGACTAATCTACTGGAATTTTTTGAGGATGTAACTGGTAGAATAGATAAGGGAGAACCAGTGGCTGTGGTGTATTTGGACTTTCAGAAGGCTTTCGATAAGGTCCCGCATAAGAGATTAGCGTGCAAAGTTAAAGCACATGGGATTGGGGGTAAGGTACTGACTTGGATAGAGAACTGGTTGGCAGACAGGAAGCAAAGAGTTGGAATAAACGGGTCTTTTTCCGAGTGGCAGGCAGTGACTAGTGGGGTACCTCAGGGATCGGTGCTAGGACCCCAGTTATTCACAATATATATTAATGATCTAGACAAGGGAACTAGATGTAATATCTCCAAGTTTGCAGACGACACAAAGCTGGGTGGGCGTGTGTATTGTGAGGAGGATGCAGAGAAACTCCAGTATGATTTGGACAAGTTGGGTGATTGGGCAGATGCATGGCAGATGCAGTATAATGTGGATAAATGCGAGGTTATCCACTTTGGTGGCAAAAACAGGAAGACAGATTATTATCTGAACGGCAATAGATTGGGAAAAGGGGAAGTGCAACGAGACCTGGGAGTCCTTGTGCACCAGTCGTTGAAGGTAAGCATGCAGGTGCAGCAGGCGGTTAAGAAGGCAAATGGTATGTTGGCCTTCATAGCGAGAGGATTCGAGTACAGGAGCAAGGATGTCTTGCTGCAGTTGTACAGGGCCTTGGTGAGACCACACCTTGAGTATTGTGTGCAGTTTTGGTCGCCTTATCTGAGGAAGGATGTTCTTGCCATGGAGGGAGTGCAGCGAAGATTCACCAGACTGATACCTGGGATGGCAGGAATGACGTATGAAGAGAGATTGGGACGATTGGGCTTGTATTCGCTAGAGTTTAGAAGAATGAGAGGGGATCTCATTGAAACTTATAAAATTCTAACAGGACTAGACGGACTAGATGCAGGAAGGATGTTCCCGATGGCGGGGGAGTCTAGAACCAGGGGTCACAGTCTAAGGATAAGGGGTAAGCCATTTAGGACTGAGATGAGGAGGAATTTCTTCACCCAGAGAGTGGTGAACCTGTGGAATTCTCTACCACAGAAGGCAGTTGAGGCCAATTCATTAAATATATTCAAGAAGGAATTAGATATATTTCTTAAGGCTAAAGGGATCAAGGGATATGGGGAGAAAGCAGGGACAGGGTACTGAATTTGGATGATCAGCCATGATCTCATTAAATGGCGGAGCAGGCTCGAGGGGCTGAATGGCCTACTCCTGCTCCTATCTTTTATGTTTCTATGTTTCTATGTGTACTGTGCACCAGTGTCGGGAATCCTTTAACCTGTATCTAACCTTGTTGTATCGGAGAATGTTTGCTCACAAGAGAGATACAGATGAGGAAGGCCATTCAACCATCTTTGCTCATCTTTTGAGAAAGACCCTACAGTGCCTCCATCATGGCATGCAACTTTATCTTAAATGGTTTCAGGGTTTTTACCTCCAGTACTCTACCCAGATGTCCATTCTGTGTGTTGATCATTCTTTGTGTGAAGAATTTCCTGACACCAGTCCTAAATTTACCTGTAACTAATTTGAACCTGTGTTACCTTGTCTTACAGTCATGGTTTGGTTTGATGTAATACGATTTTTTATTTTATACAGCTCAGGGCTGAAAAGCACTGGCTTCTCCTGTCTCTCCTTATGTCTCAGTTCTTTGAGGTGTTGTTCAAATGTTGTACCTTTGAAATTCTCTACCCCAGAGGGTTGTAGATGCTCAGTCAATGAGTATATTCAAGACTTTTGGGCACTAAGGGAATCAAAGGATATGGGGATAGGTCGGGAAAGTGGAGTTGATGTAGAAGTTCAGCCATGATATTATTGAATGGCGGAGCAGGCTCGATGGGCCGTATGGCCTACTCCTGCTCCTATTTCTTATGTTAATGGGCCAGAAATTCAGCGCTTGTCAGGTGAGTACGCGCTGTGTACTCACCCGTAAGGCCACCTGAAGTGCCAGTTTCCTGCATGCACTGCGCATGCGCGGGAAACCGGAACTTCCGTTCCCCTGAAGGGAGGGGTTCAGAGGTGAACCGCGTGCGCGGGAGAGGCTGCGCGCGTGCAGCGAACTTCGGGTTTTTTTCAGGTTTCTCCGGGAAGGTAAGTATGGAAGAAGCTGCGCTTTTAAAAAGGAGGCACAAGACCCATTTTTAACAAGGTAAGTGGTTAATTAATTACAATTAAAAAAATTTTTCAACAGGTTTATCTTTTTTAGATACTTTAAAGAAAGGTAAGTTTATTTTTAGCACTGTTAAAAAGTATTTTAATTTTTTCAAAAATTCAAATTTTTGTTTAAAGTAGTTAATTTATTTAACTTATAGTTATTTTAAAAATGTGATGGTTTTTTAAAACATTTATTTGAAGTTTAGGTGTTGGTTTGGGGCTGATTTCAATTCATAGATTTGACAGGTCCTGTCAAATCTATGAATGAAAGATGGTCTGCTGCCATTGGCTCTCCATGGCCCACGTGATCCCAGGGGACGCATCGCACTAACTACGCCCCTGGGATACACAAGCACTGCGCGCCGGCAGCTGCAGGAGGCCCAGGAGCTGAAGTCCCTGTGGGCCCAGAGGTCAACGGCAGGCGCGGTAGGTAGGTGCGTGCACGATCCTTGCACCCGCGGGCAGCCAGGGAGCCTAATTTCTGGCCCCTTATGTTCTTAGTTTTGTACCTCTTCTCTTAACCACCTTCAGGACTTGAATGCTTTGGTGGCTGGAACCCAACCCACTACTCAGGTTGTGGTCTAACCAGCACACAATGCAGTTTGAGCATCACTCTGACTTGTACTCTACAGCTTTGTCTATTATAGTTCAGCATTTTACTTGCTTTATTAATTGCTGCTGCCCAGTGATTGGGCATGTTGGGTGTCCATTAAAACCCCTACATCTTTTTCAACTTCACCCGTGGCTATTTCAACCATTCGTGGAGTAGTTATGATGCCTATATGAAATGCTTTACTCATCTGTATTACATTTCACCCGCCATTGTTCTATTCATATAATTTATCCAATTCATTTGTATTCCCTGGTTGCCTCCTGAGATTCAGCTGTCCATTCTAAATTGGTATCGCCTATGAATTTGACCAGTTTATATTGAGAATACTCTTTGCAAAAAGTGTTACAATTAGAGCACTGATGTATTTTACTCTGATGAGAACAAAAAGCATTAACTGACCATTGTGAACACATTTATGGTTTTGCTTTATGATTTTTGTGTTCCTTGGGTTCATAGTCCCACTCCAGGGACTTGAGCACATAAAGCTAGGCTGACACTCCAGCGCAGTGCTGAGGGAGTGCTGCACTGTCGGAGGTGCCGTCTTTCGGATGAGACGTTAAACCGAGGCCCCGTCTGCTCTCTCAAGTGGACGTAAAAGATCCCATGGCACTATTTTGAAGAAGAGTAGGGGAGTTATCCCGGTGTCCTGGCTAATATTTGTCCCTCAATCAACATAACAAAAAACAGATTATGTGGTCATTATCACATTGCTGTTTATGGGAGCTTGCTGTGCGCAAATTGGCTGCTGCGTTTCCCACATTACAACAGTGACTCCACTTCAAAAGTACTTCATTGGCTGTAAAGCGTTTTGAGACGTCCGGTGGTCATGAAAGGCGCTATATAAATGTAAGTCTTTCTTTCTTCTTTCTTTAAAATTCATCTAGTGTTGTTAGAAATGTCGAACAGAGGAATCAATCAGATGTCTCTACACATATGCATCAGAAGAATTCTTACTACCAAGCTTTAATTAAAGCAGTAAACAGACATGGTTTTTCAGCAGAAGTGTAACAACAACAACAACAACAATTTATATAGCAGCATTAAAATAGTAAAACGTCCCAAGGCGCTTCACAGGATCGTTATCAAACAAAATTTGACACCGAACCACATAAGGAGATATTAGGACAGATGACCAAAAGGGTCATAGAGGTAGGTTTTAAACAGCATCTTAAAGGAGGAAAGAGTGGTAAAGAGGCGGCGAGGTTTAGGGAGGGAATTCCAGAGCTTAGGGCCTAGGCAACAGAAGGCATGGCCACCAATGGTGGAGCAATTAAAATCAGGAGCGGCTCACGAGGCCAGAATTGCCGGAGCGCAGAGATCTTGGTCGGTTGTAGGGCTGGAGGATATTACAGAGATACTACTCAATGGATTTTGGATGGAAGTTCAACACCATGGCCTGTTCGTTCCCATCCACCAAGTATCTCTCCACTCTTTTACTTAGCTTCATTCACACCAGATTCAGGGTTAAACAAATGGATGGACCACATAATAACTTGGCTCCTTTAACTGATACACAGAAGGGGCCATCGCATTATCTCTCAATTCTAAAACAAACTACAAGGATTGATCTTTCTATTTGAAAATACAATAGAATTAATAAAAACCAAACAAGTTACAGAGAGAATACCACACCAGTATCCAGAGTGATGGTCTTTTTAAACAACAAGGTCACCCAACCATTTAATACACAAGCAACAAAGTGCAAGGGCGTTATGTTCGGATGGGTCCACAAGTTGTTCAAATGTTGTATCACTCTGGGACCCATGTAGTATTCTATTTAAACAAAGGAGAAGTAATGTTAATTGTTAAAATTTCAAAAGCATTAGTGCAGAGGAAAGAAAAATGTAAAAAAATGGACCTGTTTTACACAGCATTTATGAGCCTACAGTGAAATGTACTATATTTGGTCCATTTCGTGGTAGTTGGGATTGGTTCCTTGTAGAAGTTGTGAAGCAGTGCTACTTTGGCGAGTATTTATAATATTTCCATATGTTTATGTTTTTTGGAATAGTTCTACGTTGTCGCACTTGTGGTTTTAGTTTTTTTCTATTTTTTTGCTGTTTTAACTCACATTTAGAAATGGTGATGCTCGCAGAGGCAAAAATAGTGGTGTCAAAAATGATATCACAATGATGTTATCACACTGTGTAAAGTATCAATAAAAACTAAAAGTGCGAGCACTGGAAACGGAAACAGGAACTGAAAAGGGCAGCTTCTGTAAAGAGAAAAGAAAGCAGGCTAATATTTTGGTTGCCATCCTTCATCAAATGCTGATGCACCTGCTGTGTACTTCCAGTCTTTTTTGTTTCATCACAATGACCGCCTACTACCACATCTGCAATATCGCCCGTCTCCGCACCTGCCTCAGCCCATCTGCTGCTCAAACCTTCAACCATGCTTTTGTTACCTCCAGACTTGACTATTCCACTGCTCTCCTGGCTGGCCTCCCATCTTCTGCCCTCCATAAATTTAAGTTCATTCAAACCTCAGCTGCCTGTATTCTAACTCGCACCAAGTCCCGTTCACCCATCACCCCTGTCCTCGTTGACCTGCATTGGCTGCCAGGCCAGCAACGCCTAGATTTTAAAATGTTCATCCTCGTGTTCAAACCCCTCCATGGCCTCGCTCCTCCCTTTCTTTGTAACCTCCTCCGGCCCTACAGCCCGCCGAGAACTCTGCTTTCCTCCAACTCTAGTCTCTTGTGCATCGCCCACTTCCTTTGCCCCACCTTTGGCGGCCGTGCTTTCAGCCATCTGGGACCTAAACTCTGGAATTCCCTCGCTAAACCTCTCTACCTCGCTCTCCTCCTTTAAGACGGCCCTTAAAGCCTACCTCAACCTATCCTAATGTTTCTTTTTTTCGCTTGGTGTCAATTTTTGTCTGATTACGCTCCTGTGAAGCGCCTTGGGACGTTTTACAATGTTAAAGGCGCTAAATAAATGCAAGTTGTTGTTGTGGTTTGTAACTATATGAAATACTGTGGTCATAACCCAGGAAGCACTTGTCTGTTTCCAACAAGTGACGAGTATATCTAAGGGAGCCCCAAGGTTTCTGGAGTTAGGAGCAGGGAGAGGTCACAATTCATAAGCACGGTTTTATGGAGAAAGACTTGCATTTATATAGCACCTTTCGTGACCTCAGGACATCCCAAAGCGCTTTACAGCCAATGAAGTACTTTTTTGAAGTGGAGTCACTGTTTTAATGTGGGAAACGCAGCAGCCAATCTGTGCACAGCAAGCTCCCACAAACAGCAATGTGATAATGACCAGATAATCTGTTTTAGTGATGTTGATTGAGGGATAAATATTGGCCCAGGACACTGGGGAGAACTGCCCCGCTCTTCTTCGAAAGAATGCCATGGGATTTTTTACGTCCACCTGAGAGAGCAGATGGGGGTCTCGATTTAACATCTCATCCAAAAGATGACACCTTCCACAGTGCAGCACTCCCTCATTTGTGCATCGGAGTGTCAGCCTAGATGTTTGTGCTGAAATCTCTGGAGCGGATCCCACAACCTTCTGACTCTGTAGGCGAGAGTGCTACCAACTGAGCCACGGCTGACACAAGTAAACCAGTAACAGTAAACCAGTTACCAGGAGCAATAAACCAGAAATACAGGCACTAATCTTTAGAATGAAAAAATTACAAGGAAGAACACAGACGCTTATTGCTTCCAAATTTTTATTGAATTCCAAACACTTACCCATTCCCCATCCATAGATACCACATAGCCAGCACATTGACAGAACCTCTAACATTTTAAGCTCCACATCGAGTACTCTATTCTCGTGCCCAGCTGGTAACCTTACACAGCGGGAAATGCACTAAATGTCAAAAATGTATGATTCAGTTCAAATCCCTCTTTACCCCTGCCCCATATATCGTTAATCCTTTCACACAAGTCGCCTTTGACATTTTATTTCATGTCGCCTCCCTTCACTATAAAGCGGCGAGAATTACAATGTGAGCAGGTACATGGCAATCAGTTGCAAAGAAGATAAGATTTTTTCCAGTTTATGTTTTGCAGTTGGTGCTGCTGTGGAGGGAGGGGGGGGGAGGGGGGGGGTGGTTGTTGTGAAGATGTTTTGCTGGCAAGAGCAGAACTTTTTTCTTGCAAAGTGAAACTCAGAAGCTGGAGGAGGGCATGTTCAGTGTGTGTGTGTGTGTGTGAGAGAGAGAGAGAGAGAAAAAGCAACGCCCTCCTGTTTGCTGATTTAGATCCAAGGTACAAACCTCCATTGTAATTGTGGGAGAGGGAGGAGGGAGGGTGATTGATGCATCATCAGTTGATTAGGTAGCCCTGCCTTTGGTTGGAGCTGCTTTCTGTTGGAGCTGCATGTTCGCGGCTCACTCAGTCCAGCCACAGCAATGAGCGCAGTCAGGGTTCAGTGAGCAAACCCTGGGGAAAGATGGCGAGGGACACAGGAGTCGCGGCGCTGCTTTTGAACGCTTGCTGCATCCTCAGGCTGCTGTCGGCGCAGGAGGTTATCACCTATGGTTACGGAGTCAACGGCTTCAGCTTGCACCCGCCTTATTTTAATTTAGCGGAGGGGACGAAAATCACAGCCACGGCCACTTGCGGAGAGGATGAGACGGGGAGGCCGATCGAGGATCTGTATTGCAAACTAGTCGGCGGTCCGGTATCCGGCGATCCCAGCCAAACTATTCAGGTATTGTAAATAAGGGCAAATCTGGCACACACACACACACGTTTGCTTTAAGTTGGAAAAAAGAGCTTGTTCTGTGCTATGATCAGACAAAGAGCGTTTGGCAATGTTTAGACTGGCATTTAAATCCTGTTAACCTGTGTTTTGCATGTTTACCAAAGTTCCAAATGTGACTATGTATTAAACGGGGTTTAAATTGTTTTATTTCGAAGGCAAACACTGGCAGCGCCAACACACATGTCGAGCCTGGGGCTGGACATTAACCTGCTCTGCTCTGTTCAAGGTGCTCCGGCTATCTCAACCCTGCAGGTTGTTTCCAAGAAGAAATAACCTCACGATAGGTCCCGTTTGTTGGAATTTTATGTGACAATGCACAGCGATCAGTGTCGGAATCATTTAATTTCCATTCATTTAAACCCACAGATTATAGACGGGCCATGTCCTGGGCTATTACAAAATATAACACTCATTCTTAAAAAGCGTTTCAAGGCAAATCTCTGCATTAACCGATTAGAATTGTTCTCTGGTTCAATCCACAAGATGTATGAAAGCTGGATTAAGTTTTTTTTTAAGTACCAGCTGCCGTTTTGGAGGGGGGGCGGGGGGGGGGGGAAAGAGATATTGCATCAAAAGTACAACTTGACTCTTAAATACCGGTCTCTCTCCTCAAATTAGAATCATAGAATGACCCAACACAGGAGGAGGCCATTCGGCCCCTCCTGCCAGTGCCGGTAAATGTGCCCGATTCCCTCGGGTGAGACCCCAACATTCGGCTTGTTGATCTCACACAATCCGCTTCCCAGTTCTTTTCATTCCGGAGCTCCTCTTCCCCCATTTACAGTGGCGATCATTTGACTTTTCCCGGGTTGGTTGTTAGGGGAATATTATTAACCCCCTCCTCTCTCTCCTCCCCCGAGTCTTGCTCCCCTGATCTCGGAATGCCAAACTATTTCCTTATTTAGGCTGGCGTTGGATTTCGCTGAAGATGTGGTCACCAGGGAGCACTGCACTTTCCTGTCTTTTACTCGCCACTGGATCGACGATTGATGCACCGACCAGAAACTAAAGCCAACCGACACAATCTGAAATAAAACCAGAAAATGCTGGAAACACTCAGCAGGTCAGGCAGCATCTGAGGAGAGAGAAACAGAGTTAACTGTCAGGTCGATGACCCTCCGTCAGAACTGTTTTTCTTTACACAACCTGAAACCCGCTGCGAAGTCCGTTTGCCTTTAATGGAAGTTTGTCTCTAACTTCCATTTGGCTGCTGTGCTCACGGTTTATAGATCTGGTGATGTGCTCCATTTTAATGACATTACCACTGGCAATAAGACCAATAGCTGGTCACCTCGAAGATGTTTTAAAGAAAAACTTACGCTTATTGTTGAAGTATCATGGATTGCTCTTCAATTATTTTGCAAACTAGATTTAATAACAGTCAGTTCAGTGACACAGTCTATTCACATGGGAATTTTAAAAAGTCTTGTTTAAGCTAACGTACTTACTACTGCCCCTTTTAAAATGTAGTTAAGTGTGAACCTTTCCCGTGCCTGATAACACGAGCCTTGCTTTAATTTCCCCCCATGCATGGGAAACTTTACTTTGCAATTAAATGGGAAATTTGAATCACTGCTGTCAGGAGGTTTGAAGGGATAAAACTCTACTGTTCCACTGCTTCAATCATGCATTAAAAATATGCAGCAAGTATTAGCTTCACTATTGTTTCCAGGTCTCTCTCAGAGAGCTACAGTGTAGCTGTGTTAATGGAGGCTGTGCCTTATAATGATCCATCTCATGCCTCAAGCAATATCTTGCATCTGCCAGGGAGTTCAGCAGGGATATGTTACTGAGTGATGCTTTTAGTGACTAAATGAATTTGAAACCGGATACTTGAGTTCTGGTGGTACTCTCTTATAGTATGTAAGCCTTAAAGTGAGAAGAGAGATCCCTGTGAAATCTTCTAGAAAGGCAACAGACAGGTAGTCTGACAGCATGTAGATGACATGCCAAGGATTCGGAACATAGGATTCAGGAGGAGAGATTATGCTGCATCTTTGGTGCTAATGTTGGACCAAGATTTTTGCCATTCTGATGCTAGAAAGAAAGTAGAAAGCTGCCAGTGTTGGATATAGCTGGAACACCTTCAAGATATGGTTTTGCTTTGGAACTGGAATGTGCATGCATGTACTGCAATTCAAATGGGCAGTGTGGCTTCGAACCTACATCACGGCTGTATAAAAATAGCGTTAATTAATCTAATTCGGTTTCTTTCACAAACCTTCCTTACAGCTGGTCTTGAGCCACAAACTATTACCTAGATAAATCATGAGACCTCGCACAACACCAGGTTATAGTTCAACAGCTTTATTTGAAATCACAAGCTTTCAGAGCGCTGCTCCTTCGTCAGGTGAAGAAGAAGCAGCGTCACCTGACGAAGGAGCAGCCGCTCCGAAAGCTTGTGATTTCAAATAAAGCTGTTGGACTATAACCTGGTGTGTTGTGCAACTTCTCACATTTGTCCACCCCAGTCCAACACCGGCATCTCCACATCATGGATCATATATAAATCATGCAATGACTTGTGGGGTGCTGTATTGCCAAACTAATTTGCACAACATGTAGCCACAAGGAACCATTGTTTTTTGGCAAGCTCAGTGGGCACCAAGGACTTTGAAATGACTCTGGAGGTATTGAAATACATACATAAGCTGGGATATTGGCGAATCTCGTTTCGGTGCAGATGAAAGGCATGACCCGTTTCTCAGCTTGGTGTCGACACTATAAAAGAAGCAAAGAAAAACTGATTTTACAATAGTTGTTTCATTCATTTTTAGAGACTATTTTACTGCAGCCTCATGTACTTTATCCAAGTGGCCATTCTTCATGCGTAAACCTGGGCAGTAAGGAGTAAATTTCCTGAGGATGTGGCGGTTCCGAGGTTACTTGCCCACTGGCAGTGCATATTGGAAAATCACGGGAGCATTCTCCGTGATGTTCCATCCGTTCTTCATCCAGTCTTGTGGGCAGTGTGCCTGCGATGTCCTGATATGCCCTGTTGGTGAGGGCGGTTCCTGCCACTGACACATCCTTGGAAAATTTATGCTTTAGTGTCAGTAGGTTATTCCCCCGCTGAGCTGAGCCTAATCCTGTTCTTCCCAAATTTCACACACGCAAACTTTTTCCAGATGCCATCACTGATTATGCTTTTAAGAGTGGGAATCCTGGCTGATTTATTTTTCCCCTTCCTAGCTAGAGAACTGAGGCCCATTAGGAAATCCTCATGACCGCTCTGGGCTCAGATCAGTGAACCAACCTGGGACCTTTCTGTTTTGTAAGGTTCAGTATCGCAGCTGGTAATGCATTTACTCACTGATTAATTGGGAAAGTTGGATCTGACAAATATAAGGGCCACTTTTAATGGATGAGAAAACCGTGGGAAGTGCATCCCCAAATTCCCAATCTTCATGGCTGGCGAGCAAGGCTCCCTGCCTTCAGTGCCAATGCAGAAAATTGGCCCCTTGTTTTGAGACCTCCAATTTGTTCTTAATCTGATTCAGGATGATGTAAAGCTTGCAGTGTTGTCCAATATTTGAACATCTACATATATGTGGGCAAGGTAGTATAGTGCTTGTGCTATTGGACTAACCGTGCAGGGATTATAAATTCAAATCCCACCAGATTAAGTTGTGAAGTTGAATTCGATAAATCTGTTCATTTATGCTCTGGAACCAGAAAAAATGGTGCCGCTGTTTTGTCATTAAAAACCCAACTGGCCCACTTGCGTCATTCAGGGAAGGGATCCTGCCACCCCTACCTGGTCTGGCCAGTATGTGACTCCTCACTATGGCCGTGATTTTATTAATGGAGGCGGGTTGGGTTGGGTTCGGGTCAGGTGGTTTCCGGCTTCCAGTCCCGCCCCCAGCTGCTTCCACTCCACAGACGTGATTTTACCTTGATTGACCTTGTTAAGCCTGCCCTGCGGGCTTGCCGGCCAATTAACAGGAAGCGGGTCAGATGACGTCATTTGATGACGCGTCATCTGTCGGTTTCCTTAAAGGGACCATGCACAATTTTATTTTGACAGTTGATTTCTCAGTGTTTGACGGCATTGAGGTGCTGCAAACACTGACAATCACTGCACAAAGGTGACCTCTTGCACCCAGGCTCTCCAATGACTCCCTCCATAGGCTGGAATAGATGGCAGCTGCAGGTGAGGTGACAGAAGCGATCTGTCACTGGTGTGAGAGGTTCTCCCAATGAGGTAGCACTGGACATGGATTTAAAAACTTGTAACCTAAAGAAATGTGTAAATGTATTAAAAATGCAGCACCCAGCATTTTCTTTCCTCTGAACTCACCATGTGCTACATTGGATCCTTCACACCACTTCTGCAGCTGTCATCAATCCAGAAACATTACAGCAGACTCACAACACGCCACACTTACCTGGCGTGGTGTCCGGACGTCGGGAAACCCGAGCCAGAAGCGGCAAAATTCAAAAATAGGCTGACAACTACTGGCAACTACCTGTTAATAGGCAGGTAATTGTCTTTAATCCTCTTCCCGCCGTTAGGTGTCGGGTCCATTGGCAAATCGGGGACCCGACACTTGGGGAAGCTGTTTGGAGGCGGGTTGACAGCGGGATCAGAACCCGCCGTCAATCAAAATGATTTTAACCTATGACCCGCCTCCAAACCCGCCCTCTGAGCGCCGGCAAAATCGCGGCCTATGTGGCTGACTGTTAATGCCCTTTGAATTGACCTAGTAAGCCACTCAGTTGTAAAAACAAAATCACTACAAAAGAAGGCCCACCATCGCTCCTCAGGGTAAATAGGGATGGCCAAGAAATGCAATCTTGCCTGTGTCAATTCGAGATAAGGATATCACAACGCTTTTTTTGAGCAGTTAGCATATTTTGTCTTATAGAGGAAAATGCATCAATAGGAGTGGAATCCTCACTTAAATTCAGTGAGTAGAAAGCTGCCGAACTCATGAACACTGCGGGCATAGGCAAATTGTCCAAGGTCTGGTCTTGTGACCCACGTATTCCTTCATTGTTTTCCTGTGCCCTTCTGCTGAAAACTGTTCTTTAATTTTAATATTAGAATTATTACCGGGTTGTTGAGGAAGGGCAAGTATAACAGCTGTGACAAAAGTATCGAGTGCTGATCTCACACAGGAACGATGCAACAATCCTTTTGATACAAATTGAATCATAGGCCTTCTTCTGTGCTGTATGATTCTATCGTGCCTGTGCCATCTGTTTGAAAGAGCTATCCAATTAGTCCCACTCCCTTGCTCTTTCCCCATAGCCCTGCAGTTTTATTCCTTTTCAAGTATATACCAATCCCCTTTCACATTTGAGTCATATTGCAAGTTTATATATCAATTTATAAAACATTCTTATGTTTAGCAGGCATCCATCACATTTTAGATGCCATATTTTGATGTGTCAATATTTTTTTTTTAAAAAAGAGTAAGAAAGCCAATCATTTCCTGCTTGTTTTTCGGACCTTGATAACCTGGATTCTCCCCAAGGGCAGGAGCTACCAATTTAAAGAAGCGCCCTTCAGAAGTAAGCCTCTAATTGATCTAGGATGAGCCCACTTAAAACATTTTGTCACAGGGGAGTACCTGAGTGGTGACCTCATGAGAACTAAGCGGGTTAAATACAGCTCTAACATAGCAGCTATCTCATCCGTGCTTGCGACCCCTGACTACCAGTGAGTGATGCCACGGGAGATCAGCTAATAAGGTTTTTTCAGTTACAATTCCGGGTTGATACTGGATACTGAAGATACTCCTTTAGGTACTAATATTATAATTTGTAACTTGTACTATAATGGGCGATCATTTCAAGGTAAGCATTGACAAGTGGGACTGGTGTTTAGAAACTTGAGATGCTTGCATTATTAATGATTTTGGTGACAGTCAAGTGATGCTTCCAACTTTACTTATCTCGTGTTATTTTTCTTCAATAGGGTCAATATTGTGATATTTGCAAGGCAGAGAGTAACAAAGCACATCCAAGCACAAATGCCATTGATGGGACAGAACGTTGGTGGCAGAGTCCTCCTCTCTCTCGTGGCCTGGAGTACAATGAAGTTAATGTTACTCTTGATCTTGGGCAGGTAAGTTCAAAGTGCAATGGGTTGTTCCAACGCAAGGGGTATTGCTGTCAATTTCATTAAGACCTTCGACTGTAAGCTTCCCCCAGTGAGCCACCGAGTTCACCCAATGGGTGGCTGAGTCTAAGAGATCAAGAAGGACCCAGGTTTGATCCTGGTCATTGCTGAGATAACTGATCTCAACTGAGGTGAAAGTAGAGGTCCTGCTGTTGGTCTCCGCATCTCTGGGTGAGGGAAGCAAAAGTTTGCTAGGGTCCTGTTTAGAATCATGGAAACTTATGGCACAGAAGGAGGCCATTTGGACCATCATGTCTGTGCCGGCTGAAAAAGAGCTATCCAGCCTAATCTCACTTTCCAGCTCTTGGTCCATAGCCCTGTCGGTTACGGCACTTCAAGTGCATATCCAAGTACTTTTTAAATGTGATGAGGGTTTCTGCCTCTACCATCCTTTCAGGCAGTGAGTTCCAGATCCTAGTTGGTATTGACGAAACTTTGCTTGTGTATGTGTGTGCGCGGATGTTGGCTGAAGAGAGGATCAAGCTCAGATGTGATAGCTTCACAGTCAAGGTTGAATAGCCTGTTGATAATGTCGAAGCTTACACCTCAATAATAACCATTTGAGCAAAGTCCTTGAAGATGACACTCCCAGCAAGGAGTTAACACCAATGTTCCCTTTAAGCTGCGGACAGTGCACCTGCACCGCTGTCTGGAGCTCCCGCGCAGCCAGCCCACCGGCTTTTAAATAGAAAAAAACGCGCAGGCACGGGAATTTGAACGGGCTGCGTAGCCCATTAAAGGGGCCGCACAACCCCCAAAAAATTAAAGCGAACATTGGTTATCACCTTCAGGAGTGGAGGAGAAGGAAAAAAATTAGCAAGCAGAGAAATTGCACTGCCGCACTGAGAAGCCAACTGGCCTAATGGTTCGGGTTTGTGGTGTAAGCTGGACGCTTGCTAAATCAATCTGTTATGATGCATACCATTCACTCTTGATATTTAGCAGTGACCCATTAGGTCACTGTATGTTGCTAGGCAAATAATGCCAGAATTGGCCATTCCATGTCGCTAAGTAAATATTGTCTTCACTCCATTTCTGAATTTAATTGGACTGTTTCAGCAATGAGATTAAAGCCTGGAAATGACTGAGTGTGATGTGATTGTACCAATGCTTAGCACGTCCATGCCACTTCCTCGCTCTGCTATTTTATCAGAGGCATTAACCCATTTAAAATAAGTTGGTTGATGTCTCCACTAAATTAGCAGACAGAGGAATTTGTTAAGAGTGTGTTAATATTTTGTGTGATAACATTGCTCCCATTAATTTCCAGGCTTAAAAGAGTTAAAAATGAAGGGTGGTGGAAGCATTCTAGTTAATGTCTGTTTCTGAAACTCGAGCTAGTTTTACATTTCTGTGGATCGGAAACTTCACTGAGTTTCAATGATGTAACTGAGCTATTATCGATGCAATTGCTATAGAGCAGTCGCAGTAGCACACAGACGGGGAGTGGGGTTTGTTCTGATTCCTCTTGTGAATAAAACTAGTACCTTTTTTCAATTCAGCACATAGGTTTTGTTAAAGATAAAAGTTTTTCTGTTACATTGATCATCAAAAGTAAGCCACAGGTTCTCTGCGCATCCAGTAACAAGTATTTATCTTCTATTCATTAGTTGCTCAGACTTGATAAGTGCTGGCACCGGGTTGTTTGGCTGAATGTGGTTTTGTTTAATTTGAAGCATCTTTCTGATGAATCTACATATATGTCCTTAAGGTGCATATTTTATATCTTTTTCTTATTACATGGGTACCAGCAGCTGGCATTTGCAGAGGGCTAGGAGTGGGTTTCCAACCAACCCCTGGGCCAGATCATAGGACATGATGGAGGGCAAGGCTGAAAACTATCAAAACCTCACCAAAAAATAAGCTATCGGTTTACTTGCCAAATCCCAACTTACAACCAGCAGCCCCTTTGTGCAAGGATAGAGCCCAATAACATTTATAGGAATTCTGGAGGAATACTGGAGAAACACAGGTGATGAAAATGTAATTTTACTTTATACAGTTGAGGTAGAAGGCATTTTACAGGATCCATGTTGAATTGAGGTAAACTGTTTTTTTGGACTGCAATTTGTTATATCCCTATGAAATGTTCAGCCCTACAATATGTACTTGTCGCATTGGAGTGCATTATTTGTAAAAAGTGATGGACAAGATTCAGATACTAGTACCAATACTGTACATATTTCCTGGAATGACATAACCGATTGTGGATATCCATCCACTTTAAGACCACCCCAGCTCTGAACTCCAAGTCATCCTTTTTGTGTGCAACACATCCATATCTTTTGCCTGTCAGTTCCTGATTATGCTCTATCATGGAGCTGTAATGTGATGTCAGATTGATGGTTTGTCAGCACTGGAAACTGTAAAACACACCAAACTGTGCCATTAACTGTGGCTCTGCTTCATCACACATCACCCTTCACCTCAAATTGCAAATGGGATGTTTTCACAACTTCCACGTGTAGCAATGGTAACACTCACGATTTCGTTAACAATTTATTGATCTTGCATTATTATTTTAACGCACATAGTTTGCAGGGATAGAGGGGGAAGGGGGGAGAGAAAAATATTCTCTCTGTCTCTGGCCCTTCTATGGCGGTGAATTGCACATGTTAAAATGGTGATACAGAGTTAATGTCATTGACAAAATTGCAACTGTTAGCAGTACTGTACTCGTAATGTTTAATTGACTGAATCCACCATGCCGATAGAGTGTTGGTTGTCAAAAAAAAATTGCCTTTACATCAATGAAAGACTTACATGTATATAGCGCCTTTTCACGACCACCGGACGTCTCAAAGCGCTTTACAGCCAATGAAGTACTTTTTTGGAGTGTAGTCACTGTTGTAATGTGGGAAACGTGGCAGCCAATTTGCGCACAGCAAGCTCCCACAAACAGCAATGATAATGACCAGGTAAACTGTTTTTGTTATGTTGATTGAGGGATAAATATTGGCCAAGACACCGGGGATAACTCCCCTGCTCTTCTTCGAAATAGTGCCATGGGATCTTTTACATCCACCTGAGAGAGCAGATTTAACATCTCATCTGAAAGACGGCACCTCCGACAGTGCAGCACTCCCTCAGTACTGCACTGGAGTGTCAGCCTAGCTTTGATGTGTTCAAGTCCCTGGAGTGGGACTTGAACCCACAACCTTTCTAGACTCAGAGGAGAGTGTGCTACCAACTGAGCCACAGCTGACAGCACAATGCTCAGAACCAGTCTGAGGTCTGCCGTGGTTACGCTGTTCTGCTTTCAGCGGCAGTGCTGTAACGTAAGGTAGGACTAGAGGGTCACTTTAAGGAGTGGTGGTTGCCTGCTACTCCGGAAGAAGTAATCCTTCCGCTGGCAAAAGTGAAATGCTGCTACCTGAGGCACACATCGCCAATATCTTCTGGCCAAGGATTGACTCAATGCTGTGCGACATGTCCCACAATATCACGGGAGCAGATTCTACAGCACCAGCCTTTCCAAGAAATGCTCCAGTAATATAAAGGAGGCATTAAACTATCAGTTTCATTGTGGAATGGAATCTGCCTATGTCAGCTGAGTAAAAAAGGCACCTGAATAATGAGTTGAATTGGGAATGAATGGGTGACAGAAGGGAGGTATGATCTTATTGTGCTGGCTTAACCTGAAGACAGCTCTGGTATGCTAATCTCGAAGGCTTTGAGAATGTCAAGGCCTCCAAATCCCCCTCTGCCCCCATCCCCCCTACACACTCTGTCCAGAGCAAGGACAGAATCTTCTGTCACTTTCTCCTCTTTAATTTTAGTCATAAATTATTGATTAAAAAAAAATGTTTATTTCTACATGCCACCAAAGTGATTTGTATGTTGTGGGGAATGGAAGGTGGCCCTAAGAAGTCAATGTTTCTTTTGTACAGTATTCGGCCTGTAAATGTGGGGTCTCGGTGCTCGGGGTGTTGTGCAATCAGTTGAAGGTATGTGTTGACTGTTTCGGTGGAAGAGAAGCTGAAAAAACGTAACCACAGTTTACCTTTTTAATGTGTCTGGTGTCTGGCGCTAAAGCAGCCCTGTATAATTACTGCACACATTGCACGCATTCCTTGAATGCCAACCAATGTAATCCATTTAGAAAGTTAAATTCACAGCCTCTGGTCAATTTAAAAGGACTTCTGCTCTTCCAATCCTGCGGGTAATTTGTCATGTTTCAGTGGAATATGCCAGCAAGCTGGTCAGAAGTGAAACATTATTCAGCTGATTATGGCACTCTCAGTATTTCGGGAAGTATTACTTACAATTATTGAATAGCTGAACCTGCGTAGCTATAAATCAATACCTAGAATTTAGTCAATCCAATGTCTATTTATGCCAAACATGAGCTCTAAAAGTGTCTTTGCCTATTCAAGGAAAAATAACATACATTAATATAGCATCTTTAATGCATATATGTCCAATGGCACTTAATAGATGCTGAGCAGTGGTAGAAGAGGTGACGAAAGCATAATGGAAGGGAAAGGTTTTGAGACTTTTTTTAAAAGAAGGGAGAGAAGTAGAAAGGAGGAGAGGTTTAGGGAAGGAAGTCTAGAAAGTGGGGCTGGGAGAGCTGAAGGATGTGCCACCAATGGTGCAGGGATGCACAGGAGGCCAAAGTCAGAGGACCAGCCTGGGGCTTGGGGCTGGAGGAGGTTGGAAGGTAGAGTGGGGTGATGCAATGGAAGGATTTGTAAACAAGGCCATGGATCTTGAATCGTGTGTTGGAGTGTGGGGAGGCAATAGAGGTCAACGAGGATGGGAGTGATGTGTGAGCAGGTCTCAACAAAAAAAAGGAAGATGGGAAACTGTACCAGAAAAAAAACTAGGGCTGTCTGAATTTTATGCTTTAAAGAAATACTTTGGTTTTCCTTCTTAGAAATTTTTTCCTTGCTCATTTTGGTTTCTCTCTGCTACTCATCAAATCAGAGTGGACAGTCAACTTGCGTCTTGTGTTTTTTTTAGCAATGTTACCCTTGAGCTTGGCGGTGTGTAAAAGTAATTTGGGGTCGCTCTTTCTCTCTCCATCTTTCGTACCTTTGTTCAGAGTCTCTTCACTGATGATTCTGCTGAGATCTGGGACCGAGTGAGGACTATACCTAAAAATAATAAGTAGAAAATGTACGTCTCATTTGTAGAAGCTCCAGAGAGAATCACCCTGCTTGCTCTGCATGTGCATTGCCAACATGTTTAAGGGCCTACCGAACCTGAATGTATCAGAGTTAAGCTAAAGAGAGCAACTAAATCTAAAATGGTGTTCATTGCAAGCACTGGAAGATGAGCCCTCTGTTTGGCAGCCCACATCTCTACTACTATAGCTACTTGGTACTATATAATATACTTCAAAAAAATCGTAGGCATAAATAACATGAACCCAGTGTCTGTTTTGTATGCTAAGTGTCAATACAGTATTATAGCCCATTAAAATAACTCCAGTCCTTAGACTGGGTCTCTTCAAATGTTCCGTTGGGACAAATCTGAAACTAATGTGTGCAGAGTTACATTCAGGAAACCACGTAATTATTATTGAAATGTTGAAATTACTGCAAAGAAGGAGGCCATTTGGCCCATCGCACTTGTGCTGGCGTTTGCTCTTCAATGGAATTAATTACTGTACTGAAACTTGAATTAACCCCTGATTAATCACAATCGAAAATCCTGAAATTTCACTGGACAACACAAGCTTAATTGTATTAAGAAAATTCCTAATTTTCTCAATTTTTCTGCTGGTTTGCAAAATCCAATTTCCCGAGAGAATGTCTGAGTGATGATGATGGGGATATATTCAAGGCGGAGATTGACAGACATTTGAACTACAAGGGAGTCAAGGGGTATGGGGAGAGCGCGGGAAAGTGGTGTTGAGGCCAAGGTTGGATTAGCCATGATCTTATTGAATGGCGGAGCAGGTTCGAGGGGCTGATTGGCCTACACCTGCTCCTGTTTCTAATGTTCTGGGACGGGTGCTCGTTCACAAGGGTGACGGGCCCTGATGGTTTTTTGGCACAAATAAAAGAATGCTGGCAAGTTGCTGTAACTGGCGTGAAGATCGGTTCAAGTGACTGAAGTTATTTTCTTTAGGAGAACAGAAGGCTGAGAGGAGACATGATACCGGTCTTTAAAATAATGAAAAGCATCAATAAGGTTGAAGTAAGCAATGTATTTAGCTTGGACCGTGAGCACACAAGGACAAGTTTCCCAAACCTCAAGCAAAGTTAGATAAGAAAACGTTTTTTCCCGTAGGATAGTGGGGTAATTGGTTTTTTTTAATTATTGGGATGTGGGTGCCACTTGCATGGCCATATTTATAACAAGTCTTTAGTTGCCTTGAGAAGGTGAGGTGGACCTTTGCCGTGAACCGCTGCAGTCCTTGTGGTGATGGTATTCTCACAGTGCTAACATATGTCAAATCAGGATGGTGTATAACATGGAGGGGAATTTGGAGGTAATGGTGTTCCCGTAACGTTACTGCTCTGTCCTTCTCCGTGGTAGAAGTCACGGGAGAAATACTGTCAAAGTAACCTTGGTGACTTGCTGCAGTGCATCTTGTAGATCGTGCATTTTATAGAGCCAGTCCGCCTGTGGTGGAGACAATGGATATTCAGCCGAGTGGCAGAGGCGCTGATCAAGTGAACTGCTCTGTCCTGCATGCTCTTGACCTTCTTGAGCGTTGTTGTGGTTGCACCCACCCAAATAAGTGGTGAGTATTCCAGCACACCCCTGACCAGCTTTAAAAGGGAACTGGATCGATATTTATTGAGACGGAGGGCATTGAGAGCATGAGAGGTAGGGGAAGGAACTTAGTGTTCCCTAAAGTAGAGGATGAACAAGTGAAGGTGCTGGGCCGGGGAGTTATATCAGTGATCAGAAGTGAAGTCTGCGTAGAGCAGGCTCATTGAGTGAAATGGCCTTTTATCGTTCCAGACTTTGTTCTTATTCTGAAGCAGTGAACAGTTACTAGTGTTGTCTTGAAATATATAGAATATTGTAGTCATTTGTTACATGATTGTATTTTAATCTAGGCCCCAGAGTCTCTGAGTTTTTTTTTCTGATTTATCTCCCCTCCTATCCTTGCTGGGATATGATTCTGAGCATCAATCACACACTGGTACATAGAAACATAGAGACTAGGAGCAGGAGTAGGCCATTCAGCCCGTCGAGCCTGCTCCACCATTCAATACGATCATGGCTGATCATCCAAATCCAGTACCCTGTCCCTGCTTTCTCACACAGAATCCCCATCGAGCCTGCACCGACACATATCCCACCCTATCCCCGTAACCCCACGTATTTAATTCCCCCTAACATATCCCATCCTATCCCCGTAACTCCACATATTTAATCCCCCCCTAACACTAAGGGTCAATTTATCATAGCCAAATCAACCTAACCCGCACATTTTTGGACTGTGGGAGGAAACCGGAGCACCCGGAGGAAACCCACGCAGACACTGGGAGAATGTGCAAACTCCACACAGACAGTCACCCGAGGCTGGATTCGAACCCAGGTCCCTGGCGCTGTGAGGCACCAGTGCTAACCACTATGCCACCGTGGTGCCCTCACTCAATAGCCATTATTCAGGTGCAAGGTATAGATAGGGGTGGCAGGATGACGGGTGCATCACAGTTGGGCCTGATTCTTCCTCACCTGATGTCCGTACATGCACACTTCCAGCCGGGGTCATTGAGTACAACTCAATCCTGGGAAGTTTTTCCCCACAGAGACCAATTGCCGTGACCTCGATTAGTTAATTCGGCAAAGACTCGGGATCAAACCTAAGACCTTCCTAGTCACACATGGCATAGTAAAAAGAAAGAAATGATGTCACCATGTTCCACTGCTTAAATATTTGCATAACAGGAACTCCCTGAAGTGTGGGATAATAATTCTCTTTGATTTCTAGTTTTATTGTTTGATTACTGTTCCAATTGAAAATGATTAACATGGGCGTCACATTGTGCTCGTGCTCCTGTTGGTGCCTGCAATTCTGCACATGTGGAGAGCGTTTGCCCTTAATTGAGGTATGTCGTACAGGCCAGGCACTTCCCCTTGGCTTCTGCACACACGCCACACACACACACCTCTTGATGCACCTCGCCAGCTTTTAAGTGCAATTATCCTGCCCACCCTCTGTGAGGGTACGTCATGTGGTGTGGGGAAGGTGAGAAAATAGAAATGACTTAAGGTAATGCTTTTCCTTCTAGTTTATGTTTTTTTTTAGATTTGTGAGAAGTGGGACGATTTTAACTCTACCCTTCTGATGGTTCGGCAGTTAGAATGACCCCGGTCAGTACGCCACTCGAACTGGCCCAGAGTTAAAATTGGGGCCAAGGTGCCGGCCTCGGCTCAATGGTAGCACTCTTGTCCCCCTCCAGCAACTTAAGCACAGCACGGAGACACTTGAGTGCTGTATGGAGGGAGTGCTGCAGTGTTGGAGGTGCTGCCTTTTTGGACAAGGTATTAAGCTGAGGTTGTGTTTGCTTGCTTAGGTGGATGTAAAAGATCCATGGTACTATTTTCGGAAGAGCAGGGGAGATGTCCTGGTCAAGATTTTTCCCTCAAATCAACACCACTAAAACATATATCTGGTCATCTCTGTCATTGTTGTGTGCAAATTGACTGCTGCATTTGCCTACATTACAACAGTGACTGCACTTTAGAAGTACTTCATTTTCTGTGAAGTACTTTGCGATGTCCCAAGGATGCAAAAGATGCTATATAAATGCAAGGGCAGGAAGTCTATACAAATGCAAGTTCTTTCTTTTATTCTCAGGATATTTGCAGATGCTTTGTTAAATATGGAGCTAGGCCTTTATTGTAATTGTGAGGAAGCCTTTATAATTTACATATAACTTTTGTCCCTTGTGAGTCATGAGACCTTCCTGTGTCGCAGAGTACAATGTCAGGTTCCAAAAACTCTGAGTGACAGGCCTTTCACAGTTCACTCCTCCAGCTCATGCCTTCGAGCAGTGAAAGCAAACTTATTTCAATCAAAAATAAATACATTTTGTGCTGGAAGACAAAAGATTTTGAACAGCAGGCCAGTGATAATTCAGGTTAAACAAAAGTTTGCCTGGCCTGCTCTTTATACTTAACATTTTTTTTCTTCAGATTTCCAGCCTCTGCAGTATTTTGCATTTTACTTGCTCTTTATTCTTAATGTGCTCAGAAAGCAACATTGAAACCTCCTCCGGTAATTCTGATTTACTCTAAACGCCATTCCATTCAGAATTTATCCCTCGAGTCTCATTAAATTGTTCTAAAATCTGTTGATCTTTCAGTTAAAATTTCCTGTTTTAAAAAGTGCTGGTACATTGAGCTTTATTAGTCAATCGTGTCTGCCATTGGGTGAATGGAAATTGAATCCACAATACACTAGGGGGTGGGGTAGCACTAGTAAGAAACAAAATACTGCTTCATGTCGGCTCTGCTTGTAGGATGCAATATTACTGACATCGAAATCTGATGCAATGGTAAATCTTTCAAATTATTATATTTTTAAAATTCCTCAATGTTACTATATTTCTCATTAAATGTAACTATTTGTCCAGAAAGCACACCTTTCTAGGATCAAAATGTATAGTGAATAGTTTGGGCTGGATTTTGATACTGGGGACGTGATGGAGGCGGGACTCCCACTTTTTGGGTTGTAGTCCCGCCTCCATCGACTTGTGGCCAACCCACTGTATTTTCCCTTGATTGACCTTGTTGAGCCCGCCCAGTGAGCTCAGCAGGTCAATTAAGGGCCACCCGGCAACAGGTGACGTCACAGATTGACATTTCATCTGTCAAGAGCTTTTGACAGATGAAATATCAGCGTTTGACAGCTCTGTGAAGCTGTCAAACACTGACTATTTGTATTCTAACTTGAGTCCTTCCTTTCAGGCTGAGTTAGAAATCATTCCAGCACAAAAAACAGAGGCTGAAACTTTTGACAGCACCACGGCCATTGTGCTTTCTGTGCCGGTGAGATTTCTGACTCCCGAGAACTGAAGGGCTGACACCTGCAGGAGGAAGTTAAGGTAAGTAAAACTTTTCCCCACACTTTGCACTTACCTTACACACTTACCTCTGCACACATGCACCCATCACTCACCTGCCCACCGGACATATCGACCCCTCCAAACCCTGCAGACCCACGGTCCGCCTTGCTAAATTGGCGTGGTTGGCACCTGTCGGGAAGCCCACATTTCAGCCATTAAAATAGGGATTAGGCAAAAAACTGCCTGTTAACTACCTGTTAACAGGTAGTTAATTGTTACTAATCCCCTTCCCGCCTCGGGGAGGCGGGTCCCACCACAGGTCGGGTACCCGCCGCCAGCAAAACTGGCATGGAGGCGGGATGGGGTCGGGACCCCCGAATCTGCAACTTTAACCCCCCACACACCTCCAAACCCGCCTCCACGGGTCAATGAAAATTCAGCCCTTTGTGTCTTGCAATTGTTACTGGGATAGAGAGATGGCATCAGAATCAATTACTTGTGAAGTACTGAACAGGGGAGCTATCCCATGCAGGCACTGTATGCAGCCAATGGGCTCAGGTGATAATTGGGTGCACTTCTGGAGAGAGAGAAGGGATTGAGGGGTTATAGTGAGAGCATGGATAGGCAGGAGTGAAAAGGGGGAGGCTAATGGCCTTTTTTTTTCTTACAGGGCTTGCCCATGTACTCTGTTTTTTAAATCCTTTTGCTTGCCAATTTCTGCACCCTTCTCTCCTGAAGATGTTAACTCCTTGTTAGGGGACAGTTTCACTGCTCTGGTATATCTGTAAGCCTTGACGATGAGTGTCAGCAGCCTAAACAACAGCGATTTCAGGGACACGACAGCCAGGCCCGATCTTGTCCTCATCCACACTTGCACACACCCAGTGGAGGTTACTGGGTAGCAATCAGGAGAAGGCTGGGCTGATTTTTTTTTCCCCCCCTCGACTTAACCCAGGGGCACTGAGGCCAACTGTTGTGCTCCAACTGCTGTCCTAGCTAAGATCAGCTAATGGAGTGCAGAACGGGCATTGAACCTGAGGCCATCCTTGTCTGACTTGGTTGCTTACTGGATAAACCCACTGAGCCCATCCTCTGAGCTGGCCTTCTCCAGTTTCTAAATATTCTTGTATCTATCTGGAAAACCCTTGGGGTAGAAATTTGTCTTGGGCTGTTGCACAAAACGGGTGGTATCTTATTGGCCACCTAATACGCCCTGCCTAATATTCAATTTCCTTTTGATTTGGACGATTCTGCAGTCCAAGATGTATTTCTACCCCCTTATCTCTATCTTCGGTTGATCCATGAGCCACGCAAACATAACAGATCAATAGAAAATGGGTTAAATGAGGAACAGCACCTCATCTTTCGTTTAGGCACGCTCCAGCCCTCTGGACTCAACATAGAGTTCAACAATTTCAGATCATGACCACGGCCCCTATCACATTTATTATTTTATTTTTTCATCCACCCTTTTGTTTGGCCCCCTTTTTTTCTTCCCTCCCTGCAGCTGGCAGCTGTCCTTCATTCCACCAGCGCATTTCACACTTCATCTAGCCTCAACCTGTCACATTACCACCTCCTCTTGCCTTGAATATTTCTTAATGTCTCTTAATCTCTCCTGCCTTCTATACTACCACTGACCTTCCCTTTTGTTCTTTCATCCCCTCCCCCTTTTCCCAGCATTATACTTGCTTTAAATCTATTTCATTTCCTGCTTTTTTCCAGTTCTGACGAAGGGTCTTCGACCTGAAACGTTAACTCTGTTTCTCTCTCCACGGATGCTGCATGGCCTGCTGAGTTTTTCCAGTGTTTTCTGTTGTTATTTAAAATACAAATTCCTGTTTGAGAGTGATTGAAGATCCCAGAACACCAAGACTAATCATATTCTGTGTCAGAAGTGTATCTCAATTGATTATATGATTGCATTGTAGTACTTTTAAACCACTGTGCTGTCGGGTATCTCGGAAAATCTCTATCATTTTGGCTTATCGATGTCCATTTCTAGTAAAGCGTGCTTCAGGAAATCATTAGCCCTCTGAACGTTAAATATCTTAGTGACTTCTACAAATATTGACTGCACTTGGGGGCCGCAGTGGTAAACTGTTGACCCGAGGTTCACAGAAGTGACCTCGTGTGTTCTCGTCACCCTGAGGCAATATTGCATATTTGAGCTCACTTCTGTAACCCCAGAGGCGATAGTTTCACTCGTATCAACTGCAGTCAATATTTGTTTTCTTATCTCTGGACTCTCTCTCATATGTCCTAGATGGGTAGCCTTGAGTTATTCTTCTGGTTTTGTGCATGAGAGGGATATGCTCAGTGTTGGTTAGTGGGGAAAAAAAATAACTTGCATTTATATAACATTTCCTCAGAATGTTCCAAAGCACTTCTCAGCCAATGATATACCTTTTGAAGTCGAATCACTGTTTTGTAGGCAAATATGGCAGCCAAATTGCCCACACCAAGGTCCCATAAAATAAATGAGACAAATGATCAGATAATCTATCTTTAGTAGCCTTGGCTGAGGGATGAATGTTGGCTGGGACACTGGGAGAATGCCCTGCTCTTCTTTGAATATTAGTGAGAAGTCGCACAACACCAGGTTATAGTCCAACAGCTTTATTTGAAATCACAAGCTTTCGGAGCGGCTGCTCCTTCGTCAGGTGAAGTGAAGAAATACAAATGGGCACAGCATATCTAGACAGAGAACAATGCCTGTGCAGAGAACAATGTCAGACGACTACAGTTAATCTTTCTAACTGCCCTTTATCACACCTCGGCAGAGAGACAATCACGGCAATCAAATCCAACCAGGTCAGTCAGGAAGACATTGCATCAAAGACGATAGCAAAATACAACAAAGACAATGAGGTGGGGTCACAAGGGGTCAAATGTGGCAGATGCTGCAGTCTGTATGGAAAACCAAAAACTTTAAACTTTTTACTTTTTTTGCTGGAAATCCCCAGCAGAATATTGCCATTGAATCTTTTATGTCCACCTGAACAGGCAGACAGGGCTTTGGTTCAAGAATCTCATCCAAAAGACAGCATTTCTGATGATGCAGTACGCTACTGAAGTGTCAGCCTAGATTACGTGCTCAAGTCATGGGATGGGGCTTGAACCCATGGCCTCTGACTCAGAGGTGAGCGATATCACTGAGCCAAGCTGACACTTGAGGCTTGACTGCTTAACACAGTCCTCTATAGGGAAACGATTCATCTGTTCACCCCGTACGCCCCGCAAAGCTTTACCCTGCAATTGTCTTTTTGCTCACACGTATACGTGATCGACCAGGGCCAGGTTTGATGCTAAGGTGCTAAGAACCTAGAGGTGTTTGATGTTGAGAGACGGGTTCGAATCCCTAGATCCTAGGAGGTCCCTGAGAGAATCCTGGGGGATCTCCGAGGTCATCAGATTTCTGTATTTTTCAGTATCCGTCGGTATTAGCACAGTAATTTCACCGGCTAAATACTCATGAGAAATGTTTTCTGCACTGTGTTCCTTTGCTGGCACAGTCTTTTGAGAAATGAGGCAGGGGTTCCTCGGAACGTGTTAATATTTACAAAAGGCCCCTCCCTGCAAAGAAAAGTTTAAACACAACTGTGTTAAGGCATTAAGAACACAGAAATGGAAAGTCCCCATCTATAGGAATTGTTTAAAAGTTGGACAGTTCTTCTGCAGCTGGGATGTATCGACTAGACGGTGGTACAAAATCTGTGATGATGCCAAAAAGTCTGTGGTTTTAAACTGTAGTGTGAGAAGCCCGAGGTACCGTACTGCCGACTGTTAAAGGGATGCGTGCTTCTGCTGTTAACATCTGTAACTTGGAGCAACAAAGGACATTACTTGAGACGGCTGCTCATTTTATAATGTTTCTGTTTTCAAAATTCATCCATCTCAATGTTTACATTTCCTTCATTTCTAATGGGGAAAGACTCCTCATGAGTAAATTGCTGTAGTCTGTTTGCAGAGAATGTGCAGGTTTGTAGTTTTCGGCACGTAAATCAGAAACCAGAAATGCTTTCAAGTTTAAGTTTAACTGATCTTCACTGTTTTGCTAAATGTTAGTGGCAGAAGTAAAGAAAATTGATGTAATGAATCATTCGACAATTCATTACAGTGGATCGCTTGCAGATGTTTTAATTTTTAAAAAATTGCATTTACAGCGTTTTTTTCACAAAGAATTATAAAATTGAAATTGAAACCCCGAGCCCTACGCTCTGGAATTCCCTCCCTAAACCTCTCCACCTCCCTCTCCTCCTTTTAGACCCTCCTTAAAACCCACCTCCTTTGAGAGTGTTTCCACTTGTGGGGAAGGGCATAACGAGAGACCATCAATATAAGATAGTCACCAAGAAATCCAATCGGGAATTCAGAAGAAACTTCTTTCCCCAAAGAGTGGTGAGAATGTGGAACTCGCTACCACAGGGAGTGGTTGAAGCGAATAGTATAGATGCATTTAAGGGGAGGCTAGACAAGCATATGAGGGAGAAGGGAATAGAGGGTTATGCTAATAGATTTAGATGAGGAAAGACGGGAGGAGGCTCGAGTGGAGCATAAACGCCGACATGGACTGGTTGGGCCGAATGGCCTGTTTCTGTGCCGTATATCCTATGTAATCCTATGCAAAGCTTCTAGTCACCCCTCCTAACATCTCCTTTGACTCTGCGTTCATTTTTGTCTTGTTACACCTCTGCGAAATGCCGTGAGATGTTTCTCTATGTTCAAGGCGCTATACAAATGCAAGTTGTGGTTGTTGATGAAGTTGAAACACAGGCAACAGCTAGTGCACTGGGAAAGGGGACTTGTTGTTTACAATCAAGAGCTGGAGGGATTCACATTTGAATCTACTTCTGTATTCTAATGTCGTAGAACAAAAGAGAAAAATTGCAAATGCCAGAATTCTGAAATTAAAAACACGACATGTCTGTCAGTATCTGTGAAGAGTAGAGACAGTTGCGAAGTTTTGGGCCTGCAATCAGAATTCATCTGCCCGAAACACGAGAGCCTGTCTTTTCTCTCTTCAGATGCTGGCTGAGCTGCTCTATATGTGCAGCATTTTCTGTTTATGCTGTCGTAGAGCTGAATCAGTAGCAGCCGGAAAGCAAAAGCTGATGTGATTGGTTCACTGACTCAAAGCATGTAAATTACTCCTTAAGTACCTGAGTGTATTGTGTGGCAGAGGCCCGTCCAGCATCCAAAGCACCGTGAAAGGATGGCCCTAAAGGAAGTACTTTAACTGTATGGTACTAACCCTTTGATCTGTGCATCAAATAGGAGTTTGTGTTTGAAGAGCATCATTGGAGCCTAGAAGGCTTCTGTTGTATTGATGAAATGGAGGCAATACGATCTGGATATGTTGAAGAAGCATATCTGCCCCAAATTTTTTTTTTTAATGTTAGGTGCAGTCCCTAACCTAATTTTGCTGGGTTTCTTCAGGTTACGGTACTTGATGAACTTTGACCCACCAGGCTGACTCTCTCAGCATGAGTTCCCCCTCCCTCGGGAGAGGAATTCTTACTCATTTCAGCAGTGTGGGTCTGGACCAGGAGTGTCCAGATTACAGCCTGCAAGCCACATGCAGCCAGGAGTTGTGGCAATCCTGTCCATGAAACGCGGGGAGCTGCGATCTAATTATGCTTCTGTTTTTATTACTTCCTGGTTTGTCCCGTTTGACGGTTTGAAAATGGCTGCTATTAGCACTGTTGCCTCTTTGCTGGACAAATCTTAAATCAGAGCACCAAGATCTGTCAGTATTTGCAGTTGGAAATATGTGCAAATGAATGACTCTCAAACCTGTATGCTACGCACCTAAGCTGCCCACAAATACAGAAAGATTGGACGCTTCTGCTCTCGCCTGAATACCGAAGATATATTTTGTCAAATCTTGGGTCTGCTGGGACTCATGTCATACTAATGTGACATATTTCTAATTTTGGACAGGAAAATACCAACCAAATGAGAAAGTGTCTGCATTTCCCAGGCTGGAAACCTGGCTGAACAGTTTCTGAATCATCTTTTGAAGCCGAACACTGTGGGCTTTCTGTAGCATGTCAAGGAGTTTCTTTGCAAATGCTTTCGTTCTGTGTCTTTCATTGTGCTTAGTGAAGAGGAAAATGAGTTCAACTGAATTAACTACCACGGGACCTTTGGGTAGGAAAGGCCTAAGGATTATGAATACAAGACCAGATCTTCAGCTGAAAGGCTAGCTTACACAGGCTTTGTCTATTTGTTTATTCTCTGTGACAACTTAATGAACAGGCGACTGTTCTTGCACGGGCATGTTTATGTGAGATCTATATAAGTAGTCCGAAGAGTAAAGTCCTTTCAAAATGACAGCTGCCCTAGGGATGACTCAGTCACTCTGATATCTCCTCCCCCTCCACTTGGAGCTTCTTCATACTGGCACACTTGGCACTGTGTGAGGCAGTAGGTGCCAACCTACAACCTGCCTTGCATATCTGCTCTGGTACCTCAGCAGTTATATAGTTACTCCTCCCCCTCTCCAATTTTGACCCACTCATGCCAGGGTATTGTTCCACGCTGGTGCTGGATGCTCTACAGTACCCATACATGTCAACCTAGAAAGCTGGCAGAATCTGTCCCACGGCTGATCGCTCTGAATATAGGTCTTATGCCATGTGATGACAAGAAGCTGGGCTGAAAGTGTAGTGGTTCACAGGCCTGTCATAATTGACGTTGCGAGTATACCCAGCATTCCATCACTTTTATTCTTAACACTGGTCCATTTTCCAGCATTTTGGAGTAAGTTTGCTTTTCAGCTGTTTGTGTCAGCCAGTGGCTCAGTGGGTAGCACCCTCGCCTCTGAGTCAGAAGGTTGTGGGTTCAAGTCCCACTCCAGGGACTTGAGCACATAAAGCTAGGCTGACACCCCAGTGCAGTGCTGAGGGAGTGCTGCACTGTCGGAGGTGCAGTCTTTTGGATGAGACGTTAAACCGAGGCCCCGTCTGCTCTCTCAGGTGGGCATAAAAGATCCCATGGCACTATTTCGAAGAAGAGCAGGGGAGTTATCCCCGGCGTCCTGGCCAATATTTATCCCGTGATCAATGTCACTAAAACAGATTACAGTATCTGGTCATTATCACATTGCTGCTTTTGGGAGCTTGCTGTGCACAAATTGACTGCCGTGCTTGCTACGTTACAACAGTGACTACACTTCAAAAAAAGTACTTCATTGGCTGTAAAGCGCTTTGGGACGTCAGGTGGTCGTGAAAGGTGCTGTAGAAATGCAAGTCTGTCTTTTCTTTCAAAGCAAAAATAATTGATCTTTGAAGTGTTACATATTTTAAATATGAAAATAAAATTGTATGGAATTCAGTACAACTGTACAGGGTCCAATTCTTTCTTTTTGTTGGGAATCTAACCCAGATACTTAATGATCATTTGTGAACTGAGACCTTTTATCATCGGCACCCCTAATAATCCCAACCAGCAGCACATTCTACAATCACAAAACTGTGTTACTGTAGCATCTATCCCTGTCCCAGATCTCCGAGTAGCCCTTAACCAGATAGGAAATTACCTGGATTGAGGGTATGCTGATTTAACTCTTTTTAAATTTGAAAACAGTTTTTTTTTTAAGTGTCTTCCTCAGGGATAAGAGTGGGTCAATAAGACTGAGAGAATTCTGATTGGTTCTGACCGGCTCCATTCTTACCCTCCCGTTACTCTGATTGGTTCTGACCGGCTCCATTCTTACCCTCCCGTTACTCTGATTGGTTCTGACCGGCTCCATTCTTACCCTCCCGTTACTCTGATTGGTTCTGACCGGCTCCATTCTTACCCTCCCGTTAGTCTGATTGGTTCTGACCGGCTCCATTCTTACCCTCCCGTTAGTCTGATTGGTTCTGACCGGTTCCATTCTTACCCTCCCGTTAGTCTGATTGGTTCTGGCAGTCTCCTATCCCATTGACTGACTTGATTGGTTAACACCGACAACCTCCAGTTTCAGTGGGGGGAGAAAGCTGAGGCGTCTTGTGAAAGCCGCCTAAGCTGACACATGGGTTGAAACGCTGCCTTGTCACTTTAGATCAGCGGGGCTCACATTGCATACTTCACCTAAGTGACCATTCTTCATGTGTGAGCCTCAACCGTGAGGGTGAGTGCTCTGTGGGCCACGGTGACCATCACAGCCGAGCCTGTCCCACCCGGAACATTTTTACTACGTTAAAGGCGCTATATAAATGCAAGTTGTTGTTGTTGTTTATAAAAGTTTTGCATGAATTAAATTTACAAAAAACTACACGTGGCCAAAAAAAAACAACAATAATTTTAGATAAACTTACAAATCCAAACAAAAACAGTTGGCTTTAGCAAGTGTATTTTCAGGCCAGGGTCACTGGATAGCAATTACTGGTTGATTTTTATTGTTGCCCTCCTTTAACTGGAGCCAATTGTAGCAGCCCCAACAATGCCCTTGCTGGAATCAGCTACCTCGGCACCGGGCAGTCAAAGTCGAGGACCTTCCTGTGGTTCAGTACCTCGCCACACCACAGCCAACCAAATATCTCCAAAGAGAAGCGACTTAGCCTCTGTATCATCTACTGCAGCTGTTTATTGGTCTTTGTTCACCAGCTCCCGACTTTCTGCAGCTGCTAGCCAGATGAACACAAAGCTGCTGGAGTTTATTATGTCGAGACCTGTTTTCTTTTACACTGGATCTGAGCACCTGTTGTTCGTCTAACTGTGGTCACTAAGCTAACTTTAACTCTGTACCGGAGGATTTTCATGTCTTCCCCGGTGACGTCATGATGCAACGTGGTGAAGAAGGCCGAGGATACTCTACACATCAAGGCGCGAGTACATTGTGCGTGCGCGGTGGGCACTTTGTCACAGCTAGGCTGTACAAGCCCCCGGAATGCACTTTGCTGCTGTTTCAGAGGGAGATGAGTGGCGTCACTGCTGTGTAAATTTGGGAGGGTGGCTGCTCTTCGGCCCCTGTGCAAAGACCCACCCTATAATATAAAGGCCCTTTAATGTTTAAACTGCTGTTTGTTGTGTCGTACAAAGAGACAATACTCCTTTAATAAGCCATTGGCAGTATTTACCAAGTGTGTGGAACCTTAGATACTGATTGCCTCTTTCTTACTGATCAAGGACCTGATAGAAACAGATTAAGCCCTTCCCAGGAGGCCCCTTTGTATCCCACGTACTTCATTGATACCCTGGAGGGAAGGAGAGGTCATTTTATCTTGCTGTCCTTCTTCCCTATGGGAGAGCACTGATTACTAAACTGTTTCAGTTTAACCACATATTAATGGTAGTTTTCCTCTCGGAGTTTGGGGATCACATGTGACTGAAAGCCTATGGGGAATTTGAAAATAGTCTGAGTTTCTTGGATATGTGGCTACTTACATAGTGAGGTATTTGACTCCAAAAATACATTAAAGAAAGAAAAAAAAGTCTTGCATTTCTACAGCGCCTTTCACAACCACTGGATGTCCCAAAGTGCTTTACAGCCAATGAAGCACTTTTTTTGTTGAAGTGGAGTCACTGTTGTAATGTAGGAAACGTGGCAGCCAATTTGTGCACAGCAAGCTCCCACAAACAGCAATGTGATAATGACCAGATAATCTGTTTTAGTGATGTTGATTGAGGAAGAACTCCCCTGCTCTTCTTCAAAATAGTGCCATGGGATCTTTTACATCCACCTGAGAGAGCAGATGGTTTAACGTCTCATCCGAAATGCATCATCTCTGACAGTGCAGCACTCCCTCAGTACTGCCCTGGAGTGGCAGCCTATATTTCTTTGCTCAAGTCTCTTGAATGGGACTTGAACCCACAACCTTAGGAAACTATAGACCAGTTAGCCTGACATCTGTCGTTGGGAAAATGCTGGAGTCCTTCATTAAGGAAGCAGTAGCAGGGTATTTGGAAAATCATAATGCAGTCAAGCAGAGTCGGCATGGTTTTATGAAAGGGAAATCATATTTAACAAATTTGCTGGAGTTCTTTGAGGATGTAATGAGCAGGGTGGATAATGGTGAGCCAGTGGATCTGGTGTATTTGGATTTCCAGAAGGCATTCGATAAGGTGTCACATAAAAGGTTACTGCATAAGATAAGAGCCCACGGAGTTGGGGGTAATATATTAGCATGGATAGAGAATTGGCTAACAAACAGAAAGCAGAGAATCGGGATAAATGGGTCATTTTCCGGTTGGCAAACGGTAACTATTGGGGTGCCACAGGGATCGGTGCTGGGGCCTCAACTATTTACAAACTACATTAATGACTTGGATGAAGGGACCGAGTGTAATTTAGCCAAGTTTGCAGATGATACAAAGATGGGTGGGAAAGCAAGTTGTGCAGAGGACTCAAAGAATCTGCAAAGGGATATAGACAGGCTGAGTGGGCAAACATTTGGCAGATGGAGAATAATGTGGGAAAGTGCAAGGCTATCCACTTTGGCAGGAAAAATAAAAAAGCAAATTATTATTTAAATAGAGAGAGATTACAAAATGCTACAGTTCAGAGGGACCTGGGGGTCCTTGTGCGTGAAACACAAAAAGTTAGCATGCAGGTGCAGAAAGTAATCAAAAAGGCAAATGGAATGTTGGCCTTTATTGCAAGAGGGTTGGAATATAAAAGCAGGGAAGTCTTGCTACAACTGTACAGGGTATTGGTGAGACCACACCTTGAGTACTGCTTACAGTTTTGGTCTCCTTATTTAAGGAAGGATATACTTGCATTGGAGGCAGTTCAGAGACGATTCACTAGGTTAATTCCAGAGATGAGGGGGTTGACTTATGAGGAAAGGTTGAGCAGGCTGGGCCTATACTCATTGGAATTTAGAAGAATGAGAGGTGATCTTATTGAAACATATAAGATACTGAGGGGGCTCGACAAGGTAGATGCAGAGAGGATGTTTCCCCTCGTGGGGAAATCTAGAACTCAGGGGCACAGTTTCAGAATAAAGGGTCGCCCTTTTAGAACTGAGATGAGGAGGAATTTCTTCTCTGAGGGTCGTAAATCTGTGGAATTCTCTGCCCCAGAGAGCCGTGGAGGCTGGGTCATTAAATACATTTAAGGTGGAGATAGACAGATTTTTACAAGATAAGGGAGTGAAGGGTTATGGGGAGCGGGCAGGGAAGTGGCTTTGAGCCCAAGATCAGCCATGATCTTATTGAATGGCGGAGCAGGCTCGAGGGGCCAAGTGGCCTATTCCTGCTCCTATTTCTTATGTTCTTATGTAACCTTCTGATTCAGAGTCAAGGGTGCTACCAACTGAGCCACAGCTAACACTAAAGAAAATTAAGAACATTTTTAATTAGTATGAGCAAGTTTTAATAATCCTGAGGGGTGAACAATACACTGATGTGTATGTTGACAAAAGATTGGGTTTGCGAGTTGGCTATCAAGCCTGTTAAAGTCTAGTTGATCTGCATTTATTAATAATCACCTTTATCCAATTCTGGCCTCTTGCGTATCCACTAGCACCAACAAGCTGTGCCATCGGATGAGTGATGGGATGTAAGTTCAGTTCTCCCATTCTCAAGGCGGTTGAGCTTCCAGTCTTGACAATGGTGCATAGAGCCAAGATGCTTTATCACCAGGGCTGGGAAGCACGGAGGAGAGGTCTGGTGGGGCCTGTAGATGTTGATCGGTGCCGTTAAAGGTGGGGTGGGGTGGTGTTGAACGGATTGCCGGCCACTTCGGCCCCCGTACCACCAATTCCCGCCTCCGGTTGCAATTAAGACTAGTGTCTTTACTGCACCTGGAAGGCCAGTGGTATTGAGGAAGAAGTGGTAATCAATGGGATATTGGGGGCTGCTGGTATAAAATTCATGTAAAAGCAGAATAAGTCATGAATCACCCAGATTCAGTGGCGCAAGATTCTTATAGGGGTAATTTTCCCCTGAACTGCACTTGGTGCGAGCAGAGGAAATCTAATGTAAAACCCTGTAAAATTTATTTGCATAGAGACACCAGAAAAATCATAGAGGAAGTTTGAGTGCAGTTCTATTCAGGAGCAAATGGGAGCCAAGGAATAGCACTTACTTTTCCTCTTCCATGTCTATACAGACCAGGGAAGGTCCCATTTTGGATCACAGTATGTGTTGAGTTGGCTGGTGTCAGCCTGAGAGGTGATAGGGGCACCACAGTTGGTCTCGGTGCTCCTGGGCTGGGAGTGGAGCAGTCAAAAAAAAAATCAGCCAAGATTCTCACTCCTGATCACTATCTGATGACCTCTGCAGGGAAGGTTCATTCCTAGCCCAGGGCGCTGAAGACAATAACAGCCCACTTCCTCCCTTGGCTCTTTAAAGATAATTCAGCACAGACGGCAGATCGAATCTGGTACCGTCCTGGCCTGTATAGCTCAGTGCCACACTGCGTGGTGCATTTATTCACCAAGCCATCAGGAGCTGGTTTTAATGAGCTTTCTCACCAAATTAGCATGCTAAAAGTCCCCTGATATTTTGGGTGCACTGAGTGAAATGTGGGTATTAGACGGTATATGTGAAGCAAAAACCACAAATGCTGGAAATACTCAGCAGGCCAGGCAGCATCTGTGGAGAGAGAAACAGAGTTAACGTTTCAGGTCGATGACCTGTCGTCAGAACTGGTGCGATGTTTGATGACCATAGTGCAGATCTTAAAACATTTAGGAAAGAACCGCAGAAAATGCTGCTAGAAGTCGTACCAAAAGCTTTTCAGCCTTCTTGCTAAGCAAGTAGGATTGCATCCAGAGAGGTTTGAACGGCAAATGGGTGCCATGTTTATCAGACTTAGATGAAGTTGTAGACTTTCTCCCAAAGGGGTTTCCTTAGACCAGAAGAAAAAAAACGTGCTGTTGTCCCAGTTTGAAGCAAGGTGTCTGGGATTCACCACTGCAGCACAATAGAGACCCGGATCAGTGTTTACCTGCAGTTCATATCTGACCAAACGATTTTTAGTGCCCAGGAGGCTTTGAAAGACGGTGCCTCTAAAATGGCAGGGGTGAACAAACGCAATAAATCTGAGAACAAAGTAGGTATTGTTCCCAGCAAAAAGTCATTGGTCTTTCTTAATATTTGAATAGCACCAGTGCTGAATACACTCCCTGATGTCTGGAGTAGCTTCAGAAATGAAAAAAAAATATTTTGCTGAAGTCGATTTTTACTTAAAGCTCCACTAAAAGGAATTGCACTGAATATGGAAACAAATTGATTTAACTGGATCCTCCTTTTTGTTTTATAACTGAACAGATTGTTTAGTAATAGGAGAAATTTTAATAAATTGTAAATTGGCGGTTTGTCAGTTATACACTGTTCTATTGTGTCTGGACTAAGTGTTTTGTGCAGTCAGCAGTGACTTCCAGGCACAAGATCAGTCAGTCAGGTTTTGCATGGTATCCATTTTATAACAGCCCACACACACACAGGTAGGTACTGGGCGTTTGTTTGCTTTCTGCTTACCTGAGTTGTTCCACCTCATCTGTGTAATTAGGTCTTCTTGACCTCAGACTGCTGGTGGGCCCGGTTACCTGGGCTCTCGGTTGCCAATGAAGTTTGTAGCTTGATGTAACGATTGAAAGCATCAAAGTGCTGTTGGCTTTGCAAACTCTATCAAAGTCTGACTTGCTGCAAATTCTATACATTTCTTGGGAACAAGTCAGCTCTTTTGGATTCGGTGAATTGTAACTATTTACCCAAGAAACTGCAGGCGTATTAATATTATTCTGTTCAATGCATCAACTTAAAAAAAATACATTTTCCATTTTTTTTCCCCCAGAATGGTTATTGCTGCTAAAGTTTCTTCTGAAAGAACAAATCTTATCACGTAGGAAGCACAGTAAATTGTGTGGATGGGAGCAGGAAGTTACAAAGGGACACAGACAGATTGAGTGAGTGGGCAAAACTGTGGCAGATGGAGTTCAAAGTGAGGAAGTGTGAGGTCATCACTGTGGATCTGAGAAAGACAAATCAGATTTTCTTTAGTGGTGAGAGACCAGAAAGAAAAAGAAAAGAAAGTCTTGCATTTCTCTAGCGCCTTTCACGACCACTGGACATCCCAAAGTGCTTTACGCCCAATGAAGTACTTTTTGGAGTGTAGTCACTGTTGTAATGTAGGAAACGCGGCAGCCAATTTGCGCACAGCAAGATCCGACAAAGAGCAACGTGATAATGACCAGACAATCTGTATTTTTAGTGATGTTGATTTGAGGGATAAATATTGGCCAGGACACCGGGGATAACTTCCCTGCTCTTCTTTGAAATAGTGCCATGGGATCATTTACGTCCACTTGAGAGAGCAGGTTTAATGTCTCATCCGAAAGACAGCTCCTCCCTCAGTACTGCACCAGAGTGTCAGCCTAGATTTTTGTGCTCAAATCACTGGAGTAGGAGTTGAACCCACAACCTTCTGACTCAGAGGCGAGGATGCTACCAACTGAGCCATGACTGACACAAGGAGCCGTGGTGGAGCGAAGGGATTTTGGTTTCCATGTATAGTAAAAGCTTATGCACAGGTAGAAAAAGTAATCAAATGGAATAGAATGTTGGCCTTTATCTTAAGGGGATTGGAATTCAAAAATGAGGAAGCCTTGATCAGAACCCACCTGGAGTACTGCGTTCAGTTTTGGGCACCGAACTTCAGGAAAGATATATTGACATTGGAAGGGGTACAGCGCAGATTCACCAAAATGAAACCAGGACTTAAAGAGTTCAATTATGAGGACAAGTTGCATAAACTTGGCTTGTATTCTCTTGAGTTTAGAAGGTTAATGGGTGATCTAATCAAGGTATTTAAAATGATTCGGGGTTTCAGAGACAGAGATACAGAGAAACTATTTCCTCTGGTGGGGGAATCGAGAACAAGAGGGCTTAATCTTAAAATTAGAGCTAGGCCATTTAGGAAAGAAATCAGGATGCTCTTTTTTCCCATACAAAGGGTAGGGGAAATCTGGAACTCGCTCCCCCAAAAGGTTGTGGATGCTGGGTCAACTGAAATTTTCAGAAAGAGCTTGATAGATTTATGTTAGGTAAGGATATCAAGGGATGTGCAGCAAAGCCGAGGGGAGATACAGATCAGCCTTTGATCTAATTGAATGGCGGAACAGGCTCGAGGGGCTGAATGGCCTCCTCCTGTGTCTATGTTTCTACCACAGACAAATAGTGACGAGATAGAGGGGAATGAGACCATGCTATATTCTCCCGTCTCTGCAGTCTGAATACATTGCCAATATCTACTGTAGGATCCAGTGTTACAAGTCCAAATATCCTTTTAGCAATTTCTAATCTTGGCAGCCATAAAAAGAACTTTGTGATTATATGTATAAATGCCTGTTGTTTACTTTTGAGTTAATTTTAGTCTATGGGAAAGTTTCCTTACTCGTTCTGCCCTTTTACAGCAAGTTTATAGGGAAAGGAACGGTAGTGAATCTGGCCAAGACCCCTAAAGACGTTGATTAGCTGTCAGCAGCTTCCTCAATCGGGACTTCCACTGGCCGACCTTGGCTATTTATGGCTTCCTATTCTCACCAGCTGGAATAACTAAGGGGACTGAAGTGAGCCAGGTAGAACTAAATAATGCAAAGTGAGTACAGTTTTACAGCCATGTCATCCACAAACACCTTTCATTTTTCTGCTGCACACGACTGGAAGCTGTGATGGCAATTTAGCGTAGGTGGTCAGTTGTGGGAACATGATCGCAGATGTTGGCCCTCAAGATGAATGTTATGATTGCTATGTTGATGTTGTAAGGTCCCGCTGTGAATTTTCGTATAAGTAGGTTTTCGTTTCATATGTAGGAAGTGGCTGCGCTCTCCAGGGACGAGGCAGAAGCTGGAGAACAGGTGTTGCAGCTGTTCATCCCAGCACATGCTGCAATTCGGTTTCCTCAGCATTGTATTCGATGCTGCATCCCGTGCGGTGTGCTCTTCATGCTGCGACCCATTAGATCGAAACTGGATCAGTAATGCTTCCGACGTGTGTGTGTGTGTGTGTAGCTCTGGAAAAGTGGGGTGTAGGAACCGCCGCCAGTGGAAGTGGGCAAGGGTAAACCCATGGGTCTGAGCATACGGGGTGCTCAGCGTTTGTGATGTGCGTGTGTGTGTGTTCCCAAATTACATGGGGCCCTCTTTAGTTTTGTCCCCAGGTGCTGTTAGATTCAAAGACCTCCAAGAATGTGAGTGTACTGCCTGTAGTTAATGGGGCCTTTGGGGCTGAATGAAATTCTCTCCTGCTGGAGAAGAGGGAATTTTTTTTTAAAATTTACATCTAAGCAAAGAGGTATCGTAGCTCAATTTGAAGCTGCAATGCTCTTTATTGGGGTTGTTTCCTGTGGGTATTTTTTGTGCTCTTTGTGAGAATTTGGAATAAGCCATACTTTTCCAGAAGTCACACCGTTTCATGAAGATTGCCCATCGTCCTGTTGTGCTTGAGGGCAGAAAAGAACATTCTCCTGTTATCTTCTAAACCTGCTGCACTAAAGGGATTCGGGGATGCAGTGCATTAGTGTATTGGAACACTGCCTTTTTACCGTGGGGCCTTTCCGCACCTGACTGACCGGTTAAAAATTACCACTCTGCTGACCATTAAGCTGCTTAACTTCCTTCCGCGTGGACAAAACTCCATAGCATGAAACTGCCTATGATTTGACACTAAACTGCTGGTCTCACACAGGGAGCATAGTTAGTGCAGGAAATGGAAATGTCACACTAATGCAGTTGCATTAAGTTGGGGCAGTGCAATGTGACCTTTTACTCCACAGTTAACCTTGTTTAATTAGGAGTAATTGATGGGGAGACTGAGCACGAAAATATTCCTTCTTCAGCCCTGGTATCCTTTCTGTGAATACACATGATAAATTTAAAAACAGAGAACACAAAACCTGTCTCGCCCTCCTTGCATTAGACCGTTCGTTTGGAACTGTCCAAAGGGAGTATTATTGCTTTGGCTTCCCTGTTTGAGAGGGAATCATAAGGCATTTAGGTTACAAGGGAGCTTGTGATCGATCAGAAAATGTTCTTGTGTGATGTGCATGTCTATTGTTAGAAGCATCATTTATTCTACCGTATAAATGTGTACTGTTAAAAATCGGCAATTATTCGGAGTTTCTAACAAAATGAACAATTAAAAACTTTTATCAGTGGCTCCCTCCCCCATCATTAAAAAAAATAACTTCTACAGAAAGTAGCTTTATTTTGTGCAGACTGAGATCTATTGAAAGGCGGAGTGGATAAGCTGGGAGGGAACTAAGGAAGCCACCAGTTAATGGCAGATTCCTGTTCAACTTGAGGAATAATGGTCTTGTGCCAATTTTCCTTGATGATTAGTCTAATTCTCTAGAAAGTACACATCCATGGTTCATTTCAAAAATCCTGAAGTGAGTCGAGAGACCAATTAACTGGTTGCATTGACATTATCTGGCATTGCTTGGAAATAGCGGGTTGGTTGCTGTGACAGCTAACCCTGGCTCCTTGCCCCCATTTGAAGTCATTTACATTTAGTTTGACAAAGTTGTCAGTTGGCCTCAGTTCAAGCAGAAAGTTTTTCCAGTGTTCTGACGGAGAGCGGTTTGACTTTTTTTTTTGCACCAGCCCGAGTTCAAAAAACCTTTCTAGCTGCTCTTCAGTTAATTACAGGGCCTCTCCTATGTACCCTCAAGGCATGTTTCCTCAACTGACTTTACTTTGATTTGCAATGCGGGACTTTTTTTTTTAACCCATAAAGTCATTAATTTGAAATGTGAAGCTTAATCTGGTCCTGTAGGGATTCAAAAGTCTTTCTTCCTCTTTCTGCTGGTGAATAGGTGGTCACTTTTAATTATTATCCTCATTCACATTGAGAGCTGCAGAACAATTGTAGTGGCTGTGCGACTCAATGAAAGCCTTTTGCTGAATGCACTATATAATATACTCCATTTTATTACCAGAAAATCTACTTTATTTACTTTCAACGTCTAACAAAGATTTGGAGGAGACCGCAATTTTACTGAATAAATTGAATTTGCGACAGCATTTAACCCACCAGTTCAATAGTGCAACTAAGCTCCTGGACCAGGACTCCTCGTTCTTCACCCTTGTGGTTTTAGGAAATAGGCAGTATTTGATTGTCGAAATTGTGCATGTTTTTCACGTTCAAGTCTGACTCCAGTTACAACTAAAGTATAAACTGTTAAACAGTTCTGATGAAAGGTCATCGACCTGAAACGTCAACTCTCTTTCTCTCTCCACGGATGCTGCCTGGCCTGCTGAGTTTTTCCAGCGTTTTCTGTTGTTATTATAAACTGTTAAATATTGACTTAGTACTTACCATTAGACCTCTGCATCAAACACTTCATAAAGTAACAAGAATGTATGGAATTAGCTAATGGTACAATCCTTCAAATGTTTCTATCTTTAACCATGTTAACAGTTTTGATCTCCCCAACTGAACCCACTCTGAGCCTAACGAGCAGAGTTGATGAGCTAGTCTACTCTTTCTGGTGGGGGGTGATTGAACAAATCGACTGTAAACGAATAAACATTAAATAAAACTTAACAAATTAAATTAGAATTTGATTGGCCGGGGTGATGATGCACTCCAGTCCCTGCGGCGCCCACCGGTCGCGGAAGGCCTCAGGCGTGCCGGCGGACACCGCGTGCTCCATCTCCAGGGCCACCCGGGCACGAACATAGCCGCGGAAGAGAGGCAAGCAATCGGGCCGAACGACCCCCTCGACCGCCCGTTGCCTGGACCTGTTAATGGCTATTTTCGCCAGGCCCAGGAACAGTCCTACCAGGAGGTCCTCCGATCTGCCCGCTCCCCTCCGCACTGGGTGACCAAAGATCAGGAGCGTGGGACTGAAGTGCAGCCAAAAATCGAGGAGCAGCCCCTTCAAATAGTGAAAGAGGGGCTGCAACCTCTCGCATTCAACGTATATGTGGAAAACAGACTCCTCTAGGCCGCAGAAAAGGCAGGCGGCCTGGGAGTCTGTGAACCTGCTTAAAACTTTCTGCGTGCAATACCCTCCAGGCCAAGTCCCCTATAGATAAAGGGAGGACTCCCGCATAGAGAGCCCTCCATTGGGGACCTCCGCCGGACGGCAAGATGGCACGCCAAGGCGAGTCCGGACGGCAGACAAAGATGGCAAAGTGGAGAGTGTGCAGGAGCAGCCCGTACAGGAAACCCCTCCGTGCAGAGCTAAAAGGCACAGAGGGCATTTCCCCGAGACGGCTCAAGTTGTGAGGCGCCGGTTCCCAAGAGGGGTGTGAGCTAGTCTATGAGGGGTATCACAGCTGAGCTCAATCCGCTTCTCACCTAATTAAACTTTCCAGCTCGGGGAAGCGGGGAGTGATCAGGGCCCCGTTATTTACGGGGAGGCCGAAAACGGCCAAAGAACCTGGCAAGGCCAGAGACGCGGAGGTCCTGCCGAATTTAACGGCAGGGCCTCATCAACATCTTTCAGTTCCGTTTCCCACCTGGCAGCCGGCCAAATGGACAGCTTGGCCAGTGGCTGGGAGGAAACACCAGTGGCAGGAGGCTGCAGCCGGGGACCCTTGGGGACGGTCCAGTTGCCCGGTGGGAGCCCGATTTTTAAAGATATTCATTAAATGTCCCACCTCTTCACAGCGGGTCACTTAGACACCCTGATATCCGCCGGTGTAAAAATGGCGGCGGGCGTGGCGGGTTGGGGACACATTGCCCATATTTAAATCTTAAACCCCCCGCGACCCTCTCCCGCCCATCTTGGTCGGGGTCGAGGGGGGGGGGGGTTAATATCGAGGCCCAGGAATGGGATGTCTGGCTGATTTTTTTTTTTGCCCTCCCTATCCAGAATTGTGAAGGCTCATTTTAGTCCTACCCTGGTTAAAGTCAGCTAACTGAGCACAGACCGGGAATCGAACCTGGGACTTCTGGTCTGGCCTCTGACGCACACCCACCCCAGGTCATCAGGGAAGCAACAGTTTCACTTTGATTTAAGGGATTGTTGTTGAGTTTCAGTCGTTTATTTTTCTTTCAAAACAATACGGTTCTCTGAACAACTAACTACAATTTCCCCCCATAAAGGACATCCGCTTTTCCATTTCGACTATACCTTACTCCTGCTGCAGTTTTTAACATTAAATATTCTCCCCAGCTTCACACTGACGGACTTGTCGGTGACTGGGAGCTGCTTGCTTTTGCTTGATGGGTAAGTCAGAGCAGGCACTGCCCTGAGCTTGTCCAGGGACTGCTCTGAAGTGCGGGGGGGGTTCAGCAGGAGAGTTTCCTGCACATTTTGGCGTGACGCTATTTGAATTGAGTGCTGATATGGTGTTAATAGCATTTATGTGTGGGTCTTCTCTTCCAGCGTGAACTACAGTTTAGAGGCATAGCAAATTAAAGTGCATGCTCGTGTGTCTGTATTGCAAGGTTTACAGAATCACACTTGTGTGTTCTTGTATTGTGAAAAAGGATCGGTTATTTCTTCCATACTAGTTCCATCTGCCAGTTATTGCAAGAACTGTGAAGCTAGAATTTGAATGGCATTATTAAAATATGGTTGTGCTGTATGTGCAGTATGCACAGATTGGGAAGTGTGGTTCCTTACTAGCGGCAAGCATAGCAGAGATGTGGGTACAGCATTGTAGCCGTGATTTTCTGACCCGGGCTCACCACTAACTCGGCCCCATGCCAGGAACAGGGCAGTGCAAAATTATCCTATGCTGTTATCGTTTGTGCTTACTTGCATTGCAACAACAACAACAACAACTGGCATTTATATAGCACCTTTACCATCGTGACCGACCTAACTTTACCAACATAACAAAAACCAGATTATCTGGTCATTATCACATTGCTGTTTGTGGGAGCTTGCTGTGCGCAAATTGGCTGCCGCGTTTCCCACATTACAACAGTGACACCGCTTCAAAAGTACTTCATTGGCTGTAAAGCGCTTGGAGACGTCCGGTGGTCGTGAAAGGTGCTATATAAATGCAAGTCTTTCTTCTTTTGAAAACATCCCAAGATGCTTCACAGGGGCGATTATCAGACAAAATTTGACAACGAGCCACATAAGGAGATATTAGGACAGGTTTGGTCAAAGAGGTAGGTTTTAAGGAGCGTCTTACAGGAGGAGAGGGCGGTAGAGAGGCTTCGGGAGGGAATTCCAGAGCTTAGGGCCAAGGCAGCTGAAGGAAGGCACGGCAACCATTGGTGGAGTGATGAAAATTGGGGATGCACAAGAGGCCAGCATTGGAGGAGCGCAGAGATCTTGGGGAGAGTGTGCGGTGTTTGTAGGGAAGAACAAGGACTCAGTCCTCACTCTCGCTGATTGTGACAGAGACTGTTTAAAAGCTATCTTTTTAAAAAAAAAGAAGAGAAATGCACCTCCCACATTCGAACTCCAAATGCAGCTAAATTCATTTTGAGCGGCTTTTCACCTGGCTTACTATGTGTATGCATTTGTGTGTGTTTGTATCTGTTTTTGTTGGTTCTGATGAAGGGTTTATACCCAAAACATTTACCTGTCCTTTCTCTTCACAGATATGTCAGTGGGTAGCACTCTCGCCTCTGAGTCAGAAGGTTCTGTGTTCAAGTCCCACTCCAGGGACTTGAGCACAAAAATCTAGGCTGACACCCCAGTGCTGCACTGTCGGAGATGCCGTCTTTCAGATGAGACGTTAAACCGAGGCCCCATCTGCCCCCTCAAATGGATGTAACAGATCCCATGGCACTATTTTGAAGAACAGCAGGGGAGTTATCCCTGGTGTCCTGGCCAATATTTATCCCTCAATCAACATCACTAAAACAGATTATTTGGTCATTATCACGTTGCTGTTTGTGGGAGCTTGCTGTGTGCAAATTGGCTGCCGCATTTCCTACATTACAACAGTGACTACACTTCAAAAAGTACTTCATTGGCTGTAAAGCGCTTTGGGACGTCCGGTGGTCGTGAAAGGTGCTATAGAAATGCAAGTCTTTCTTTTCTCATAGGGACTATTGGTTAAGAGAAGAAAGTCTTTTTTCATTGGCATTTATATTTAGTCAAATAATCAGTGTCTGGGAACGGGTCTGTTCGTCTGGGAAGAAGTTATGATCTTTTAAGCTATCGCTTACAACCATGTCAAGTTTCCATCAGTGTTCACCTGTATATACCCTGAGGTCAAGGAGTTACTCCACTGCCTCTTGCAGTAGGACTGGCTATTCACAGGCAGGTAGGAGTTTAAAACAGATGTCACGCAGAGCCGCTGCCTCCAGGTAAAGGAGATCAAGAGACTGCCATTGTGAGTTTGGCACATTCCTGCTCCATGTGGCTGGCGATGTGACTTTGGGAACGGAGACCCCTCTTGGTGGTATTTGCAAATGAAAAGCTTCAGCTGTGTAAGACTCAGCTGGTTTGCATTCACTGCTGTCTCTCATTGTACCTGCTAAACTAAATGTTTTCTTTACAATCCTTGCAGTCTGCAAGCTGTTCAAATACTTCTAGTTAGCCTCTTTGAGCACAGTGGCACTAGTAGGCACAAGTTAAGGAGTCTGCAGCTTCGATTGTTCAAATATTTGTGTAGTGAGAATCTTGTTCAGTGCCACAATATGGCGCGTGAGACTGTTGCAAAAGGAGCCTCTTTAATTTACTAGCAGTTCATCGGCAAATGCAGGGGTCATCGTGCATGGTTAAAGTGCCTCAGGAAGGCATTCTTGCCTTGTTCTAATTGCCTCTTACACATCACGTTAACAAAGACTTCATTAAAACAAAATAACTGCTGCCTGGCGTTCCACCTCTTTCTCCGGCACTTTTGCCTTTTGTAACGTTTCTCTGATACTTCAGGTGCTGCCCTTTAGCTTATTGAAACAGTAAACGTGCCGGCAATACAACAGAGGCTACACTTCCAAATTAATTCATACGTTACCCTCACTGCTCCCTACACACACACACACACACACACACACACACACACACACACTGTGAATTGGCGATCCTATCTACGTATTCTACTTGAAAATGAACGTTTGACCCTCGGCATAGCCAGTAACTTGACCCCTTGCATATAGAGGATGCACTGCATGATGCACTCTTCAGTTATGAGTTGTTCGTAGTTGTGAGCTACTCGCACAGGTCTTGGTGTGAACTTAAAAGCAGCTTTGGTGCACTCGGTATGGATCTGCTGGAGCTTTCTTCCTCAGCCACTCTGGACCTCCTCAGCATTTCTCCACAATTTCTCCACACACACACACACACACACACACACACACACACACACAGTCTCTGTCTTCCAGGTTGCCTTGCTTTTGGTTTTCCACACTATGTCCTGCACTTTTAGTTGTCCTTCCTTTTCTAAAGCTTTCTGGTTGAACATCCTCATTAGTTCCACTCTTTATTCCTGACCCCCCCCACCCTGGGTGCTTCCCTGGCAGTGCTGCCTCTGTAGTTTCCCTTCCATCTGTTGCTTCAATAAGCTCTTTCTGTAATAGCACAGCTGGTTTCTCCGCTCCTCCATCATTCACAAAGAGGGAGGAGGGAAAGAATTGAGTCCAGCACAAATTATAAAATGAAAAATATAAAAGCAATGAATTATGTCCAAACTTATAAGAACTGGAGTGGGACTTTGGATAAAGAGAACTACCTAATGTTAATCTTACAAGCTTATCTTTCTAAAATATTAGTAGGATTCCTACTGTAAACCCTGGTGACATTTTTATCACCACATTAGTAAGTATAATTGTTCGCTCTGTCTGATTGACGTAAATGGGATTTCATTTTTCTTTTGGGGACAGTTCGGGATGGTTTCGATATCTGAAAAGTATCAGAAGGGAATTGTTGCGGGTTTGTTTGTGACAGTTTGGTCTCCTCTTTAGAATGTCCGACTGAAGTCAATTTTATACTTCCAGGAGACCTCCATCGATGAGCTGGCTCCCAGTGTTTATGTTGATAAATCAGACTCCCTTATCCTGGCAGCAGACTCCTGGAGGTACAAAAGAAAGAACCGAGAGCCAGCTTTAGTAGCGTAAACACTGGGACCCAGTTCGTGGCCGCCAGTCTCCCAGAATAAGAACTAAAACAGGTATAAAAGCGGCTGTAAGCATTATTGATGTGTGCTCATTATCAGGGGCACCCGTAATTATTATTTACTGCTGACAGTCTGGAACTGTTCTTGGCACTCAGCCCCATCTCCTAGTGGCTCCTCCCTGAACGGAGACGACAAGTTATCGAGTAGTTTTCAGCAGATCCAGGACTGATACCTCATTCATGCTGACACCTGGAGCCATAAATCCAGGCTCAACATCGGAATGTACCTGCGGTTTTGTGAAACGTTGCTGTTTTGTACTGTGATCGTGAGCTAGCGAGCAGGGGTAAAGAAAACCATGGTGACCTATGACCTGCTTCTGCACTTCTGATGAAATCAAACTACAGTAAAGAAAATAGCTGTACATGGGCACATCCGCCTGGTTTATGTGTGTGTGGTTCTCTCCTTTCCTGTTCGAATAGCGCCACTCACACATTGGTGTATGTTTCAACAGGGAAGGACAGCACCCTCTGACTTGGCCAGCTAGTCATGCTTCATAATAGTGTCAACGTGCTATTTGACTGTGGAAGGCATCAGCATTGAGCACAATCCTGCTGCTCGCTCATAACCGCTTGCCAGCAAGGGTCTACCAATGATCAGTTCCAGGACTCCTTGCTGTTTTTTATCCTCTCAATAGCCCAGGACACTGACCTCAATTGGAGCAGTCAGTCCCCTGCCCTGGCTGAGCTCGAGGTAACTGTACAGACCCAGGATTGAACCTGGAACAGTTTTTGTCTGTACGGCTCGGGTATCTCATTCATTTTTATTTTATTGGAACACACAGCTAAGATGTAAAGCTAATGTATTGGATGGGAACTGACACTGCCACATCAGCCGTGGCTCAGTGGGTAGCACCCTCGCCTCTGAGTCAGAAGGTTGTGGGTTCGAGTCCCACTCCAGACACTTGAGCACAAAAGTCTCAAATGACACTCCAGTGCAGTGCTGAGGGAGCGCTGCGCTGTCGGAGGTGCCGTCTTTCGGATGAGATGTTAAACCGAGGCCCCGTCTGCTCTCTCAGGTGGACGTAAAAGATCCCACGTCACTATTTCGAAGAAGAGCAGGGATGTTATCCCCGATGAAAACAGAAGATGCTGGAAATACTGATCAGAAATTTCTGATCCGAAATCGGGTCATTGACCTGAAACGTTAACTCTGTTTCTGTCTCCACAGATGCTGCCTGACCTGCTGAGTATTTTCAGCATTTTAGATTTCCAGCATCTGCAGTATTTTGCTTTTGAGTTATCCTCGGTGTCCTGGCCAATATTTATTCCTCAATCAACATCACTAAAAACAGATTATCTGGTCATCATCGCATTGCTATTTGTGGGAGCTTGCTGTGCACAAATTGGCTGCCGCATTTTCTACATTACAACAGTGACTACACTTCCAAAAAGTACTACATTGGCTGTAAAGCGCTTTGGGACATCGGGTGGTTGTGAAAGGCGCTATAGAAATGCAAATCTTTCTTTATGTGAAGAACAATTGAGACCTAGCTGGCCGTGTCTTTGGGGCACTCTGACTAGACTTCTAGGGGTCGAATTTCCACGGAGGTTCCCCCGATCGTCTGCAGACACTTAGGCCAACACGTGAATGAGGAAGCTCACAACAATGAGCTTTACAGGATGAGCTGGAACAAACAGAAGTGTTTACTTTAGTAAAGGAAGGTATTTCCTGATCCTTTCAGAGATGCCATTGCCAACTCTGAGGGGAGTGAAATAGAGAATGGTTGGGGAAAGTTGGTGGAAGATATGCGGAAACACCTGAGAATTGGTGTAAACAAAGTTTCAGCTGCGATGGGAAGAACCTCTGCAGAATTTGGTGATGTTGCCTCCAAACTAGCTCCGTTTAGGATGTTTTATAGTGGCAGACAGGAGTGCAAATTTATCACAGGAGGGTATGGGTGGATGATGTGAACTGTAGCTTTCTGCTGTTTTATATCTGTAATGATACACTGTAGTACAGAAATCTGAACGTTGCTTATTCCCTTATCTAATGAGAGATTTTATACTATGATTCCGGGAGCATTCCTCATGGTGTAGGGCCATGACATTGATTAGCTCTGGAAGGCTCTACTTTCACAACTGCAGTGTCAGTGGGAAGGAGTTTTTTCTCTCTTCCAAGAAGTCTCCATCTGCTTCACTCTGGTCAGAGACTCCAGGTTTACATGACAAGGGTGATTCTGCACTCAGAATGGGGAGACGCACTCCCGGGGATCGTGAGTTGGTGTATTAAGAGTACAGTGTTGTAGGCCCATGCCCATCTAACACCTACGCTCATTCGAACGCAGCTTCCCCTCTGGAAGCTGCCAGATCACTGTGGCATCAGTGCAGATTGAAATGCAGCGTAAGACCAGTACTTTACAGTGACCGGCGTCGCTTTGATTTCTGTTTTGATGAAGGTGTTGATCGAGGCCTCAGGTCGTTCATGTTTGCATTCTCTTATTATATGTCTGCAGACACTTAGGCCAACATGTGAATGAGGAAGCTCACAACAATGAGCTTTACAGGATGAGCTGGAACAAACAGAAGTGTTTACTTTAGTAAAGGAAGGTATTTCCTGATCCTTTCAGAGATCATGATGCGGAGATGCCGGTGTTGGACTGGGGTGGACAAAATTGAGAGGTCGCACAACACCAGGTTATAGTCCAACAGTTTTATTTGAAATCACAAGCTTTCGGAGCTATCGATTGCTCCTTCCTCAGGTGAAGTCTTTCAGAGATGCCATTGCCAACTCTGAGGGGAGTGAAGAAGAGAATGGTTGGGGAAAGTGAGAGAGCAGTTGTGTTGTCTGTACACACTACAAAAAATGTATTGGAGGAATCTGATAAGATCTAACTATTCACGATGCGGAGATGCCGGTGTTGGACTGGGATGGACAAAAATGAGAAGTCGCACAACACCAGGTTATAGTCCAACAGTTTTATTTGAAATCACGAGCTATTCACAAGGTTGCTAGGTGACTCCGATGAGAGCTAACTATTAACCAGATTACCAGGTGACTCTGATAATAGTTAAATCTTAACAAGATTACCAGGTGACGCGGATAAGAGTTAACTATTAACAAGATTACCAGGTGACGTGGATAAGAGTTAACTATTTAACAAGATTACCAGGTGGACTCAGATAAGATTTAATTATTTATGAGATTACCAGGTGGACTCAGATAAGATTTAATTATTTATGAGATTACCAAGTACACATAAATGAAAGAATTAAAACTTGATGAGTGCCAAGTAATCAACACAAAACTGTCTGGTAGGGGGGAATCTCATCAAAATAAATTCTGTTATGAGCCAAGAAGAAAGATTGTTGGACAGTCTAGACACAAAAGGCATCAAGGGGTATGGGGAGAGAGCAGGAACATGGTATTGAGATAGAGGATCAGCCATGATTATATTGAATAGCGGAGCAGGCTCGAAGGGCCTAATGACCTACTCCTGCTCCTATTTTTCTATGTCTTTCTTGGTCTGATTCTCCCTCTAAACAATCCTTGGAATAGTGAAGATTTGATCTTTGGAATTCAAATACTTCCTCCAGACAACTTTGTAACTCTTTCCTTTCCAAACTAGGGAATGTTTTGTTGGCTATAGTGTAAATGTCAGTGAAATCACACTCCCCAAGTTTAACATTTGCATGAAGCAGTTTTGACTTTCCACTGGCGTTCAACTCGTGAAATGTAAATTAGATTACAAGACTTGAGTTGACTCCAAAACAAGCAGGAGTGAGTTACCTATTCCAGGGGGACTCGCTCTGCTTTGTTCCAGTGTCGGATTGGACTCTGATTCTAGATTTAGGCTGTTTTTCCACCATAACCGCATCAACAGTGCAAAGGGAAACTCATTTGCAATCTGGGTCTCTACATTACACAGCAGAGCCCGGTGTACTTGCAGAGGTTAGCTCCCAATGTGCTATGTTTTAGTTGCTCTCTCAAAACAAATGTAAAACTAAAAGCACTCGTCAACTGTTAGCTTGGATCATTTGGTAGCACTCCTGTCACTCATGGGTCAGAAGGTTGTGAGTTCAAGACCCACTCCAGGACTGGAGCACACAATCTAGGTTGACATTCCACAACAGTATTGAGGGTGCACTGCATTGCCATCCTTTCGATAAGATGTTAAACTGAGGTCCTGTCTTACTTGTTCAGATGAGTATTGATTCTGTAGCACTATTCATGGAAGAGCAAGGAGGAGCCTAGCATTCCTCCTTCAACCAGCTCCTCGTTGCTGTTGGTGGGATTTTGCACTGTGCAAAATAGATAACAATTGTACTTCAAAGTAATTGATTGTACCTATGAAGCACTGTGAGAAAGATGTAAGAAGATGCTACATAAATTCAAGTCTTTTTTAACTACTACACACTCCAGGGTAGGCAGTGTAGCTCCTGATATCAAAGTTAAAGTGGCATTGTCATTCTGGTAAGGTGATAGATTTTAATCAACGTACAATGATGTAATTGATGACATGGTAATATCACCGTGACATGAAAGTATGTTTTAAAAATAAATTAAAATGGCTCCATGATACCAGATTGTAATAGTTAAACGCTGGAACATATTATATCTAGCGCAATACAAATTTCCCCAGCTGCCAATGTGGGGCTATTACACCAAGTTTTTGGAGCAGCTTGTCAAAGGAGCGTTGTGTGTTGTCAGAAATTCAGCTGATAAATCGGTTAACTAGTTAAATATTCTTTGCTGAGTCAGAAGCAAACCTGCCTTCCGTTACCAGATATCTTTGACTGAAATGCTCGCCCTACAGGCCTGACAAATCAATCCTAGATAGCACTGATCTTTGGCACCAAAACTATGACTTTCCTTGCAACTAATGTCACCTAATTGTAAAACAAAGTTCTTCATTATCACAGCATGGGGAGAGAGTAGAAAGGCAGAGAGGTTTCATGTGCTGAGGAGATTAAAATAATGAAATTCAAAATATGTCTGGGGCTGTGCCTTTAATTGTTAATATTGTCTGGTTTGATGAAAACGGAAGGAGTTTAGCCGCAAATGTTATATTGCACTAAAACACTATGGTCCGTTGTCTGTACGTATTCACAGTAGAGAAGCATTTCATTTTTTTAGGAACTGTTGGCACTTTAAGATTGACAACAGAAGTATTTTTTATACTGGACGGTAGTGTGGGTAGCAGGTAGGACATTTAACACTGTAGGGCTGGTGCTTCCAACCACACGCACAGCCTCACAAGGTTTGCACTTCAGTCCTGTTTCTCTCAAACATTTTTCATAGTCCACCCCAATCTATTTTAGCTTCCTTATTCAGGAGTATGGGACAGTCCAGCTAGAGGACATTTCCATGGACGTCCGCCATCAAGACAGAACCTTGGTTGACCTATTGGAAGACAGACTTCAGCAATGCAGGATAGATGGAGCCAGATTGCTAGTCTTGATGAGCTTGCCAGATTAAGCCTGATTGTCAGCCGAGATGGGAGTTTTAGTGTTTGGACATGCAGCTGCGAGTTCAGTGCTCAAGAACAGTACCAGGCAGCAGATTATTATTATTATATTTTTAATTTCCTGTTTTCCCTCAACTTTTCCTGTTTCTTCTCCCAACATTTTCCCTCTTTTCTCCCCCATCTCTCCTGAAGGCACCGACTCTTACTGAGACATTCTCCCACGGGTACCGTGGAAATTTAACAGTAGCAACAACAACTTCAAACGGGGTTCTCCCAGCAAAACCTCTGTGGGAGATTGGCAGAACTCCCTCCAGAGAAACCGCATAAAAAGCCATTTTCAGCTGGTTATGCTGTTTCTCGAGGGGGTGGGGGGGGGGGGGGGGTTGCACCAATCTCCTGCCAAAGTTACAGTGCAAAGAAAGAAGGAAAAGTTTGCATTTCTATTGCGCCTTTCACGACCACCGGACGTCTCGAAGCGCTTTACAGCCAATGAAGTACTTTTTTTGAAGTGGAGTCACTGTTGTAATGTGGGAGGCGCGGCAGCCAATTTGCGCACAGCAAGCTCCCACAAATAACAATGTGATAATGACCAGATAATCTGTTTTTGTTATGTTGATTGAGGGATAAATATTGGCCAGGACACCGGGGATAACTCCCCTGCTCTTCTTCGAAATAGTGCCATGGGATCTTTTACGTCCACCTGAGAGGGCAGACGGGGCCTCAGTTTATGGTCTCATCCGAAAGACGGCACCTCCGACAGTGCAGCACTCCCTCAGCACTGTACTGGAGTGTCAGCCTAGCTTTATGTGTTCAAGTCCTTGGAGTGGACAAAGCCATGAACTCCACCCTGCCGCTCCCTGCATGGAATTTCCACACCCTCATGCAAGAAGATACTTTGAACCCTTTATAATGAAGCAAAAAGGAATATTGTGGACACTGGGCATGGGGAAAGGGAAGGGAATGCAGAGACTAAGCTGGGGAACCAAATGCACGGTCAAAGAGGAGGATTTTGAGGAGGTTTTGGAAAACAGGGAGCGATCCAACAAGATGGAAGGAACTGTGTAGAGAATTCCAGAGGGCAAGAGTGTAGTGGTTGAAAGAGCAGCTGCCAATGGTGAAGTAAACCGTGCCTGCAGCTGCTTAGGCCCTAAGTGCTGGAATTCCCCCCCTAAGCCTCTCCGCCTCTCTCTCCTCTTACAAGAAAGATGCTCCTTAAAACCAAGCTTTTTGACCACCTGTCTTAATATCTCCTTGGGTGGAAAAGACCAGGGGTGATGAGAGTGTGGAGACTTCTTGCAGGTGAGGTTGTGGGCTGTGGCATTTGAGAAGTCAGTTCCTGAGGTAATGACCATATGGACAAGGGTTTCAGCAGCAGAAGGAGGAGTTTGAGGTAGAAGCAGGCATTGTTAGAGAGGTGGAAGTAAGTGGTTTTGGTAATGGAGTGGATGAGCCGAGACAGTAGTTGTTGGCAGATTGTTCAACTGTGAAGGCATCACCTGAGCCTGGCAGAGTTGTTCAATTGTGGAGGGCATGACGGCAAAGCCCTAAGCTATTCTGACGACGTTCACATATTTTCCAGGAAGGCTAACTAGATAGTGATCAGGAACAAGAGTCCTGGCTGATTTCCCCCCCAAACCCTCCTCTACCAGGAATAGAAGTGTGCAACTTACCCACTGTTTGTTTCTGTTACAGAGGAGCTCGGAATTATCATCTACATCTCCATTCATGCCATTTCTTGATTTTTGAAGTCCCGCGCTTGCCTTTTGATGCTCGTTTAGATTTTAATCTGCAGGAAGTGAGCATGGAAGCGTGGAATCAGTATGTAAATACACAACACGAGGAGCTGAAGAAACATGAAAGTCTGCTAGCGAGTACAATTGGCCTTTTCCTTAGTGACAGATGAGGTTTTACAGTGTTTTGATAGAACACAAGGCGAGAGGTTCTGCACGGGAGTGTAACACTAATGAAGAACTCAGCCCTGCTGTTAAAGATAGCAAATTCAGGAGGTATGCAGGGCAGAAGCAGGTGGCATTGCACCTGAAATTAAAGAGGAACAAATGAATAGAGCTGTGGAGCCCCAAAAGGGAAACAGAAATGACCGTTTACATAGAACTATGCATTTGCAACATGGTTGAAAATTGTATGTGGTAACTTTTTTACAAACCAAATTCTTTTTAACGATACAGCCGATGTTCAGCCATGACACCACCATGAACATCTGCCCAGAAAGGAGGAGCAATACTGTCATCCAGGTGAAAAGTCACCAGTTGCATTTCTTCAGAATTCAACAACATGGTGTTTGGAGCACTTGGCAGAGGCTTGCGTTTGTGTGCAAACTAATAATGTGCCCTCTTCTGAGCGCGCTTTGAGTTTCCCTTTTAAGTTTGTTTTGTTGAACGAGCTGAAATGTCTCCATGGTGTAGAAATCAGTTGGGTGCAGAAGCCGTGAAGGAACACGTACGTAGACTGCAGTCGGAGGGAGGCCCGTTGAAGGGTAAGGCCCAGGAAAAAATGCACATCCTGGATTCTAGGGATTCAAAACTGCACAATCGGGCCTTGTTTTCTGCACTGGTGTCAGATATTCCCGTAAGCTGATAAACTGGTTCTGAAATTTGGTCTGCAAAGCAAAATGAAAAAGCATCTCCTGGTGTTGCTGTCAATTGTGCTGCTTAGCCCTGGGAAGTAAGCTTCAGGAAGTTGCACTTTGAATTCTTGGCCTAATCTAGTTGTTAACTGTACAACGACCCCTCCCCCTCCCCCTTAAGTCATTTTATGTGATGCAATCTTACCTCAGATAAAGTGTTATCTTGTGATCTCTTATTTCAGACTGCAAGCCATGCAATTTTCTTAGAAAACGCTTTGATGAGAGGTTTCTCAAAATGATATGGTCTCTCATAGTTTCTGCTACTTGGATTACATAGAAATACGTAGAATGTACAGCACAGAAACAGGCCATTCAACCAAACTAGTTCATGCGGCCAAACTAGTCCATGCCAGTGTTTATGCTCCACACGAGCCTCCTCCCACCCTCTTCATCTATCGGCATAGCCTTCTAGTCCCTTCTCCCTCACGTGCTTAGCTAGCTTCCCCTTAAATGCATCTATTCTATTCGCTTCAACTACTCCTTGTGGTAGCGAGCTTTTTTTTTGGATGAGAGGTTTCTCAAAATGTTCTGGTCTCCCCTAGTATCTGCTACTTGAATTACTCCACACCACCTCAGAAAAGCCATTTGGTTAGAATCTCTAAAGTTTTCTTCTTAAAATAGCTTTTGGTCAAGTGAATCGATGCTGATTTAATTTGCGGAAAGGGTTGCCATTAGCTGACTTTGTATTATTAAAGTAGCCTGATTGTTGTAAATGTTCATCAACCTGAAGACTGATGGAGCAGTTATTTTCCTATTTATTTATAATGCAGTGAATACCTGGCCTATCAAGGTTACAATTATTTTTTCTGTATGTAAGACACTACACGCCTTTGGAACAGGCTAGTTAAATGACATTAATACATTACTTCTCATTTATCCAGTCCTCTCTTAGAGGATGGGACACCTGCTGTGGTATAATCACAAGAGCATTGGCACTCCTTTGGTACTTCACTCGAGATGCTATTTTTCATGTGTGAGAATGGACGATGAGAATTAACAGGCTGTTTGACCGGGGTGGGGCTTACTGGAATCACTGCCGAGCCCAACTTCTGTCCTCGCCCTTCATGTTCACACACGTTCAAACTTACAAACTTTCCAGCTTGGATCAATGGCCAATGATCCAGAGAATCCCTGACTTGTTCAGCCTCCTTTCCCCAGCACAGGGGTGCTTCGGCCCCAGCTCGTATCAGCAAACTCCGCTCACAACAGGGAGTCTCGAACCTTCCTGGTCGGTGTGGCTCGTTGGCTAGTGTATTTGTCGACTGAGGCGCTGTAATTAATTTTTCAAAAAAGGCAGTTAGTCATACACACATTACCCGACATCTGTTCAAGGATAATGTGGCGCAGAAAAAGCACACAGATGGTAATTGTTGGGTGTGATTTGTTGCCAATTTGGATGCTTCACAGTTTATCCTTGCCAAGTTCTATAGACTTGTGAGATCAAATAGCTTTGCATCTGGGCACCAAAATGAGAGTCTAAGGGTTGAATTTTCCTCTGCTGTACTGCATGGTAACCCACCCGATTTCCCTGCCTTCCACCACTGCTACCACCAATTCAAGAGGCTGCCAGGAGAGGGCTGGTGGTAGTCACTAGGGCACCAGAAGATCCCCTATTGGAGGGAGAGGGTCCAGTATTGGCCATCTCTCCCTCTTCCCCCTCCCCTTCTCACACCCCCCCTAACCTCACCCCCCCCCCCACTCCCTCTCTCATCCCCCCCCCTAACCCCACCCCCTCACCCTCCCTCTCACTCCCTCTCTCGCCACCCCCCAGCCCCATCCTTAATCAGTCCAAGGCCTAAAGGACCAATTTCCGCCGGATCCTCAGGACTCTTATGCCCTCTCATGTTCTGGTGCAACAGCAACAGTTTCACAGTGGCGCCATTACGTCTTCCTCCCTCAGCAGTGCTGGGCTTCCTCGTGGCAGAGATCCGAGAAGCTTTCCCTGCATGTTTAACGCGGCCCAAAAGAGGAAACTGGACCAGGATCAGGGCGGCAGATAGATGCTCCACCCTGATCCCCTTGGGGTGGATTTAGGGGAATCCAGCCCTAGGTCTTCAGATACAGGAACATTTTCAATCGCTGCAAATAAATGTCGTGGGAAATAATCAGTTCCAAAATAGAACTTGCTGCTATTTATGTAAAATATCCCACAAGAACCGTGACTGTGTACTTGTACAACCTTCACCCCCTCAATCTGAGGCATCCTTACTTCTCAAGTAAAATTATAAATACAATTACGATGGGCACTAAACCCATATCTGAAAACAAAAATGTGGTCCAGAATTAGATGTGTAGGTTTTATTTGGAAAATGCCCAGACCTGGCCATATATCAACATCCTGCTTTTGGAAAAAAAATGTATTAATAAGAGAGAGATTATAAAAATTAATTCTGTCCAAACTATGTCATTTTGATTAACTTCACTAGGAGATTACAAACAAGTTGAATAGATTTAAATCATAATCTATGAACCATTCTGTATCCCAGGGAATTTATTGCTCCTTGAAGGCAATCTTGTCGGTCTTGAATGATCTCTGTGCAATTTGGTGTAGCTGTGTGTATTTTTTTTGTTTTTCCTCTCTTTAGGCCTAAGCATGTTGCTGTGGTGCTGTATGTAACTTGATGATTAAAGCCCTGATTTTAACAGGGGCAAGGGGCGAGTGCAAGGCCCCGGACCATTTTAGCTCCCAGGCCTCATTTATAAAAGTTAGGCCCGACTCTCGCCCAAACTCTGCGTCCATGATGTGGGAGCGGGCGAGGGTGGCAGGAGGCCGCTGCCGGAGACGCACTGGCAAAGGTGGGTCGGGGGAGGTGGGGAATTGCCCCAGCCTGTTACCCGGAGGTTGGAAAACAATCAGCGTACTTTGATTGGAGAGGAACGCCGATTGGTTGCCTGTATTTCTGCAAACCAATATCGGAGCATATACGGCCCGGAATTTTTAAGAATGAAAGTTTGACAAATGTTTATATTGAAAGATGCAAGTAAAATTTACTGCCCAGATATGTCCAACATTCAGACTTATTGTCACACAGCGCAAGTTCAAGGCAGCAGTTTGGTTTCTACTTTAGACACTCGTATTTTGTATACAGCTTCAAAGTGCTGGTGGTGGCGGGGAGGGTGGGGGTAGGTGGCTTTGTGCAAGCAGATGTTTAAATTGCAAGGCTCCGCTGCCGATGCGGAGCTTTGTTAGATGTGAACGAGGGTCGGAGGTAGAGCTACAACACGGTATCACTGATTCTAAGCCCTGCATGCAGGTCTAGTGAGGCTCCTGGCCTGCAGCAATTTCCGCTTCTTAATCCCATGAAACATCAAGTGACCAAAACCCTTTGAACTAGAATTAAAGTAAATTCGTATCCAAGTGGTGATTTGACTTCCAACATGTAATATTTTTTAAAGGCACTATATTGTATGCAAGAGAAGACTGAATGAAATGAAAGTGGCAGTTGTAATTCCCACGTAGAGGTTCAGCTTCAAATGGTTTGACATTCAGTTGTAATTGGAGCCTTATAATAATTTGTCTTCACACGAGAAAAGGAGCTTTTCCCCCAGAGGAAGCATGGCCGCATCATTTCAGTATCTCATTGGTATCCCTGGGGACGGGGTGGGGGTGGAGAGGTGGCAGGAGAGGCGAGAGGCAAATGTAGTTAGAATGTTTGTAAAATATTATGTGTTTGGGGAAAGGGGATCAAGGGATCTATCTGTAAGATGTACACATAGAAGCTCAGTGTGACTCTGCTCGAGTGGGGTTGTATGTAGTAAATGTCCAGCTGTGATAGCGAAGCATATGGCTAATCTACCTCCCCCCCCGCCTCCATTCCACGCAACACTGGAATGTTCATCCCACAACCTTACATTTTGATAAAAACCAGCTTGATTGAGCATGGTGCAAGTGCTGAGTGTCAACCCAAGAAAATTACAAGTACATGTGTCAAACTACTTGGGAGCCACACTACATTAACAGGCAGATAAATCTTCCACAGGACGTGTTGGAATTAATAACCATCAGCGAGGGAGTACATCTTTCCATGGTCTTAATATCGGACAAAATATTTGTTCTGTTTCTGATAATACAAGACACTGATTCGTTAGGATTAAAAAAGTGCCCGAGGCTATGACGGCTAATTAAACTTCTCAAGCCTTGCAAACTTATTCCACTGGAATGCATCACCCTCAAGCCTCAAAGTGGCAGTTTGTAGCTAACTCCATGTGTGTGCTAATCCTTAGTGTTTTTAAAAAAAAAAAAGTTTTCGTTAATAGTTGGTATTATTTTAACCCTTAGGCTGCTGAGGAAACATCAATCTCTCTGGCTGAACTGTTTTTGTTTGTTTTTATCTCGCGCAGTGTGACACTGAAATATGAATATTCACCTTTACAGCAATGAAGTGACTCAAACATCAGGAATCGCTTTATTATTGACCTATTATCTCAAACCTGTCAAAGCACTTACTGCAAAACTTTGCTCCTGTTCTCTCCTCTTCCCAGTCCTTTTTTTTTACTTTGCTTTAACATTCATCTTACTCTTTTTCTGTATGTTTCAACAAATCTATTTATGGTAACACTTTCATTCCGACGTTTTAAATATTTTAAATGTTTAACTTGCCTTTCCGCTTCCCCGCTCTCACTGTCCACTTTGGAGGTGACACTTTTTTTTAATATAAAGGATTTTCATTGGTGGAGAGGTTGTTTTGTTATATTGGTTATCCAGTCAGAGAAAAGCTAGTTTCAGAAAGACTAATGTGGCCGCATCATAGTATTTCCCCAAACTCGTTTGCTTTCAGTCTCATTCAGACAAAAGCATTTGCGAAAATTGAATTTAAAGAAAGAATCATTTGGCCAAAGCATGCCATTCAAATTTTGGGAATTGGCAACAAAAGTTTCTGCTGCCTACCTATTAGAATAGTTTTTCAATTGTAATAGAAGATTCTCAAATGTGAAACAGTGTTAATCCACAGTCTCGCCCCTCCCTATCTCTGTTAACTGGCGGACAATTGGTTTAGCCATTCACTGCCAGATCTGGCTGGACCACATAAAGCACTATCGGGTCTGCCAAAATTGCTCACTATTCCAGAATCATTCTGGAATGCAAAGATAAACCCCGGCTCCTATTCTCTACTGCTAACCGTCTTCTTAAACCCCTCTCCCCTGTCTCCTCCACCCTCACCTCCGATAACAAGTGTGAGGAGCTCATGGACTTCTTTGTCTCTAAGATTGAGACCATCCGTTCAGCTGCCTCTGCCACTTCCCTTCCTTCCCCATGCCCACCGGGCCAAACTTCCTCTAGGGTTCCCCCCTGCCCTAGCCCTGAACTCACATCTTTCTCCAGTTTCTCTCCGATCTCCCCTCATGACCTCTCTGCGCTCATCTTGTCCATGAGACCCACCTCCTGCTCCCTCGACCCTATTCCCACCAAACTGCTGACCACCCAACTTCCTTTTCTGGCTCCCATGTTAGCTGATATTCTTAACGGTTCTCTCTCCTCAGGTACTGTCCCCGTCTCCCTCAAATCTGCTGTCATCACCCCCTCTCCTCAAAAAAAAACCTTGATCCCTCCGTCCTTGCAAACTACCGCCCCATTTCCAACCTCCCTTTCCTCTCAAGTCCTTGAACGTGTTGTCGCCTCCCAAATCCGTGCCCATCTTTCCCGCAATTCTATGTTTGAATCCCTCCAATCAGGTTTCCGCTCCTGCCACAGTACCGAAACGGCTCTCATCAAAGTCACAAATGACATCCTTTGTGACTGTGACAAAGGTAAACTATCCCTCCTCGTCCTTCTTGACTTGTCTGCAGCCTTTGACACAGTTGATCACTCCATCCTTCTCCAACGCCTCTCCACCGTCGTCCAGCAGGGGGGGACTGCACTCGCCTGGTTCCATTCTTATCTATCTAATCGTAACCAGAGAATCACCTGCAACGGCTTCTCTTCCTGCTCCCGCATCGTTACCTCTGGTGTCCCCCAAAGATCTATCCTTGGGCCCCTCCTATTTCTCATCTACATGTTGCCCCTTGGAGACATCATCCGAAAACACAGCGCCAGTTTGATACCCAGCTCTACCTCACTACCTCTTCTCTCGACCCCTCCACGGTGTCTAAATTGTCAGACTGCTTGTCCGACATAAAGTTCTGGATGAGCAAAAATTTTCTCCAATTAAATATTGGGAAGACCGAAGCCATTGTTTTCAGTCCCCGCCACAAACTCCGTTCCTTAGCCACTGACTCCATCCCTCTCCCAAACCTCTGTTTGAGGCTGAACCACACTGTTTGCCACCTTGGTGTCATATTTGACCCTGAAATGAGCTTCCGACCACATATCCGCAGCATAACAAAGACCATCTACTTCCACCTCCGTAACATCGCCCGTCTCCGCCCTTGCCTCAGCTCACCCGCTGCTGAAACCCTCATCCATGCCTTTGTTACCTCTAGACTTGACTATTCCAACGCACTCCTGGCTGGCCTCCCACGTTCCACCCTATGTAAACTTGAGGTGATCCAAAACTCGGCTGCCCGCGTCCTAACTCGCACCAAGTCCTGTTCACCCATCACCCCTCTGCTCGCTGACCTACATTGGCTCCCGGTTAAGCAGCGCCTCGATTTCAAAATTCTCATCCTTGTTTTAAATCCCTCTATGGCCTCGTCCCTTCCTATCTCTGTAATCTCCTTCAGCCCCACAACCCCCCAAGATATCTGCGCTCCTCTAATTCTGCCCTCTTGAGCATCCCTGATTATAATCGCTCAACCTTTGGTGGCCATGGTCCTAAGCTCTGGAATTCCCTCCCTAAACCTCTCCACCTCTCTACCTCTCCTCCTTTAAGACACTTCTTAAAACCTACCTCTGTGACTACCTGTTCTAATATCTCTTTATGTGGCTCGGTGTCAATTTTTTGTCTGATTACGCTCCTGTGAAGCGCCTTAGGGTCGTTTTACTACATTAAAGGCGGTATATAAATGCAAGATGCTGTTGTTGCTGTCATTTGATCCTTTTGTATGATTTCTACACTTATTTCACAACACTTTAGACAGATAGGGACTCCAGGGCCCGAGCTGAGGTTTGCTAGCGTGGGTTAGAGATAGGAGAGGTAGGGTTTCTAATATTGTAGATTCTGAACTTCCACGCTCACGTTGAGTGAAGCCCCAGGCTGGGACCAGAGTCTCGCAATTTCTGCCTGAGAATCTGGGTAAATCCAATAAAATAAGAATTTGCAACGAAGCTTATTCTGTTAAACCGGAGGAATAAAAGGACTATAGATAACAAATGGAGTTTAGTTTTGATCTCCATTCGCTTAAGACAGACTGCCCCTCATTTGACATTTGCCTAAATCAAATTCGCTGCGCAGATTTAAAACAAAATGACATCAGTTGTAAAATTCCACTGGAGCTACTCAAGGAACGTATTTCATTTGCATGAAACTGTTCTTTCACTGAGTGACAAACTGGCTTCACTCCATTTATGAGTCAGTACAGTAATCTTAAGATCGCCCTGCCTTTCTCGTTCTTAGGGTGCCTATATAGAATCACAGAATGACACAGCACAGAAGGAGGCCATTTGGCCAATAGCTCCTGTGCCGGCTCTTTGGTCGAGCTATCCAATTAGTCCCACTCCCCTGCTATTTCCCCATAGCCCTGTAATTTTTTTCCCCTTCAAGTATTTATCCATTTCCCATTTGAAAGTTACTATTGAATCTGCTTCCGCTGCTCTTTCAGGCGGGGCGTTCCAGATATTTTTTTTTTTGCTATTGATTTTTCAGATGTTCTTTGTTCTTATTGCCCGCTTTGCTGAAGATGTTGATTCCTTCCCGTGGCAATCCTCCTGTACTTCATCCAAGTGGCCCTTCTAAATCTGTGAACCGAAGCAGTGAATGTTGGTTGTCAGCCAGTGGCTCAGTTGGTAGCACACTCGCCTCTGAGTCAGAAGGTTGTGGGTTCAAGTCCCACTCCAGAGACTTGAGCACAAAAATCTAGGCTGACACTCCAGTGCAGTACTGAGGGACTGCTGCACTGCCGGAGGTACTGTTTTTCAGATGAGACTTTAAACCGAGGTCCCCTGTCTGCCCTCTCAGGATGTAAAAGATCCCATGGCACTTTTAAGAAGAAGAGCAGGGGAGTTATCCCCGGTGTCCTGACCAATATTTATCCCTCAATCCACATCACTAAAACAGATTATCTGGTCATTATCACATTGCTGTTTGTGGGAGCTTGCTGTGCGCAACTTAGCTGCCGCGCTTCCTACATTACAACAGTGACTACACTTCAGAAAAGTACTTCATTGGCTGTAAAGTGCTTTGGGACGTCCGGTGGTCGTGAAAAGCCCTATATAAATGCAAGTCTTTCTTTCTTTCTGTATGATTGTGGTGGGCATCAGAACCAAAGCCCATTCTCACTTGATGTCCACTAGGCTTTTTCAGCATGAAAGTGGTGGAAATTTTGAATTGGCTTCCAGACTGGATCCAAGCCTTGATTTTTGGGTTACTCTATGGACAGCTTTCTCGTGTGAGGAGAACCTGAAATGACTTGTGCCCATGGGAGAAAATTCAACAATTTAAAAACAATGGGGTTGAATTTATTTTGGGAGTTGTCCTGATCATCTGGCATAACTTTGGTATTAGATCCGTGGAAACCCTGGAGAAATGTCGTAAACACAGTTTATGTGCTGCCCTTGTCCAGGCCAAGGAGTGCCTCAATATGGTGGACTGAGTCATTAACATGGCCTTTTCCCCCTTTGGGAGGAGATTGTACCAGGAAATGGGAGCGTGAACAGAAGCACAACTTCGGGCCTGGCCACTGGTCTTGGAGCTTCTGGTCCCAGAAAATTCACATGGTCCTTCTATGAGGCACCTGCAGAAATTCAACCCTGATATTCCCCATAATGGAAGAGACTTGTACTTCATTCTTTCTTAAATTATATATAGAGGGGGAGGAGGAGGATCCTGAAACACTTCACTGCAATCGGATTTTTTATTGTTTATATGAAGAAGAGTGACATCCTAGAGAGGTCTAATATAATCTGTTAAATACAGCTACTGCAGAAATAGGAAGTCGTTGAGATGACTTCGGATATCTTCATTATGCTCCTTCAAATTCACTCCGTGTCTGCCAGTAGTTTACAGCGACAGGAAGGCAGCGTGAATGCTTACACTGAATTTATAGAAGGGACACTGGCAAAATACATATCCAGTAGTAATACTGCCATTGCTCTGAATGGCCCTGAATTTCCGATCGGAGGCTTCCTGCGTGCGGATGCATCCGACCGGAAAAAACCTACGCACCTACCTGCTGGCTCCGTAGGTCCCGACACTTCCGATCCTGGGCCTCTCCTGGTCCACGCGCACAGAGGCCCAGGTATCCCAGGGGCGCAGGCAGTTCACAAGCGTCCCTGGGATCACGTGGGCCATGGGGAGCCAATCAAAGAAGGGAATCCCCCTGCACACTTTTGACAGGTCTCTCCGCATAGATCTGTCAAAAGTATGAATGGGGATCACTTAAAAAAGTTAAACATTAAATAATTTTTTTTAAATCATGTATTTAAAATTAGTTAAAAATTACATTAAATTAAATATTTTAAACAAATTTAATTTTTTGAAAAAAATAATTAAAGTTTTTTACGGGGCTAAAAATAAACTTACCTTTTTGTAAAAGTATTTTTAAATGATAAATGAGTGAAAATGTTTTATTTTTTTATTTTTTTAAACTCTTATGCTGGTAAAAGCAGGCCGTACGCACCTCATACGCACCCATGGGGATCGGAATATCCGGCCCATTGTTTAATCACACATACCCTCTCTGTGCGCAAGAGCCTCCAGTGGTTATGTAGTTTGCTGTATAGGCTACTCTAGGGCACCCTCTGCTGTTATGACCCCGGTTGATTTTCCGTACCCCAACCTCCCCCCCACCCCCCCCCCCCCTCCCCCGCTGCCCCACCCCTATTCCTAGTCGAGGGATGCTGAGGCAATTGTAGCTCCCTTACCCTGGGTAAGATCAACTAACTAAGCGCAGCACAGGGTTCGACTCTGGGACTTTCCTAGTAGAATGACAAATTGTTACGTTGCACCCAATGTTCCTGCTAAGGTGCGTGCGTCCGCACAGTCATCTGAAAGGTCCCGCGCAGGCCGCTCACCGGCTTTTACACTGTAAATACCGCGCACGCGCAGAAATTTAAACGAGCCACACATTACAAGAAACAGGCTGTGCAGAAGGAAGCGTAGATTACAGGGAAAATTAGTTGCAAGATATATTGATATCAATAGCAGTTCACATTGTACTTGCATGGCCCTTCTATGAGGCACCTGTAGTCCCAATATACTGTGTCATTACTGTTTGTTAAAAAGCCTTTCAACTTTTAGTTGATGATTCAGCTCCACTGTTATAATTGGAGCATAAAGTCTGTGTGTGGGGGATGGGGGGGTGCGGGGGAAAGTGCGTCATCTTGCTGGCTGTGTACACAGCAGATTTGTAATGTTGTAGCTGGTGCATATTTGTAGTGTTTAGTCTATATAAGGCTATGAATAGGTGCTGTGAAGGTTGAATCTGCTGGTTCAGATATTTCGGCTCTAGGTATGTATGGGCTGCCTGTCTAGCAGTAAAGTAACGTGCTACAAACCTAATTAATTGTCTTTTGCCTTTCGACCACAGTTCCTATTCCGATTGAAGTGCTGCTGTTCAGTGCCAGGAATTCCATTGGGGGGAAGGAGGGAAAAAAAAAACCCAGCAGTCTTGTTTTGCTCACTGACTGTTCAGGAACGATGGGTGTATTTTTGGGGCCATTTCTGTACTCGGTTAATGTTTGTTCCCAGAAAACAAAAGAGAAAATAAAAGAAATCCTTCCTACAGGAGAAACTCAGTGTGTGGCACTGGCCTCTGCTCGACCATGCCCTGTTGCCAACAAGTTGACTTGTGAGAAAGGATTGCTGTGGAAAAACCAGCTGACTCGCCCTCACTGAATCAACCAGCCACACAGTCTAAAGTGATTTAGTTGTAACCATGACAAAGCACACCAAATAAAGTTACAGTGGGAATGCTCCCATTCCGAGTTCTGTCCAAGTACTTTGCAATTCATTCTGTTGTTTTAAAAAGTGACTTAAAGGTGCAGCACCAGACTTCAAAGTTGTGGGGAGAGCGTGTTCTCTCTACTTGTAGTTGCACCACTGGTCTGTTTCAGTTGGTAGAGATTACATGTGCCATTTTTGCCTGTTACGGACAGTTTGAATTTATCAAAAGTGGACAGAGAAACGAGGCAGCTCTCCGATGTCCTGCTGCTGCGGCACCGAGGAGTTCCTCGCTGATTGTCCTGCTCAGTGTGGGAGATATTTTCGCATCAGTGATTGAATTACATAGAATGTACAGCACAGAAACGGACCACTCAGCCCAACTGGTGTTTATGTTCCACACGAGCCTCCTCCCGCCCCTCTTCATCTAACTCGATCAGCATAACCTTCTATTCCTTTCTCCCTCATGTGTTTATCTAGCTTCCACTCTGTTGCTCCATTCCCCGGTTAGATATTTTTGGAAAAGTTGTGTTACAGCCAGTGTTCCCTGTAAGGTGTGCAGCCACAGTATTTTGAATGGCCTGCACAGCCTCTTAAAGGGGCCACGCAGGGCCAAAAAAAATTACAGGGAACATAGTCTGCAGCTAATCACCATATTAAGAGCCCACAAATCAATTTTAAAAAGTTTCCACTTCTGATTTTCCTCCAAACTGCACTTTTTAAAAATTGTACTTGGATTTTAGTATTTTTTTAATTGAAATCATGATTGGTTAAAGTATTCACTGAAACAATTAATTATTTGGGGGTAATTATACTGCTGTAAGCTTTCATATTTTCCTCCTCTTAGCTCACTCAGTGGCAAATTATTTTTCTTCACTCTCCTAACTTTCTCTCCAATTCTCCTGCCTTAATATGGTGGGCTGGGTCATTAGTGTGGCCTGGTTGCACCTTCACTGCAGACATCTCTCCCCGAGAGAAGCTTGCACCAGGAAATGGGAGTGGGAACAAGAGAAAGAATAAAAGAAAGACTTGCATTTATATTGAGCCTTTCACGACCACCGGACGTCTCAAAGTGCTCTACAGCCAATGAAGTACTTTTTGAAGTGTAGTCACTGTTGTAATGTAGGAAACGCGGCAGCCAATTTGCACACAGCAAGCTCCCACAAACAGCAATGTGATAATGACCAGATAAACTGTTTTTTTTTTTGGTTATGTTGTTTGAGGGATAAATATTGGCCAGGACACCGGGCATAACTCCCCTGCTCTTCTTCGAAATAGTGGCCGCGAGATCTTTTACGTCCACCTGAGAGAGAGCAGACGGGGCCTCGGCTTAACGTCTCATCTGAAAGACGGCACCTCCGACAGTGCAGAACTGCAGGCCTGGCCACTGGCCTAGGGGCTCCTGGTCCCAAAAAACGATGCTGGGAAAATAAAAGGGGGCACCTTACCTGCTGACCTTTCTTCTCCTTACTGCCTGGGACCCCTTAGACCTTCGTGTCATGAGGGGAGTCTCGGCACAAAGCACCAATAGAAATGGAGCTTTCTAGTCTGGGTGGCCCAGCGAGTGCACTTTACTCACTGAGCCATCCAGGGAGTCTCGATCATGAAAGATTTTAGATGAGTCTGCGATGCGCTGCTTTGGCAGTTTTGTTCCTCGCAGAAACATGGCCATTTCTTGCACTAAGTGCCATTTGCTGATGTGGATAATTTTTGAACACTGAGCTGTGTGTTTGGCCATTTGAGATGAATGCTCAGATTGTTAGAGGCTGATTACTTCACAGTTTGGAGAGAATTTGTTTTCTGTTCAGATACGAGGCATCCAAGTCCCTTTTACCACAGTGACTAAGAATTCCCTTACACACTTGACCATTGCAGAGGTGTTCCTTTTACGAGTCTCGATTCCTTTGTCAGCAATGAATGGAAATTTTGTCGCTACTTGTCGATGCTGGAATTTAATTTGTTTTCTTGTATGAAACTACGGTTTGGTTAGTGTGCCTCTTATCAACAGTAATCTTGGATTATAGTCCTGTGTGTGTACAGCCTCACAGTACGAGGGACCGGGCTCCTTTTTACAGAAACAAGCCAGAGGTTAACCACCCACCGTGCATTTCCCTTTGAAAACAATGAGGCTCTAAATAGGCAATAAATCTTCTGAAGGGTCTGCTTTAGAAATGACAGAGTCGGGTTTAACAGTTTCTATGCCCCTTACTGTGTTTAAAAAAGAAATACAAAAACATACAAACTTGGCATAATGTCCCGGATTTTGCAGTCAGTGGCGAAGGAACGGCGCTCGCTGTTCATTACGCTTACAGCTGCCCGCAGACTTTTTGCGGGTTTTTGAGTGGCAACTTACTGTCACTGGAGAGCCTTTCCAGCATGGCGCCCTCTACAGGGGATCTAGGGTGTATGTGAGCAGGGAAAGCAACAGTACGTCTCTTCAACCAATCAGGTTGAAGAATCCTCACTGCGACACGCAGAATATAAACCAGGAAATATAAATTAGAATATTTAATTCATTGTAAAATCATGTACAGAAAGCGAAATAAAGAGAGGGAAAGAAAGATGGGATTAAGAGAGATAAGAGACCGAAAGAAAAAGTTAAAAAAAAATTTTTTTAATTTTTAAAATCTCCAACAATAATTAGAATCTGAAGGAATGAGACTCCACACTTGTAAAATTAAATTTTCAGGGCCAGAGAGGTTGTTTGGCAGTAATTAAGACTTTTCACACTGTTAAAAATTCACTTTGACCTTAATGCACCAGCCCTAACTTTTTCTGGCTTTATTAGTGGGTAACAAGTGGGCAAGTACAGCAACTTCACGCCCTTACATGGATTTCAATGCCGAGTCTATCAGCGAGGTACCGATGGAGCGCAGCTTGTGGAGGAGCAGAGCAACTCAGGACAGCAACCTCCGGATTTCCGCGTTTAACTGCACATGTGCGGTCGCCGGAAGTTGCTGTCCGATTTACTCCATAATAACAGCGAGTGCTGATGGCCTCACCATTATTATCACCGCAAAATCCAGGCCATTAATACAACACGTGCAATTAACTTTGCTTTTAATTCCTTCCCTTCCCTCTGGCATCATTTGTAGATGCAGCCGGCGATTAGGTACATGGGGAGGGAGTCCTGTGGATGTCTCCCTTCTGCATTGGTTCAAACTAGGATTCCAGAAGGTCTGCACGGGCAGTAGATTTCTGTCCTTCTATGATCAGATCTCCGAAGTATTCTATTTACTAGCTGACTTACAAGCATGCTATTTCTATTGCTGCATACTAATTAAAAAAAAAACACATTTTCTGCAGTGATATTACTGTTTTTTTCTTTGAAGTAGCAAACACTGCTTTCTGGAAGTCAGTTCGGATATGCGGGGGGAGGGGGCGTGGGGGAGGGAGTGGGGGGTCTCGGGAAATGCGTGAATATTTGCAGAGGATCCCAGGAATGTGATAATATTTGCATGCGGTCCCCACACAAGGTCAGGTTGTGTAGTGCACCAATCCCAAAGGTGCAATAAAACGCCATTGATTGTGCAGCAGTGTGGAAGATGGTACCGGGGACGGGTAGATGTTATGATTTAGTGCTCCTGGTGCAGAGCTTCACACAACAGTAGCACATGTTGAGTATTCGGGTGCAGAGGTCAACTTGCAACATGCATAAATTTTCCAGTTATTAAGATTAATGGATGGATGGTCATGGAGGCCCCACAATGGGGCACTGACCTCCACACCTGAATTCCTGATCTATGTTCTGCACCAGGAGTGTTGAGTTGGTAAAGTGTTGCTACATCTTGTACCCACTGACTATGAATGGACGGAAACTAGCGCAGTTCATGTATGTGGTTAATTGCACAACACAAGCTCATAGATTCTGGACTTCCAGGCACACGATCTTCAAAGCCTCCCCTTCCAAATGTTGAAATCTACGCTGTTTTCCCACAGCACTTGAATATTAGCCCAAACTTTGCTGTCACAGTAACAGTGAGGCCAACAGCGTTATTTGCGCGCAAGTGCCACAGCAGCTTCAGGCGAGGGCAGATGCGCGATTAAAAGCAGGAATCGAGAAGTTGCTGTCGGAGATGCGCCGCTCTGCCGTCAGCTTTGCGAAAACGGCATCTCGCTGTCTGCCTCCCTATTCAAATGCACTGATCGGCGTGAAGGTCCTGTACTTGCACCGTAGATACCAAGTAAACTCGCCACAGATAGTCAAGTCATTTCAAGTCTAAGTACCCTTCTAACGACGTGATAAATGTTAATTACTGCCATAAACCTCTCTGGCCCTGAAAATTAACTATTACAAATGTGGAGTCTCATTCCTTCAGATTTTAATTGTTGGGAGATTTAAAAATAATTCTATTTTCACTTTTTCTTTCTGTCTCTTAATCCAATCTTTCTTTCCCTCAGTTTATTTCTCTTTCTGTACCTGACTTGACATTGAATTCACCCACTCTAACTTAAACTTCCATTTTCAGACGTTGCGCTGTTAATTTCACAGTCCTTCAATCTGACTGGCTAAGGAGATACACAGTTGCTTTCCCTGCTCGCTCGGATCCCAAATGCCCTGAAGAGGGCGCTGCGCTGTTTCCATCTTCCAGTTCCACCAATCGCCATGCACAATATCGTCGACATTAAATGGGCGGCATTCGTTGGCCTGACACAGTAAACGTTGGGCCAATGATAGCAGTGCCACTCCAGGACTCTGCCATTTTTCCTCCAGTCAAAAACCAGCATTTTCGCTGCCTCCAGGACTTTTTATGCAAAATGGCTGTGCCCGGACAGCAAGTCATGTGATAAGTGTAAATTGTTTTTGGAGTATTGCAGGTGTGCTCCTCCCAACCCCACATTTAAAGAACGTGGATCGCTGCCAACCACCATCCACCCTGCCATCACCACTACCTCCCCCATCCCCTCACAAACACTGGTACATCCCAAAACAGTCGGCCACCCCTGGCTCCGTGGAAATGAGGCGTGAGGCCCAATATTGTGGACACCTTGGGCCTCATCATTGAGGCGCAGGGATTTGCCCCGCTGCCCCCAGTTCTACCAAATGGGCACGCCCGAATTTCTAGGCCAATGTTTCAGCTTGAAATAATGATCAAAATAACAATGAAAACTATTAAGGTAAGAACCAGATTCTTTTTTAACAAAGGAAGTATTTCTTTCGGTGGATGTGATGATCAAAATCAACGATGAAGAGAGTATGACTAAGTTTGCTAATGCGGAGCGAAGTGCCATACAACTGATTTTAGGAGCTTTAAATTGCCTACTAAAAGATAACAAAGATACTCTCTCGCACACTGCCAGATGCTCTCTCGTGTCCTGTTTACACTTGTGCTGGACATTCATGTTTGTTGTGGATTAGCAGTAGAATTGGAACTGCTGGTCCAGCATAAACACTGGCGAGTTATCTACTCGATTTGGATTTCCGAGCTGGCTGTGAAGTAGGAGAGTTGCATCAGGCCAGTATAAATAATCTTCCTGGCCTGTGATTTTAGCTGGCAATCACAAACCTGAGAGCTGACTGCAAATAACAAATCGAAGGTGTGCGGTTTTCTGCCATGTACTTGAGGCATCCGCTCACCCCAAAAATATAAACATGGCTAAAAGTAGCAAGCTGTAGTTGTTACAAGGATTAGAGGGAACAACAAGTGCAATCAATATATTCTTTTTCTCTCCTCTTTCTTAGGCTCCTTTCCATGTATTTTCCCCAGTCCTGGCCAATATTTATCCCTCAACTAATATCAGTTTAAAAAAAAAACCCACAGAGTATCTGGTCATTATCACATTGCTGTTTGTGGGAGCTTGCTGTGCACAAATTGGTTGCCTCGTCTCCTACATTACAACAGTGACTACACTTCAAAAGTACTTTGTTAGCTGTAAAGTGCTTCGGGACATCCTGAGGTTATGAAAGGCGCTGTATAAATGCAAGACTTTATTTCTTTTTGCTTACCTGTTCATATGAAATTCTGTTGCTATTTCGATGAAGATAATGTTTAAAATAATATTTGAAGGGTCCAATCTCGAGGCATTTCTGCCTGCACAGCAAGGAGCAAGAGGCAGCTATGGAGACAGAGCTATCTGGCATTCACAGCAGCAGTAGTATTGCTGTGGATGCTAGGATAGACCAGCCTCCATCGTGTTCTCTTGCATCGTTACGAGAAAGCAAGGGAAATGCTGGGAATTACCAGCACAGTCCTTAGACACAGTGGGAGCCTGGAATTCTCAGTGTGGAAGGTCGGGAGACTTGTTATCTCCTGTGAGACTCGTGACAAATGCAGGCAAGTTGGCCAGCCTGACTCTGTATATGTATCAGCCAAATAGTATATCTCCCAGTGGGTTAGGTTGGAATTCCCCCCATGGAATGGGATAATACATTCAATGGAAAGTTTCTGATGGGTGTGGATGAATAGCGAGATCTAGGAATTCAGATATGTAATTCTCTGAACTGTTCAAACACAAAATGCTGCTGGCTTTTTTTATCAGTCAGGATATGGCTTACAAGAGTAAAGAAGTAAATTAATAAACAAACCATTGGTGAGGCCAGAGTTAAGAGTACTGTTGTAGATTTGGGTAGCTTACTATAGAGAGGACATTAAAGCCATAGATACCATACAGTGTAGATTCCCAGGGATGGGAAACTATATTTAGGAGGAGAGCCTTGAGATTCTGGGACTATTTCCATTAGAGCAGGGAAGACTAAGAGGAGATTTAGTATGTTTTTTAAATTATGAAGGGTTTTGATAGAGTGAATGGGGAAAGATTATTTCCTTCGGTTGAGGAGACAGTGACAAAGGGTCATCATTTAAAATTGTCACTGAGAGAGCGAGGACAGAGGTTAAGAGAAATTTCTTTACACAATTTGTGACTGCATGTAATGCTTTACTACAGGGAGTAGTTGAGACAGAGACCTTTGCATCTTTTTAAGGGTAAATTGGATAAGTATTTGAAGCAAAGGAAGATAAAGGGGCTATGGTGTGACAGCAAGGCAGTGGCAGCATGGTACAATGGACCGAATGGCTCCCATCTGATCTCTAAACATCTACGGTTGTAAGTGACAGTTTGAAGAATGGTAGTGAATATTTAGAGTGGTAGTGAGCAATGTTACCTGTAACTTTTTGGGGTGTGTGGCCCCTTTAAGTGGTTGCATGGCCCATTCAAATCTTCGAGCTTGCGCGATTATTCCAATTGAAAAGCCGGCGGGGCAGCCTGCGCGGGAGCTCCAGACTGCTGCGCAACCACGCAGCTTAACGGGAACATTGGTAGTGAGTATCTGGGGTGTAGTGGTGGGGATTGTGGAGCGTTGGTAGATTGGACAAACGGTCACGGTTTGAAATAAGTCCATAAATGAAGAGTAGACTTCGATGGAGGAATAGATATGGAGTTGTGGAGAGCTGGCAGGGTTTAAAGGGACAGAAGGTAAGAGCCATTTAAAGTAGCAATATATCAACCTGATAGCATCTTGAAGGAACTGAAAACTGCAATCCAGATTCAAATTCCGTAGAGAGTGCAAAATAGAGCATGAAGAAAGTGCAAAGAAAGAACTGCATTAAAAGAATGATCTAGAAGTGAGAATACATTGCGAAATAGGAAACTAAGGGCTGTTAACACCTAGAAATGAGCAACTAACACTAATGATTGCAGATTGAAGTACCTTACTATTGTTAAGTGCAGGAGGGGAATAGAGAAGGAAGTTAAAAGTTTAGAGGTAAATTATTTTTTATCATGCTATATTATCCTTTGTAAGGCGATATTTCACTTAGAAATGTGAAAAATCATTAGTTACTCCCAAGAGGTAGTTGACAGAAAAGGCTATTCCCCCAACCCACTCCATTGTCCAGAAATACCTCCCTGCTCCTTGTCTCTGATGAATGCTCCAAAGACTGAGAGAGCGATACTAGAGTGTGGAGAGAGAGAGAGAGGGCTGAAGCAGAAAGAGGCAGCCATAGAGCAGTATAGGGAGAAAGACTGGAATGGATAGAGGTAATCTAGGGGAGAAGAGGAATGGGGCTAAAGCAGCCATAGAGAGAGGTCAGGCCTGAAGTGAGCAGAGAAGGGAATAAATTTAGGGGGGGGGGGGGGGGGAAACAATGGAGGAGCAGTGTTGATTTTCCAAATTATATTGTATTCATTAAAAAGGAGGAATCTGGGCTCCCCTATAGTTCAGTAGATCATTGCACTGCCTGGGTGTGGTACTGAGCTAAACAGGCCAGAAAAGCTCTGGAAATCTGGTTTGTGCTGCCTTAATTGAGCTCAGCTGGGAAAACTGTAAGGACACAATAACTGGCCTCATTACTCTTTGGCTAGGAACGGAATTAAATAAGATAGATTTGCATTGCTAATTTTTTTTGGCAGTCGTCCCTGCTAGAATGTATGCAGATGTGGAGGTCAGGTGATAGCACAATATGGTTGCACTACAGTGCGCTCCCATTGCTTGAATAGCCCGTTGACACTGTCTAGGCTGACACAAGAAGAATGGCCATTTAGGCAAGTTACAGAAGGGTTGCTGGTGCTGTGGAACTGTGCCAAGCAGGAGTCATTGCCTTCAGGAAAAGACAATGGAAAAGTGAAGTAGCATAAAGGATCACCCAGATCGTGTGGGGTTGTGCATGTTATGTGACAGTGGCCTCTAACTAATGTGCAGAGCATTTAGTGTCTTTGTTTGGCTGCCTCTTTGAGTGAGAAGTAATGGGGGTAATTTTCACCTTCACCAACTCGACGTCAATCTGGCGGAGCAGATCATCTCAACTGGGGAAAAATGAATGTTCTTCCGATTAGAAAAGTTTTGAGAGTTTTCTAGAATGTATCAGAACTGCCTCAGTTTCAGGTCTATTTAACTTTTCAACTTGGTTTGCGCTCGCCTATAATGGATTGTGTTACCTGGGCCTACGGAGACTGGAAATGAGTTAGCAAAAAAATAAACGCCAGCAAACCAATATCCTGTGGGGAAATTGCAGTGCATGTTCAGAACAAGACCATCGGTGCATCAGTTTTAGCTAGACTACCCTGAATCATGACATAGCAGGCGGATGGGTTTTTGACAATACCGAGTATATTCGAAACACATTAATAAATTGTCTTATCTTTCACAGCTCTTCCACGTGGCTTATGTGCTCATCAAGTTTGCAAATTCTCCACGGCCAGACCTTTGGGTTCTTGAGCGATCTACAAACTTTGGAGAGACCTACTTCCCTTGGCAGTATTTTGCCTGTAAGTATAATCCCAGACAGTGTAGAGAAAGCCTTGTTATCAATTGTACTGTTGGAGTAGGCCAGGTGCAAACTGTCAGTCCAATAAATCTTGCAGGAATTGAACCAGCACTCACTGTATCGTAAGTAATACACTCGTAAAAAGCATGAGTTTCTCATCCCTTCGCGGCACATTGCCTCTTTGTTCAGCACCTGTTGACTTTGTACATGTTTTATATAATGTACTTTGGGTTAGAAATTGGCATGCATTGCGTCCATTTCTCGTGCATAAAACAGGTGCAAAGCATACCAATTTAGCAGTGAGGTGGCCTGCGCCCAATCTGAAGGCATTGGTCCCACTACTAAATTCGTGGGGCCCATTTATTTTTTGGGGCATCCCAAGCAGGCACCTAAAATGGACGTTAGGCCCCTTGAATATTTTTTCTTTCTTTCTCCTTTTATTCATTCACAAGATGTAGGTGTCACTGGTAAGGCTAGCATTTATTGCCCATTCCTAATTGAGCTGCCGCCTTGAACCGCTGGAGTCCGTGTGATGAAGGTTCTCCCACAGTGCTGTTAGGGATGGAGTTCTAGGATTTTGACCCAGCGACAATGAAGGAAAGGCGATATATTTCCAAGTCAGGATAGCGTGTGACTTGGAAGGGAACTTGGAGGTGGTGATGTTCTCATGCGCCTGCTGCCCTTGTCCTTCTAGGCGGTAGAGGTTGCGGCTTTGGGAGGTGCTGTCGAAGAAGCCTTGGCGAGTTGCAGCAGGACATCTTGTAGACACACTGCAGCCACGATGCGCTGGTGGTGGAGGGAGTGAATGTTTAAGGTGGTGGATGGGCTGCCAAACAAGCGGGCTGCTTTGTCTTGGATGGTGTCAAACATCTCCACTTCTGACCTTATGATGGAGGGAAGGTCATTGATGAAGCAGCTGAAGATGGTTGGGCCGAGGACACTGCCCTGAGGAACTCCTGCAGCGATGTCCTGGGGCTGAGATGATTGGCCCCCAACCACCACAACCACCTTCCTTTGTGCTAGGTATGACTCCAGCCAGTGGAGAGTTTTCCCTCTGATTCCCACTGACTTCAGTTTTACTAGGGCTCCTTGATGCCACACTCGGTCAAATGCTACCTTGATGTCAAGGGCAGTCACTCTCACTTCATGTAAATTAGGGGCCTAACACCTATTGAAGGATCCCTGTTCACAATGAGTCAGCAGTGAGTGGGACAGGCCTCGGGCCTGTAGTGCTCAGGATTCTTCAGCTGCCCTTGGCGACCACCAACAAATGGTAAGTTGTAAAACATACTATCAAAATTAGAAATCCTTCCTGTGGAGGCAGGAAAATTAGGAGTGCGATTGTCCCCTCCACCGTAGCCCACTCCAACCCCCCTCCCATAGGGTTGCCAACAATGTTCCCTTTAAGCTGCGCGGCGCACAGCGGGGGTCCCGTGCAGCCGGTGAGCCGGCTTTCAAATCGAAAAAACTGCGCACGCGCGGACTTTTGAATGGGCCCCGCAGCCCAAAACAAAATTAGGGGGAGCATTGGTCGCCAACCCTCCAGGACTGCCCTGGAGTCTCCAGGAATAAAATATTAATCTCCTGGACTCTGCTGCGAGCAACCCTGGAGTAAAGTCACAGAGGCATTGAAAAAGGTTATAGTTTTTGATTTCCTTTGAATGCTTTTGTTTATTACTTATTAAAAAAAATATTGGAGATGGGGAAAATGGCCGTTTGACTGACAGTCAAGAAGCATCCGATAAGGTAACGAAGAGTCTGTTCACTTTCCAGTTGGGAGGGGGCTGTGCCCCGAGGAAGGACGTGTTGGATGACCAGTGGCGGGAGAATGGGGGCGGGGTGATTGCAGGCAGTAGGTCATGTGATGAAAACTCCAGGAACACTCCCAGCCTGAGACGGCAGCCCGACCTTCCCCACAACGTACCTGAGGGCATCTGCCGGCGTCACGGTGGCTCGACATTGACGTCCGCTTCGCTGGCCAGCTGTCTGCGGACGTGCGGCAGACGTCTGCAGCTCGCCGGTCTAATTTAAATGAGGCCCAAGGCCCAATTTCAATCAGACTTCAGTCTACCTGTTGGTACATGGATCGTTCTCTGTGCCCAGTTTGTGCTGGTAGGCCTGCGTTACGCAGTCTCCTCCCCGTTAACTTTGCATCAGTTTTCTGTCATTAGGGTGGCCTTGTATTCTGCCTGCGGCACTACAATGATTAGGCGATTGTACAACTAGGGTTCCAAGCCCTCCCGCTTTGGGCAGGAGTCTACCGGAATGGACTCCGGGGCGCTGCTACTGGTGACCCTGGAGAAACAGTCCTGGTATGCCTGGTTCATGCACGCACAGTACGCTGACTGTCGTGGCTTGCAGCCAAACCCCGTTGCATGGCCTCTGCTGGTCTCCCCGTTATTCAGAAACACCGCTTCATTGCCAGTTGTGAGGATGAAAGCATGGGGACCAATTAAAATCGCCGGGAAACTTTGCAAATCCTGAGAGAGCATCTGGGGGAGGGAGAGAGAGCAACACGAACTGGGGAGGGATGGAGAAACACAAACTGGGGAGGGCAGGAGAGAGCAACAGAAACTGGGGGAGGGAGGGAGAGAGAGCAACACTAATGGGGGAGGGAGGAAGAAACACAAACTGGGGAGGGAGAGAGAGAGAAACACAAACTGGGGGAGGGAGGGAGAGAGAAACACAAACTGGGGGAGGGAGGGAGAGAGAAACACAAACTGGGGAAGAGAGAGAGAGAGAAACACAAACTGGGGGAGGGAGGGAGAGAGAAACACAAACTGGGGGAGGGAGGGAGAGAGAGAAACACAAACTGGGGAGGGAAGGAGAGAGAAACACAAACTGGGGGGGGAGAGAGAGAGAAACACAAACTGGGGGGGGAGAGAGAGACAAACTGGGGAGGAGAGAGAGAGAAACACAAACTGGGGGGGAGGAGAGAGAGAGAAACACAAACTGGGGAGGGAGAGAGAGAGAGAAACACAAACTGGGGAGGGAGGGGAAACTGGGGGGGGAGAGAGAGAGAGAAACACAAACTGGGGGAGGGAGAGAGAGAGAGAAACACAAACTGGGGGAGGGAGAGAGAGAGAGAAACACAAACTGGGGGAGGGAAGGAGAGAGAAACAAACTGGGGGGGGGGAGAGAGAGAGAGAAACACAAACTGGGGGAGGGAGGGAGAGAGAAACACAAACTGGGGAGGAGGGAGAGAGAAACACAAACTGGGGAGGAGGGAGAGAAACACAAACTGGGGAGGAGGGAGAGAGAGAGAAACACAAACTGGGGAGGGAGAGAGAGAGAGAGAAACACAAACTGGGGAGGAGGGAGAGAGAGAGAGAAACACAAACTGGGGAGGGAGAGAGAGAGAGAGAACACAAACTGGGGAGGGAGAGAGAGAGAGAAACACAAACTGGGGGAGGGAGAGAGAGAAACACAAACTGGGGGAGGGAGAGAGAGAGAGAAACACAAACTGGGGGTGGGAGAGAGAGAGAAACACAAACTGGGGAGAGAGGGAGGGAATGAGAGAAAAACAAACTGGGTGAGGGGGAGTTCATGTCAGCCTGTGATGTGAGCTGTTGTATAATGTATTTTGCTCTGGGAGTCAGGCAGCTTTGATGCTTTACTCTGAGGACTGAGCCACACCTGAAGAGACATGGCCCTCCTGAAGCTGGGCTCCAGTGGTGGGGTGTGGGAGTCAGGGAATTGAATTAGGTTTGATTTTGTTTTTATTTATTTTTATAACTTGCTGCGTATTGTAAAAAGCCATAAAATTGTGCGAAAACATTAGTTAGAAGTTACTTATGTCGATGGTGTTTTTGTTGAATCGGTATTTACTTGGTGTTTCTCATTTCGGTCGATACTGTAGAAACAACACAGCAGTAGTTTTTATTTAAACATTACTTATCCTTAAATCTTTCTATTCTTTTGTGTTCTTTGATTTATAAATTCTGTTATTCATCTCACTATAAAACAAGAGGACAAATTTTGTTCGGGGCTTTGTGATACGAGAACACTCGACTAAGGTCAATGCAATAACATTGGCAAAAAGTAGGCAAATGTCACATGATCAGATGTCATGTGCTTAAGAATCGCATGGGTGATGATGTGATCCAATGCCATGTGATCAAATGTCACATGACCAGATCTCCAGGAATACGTCAAACTAGAGTTGGCAACGCTATGTACAACCTGTGTGAATTATTAGCATTCTCCATCAAAACTGTCGTCATTCTTCTTCGGTGAGCTGACTATGGGTGTTAGCGGTAGATAGTAATATTAAAAAAGATATTAATTATTACAGTTCATTTCCGCTGTTCATTTTACACTAGCAAATTTTAGGTTATGTTGGTTCTGAACTAACCTTAGATTTACTGTGTAGATGCAAGAAATTGTGTGCATCAGTTCGGTAATGTGTTAATAAACCCTTCTGTGGAGCTTTTTTCATGTTCGGTCAAACATCAAGGCAGCTCATTCGCCTCCACATTGCCCACTGAATACCGTAATAAGGAATGGGGCAAGGATAGAGAGAAGAAAAAGAGGTTGTATTAGTATATAAAGGTCCTGTAGGACTTTCTCACTGATAGACCGCAGGATAAATGAGGCAAAAAGAAAATACTGCAGATGCTGGAAATCTGAAATAAAAGCAGAAAATGCTGGAGATAGTCAGCAGGTCAGGCAGCATCTGTGAAGAGAGAAACAGAGTTGACGTTTCAGGTCGATGACCTTTCGTCAGAACTGGAAAAAAGCAGGAAATGGAACAGATTTTTAAGCAAGTGTAGGAGCTGGGAAAGGGGGGAGGGGATGGGATGAAAGAACAAAAGGATCAATGGAGCTCATTCGCTGATTCAACGGATCATCCTCCGCCATTTCCGCCACCTTCAGCGTGATCCCACCACCAAACGCATCTTCCCCTCACCTTCCCTTTCAGCATTCCGAAGGGACCGCTCCCTCCGCGACACCCTGGTCCACTCCTCTATCACCCTCAACACCCCTTCCCCTTCGTCCGGCACCTTCCCGTGCAAGCGCAGGAGATGCAACACATGCCCTTATACCTCCCCCCTTCCCACTGTCCAGGGCCCCAAACACCCCTTCCAGGTGAAACAGCGTTTAACTTGTACTTCTTGCAATCTAGTATACTGTATTCGCTGCTCACGATGCGGTCTCCTCTACATTGGGGAGACCAAACACAGATTGGGTTTGTGGAACACCTCCGTTCTGTCCGTAAGGGGGACCCCGAGCTTCCGGTCGCCTGTCACTTTAATTCTCCGCTCCACTCCCACTCAGACCTCACCGTCCTCGGCCTCTTACACTGTTCCAATGAAGTTCAATGTAAGCTCGAGGAACAGCACCTCATCTTTCGATTAGGCACTTTACAGCCTTCTGGACTCAACATAGAGTTCAACAATTTCAGATCATAACCTCGGCCCCTATCATTTATATTTTTTTCCACACTTTTTGTTTGTGTTTTCTTTTCTTCTCTCCCACATGGCAGCTGTCTTTCATTCTACCAGCACAATTTACACTTCATCTAGAGCCATCCTTTGTTTCTTAACCTGTCCCATTACCATCTCCTTTTGCCTTGAATATCTCTTAATGTCTCTTAACCTCCCCTGCCTTCTATCCTATCACAGACCTTCCCTTTTGTTCTTTCATCCCCTCCCCCCTTTCCCAGCTCCTACACTTGCTTTAAAATCTATTTCATTTCCTGCTTTTTTCCAGTTCTGACGAAAGGTCATCGACCTGGAACGTTAACTCTGTTTCTCTCTTCACAGATGCTGCCTGACCTGCTGAGTATCTCCAGCATTTTCTGTTTTTATTTTAGTATAAATGAGACACATCTACTTCATCTGTCTGAATTTGTATGCTGAACAAAATGAAAGGAGCAGGTAGCAGTGAAATATACAAGTTTCCGATCAACAGCTGTGGCTCAGTGCGTAGCACACTCGCCTCTGAGTCAGAAGGTTGTTGGTTCAAGTCCCAGTCCAGTGCAGTGCTGAGGGAGTGCTGCACTGTCGGAGGTGCTGTCTTTCGGATGAGATGTTAAATCGAGGCCCTGCCTGCTCTCTCAGGTGGACATAAAAGATCCTATGGCACTATTTAAAAGAAGAGCAGGGGAGTTATCCCCGGTGTCCTGGCCAATATTTACCCCTCGATCAACATCACTAAAAACAGATTATCTGGTCATTATCACATTGCTGTTTGTGGGAGTTTGCTGTGCGCAAATTGGCGGCCACGTTTCCCACATTACAACAGTGACTACACTTCAAAAAGTACTTCATTGGCTATAAAGCGCTTTGAGACGTCCGGTGCTCGCGAAAGGCGTTATAAAAATGCAAGTCTTAGTCTTATTTAACATATTATCCCTGACTAGGCCAATGGCTTGGCCATTCTTTGCTTGTTTGTTGTACCTCATGTATGGCCCCACCAAATTGGGATTCAAATGACCATTAATGTAACAAGCGCATTTAACACCGTGGCGCTGGTTTTCATCACTCCATCTTTTTTGGTGGGATTGGGGCGATAGCGAGACAGAAATCGCCATAAAAACCTTACCAGCGACTTCCCGCCCGCTGCAGTTTTCAAGGGGGCCTTGAAATAGGTGGCAGGGATCTGTTTTTGGACATCAGAGTTCTCCGTACGTTACAGGACTCTGATTTAAATTCATTAATGAGGTTCCCTCCTATTTCCGAATGTAGGTATACTGCCACTTTTGCATTGCTGTGAGGCGATGTTAAACCACTATACACGCAGCCTTAGTTTGTCTAAAAAAGAAAAGTCACTCGAATTCTGCCGAGCAAACGGAGTGAAGTGGGCCTTCATGTCTCTTTGGGGCTCCTTGTTTATAATGCAGCACTGCCTCTAAATACACGGCTGGGATATCACATTTCCCATCTCCTGAGGTCGAGCTAGTAATAGCTGCACTGGGGTCCGTATCATGAATTTCAGCTCAGTGGACTGCCGGTAATCTTTGTCTGTGTGCATAGTTGAGAAATAAATTGGAGGAAAAAACTAAGTCTGGGTCATACAGCATTAATTTTTAAACTGATGAATTACTGCCAGTTGTTTGTTTTTAAACCTTCAATCATTTTAGAAAACTCTGGCTTGTACAAATGTTAACTGCATGATGCGAGGCAACAAATATTTCTCTTATCAAAAACAAAAGCTGTTAATATGGTAGGAAATTACGCTATTAAATGTTTCACTCATTTCCCGAGATTAGTTTGTTGTTTCTTATTCCCCCCCCCCGCCCGCCATCCCCTCCACTAAACCCAGGGGAGGTGACGTGATTATGGATTTGCAATCGCTCAGGCCAGTGAGATCTAAACATATATTATTGCTCATCTCCGCTACATACATTCCATGTGAAGCAGATCGCAAGCAATATGCCGCTGCCCTTGGGGGAAGAATTACATTTGTGTAGTGAAATCACTCACAATCCCATTCTTTTTTTTTGGTATGCATTTACACCAGAGCAATTCCCCACCCCTTCCCTGTGATGATGGTTATTCATGTGTTGCTTTGCTTGTGTGTGTGAATGCCGAGTGACAAGTTGTGTTGGAATGAAAGTCTTAATTTGCAGGTGCTAAACACTTGCATTTTATTTTACTTTTTGATATCGCCATAGTGACATGTTGTGTGCAAGGGCTTGAGGGCCAGTCTGCCCTGCGGTTGTAAAGGCCAGCCTGAAGCAACAGCAGTTGTACGCAATTGGACTTGAGGAAAGCAGAAGGGATGGTAGCCAAGGAGCAATCAAGATTTACAAAAAACAAAGAAACAATCGCTCAACTGCAGGGTTTATGCTACTTTTAATTAAAGGGGTACAGGCGCATTTGATTTTTTTTCCCCGTTTGCCAAACACTATTATTTAAATCTGAAATAAAAATGGAAAATGCTGAACTTCTGAAAGAGAGAGAATGTGCCCCAATCTTTTTTTTCTTTCAAACGCCGATTGATCTGCTGTGTATTTCCAGCATTAATCAATCTTTCCTTCCAATTTTCGGCATTGACGGTTTTAGTTTTATTTAAGGTGGTAATACAGTTCATGCTCTAATACATCATGCCAAGGACAAAGAGCTGTTAAAATGTGGAATGTATTACCACAAGTGGCTATTGACACTCAGTTGATCACAGCATTTTTAAGAGGGAATGAGATAATAACTCGGAGAAGAAAAATGATAAATGGTATAAGAATAGGGCAGGAAATGGGATTACATCAGCACAAACATGATGGACTGAATGGCCTTTCTTTGAGCTTTACTTTCTGTGATTCTGCGTTTGCATGTGAAACCAACATGATGAAAATTACTCATGACCAATGTTCCCTTTAAGCTGTGTGGCCGCACAGCGCTCCAGGGATCCCGCGCAGCTGGCTTGCCGGCTTTTCAATGCAAAAGCCATGCCAAGAAAAATTACAGGGAACATTGCTGACGACTGTTTCAGTTCTCCTTCCTTCCCAGTGACTCAGATGGTGCCTGTTGCAAGTTTTAAGGTCTGCACTAGATATTATCTCGGGTTCAGCGTCACCGGTCACTTCCTTAAGTGGACCCCACATCCCCTACGACCTGGAGAATACCTCTTACACCCAATATCTAGTTATAACGATAGTGTAACCCAGGGTCGGGAACAATAAGATCCCTTGTGTGTACTGGAATCTGTTATCTCGTGCGTGCCCCATGTGTGTATCTTCTATCTTCTGGAAAGGACAAAAATGAGAAGTCGCACAACACCAGGTTATAGTCCAACAGTTTTACTTGAAATCACGAGCTTTCGGAGCGCTGCTCCTTCGTCAGGTAAAGTGAGGGAATACAAATCAGATACAAAGCATATATAGACAGAGAACAATGTGTTTCTGACTGCCCTCCATCACACCACCTCGGCAGAGATACAATCAGTCAGGAAGGGAACACTTCAGCAGTCAAGGACATTCAGCCTCGGATCTGCGGGTAAGCGTTCTCCAAGGCGGCCTTCGAGACACACGACAATGCAAAATCATCGAGCAGAAACTGATAGCCAAGTTCCGCACCCATGAGGACGGCCTCACCCGGGATCTCGGTTTCATGTCACGCTACATGACGTAGAGTCATCCAGACTAGAGTCGTCGTTGTCTTGTTCACAGATGTGATTTCCAGTTTTAAAAAACTGATTGCCCTCCATCACACCACCTCGGCAGAGATACAGTCAGAAACACATTGTTCTCTGTCTATATATGCTTTGTATCTGATTTGTATTCCCTCACTTTACCTGATGAAGGAGCAGCGCTCCGAAAGCTCGTGATTTCAAATAAAACTGTTGGACTATAACCTGGTGTTGTGCGACTTCTCATTTTTGTGCACCCCAGTCCAACACCGGCATCTCCGCATTCTGGAAAGGAGACTGATGAGCACTCTAGTGAGATGAGGGCAATTGTAAACCAACAAACTGTATAATTTCACACTTAATATGTGACTGAACAGCATGCCTTTTTCACAGTGAGATTTATCTATTTCTTATCATACTTCATAATATCAAAAATAATGAAGTGCTCGAATTCGTCCCTTGATATGGACCTACCTTCACTTTACAAGTCAGCAGCACTGATCTGACCAGGACTAAATTTACACAGCCAAAAAACTCTGCAGACTGTCTTTCTTTCAGCCACAGCGAGAGAGAGAAATGCTTGAACTCTGACCCTCCCTCTGCTTTCTGGTCAAGGATTGGTTCATTGAACTGCCGATCAAAACTACTATCATCTCTTCTGTAGGAGAAATGTCCTTTAATGTATCTTCAAAGTGGAGTCAGTAGTCGAATGAATGTTGGGAAAGAAGAGGTTAATGTTAATTAAACCATTAAGGCTTATACAAACACAACATTCTTTGTCAGAGATAGAAGACCAAGACCACAGGATTGCAGACGGCTCATTGAGGGGGACATAAAGGCTTCCTGCCTTATCTGGACCTGTGTCTGACCCATTGTGGGCAAAGTCCTGAGGAACTAGGGAATTTAAATTCAGTATTTAAAAAAAATCTGGAACTGAAAAACGACCATGAAGCTGTCAGATTGTCGTAAAAACCCAAGTGGTTCACTATATGCCCTTTAGGGAAGGAAACCTGCCCCAGTCTGGCCTTTATGTGCCTCCAGTGCAACACCACACAGACTGCAGCAGTTCAAGAAGAAGGCGGCCCACCACCACCTTCTCTGGGCAACTAAGGATGGACAATTTGTAGTAGGAGTTGTAGAAGTACTTTGTCTCTGCAAAATCAGAAACTGAGAGAGAAAAGTTACAGAAGTTAAGATTGTAGCACGGTACCAGGCCGATATAAGTATGTGATTTAGATGTACAAGTTTCCCTGAGATCAAGATAAGTGAGACTTAAGCCAGCTAGTCCAGATAAAGCTATCAGCATGGAAGATGAATTTACCCAGGAGTAGAGAATTCCAGAGGAACGGATAGCACCTCTAGAGATAGTGGTTCATTACTCTGACTTCTCAGAAGACCAACACCATCCTCTCGGAAGAAGGTGTGGCAATCAGTTCATCCAGCTCATAAGTACAAAGTCATGCAAGTTCTGGAAGTACTGCTAACTGCAAGCATATATTAAAAGTTAGCAGATCTCTATGTTCAAGTAGCCTAGTGGCACACACTGTCTAGTCTCACACAAAAAAGGATGGCTACTTGAGTGAAGTGCTGGAGACATTAAAAAATGTTTTTATTTTCAGTCTTTTTAGGGGAGTCTTTAGATTTGAAGTACTTGGAGTATTTTCCACTATAACATTAGCTGTGATTTCAAGCAGGCCTTTATTAATGTGTCACCAGAAGGCTGACGGACAGCTGAGAGAGGATCTTGAGTCTGGAATGTTTCGGTGAGAGCAGCTTAGAATGCTTGCACTATCGGTCTTCTCCCACTGCTTCCTCCACTTCCACTGCTTCTGTCATGGGTGGGCCCCACACTGAGACTTGCCGTCAACCAACAGCCTAAATCAAAGATTTATCCAGTATACTAACTCCACGTCTTGTGCTTGCGATCCAGGATATCTGGCTGCCTTGTTTAATAGTCTTGTAAAATGTCGCAGTGAATACCGCATCTCAGCAGCTGACACTGTAGTGAATGTTGCATCTGCTGCAGTGCAAGTCTTTTCGTTGGCCACTATGGCAGCTGTGGAAACTGAGTTTCAAGTAGGCTGTTCTTGCCTGTTGCTAAAATGGTGGCGATACCCCTTCAGGAGCAAATCTGATTTGAGCTAATTTCCCCCATGTATGGATTTCTCCTGTCAAAATAATCGTGATCAAAGCAAGATATGCTTACCAAATGCTTCCTCCAGTTCAGTGTACTGACTAAGTTGACAAAGAAGCCAGCAGTGTTACTAACATTCACCATTTCGTTCACGATTTATTAATTTTTAACGATTGTTTTAATGCACGTGCTGCAAGGGAATAGAAATGATTGAGAGAAGAAAGGTGTGTCCTTTCCTTGTATCACTATGCAGATTAAAACTGCACAAAATTAATAAATTGTTAATAAAATTGCATGGTGGGATCAAAGATGATTTGTGACAGATGTTTTAAGTGTGAAATGCTAAGAAGATGTCTAAGTGCTTTACTGTAGATTCTGTACTTTCTAGGTCGCTTCTGTACTCGGTAGGTTTCTGCATTTTGAATCATTTTGAGAAAGGAATTTGTGGTTCGTAATTGAATGATAGTAGGAACATGAATTCTTGCAGTAAATCATGTTTGTTTTTTATTTTTCATTTAACAGTTTGAGTTTAACATTAATGAGCGGGCTGTAGGGGGAAGGCGGAGCAGAGAGTTTCTACGCACCCTCCCACCTGACCAAAAGCCATTCACGATTTGAAGCCTTCAACCAAAGCATGACCTTAGACAGTATAGAACCAGCGGCCACCAGAGGCCGAGGTGACCACTTATTGCAGCCAGTGACATGGTGGTTTCCTGATCGTTGACCTGTATGGTCCTTCCCAGTGCTCCCTGTAATTTCTTTTTGGTGCGCGGGCCCTTTAACTGGCCGTGCGGCCCATTCAATTTTTCGCACGTGCGCGGTTATTTCAATTGTAAAGCTGTTGAGCGACCTGCGCGGAACCTCCAGACCGCGGCCCCGCAGCTTAACGGGAACGTTGGTTCTTGCCCCGCCATCCGGTGATCTCTGGTGGTCGGAAATACCATCGCAAGTTGTCACCTTCAAACAACTGCAAGCGCGTGGACGTGGTGCTGTTTGTTTGTTGCTCTGGTGCTCGAAGCCTCGTCATCTCAAAAAACAAATGATGGCACAGCAACGGCAGCTTCAAGCAATGCTGCAGAATTACTGCAGTAGAAACACAGCATGAAAGTGGTCTCTAGGGCAAGGTTTCTTTGCACTGTTTGCATTGCTGCTAGCCACTGCACCAGGAACAGTCCCTAGTCTTATGCTACTAAGGGGGGTAAATTCAACCTAACCCGTCGGGCGGGTTCGGCTTGGACGCCTGTTTTACCCCCCCGCCTGATTTTACTCTCTGCCATCAATGGAAAGTAAAATTTGGAGGTTGGGGGGGGGGTGTAAAATGGGCAGCCTGCCAAATCTTGCCCGTTTCCCACCCGGTGGATTAGGCTAAAATGACCCCCACCCAAGAATCTATTCTGCGATGCAAAATCAAGCTAGAATTACATTTGCTCAGATGTGTTTAAGAGGCTCCTTAAAACTACCTCTTTGACTAAGCGTTTGAGCATCTGCCCCAATATCTCCTTACGTGGCCCGGTATCAAGTTTTGTCTGACAACGCTCCTCTGAAGCGCCTTGGGACGTTTTACTTTGTTAAAGGTGTTATATAATACAAGTTTTTCTGATGCCAGGTCAACAATAGGACTTTACAAAAGGACTCTTATTTAACTTCTCTAGAACCTTGTCACAAATACACAATGTTGAGGTAAAAATGTACGGGCAGGAACTGGCCTTCAGGGTGGGATTCCAAACTATTTGGAGTGAGTTGAAGGATAATTAGCTCCGCAAGGAAATGGCTGGCCTGGCTGATCGAATCCATAAAAGTTACTGGTTTTCCCATTTGACCTGCTGCATCATAAGCGTTATCCACACTGAAAAGCATCGTGGTATGAACCAAATGTTCATCTTCAGCCCTGTTTGGCTGAAGTGTTTCTCTTCATGATTGTCAAGATGCTAATTTAATTCAATACAAAAATCTATGCAAACATCATGGTAATTTTAATTGTAACTCAGCGTTGGTAATTAAATTAGAAGTTGGTTGAATCTGTTCAGTTCTCGGATTCTGCACCATCAGCTTTAACCCCCTCCCCCAATACCGTCCAACAAGCATGCTGCTGCTGACCAACTACATTAAAATTAAGCCGTGTGAAGGTTAGCATATACATGCTTAATTCATTCATATTACATTCATCGGGTCATTTTTCTGAACAGAGACATTAACACTTTAAAATGGTTTAAAAGCGCAATTAAAATAGCGGCCAATGGAATTTAATACGAACACTTGGGTGGGAATTTTAAACGACCCCACCCAGCGGGATCTGGGCAGGTAGGCAGTTAAAATGGAACGGGTGACCTACCCACTCTGTTCCTGCCCGGCTGCGAGTTTAACACGTCTGATTTTCAGGCGTAGGAAACGTCGCCTGAGTCTTAGACGGAAGCCTGGTACATTTATGGAAATTGGGGTCTTATTGTGTCAATAGAACCCTGACGCCATTTCAATGTGGAAGTAAACGGGTCGCCCAGCCGGCCACCGAGAAAGCTGAAATCTGGTCGGAGGATTAAAAAGGTCTTTCCAGGTAAGTTTAAAACTTTCCTTTGTGGGGCCAGAAGGAGCAGCAAGGAAAGTGTAGGCCCGGACTCCTCCCCCCTTCACAAACCACTGGCTGCCCCGGAACCTCGATTTCCCTGATTTTCTCCCCCCCACCCCCTCCCCCTCCCAGCCCCCCGCACTTAACTCCGGGTCATGCGACTTTGCCCGAAGCTTTGGTCTGGAAGTCAGCCAGCGTCAGGTTAATAAGACCCGGCCGTTAAAGTGGGCTGGGGCCTCCTGCTTCCACTCCTGGATGGGCTGGCCGCTCGCTCGGCTGCTTTCCTGCCCAGGAGTTCAAATTCCCACCTTAGCGTTTGCGCACAAATCTTCGTCCAGCGTCATTTCAAGGCCTAGGGTTTTCAGATCATTTTGACTTTACGGTATAGTGTGGTATGAATGGAAAGTCCCCATCTATAGGAATTGTTTAAAAGTTGGGACAGTTCTTCTGCAGCTGGGATGTATCGACTAGACGGTGGTACAAAATCTGTGATGATGCCAAAAAGTCTGTGGTTTAAAACTGTAGTGTGAGAAGCCCGAGGTACCGTACTGCCGACTGTTAAAGGGATGCGTGCTTCTGCTGTTGACATCTGTAACTTGGAGCAACAAAGGACATTACTTGAGACGGCCGCTCATTTTATAATGTTTCTGTTTTCAAAATTCATCCATCTCAATGTTTACATTTCCTTCATTTCTAATGGGGAAAGACTCCTCATGAGTAAATTGCTGTAGTCTGTTTGCAGAGAATGTGCAGGTTTGTAGTTTTCGGCACGTAAATCAGAAACCAGAAATGCTTTCAAGTTTAAGTTTAACTGATCTTCACTGTTTTGCTAAATGTTAGTGGCAGAAGTAAAGAAAATTGATGTAATGAATCATTCGACAATTCATTACAGTGGATCGCTTGCAGATGTTTTAATTTTTGAAAAAATAAATACTTGCATTTACAGCGTTTTTTTCACAAAGAATTATAAAATTGAAACCCCGAGCCCTACGCTCTGGAAGTCCCTCCCTAAACCTCTCCACCTCCCTCTCCTCCTTTTAGACCCTCCTTAAAACCCACCTCTTTGAGAGTGTTTCCACTTGTGGGGAAGAGCATAACGAGAGACCATCAATATAAGATAGTCACCAAGAAATCCAATCGGGAATTCAGAAGAAACTTCTTTCCCCAAAGAGTGGTGAGAATGTGGAACTCGCTACCACAGGGAGTGGTTGAAGCCAATAGTATAGATGCATTTAAGGGGAGGCTAGACAAGCATATGAGGGAGAAGGGAATAGAGGGTTATGCTAATAGAGTTAGGGAGGAGGCTCGAGTGGAGCATAAATGCCAGCATGGACTGGTTGGCCGAATGGCCTGTTTCTGTGCTGTATATCCTATGTAATCCTGTGTGTGATCTATTATTCTGTTCATAGGACTCTCTTTGATGTGCTAAATAGTCCTCTTTATATAAAGCCTGAGCCACATTACAGAAGAACAAGAGTATTCCTGGAGATCTCTACAGCTGTTACCCACTAAAATACTGATGTGCCATCAGCTGTATTGTAACACATTGTTTCTGACTTCCAATGATATGGAAACCTTAAGCACCCACTTTATAAAGCACATTTTACACTATCGTGGAGCCAGGGATTTCGGTGCTTATTCCTTTGAGAAGTCAAATAAAGAAAGAATTTACCATATACTCTTGCACAGAAGATTAGAAATTTATGCCTGTTTTCAGATAAAATAGGGAGGGGTCCCTTTACGTGCCTATCGTCCCCTCCCTCAGATGCTGCCCTAGCTGAGCAATTTCTCCAGTGATGGTGGGCCGCGCAGAAAGCGTTGCATTCCGATCAGCTGTTGCTGCCGTTTCGCTGCTCCAGCACTGCGATAATGAAATGGCAACTTTCCCTCCCGACTCTGACTTCAGCCCGGGCTCCCCCTCGCTGATTTAAAACTACAGGCAGCCCAGCCGGCTAGATAGAGAGCTGAAATTCAAAATCAGCAGCAGGAGGGCGGGAGCATTGCCATGTAGGACCGGAATCTGTTGCTTGAAATGAGAAGGAGCAGAGAGAACCCGTCCTTGTGGGTGCCAGCTGACACAAAGGTGAAGACTTTTGCCAGGTTTGAAATGCGATCTTAATCTTTCAGTCAGATGACGAATTGGAAGAGGTAAAAATGCAATCTGTGGTACTGGATTCAATCCAGATACCTTTTTATTTTCTCGAGAGTTTAACATTCCCTCTTTGTTCTATTGTTTCCATGCCTCATCCGTGAGGGTGGGAAGGTGACGTGCCCTCATTCATTGACCAATATTGCTCTGAGATTAGCTGTCGGCGGTTGAGAGTTTCCACCAAAGTGGGCTGTCGGTGCTTTTCCACTCCTGGAGTACAGCCACTGACTGACGCAGTCTCTGCACTTGTGGTGTAAATGTACACGGAATCAATCTCGTTGTAAACCTAGGAATACGTGGGTTTATAAACCATAAGCACAGGGAGCCAGTGCCATGCTTTTCTATTCTGGGTCTCTGTATTACACAGCAGAGCCAGCAGACATACCGAGATCTGCTCTCAACTGGCAAGAGAATGTGGCACATGAAAATTGCTCTCCAAAAACAGGATTCCTTAACCTGCCAGGCACCTTGACTGCTTCACCACAGTGATGTGCCTGAGATGAGAACTTAGCCGTGTGGGTAATACGGGCACAAGTTCACATCCCACCACGCTTCAGCACTGTGTGAACATGACAATGCCCTGCCTACTCAAGATTGGATTCGAATCAATCCAGCGTAAATGCACGACAGAGGGTCCGTTGCTTTCATCACAGGCAGAGGTGGTTTGTATGATGCAGATACAAAACCAAGCATTCATTCAGTTTAACTCAGGTTCTCACCACTTCTAATAGAGATGGAGCTTTTGTCTTGTGTTTGTAATCCCTTATTTATCTTTTAATCTGCAAGACTTCGTTCTAACTTGTTGATAATTGAGAAAACAGATGCCAGGTTAGAAATTCTTCACTTTGAAGACTTTCCCAATTTAAAGTCCAGTTATGGTCTTAGATGATCAAAATTGTAATAACTCATTATAATTAGATTTTCTTAAAAGCATGACTTTAGGTTTAATAAAATATCCATGTGCCTGAATCCGCTCTTTGCTCTTTAGCTTCCAAAAGAGACTGCATTGAGAAATTTGGATCAAAGACTGTGGAGCGCATTATAAAAGATGATGATGCTATCTGCACCACTGAGTACTCCCGTATTGTGCCTCTGGAAAATGGAGAGGTGAGTGCGAAATAATTAGCAGTAACTGGATTTGTGTTTTACTGCTCTGAAGTCTAAGGGGGAAAAATTCAGTTGGTTGCGCCTCCCGTTAGCGCCTTAAGAGGGCGCTAATAGGGCGCAAAGCAACTAGCGCCCGGGCGCGGCGATGTTTGCGCCGCTCGCAAAATTAACTAGACATTTTGCGGCGGCGCTAAACACTACCGCCACGATCTCCTGCACCGGCAGATCGTGACATCAGTCGAGTGCGCAACGCCCCGGTAGCGCCCCGGAGCGGATATTGAGTGGCGCCCCCTGCCTTACCGCCTGCCGCTAGCAACGACAGGTTGAGGGGAGCGTTTTGCAGTCAGGAAGGGACTGGGGGAGCGCTATTTAAAGGCGACCGCTTCCTGCCTTTTTTTGTTGGTGACATTTTTGCACCACGCATTCTGAGAGCGAGAGAGAGAGACTTCTGGAGAGATTCAACGCTGTGTGAAGGAGTTTTGGGTACTGAGCAGCACTTTGCAGGTTCATTTTGATTTTCCCTTCCTTGTATCGATTTAGAAGAGACTGTGGGGGCTGCAGTCTGAGCTCTTTCCCTGGTTCTCTCCATTGTTCTTTCCAGCAGACTTGATGTACAGGTCTCTCCAGGCCGAGATTCAAGGCTGCAATGAGCAGGATATGAATGGAAAGCAAGATCAACCCTCCCCTTTAAGAACTGGCCGCGCCATTGTGTCTGTGTTCCATTGCTGACTGACATCATATTGAGCTTCGCCAGCGCTCTGAGTTAGCGCCTCGCTCCTTGGCCTTTGCGCCTTAAGACAGATGTGTAGCGCCTGATTTAGCGCTCCAATCACCTCCAGGGGCGATAAAAGTCAAGTTTGCAGTCGGAGGCGATAATTAGCACCAGGCGCTAATCTTTGCGCCCGGCCGATAATTGCGCCCCAAATGGGGTGATACTGAATTTCTCCCCCCTAAGTATTTCACGTAATACATTCACTAAGTAAATGTTACAAGGTTTCACACAGCTTTTAAGCTCCCGGTTAAGCAGCGCCTCGATTTCAAAATTCTCATCCTTGTTTTCAAATCCCTCCATGGCCTCACCTCTCCCTATCTCTGTAATCTCCTTCAGCCCCACCACCCCCCGAGATACCTGCGCTCCTCTAATTCTGCCCTCTTAAGCATCCCTGATTATAATCGCTCAACCTTTGGTGGCCGTGCCTTCTGTTGCCCAGGACCTAAGCTCTGGAATTCCCTGCCTAAACCTCTCCACCTCGCTACCTCTCTTTCCTCCTTTAAGATGCTCCTTAAAACCTACCTCTTTGACCAAGCTTTTGGTCACCTGCCCTAATTTCTCCTTATGTGGCTTGGTGTCAAATTTTTTTGGCTTATAACACTCCTGTGAAGCGTCTTGGAACGTTTTACTACGTTAAAGGCGCTATATAAATACAAGTTGTTGTTGTTTTGTTTTAGTTTAGGTTATATTACAGAAAAGTATCTTAATTCTATTAAGTTATAATGGTCTCCGATGTAAGGAAAGATTGGATTAAGTAGTTGAATGTTCTATAATGGACACTCACTGTTTGAAACACTTCTACTTAAGGGGCTGATCGGGTGTCCAGATGAGGCACAGTTTCAAAACAAAATACATATTTTTTGGTGCAAGTTGACACATTATTTATGAGTAACCCCAATGAATGCCCATACATTGTTTAAAACAAATACGAATCATTTCCTTGTCACAACTTATCGGCACAGAAGATGCTTTGAATAAGTGATGATGTTGAACTTTGCCATGCTGCTTAACTAACTTCTCTGGGTTCCAATCTTAGGTCGTAGTTTCCTTGGTAAATGGGCGACCAGGAGCCATGAACTTTTCCTATTCTCCCGTCCTTCGTGACTTCACCAAAGCTACCAATATCCGACTGCGGTTCCTCCGAACAAACACTCTCTTGGGACATTTGATGGGCAAGGCCTTGCGGGACCCCACGGTGACACGACGGGTGAGTGCTGACCGTATAATGTGGATACAGCCTTCTTGAAATTACCTGTAGGGGGCTCGCCCCGAGGGCTGAGGTAAAAATCTCCATCTCGGAGTCAGAAAGACCAGCAAGGTCTCAGCTAGGATCCCGCATCCGTGCTGAGTTAGCTGATTTCGACTGGGGTGGCAGTAATGATGCTACAGTCACAGTACCCATGGTTAGGGAAGGGTACAAGGTTCTTGCTCTTGATTGTTATACAGCGACAGATCAGACCAGAAACATATGTGAGCATGCTGGGCGAGGACAAGTCCAGGCTCCTCTCTGATGTCAGCCACAGTCTGATGGTCTGCCAGCACTCGATGTTAAAGCTCACACTTTGAATAATGGTCAGTAGGCCAAAGTGCCGGAGGGTAATCATTGCTCACACAAGCTCATCCCAGTAAGAGAATCAATTTCTCCAGGGGAAGGAAGAAAATTAAAAAAAAACCTATATATCGAGTACAGGACGCTTTACATTTGCCATGTTCAATATACTTCCCTGGTGTGCAGTAGTGTTCCCATCAACCACTTGTCTTCTTGATGTAGTTCATCTTGTTGGGTTTTACGCATGTTTCCCAGTAAAATTGCTCAATGCAATTACAGTGCGTTTGTTTTGGAGTCATGGCATGTAGGTTTACTGCTCACAGGCAACGTTCCCGCTAAGCTGCGTGGCCGCGCAGCGGTCTGGAGGTCCCGTGCAGGCCATTTACCGGCTTTTGCATGGAAAAAACCGCGCATGTGCGAAAATTTGAATGGGCCAGTTAAAGGGACCACACACGAAAAAAAATTAAAGGGAACATTGCTCACGAGGACTGTATAAATTCTAATTTGAACAGAACTAAACTGACCCCATAACTGGGATATTACCGTGTCTCGCTGAGAATCCTAGCAACTGGCCATAGGGACAGCACATGCTAATCTTCATCACTGAGTTGCTGTTGGATGCAAGAACCCGCATAAACATTCTCACAATTTATCATAAGAGTATTCCTTACACAGAGTGTTGACATTTCTGAGCAATTTCATCCTATAAATGGTGTACCTCCATGGTTATCGTGATTGGTCCTTGTTCTGTTATAATAAGATATTGATTCAAGATGTGGCCCTCCCCTCCCAATGAGACTGGAGTGTTCTGTACACTGTAGTTTGTGTGTATGTAAATCCAGATGAATTTACCAGGAGCCAAACAATCTTTTTATTAATGTAAAATGCAGTGATAAAATATACAATCTATGAACCGAAAATGCTCTTTTCTTTCAGTATTACTACAGTATCAAAGATATCAGTATAGGCGGGCGTTGTGTGTGTAATGGTCACGCAGATGTTTGTGATGCGAAGGACCTATCTAATCCGTACCGGTGAGTATTTCATCACGTGCTCTAGCAGTCTGGTGAGCTTCAGCATTCAACTAATAATTGACAGTTTAAAATGGAAGGCTATTTTTCTGAATACTTTCTGGGCCAATTGTATTAGTGACAAAAGAGGATTTGACACCAGAAAAAGAGTTTTGTTTTCTTTAGTCCAGTGTTGATCTTACTAACACAGATAAACATAGGACCATGCAGTTATTTTTTCCCCCTGTGTCCTCCTGAAGGCAGAGAATCATGATGGGTACATTACCTCTTGTGGCCCAAGCCCGCCACTACCTCATTTAAGTGGCCATGTGTGAGTGTAGGCAGCGATTGTTTTAAACTGTGGTAGACACCACAGTAATGCCGGATTCTCACCTGGGATCCATATACTTTCTAGTTGGGGTCTCTGGATAACGAGAGAAACTGGGCTGGATTTTCATTGACCCGTGGAGGTGGGTTTGGAGGTGTGTGGGAGGTTAAAATTGGGAAAACTGGCGGGCGGGCATGAGCCCGCCTCCATCCCGCCTCTACGCAATTTTCATTAAATCGTGTCTGCTGGTCCCGACTCTGTCCCGCCTCTAAGAGGCGGGATAGGCTGTTAAGGCCTTTAACAAGCACTAAATTGCCTTTTATAATGTCATTTTGAAAGGCCTTTGTGATTTTAACCTTTTTTCTACGTGAAGCACGCCTGTTCTGAATGACGAATGTGAAACCTGGCGGGAGCACATTTGGATGGATAGCTGACGCTGGCTGGCTGGCTGACTATGGGGATATGGATGGATGGGGAGGAGACATATCTGGGAGTGGTGGTGCAAAAATATCTGAGAGCAGACTTAGGGCTGCTGCTGCTCATTTTGCATCCAGGTCCTCTCACAGCAAAGGCCAGGCAGTCTTTGAAGACCTTCAATGCAGCAGCAATGATTACATCATCAAAGGCGACTTTCAGACTGAAACCACTAATTGGTTCATGGGTTCCCACATGCTGGAACTCAATTGCCCAATTAGGTGAAAATCGCATCAATCTCCCACATCCAATTGCAGTCGGGTGGATAACACGACCCCAACCCGCCCCAGTATCAAAATCCACCCACTGTATTTCCTCTGGAGGGGGGTGCCCAGAACAAGGGGTTATAACCTTAAAATTAGAGCTAGGCTGTTGGAGTGATGTCGGGAAGCACCTTTTCACACGAATGGCAGTGGAAATCTGGAACTCTTTCCCCCAAAAAGCTGCTGAGGTCAATTGAAAAATTCAAAACGGAGCTTGATAGATTTTTGTTGGAACATAAGAGCATTAAGTGATATGGAACCAAGGCAGGTAAATGGGGTTAAGATACAGATCAGCCACGATCTAATTGAATGGTGAAATAGGCTAAAGGGGCTGAATGGCCTCCTCCTGTTCCTATGGGCAGGACTGGGGAACCCTGGTTGACTATTACTGCTCCGTACTTGGCTCGGGGGCATTGAAAGCCATTGTTGTGTCTCCCTCCAAACCATAGATGAGATCTGCTAACTCAAGATCGATCAGGGTTAGGAACGGATCGTTTTACTTTTTTCTCCCTGGTTTTTAAAAAAAATAAAAATTCTGTTACCAAAAGCTGTTGCTTGAAGAAATAAAATACCTGTTTCTGGAATTACTTTGGAGTTGGGAAAGTGTGGGGAGCAGACCGAAGGGAGACCACATCTTGCAAAACATCAGTGGCAGCTGGCAGTGGAGAAAGAAGGAAATTGGACAGTGAGATGGAAGCAAGGGGGACAGTAATGTGACTAATGGAGCTGACCAGTACTGGTGGATAAATATCTCTTGTACATGAGCAGACATACGGTTCTTCCCACCATTAACTCGAACCCTTGTTGAATGAAGCTACGATACTGTTCCGCTTTACTAGAATTATTCAACCTCACCCCCCCCCCCCCCCCCCAACCTTTTTGCTATTCAGACTGTGCTACTTACATCGCTAATTTATTTAGTTGCTTTGAAAAGTCATGCACAGGATGGTTAGGAGAAGAAATGAAGCAATGTAGCTGCTTAATGCCTTGCTTGGGGCTACTGCTTTGTGTTGACTGAATATATCAAGGAACAGCTCGAGGAACAGCACCTCATCTTTCATTTAGGCACCCTACAGCCCTCTGGACTCAGTATCGAGTTCAACAATTTTAGATCATAACCTCAGCCTCTATCACATTTATATTTTATTTTTTCATCCACCCTTTTGTTTGCCCCCCCCCCCTTCTTTTTCTCCCAGAAGCTGGCAGCAGTCCTTCATTCTGCCAGTGCATTTCACACTTCTTTTAACCTCAACCTGTCACATAACACCTCCTCTTGCCTTGATCATCTCTTAATGTCTCTCAATGTCTCTTAATCTCTCCTTTTGTTCTTTCATCCCCTCCCCCTTTTCCCAGCTTTATCCTTGCTTTAAATCTATTTCATTTCCTGCTTTTTTCCAGTTCTGACGAAAGGTCTTCGACCTGAAACGTTAACTCTGTTTCTCTCTCCACGGATGCTGCCTGGCCTGCTGAGTTTTTCCAGCGTTTTCTGTTGTTATATCAAATTCCCATTTTATTTCATGGAACTCCAGGATTTTTACCAGGGGATCAAATTCTGTTCATTTTTTCCCCCATGAAAACAGTAAATCATTGGCCTTGCTGACTATCATCCAAGCACGCAGGAAAATTGAGAGGAAGGAGATGCGAATTGTTGATGCCTATCTTTTAGCAAACAAACCACGCTTTTTTTCTTCAGTGGCACAGTTAGAGTTTGCGAGTGAAGACGTGACAAAAAAATATCGGCAGGGTTTGCCGCTGTTGTGAAATGTTTGATACTGATAGTCTCCCCAAGGCTTGGAAACCTCCGAATCATTGAACTGCACTGGCAGTAACCCAAAGGAACCATTGATGCTGGTATACCAGTGGGAGGGAAGGCTTGACCCACTATTCAGAGCAAGCTGTGTTCTCACCCATCGAGAATCAGCTCCCATTTATCTGTTCTTGTGGTTAGATGATAGTTCTGTCTCGGTCCAAAATGTCAACGGAACTTTTTGAGTCGGGGAAAAGGTGACCTTGTTCCATTCAGTTACATAAAACCCATTTTTCAGTCGTTTTCCAAATAAACTGTGCAGCTTGTGGCTCAGAAATTCTTGAAATTCAATAGGCAGGAAAACTGGGGCATATGCCAAACACAGCTTCGTAATTATTTGCAGTTGACTTCACTCCCTTTGGAAAGAAACTAATTGTTGCACTAACCTCAGGCAAATATCATTTTAAACTATCTAATTCATGGTCACAGATGAATGCGCTTAAAGTGTGATTTAGCAGGAGTGTCAACCAGATGCAGTAAGAGTTCCCAAATCTCTGGAACGTACACGAAGTGTTAGGTAGAGTTTTGTGAGCTAGTGTTGGGATTTCCAATTTGGCTTGATCCTTGCAAACCTCCGTTTCTCAAATGTGAAGCTGAAGCCGAGCCATTGAGAATGATCCTGGTAAGACAGTAGTATACTCATTGGAGTTTAGAAGAATGAGAGGTGATCTTATTGAAACATATAAGATTCTGAGGGGGCTTGACCGGGTAGATGCAGGGAGGATGTTTCCCCTCGTGGGGGAATCCAGAACTAGGGGGCATAGTTTCAGAATAAGGGGTCACCCATTTAAGACTGAGATGAGGAGGAATTTCTTTTCTCAGAGGGTCGTGAATCTTTGGAATATTCTACCGCAGAGAGCTGTGGAGGCTGAGTCATTGAATATATTCAAGGCGGAGATAGACAGATAATTGAGCTACAGGGGAGTCGAGGGTTATGATGCGTGGGCGGGAAATTGGAGTTGAGGCCAAGATCAGATCAGCCATGATCTTATTGAATGGCGGAGCAGGCTCGAGGGGCCAAATGGCCTACTCCTGCTCTTATTTCTTATGTTCTCATACATAACAATGTAACTTTGCTGCCATTTTTATTTGTATGGTTGAGGTTTCAAATTTTCTGAGTAGAAAAAGTCCAGCTATTTGACGTGAAATTTTGAAGTCAGCCTTGGCTCTGTGGTAGCACTTTCGACTCTGAATCTGAAGTTGTGGGTTCTTCAAGGGCATTTCTGCCAGGACCATGAGTATTATGAACTTCCTTGGTGAATTATATATTCGACCACATCAGGTCAGAGGCATCCAGTCCAGCTCATTACAACAAGCTTCATAATTTCCCGGGAGATCCAGAACACTTTGGGGTAAAAATTGGGTAGCGCCCCCTTTGGGGGCTACGTCGCTGCGGCACGTCGCGCCGTGGTACTGCAGGCCTTCCTCCCCTTATTAAAGGGGAGGGGCCTGGCACAGCGCGTCCCGGCGCCCAGCTGGGCCACCGGGGATCGAGAGTGCCGTCAAACGAGCCCGGCACTGCACTCAAGAGGAGTGCCGGGCTCACGGAGAGCAGCCGGCACCCCGCGGGGGGGGCTTCACGGGGTCCGGGGACAGCAACGGGGGCAGGTGCTGGCAGGCAGGCCAGCAACAAAAATGGCCACCCGCCATCCCCCCTTTAACTAGCGCCGCCCCAGCCGCAGGTAGGCCCCGCTGACCCCGGCAGACAGAGCGTCCAGCGGCAATTGGGGGGGCGCCACCCAATGTTACAGCCGGGGCGCGAGCAGGGCGCTGCGCACGGCGATGACGTCATCGGCGGCAGCGCAGCGCCACGCAGCACTAACGGTTAGTGCCGCCGCTAACGGTTAGTGCCGCCGCTAACGGTTAGCGCCGCTGCTAACCTCCCGCTGAATTTTGCGGGAGGCGTTAGTGGTGCCGCGCCCAGGCGCTTGTTGATTTGCGCCCCGTTAGCGCCCTCTAACGGGAGGCGCAAATCAACCGAATTTAGCCCCCTTTGCGTTTCCTGCTGCCTGGTGAGCTGGTCAAGCACAGAATCTGGGAAGCAACAAAAGCCGTGACCAAGTAAAACTCCACAATGCACTGAAAACTCCTAGCTGTGTGAAACGGGTCCCGGAGCGCTCGCTGCTGTTCCGTTCCCCATTATTTAGCTCTCCTTATCTTGATCAGCACAAAGGAAAATGAAGCATTCGATTCCTTTGCCCACACAAAAAAAAATTGCACCCTGATCTTCAAATGCTTCACTTTCCTTTGACTTGGCAGAAATGCCCTCATCAGGATGAAACTACAGTAAAGTTCCCTTTCCTCTGCCTTAATTCTAACCTTGGAATTAGCCCCCTTACTGCACCACGGTGACATTTTTCATCTTCACACCGGATACATTTCTGACCTCTATGGATGAGGTTGAGCATTAGTGCCAAACCGTGGGCAATATTGCATTGTGGGCCGACTAAGAACAAAATGAAACAGACCAAACTCACTGCACGTAAGACTTTTACAGCCAGCAGGGAGAGAGCAGAGTCATCGCATCAGTTCCAGCTGGATTCAGCCCCAAGTACCAGAGGTGAAACATCAGTATGTTTAGCCAGCCCCAGCCATTCACTTTTTGAATGAACATTTAATTAGTGGGTAGCACAGACCTAATTCAGCTCGGCGCCTTTGTACAAATATACGTGTCCTGAAGCACGTGTTGCTATCATTTCATGGGTTGGCAAGTTCAGTAACCTACTCATAGCAGGGCACCAAATTATTAGTATGATTCGCAACATTTTATCAATTTTTTTTTAAATTCGTTCCTGGGATGTGGGCGTCGCTGGCAAGGCCAGCATTTATTGCCCATCCCTAGTTGCCCCTTGAGAAGGTGGTGGTGAGCCGCTGCCTTGAACCGCTGCAGTCCGTGTGGTGAAGTTACTCCCACAGTTCTGTTAAGTAGGGAGTTCCAGGATTTTGACCCAGCGACGATGAAGGATCGGCGATATACTTCTAAGTCAGGATGGTGTGTGACTTGGAGGGGAACTTGGAGGTGGTGATGTTCCCATGCGCCTGCTGCCCTTGTCCTTCTAGGTGGAAGAGGTCGCGGGTTTGGGAGGTGCTGCCAAAGAAGCCTTGGCGAGTTGCTGTAGTGCATCTTGTAGATGGTACAAAAACAGTACAAAGAAGGTTCACTCGGTTAATCCCCGGGATGAGGGGGTGGACATATGAGGAGAGGTTGAGTAGATTGGGACTCTACTCATTGGAGTTCAGAAGAGTGAGAGGCGATCTTATTGAAACATATAAGATTGTGAAGGGGCTTGATCGGGTGGATGCGGTAAGGATGTTCCCAAGGATGGGTGAAACTAGAACTAGGGGGCATAATCTTAGAATAAGGGGCTGCTCTTTCAAAACTGAGATGAGGAGAAACTTCTTCACTCAGAGGGTAGTAGGTCTGTGGAATTTGCTGCCCCAGGAAGCTGTGGAAGCTACATCATTAAATAAATTTAAAACAGAAATAGACAGTTTCCTAGAAGTAAAGGGAATTAGGGGTTACGGGGAGCGGGCAGGAAATTGGACATGAGGCTGAGTTCAGATCGGTCGAGGCCCTGTGGGTGGCGTAGCGGGCCCAGGGGCTGAGTGGCCGGGTCCTGCTCCTACTTCTTGTGTTCTTTAGATTTGAGGTGAGGATCAGATCAGCCATGATCTTATTGAATGGCGGAGCAGGCTCGAAGGGCCGATTGGCCTACTCCTGCTCCTATTTCTTATGTTCTTATGTACACACTGCAGCCACGGTACGCTGGTGGTGGAGGGAATGAATGTTTAAGGTGGTGGATGGGGTGCCAGTCAAGCGGGCTGCTTTGTCCTGGATGATGTTGAACTGCTTGAGTGTTGTTGGAGCTGCACTCATCCAGGCAAGTGGAAAGTATTCCATCACACTCCTTACTTGTGCATTGTAGATGGTGGAATGCTTTGGGGAGTCAGGAGGTGAGTCACTTGCTGCAGAATACCCAGCCTCTGACCTGCTCTTGTAGCCACAGTATTTATGTGGCTGGTCCAGTTAAATTTCTGGCAAATGTGATAAGCATGGTTGCCCCAAATATTGTCATTGATAACTGCACGACTAAGGAAGTTCAAAGAGGCCTTCAATTTCAATTTCTGACAAGCCAGGAAAAGCACGGATTGATTTTGCAATTACCTTTTGAAGTGCTTCCTCGACCCCCGCAGACTCTCCAGTCCATGGATGACCCTGGCGCAAACCTCATTGTCTGTTTTTTGGGTGCCCCTCCTTTTGGGCGCCCCACAGCCTAAATCTTTCCCACTTCATTTACATTGTTATGCTAGGCCCACACCAAGTCTAGTTACGTCACTTTGAGAAAGCTCTGGAAATCCCGGTGCATTGTTGTGGAGATGGAAACCTACTTGCAGCGGATCTCCAATTCTATTTGCTCTTTGCTGTGACAGAGACCCGGGCATTCCGTAGGTACAACAAAGAGATATATCTACCCCTTGAACTCCAGACTTTTTGGACAGTCTCTCCTGTGCCGCTCATAGGTGTTCGGCTCCCATGATTCTGGCAGAGCTATACTTCAACTCAGGAGGTCTGCTGGATCACCCTGGAATGACTTGTCTCCTCACCTTACTGCAATTATATAAGGCCTTGGTGAGACCACACCTGGAGTATTGTGTACAGTTTTGGTCTCCTTACCCAAGGAAGGATACATTGCCATAGAGGGAGTGCAATGAAGGTTCACCAGACTGGTTCCTGGGATGGGGGGATTGTCCTATGAGGAGAGATTGAGTAGACTAGGCCTATATTCTCTAGAGTTTAGAAGAATGAAAGGTGGTCTCATTGAAACATACAAAATTCTTACTTGGCTTGACAGGGTAAATGCAGGGAGGATGTTTCCCCTGTCTGGGGAGCGTAGAACCAGGGGTCACAGTCTCAGAATAGGACTGAGATGAGGAGAAATTTCTTCACTCAGAGATTGGTGAATCTTTGGAATTCTCTACCCCAGAGGGCTGTGGAGGCTCAGTTGTTGAGTATATTCAAGATGTGGAGATGCCGGCGTTGGACTGGGGTGGACAAAAATGAGAAGTCGCACAACACCAGGTTATAGTCCAACAGATTTATTTAAAATTACAAGCTTTCGGAGCTGTCGCCCCTTCCTCAGGTAGAGTTACTGTGAGATAATCTACCAGAATTCACAGAATATAAACACAGAGAAAATGCGATTCAATCTTTCCCTACATCAAAGACACACTAAGAGCACAGCCAAGACAATGAGATGTGTCCCAGGGGGTCCAACGTGTCAAAACACCTGCTGGCTGCATATCCTCTCCATTTGGGTTTGTTTCTTGTGTTTGTTTCTTGTGTTTGTTTTTGTAAAAAAGCTGGAAAGACCGGCAACGATGTCAAGTCACGTTCTGTATCGTGACATGAACCCAATATCCCGATTGAGGCCGTCCTCATGAGTGCGGAACTTGGCTATCAGTTTCTGCTCGATGATTTTGCGTTGTCGTGTATCCCGAAGGCCGCCTTGGAGAACGCTAACCCGCAGATCCGAGGCTGAATGCCCTTGACTGCTGAAGTGTTCCCCGACTGGGAGGCAACCCTCCTGCCTGGCGATTGTTGCGCGGTGTTCGTTCATACGTTGTCAGGAAAAATCCTGGAGCAATTTATTATCTTAATGGCAAGAAACTGGAGAGTACTGAAGTGCAAAGGGATCTGGGGGTCCTGGTGCACGAAACTCAAAAGGTTAGTATGCAGGTGCAGCAAGTGATTAAGAAGGCAAATGGAATGTTGGCTTTCATTGCTAGGGGGATAGAATATAAAAATAGGGAGGTATTGCTTCAGTTGTACAAGGTATTGGTGAGACCGCACCTGGAATACTGCATACAGTTTTGGTGTCCTTACTTAAGGAAAGACATCCTTGCTCTCGAGGCAGTGCAAAAAAGGTTCACTCGGTTAATCCCGGGGATGAGGGGGTGGTCATATGAGGAGAGGTTGGGTAGATTGGGACTCTACTCATTGGAGTTCAGAAGAATGAGAGGCGATCTTATTGAAACATATAAGATTGTGAAGGGGTTGGATCGGGTGGATGCGGGGAGGATGTTCCCGATGACGGGTGAGACTAGAACTAGGGGACATAGTCTTAGAATAAGGGGCTGCTCTTTCAAAACTGAGATGAGGAGGAACTACTTCACTCAGAGGGTGGTAGGTCCATGGAATATGCTGCCACAAAAAGCTGTAGAAGCTACATCATTAAATAAATTTAAAACAGAAATAGACAGTTTCCTAGAAGTAAAGGGCATTAAGGGTTACGGGGAGCGGGCAGGAATTTGGACATGAGTCTAGGTTCGGATCGGTCATGGCCCTGTGGGTAGTGGAGGGGGCCCAGGGACCGTGTAGCCTGATTCTGCTCCTATTTCGTGTGTGCAATTCTGTTAGATGCAGGAGATGGTTCTGTGATAGATAGTAGATTGGCGGTTAGGATCAGATCAGCCATGATCTTATTGAATGGCGGAGCAGGCTCGAGGGGCCGATTGGCCTACTCCTGCTCCTATTTCTTATGTTCTTATGTTCTTAGTGTCTGCATGGTCTCGCCGATGTACCATGCTCTGGGGCAACCTTTACTGCAACGTATCAGGTAGACAACGTTGGCCGAGTCACATGAGTATGTACCATGTACCTGTATATTCAAGACAGAGATCGATAGATTTTTGAATATTAGGGGAATCAAGGGATATGGGGACAGTTCAGGAAAGTGGAGATGAGGTAGAAGATCAGCCATGATCTTATTGGATGGCGGAGCAGGCTCGAAGGGCCAAATGGCCTACTCCTGCTCCTATTTCTTATGTTCTTATGTCTTTACTTCTATGAGCATCTAGCTTCCACTTGGCACTCCTACCTTGCCCCTCTAGATGGTTCAGCAGTATCAGGGTTTACTGTGTGAAGAGTAAAGAGTGGGAATACTTATTGTAACAATGTGCTTTAGTACACCAATATATTGTGCCAACATTGGCACACGCCAATCTTATTACCTTTCTGGGTAAAAATTTGCAACAAATTTGAATGCAGATTTTGATTGACTGTTTCCAAAATAGAAAGGGATTGCATATTAACACCTTCATTACAATTATAGAGAAAAGGCTAAATTGGAACTCCTTAACCTTCACAATCTACATGTATTTGCAGGAGTTTGGCATAGTTCTAGGTTATTTACCAAAATATCTGGTTTAATTTGGGTCTGTCCGACTCGTCAGTTATTGTTACGATAGAATTTGTCCTTTAAGTAGGACGGTTTTTAAGTAGAAAGATTTTGGTGCATCTGTGCAGTTGTTGACTAAAGCTGACCACTTAATCATTGGTTTCATGTGAAGAAAAGATATTGCTGACGCAGTGGTACAAAGAAGACATAGTACAGATTAAAGACTGTCTACATGCTTGTTGATTAGTGAACCATTGCGTTTCAGAAGCTGAGTTCCTGCCCTTTACATCTGTGATTTTGACAACAGCGAATATAATTTGCTCTGATGAAGCCTTATATTAATCACTGAATTGCATGTCTGGTAGTTCGTTCTGTGCCAAAAAAATGTCCGAATGAAAGTGACCTCAAGACTTGGATGATATTGCCCAGTAAAATATTTACATTGTGGCTGGTGATGGAGACATGTAAGTGCTGACGTCCAGGACAGAAGTCTGCTGTCTGAGAAGTAAACGCCCTCACACATTGGTGGAAATAGACAAAGGCTTTCAGGGCTAATCAAAGTTGTAGGTTGAGGTTAAACAAATATTAGCCGTGTAAGACTATTGCTCATGGACATGAGCGCTCCTCATAGTTTCGAGGCGCAGAAACCTACAAAGAGAAAGATGAGGAGATGACTGAGCTACAGCTGTTTCGTGAAGTTGGTGATTGTCAGCTGAACCTATTGCAATTGATTCATTGTGGATAACACCTTTCAAGACCCCGCGAGCTAGGAAGTGAGAGATGAGAGCGATAGCTTGCAAGGACTTTCAGATGTCTCTTAAGGGCCTGTATATTTATCTTGGCAATGTCCGTGAGTTCATCTGGTAGTCTGTATGCCATTACGTGAATGGACTTGAATTTGCCTTGAATTTCAGCTTTAAAAAGCAACATTCCTTTCTGTAGTCTGCATCTTAATATTGCACAAGCATTTTCTTTTAATTGCAAAAAAAAAGTTGAGCTTGTGCATAAAGATTCAGGGAATGAAGCCTAGATGGTACGATTGCTATACTTACACCTCTGGGACCAGGCTTTGCGTCTACACAGGTGAGGTGAAAATCTTTTTTGTAAAATGACTTTCGGTATCCCCAATCCATTTACTTTTGGCTGAGAGTCCACAGGCTAAACTGCCCATAATTTGGGACTAAAGGACGGGGAAATCTCGCTCAGAACGCCACTAGGGTGAAAGAAACCTGAAAACTCTCGCAGTGCGGTAGTGGGTGTTCTTCAGAGGCTTGGAGTTAAGGCACAGAGTTGGGAGTTTTATTCTGCACGTTGCTTGTGCTGTACTTGGCTTTAGACTCCTTGATGCTGGCTTTCCAAAGTCCCTAGCATAGACACTTCTCACTTTAATGGGCACAAAAATCCCACAAAAATAAAAAAAAAAGTAAAGGTTCAAATCAATATCAGTTCATTTTACAGTCATTTAATTTTTGGTATTTGTGTCAAGATTTTCTTGCTTGCAAACCAACAAATCCTATGGACAGATGTCATGTGCAGCATGTACTTATAACTTGTAACACATTTGGTTTGAGTAGCAAAGATACAGACAGATTAAGTGCAATATGATTTATTTTACAGTCCGTTTTGCTGTAGCCGCTTTGTCACAGGATCCAGCAACTGATGCACTAAGAATTTATTGCAGTAGTAGTAATCACAGCGTGAGATGTCTACTGCCAGCTCTGTGATTCCTGAACAAGTTGCTTTGCCAGCATCAAAAGTGCCTTTGTGCTAAGTTGTTGTCAGTAGACGTGTTAACCTTTTGAACATGCTATATACTGTCAAACTTGTTGAAATTTCCTCTGAAAGGGTTCTGTACAAATCTTTAATGGTGCCATTTATCTCACTCGCTCCCGCAGTGAAAATGCTGTGAGGTTCATGAGGCAAGTGTCACTGCCCGTGGAAAGAGCCAAACCGCCTTCAGGCTTCTCCAGAGACAACAACGCCTAAACGACAGCACAAACCGACCCCTGCCGCTGCACTAGACACCAAGGCACTGAACGATGCCTGAGCGGTTAGGCCTTGGGCGCTCCCGATATTAGGCTTTGGGCCTCAGTTACATGCGATTGGCGAGCTGCAGACACCTGTTGGGTGTCCCCAGGCAGCTCACATTCAGAGTAACCCAATTTTGCAAAGAGGGCCTCATACAGGCATTCGGTCCCATATTTGCATATGCAGAGGAGCTAATGCCTGTTTCAAACGCGGGCCCATGAAACCTATTTTTTATTGCCTATACCAATATGGCGGGCAGCACACTTCCTGCTCGTAATCAGCGTGCACTTCCTGCCGGCCTTATTGGAGGTTTAGGCACCCGTTTAGAGCCTGAAAAATGGGCACAGCGCCATCGAATTTCTAGGCCCATTTTTTTTTTCTTAACGCAATGCAATTTCTTATTTGTAGATCTTTATGGACCTACTATAGACACAGGACTGTGTGCCTCAATAAGGCACTGCGCAGTGCTTTAATACTAAGTGATTTTAATTTATTAACTTAAAAAACTTTTGCCACGCTTGTTGGAAATAGGAGAAGGAGATGCTGGAGGGGAAAAAACAAAACACATAACATGTTAACCCAGCATTCCCTGTCCAGCTAATTAAACTGACTTTACAATGCAACAGGATAACTACTCATAAGTTAGTTTAATGCTGTTTAGTTTGTTTATACTCCTTCTAATTTAAAGGCAGCAGCACCTTCGCACAAAGTTCTTCAAAGCACCTTTGTTGTAGCATAGTATTTAAGCGCCGATCAAAGCAGTGCACACATTCAATTAGATGCTAAGGGCAAGCTTTCAAGGCATCAAAATGCCTGTGAATTTTCAATCCTGCGGGCGACATCTGTTTGTTTGTCTGCAATATTCAGCGGGGTGAGCCGCAGTCATTTTTCAAACAACGCCAGTGGCAGATGCGATTTGCAGATGGTTTGGGTAATTATCAGCCGACTCTTTCTGGGCAGCATCCACTTGGGTAAATACCCCAGTAACCCTCGCTTGTAATCATTTCAGGCTGGATCGAATACAAATGAGAGGAATATTCGCACGAAAACCCCGTCTGTGGATTTAATCACAACACATTGGTTAGCAACTACAAAGGGGGGGGATGTTAATTTTTATTTTGTAGTTTACACCCTTGCTTTTTGGCTGTTAAAAATTTGCATTTGGACTCACAGGATTCAATTCGTAATTTAATTCTAATATTTAAGCAATCACTTTCTTGCATATGTTCAGTAAAATGCTTTTGGCATCATTCTTTTCTTTGCCCTACATATGCTGCAGCTTTAACGAAGTTGTGCACCTTGTGCAGGACCTATTGAGTTACTAATAATGTGATTCTACAACCAGGTTAACAATTTCTAGCAGGCATGAGACCACGAGAACAAGACTATTCCAGTTTTGGCACTAACTAAACTAGAGGCAGGTGAATTTTTTTTTTAAACGGCGTGATTAATGGAAAAAGCGGCTCTGAAAGATGGTTTCCATCCAATCAAATGACAAAGGGCCATAAGACACAAACAGGTCAATGTTCGACATGCTTTTTCACATCAAACAGGAAGAGGCTTCCAGCAGATGTGTAAACTGACCAGTGGCCCTCAGAATGATGAATAAACTGATCTGTGGTAAGGTAAGGGTTGGTAAAGAAATCAATAGAGGCTTGAGTAACTAGGCTCTGCAAGGTAAAACGTGCTGTTCTTTCTTAAACAGCAAGCCTTATTTATTTTTGCTGGCTTAGCTGATCTAGCATTTAAATAATAGAAAGAACAAGAAAGACTTGCATTTATATAGCGCCTTTCACGACCACCGGACGTCTCAAAGTGCTTTACAGCCAATGAAGTACTTTCGAAGTCTAGTCACTGTCAGAATGTAGGAAACGCGGCAGACAATTTGCGCACAGCAAGCTCCCACAAACAGCAATGTGATAATGACCAGATAATCTGTTTTTGTTATGTTGGTTGTGGGATAAAAATTGGCCAGGACACCGGGGATAACTCCCCCTGCTCTTCTTCGAAATAGTGCCGTGGGATCTTTTACGTCCACCTGAGAGAGCAGACGGGGCCTCGGTTTAACGTCTCATCCGAAAGACGGCACCTCCGACAGTGCAACACTCCCTCAGCGCTGCACTGGAGTGTCAGCCTAGATTTATGTGCTCAAGACCCTGGAGTGGGACTGGAACCCACAATCCAATCCTTACCTTGAAGTCTCCAGTCTCTGTGGTTTCTTTGAGAATCCCTGTGAATGCCTTAAAAGCAGATGTTTAAGTCATGCAAAGATAGATGGCTGATTTCTGCAGGAGCGCTTTCATCTTGCATGACTAAATCCACTTAAAACGCTCGAAACTTCCCGAGATAATTTATAATTAGATATTTTATATATATATTTTTTTTTAAACCCACCCATATATAGGTTTAAAAAAAAATGGGTTCTTTATCTTTGAGAATGTCTGTTTGTGTGTGTGGCTGCCACTGAATGTTTTTAATAAACAACATGGTGCCGTTAGAACTTAGCAGACAGCCTCAAACTCAGAAACCAGATTCCCGCACTGCGACCAGAGCATGGGATTTCTTTTTTCATGGCTAATTGCAAGGTAACGTGCGTCCCGGCAGATTTGTCACTACTCTCTTCTGATTATACGGTGTCAGTTAAACCCAGGTGTGCTTGCGTTCCAGTGAAATAGCAGCTGCGCTTTCGTCACCCTGCCTTTAGGGAGGCCACGGAGCCCAAAGCACTGAAAGATACCTTGTGATCAGTTGCAGGCAACGTGACCCTGATGTAGCCTCATAAACCCCTTGTATGCCACTTGGTTCAAGAGTTGTGCCATCCGAAGTTGCAAACCAGACCGCTGCCAGGCCTGACGTCAATGTATGAAGTTCAGTTCGATCTGGGCTTGAAAAGCACGCCATTCTATTAATATTGCGACTGATATTTCCAAACTCTTTAATCAATCTATGTTGAACTCTGATTTTCTTTTTAAAAAAACGCCTACACTGCTCCCTATTGGAATTTCCTCTTAAAATCATGTTGCTTTACCTGCTCCTGTGATTTTGCTGACCGTGAACTCAGCATCTGACCTGGACATTAAGTATATATCATGGTTTGCAGGATGACTGAGTTAGTTCACAACCAAAACCGTCTGGAACAGCTGCCCCTGCTGTGTAAGTGGGGTGCGATCCCAGCTTTGGCAGTAGGACACCTGACCTCTACAGATGCAGCTGGAGGTTGGGTAAGTAATAAAAACCGCATTTCAAACACATGTTCAAGCATGAGAATAAAGAAGACAGTTATTCTATAATCTTCTTAAATTCTTGCAGAGTAAATTGTTGGCTTGTCTGAATACAAAGGAACAGATGGCTTTCTAATGGGGCTGTACCTTGGTTTACTTCTGTAGCAATGAATAGGGATGCCTGTTGGTGTGTTCTTGTACAAGTGCAACTTAGCTAGCTACAGTTCTGCTCAGGTCAGATTTATTAGGTAGGAAACTCTGAATTCTATCCAACTGAGATTTGCCCTCAGATCTATAACCATTATCTTTTTTCCAAAATTAAACATCACTTGCCACTCATTTGCCCACATCGATGGTCCTTGTAAACATCTCCATTCCTCTTAACACCTGACTCTCCCTCACATTTCTTTTTATTTATATGATGTGGAGATGCTGTGTTGGACTGGGGTGGACAAATGTGAGAAGTCGCACAACACCAGGTTATAGTCCCAACAGCTTTATTTGAAATCACAAGCTTTCGGAGCGCTGCTCCTTCGTCAGGTGAAGTGAAGAGATGCATATAGGCACAGCATATATAGTCAGAGGGCTCTCTGACTATATATGCTGTGCCTATATGCATCTCTTCACTTCACCTGACGAAGGAGCAGTGCTCCGAAAGCTTGTGATTTCAAATAAAGCTGTTGGACTATAACCTGGTGTTGTGCGACTTCTCTCATTTTTATTTATACTTTAACTATCCTTTAGAAAAGTAGCGTTGCTCGGAGATGTGAGTCCATTTCCAGATGCATGGTTTGATGTTGTGTAATACGGAATTCTTACTCTGTTATGTTTATCCCACATAAATCTCTAAACTTGCACAATTGGTTTGCAGTAACCATGTACAGCCATTAAGAAATATTATGCATAGCATAAGTTCCAGACCAATCTCTTGGGTCATTGCTCCCTCGTTGAAAGTTTGCCCTTTTTAATCAGTCCCCATGACCTCCTGTTATCCAGCCAAGTTTCTATCCATTTTGCTAGTTCCTGTTTCCTTGAGCATTTACCTCAATTAGATATATGGTTCGTGCAGAGCCTTGCCAGATGTCTTTTGAAACTGAGGGAAGTGATATTGGGTGCTACCTGTATTATAGTGCAGGTCTTGGTTTGAGTTCGGTATGTGCTTACAGTGATGCAGAGCTGACCGGTATGAGTTATACTGCTAGCTCCACATTGCTCAATGGAAAAACAAAGCTCTGCATATTCTGGTTACATTTTAATGTTCAAGAACTGACTGGCCAGTCAGCTGTTTGCTAACATTAAGAAGCACCTTCACGCTGAAGTTCCACTGTACAGTTTGCATTGACACAGAGGTGAAACCACTTCTCATTGATGCAAAATATGGCGGTGAACCACAACACACTTGGGTGGCGGTAACATCACAGAATCATCTAGAGGTACAGAGAACCAATCTTGCAGGTCAGGGGGAGAAAAAGGGCGTTTTTAAAAACATAGAAAATTGTAGCACAGAGGAAGCCATTTATTAGATCATTTATTTATATATGATATAGAACAAAAGTAGCCCCATTGAGGATGCTGGGAGCATCCTATGACCCACCACCCACCAGTCTGAGAAAATTCAATTTATCGCAAACATCTCTTGTCGATCTTTCAGACATTCCTATCCATAACTTCACGGTGGCATAGTGGTTAGCACTGGTGCCTCACAGCGCCAGAGACCCGGGTTCGAATCTGACCTCGGGTGACTGTCTGTGTGGAGTTTGCACATTCTCCCCGTGTCTGCGTGGGTTTCCTCCGGGTGCTCCGGTTTCCTCCCACAGTCCAAAAAATGTGCGGGTTAGGTTGATTTGGCTATGATAAATTGACCCTTAGTGTTAGGGGGGGATTAAATATGTGGGGTTATGGGGATAGGATAGGATGGGATATGTTAGGGGGAATTAAATACGTGGGGTTACGGGGGTAGGGTGGGATATGTGTACTGTGGGGAGTAAAGTGGGGATTAAAGCAGGGACAGGGTACTGGATTTGGATGATCAGCCATGATCGTATTGAATGGTGGAGCAGGCTCGATGGGCCGAATGGCCTACTCCTGCTCCTAGATTCTATGTTTCTATAACACCAATTTCCCCTTTGTGCCATTGGCCATAATTTTCTCAACCAAATTCTTATGCAAAATTTCCCTAATTCTAAAAAGGCCCTGCCCTTCACAAAGCTTACAAAGTACAAAGTATTTACAGCACAGAAACAGGCCATTCAGCCTAACAGGTCCATGCCGGTGTTTATGCTCCACACAAGCCTCCTTCCACCCCTCTTCATCTAACCCCATCAACATATCCTTCTATTCCTTTCTCCCTCGTGTATTTATCCAGCTTCCCCTTAAATACATCTATGCCATTAGCCTCAACTACTCCTTGTGGTAGTGAGTTCCACATTCTAATCACTCTCTGGGTAAAGAAGTTTCTCCTGAATTCCCTCTTGGATTTATTAGTGACTATCTCTTTTTTTATGGCTCCTACTTCTGATCTCACCTGCAAGTGGAAACATCCTCTCTACGTCTATCCTGTCAAACCTCTTCATAATCATAAAGACCTCTATCGGGTCACCCGTCAATCCCCTCTTTTCTAGAGAAAAGAGCCCCAGCCTGTTTAAACTTTCCTGATACCAGAATTGAGAGATTATACCTTTTCTAGTAAATCTTTTTTGCACCTTCTCCAGTGCCTCTGTCTTTTTTTATAAAGGTATATGGAGACCAGAACTGTTCACAAATCTAGGTTGACTGTCTCTAATCAGTCCAGCTCCTTCTAAGTATGAATTTATTTCATCTCTAATTATGATCGTCAGTATTTTGCTACTACTGATGTAAGGCTAATCAACTAAAAGTAGCCTGGCTTATCTCCCTCCCCATTTTTGGACAGAGGTTTAACATTTGCCACTTATTAGCATACATTACTTATCCATTATGAAGCTCTTGAACATTCTCTGCCAGAGCTATTAACAGTGGTGGGAAGAGTGGAGTGGGAAATGGTGCGGTGCGTGTTGTAAGCGAAAACCAGGTGACTTCAATAAGTTGTTTTCCATATCCCATAATTACTACTCGTGGTAGTTTCCTCTGAGGGAGATTTGTACCCTGTAATCACTGAGAGTCCATTGTTCCTATCAGGTGGAGTGTATAAAACAAAACAGTTGTAAAATTGAGCCAGTGCATATGTAACTGTAAACCAACCCTTGGGTTATCTGCAAATAAGACAGAAGCAATCTGGAAATGCCAGCACTGCTGGCTGATCCCGCAGACCCCGATTTCCCCCCCCCCGCCCCCCCCTCTTTGCTCAGGGTGTCAGCTTTTTCTGAGTACGATAACGTATCAGAGCCCCCTGCTACCTCATCCAAGCGATCATTCATCGTGTATGAATCTAGACCGTGAGGAACATGATGTTTTTGTTTTCAGGCGTATGCCAGTTCTAATTAAGTTTGCACTGCTTCAAGTTCTGCCTCAATCTCAAGTACAAAATAGCAACTCAATTTTCTCGGTTAAGCTCGTTTGTATGAAAGTTCACAATATGCCTCTCCTAGCAGACACCACTGGTCGGAGAGGCATATTGTGTGCAAGTCAAATTTGAAGTGATGGGGAACGTGAAAGGCGGGTGTCACAAGGAGGCAGATAAACATTCAGAAAACGTCTGGAGAGCATTGAAAGCACCTCAACCCATCAACAGCCTTTGGCAAGGCTGAACGGCAGGCAAATAAGACATGGCAGGCCAAGGTGAGGGGAAAGGGTCCGTAGGTGCAGATATAAGTCTGCGGACAGTTAGCAGTGCAATCGAGCACTCAGACTCCTCTTTGAGAGCTGTTGATGTCGAAGCGTTGCTCTCTGTGCGAGACCATGGCATCAACCCATGGATCAGCCCTGCAGCATATCTGCAAGAACATGCAGCCAAGTTTCAGGCCAACTTTGGCCATTACTGCCCCTGCACGTGTATGCTCTATATTGCATGAAACTCACAGGTGTATCACAGCTTGGCTGCTGACCCAGACCCTGGGAAGGCAGGTTTCTAAGGTCATGTCCAGGTAGGTTTTCCACAGTCTGCAGAAATAGCTGATGGCATCTTGGCAGATGCAGCCAAATAGGAAGTACAGGCTCCTGATCATTCTGGCATGGCTTCTTTCATGTAGTACCATGTAAAGTACCAAATGCTTTTATGTGGGGTGCTTCTGAAGAACTTTGCAGCACATCCGTCAATCAGGTATTCAAATCTTGAAGTGATGCTACCAGCGCTCTACTGGCACAGTCTCCTTTAGGAGTAGGAGTCTTGATCAGTACAACATCTCTTAAATCGAGGCATGTTATCTCTCTGTAGATGTCGGGGTGTGGGTGCAGGCAGGAGGGCATGCAGTTACCTCTCTGGCATCCTGACCTGTCTGGCGTCACTCTGCAGATCCTACTCTTCCTCTGAGCAGAGGACCCTGTTGGCAAACTCTCTGGTGCAATTATGGGAGCTCCGGGCCTAAATGCCAGCAGTAAAAAAAAGAATACAAGAAGGACCTTTTTAAAAGATTGAGAAATGCTTGCCTTTAGAATCTTTGAACGGTCCTCCTGCCTGCAGGTCCGTCCCAAGGCCACTGTCCTGCCAGGTTTTATTGGTCACGCTGGTGACTCGGCATCCAGCAGGCCTAGAAGATGGCACAGCGCCGTTCCAAAACAATTACCAAAACCAGCATTAAGTGGGCAGGAATAAATCCCATTCCATTTTCCAACTACACTCCAAAACGGGGCGGTAAAGAGACCATAATCTGTCCCGACTCGGACAGTCAACCGGCTTTCTGAGCTTGGAGGGCAGAACAGCCAAGCCTAACCTTGTCCTTGCCCAACATCCACATTCCACAAAGGCCCCTTCTGCTGCCAAAGTGTGGATCAAGGATTGAATCTTTGTATGCCTTAGTACCACATCACACAGTGCATTTAGAGAAACTAAGTTATTGGAGAACTGAAAGCGGATTATTTCAACACATCTTTGAAGGTGCTTTCTAAGTCTGTTGCTTCTAGAGAGCTGAGGTGGACATGCAGTTAGTTGACTTGATATTAACTATCTGAGACCTCATGTGTAGTTGAACTCACTTCAGTATCTAGAACGCATTTCTGTTCTGCAATTCTGCAAGGCAGATCGCTTCCTAATTCGATTTTTAAATGAAGGAAAATAAAAATAATTCATAGGTTTGAATTTCCATCAGGGTTCTCCCAATCATCAACCGTAACTTCACCAGAAGATCCGCAGAAACCTTAAGAAATGCCATAAATACGGCTTGTGTTGTTTCACCGGGGATTCCATGGATTTTGCGCTGAAGTTACGGTGGGCGATTGGGTGAACCCACATGGAAATTACACACATTAGACTTGATGTCTGACTGAATTTGATCAAGTTATCAAGGCGACAATAAATATTGCAAAGGCCAGTAAAACATAACTGAAACATTTCTTCCCATATGGTCTTAATTTAAACCTGAATTACAGCTCGATTTAAAAGGGTGATGCTTGACATTTAGGTTTTGTACAATTTACACCCTGGAATTTATCATCCTCTGTTTAAAGGCTGTTGAGGTGACTAGTTCAGTCAGTAGATAAACACTCATTCCTGATCTGACCTTGCTTATCAAGGGTGGAATTCTGGAATGCATCATGGTTTGCCAGATGAAGATAACAAGTGTGTATCACAGATCCTCCCTTCCAGTTTTATGTTGACCAGGAATTTGGAATGGCCGTTTGTTTAAAATTCTAGTACACATCCAAATGCGGTTATTAAGCCACGGCAAGAAAATCTTGCAACTGCTTTGGAAATGAAATTATTTGACGTTCATTTCAAAATTCTGCTTGTTTCAATTTTTCTTTTGTAAAAAAGGGGAAGAGTTGGGTCCTGATAGAGCAGAATTGGAATGAGGTAGCAAATTAAATTTTACTTATCGTGTGGGTATAGGTTTGCTTACTTCCTGTGCAGTTACCAAAATTGGAACTTTTGCAAATGGAATGAAGTATGAAACATAGAATCATAGAAGATAGGAGCAGGAGTAGGCCATTCGGCCCCTCGAGCCTGTTCCGCCATTCAATGCGATCATGGCTGATCATCCAAATTCAGTACCCTGTCCCTGCTTTCTCCCCATATCCCTTGATCCCCTTAGCCTTAAGAAATATATCTAACTCCTTCTTGAATATATTTAATGAATTGGACTCAACTGTCTTCTGTGGTAGAGAATTCCACAGGTTCACCACTCTCTGGGTGAAGAAATTCCTTCTCATCTCAGTCCTAAATGGCTTGCCCGTTATCCTTAGACTGTGACCCCTGGTTCTGGACTCCCCCACCATCGGGAACATCCTTCCTGCATCTAGTCCGTCTAGTCCTGTTAGAATTTTATAAGTTTCAATGAGATCCCCTCTCATTCTTCTAAACTCCAGCGAATACAAGCCCAATCGACCCAATCTCTCTTCATACGTCATTCCTGCCATCCTAGGTATCAGTCTGGTGAATCTTCGCTGCATTCTCTCCATGGCAAGAACATCCTTCCTCAGATAAGGCGACCAAAACTGCACACAATACTCAAGCTGTGGTCTCACCAAGGCCCTGTACAACTGCAGCAAGACATCCTTGCTCCTGTACTCGAATCTTCTCGCTATGAAGGCCAACATACCATTTGCCTTCTTAACCGCCTGCTGCACCTGCATGCTTACCTTCAGCGACTGGTGCACAAGGACACCCAGGTCTTGTTGCACTTCCCCTTTTCCCAATCTATTGCCATTCAGATAATAATCTGCCTTCCTGTTTTTGCATTTATCCACATTATACTGCATCTGCCATGCATCTGTCCAATCACCCAACCTGTCCAAATCATACTGGAGTTTCTCTGCATCCTCCTCACAGCACACAAGCCCACCCAGCTTTGTGTCGTCTGCAAACTTGGAGATATTGGCCCAGAAATTAAACACTCCGCGCCTACCTTTTTCCTCCGGGCCCACACGAACTTTAGTTTCAAGGCTGCAGCTGTGCAGTGCAGTGCAGTGCTTGCGTGACCCAGAGACGCAATTAGTTCGTGCGAGCTCTGGGATCACGTGATTCAGTTAGAGCCGATGGCAGCACACCATCTTTCATTCATAGTTTTGACAGGAAGACCTGTCAAAGCTATGAATACATACCCCCCCAAAAGAACAGCTAAACCTCAATTAAATTTAAAAAAAAAGCCATCACATTAATAAAATAAGTATAGTTAAATAAATTAACCACTTTAAACAAAAAATTAAATTTTTGAAAAAATTTAAAATCTTTTTAAAAGTTATAAAAATAAACTTACCTTTCTTTAAAGTCTCTAAAAAAGATAAACCTGTTGAAAAAAATTTAAAATAATACTTAATTAACTACTTACCTTGTTAAAAGAGGATCTTACGCCTCCTTTCTTTATGTGTAAAATCTTCCATGCTTACCTGCGCGTTCAAAGCACTAAGTGCACTGCGTGCGCGCAGCCTGTAGCGCGCACGCGGTTCACTTAGGAACCGCCCCCTTTTGAATTCACGAAGTGCCGGTTTCCCGCGCATGCGCAGTGCATGCTGGAAACCGGCAATTGGAGACCTAAAACGCGAGAGTACACAGTGCGTACTCTCGCGTATTAGGTCTAATTTTCGGGCCATCACATCTAGTTCCCTCGCCTAGATCATTAATATATATTGTGAATAACTGGGGTCCTAGCACCGATCCCTGCGGTACCCCACTAGTCACTGCCTGCCACTCGGAAAAAGACCCGTTTATTCCAATTCTTTGCTTCCTGTCTGCCAACCAGTACTCTATCCAAGACAGTACCTTACCCCCAATCCCATGTGCTTTAACTTTGCACGCTAATCTCTTATGCGGGACCTTATCGAAAGCCTTCTGAAAGTCCAAATACACCACATCCACAAGTTCTCCCTTATCTATTCTACCAGTTACACCCTCAAAAGATTCCAGTAGATTAGTCAAGCATGATTTACCTTTTGTAAATCCATGTTGACTTTGTCCGATCCTGTCACTGTTTTCCAAGTGCTCTACTATTACATCTTTTATAATGGACTCTAGCATTTTCCCCACTACCGATGTCAGGCTTACCGGTCCATAATTCCCCATTTTCTCTCTACCACCTTTTTTAAATAGTGGGGTTACATTAGCTACCCTCCAATCCATGGGAACTGTTCCAGAGTCTATAGACGGTAACTAGCGAGTAGTTAGTAGCATGTTTAACCCAACTGGGAGCGACTATGGATCATTTCCCAGGCAGGTCCAAAGTTGCAGCCATTGTTAAATTGAAGCAGGTAGTTTGTTTTTCTAGGTGATGTCAATGGAGTAGTTAGGGATGAAGGAAACCCAGCATGGTGAGTATTTGTTGGGTTGGAAACACTGGACTTTACTTTAAAACGGTTTCGGCAGTCTCAACCCAGATGTTGCAGGTTTAAGAGTCTAAACCCTTTGAGCAAGTGAATATATCCATAAAAGCTAGCATTCCAGTGCTGGTCAGTCATTGTGGGTTCAACAGCTAGATTGCAAATCATCTTCAGCGAGGCAGACAGCAAACCCACAGGCTTGCTTACAAAATGGTTGGTTTGTGACCACCTTTAATTGCACATTTTCCCAAAACAACAAAGTCTGCAGCTGCATTAGGAGTGCACGGAACAATTCCATCCACCCCCTTCAGAATTTCCTTGACAGTGTTCTGCTTCCATGGGAGAGTCGCAGATGAAGGAGATGTGGATGTCAGCAAGTTTTTTTTTTTAACTTGCCGTGCATTTAAACTGAGCTGCACTCCGGGTTCCAGGGATGCAGAACTCCATTTACACTGCTTGGCTCCTGTCTGACTGGAATATGATCTACAACTGGGCCTAACCTGAAAAGTTACCACATTAGGAAAAATCTATTCTTCTTTGATTTTCCTTGCGTTGTAAGGTTTCAGTTTAGGACCACCTTAATAGCTTGGCAATAACTGTTTCCTTGTCAGCATAAGGTTGCTTAATGCATTAGCATGACATTGCTCTGCTTGTTAATTTAACAGTGGCATTTATCTTCATATACTTTTTATTAATTGTGACGCACGTGTGACGGTGTGACACCTAAAGTGCAATGGATGAGTCTCAAAGCTTTTATATAGAAAGAAGATGTGCATTTAGCCATAATTTCTCCACATCCAGTAGTTACATTCCAGCTCCCTCCACTCCCTACAGTGTGACAGCTGATAACTTGTGAGGAGGGAGAAGGATGTACCACCTTTGGAAAGATTACTGCACCTGACAGTGCGAAGGAGTTGATTTAATATACACAGTTGATGCTGAAACACTCCTGGGTTAGTCATAGAGTTATACAGTACCAAAAGAGGCCCTTCGGCCCATCGTGTCCGCGCCGGCCATCAAGCCCTGTCTATTCTAATCCCATTTTCCAGCACTTGGTCCGTAGCCTTGTATGCTATGGCATTTCAAGTGCTCATCTAAATGCTTCTTGAATGTTGTGAGGGTTCATGCCTCTACCACCCTTTCAGGCAGTCCGTTCCAGATTCCAACCACCCTCTGGGTGAAAAAGCTTTTCCTCAAATCCCCTCTAAACCTCCTGCCCCTTACCTTGAAACTATGCCCCCTGGTTATTAACCCCTCCACTAAGGGGAAAAGTTCCTTTCTATCTACCCTATCTATGCCCCTCACAATTTTGTACACCTCAATCAGGTCCCCCCTCAGCCTTCTCTGCTCTAAGGAAAACAACCCCAGCCTGTCCAGTCTCTCTTCATAGCTGAAGCGCTCCAGCCCAGGTAATATCCTGGTGAATCTCCTCTGCACCCTCTCCAATGCAATCACATCCTTCCTATAGTGTGGCGACCAGAACTGCACACAGTATTCCAGCTGTGGCCTAACTAGCGTTTTGTACAGCTCCATCATAACCTCCCTGCTCTTATATTCTATGCCTCGGCTAATGAAGGCAAGTATCCCACATGTCTTTTTAATTACCTTATCTACCTGTCCTGCTGCCTTCAGGGATCTGTGTACATGCACACCAAGGTCCCTCCGATCCTCTGTCCTTCCTAGGGTCCTACCGTTCATTGTGTATTCCCTTGCCTTGTTAGTCCTCCCAAAATGCATCACCTCACACTTTTTTCAGGGTTAAATTCCATTTGCCACTGTTCTGCCCATCTATCCAGTGACTGTAAACTGTTGGTGTTGTATAGATCCTTTTCTCCAGTACCCTCAGTGATATTATTAGCATCCACTGTTTAAACAAAAAAAAATCTATTTTAAAAACACAGACCAAACAAAGCCAAAAAATTTTTTGGGAAGTTTGTTCAGAATTCTTTGCAACCACTTGATTTTTTTTTTAAAGAAGTGGTCCCTTCTTGTGAAATTCTGTCTTCAATTTTAGCAAGAGTCCTCTCCCACATTACAAACTGTGCTTTAGTTGTGGGTTATACAAAAAGTCAAATTAGAATCAGAGAATGGTTACAGCACGGAAGAAGGCCATTCGGCCCGTCGAGCCCGTGCTGGCTCTCTGCAAGAGCACCTCAATTAAATGAGTAAAGTGGATCATTTTCTTCTTGTACAAATTCAATGTAGAAATTACCATGGGGATTGTAGTTATTTCATTTGTACACCACATCCCAAATAGTTTGGTGTGGTTTTCCCAGCCTATCTCTAAAGTAGTCCTCTTCGGGAAGATGGGAAAGCGTGGACTGTGGCTACATCCCCAGATGCTAGCTGTGCCATTGCTTGGAGGCAACCCACACAAATAACGTGGGAAAGGACCTCTCTCTTCCCAGGAGACCCAACTGGAACGCACACCTTGTAGGCCTGCTAAAGCCAGAATGTGGTTTGTAGTGGAGCCTGGAATTCAATCTCGAACTTCCTAGCCGATACTCCCCAACTAAAATTGTAGCACCCAAGTTACGATGCAGAACTCCTTCTGAGTGAATACTTTACGCGGATCTGTTGATATCGTAACGATAATGCACTTTAATGGTATTAACTTTCTGTGGTTTCCAAAAGTGTACTAGAATGACAACTAATGATTATAACTGAGCGCAGTGGCTAATATATATATATATAAAACTCTGCTGTGATGGCCTCTCAAAAGCTATGTTTGTAAACTGAATCAAATGGTGATTAGAGTAAAAACAGCTGGGATTTAATTAATGTGACAACAGGGGAAACAGCTGTAAAGCACATGGGCTGTCAAAGTTCACATAATGGGCAGTTATAGGAAACGAGCACTTCCTGGAGAGTAAGAGCAAGGTGAAGAAAAGTCTCACGGTTCATTTACAAAGTGAGTTATGAATTATTGTGTTTGGAGCCCCCAGAGATCCATTGATACTGTGATCTGACAGCGGGCTGAAGGTGCAGTGGCAGTATTTATGCAAGTCAGGCTGCACAATGCACTGGCAAATCCCGACTTTGCTGGCAGGGCTGTAATTTAAGTGAATCTGCGAAGTTCAGAGGGAAAGAACTGTCTTTGTTGGTGCCTCCTGAGGCAGCAGCCCTGATGTAGCAGTGCAAGCAGCTATTGCGGAGGCTTTGCCCCACCATTTGCTTCTGGTTCAGCTTGCCTGAGCAAGCCAACGGTGCGGTTTACTACCTGTCGCTCTGCACAGATCCAAGCCTCATTTATTTGTCTGTTGTGCTGTGGAATCCACCCTCCAATAGAAATGGAGCAGATTCCACCCCCCACATATTACAGAACTTCCTGTACTCGAGGTGGTTCTGTTATATAAACAAGCGCAAGTGATGAGTGATGGGCACAAGAGGATTGTAACGCAACTTAAACAAGAAGAAAAAACATTTTCATTGTTCTGGAGAGGGTCTAATGAGGTTATAATGAATGATCCAGGAGCGACCATTCTAAGAGTTGAATGAAACAGGATGTGCCGCCTGACTCCGCTCGGGTTCCCATTCCAAGCGAGCACCGGCCAGATAGTTCACTGTAGCCATTGGTAGATAAATCCCATTGGATTTAAAATCAAAGAGCATTTAGGGCTTCCATGCTATATGATCAAAAGCCAACCTGCTCACTGATTGGGCGGTCATTTTGTCTTTGTGCAATAATGTAAAATGGGTGATAGCGAATTGCCAAAGCCACTGGACGTAAAAATCGGGAGAGATGTAAAGCGGGCTCCTGACCCACTATCACCCGTTTTATACTATTGCACAGAGTCCAAATCTACCCCATTGGGGTTCTGATTAAGTTCAGCTTTTTTATTGACCAAGTTAAAAGAGCCATGATGCGGAGATGCCGGTGTTGGACTGGGGTGGACAAAAGTGAGAAGTCGCACAACACCAGGTTATAGTTCAACAGTTTTATTTGAAAAGAGTGCAGTGACTCTTTGTCAAGGTGCTGTATGTGCGCCTTGTTCTAAGCTGCACAGTGAGAGCAGAAGCACGTACTAGACTGCTCCACTTGTGTTTATCCTCTGCTATTCGTGCAGTACTGGCAATTAAACATTCTTGTATATTTGTATTAAAAGCTATGACCTAAACACTTGCCTGAGCCTGAAGTCTGCATTGACTCGAGCGCACAAGATCCCTTCAGTTGAAGTTATTAATGCCAGAATGAGTCTGGTGCTGGATTTAAGATGTCAGCCTTAACTTTAGTGACAGCACTGTAGTTGAAACGAAGTGCTACAAGTAGAGTGATGCTTGACAAGGTGGTTTTTTTTTTCTGCTGGTGGTGTAGATGTAAATGGCTGCTTTTGATTGCATTTGATGCCATTTATTCTGGCCACAGGCAAGCTAGCTACCAACAATGTGGTTTGTGTATTGCTGGCTTGAGCAAACTGACCCTCGGCATCGGGGAAAGTCTGCGGCCAGAAAATCCCAAGTTGCGATTGCAACTTTTAATCAACTGCAGTTTACACAGGAACAGCCATTCAGCCCCTCGACCCTGCAGTGGATGATATTGGACAATTCAATATTTTAATCAAAGATACCTAATTGAACTTAACAAACCCATCAGATTTGATTCCAAAACTGGAGGTTTGCGCTGTTCAGAAATATTTTCTTTTAATGCAGGGCACCCTGAAATCAGTACGCTGCCGATTTAAGTGCCGGCAGTGCTTACTCAGCCTTCGTGCTAACGTGATTTGCCCACTGTATGCAGTGGACGGTAAAACCATAATGGGCCAGAAATTCGGGTCGGAGGCTTCCCGCGGTTGCAAGCCCCCGACCTGCACTTACCAGCGCGCCTGCCGTTGTGCTGTGGGCCCGCATGGGATTCCGATCCTGGGCCTCCTCCAGCTGCCGGTGTGCAGTGCTTGCGTATCCCAGGGGCACAGTTAGTTCAAAGCGTCCCCTGGGATCACGTGGGCCATGGGGAGCCAATCTGAGCAGGGAATCTCCATTCATAGATTTGACAGGAAGACCTGGCAAATCTATGAATAGAGATCGGCCCCAAAACCTCACTAAAACTTCAAATAATTTTTTTTTAAAAATCACATTTTTTAAATAACTATAAATTACACAAAAAATTTTATACAATTTAAATTTTTGAAAAAATTAATTACAGTTTTTAACAGTGCTAAAAATAAACTTACCTTTCTTTAAAGTATTTAAAAATAATAAACCTGTGGAAAAAATGTTTTAATTTTAGTTAATTCACCACTTACCTTGTTAAAAGCAGGCCTTGCGCCTGCTTTTTCCCCGCACAGCTGCTGGGGACTTACCCTCACACAGAAACCTGAAAAAAAACCGGAAGTCCGATACATGCGCGCTGCCTCCCCGGCGCACGTGTTTGACCTCCGAACCCCTTCCTTCAAGGGAATGGAAGTTCCGGTTTCCAGCGCATGCGCAGTGCATGCACGAAACCGGCACTTTCGTTGGGTCTACGGGTGAGTACACAGCGCGTACTCACCCGTGGAGACCCGAATTTCTGGCCCAATATGTTAAAAGTGCAAACAGCTGATTGAAGCACGATGCAGACCTGGCTTTGCTGAAATCGGCGGAGCTTTTAAATCTGTAATTAGTGAACTTGCTGAAATAGCCAACACGCTAAATAAAACCGCGTCTTTTTTAATTGACTCCTATGGTACTCGCAAATGGCTACCCGCTATAGGCAGCTGTCTGTGATCAGTGTGGATGGTGTCAGTGGTGGGGACTGCACATATAAAAATGTCGATCCTGACTGTGAATATTAATCAAATGTTTGTTTTGTCAAAAATTGGAACCCTGGGTGGTAAATCTTTTGTAAAAGTGGAATTATATTCGCTCCGCCATCCCCTTTCTAAACTACCTGGCGTGGATAATGCCGCCAGGATCCTTTTGTTCTAGTGATGGCGCTTGCAAGTCCGCACACTGTTTACAAGGGAGATGGTCGGAGCTGAGACTTGAAGCGGAGTCAGATGGATTTCTTCTGCTTTGGTGCGCGAGATGCTCTTTTGTTCTATACTGCCGTAGCTACATTTGCAGTTCCTGTAAATGCTTACGGGACCGTTTATTCAAAGTGTGGATCTCTTTGAGATGGGTGTGGCAGTAAAGAGCCAGACGATACAGGCTTTTAATGTGAGGTACAGTTAACTTCATTGTACCTTTAAATGTGTTTTTCAAGGTGAGCCCTTTAATCTCCTCTCTTCCCCCCCCCACCACCTCCTAACATTGTTTTTTAAGGTGCAGTGTTTGCAAATTTTTCAGATGTCACTGGTAACACCTTTACTTGTGTCAAAAACAAAGATGAAATGCTAATCATTCAGCTTGTCTGGGGGGGGGGAGGGGGGGAAACCTGAACAGAAAGTCTTTGATTCTGAACAGATGTTTAAGTATTAACTTTAAAGCCCACACAGCTTACGCTTGCGTTATAAATGAGAAAATAAAATGGAGCTCGGCTCCCACATAAATACTGCTTGAAGTAGTGCCGTGACTATGACTTTAGTTTGTCCTCGCCCACTGTAAATGTACAAATGTAGGAGTGCAGACCGTTTATGTGTTTACTGAGATGCAAGTTGAGGGCTGAAGAGTTCCATTCATCATCTCGGCAGAACTAGTTACTTTACTGCTTTCGTGAGCTGAAGAGTAAAATGACTCATTCAATGCAGAGCCTTGCTTAACAGTTGTGCAGATGAAAGAATTGGGCAGAAATTAATCAATGGAAAACTAGAGGCCATCAATATAAGTTAGTCACCAAGAAATCAAATCGGGAATTCAGAAGAAATCTCTTTAAAAAGAAAGACTTACATTTATATAGCGCCTTTCACGACCACCTGATGTCCCAAAGCGCTTTACAGCCAATGAAGTACCTTTTGAAGTGTAGTCACTGTTGTAAGGTAGGAAACGCGACAGCCAATTTGCGCACAGCAAGCTCCCACAAACAGCAACATGATAATGACCAGATAATCTGCTTTAGTGATGTTGGTTGAGGAATAAATATTGGCCAGGGCACCGGGGATAACTCCCCTGCTCTTCTTTGAAATAGTGCCATGGGATCTTTTACATCCACCTGAGAGGGCAGACGGGGCCTCGGTTTAACGTCTCATCTGAAAGACGGCACTTCTGACAGTGCAGCACTCCCTCAGTACTGCACTGGAGTGTCAGCCTAGATTTTTGTGCTCAAGTCCTGGAGTAGGACTTGAACCTTCTGACTCAGAGGCAAGGGTGCTACCCACTGAGTCACTGACTGACGCACAGAGAGTGGTGAGAACGTGGAACTTGCTATCACAGGGAGTGGTTGAAGCAAATAGTATAGATGCATTTAAGGGAAGGCTAGATAAGCATATGAGGGAGAAGGGAATAGAGGGTTATGGTGATAAGTTAGATGAGGAAAGACGGGAGGAGGCTCGAGTGGAGCATAAACGCCGGCTTGGACTGGTTGGGCTGAATGGCCTGTTTCTGTGCTGTGTATCCTATGTAATCTTATGAAAATTAGGAACAATCCAAGTCAGGTGTGCTAACCTCTATATCTGATTCTCTAATCTGCTCCCATTGAGTGAGGCGCCATGTCAGGAGCAATGGCTCATAAAATTTGTCTAGGTCTTCAGTATTTCCACTCGTCAAAACATCAGGAAAACTGTCAAACATGATGCCTATTGGTTTGCTGATGAGTAGAGGTGTGTAAGGCAGAATATGTAGCTATTGGGTTTCCCATTCAGATGGTAGCATCATTTGAAAAAGATTTATGCAGTATCGCTTTATAATGACCAGAGGCCTTTATCACACAGTATTTACAAAGCACAAATCAACATCTAGTGACAGAAAATTGATACAGCAACTGTAGTAACCACAGCCATCTCTTCTCTCAAATTCTTTGCTTTCTTTTTCTGTGTTGAGATAAACTCAAATCATTGTCTTTGCTTGGTTTCGCTGAGATTTTCCATTGTTCCTAATGAGATCAGTTTCTGGAATCTAGCACTGTTTACCGGTCTGTAAATATTAAATGCTGATGGTTTCTACTTTACGTGACACCCAGTGAAAATACAGAATTAAGAGCATAACTTTTTTTAGTGTTCACGCACAAAAACCCATCATCATTCTTAATGGTCTCCAAACCAAGCTACTGAAAAATCCACACAGGCAGAGTCTCTGTCTGCCCAGTGATTTCAAATAAAACTGTTGGACTATAACCTGGTGTTGTGCGACCTCTCAATTCTATATGAAGTACGCATTCTCTCTCTCAGTAGGGATACACCTTACCTCAATCCAGAAAGCTTAAGCACAGTTTGGCAAGCGTCAAAGGTTTAGAGAGCTCCAGGTGTGCGCAGGGTTTAATAAACTGAAGCCATGCAGTTTACCAGCACAGAGTATTGGTTAGCTTTCTGTTTGTCCAGTGAGGATCACCTTACCAGTTAGGACATTGGCTTGCAGGGTTATCTGCAACTGAGTTGGAAGAATCTCAGCCTCAGTGATGGGCCTAGCTCTCTAAGTTGGCTGATCAATCATCAGCAGTGTCATGCACTGCTACACACCTGCTGGGCTCAGGTATTGCCATGGAGGGTTGATTGGCTACAATTCTCCCTTTCCAGGTGTCTCATTTTGCAGCCAGTTCATCCCCAAAATGTTCCTGTTTATCTCCCACCCCCACCCCCTCCTCTGTACATCACCAAAGGGAATAGTCATTAGTTGGTCATTAGACAATTGGGAAGTGCAGGTTTAAGCTCTTGCTAAGTGGATACCAGGAACTCCTCGCAAGCAGCATTGTGAGAAACACACACAATCATGCCACTTGCGAGTGGATTGCCACCATGCTCCTGACGCACAAATGGGCACAAGAAAATTCAAGGGCAGGAAAAGGCCCTGCATCCCAGTGAAGCGCCTCCCTCTGGTACCTCAAATCTCTCGCCAGCAACCAGCGACACTTTGAAAATCCCTAATGTTTCTGCTTTCACGACACCAGCTGGCAAATTATTCCAACCATTTATGTTCCTGTGAAGTTGCTCAATTTGCCACCATCACTTAGCAACTGGCTTTACAGTGAGGGAGGAAGAAATTCAGTGTGCCTTCTACATCCTTCAGATGACGCTACCTTCCTTCAGTGGAGACATTAAACTAGGACAGTCTGCCTATTGCGGTGGTTGAGAAAGAAAGAAAGAAAGACTTGCATTTATATAGCGCCTTCCACGACCACCGGACGTCTCAAAGTGCTTTACAGCCAATGAAGTACTTTTTGAAGTGCAGTCACTGTTGTAATGTAGGAAACGTGGCAGCTGATTTGCGCACAGCAAGGTCCCACAAACAGCAATGTGATAATGACCAGATAATCTGTTTTTGCGATGTTGATTGAGGGATAAATATTGGCCAGGACACCAGGGAGAACTCCCCTGCTCTTCTTCGAAATAGTGCCATGGGATCTTTTACGTCCACCTGAGAGAGCAGACGGGGGCCTCGGTTTAACGTCTCATCCGAAAGACGGCACCTCCGACAGTGCAGCGCTCCCTCAGCACTGCACTGGAGTGTCAGCCTAGCTTTATGTGCTCAAGTCCCTGGAGTGGGACTGGAACCCACAACCTTCTGACTCTAAAGATCCCAGGGCACTATTCAAAGACTAGTGGATTAACCTATTTAACAACAATCACTGTACAACGGAATTCATTCAATATGAAGCACTTTGGGACATTACTGAGACGGATGATGAAGTGCTGTAGAAATACAGGTTCCTTCTTATTGCTAAGATTTTGATCTTGTGTTGTTGCTCAGTGACGAGTATGCTGTATTCAGCACCTCACAATAATTAACAGTGAAAGAGACTCAGCAGTTTATTGGTGTGTAAGTAACTCTAAATCATTTATATCTCATATTCCCAGACTTCAATGTGATTGTCAACACAACACCTGTGGAGGGTCATGCGATCAGTGTTGCCCCGGATACAATCAGCTACCTTGGAAACCAGCTACAACAGACAGTGCAAACGAATGCGAACGTACGTACTTTAATGAAATTTTAGTATCCCAAAAACTGTGTATTTAAAAACGCTGACTGTCACCTCACCTCTTGGGAATGTTCTTGCATAATTCCATGGAATAATTCACTGTCACTGGTGTGATGTCCTGTACTGTGTCAGTCTCCACTAGGGGGTAAAACACACGACCAACTGGATCGGGGGTGATTGATTTAACTTCCAGTTTACTTGTTGAGCCCACTTCCAAATCCACCCCCCACCCCTCCCCTTGACTCAGCGAGTGTACAGATCGGTTTCATTCATACATTTTGTTTTCTTTTCGATTTAAAAAAAAATCAAAACCCATTCTCTCATTGTATTCAGAGGATCATTGCTCTCTGAGCCACATCCCACCAGGTGGAGTCTACCCCCTCATCCTGTTTGTAGGTGGCACTGTTGTCAGTGAGGTCATTCATAGTTCAGAGCTTTCTCGTGTTGTTGACTACTTCGCTTTCGGTTGAGAGCATTAATCTTAAACTACCTGTTCCGAGTGTCTGATAAAGAGGCATGCCTCTGCTCTTTGTGCTCGTGTTTATTCAGTGCAAATAAAGAAGCGGATATACACAGCCGTGTGAAAACAATGGATTTGCTTTATTTACCCTCGTGTTTTAATTGCCTGCTCACTTGTTTGCTTCTTGAGATTCATTAACTTACCAGTAAAGTCAGCAGATATTCAAGTAACTAACCTGAGTGAGCATTAACCTGCAAAGCAAGTGGGTATTATTAGTGAAAGGATTAGTTGTTAATAATTTGATAGTTAAGCAGATCGGTTACCAGTGCTTCACCATTAAGTTACTTTTAGTTAAAATCAACTAAAGACATTTTTTTAAATGGTACATTGCATGCAGAAATAAAGCCCTTTAAAATCCAGTGCATTGGTTTCCCTTTCTGCTTTTCTTGCAATAACCTGTGAACCCAAGGGGTTGTACATCAGCGCAATGCTTTGCCAACCAATGTGCCATACCCAGTATAATTGATTTCAGCCTACGATGTTTTGCCATGTATTATATTGTCTTACTTCATAACGGAGAGAGGTGCAGTTCACATGTTTCTCAGTAACCCGCGAAAATCCTGAACTGTGCTGGACAGCTCCCAAGTAACACCCAAACGAATGGGTGCAATGCAGAGGAATAATGGCTGCTAACGTCCTTTGCTCCTGAATAGCACTGCACACAAACTTCCTCGACACCTTTTCATGTGTTGATCGCCTGAAGAGGGTGCAGCCAGCGTGAAGTCTTGTCAGAGACCTTTGCGCTCCCAACCTCCTCTAATAGCACCAGCTGCAGTTCAGGGGCACACTGCCCCCAGAAAAACCTGGTGCGGTTCCACCCAGAAATGCCTTTTAGGTGCTGTCTTAAGGGCCAGGCTGGTATTGCCTATAAAGGTCTTAATTTTTTGGCCTCTTGACTGTGAAATTGTTCCACGCTAACCCCCAGAGCAAAAAGAGAAGCGCCACAGCCAATCCAGCTCCCTCCTGCTCTTCCTTACCCACACTAATCCCCATTCCACCACCTACTGCTTGCCACTGTGGTGCCACCCTCTTACCAGGTTCCTCCAAGACTGACTGTAGCGGCATCCGGCTGCTTGAGATGTTGCTGCCATCCCAGCCATGTCACAGCAGCACGCACTCATTCACGGGGACGGAGCCTTTAAGTAAACCGAAAGACCACTAACGTGCAACGTTTGGCACACATGCATTGATTAAAAAACTTACCATTCTTCATCAGAAGGTGTCCAGATAATAATTCAACCCCATTATTTTCAAAAAAGATCTGGCTCTCCCATGGGACTTCAACTATCGCTGTCCCTTTAATGGTATTGGTGCTTTTAGGGCCCAGGATGTACCCAGATTTCCTCTTTCCTTTTATGGCCCGCACCCAGTAGTGCTCTCCTATGTGCCTAGTGCGTGGTCCTCTTATTTAAATTAGGCCTGGCAGAGTCCACTTCTGATGCACTGTCATAGAGACATAGGGGGAAAAATTCAGTTGGTTGCGCCTCCCGTTAGCGCCTTAAGAGGGCGCTAATGGGGCGCAAAGCATCTAGCGCCCAGGGGCGGCGAAGTTTGCGCTGCTCGCGAAATTAACTAGACATTTTGCGGCGGCGCTAAACACTACCGCCACGATCTCCTGCGCCGGCAGATCGTGACGTCAGTTGAGTGCGCAACGCCCCGGTATCGCCCCGGAGCGGATATTGAGTGGCGCCCCCTGCCTTACCGCCTGACGCTAGCAACGACAGGTTGAGGGGAGCGTTCTCCAGTCATGAAGGGAAAGGGGGAGCGCTATTTAAAGGTGACCGCTTCCTGCCTTTTATTGTTGGTGCCATTTTTGAACTACGCATTCTGAGAGAGAGAGAGAGAGAGACTTCTGGAGAGATTCAACGTTGTGTGAAGGAGTTTTGGGTACTGAGCAGCACTTTGCAGGTTCATTTTGATTTGCCATTCCTTGTATCGATTTAGAAGAGACTGTGGGGGCTGCACTCTGAGCTCTTTGCCTGGTACTCTCCATTGTTCTTTCCAGCAGATTTGATGTGCAGGTCTCTCCAGGCCGAGATTCAAGGCTGCAATGAGCAGGATGTGGATGGAAAGCAAGATTAACCATCCCCTTTAAGAACTGGCCCGTGCCATTGTGTGTGTGTTCCATTGCTGACTGACATCACATGAGCTTCGCCAGCGCTCTGAGGTAGCGCCTCGCTCCTCGGCCTATGCGCCTTAAGACAGGTGTGAAGCGCCTGATTTAGCGCTCCAATCACCTCCAGGGGCGATAAAAGTCAAGTTTGCAGTCGGTGGCGATAATTAGCGCCAGGCACTAATCTTTGCGCCCGGCCGATAATTGCGCCCCAAATGGGGCGATACTGAATTTCTCCCCCATAGAGTTATACAGCACAGAAAGAGGCCCTTCGGCCCATCGTGTCCGCACCGGCCATCAAGCCCTGTCTATTCTAATCCCATTTTCCAGCACTTGGTCCGTAGCCTTGTATGCTATGGCGTTTCAAGTGCTCATCTAAATGCTTCTTGAATGTTGTGAGGGTTCCGGCCTCTACCACCCTTTCAGGCAGTGAGTTCCAGATTCCAACCACCCTCTGTGTTCACAGTGCTCCCGGTCAGCACTTGGAGAGATGATCGGCCCCATAATTATATATTTTTTAGGTTGTTAGGAATGAACTGGTTCTGCTCAAGGTGAAGTTTGAGCTAGGTACCGATTCCCCCCCCCCCCCCTTTCCTTTACATTGCAACTTGTAGTGGTGTAAGTGACAGTAGATGGAGGTCAAAATCTGGCCATTGAACTGCCAACTTAAAATCTAAAAGAGCAGGTAGGCTAAGATTTTACAAGACAAAGTTTGGGTCTTCAAGTAGGCACAAGTCTCACTACGTTTACTCTCGCTGAATGAGTCTCTGCCGTTCTGTAGATCTCACTTAGTTTTTCTTTACAGATTACCACATTTCCACAGACTTTCCCCAATCTGCCACTTTGGGCTCAATTAATAATTGTGAAAGCTGATTTCCTAGCAAATCGAATTTTTGTCTTTTGCGGGGAGGGGTACAGGGGGTGGTTTGCAGGGGAGGGGTACAGGGGGTGGTTTGTGGGGAGGGGTACAGGGGGTGGTTTGCAGGGGAGGGGTACAGGGGGTGGTTTGCAGGGGAGGGGTACAGGGGGTGGTTTGCAGGGGAGGGGTACAGGGGGTGGTTTGCAGGGGATGGGTACAGGGGGTGGTTTGCAGGGGAGGGGTACAGGGGGTGGTTTGCAGGGGAGGGGTACAGGGGGTGGTTTGCAGGGGAGGGGTACAGGGGGTGGTTTGCAGGGGAGGGGTACAGGGGGTGGTTTGCAGGGGAGGGGTACAGGGGGTGGTTTGCAGGGGAGGGGTACAGGGGGTGGTTTGCAGGGGAGGGGTACAGGGGGTGGTTTGCAGGATTGTTCCAGGTTACTTTTTTGAGAGGACGTTTCCTGTAGCTGGGTTGGTATTAGTGAGACCTAAAACCGCTGGAATGAGTGAAGTGCACTCATTACTGGGGTCGCTTTTCACCTTCATCACCTGGGTGGTTCAATGGCGGAGTGGATCGTTTGCCTTTTGTATAATCCATGTGATTTTCATTCCACTGATTCCAAAGGAATGAAAATCAGGCGGGTTTTCTAAAGGGGTGGGCAGTCCACTCTGCCAGATTACCACCACAGCGGTTAATACACAAATGTATCATGTCCTTTTTTTTAATAGTCTGAGAAAATATGGCTTTAAATATACCATATGATTTTGTTGTGCTCTACATATGTAATTAGCAATAACCTAAGATGGTTTCTCATTGGATGCAATGAATAAGGACCTTTTTTTAACTGTGAGCCATGCAGTTGTGCAATGCACCTTATCAGGTGTTGGACTTTCTGCAGGAGGCAGCCTGAGTTAATAAATCATTCATCTTTTAATATTCATCCCGTAGCCTGCAATTGCAACGGCCATGCATTTGAATGTGTGTTTGACCCTGCGGTCGAACAACGTAAAGGGAGCTTGAATCGCGAAGGCCAATTTGAAGGCGGTGGCGTCTGTATTAATTGTCAGGTAAGTATCTGCATTTTATACAGACTGTACTTGTGATTGATTCTGTTTTTACAAATGAGGCATTTGTGTGAGGTTTGCCGTTTAGCTTCTCACCACAGATGGTTCAAGTCATTTAACATTTTGTTAAGATGAGATTTTATAAAAAATTCAGTCACTGCATGCTTTTGACAAACTCACTTCAAATAAACACAAACGCTGTACCATTAAAAGGGACGGTGTACTAATCATTACGAGGGAAGGCACCCGAAAAAGGTTGAAAATTTGAACTCTGGCAAAGTTCAAAGTGGCCTGATAGCTCAGTACGTCAGGGCACCACGGTGCAGTGCCATGGCAACGGGACACCCCAGTTCCCAATCCCAGCCTCACTGCTACAGGAAGTCATGGACGGAGGTCTAGTGCCATCCCACAAGAGAAAAAAGAACTGGAAGGAGAGTCGTCCCCAGACTACTCAGGCACACCACTTGCTTGTCCATATAGAGCAGCATTCATGGAGTAACAACAGAAAATGCTGGAAACACTCAGCAGGCCAGGCAGCATCGAGGAGAGAGAAACAGAGTTAACGTTTCGGGTCGATGACCCTTCGTCAGAACTGGAAAAGTTTAGAGAAGTAACAGATTTTTAAGCAAGTGCAGGGGCAGGGACAGGGAGGTGGGGAGGAAAGAACAAAGGGGGAGGGACTGTGATGGGATGGAAGGCAGGAGAGATTAAAAGACAAAAGGGATGATGGTGCGAGGCAAAAGGAGATGGTGATGGGACAAGTTAAGAAACAAAATATGACTCTCGATGAGGTGTAAATGGCGATGGCAGAATGGTCAACAGCTGCCACGTGAGGAAAAAAAAGGGGGAAAAAATATAGGGGCCGAGGTTATAGTCTGAAATTGTTGAGCTCGATGTTGAGTCCAGAAGCTGTAAAGTGCCTAATGGAAAGATGAGGTGCTGTTCCTCGAGCTTATGTTGAGCTTCGTTGGAACAGTGTAAGAGGCCGAGGATGGAGAGATCAGAGTGGGAGTGGAGCGGAGAATTAAAGTGACAGGCGACCGGAAGCTCAGGGTCACGCTGGAAGAGACTAGCTGCAGGATATGTGGGGCCCAGCAAAACCAGTACTGGGCAGGAAAGTCGACAATAAAGCGCTAGCTTCGGAGTTCAAAATAAATTGAGGGGTAACTGGCCAATGCTTGCTGCTTCAGCTCATTATATGTAAAACGGCAACTTGCATAAGGCACGAGAAGGACCAAACTCTGAGCATGAATTAGCAGCTTCCAAGAGTGGCGGCAAAATTAGAGAAGAAAAAAACCCCAAAAGACTTTCCCTTTGGTCATTTTCTACAAGATTCTGCTGGATTGGGTGTGGAGTTAAATGCAAACACAAAAGCATTTTAATTGTTAAATTATTTCCCTGTTTCATCTTCAAGCACAACACTGCTGGGGTCAACTGCGAGCATTGTGTGCACGGATATTATCGGGCACCCAATGAGCCAGCCGATTCTGTGGACGCTTGCATTCGTAAGTTTTATTAATGACATCATTTATTTATAATATTTCTTGGTGGGGCGGGGAGGGGAGGATGGTGGAAAGCAGCTCTTGAACTGATGTGTGTCATGTTGTTCCAGCTTGTAATTGCAATTCCGAGTTCACAGAAGATGCCTGTGAGGATATCACGGGCCGGTGTTACTGTAAGTACAATTACGCTGGCGAGGACTGTGACCGCTGTGCGGACCGATACCACGACTTCCCCAATTGTTACCGTAAGTATGACCAATACAGGGCTTGGTCCTTTCATTAACTATTGAGATTTACGGCATGAACTGGTCGGGCCGAGTGGCCTGTTTCTGTGCTGTATATCCTATGTATGTTTTCTGTTAAAGGCAGCGTTTTAAGGTGGAACTAAATGAATGCGATGTGGAGAGTGACGTAAGAAAACTACTCGGCACTTGGTCTAAGCATTAAACAAAGCTTTAATCAACTGTTTTTCAACATGGAGATCTAGTTGTGGCCTTCACTAGTTCCTGTTGAGGAATGTCCTGAGCAAGCTGGGCCCATGCCCGAGTATTTATACTCTCCCTGGACAGCGCCACCAGCAGGCCGCCCAGTATTACTTCATAAGTCATTTCCACATGAATGACAAGATTCATGTCAGAGAGTTCACAGCAGCATTTTCAGGAGTCCACATCAGGTCATGGTGCAGATGTATATAAAGGGTCCTTAGACCCCATTACAGTGATTTATACACAGTTTAGTTCGGCCTAGCACAGTTTGAATTTCTGATTCCCACTCATTGTTTTTCCTGGTTTTACAGCAGCCTCAAAAGGCCTCTTAATGCCCCCGCTGGTAGCCTCTGGTAGACAAAAAGAACGTGCATTTATTTAGCGCCTTTCACCACCTCAAGATGTCCCATAGCATTTCATAGCCAATGAGGTACTTTTTGAAGTGTAGTCGCGAGAGTAATTTAGGGAAGAGCGGCAGCCAAGTTTCACACAGCAAGATCCCACAAACAGCTGTAAAATAATGATCCGGTAATCTGGTTTTTGTAGTGTTGGTTGAGGGATAGATGCTATCTAGGATACCAAGAAAACTCGCCTGCTCTTCAAAAGGTGCTATACGATCTTTTACGTCCATCTGAAAGTGCAGACGGGGCGTCGGTTTAACGTTTCATCCAAAAGACGGCACATCTGACAGTACAGCATTCCCTCAGTACTGCACTGAAGTGTCAGCCTCTGGAACGAGGCTCGAACCCATGACCTTCTGACTCAGAAGTGAGAGTGCTACCACTGAGCAAAGGCTGACAGCTGATGGCAGTAAACCCCTTCTAGAGCAGGGGTTTCATCTCCTGCCTCTTCCCAAAAATACCAATGGTGGCACTCATTGTTGAGTTTACCCCTTTGGTTCTGGATCCAGACCAGCTGAATGCGACTTTGCATAAAATGAACCTGCGCAGGCTTTGAGTTTATTCAGTTGTGGCATCAGGCCCTCAGTATAAATGGAGCAGGTTTGGTACCAAAGATTTCCAGTGGAAACTGTTCTGTGACATAAAAGGGGCACAAATATGTAGGAATGCTAGAGTGGAATTCACAATGCGTTGGACTAATGCAGCAACAGTGTAGGTATGCGGCACACCGTACGCAGATAGATAACAGGAGGCCCCTTATTTCTATCTTATGTCTAATGTCAGCTGTGGCTCAGTGGGTAGCACTGTCGCCTAAGTCAGAAGGTTGTGGGTTCAAGTCCCACTCCATAGACTTGAGCACAAAAATCTAGGCTGACACTCCAGTGCAGTGCTGAGGGAGTGCTGCACTGTCGGAGGTGCCGTCTTTCAGAAGAGACGTTAAACCGAGGCCCCATCTGCTCTCTCAGGTGAACGTAAAAGATCCTATGCCACTCTTTCGAAGAAGAGTAGGGGAGTTCTCCCCAGTGTCTTAGCCAATGTTTATCCCTCAATCAACATCACTAAAAAAAAAACAGGTTTTCTGGTCCTTATCACATTGCTGTTTGTGGGAGCTTGCTGTGCGCAAATTGGCTGCCGCATTTCCCACATTACAACAGTGACTCCACTTCAAAAAGTACTTCATTGGCTGTAAAGCGCTTTGGGACGTCCAGAAGTCGTGAAAGGCGCTATAGAAATTCAAGTTCTTTCTTTATGCACATTCAGACTGGTTTAAAATAAAAATAGCTGTCAATTATTTTATATATTTTTACCGGGCACCTTTCCCAGCCAAGAATTCAGGCAGGTTGACCTGTTCTTGAACCTCAGCAAATGGCAATTTGTAACCAGGTTTCAGAAGGAACACAACAAGAACGCCCTTTTGTTTACTGTAATTTTTTTATCCTCTCTGCCCGGAGGATAGACTTTAGATCTCTGGTTACAAACCAAACGTCAAGCTGAAAAATGGGTCTTTTGTTCAAGAAAAGACTTTTAATAAGATTAAAATAAAAGATTTGTCAGAAACTGGGCTGTCCTGCAATTTAATTTGAACAGATGAGTGTGTTTTTAGACTGTATTTTGATCAGCAGATGACTAATTTGTTTTATTAAATTATTGAGCATTCCACTCACCTTGTGTGTTTGTTCAACAGCTTTGCCAGTGGATCCTACACAATCCACAGGGGCTCTGATTCACGTAGGAAAAATAATAAGTAAGTCACTGGACTTTTAAGGTGCAAAATGTCTTGTGTACTTTGTTTTGATCGCTGTACAGTATTGCAGCTTTAATTATGTTTTATCCACCTGTGATGAGAAGGGGACTGGAAAGATTACAAAATGGTAGTCACACATGGATCAGAAGGATAGTGAGGGCTTTCTCTCCACCTCTACCCCAAGCTGAATCGTCTCCTCTTGGGCAGCCTTGGAGAGATTGAAGTGAATTAAGTTCTCGCTGCTTTAATCATGCCCCAGTACTGCTTGTGTGAGTATGTATATACAGTGTGGGTTTTAGCGAAGAGAATAGGAATGCTGTTACTGCTCTACAGTCATCTGGAGCTGTGTGTGAGTGGGAGAAAGAAGGGGGAAGGAGTAAATCCTTTCGATTCTTTATCGCCAAGAGTGCCTGACATCACTAAATGCAGCAGTAGGAGTTCCTCAGGGCAGTGTCCAGTCCCAACCATCTTCAGCTGCTTCATCAATGACCTTCCCTCCAACATAAGGTCAGAAATGGGGATGTTCGCTGATGACTGCACAGTGTTCAGTACCATTCACAACTCCTCAGATAATGAAGCAGTCCATGCCCGCATGCAACAAGACCTGGACGACGTTCAGGCTTGTGCTGAGAAGTGGCAGGTAACATTCCCGCCACAGAAGTGCCAGGCAATGACTATCTCCAACAAGCGAGAGTCTAACCATCGCCCCTTGACATTCAATGGCATTACCATCGTCGAATCCCCCACCATCTACATTCTGAGAGTCACCATTGACCAGAAACTTAACTGGACCAGCCACATAAATACTGTGTCAACAAGAGCAGGTCAGAGGCTGGGTATTCTGCGGCGAGTGTCTCACCTCCTGACTACCCAGAGCCTTTCCACCATCTACAAGGCACAAGTAAGGAGTGTGATGGAATACTCTCCACTTGCCTGGATGAGTGCAGCTCCAAAAACACTCAAGAAGCTCGACACCATCCAGGACAAAGCAGCCCACTTGATCGGCACCTCATCCACCACCTTAAACATTCACTCCCTCCACCACCGGCGTACCATGGCTGCAGTGTGTACCATCTACAAGATGCACTGCAGCAACTCGCCAAGGCTTCTTCGGCAGCACCTCCCAAACTCGTGACCTCTTCCACCTAGAAGGACAAGGGCAGCAGGCGCATGGGAACACCACCACCTCCAAGTTCCCCTCCAAGTCACACACTATCCTGACTTAGAAGTATATCGCCGATCCTTCATCGTCACGGGGTCAAATTCCTGGAACTCCCACCCTAACAGCACTGTGGGAGTACCTTCACCACACGGACTGCAGCGGTTCAAGAAGGTGGCTCACTGCCACCTTCTCAAGCGCAATTAGGGATGGGCAATAAATGCTGGCCTTGCCAGCGATGCCCACATCCCATAACCGAATAAAAAAACAAGTAGAGATTGTTTGACTTCCAGGTGGTGTCAGCTCTGTTCCCGGTGAGCAGAAATAGGTGAATCACCGATCCTAACCAATGCCTAAAATCAAAAATGCAATTCTTGTTTTCTGTGACAATTTATTAGCTGATCAGGAGCTGATAAGAGAAATAGATCAACAATACCCAATGTTTTACAGTTACTCAATAAGTCATGTTCTGCTTTTATGATGTGGGAGTTGGAATTTTTACTGGTGTTTTGGGGACCTTTTTCCACAATTCTAGCTGTTTATAATTAGGAATTTATGGAGAAATAGTTGAGGACGATTGGTTTATAGTAACTGAATAAATCAAATTGTGCTTTTATTACATGGGATTGTGGGGTTTTCCAGGAGTTTTACCAGTTTGGGAATAGTATTCCATAATTCTCTCCATTTTTCCATGTAAACTTCAAATCAAATGGATTTTTTTCCCCCAATGTTCTCTTCTCCACTTCTGACTCTTCACAGGCATTGGCAATAGTTGAGCCAAGCAACCATTCTTCATGTGTGGGTTAGACACTGAGTATCAATGGTCTATTCAGCACTGGTGGTCATCACAACAAAGTCCAAACCTGTCCTCACCAACATGTGTCCACAAACTTGCACTTTATAGCACGGTTCGCTGAACAGTGATCAGGAGCAGGAACCCGAGCTGATTTTGTTTCCCTAACCCAGGATTGCTGAGGCCATTTGAAGACCCCAATTGTTTCTTTGACTGAAATCGAGTAACTTGGCTCAGAATGGGAATTGAATCTGAGAGGTGACCTGGTTGGAGGTCTTTAAGATAATGAAACAGTTTGATAGGGTTGACGTAGAGATTATGGGGGAAAAATTCAGTTGGTTGCGCCTCCCGTTAGCGCCTTAAGAGGGCGCTAATGGGGCGCAAAGCAACTAGCGCCCGGGCGCGGTGATGTTTGCGCCGCTCGCAAAATTAACTAGACATTTTGCGGCAGCGCTAGACACTACCGCCGCGATCTCCTGCGCCGGCAGATCGTGACGTCAGTCGAGTGCGCAACGCCCCGGTAGCGCCCCGGAGCGGATATTGAGTGGCGCCCCCTGCCTTTCCGCCTGCCGCTAGCAACGACAGATTGAGGGGAACGTTTTGCAGTCGGGAAGGGACTGGGGGAGCGCTATTTAAAGGCAGCCACTTCCTGCCTTTTTTTGTCGGCGACATTTTTGCACCACGCATTCTGAGAGAGAGAGAGAGAGACTTCTGGAGAGATTCAACGCTGTGTGAAGGAGTTTTGGGTACTGAGCAGCACTTTGCAGGTTCATTTTGATTTGTCCTTCCTTGTATCGATTTAGAAGAGACTGTGGGGCTGCACTCTGAGCTCTTTCCCTGGTCTCTCCATTGTTCTTTCCAGCAGATTTGATGTACAGGTCTCTCCAGGCCGAGATTCAAGGCTGCAATGAGCAGGATGTGGATGGAAAGCAAGATCAATCCTCCCCTTTAAGAACTGGCCGGTGCCATTGTGTGTGTGTTCCATTGCTGACTGACATCACATGAGCTTCGCCAGCGCTCCTCGGCCTTTGCACCTTAAGACAGGTGTGAAGCGCCTGATTTAGCGCTCCAATCACCTCCAGGGGCGATAAAAGTCAAGTTTGCAGTCGGAGGCGATAATTAGCGCCAGGCGCTAATCTTTGCGCCCGGCCGATAATTGCACCCCAACGGGGCGATAATGAATTTTTCCCCCTATGTTTCCACTTGCGGGTGAGACCAGAACTAGGAACCTTAAATATAAGGTAGTCACTAATAAATCCAGTAGGGAATTCAGGAGAAACTTCTTTACCCAGAGAGCGGTTAGAATGTGGAACTCGCTGCCACAGGGAGTAGTTGAGGCGAATAGCATAGATGCGTTTAAGGGGATGCTAGATAAACACATGAGGGAGAAAGGAATAGAAGGATAACTTGATGGGTTTAGATAAAGAAGGGTGGGAGAAGGCTCATGTGGAGCATAAACACTGGCATGGACCTGTTGGGCCGAATGGCCTGTTTCTGTGCTGTAAATACTATGTAACTATGTAGCTTTTTGCCTGTGTGGCTCAGTATTACACTGAGCAGTACCTTTACTTACTGGGGGAGCTCATTTTATTTTAAGGAAAGATTTTCTGAAGGACAATATTTCATTCCAATATTACTGTTAACTTGTTGTAATGGCAGATTATTGAAAATTAGGCGTGCGCATGTGAACGTGTAACACTATGCATACAATTAGCCACTCAACAGGACTGAACCAATGATTTTGCTAAGAGGAGTGAGATGGGAATCTTTGGATGTCCAGATTCTGTTCGCTGTACACACGGCCATACTGCTATGTTTCTCTTTGCCTTAGACTGTGACTGCAGTGCCGCGGGAACCCAGAACAACGACTGCCAGCCAGACCTGCGCACGGGACGCTGCAGCTGCAAGCCAAACTTTACAGGCCGCTTCTGTAATCAGTGCATGCCTCGCCACTTTGGAGCAAACTGTCAGCGTAAGTTACCCCTGCGCTCAAAGGAGAGTTCCGTCCTGCGCTGTGCTGCCACTTACTGTTATGTCCCACTCTAGTCTGTTGGGGTAGTAGATCCAAAATGGCAAGTAATGGAGGAGGACCTTCCGTGCCAATAAAATCAAACAAAGTTGCTTTGTCCTACCCTCAGATTTACAACTTGCATTTATATAGCGCCTTTGACATAGTAAAACATCCGAAGATGCTTCACAGGAGCGTTATCAAACAATATTCGACACCGAGCCGCATAAGGAGATATTAGGATAGGTGAGGTAGGTTTTTTAGGAGCGTCTTAATGGAGGAGAGAGAGAGATGGAGAGGCTTAGGGAGGGCATTTCAGACGTTAGGGCCTCGGCAGCTGAAGGCACAGCTGCCAATGGTGGAGCAATGAAAATCGGGACGCGCAAGAGGCCAGGATTGGAGGAGTGTAGAGATCTCGGAGGGTTGTCGGGGCTGGAGGAGGTTACAGAGATAGGGAGGGGCAAGGCCATGGAGGCATTTGAAAACAAGGATGAGAATTTTAAATCATGGCCCATTCCAACATGTCTGGAGATGGGAACCCACACACCCGTGAAATGTACTGTCTAGTTGCCTGGCCGACAACCAGCAAAATGGTCACTGGGAGAATAGCTTGGCTAATGGGTCATCAGTGTGGGGGCGCAACATTTTCAAGCCATTACCATTCGGGTTTTTTAGGCTTCTTTGTTGTGTGACAGTTAAATTAACCCATGCTCTCTGTAAATATCTTTATTTTATGATTGTAGCATGTCGCTGTTCAGGCCCAGGCGTTGCCGACGGGAGCTGCAATGAAGAGACTGGACAGTGCTTTTGTCGACAAGGCTTTGAAGGTTTCTACTGTGACCAGTGTGCCCCAGGCTACTTCAACTACCCACTCTGCCAGCGTGAGTCAGTGCTTGGTTTCCAACTTGTAGAATTCTGTCCAGACAGAAGAATATAGGAAATACATTGAAATAAATCTTTCATTCGGGCTTTAGAATTTATCTTCAAAGATGTGAATGCTGAATATTAATCTAAACCTTTGGAATACTGACCATAAGCAAAACTAAAAATATACATTGCCATCAGCAAAAGAATCTCTAAGAAAATTACCATTTTCAACCCGTCGAGAGCATCCAGTGGAAAATTGTACAGACCAATTGTTAAATATTTTCAGAACAAAAATAATAATTGTGAGTGGTTTTCTTTTTTACTAATCAGAGGTTATACGTATAGTTAGCTAGCTATAAAGGCCGATTTACCAAAATAATTTATATTTATAAAGCGCCTTTTGGGTCCTCACGGTGTCGCAAAGCTACCTTGTGTTGTTAATCCCAATCCAAAACCAGAACTCTGAACGGCGCTCTGGTCATCAGGTAGAAGTAGTGTTGAGCATCACTGAAAGCAGGAACTCTGGTAAACTTCAAACTATCTTTTGGAGCCTTACTGTGCCACCAGCACCAGAGGACGACCAGAATCATATTTGCTCAATTCATACTTCTGGGAACGGTGGCATAGTGGTTATGTTACTGGACTAGTAATCCAGTAGGCCTGGACTAATGATCTGGAGACACGAGTTCAAATCCCACCACAGCAGCTGGGGAATTTAAATTCAGTTAATTAAATAAATCTGGAATTTAAAAAAAAAACTAGTATCTGTAATGGTGACCATGAAACTATCAATTGTCATAAAAACCCATCTGGTTCACTAATGTCCTTTAGGGAAGGTAATCTGCTGTCCTTACCCGGTCTGGCCTGTATATGACTCCAGACCCACAGCAATGTGGTTGACACTTAACTGCCCTCTGAAATGGCCTAGCAAGACACTCAGTTGTCAAGAAGGCGGCTCACACCACCTTCTCGAGGGCAATTGGGGATGGGCAATAAATGCTGCCTTTGCTAACGACGCCCACATTCCGTTCTCTTTAACGGCACTGACAGTTTAAACAGATGATTATCTAGAAACTATGTCAGTTCCCTGATGCATTGCTCAATCTCTCTCTCTCCCTTCTGTGTACTTGCATTATTTTAGAACTTTAGCATTCTGGCTGCTAGATTTGCCTATATAACAGTCCATGCACTTCAACGTAATTCATTGTATGTGAAGCACTTTCAGACTTTGCCGAGACCATGTGGTAAAATGTTATATATATACATGTCTTTCCTTTTTTTTAAAGTCTTTTTTTCTTACCTTATTAACAGTTAATTATTTAGCAAGCTCAGTTACACCAGCTCGGTTTAATGTTACTTCTCTAGAAGGCTGCGGGCCTAAAACTGACTGACTGAAAATGTGAAGTACTGTCCCTGTTCTACTTCATTCCCAGGTTACCAGTGCCAGCTGGAAAATGGATAAAACAGAGAGCGCTGGAAGTCAACTCCCAAGAAAGGATTTTTAAAGTGTAACTGATATCTTTATTTCTCCATCTTCTTGCAGTGTGTAGCTGCAGCGTTGCCGGCAGCTTACCTGAGGTTTGCGATCACTCTGGCCGTTGTATGTGCAAGCCGGAATTCGATGGAGCTCGCTGTGACCAGTGCGCTGTTGGCTTCCATTCCTACCCACGTTGCCACGGTTAGGATCCTACACTCCTCATACAGATGATTTTGGCAAAGTATTACATTGACCGAAAACAATGACCACGATATTTATTTATGGGGAGGCGGGGAGGGAGTGGAGGGGGAGTGGGGGGTGGGGTGGGGGGGGAGACTTGCATCTTTTTGTTTCAGCTCGAGAAACTTCAGACTGATTTGCCTTCCTTTCACTAGCTTGTTCCTGCGATGATCGTGGATCGGTGGACAATCTCTGTGGGACTACAGGCCAGTGCCAGTGTCATCCCAGCTACTCGGGCCCCACATGCAACCAGTGCGCCCCAGGTTTCTACGGACACCCCAGCTGCACACGTGAGGAACTTAACTGACGTGCATGTTAAATATTGGTTTTAAGTCTCAGCATCTTGCCCATACAAGGTGAACCAGACGTGACAGCTCACAGGCAGAACTCCCAAAGCCCCGTATCAGAAGTGTAAAACCCATGAAAGTGCCTTAGGTCTGGTTAGTGGAATGTAGTAAATGCTGCTAAAAGCCATGACTGGGAACGTGCCGAACTCCCATGTGGCTGTCCTTGTTACACATTCATTTTTGGAAAAGGTATGCTACCAACTAACACTTTCTAAAAATGCAACTCTTTCCTTTACCTTGTCCCCACAATACCATATATCTCCTTAAATTTCAGACTGCCACTATTCTAAATATGCTCTCCACAGACTTATGTCTCTGCTTTAGTTGGGGAAGGCTGCCATATATTAAATGCCATAAGTGTCAGCTGTGGCTCAGTTGGTAGCACACTCGACTCTGAGTCAGAGGTTTGTGGGTTCAAGTCCCACTCCAGAGACTCGAGCACAAAAATCTAGGCTGACACTGCAGTGCAGTGCTGAGGGAGTGCTGCACTGTCGGAGGTGCTGTCTTTCGGATGAGATGTTAAATCGAGGCCCTGCCTGCTCTCTCAGGTGGACATAAAAGATCCCATGGCACTATTTCGAAGAAGAGCAGAGGAGTTAGTTATCCCCGGTGTCCTGGCCAATATTTATCCCTCAATCAACATCACTAAAACAGATTATCTGGTCATTATCACATTGCTGTTTGTGGGAGCATGCTGTGCGCAAATTGGCTGCCGTGTTTCCTACATTACAACAGCGACTACACTTCAAAAAGTATTTCATTGGCTGTAAAGCGCTTTGGGATGTCCAGTGGTCGTGAAAAGCGCTATAGAAATGCAAGTCTTTCTTTCTAAATGTAGGGCCTTCCCTCACTTGCTGAATATGAACCAGGGGGTTGAAACCTTCTAGCATTCGGTCAATTTTACAAATACCTCCCCAAGTTGCAAGTTCAAATTCAAACAAGCTTCGCGACAAAAAAAGCTCTTAATTTTTAATCTTATTTGAATAGAATAGAATGTTATGCTGATGGGGTTAGATGAAGAGGGGGTGGGAGGAGGCGGCTCGTGTGGACCATAAACACCGGCCTGGGCCTGTTTGGCCGAATGGCCTGCTTCTGTGCTGTATATTCTGTGTAACTCTGAGTGAGGCATTGTCCTTTTTGGGTGGGATTGTTGCTGTTTTTGGGAGCGAACTGTGCTAGTTCCATGCATTCTTTTTGTTGTTGATGGGTTTGATGATGTCATGGCTAAGTGATGCTCTGCCATTATTCTGCATTACAAACAAAGTTGTACAGTTATACCTAAAGCTTTTATAATGGAGGCGATCCGCCTTTTAATATTCCCCAGCTCACAGCAACGTCAACAATTTACATTTGTACAGCACCTTGCAAATAATGGAACTCGCAAGCATTTTACAGGGAGAGAGGTGGACAGCAGGCAGGGTGGTGGAGGACAGTTAGGGGAGGTGACTGAGTCAGGGTTAAAGAGGTAAGTTTTGAGGAGGCCTTTGAAGGTGGGAGAGAGGTAACAAGCCAAAAGAGGGTCAGACAGCGAATTCAAGAGTTGAAGGCCATGGCTGAAGGCTCCGTTACCAATGGTGGAGAACAGTGCGGGGGAGAAGGGCTGTGGGTGGGGAGGAGGGATTGCGGGTTGGGCAACACACAGTAGGCCAGAGTTGGATGAGTAGAGGGTGCCTGCAGGGGGTGTGGGGCTGCAAAAGATTGCAGTTGAAGGGTCGAGTGATGTCGTTACCAGATGCAACAAAACCATCTAAGAACACATTCCAAGTTAATAGGTGAGCCACCTCTAGACTGACGCTAGTCCAATTCTAACCAGAGTTAAACTAACTGGGGGAATTCTGCAGTTATACTCCTAGGCAGCAGAAAAATGGTTGTCTCATTTCCAAAGAAACGATTACACTTGCTTTTTAAACCCCTACTTTATATTTCAGTAATATTGCAATGGCCGAATGTTTGTGAGTGCATATTTCGAATGTGTTTTAGTTTCTGTTAGGAGATGGTTTTCTTGCTGATGTACATGGTAACTACCTCGCCTGCCCCAGAGTCTGGCTGGTGAGCTACTAAAGGTTCTGTGTCCATTTTGTAAATAGGAGAGAGGCTCCAGTGTTTGCCAGCATTGTAGCGCCGTGCATGGAACTAATTCTAATGGTTGATTGACTATTTACTGCAGCCTGTCGGTGTACCTTGGAAGGCTCGTATATTAACTCTTGCGACCAAGAAACGGGGAGGTGTAGCTGTCGGCCCTACGTGGCAGGGCTGCATTGTGACACATGCATCGAAGGAGCTTACGGCTTTCCTAATTGTCGAGGTAAGGGATTTAATGGCCTTCTGTTGCAGACGCAAATTGACCATGGTTTCGCTGAAGTAGGAATAAAAATGAATTTGTAACTAGAAAAATAATCGTAGGATCATATTGTTTTGCCAGGCCTCGTGTGGGGACCTTATTTCAAAATCTGAGGCATTTCTGAGCACACCTTGGATGTATTTATTTTTAGCCTGTAGTAATCAAACAACAAAGAACTTGTTTGTTATGAGAGATACAGTGACTAACTTTTGCTGCAGTAATAATTCAAAGCATGTGTAATTGCCCCAGCTATGACGTTACACTGTAGGATATTCGCAAACAAGGGCTTAATGTATTCGCCTGAAATGTTCTTGATTATTTTAGCGAGCTGTTAACATCCTTAAAATAAATGGGTTAACATCTCTGCTAAAATGATGAAAAGTGGAATTGCAGATGAACATATTGAGCATTAATTAATTAATATCCTATACCGTAATTTCAGGGCTTCTGTGTCATTCACTCTAATAAGACCCCAATATTACTGCAGTTAAATCACATAGTAAAATAGTATATCAGTTTAAACAGCGAAGCCCAGCATCCATCACTTTCCACCATTATGCTATCGGACTGGTGATTTTATTTTTACTGAAGGTAGAGTGAAGTCAAACACACAATCACCAAGTGTGTAGGAATGTACTTCAAGGAATAATAGGTTTCAGAGTTCAGACAACGCTGATGAATTGTGTGACCTTTGCTCTCATTGCTTCCATCACCTTTGTGTTATTGCCTTGTTGTGCACTATGTCATTTTTTTCTGCATTCCTCTCCTGAAGGCGCCAACCCACAATGGGGTGGCGCTTTACAGGCACCAGGAACCTTCTGGAACCTTACCCTGGCGGCCATTTTTGACGTGTGAGTGGCTGCAGGGTATCCAACCAAAGGTTCATCGATTCTGTCTTGTCCTCATCCGGCATCCACTCATGCCCCTTCCAGGGGAGTCTTTGGATCACAGTTAGGAGTGAGAACACTGTCTGATTTCCCTTCAGTACTGAGGCCAATTGTAGTGCCCCACCACCACTCGGGATGAGGTCAACTAACTTGGAACAGACCAGGAATCGAATCTGGGCTATTCCTTGTCTGTATGATATCATACTGTACCACGCAATGCTCACTTGAGATATCGGGGCAGTTTGAACTCCAGCATATTGGTTTGTTAATGTCATTTTTCTTTGATTACAGTGGCAGCATATTGACAGTATTGTAGAGTAGTCGTGGTACACTGTGGCAGTGGCTTTACTGGGTGATGTGGGATGCTGATGCTTGCTGCTCTGTTTGCTCAATGTGTGAGTCCCTGGTGGGTGGTGGTTATGCCATCAGAAATTTGGGAGTTACCCTTTCTGGATGGGTTGAAGCCTGCTCCAGCTACTTGATGTACAAGCTATGTGAGCATGTGGAATGCACTGCCCCAGCAAGTCATAGATACAGAGCCAATTAGGGTGTTATTAAAAGGAGATGGGATACTTACTTGAGAAGTACAAATATTTAGGATGTAGAGAGAGGGTACAAAATTAAGGTTTAAGACATAGAGCTGCCATGGCTAACAAAATGGCGGAGCCAGCTCGATGGACCTAATGTTCTCAAGACCCACAAGAATGTCCCACAAGCATGGGGGTAGTTTTTCATCTTCACTGTCTGGGCAATAATCTTGCAAAGCGAATCTTCATTCCATGGATTCCAAGAGAATGAAAATCAGGCAGGTTCTAGACAAGCGGGCAGTCCGCTCTGCCAGGTGGTGAAGATGAAAATCTACCCCTTCGTGTACTTCCGTGACACATTAAAATGAAGAATATTCCATAAACTTAATTAATTTTGCAAATATTTAATATTGTCTCAAGGAATCACTTGTGTAGGAATATTTTGTGACAGCCTTTCTGAGTCCCAGTTGTTTTGTTATATATTCGATGAGGCACTTACCTCGCAGCCCTTGGATCATTAAGAGCTCGATAGGCTTTCCTCTCCTCTTTCAGGTATTACTGATGTAATGTTTTATTCACAATGCCATCTGTTTTCCTTCCAATACTTCTGGATTCAATTCTCATCATTGTCGTCACAGTTCAAGTGTCACACCTTAGTTGTGTTCAGACTCTTTTAGTGCCCCGAAAAAATTAGCGCCCCCACGGCCGAAATTCATCGGTAGCACCCCAAGAGGGCCCCACCTCCCTCTTGGGATGCTGCGAGGGCGCTGCGGCACGTTGCGCCGCGGTACTGCAGGCCTTCCTCCCCTTCTTAAAGTGGAGGGGCCTTGCGCAGCGCGACCCGGGGCCTAGCTGGACCACCAGGGATTGGAGTGCCGGCAAAAGAGCAGCCGGCACTCCGCGGGGGGGCTGCTCAGGAGGCTGGGGACGGCAGCCAGCAACAAAAATGGCCGCCCGGCACCTCCCCTTTAATTTTCCCCGCCCCGGCCGCAGGCAGGCCCCCCTGACCCCATCGGACATAGCGTCCAGCGGTAAGTCAGGGGGCGCTACCGACGATCGCGGCTGGGGCACTGCGCACAGTGATACGTCATCGCCGGCGGCCCAGCGCCGCATTGCGCTAATGGTTACCGCCGCCGTTAACCTCCTGCTGAATTTCGCGGGAGGCGTTGGCGGCGCTGCGCCCAGGCGCTACTTGCTTTGCGCCTAGGGTGCTAACGGGAGGCGCAAAGCAACCAAATCTTTAGGCCCAAGTGTCACACCTTAGTTCTCCTTGTCCTTCACGAGTCTTTAACATAGAAAGAAAACAAGGACCCTGCATTAGTACAGCACCTTATCACATCCTCCGAGGGGTTCACATCCAATGACGTGTAACCATTGTTATTAGGTAGACAAAGATGCAAAACCAGCTGGTAAATTAGTGAATTCTCATGGCCTCACACTGCGTTTTGCTTTTTATTTATTCATAGTGGCTTCCTGTGACCCAGCAGGCTCTACATCTCCCTCCTCTGAAGTTGTAAGTGAAGTCCATTTATTATTATGTTAAACTTTTGAATTCTATTATTATTTTTTTTAACCGAATAGACCTCCTAATCAAATGGGCAGAAGGTTAACTGGGGCGGGGAAGAGGAAAGGGTGAGGAAATTTCCTCTGGTCGCTTTAGGTTAGTGGTATTGTTAACGCAGTGGGAAGATTTCCTCTGGTTGCTAATTCTCGCACACGTAAACACGTCTTGTTGGAATGCTTTTACAATGTTGCATTTGCGATGTCCCTGACACACAGCGCACGGAGGCAATCTTCCTCCTCTGCGTAATGAGACTGTAAATCCGTTCGTTTGAAATGGGTTTACATTTTTTTGTTATGCATCACACACCGGGGAAATTTTCCCCGAAGATTGGTTTGAAAGTTGATTCATTTTTAACTTCCAGAAACTGAAAACCAGTTTAAAAAAAAAAAAATGCTTTGTGTATTTGGTTGATGGCTCGGCTCCTCAGTGCTAGTTTATTACTTGTCACAGAACTAGGAGAGAATATCAATACTCTCTGGCATCTGCCAAGGAGGCCATCAATAGTTGGGATGGAGAATTGCAGCAGGAGGCCATAAAGGGCTGCTGCTGCATAGCATTGCCAGCTACCGCCAAGCTGTTAGTAAGGCTTAAATTTTTTTTTAAAAGTTCTCTAGCGCTATATGTAGCCACTGTAATCAATCACATACAGATTTTCCAACGTTTGAACTTAAATTCCCACCCCCTCCACCCACGCTGCCATAGCAACACAGGGCATCGAGGATGCAGCCGAGTGGGTCCCAGTCCCATTTTCCGCCCCTTTACACCTCAGTTATACTGAAAAATTAGCAGAGGCTCTGAGCCGATACTTAGCAGAGGGCATCATTTAACGCTTCCCACTAAATGGAAATCGCTGTTCCTGTTAGAATTCTGTGTTGACAAGCTCGAGCTTAAGGGTCAGAGTGGAACTGACTTCTCATGACACATTACAGAGATGGAAGACACTTCCTTGCCAGTTTGCAGGTGGTATTGTCTCCCAGACAGTGTCATCAATTGAAACCCTGCCCCTTGCGTACAAAATGCTGCTCGTTAAAACAAAGTTTAAGCATCCGGTAGCTTGTGGAAAATGTCCATTGGTATTGCCATACACTGTCTCCCAAGTTTTCCCATTCTCTTGGGAATCACCATGGTAACGTTCCTGAGACAGCTGTCCTTGTCACACTTGTTTCCATCTACAACCTTTTGTAACTTCCAATATAAAAGACTTTGGGGTAAAAATTGGGTAGCGCCCACTTTGGGAGGAGTGGCGCGACTGGAATCGCCCCGCGTCCCTCTTGGGGCGCTGCGAGCCAATATTGCAGCTCTGGTGCTGCAGGCCTTCCTCCCCTTATTAAATTGGAGGGGCCTGGCGCAGCACGTCCCGGCGCCCAGCTGGGCCACCAGGGATCGGGAGCGCCGGCAAACGAGCCTGGCACTCAAGAGGAGTGCCGGGCTCACGGAGAGCAGCCGGCACCCCGCGGGGGGTGCTTCACGGGGGCCGGGGGCAGGTGCTGGCAGGCGGCCAGCAACAAAAATGACCGCCCGCCTCGTCCCCTTTAACTAGCGCCGCCTCGGCTGCAGGTAGGCCCCCCTGACATAGCGTCCGGCGGTAAGTCGGGGGAGGCGCCACCCAATATAACAGCTGAATTTCGCGGGAGGCATTAGCGGCACCGCGCCCAGGCGCTAGTTGATTTGCGCCCTCTTAGGGCGCTAACGGGAGGCGCAAATCAACCGAATTTAGCCCCCATAAAAAGAAAAGCACTACAACTATTTAGAATATTTCACCCATTAGGGCCAGAAATACAGAAGTAAGTAACTTCCAACTAGTGGCTGTGCAGCATTTGTAATCCACTTCCAATGAAAGAGTTGGGCCTCACAGTCACTGAAGCAGTTCCACTGTGGGAATTCAGAATTTTGGTGGTGATGACACATTTGCCTTGCGTGCAACCAACCCTATGGCACATTTCCAGCGGGGAAAGAGTAGGGACAGAAACGTTGTAAAAGTTTGAAGAAAACTTGTACTTGATGTACCCAGACTAGAATTTTACTGGTAGGTGGTGCGTGTGATATAACTGACCAGAGATGTTTGTGCATCTTTTCCATTCAGGACTCTTGTCAATGTCGGACAAATGTTGAAGGTTCAGCCTGTGATAAGTGCAAGCCTCTTTATTGGAATCTTTCACCAGAAAACCCATGGGGCTGTGCCAGTAAGAAATCACTTCATATCCCAGCACATTTCACACTGGTGGACACGTTTCATTGACATTTGTTGATTATTGTGTTTTTCTCACCTGAATTAATTTGCCATTTTGTGCATAGAATCTAATATACTTCATGATTTCATGTATTTTTTTTGTTGCAGAATGGTGCCATTGTCAGTCACTGACTGTCTTTGTATACATTTCTTTTCAGGGTGTCAGTGCCATATCGAAGGTACATTAAACGGTGTCGCAGAGTGCCTGCAGGTTAGTCAAAGTGGAATATTGCAGTACAGCAGCGATTCTTTCTGCATTAGCATGTCATGGAACTCCCGAAGCATTTGGTTAGGGGGAGGCAAAGTACGTTTTTCTTATTCTGCTCCCCATCGGAATTGTATTCCTGAGATTTTACAACAATTAATTTGTGCAATCATGTCGCTCTTTTTATGAAGTGGGTTATTGCCTGAAAGGTGATTCCTCGCTCACTGCTGAACTCCAACCTCTCGTTCGCTCTCCCCCTCCCGCCATCAATACTACTGTAGTCATTGCTCCTCTGAAATGTATTCTTCTTTTTCCTTGCAAGCACCAAATGTGCGCACGATCTTCCACCTCCCTATTTCCTCACTGTGTTCAATTCAAGACTTTTTCACAGACTTAAGCTCTAACTAGTTCTTTGGTAGGACCTCAAAGGTATATGGAATGCCTTACTTCCCTCGGTCTTTCCAGCCTCCAAAATCTTCAAGCTAAAACCTGAGCTTGGTGTCGACTAATTAGTAATTCCTGATTTACCTTGTCTTCTGTCTGGTACTAAAGGCCTTGGCCTTTCACTTAGTTAAAAACGTTAAAAAAATTGTTGGCCTAGTGAAAGGAATCAGACTGCCCCCATCTTTATTCTCATAGACCAATGCAAATGAGCAAATACTTTGTAATATTTACAACAACAACAACTTGTATTTATATAGCGCCTTTAACATAGTAAAACGTCTCAAGGCGCTTCATAGGAGTATTATAAGACACAAAATTTGACACCGAGCCACATTAGGAGAAATTAGGGCAGAGAGCCAGTACAAACCATGTTGTAATTTCTGGTTTGTTGCCGGTGCCACGTGCTAGCGAGTTGAGGAACAGGGAGAGAGTGCAGATAAACACGTGGCTGCAGGGATGGTGTAGGGGGGAGGGTTTCAGTTATGTGGATAATTGGAGCACATTCTGGGGAAGGTGGGACCTGTACAAACAGGACGGTTTGCACCTGAACCAGAGGGGCACCAATATCCTGGGAGGGAAATTTGCTACGGCTCTTCGGGGGGGTTTAAACTAATTTGTCAGGGGGATGGGAAAAAGGGCTGTAGTCCACGAGCCAGTGGTGAGTGTAGGGAGGTACTGAGGAGGGTATCAAGGTCGCAGGAATGTACCGGCAGACAGGAAGATGGCTTGAAGTGTGTCTACTTCAATGCAAGGAGCATCCGGAATAAGGTAGGAGAACTTGGAGCGTGGATTGGTACTTGGGACTACGATGTGGTGGCCATTACGGAGAGATGGTTAGAACAGGGACAGGAATGGCTGTTGGAAGTTCCGGGGTATAGATGTTTCAGTAAGAGTAGGGAAGTTGGTAAGAAAGGTGGAGGAGTAGCATTGTTAATCAAGGATAGTTTAACAGCGGCAGAAAGGCAGTTCGAGGGGGATCTGCCGTCTGAGGTAATATGGGCTGAAGTTAGAAACAGGAAAGGAGCGGTCACGTTGTTAGGAGTTTTCTACAGGCCCCCAAATAGTAATAAAGATGTGGAGGAAGAAATTGCAAAGCAGATTATGAATAGGTGTGGAGGTCACAGAGTAGTTGTCATGGGTGACTTCAACTTTCCAAATATTGATTGGAACCTTTATAGGTCAAACAGTTCGGATGGGATAGCTTTTGCACAGTGTGTGCAGGAGGGTTTCCTGACACAATATGTGGATAGGCCGACAAGAGGTGGGGCCACGTTGGATTTGGTACTGGGTAATGAACCGGGCCAAGTGTTTGATTTGTATGTGGGAGAGCACTTTGGAGATAGTGACCACAATTCGGTAACTTTCACTATTGCAATGGAGAGGGATAGGGCCATACGGCAGGGCAGGGTTTATAATTGGGGGAGGGGTAATTATGATGCGATTAGGCAAGAATTAGGGAGTATAAGATGGGAACAGAAACTATCAGGGAAAGGCACAAACGAAAAGTGGAGCTTTTTCATGGAGCAATTACTGCGTGTCCTTGATAGGTATGTCCCTGTCAGGCAGGGAGGAAATGGCCGAGTGAGAGAACCATGGTTCACAAAAGAGGTTGAATGTCTAGTCAAGAGGAAAAAGGAAGCGTATGTAAGGATGAGAAAACAAGGTTCAGTTGGGTTGATTGAGGGGTACAAGGTAGCAAGGAATGAGCTAAAAAAAAGAGCTTAAGAGAGCTAGGAGGGGGCATGAGAAGTCCTTGGCGGGTCGGATCAAGAAAAACCCCAAGGCTTTTTACTCTTATGTGAGAAATAAAAGAATGACCAGGGTGAGGGTAGGGCCGGTCAAGGACAGTAGTGGGAACTTGTGCATGGAGTCAGAAGAGATAGGAGAGGTGATGAATGAATACTTTTCGTCAGTGTTCACCGAGGAGAGGGGCCATGTTCTTGAGGATGAGAGTGTGATAAAGGTGGATAGGCTGGAGGTGGTAGATGTTCTGAGGGAAGATGTTTTAGCAATTTTGAAGAACCTGAGGGTCGATAAGTCCCCTGGGCCAGATGGGATATATCCTAGGATTCTTTGGGAGGCAAGGGAGGAGATTGCAGAGCCTCTGGCTTTGATCTTTGGGTCCTCACTGTCCACGGGGATGGTGCCAGAGGACTGGAGAGTGGCGAATGTTGTTCCTCTCTTCAAGAAAGGAAATAGGAATGACCCTGGTAATTATAGGCCGGTTAGTCTTACTTCGGTGGTTGGTAAGATAATGGAAAAGGTCCTGAGGGATAGGATTTATGACCATTTGGAAAGGGGCAACTTAATCAGGGATAGTCAACACGGATTCGTGAAGGGTAAGTCTTGCCTAACAAATTTGATTGAATTCTTTGAGGAGGTAACTAAGTGTGTAGATGAAGGTAGAGCAGTTGATGTCGTATACATGGATTTTAGTAAGGCGTTTGATAAGGTTCCCCATGGTCGTCTCATGAAGAAAGTAAGGAGTTGTGGGATAGAGGGAAATTTGGCCGATTGGATAAGTAACTGGCTATCTCATAGAAGGCAGAGGGTGGTGGTGGATGGAACATTTTCGGACTGGAGACCAGTTACCAGCGGTGTGCCACAGGGGTCGGTGCTGGGTCCTTTGCTGTTTGTGATTTTTATCAATGACTTGGAGGAGGGGACTGAAGGGTGGATCAGTAAATTTGCTGATGACACCAAGATTGGTGGAGCAGTGGATGAGGTGGAGGGCAGTTGTAGGCTGCAAAGAGACATTGATAGGATGCAGAGCTGGGCCGAAAAATGGCAGATGGAATTTAACCCTGATAAGTGCGAGGTGATTCATTTTGGTAGGGCAAATTTGAATAAGGATTACAGGGTCAACGGCAGGGTTCTGAGGAACGTGGAGGAGCAGAGGGATCTGGGGGTTCATATCCACAGATCTCTGAAGGTTGCCACTCAAGTGGATAGAGCAGTAAAGAAGGCCTATGGTGTGTTGGCGTTTATTAACAGAGGGTTTGAGTTTAAGAACCGTGAGGTTATGCTGCAACTGTACAGGACCTTGGTGAGACCACATTTGGAATATTGTGTGCAGTTCTGGTCACCTCACTATAGGAAGGACGTGGAAGCATTGGAAAGAGTGCAAAGGAGATTTACCAGGATGCTGCCTGGTTTGGGGGGGAGGTCTTATGAGGAAAGATTGAGGGAGTTGGGGCTTTTCTCTTTAGAGCGGAGGAGGATGAGAGGCGACTTAATAGAGGTTTATAAGATGATGAGGGGGATAGATAGAGTGGATGTTCAGAGACTATTTCCTCGGGTAGAGGCAGCTGTTACAAGGGGGCATAACTATAAGGTGCATGGGGGGAGATATAGAAGGGATGTCCGAGGTAGATTCTTTACTCAGAGAGTGGTTGGTGTGTGGAATGGACTGCCTGCTGTGATAGTGGAGTCGGACACTTTAGGAACTTTCAAGCGGTTATTGGATAAGCACATGGAGCACACCAGAGTGATAGGAAGTGTGATAGCTTGATCTTGGTCTCGGACAATGCTCGGCACAACATCGAGGGCCGAAGGGCCTGTACTGTGCTGTACTGTTCTATGTTCTATGTTCTATGACCAAAAGCTTGGTCAAAGAGGTAGGTTTTAAGGAGCGTCTTAAAGGAGGAAAGAGAGGTAGCGAGGCGGACAGGTTGAGGGAGGGAATTCCAGAGCTTAGGGCCTAGGCAACAGAAGGCACGGCCACCAAAGGTTGAGCGATTATCATCAGGGATGCTCAAGAGGGCAGAATTAGAGGAGCACAGATATCTCGGGGGGTTGTGGGGCTGGAGGAGATTACAGAGATAGGGAGGGGCGAGGCCATGGAGGGATTTGAAAACAAGGATGAGAATTTTGAAATCGAGGCATTGCTTAACCGGGAGCCAATGTAGGTCAGCGAGCACAGGGGTGATGGGTGAACGGGACTTGGTGTGAGTTAGGACACGGCAGTCAAGTTTTAGATGACCTCAAGTTTACGTAGGGTAGAATGTGGGAGGCCAGCCAGGAGTGCGTTGGAATAGTCAAGTCTAGAGGTAACAAAGACATGGATGAGGGTTTCAGCAGCGGATGAGCTGAGGCAAGGGCGGACACGGGCGATGTTACGGAGGTGGAAATAGGCGATCTTAGTTATGCTGCGGATATGTGATCGGAAGCTCATTTCGGGGTCAAATATGACACCAAGGTTGCGAACAGTGTGGCTCAGCCTCAGACAGATGTTAGGGAGAGGGATGGAGTCCGTGGCTAGGGAACAGAGTTTGTGGCAGGGACCGAAAACAATGGCTTCGGTCTTCCCAATATTTAATTGGAGAAAATTTCTGCTCATCCAGAACTGGATGTCAGACAAGCAATCTGACAATTTAGAGACCGTGGAGGGATCGAGAGAAGTGGTGGTGAGGTAGAGCTGTGTTTTCGGATGATGTCGCCAAAGGGCAGCATGTAGATGAGAAATAGGAGGGGGCCAAGGACAGATCCTTGGGGGGACGCCAGAGGTAACGATGCGGGAGCGGGAAGAGAGGCCATTGCAGGTGATTGTCTGGCTACGATTAGAGAGATAAGAATGGAACCAGGTGAGTGCAGTCCCACCCAGCTGGACGACGGTGGAGAGGCGTTGGAGAAGGATGGAGTGGTCAACCGTGTCAAAGGCTGCAGACAAGTCAAGAAGGATGAGGAGGGATAGTTTACCTTTGTTACAGTCACAAAGGATGTCATTTGTGACTTTGATGAGAGCCGTTTCGGTACTGTGGCTGGGGCAGAAACTTGATTGGAGGGATTCAAACATGGAGTTGCGGGAAAGCTGGGCACGGATTTGGGAGGCGACAACACGTTCAAGGACTTTGGAGAGGAAAGGGAGGTTAGAGATGGGGCGGTAGTTTGCAAGGACGGAGGGGTCAAGGGTTGTTCTTTGAGGAGAGGGCATCTGTTAATTGCATCTGTTCCATGCAGCACTTTCAAACCGCGATACTTCGATCAGCTTCAGACTATTAGCAATGCAAACAGCATTTAGGTTGAGGAAAGATTTAATAGAGGTGTTCAAAATGATGAGGGGTTTTGATAGTGTAAATGCGGAGAAATCGTTTCCACTGGCAGGAGGGCACCAGAGGACACAGCTTTAAGATAATTGGCAAAAGAACCAGAGGGGAGATGCAATTTTTTTTCACGCACTGAGTTATTATGTACTGCCTGATAGGGTGGCGGTAACAGATTCAATACTGACTTTCAAAAGGGAAACAATTTGCGGGGCTATGAGGAAAGAGCAGGTGCGTGAGACTAATTGAATAGCTCATTCAAAGAGCCAGCACATGGGCCGATTGGCCTCCTTCTAGGCTATGTGATTCTATGAACACTGTTACCTTTTCGAGCCTTTCCTATCCTCCATTAGATTTTTCAGCTTCTGTGTTTGAGACTATTCTCATACATGAGTCCCAGTCCGTTGTGCCTGCATGAGTATCATCACCAGCTCTGACAGCTGGGTAAGCCTTCAGACATGCGCCCAGGATAGCAAACAGAAAAACCTTTCAGCTCATTACTTTAGCTAATGGAATTATCCTGTGCCTCCAGAGAATCACAGTATCGGACCTTGCTTCACACTTTGATTATCAAGCGAATTTATTTAACAAATAAACAAGCAAATAAATAACTGATATAACAGAGATATGGTTACAATTGAAATTATACTATCTGGCTCCTCAAAATGAAAACATATGTTTGCAATTTCTACATAAATTACAATTTTTTTAAATTACATTTTTATATGCGCAGTGATTCTTATAGCTGTACTGGCCTGACCTAACCATTGAAGGTTCCAAATTGATAATCTCTGATCTGAACGATTCAATTTAACTAACTAGTTCCTAAAACAGTTGCTGGGGCTTCTTGGATTTAAGTAACAAGCAACTAAACTTCATAACAGCGCCCGACTCCGCCCCTGCCTCAGCTCATCTGTTGCTGAAACCCTCATCCATGCCTTTGTTACCTCCAGACTTGACTATTCCAACGCACTCTTGGCCTCCCATCTTCAACCCTCCATAAACTTAAAATCATCCAAAACTCTGCTGCCCGTGTCCTAACTTGCACCAAGTCCCGCTCGCCCATCGCCCCTGTGCTCGCTGACCTACATTGGCTCCCAGTTAAGCAACGCCTCGATTTTAAAATTCTGACCCTTGTTTTCAAATCCTTCCATGGCCTCACCCCTCCCAACCTCTGTAACCTCCTCCAGCCCTACAACCCTCTGAGAACTCTGTGCTCCTCCAATTCTGCCCTCTTGAGCATCCCCAATTTTAATCGCTCCACTATTGGCGGCCGTGCCTTCAGCTGCCGAGGCCGTAAGCTCTGGAATTCCCTCCCTAAAACTTTCCGCCTCTCTACCTCTCTCTCCTCCTTTCAGACGCTCCTTAAAACCTACCTCTTTGACCAAGTTTTTGGAGGTCTGTCCTGATATCCCCTTATGTGGCTCGGTGTGAAATTTTATTCGATAATTCTCCTGTGCTATATAAATGCAAGTTGTTGTTGTTGTTGCCATTCACATAACTAGTCGAAGCATTATTGTTTATGTTTGAATTATGTAGCTTGGTTCGCTTCTCAATCCTGTAACCTTGGAGGCAAACAACCAAATCTTGTAACATTTGTATCAATTTAGGCTGGGGGCATGGGATTTAACCCAAGCGATGAGGAGGGAGTCACTTGCATGTTCTGGGCAGGCGGCCTGTGCCCATAAGGGCACTTGGGTGGCGTCTGCCCCAATCTTCCTGTAGCAAAATCAGCGCAGTGTTGCGCCGCTCCAATGGCGGAAGTAAGGCCTCAGTAAAGGGTAATCATCGTAGCATCTTCTCCCAGTGGGCCTCCAGAAGAAGGCATCGATCACCATTTCCCTGTTAAGTTTTGGTGCCTTTGTAACCCTCAGCAGGACTCGCGCCAGCTGCCAGATGGTGAGAGTTCCATAGAGGCCTTATAAGAATGTACTGCTCAGAATTCCCAAGGTAGCCTAGGAGCTCTCCGGACAGGCCCCCTTGATGTGTGCGGGGCATGCGGGTAGAAGATTCGCCTGTGCCCTCTATTGACAGATTATTCCTTTGTGAGGCATATAGGGCAGAATCCTAGTGGAACCAAGTCCGTCCCATTTTCTGATCTCCCCAGCTGAGGTGCGCCACACTTCGGTCTTGGCCCTAATTGGAATTTTATGACTGGATTTAAAGCCACCAAGCAAAATCCAGACAAAAATGTTTCATTTTTGTCATACACATCTTCGCAGTGATGCTAGGATATTGGTTCAAATACAGAGACTGGTTGATGAATCTAATGTAAATCAAGGATGTGAGGTCGCGGAAGGCAGTCATATAATCAAAGGCATAGCAGATGAACATCTAAACCACAAGCCCAAAGCCTCAGCTGTTTATGAATTAGGCACGGAGATTTTGTGGGCGTGTCTCTGTGCACGAGCATCTTGTATCTCCTGTCCATTCCTTTCATAATGTATCCTTTAAAAAATTATAATATTGTAACATCTGCAGACTTGAGAGTAAAGATGACCCAAGGCATAGATTTAAAGTAATTGGTAGAAGGATTAGAGGGGAGTTGAGGAGAACTTTTTTTTACCTAGAGAGTGGTGGGTGTCTGGAACTCACTGCCTGAAAGGGCGGTAGAGGCAGAAGCCCTCATCACATTTAAAAAGTACTTGGATATGCACTTGAAGTGCTGTAACCTATAAGGCCTCGGACCAAGAGCTGGGAAGGTGGGATTAGGCTGGATAGCTCTTTTTCAGCCGGCACGGACACGATGGGCCGAACGGCCTCCTTCTGTGCCGTAAATTTCTCTGATTCTAAGGTTTTGTGTTTTGACATTAATGTGAGGAGGTTTGTACGGTCAATAAATTGAAGATACTGATCACCAAAATGCGAGAAGATTTGTTTTAGATGGTCTATGAGATGCTGCTTCTTTGCTTTGTAGAGTGACGGCCAGTGTTTCTGTAAACCGAATGTCTGCACACACGATTGTACGGCTTGTAAAGCAGGATACTATAACCTCGACAACAGGAACTATTTTGGCTGCCAAGGTGAGTTACCTATCATCCAGCTTGAACATGTTTTCTTTACATTTACACAGCACTGTATGAGCGCCAGTAACTGCAATCCAGGGTCTGAGGTGCATGACCTTATTTGCTTTTTGTTTTGGTTACGTCAGGCTGGGATCTCTTGCCTGTGGTTTCCATTAACCTCCTGAAGCTCTGGTAAAATTCCATATAAATTCTGGCGGCTGTGAGGGCTGGTTTGTTTGGATTTCAAAGTGAGTTATTACCTGACCGATAAAAGGATTAAAAAGAAAGGCCGTGCCGATGGAAAAGACAGCAGCTGACAGTGGCGGGCTGCTACACCTTGCATCCCAGTCACTTCAGTGGGAAAGGGAGCATGTCCAAGTGGCATTTCCTGACTATTCTACTCTCTTATGAGCTTCAGGAAATCTTCACTATAGTAACTGGGGAAGCCATTCTGGATTCACCCGGGCTCTACTTTTCACCCTGTTTCAAAAACAAATCGGGGAAATACATTTCCACTAATGTCAAACTATGTGCCAGTTTTCCACTTGCCTACTCTGCATTCTGGGGCCAATTCTCCTCCTCCACCTGAGCACACCCGCTCTGAGTTTTGCTCGACTGGGCCTGAACCTGTGGGTTCAGCCCATTTTAGCGCTTCCCCTTGGAAGGGGCTTGTGCCCAAAAGTGTGGAGTGGAGTGGAGTGGGTGGGTGGGAGGTGGAGGAAGGAACTATACTGTTGCTGCAGGCCTGCTGTGAGACCTGCAGTGGGAATGGCCACCGTCTTTGGTGTCGTCTGGCTGCTGTTTAAAAACAGCAGTCACAAGGTTGCCTTCTCCAATTCCTGGCCCCGTTGTCCCTGAGAGAAAAAGAGAGGTGTTCAGGAGAAGCCTGCTTCTTTCCAATCTTTTGATCAGAGGTAGGGTGGGCGCAGGGCCTAAGGCCCACTTATTTTGGGCACCCCTCAAAATGGGTGCCCTTCTTCCTATGGTGGAGGAAACTGAAGCAAGAAGGCCCGTTATTCCCTCTCCTGCCTCATCAGCATGCCTGCCATTTGCTTCTGCAGGTTGCAGTTGAAAGCACTTCAGGGCCCACTGGGGGGAAACCCCCAAAAACCCTTGAGCAACATGAAGAGGGCAGAGACGCCAATGCTTTTCACTTGAGCACCAAGCATTCCTACTTGTGCATTTGACTGGAATATCAGCCGCTCTGTGTTTGAAATAGGGGGTGAATTTTTGAGACATTCCCTTACGTCCTTCAGTTCTGTGGTACGTGACTCCTTGAATTTCATCCCATCTGCCAGCCCTTGTTTCCACACCATCCCCCCACCTCCCCCCACCCCGCACTGGTTCCATTAAAACTATCCCATGCTTAGTGGAGGAAAATTATTGGCTTCAACAAGTTTTGAGTATCTCAGATCGAGGATTTACATTCACTGAGTAATCCAACGCCCTAGAAACCCAGTTTAATGTAACGAGCCTGCTTGGGACCCTCCCTGGAGGTGTTGCCAATTTTCTAACTTCCAAATGTGAGCTACCCTCACTATTACACAGCCCCTGGGAGTCTTGATGCGTGTTCTATAACTTGGAATGACTGTGGAAAGTAAAGAGATAGGAGCTAAAATTCAGTCAACTTGTAACAGGTACCGTTGGAACAGACAGCCTTGTAATGAGATTGGGGTAATCAAACGTTCAATAAAACCGAATGCTTGTTGTGAAGTGTATTGATTTCAAGCTTTACAAACATAACCATCTTTAATTGTGTGTTTTTGTGCCTGCAGGCTGCCAGTGTGATATAGGAGGCTCTGTGGGTAGCGTGATGTGTGATGACCGGTCGGGGAGGTGTCAGTGCAGACAGAATATTGAAGGACGCACATGCAACCAGTAAGAATCAAATCCAGAGCTCCTATGTTCCTATTTCTGTCTAGCAGTCTCCTTTCGATATTCAATCACAATGCAAGCTCTTAATTATAAACTATTGGAGGTATGTTTTAAATGGGACTTATACCAGATACAGGAATGTGCTGTTACTTTTTTTTTATTCGTTCTTGGGATGTGGGCATCGCTGGCAAGGCCGGCATTTATTGCCCATCCCTAGTTGCCCTTGAGAAGGTGGTGGTGGACCGCCTTCTTGAACCGCTGCAGTCCGTGTGGTGAAGGTGCTCCCACAGTGCTGTTAGGGAGGGAGTTCCAGGATTTTGACCCTGCGACGATGAAGGAACGGCGATATACTTCTAAGTCAGGATGGTGTGCGACTTGGAGGGGAACTTGGAGGTGGTGGTGTTCCCATGCGCCTGCTGCTCTTGTCCTTCTAGGTGGTAGAGGTCGCGGGTTTGGGAGGTGATGCTGAAGACGCCTTGGCGAATTTGATGGTCATTGTGTCTGTGAACCAGTAGTCTTCCGAGCTCATCAAATGGACAATGTCATAAAGGCGATTTAGCTACTCCTGTACCTTGAAAACATGGTGCACTATTGCCACAAAATGTGTAAGTTATCAATGAGGTATTTTCTTATTTGTAAGAGTTCTTATGCTTCCTCCGCCCCCTACCTTTCCATCGCAAGCTATCCTTATTTTCTATTTCAGCTCTCACATGCTGCATTTGTCCATGGCTTTTAAAACAATTCTGCTATTTGCTGTTAACAGTCACCATGGAATAAGTTATCTGGCAGTGTCCAATGTACCCGATACCTTGGCATTGATCTGTTCATCCTGTAAGGGTTGAGATGAGGTTGCAAAGAGAACTTGGATGCAAGAAATCTACAGTGACTTCTGATTTTTGTGCGTTACAATATTATATCCAGTGGTTCTTTGGTGAAAATTGAGTATTGCTGCATTAATATTCCAGCGGAGGTATACTGCTTCCATTCCTCCAACTCTAGATTATGGCATGTAGCCATCATCAGAGGCCGAGTCTTCAGCCACAATATTCTTAACTCTGTAATTATCTTAGGAAATCACTCTGCCTTGTCATCTTTCTTGTAGGAACAGGAGTAGTCCATTCAGTCCTTGAGCCTGTTCTACCATTTGATTAGATCATGGCTGATCTGTACCTCAACTCCATTTACCCAGCTTTGCTCCATATCCCCTGATATCCTTACCTAACAAAAATCTATCAATCTCAGTCTTAAAAATATCAATTGATCCAGCATCCACTGCCTTTTGGGGAGATGGTTTCAGATTTCCACTACACTTTGTGTGAAGAAGTGCTTTCTGATTTCTCTGTTTCTCTGTACCTATCCTATCGAATCCCCTTAGAATATTAAAGACCTTGATTAGATCACCCATCGACCTTCTGAGCTCGAGGGAATACCAGCCAAGTTTATGCAATCTGTCCTCAAAATTTAACCCTTGCATTCAAAAGCCTCATAAAACCTCCCTGCTTGTTGTCCACTGCTCCCTCTTATTCTGAGATATTCTACTATGTGATCATTGTTACATTAAATTAAGTGGTTTAATGACTTTCTTTTCCATGTAATTGGGTCGTCTGTCACTTCAGGTGGAAAATGGGAGTCTGCCTTGACTGTATTTGTCTTCACACTGATGTGTTGTTCCTACTAATTGACCTACAAAGCCATAAAACCTTTGAGAGTTCCTTATTCCAGTTTTCCACTTGCCTACTTGTAGGGTCATGCTCAAGGAAGGGTAGGCCTGAAAAAGAAAAAAAAGGTAGAATCGAATAACCAAAAGAAGGAAAATTCAGTGATCTAATATCAGTGTTTCCTTTGTCTCAAATCTAAGTTACTGAATAGGTTTTTAGTTCAGACTCTCCTAATGCTTTGTGTTTTCAGAGCAAAGCCTGATCATTACTTCCCTGACCTGCATCACCTGCGGTTTGAGATTGAGGATGGTACGACTCCTGATGGGAGGAGCGTTCGTTTTGGCTTCAATCCACTTGAGTTTGAAAACTTTAGCTGGAGGGGGTATGCACAGATGTCTCCGATTCAGGTAAGTGAGACGTCCACCTCACAAGGATTCTAGACTTGATTGGTCAGTTAGCGCATTGATCAGGATGCTACAGTGGTCTTTCAGATTGTTTTTGCTGGGTGCCGTTTTCTAACAGAGTTTGCAGTTTTATCTCTCTGACTACTCGTTGAGAATGATTACCAAGTCAAACAGGGCCGTTGAGTGGGTAAACATGGCACAAGATTTCATTCATGTGTTTTCACCTCTCCACAACCCCAAACAAATGAAGCATTGGACATGGAGAGATTTATGTTGAAACACACTCTCTTTGGATGGAAATGTGATTGTCCCATGAATAACTTAAGAACAGATTTTGAGATCCTTCAATGGCCCAATGGGGGAAGGTTTTGCCTGCTAGTGTACTGAGCCATACACACCAGAAGGTCCTAGGTTCAAATCCCCAGTCCGTGATGAGTTTGCTGATCTACAAGTAGAGCCAGCACTCCTAGGCTTGGGAGGGGAAAAGTCACCCCTGCTTCCCATTCCTGATCGCTGTCTACTGACTCCAGCTGAAAGGTGCATGTGTGTGGACATTAGGTGAGGACCGGAGCAGAGATCCAATTGCTTGACAACATTCATTCTCTATGGTCATATGTGAAAAGTGGCCACTTGGACAAGGTACCAAAAGGTTCCCTGTGCCAGTGGAACCATATCCCAGCATCTTCAGGATAAGAGGAGGGTGAAAATTCCAATAACAAGCTTGTTTATCAACTCGTTGGGCTAATAACTTTGAACAATAGTTGATAAACAAGCAGTTTATTGTACTTTTATCTACACTGAATTTATCTTATTGCTGAATTGCAGAATCAATAAACATCCAAAATGACTAATTGATATAAAATTGGCAGTCGCTCTCATTGAGGCCTTGAGAGCCTGAAGCGGGGAGATCTTCTGAGAATTAAGTTAGAGCATAGCATTGTAGCAGAGTGGAGGGAACGTTTTCCGCACCTGGTTGTGCTGTGGGAGGAGTACCTGATGTTGCGAGTGCATGGAAAGGTAGAAGATCGATTTCATCGCTCAGCACTGGCACTCCTCACCTAGATCAGCACAAAGAATAACCAAAAATAGCTATCAAATATAACTCATTAGAAAATACTTGTTACAAGTGAAAGAGACAAAAACACTTTGTATTAATTCAGCCATTAATTCTAACTTGTTCTCCAGACCTCCGTCTTAGTTCTCATAGCTATGGTGTCTTGTTGTAATCCTTATATGTGTGTATATATATATATATATATATATACACACACACACAAAGGCATATATAGTAGTCTAAAGTCTCCTTCCCATCTCCCTCCATATATATATGCCTTTGTGTACGATATGTATTATTCATGATATCACATGAATGAAAAGTCAATATTTGTCATGTAATGTTTAAATGTTAATTTTATTAAAGATTTATTCTAAATAAAGTTTTTGAGGAAGAATGTTATAAATAAATGTTTTTAACAATTATCAAATATACTTATGTGAACCAGTTAAGTTAACGATGTATTTCTAAAATGCTTTAAATTGATCTGTTCTAATGATCATATCATCTTATTGTGACATTGATTAAACATTTTTTTAACTTGTATAATTCGGGGCACGCTTTGTGTAGATGGGCTGCTGGCTTATTAGAATTGTTGCTTGCTGAGGTGGTGGAATTAAGTATCATGCTTCCCATCCGCTTCTCTCTCCCCCAGCCTAAGGTAGTTGTGACTGTCAATGTGACTTCCCCTGACCTGTTTCGCATAGTCTTCCGCTCTGTGAACCGCGGATCTACTGATGTGAAAGGAATGGTCACGGTCGGCGAAATAAATCTTGATGTTTGTGGGAACTGTAAGTGGCTTTTAGACCTTTCTTTACCTTACATGTCTTTGCTTATTATTCACCCCTTTCTGCAAGTCTAGAGGTTTGCTCCAATCAGTGTGTAGTTGGCATTGCTTGTAGGTGTGGACGAGGCTAACATACTTTGCAGGTGGATTTTTTTTTTCAAATAAAGGGAGACTTTGCATCTATTATATGGTGGTGTTCAAATCTCCTTTGCTAATTGTAGTCCTAGTCACACCTATGTGCCATTGTCAAATTCCTTTTCATTTTTACAGAATAGAGTCAAAATAACGATGCATGTGACGGATTCGGAGCTTTATTTGTTTCGTTTCATCTTGAGGTATATTAATACAGGATCTGCCACTGTATTTGGCAAAGTTACAGCTTATCAGGGACAAAGAACAGGTAAGGTTTTAGCCCAACGGATGCTGGCCTTCTACAAGGTGGCGGTTAAAGTGAGTGCATCATTATGGTGCAGTGAAACCAATCCTCTTGCTCAAAGTCATCTGAGTTAGCAAAAGAAAGCCCAACTGAGCTTAAAATGGTGTCATTGATGCATTATTACAGTACTGGGCTCTTTTGCCCCTTACAGGCATTGCTGCAGGAATCTCCCCGCCCTCAAAGTCGCAGAAGCCGCTGCTTGACTCTCTTTGCCCCTCTCCACCTGCTTTAGAAGTGCTACTGGACATTCCTCCTCCAATGTCTTTGGGATCCGAAGGAGCTGATATTAGACCCTTCCTTTTTTCTCCTACTTTTCCTTCACCCCCCCACTTTGGGAGTTTAGGAGGTACAGGAACCATTACTGAACCTGTCCAAAGTACAGTGGCCAATTTAAGGTATTGAAGCGTTGAAGCAGAAATCCCATCTGTGCTATTTTCAGCTACTCTCTTTTTTTCACTGTATTGCACCGGCAATAATTGAATACTCGCTGAGTTCACAGTAGGATTGGAAAGATGATGCCGCTGAACTACTAGCACGCTAAACCCAACTTTAATTTTTTTTTATTGTTCCAGCAATAATCTGAGCGTCACAATTGTGAGAGTCTCCCAAGGTGTCACTTTTCCTATAAAAAATCTGCTCAGATTTCTTCCTCTGCAATTGTGTTATGATAAATGTTCCATATCATGTGCTTTGCGATTTATGGTCAGATGCTGAAGCTAAAAATCTCAAGTCGTAATTTGTAGAGTTTCCAATGAGTTGACATGGGGGAGGAACAATGTTATAGGGCTGATTCTCCGAGTCCGTGCTTCCCATGATTTCTCGATACGCAGGTGGGTGAGACGCCCTGCTGGGAGCGCAAACTCAGAATATCAGCTGATATTTGTTCCTCAGGTCTGTGTTATAATGATTAATATCTTCAAAACTGCTTAGTTAACTCGCGGTTACGAATTTCCTGACAGTAGGAAGACTTTTTAGAGGCTCCCCAGTGGCTCAGCTAATTTAATCCAATCTTGGCCTGGAATTTCCTGCGTATTTACGCCCAGAGACACGCGCACTCGGGGTGCAAACCAAATACGCGGCCTAAAGATTGCGGAATTTTGGGCGTAAGTGCAATACACCTAAAGACTTCGATCGTTTACGATCGCCAATCAATCCCTCCGCCCCAATGCATCTCCGCCAATAATGATAGCCCTGTGCCCAGGTTACAGAGCCTTGTGCACGAGTTTCCTGCAATTGCGCTTGCTCAGAGGCTCAAACTACGGCCAGATTTTCAGGCGCAGCAGGAAACGAGACATTTTTTTCTGCCGTTTAACGTCAATTTTCCGCGCGTTTATTTTTAAATTGACCCTCACGGAGACCTGCAGTGCGTTTTCTGTTTCTTTGACTGCATTTTTATGGCATCAGTATAAGTTACTCTACAAATTGAAAAGCTTTTCCGATTGCAGGTTCCTAAAGCTGTTGTGCCTGATGTGCGTGAATGATGGTTAAATGAGTTGAAACTTTCATTTTTATTCTTGAAGAGAAATATATGGTGTGTGTTTGGCGCTTTCCTTGGGCCCCAATTCTTTATGCCGTTTGACACCCATTTTTAGATTCAGGCGTATTCTAATGCGACTGGCAGGAACTTTGAGCGTAACCTGACATCAGCAGAATGGGCGCATTTTTTGGGTCTAACTTCAGGGCTGTGCCCACAGAGGAAATTCCAGGCCCGTGTTCTCACTCCATTTCACACGTGCGGTTCCAGCTGGGCTTGCCGGGTAGCAATTAGGAGCAGCAATGCTCTCTGACTTGCATCTCTTGGCACCAGTGTGGCTGAGGGAAATTGTAGCGTCCCCACTGAGGTGAGCTAGTTCAGTTTAGTTTTGGACTTGAACCTGGGACTGGGTGGTCTGTGTGTGTTGTTTTAAGTTCTGCCTGTGATTAACTACTGCTAAGTAAGTGTTTTAGATTGTGGAGAAAATGCAGCTTTGACATGGACTTGCATTTCCCACGTAATAATGTAATGAACAAATAGAATACTGGACTGTATCCTGGCCGGCCTCCCAACCTTCACCCATCGTAATCTTCAGCTCGTCCAGATCTCTGCTATCTGTGTCTTATCGCACACTAAGTTCCGCACACCCATCACCCCCGGTGCTCGCTGACCTCCTTGTGCTCGCACTTCCCCAATGTCCCAAATTTAAAATTCTCATCCACATGTTTAAATCCCTTCATGGCATCACCACTCCCTATCTCTTTAACTTCCTCCTGTCCCACGACCTCCCCCCCCCACCCCCACCCCAGCGCAAACTCTCTGCTCTACTGACTCTGGTCCCTTGTGCCATCCCTCACTTCGCCCCACCATTGGCGGCCATACCTTCAGCCACCTAGGCTCCGCACTCTGAAAATCCCTGCTAAACCTCTCCACCTCCCTCTCCTCTTTGAAGACCATCCTTAAAACCCATCTGTTTAATCAAGCTTTTGGCCACCCCTCCTAATATCTCCTTCTTTGGCTCGGCATCCCTTTTATTTTATTACACTCCTGTGAAGCACCTTGGGACTTATTTCTACATTAAAGGCACTACATAAATGCGAGTTGTTGTTGTTGTTGTATATATCCAAATAATACAAGTCAGAAGAGTCATGCTTAAACTTTATAGTATTCTAGTAAAAGTACCTGTCGATATTGTGTCCAGTTCTGGTCACTGAGGCAAAAGCAAAATATCCAAACCCCGGACGCAGTACAGAGAAGAGCTTATAATATTGATCCTTAGCATTAGAATACTGAATTATGAGGAAAGACTTGCAAAGAAGTGGCTGAGAGGTGACCTTACAGAAGTTTGTAAGATAATAAGCAGGACAGAAAAGGTAAATCCAGAACATTACTTCAAACTAAACTATGACAGTAGGACAGTAGGGGGCACAGGTTCAAACTGGTAAAAGACAAAGGTAGAACGATGTCAGGAAGTCTTCTTCACAGAAAGAAAGAGCAACAGCTAGAATGGACTTCCAGGTAGGGTAATGAAGGAGAAAACCTTGGAACCACTTGGGGTCTTTGTAGATGGATGAGCTATGATGGTTCAAGTGGCCTCCCTTATCTGTGTCCATCTTGTGAAGACAATAGCCATTGAAGTTTACAGTCCTCGTTGTGTGCAGAAACGGAAGTCAATGGCCAGCTGTATTGCTACACAATGCGTCCTATCCAACGGGGCGCGGGCTGGGAAGTGGCTTTGAGCCCTAGATCAGCCATGATCTTATTGAATGGCGGAGCAGGCTCGAGGGGCCAAGTGGCCTATTCCTGCTCCTATTTCTTATGTTCTTATGTGCGAAAGACCATGGGAGTTTCCAACAACTTTCTTCAAATGTGGCCCTGTCCGTACCATCTGGATTTAATTTATGTCGTCCTTGGTGTGCTCAGCTGCTGTGCAATTCAATTGCTAAATTCATTGGGAATCTGGAAAAAAAAAACATATTCTTAAATCTTTTTTATATAAAATTATTATTCCACTCTTGTTTCACTTGCAATGAATGATATTTATGCATTTAAATAGAGAAATAATGTTATATTTTGTCTCTTGATGCCCAGGTTCTGAGCAGGCAAAGCAGATCATTTTTGCCTCCAGCACAGAGCCAACCTTTGTCACTGTGCCACAGAATACATTCGTGGAACCATTCGTGCTCAACCCTGGTGCATGGTCTGTGGTCATCGAAGCAGAGGGTATCCTCTTGGTAAGAATCAGTTGTGTTGGGCTTCATGTATAGGAAGAGTTGCAACTAATTGCAGTGCGATGCACTGTTGGGTCTCTTTGGGGCAGAACAAATCTTAACCTGGGCCAATGGGAGTACGGATGCATGTAGTAAATGTACACTATGTACTTACTAGATGTTTAGAAGTATTTTTTTTATTGTACAGTGCATGTCATTCAATCCTTACTAACTCAAGAACTTTTTGGGGTTGTGCAGTTCAGGACCATTAGAGGAAGACATTTGTCCCCTGGCTCTGGGTTTGTGATGGGGTGTTCAGGAGTCCTTTTACTAGGCAAATTTAGTAAGAGTACAAGATTTAGAGATTTAAAAAAAAGAAAAATGCTGAAAATTCATAGCAGGACTGTCAGCATCTATTAAACACAGCTTAACATTTTGGGTATGGAGCAATTGTCCTAACTGAGGTTCTGACGAAGCATCTACATGCTAAACAACTATGACAAACTTTGTTGGGGAGAGGAGATAGCATTAAAGAGTTAAGACTCGGGGCAAAAAAATCTGTTTAGACCCATTTTCGGCCATAAAATAGGTGGTGCGTTCCCAGCTCTATGCAGATGAATCTCCAGCAGAGGTCTTCAAACAGGCATCAGACCTCTGATTTGCATGTGCTAGGTGCCTAATACCTTTTACAGGCAGACGCCATGGACACTGGGAAAGCCACCTTTACCAATATGGCTACAAAAGCAAAATACTGCGGATGCTGGAAATCTGAAATAAAAACAGAAAATACTAGAAATGCTCAGCAGGTCAGGCAGCATCTGTGGAGAGAGAAACAGAGTTAACGTTTCAGGTCGATGACCCTTCTGACGAAAGGTCATCGACCTGAAACGTTAACTCTGTTTCTCTCTCCACAGATGCTGCCTGACCTGCTGAGCATTTCCAGCATTTTCTGTTTTTATTTACCAATATGGCGGTGCCCCTAAAACAGGCGCAGGATGTTGCGCCCTGAAATTGCCCCCGTTTCCCGCCTGCAGCAGGCGGTTAAGAAGGCAAATGGTATGTTGGCCTTCATAGCGAGAGGATTCGAGTACAGGAGCAAGGATGTCTTGCTGCAGTTGTACAGGGCCTTGGTGAGACCACACCTTGAGTATTGTGTGCAGTTTTGTTCGCCTTATCTGAAGAAGGATGTTCTTGCCATGGAGAGAGTGCAGCGAAGATTCACCAGACTGATACCTGGGATGATAGGAATGACGTATGAGGAGAGATTGGGTCGATTAGGCTTATATTCACTAGAGTTTAGAAGAATGAGAGGGGATCTCATTGAAACTTATAAAATTCGAACAGGACTAGACAGACTAGATGCAGGAAGGATGTTCCCGATGGCGGGGGAGTCCAGAACCAGGGGTCACAGTCTAAGGATAAGGGGTAAGCCATTTAGGACTGAGATGAGGAGGAATTTCTTCACCCAGAGAGTGGTGAACCTGTGGAATTCTCTACCACACAAGGCAGTAGAGGCCAATTCATTAACTATATTTAAGAAGGAGTTAGATATATTTCTTAGGCTAAAGGGATCAAGGGATATGGGGAGAAAGCAGGGACAGGGTACTGAATTTGCATGATCAGCCACGATTTCATTAAATGGCGGAACAGGCTCGAGGGGCCGAATGGCCTACTCCTGCTCCTATCTTCCATGTTTCTATGTAAAGCAGGTGCAACGAGGACCAATTTCTACCTGTGAAAGGTTTTACCATCCAGGTCAGATATTTTAAGAAAAAAAACACTTCCCTGATTTCTCTTCTACTCTCATTGGTTTATTGGTTAGCTCCTGCATTGGTCATATCCTTGGTTAGGAGAGTACGATGGTTCAGTCCTCAGACAAATCCACAGGCGCCATCAAATAAGGACTCTCAGTTTGACGTACTAAGAGCTCTTCCTTCCTCAGCTGGCAAGGCTAAGACTTGCAAACTTCCCTTACGGAGCGGTGAAGTATCTGTGCCAGTTAAGGTGAGGTTTCAAAGCCAGGATTCCCATTTGAAAGCATAACGCTGCCACGTTGTAGCCACCGCACATTCTTCTCTGGTCTTGGATGGGGTTGTGTTGCTTTTTGCCAAGTCCGCAGAGCTACATTTAGATCTGAGCTGTCGAAGCCTCTGGTTTCAATTCACTGTTTGTTTGCTTTGAGTTTGGTTGCAGTAAATATTCCTTTCCAAAGATTCTCCCCCCTCCCCCCGTTTGGCTCTTTACAAGTTTGAGTAGATGTAAAATACTTACCAGTAATTACTTACTGCTTCAGTTACAACTCAAACAGTCGCACATTCAGAATTAGCTATTAAGTTTGAATGTCAGCAGTGGGCGGCACAGCCATTCAAAACCCAGTGCTTGGAGATTTTAAGAACATGAAAATTGAAGAAAAGCCTCCCTCCTCTTAAGTTATATAATACATTTTGGAACAATATCTGACCTGTACTACTGTTTGGCTAAAAGCCTCAATCTGATACAACTTGGACTTGTTAAAATGCGATTTAACTGTGGGAAATCCTTTAGCGATTACATGAAGCTGTTAAGGTTTCACATGCTACTTTTTGTGGTGATTATAGACATAGCTGGGCAGGATCGCTGTTTTACCATTGCGTAATTTGCATTGGAATGAACTCTCTTGAATCTGAAATGAAGTCATTGCAATCGGAACTGTTTTGCTTCTCCTTCTCACTGTTTGGAATTCTCTTGAGGGGAATATCCTCCTACAGTATATAAAGTGCTGGCTTCCATTAATAAATAAAATCTTTTAAGTTTTTCTCCTACATGTTAAGAGAAGTCTTAGTTTTATCCCCTTGACTGCAGCCTCCATCCCCATCTTGGCTCTGCGAGCCAGAAAAGAGGCATTCAGCTGATGTCCCTGATCGGGTGGCTCCCTTGAGATCGCATGGGTTGGCTTCTTTTTCCGTCTGGGATGCCAATCTGGAGACAGAGACAATTAAAGAAAATCAGGGTTAGCCAAGTAGCAATTTAACAATTCTATTTTTTTTTATTAACTGAATGAACAGAAGTGGCTTAAAGGACTACTCTTTTCATGAAAAGTTATTTTTGGCAAGACTTTTTTTTTAAATTGAAGGATAATGTCCAAGAGGCCAAAATTTCTGGGTTGGGGGAAGATACCACTGGAGCCAATTGCCTGCGGGAAGCCAAGAATTTGAGGTAGAACTTGCACTCCGTGGGTTTCTGCCCTCGTAAGAAGTGTCCTAAATTCCAGTGTGGGAGGGGTGGGGGGAAATGGGCGGGCGAGTCTTCTACCCGGCTCCCTGCGTTTGCATTAAGCTTTGGCAGCGTGTCTGGGAGCATTCCCAGGCTAACCCGGGAATTCTGCTCAGTAATCACCCGATAGACCTAGCGGAACTTATGCCGGTTGAAAGCTGGTATCGTTGCGCACCGAGGCCTTAGGGAGGCCCCTAGACTGATGGAATCAAAAGTAATCAACCTTAGGCGGGACCTGTTATCCTTTGAGGTGATGTTCGCTTGTTCCCTTAGGAACATTGAAAAAAATGTGCTCGCCTTTTCTCTTTGTCCCCTTCCTGGGCCTCAGTGTCCACTGGTTGGAGCAACTTGGTTCCACTCCGACTCCAAGTCGGCACAGTGGGCCCGAGTGACTTTGTTGCCCCCCCCGACAATCACAGACCACCTGCTCCAACTATGGAAATGGCCCCCTGCCTGCAATCTGGAATAGGACCAATGTCCTCTCAAGCTGGAGGCTCTACTCCACTGCATTTCAGTTGGGCAGCAAGGACCCTGGAATTTTGGAGCCCCGTGTGTTATTTTGCAAAAGGATTTGAAAAGGTAAACTGCATCGGCTGAACTTGTCCCATCCAAGATTGTTATAGGTTGAGGTTCTGATGGGAGAAGGGGTGCGATCTTGCCAGCCCTGGGGAGGCCGGGTATGGAGGCGGGACTGCCGGGAAAATGGCAGAATCTGGGGGCGGGTGCCCAACCCGCCTCCGTGCCATCTTGCCAGGAGGCGGGTAGCCAACCCGCGCCGGGTCCCGTCTCCTGGAGGCGGGAAGGGGATTACAGCTACTTATCTGCCTGTTAACAGGTAGTTAACAGGCAGATAAGAGGATTATCCCCATTTTACCCACACAAGTGCGGGCTTCCCGAAGGCTGCGAACCCCGCCAGGGTCACCGAGACGAGCAGTGGGTCGGAGGGGTGCAAAAGTACGCTGTGAAGGTAAGTGATGGGTGCAAGTGTGGAGAGGTAAGTATGTGAGGTGAGTGGAAAGTGTTAGTAAATGTTTACTTACCTTTGTTTCTTCCTGCAGGCTTCAAGAGTTGGGGATGTGGAGAGTTTCGCACCTCCGCGGCAGAGATGACAGATGGCCGCTGCATTCTCCAATGCAGCAACCATCTAATTTCTGCTAAAGAAAGAGGTTTGATGAGTCTTGAATTCAAGCACTCATCAAACTACAGAGAATGTCAGTGTTTGACAGCTTCACAGAGCTGTCAAACGATGACAATTCATCTGTCAAAAATTTTTGACAGATGAAACGTCATACGCTGACGTTCTCTGTAACCGGCTTTCCCTTAATTGGCCTGCTAAGCCCGCTGGGCGGACTTAACAAGGTCAATCAAGGGAAAATAGCGTGGGTTGGCCAGAAGTTGATGGAGGCGGGACTGAAACCCGACAAGTGGGAGTCCCGTCTCCAAAAGCTCCCCAGTGGCAAAATCCAGCCCAAGGGTTTTAAAAGTGAAAATATAGATGTTCAAAAGAGGGGAAACCAAATACAAAAAGACAATGTTATTATTGCATGGAGCCTCACACTTTCTTTACCTTGCAGGATTACCTGGTCTTGTTGCCGAGTGCTTACTATGAGGCGCCAATCCTTCAGCTGAAAGTGACCGAACCCTGCACCTATACAGTGAGCCCTCAAGACACCACTCAGAAGTTAGTATGTCAAGAAATATGTTGGGTTTTAGTAGCGTAACTTTTAATTACTCTTCTGTTCACATGAAACTTTGACATTTTTATTTCTGATTTGGTGGAGATGTCCCTGCTTCATGGACAACTTCATCCACTTATCCAGATACAGTCCTGCAGTGTCCAACAGTAACTGAATATAAAAACATTGGGATTTAAGCAGACTTGCTATGGGTTTGGCAATCTGAGGTTAGACTTTTATTTTGCGGTTTAATAAAAATTTGTGGATCAGTGTAAAAGCTTAGAAATGACTGCTGACGAGATTAACAGATGAAGGTTCGACACGTATGGATGATATTCTTCTATCTACTATTTTAATGCAGGCATTAACCCATTTATTTTAACAGAATTAACTTCTCCCTGTTAATGATCATCCACTATTATTGCCAACAGTAATTTTTAGGCTAAAATGTATCTTCTGCCGCTGTTCTAGAGTCCACAGTAGTGATACGAATCAGCTTTACATTGCTTTTTCTTGTCCAAATCCTTTTGGAAGTACACAAAGCACAGTAGAAAAGGCTTGCCCGAATATGTTAGCAAAATCAAATTGCCACTCTCTACTGACACTAAGGCCGCGATTTTCCCAGGGTGTCCGGATGGGGGCGGGTCAGCTGGTTTCCGGATTCCAGTCCCGCCCCCAACTGCCTCCGCTCTGCAGACATGATTTTCCCTTGATTGGCCTTGTTAAGCCCGCCCTGCGGGCTTACCGGCCAATTAACAGGAAGTGGGTCTGATGACATGTCATCTGCCGGTTTCCTTAAAGGGGCCATGCCCAATTTTATTTTGACAGTTGATTTTTCAGTGTTTGACAGCATTGAGGTGCTGCAAACACTGACAATCATTGCACAAAGATGAACTCTTGCACCCAGGCTCTCCCAATGACGCCCTCCATATGCTTATGGAGGGAATCACAGTACGCAGGGAGGTTCTCTTCCCTTCCAAGGGCGGAAGAGACCTCCCCAGGACACCAACTTACATTGCATCTTCACCCAAATCTCTCTATCTACTTTATCACTTCCCCATCTCACTAGCCACCCCTCATTCTAATGCTAGCATACCAACTAACAACACACAAGGGTGGGCACTTGAGAGGTTTAGCCAAAGTCCATGTGAAGTTTCTGGTAATGTATTGTCATACAGTGAAATCTCTTTTTCAAAAAGTGCCCCTTATTGGACAGATCTGAGCGCACATTGAGAAGTGTCTTACTGAGTTCCAGTGATTGTTCAGTCATAACTCCCCCCCCCCCACCCCCCCCCCCCCCCGCTCCCCACCCCGCTATAGTGATGTGTGTGCATGGAATGGCTTGGACATTAAAGGGATGCTTCATGGTGCCGATGTGGGATGGTGTCAACCTGGCGCATCATGTGGCAGCCAGGGTTTACAGTATCAAGTGAAGAAAGTCTGGCCATGATGATGTCATCGCTGGCCTCCCAGCCAGCAGTTTTGTCAGGGGCTGATGCCCTGTGTCCAGTGCAGCATCAGGTGATGGCGGAGAAGGTTGGTGATGTTGTTGGTGATGTTGGTGTGCCTGGTGATGTTGGTGTTGGGGATGATTGTGGAAGGATTCGGAGGACCAAGTTCTGATTGTTTCATTGGCTCCGATGTTGCTGGAATAGATGGCAGCTGCAGGTGAGATGACAGAAGCGATCTGTCACTGGTGAGAGAGGTTCTCCCAATGAAGTGGCACTGGACATACAGTTGGTTTTAAAAACTTGTAAGTTAAAGAAATATGTATTTGTATTAAAAATGCAGTAACCAACATTTTCTTTGCTCTGAAACTCACCATGTGCAACATGGCATCCTTGACACCACTTCTGCAGCTGTCAGCTTTTCACAAACATCAGAGCAGACTCACAACACGCCAGGTTGAGCCGGCGTGTTCCCCGAACAGCGGGTAACCACTGGGGGAGAAGGTAAAATTACAAGTAAGCCTCAAAATGCTCTTAAATGGCTTGTTAAGAGCCAATTTAAGTAGCTGAATTGTCTCCCCCGCCGCTTGGTGTCGGGTCAGTTCTGCGCTGACAGACCCGACACCTGGGAGACTCGTGTGGAGATGGGTGGACAGCGGGTTTCCTACCCGCTGTCAATCTTTGCGATTTTGACAGCGGTCCTGCCTCCAAACCCGCACTCTGAGCGCCGGCAAAATTCCGGCCTAAGGCTTCACTTGGAGAGATGGTTTCACAGGCTGGGCCTGGGCAAGCTGTGGAATTGAAAACTGATCAACTTTGACCTTTCTGGCAGTTCAAAGGAGTAGCGTCGCAGGAGTCTGCGGGAAATACCTCTGGCTTGGACTATGGGAGAATGCAAATATAGAGTGAGGAGGGGAATGGGAAGACCGTCTAGCTGCTGTGGTTTCTGCCCATGTGAGAATAATTTACAAAGAAATTATATAATTTATTTATTTTGAAAAAACAAACGGTGTCGCTGAATATTTTGCCAAATCACACAAGCTGCTGGCTTTCAATGGAACTACTGAACCATACTCAACTCATCTCTGAAAAGATCTTGCAGTGACTGCAACCATCCATTCAACATCAAATGCAACTGCTGTGTGGACAGGATACTAAGTTTAATGCTTAAAGGGATAGGAAAGACTGAGAGGAATCCAAGTTCTTGGACATTTATTAAAAACATAAATGTTACTGCTGCCCTAATGATTCGAATAAGGTCTTCCTCCTTTCGAGGCTAACGTCAATTATGGGCGATGTTCTGGAGCAGGTAGATTGCAATCAGCAAGGGGTGTGACCTCTAGCGTGCTTGATTCCAAGAAACCTTGCCTCAGGCTAGGAATGCCGATTTTCCCGCCTCTGTAGCATAGTTTCCTCGGATTGAGTGGCTCCAGAACGGAGCCAACTTGAAGGTGCTCCCCATTTTTTTGCACTGGAACCATTCCGGGATTCTAGGGATGATCACCATGGAGACACTCAATGCTAGAATAAGAATTACGTGTTCCAGAAAATGTCAAGAAGTAGTGCCTTATTTGCTTCTATATTGAACACAAAGCACTCCCCCTTGACTTCTCTTTCCCTTTAAGAAAAGTTATTTTTACTATTGGCATTCTGGAACAATCTTTTTAGCTTAGATTTTCTGACCGGCAGCAATCGGATGATATATTCCCAACATTAACATGTCATTTGAATACGCCACCCAAATATGGGTTGGCGTATTCAGTGACCACCGTCACTGTGCGCGCATATTCCCAGAGGTGACGTCCGATGTCGTGAAGCCAGTAGAATGCCACCCAACCATATATCCTGCTCCCAACCACCCCACAATGGGAAAATCCAGTCCTTTGTACATTACTTTCAATAGGGAACTGGATAAGTACCTGAAGGAAAAAAAAATGTGCTGGGCTACGGGGAAAGGGCAGGGGAGTAGGACTGAAGTGCTCTTGCAGAGAGCTGGCATGGGCTCAACGGGCTGAATGGCCACCTTCTGTGCAGTAACCATTCTATGATTCTGTACTGACATTGCACAGTGTTTTTTCTGCAGAAGCTTCTTCAAGAACTATAACTCTGAGAGCCATTGCAGAGCAGTATCGCACCTGTACGTTTGAATGTAATTTAGGTTTGATCCCTTCTGCCAACGGTTTTACAATGAAATATGATATGTTTGCTCTAATATTTACTCAAAAATTCAACCCTGGTGTCATGTAGTTTATGGGCACTAAATGGAAGGGTCACTTTTTGTCAGGGAATTGATGTATAAAATGTAACATTTATTTGTGTTTCCAAAGGCTGTCTTGATCTTGGTTATTAGCTGACAGGATGTGTATTTCTCCGCAGCTGTTTGCTGTACAGACACCTCTCGCTGGATGGTTTCCCCTCACTCCAGGCTACAGAAGGCATGTGTGCCTATGAAAACTACCTCCATAGCCAATGCCAGGTGGTACAGCCCACTCCAAGACATCCATCAATGGTTGTCCTCAATGATGAGCAGGTTAGTAAAACACTGAAATGATGGCATGGGATACCAGTGAACAAGCACTGATGCAGACTTCTGAAATTCTTCTCCCCACTATTTTAGCAGAGATTTAACCTAGTTAAAATAAACCAGTTAACCCCTCCACAAAACTAGGGGAGAGAGGAATTGTAAACACACAGGTTAGTGTTCATCTGCTAGTATGTCACGGCATCATTTCAATAAATATTATTAATAATCGCACGTTATTATTTTAACTCATCTCTTCTACTTTTTTCTTCTTGTTTCCCCCGTATTGGCCTATTTCACCTTGCATTACTTTTAACGGGATGAGGGTCATGCACTGTGACATTGGTGATGTAGTCTGTCAATGATGACTATGTTTGTAACTTTAACTGTGAGATTACATTGAGTGAACCTTTAAGTGACAGAACAGTGGTGGAGAGTCTTCTCTCTCTCTTTGTGCCCTCGCCTCTCTGACTACTGCACTGAACACTTTCCAGTCTCTGCGTAGATAGATTGTATCAGTCTGTGATATTACACTTGCCCATTCCATCGCATCACCAAGCCATGGTTCTATTGGCTGGCTTGTCGATCCAATGCCATCAACATTTCCAGACCGTAAGAACTCAGCAACTGTTATTGTGACTCTCCAATAACGTCCACAAGTGTGTCATTTACACAGCTGGTGGATAGCAGCCAGTGAAATGTGGAATTAAATCATCATTCATTAAAATCCTATCATTTCACAAATTAATTCCATCCTTGTGTCAGCAAACTCCAAGTAATTTGCTTGTGTAATTGAAAGAAAGACTTGCATTTATATAGCGCCTTTCATGACCTCAGGCTGTCCCAAAGCGCTTTACAGCCAATGAAGTACTTTTTGACGTGTAGTCACTGTTGTAATGTAAGAAACGTGACAGCCAATTTGCACACAGCAAGCTCCCACAAACAGCAATGTGACAATGACCAGATAATCTGTTTTTAGTGATGTTGATTGAGGGATAAATATTGACCAGGACACCGGGGATAACTCCCCTGCTCTTCTTTGAAATAGTGCCATGGGATCTTTTACATCCACCTGAGAGAGCAGATTGGTTTAACATCTCATCCAAAAGATGGATCCCCAGACCAAAATTCAGCTAATTACAAATAATTTGCTTGTGTAATTGTGAGTCTAATGCTCGTATTACAGCCAGGGCACTTAGCTCAACTGGACTAAGCATTAATCCCCATTCACATAGAATCATACAGCACAGAAAGAGGCCACTCGGCCTATCGTGTCTGTGCCGGCTCTTTGAAAGAGCTATCCAATTAGTCTCGCTCCCCTGCTCGTTCCCCATAGTTCTGCAAATTATTTATCCAATTTCCTTTTGAAAGTTATTATTGAATCTGCTTCCTCCACCTTTTCAGGTAGTGCATTCCAGATCATAACAACGCGATACGTTAAAAAAAAATGGTCTCATTTCCCGGCTGGATCGTTTGCCAATTTTCTAAAATTTGTGTCCTCTGGTTACCGATCTTCCTGCCAGTGGAAACGGTTTCTCCCCATCTTTCCACTTTTCCTTTTGATATGCGATTATATTTAGTATCCGTCAATAAACCTGAAAGCAAAACAGTTGCTGTATCTGCAGCAGACTTCATAATTTCCAATTTCCTAATTTTTCAAGGTTAATGTGCAGTTGGGAATGAGGATTCCACATTCGGGCGCCTATGTGCTGCTGATTGAATATGCGACTGAGATGGATCCAGGTCAAGGCATCAGTGTGCTTGTGAATGCTTTAGGCGGACAAGGCCAGCCAGACACTATCGGGCTGAACAACTGCAAATACAGGTAACGCGGTTGGAATATCTGTGATCTCGCAAAGACAGTACGGAATCTTTGTTTCAGCCTTCTGCCGGACCGACCAGACGGAAGTTGTAGCTTCAGGAACCACAGCAAAGTCTAAGAGCATTAGCTGTGTATGATTTAGGCCGTCGGATTGTCCAAGATTTATTTTCTTTCTCCTAAATTTGGGTCGGAAACTTGGGTGTCATTGCCCCCGAGTAAATACTGACTTTTCAGGCTTAAAAGCAAAAAAAGAATGTTTGTAATATATAAATACAAGTTGTTGTTGTTGTTGTTGTTGTTGTAATCGGGTCTCAGCAGCAAAAGAATTTGGGAAGGAGCAACTAAAAAGCTTTAATGCACCATTGCTACTCTCTCCATAAAGTCGAATGCTAAAAGGAGTTAACAGGCACCATTATTTCACCCTCGGCGCCTGTTCCCCAAAAATGTAAAGGGTGGGGGGGTGGGGTGGGTGGGTCGCAGTACTCTTGTGAATTAGGTGGGAGATGATTTTATGGTCTTGATCTCATTTATCCCGTTGTATAAAGGTTGCTGGAAGGATTAACTGTGCAGGGAAAAACAAAAATCAAAACTTGCTGAAACCCCGCAGAGGCAGGGAGGGTTCACGTGATGTTATTGGTCTTGTGCTGAAAGGCCTGATTCCGCAGGTGTGTACTGGGTTAAAAACGTACTCGGTTGACCGAAATAGGAATCGGTTCACTCTCTGCCATTTAAAATATCTGTCCAGCAAAAGTGGTCAGCACTGAACCCCTGTTGGACGGTATGTAGTGCCCTTCACAGGCTACTGGTCTCATTATTATACACCGTTAGCCCTGTATCTTTTAATTGGATTATGGGTAGATCCGATTTGGTGCTGTTAATCGGCTACAGCAGCAATGTAAAGCTGGCTGTAAGCTGCCCTCTGAACATACTGCCCAAATGCTAGACTTTCTCCTCGAGCGGTCTACACGCCATTCCGATGCTGTTGATCCCAAGAGTCGCTGCAGTTTACAGTCCGAGATTAAGGTGAATTCCTGTGCAGATGTTTAGGCCCCGATCTGAATTGTCGGGACGGTTTTCGATGGATGGGTTTTGGTGTCAGTTCAAAACTCACCCGCTGCGGCAAAAAAAAGGGTATTTTAACTCGTGGGCCTCATTTAAATGCCGCCGGCTGACTGTTCCAGGCGAGAGGTTGGCGGGAAGTGGTGAAATTCGCCCAGTTAGTGGCGGGGAGTGGCTGCCGGGCCGTCCCGTGGAGTCTCCGCTCGCGAAAGTGGGGGGGGCGAGTCCACGGCAAGGGAGGCCTAAGCCTTCCTTGTGGGGCCTGAAGGAGCACTCCCGCTTTTCCTGGTCCCACAGGGAAAGTAAAATAACATTTAACACTTAACCTTTCTGGGCCTCTTCTGTCCGCGGTCCTCACTGGGTTGGACCGGCGGAAAACTCACTGCCGCTTCCCGCTTAGGCTTCTTAGTTAAAAAAAAAATTGCAGTCTGTTCCAGATGATGTCACTGGGACCCGACATGTTAAAAAGGACCCGTCCGACTTTGGCCGGGCGTCCTTACCGCCTGCTCAGTGGGACAGGATAAAATCACAGCTGACTGGCTCCCAGTGGCTCCAGAGCGGGTAAGTGACCTGGGCGATTTTAACTGCCCGCCTACCTCTTTTCGACTGGACGGGTTGAGTTAAAATCGCCCCTTAAGTCTCTGAATAGAAAACCCTATAATCAGACTTGAGCTTGAAGACGCAAATAACAATAGTTTCACAATCAGCTGTGCGGCTGATTGCACCGATAATACACACTTCGAACTTATTAATCCTTCATTTATTGAAACAGACACTAGATGGCCTTTGCAGGCTTGCAGATCAAATTTTCCCCCATTGTCTGCAAAGCGTGGGAAAATTCCAACTCCTGTGTCTTTAAGACATGAGTCAGTGCAATCATTTTCCTAATTGGGAGACTGGAAGCTAAAGGGGTAAATATAGTGTTGCAAAATTAAATGCTTTAACACAGATTTGTAAAGACAAACCTAGTAATCTTGTTGGTGCTGCAAGGTTTAATTTTCAATTCTTGGGCTTCACAATCTGGCTTGAGTTTGGATGGAACGTAAAAGGAATTCGAACCACTCATTTCTAAAGTCAACATTCACATACTTGCGCCCATAATGAAAACTGCAGATAACAGAGTGGGCGGTTAGCCAGATGTGCAGAGATGTGTTCAGATGTGTGGGAAAGTATAACTAAATTACAATAAATCTAGAAGTGACCCAGATCAGTTATTATGCTGCAAAAATAATGGGCAAACAAAACTTTTGATGAATAATCTATATTGTGCACGTTAGTTGGAGCAGACGCTGTTACATGGGATGGTCAATTCTAGACCTAGCACCTGAATTCAGCTGGTAAAACAGTTGAGAATAACTCAAATCTGGCTACCAGCCTCCTCCTTTACTTCAAAGCCCCTGGTGGTGTAAAATCCATCAATGGATATCGCTGAGCCTCAAATAACTACATGATCCACCAATTCAGCAAAGAAATGCTCCACCAATTCAGCAAAGAAATGCTCCTCAGAGTTTTAAGTGGTGCTGTCTTACAGTTATGTCATCCAGAAACAGCTGCTGTGCCTTTTTTTTTTAACATATAGAAATCAGTTTGTTGGTAAGATACGGCAGATCTTATTTCACAAAAAATACGATTTATCAACAACTGATGGAAGTAACAGACTTTTGTAAAACTGAATTCCGGGGATGGGGGATCTTAGCTACAAGGACAGGTTGGAGAAGCTGGATTTGTTTTCATTAGAGCAAAGGAGGTTGAGGGGTGATTTGATAGAGGTGTACAAGACAGGACAATGACAGGTTTGGATAGGCTAGACGGGGAAAGACTGTTCCCACTCGTTGATGGTACAAGGACTAGGGGACACAGATTTAAGGTTTTGGGCAAGAGATACAGGGGGGACGTGAGGAAAAACTTTTTTACGCAGCGAGTGGTGAGGACCTGGAACTCGCTGCCGACGGAAGTGGTGAAGCGGAGACACTCAGTGTTTTCAACAGGAGACTGGATAGGCACTTGAGGGAAATAAACTTGTAGGGCTACGGGGATAGAGCAGGGGAATGGGACTGACTGGATTGCTCTAGAGAGAGCCAGCACGGACTCGATGGGCCGAATGGCCTCCTTCTGTGCCATTATGACTCTATGAATCTTCTCCTAAAATCGCAGAATTTTACACTGTGGTAGAGGCCATTTGGCCCATCACACCTCTACTGGCTCTCTGGGAAAAGCTATCCACTTCGTCCCATTTGTCTGTCCTTTTCCCATAGACTTTTAAAGGTTTCTTTTTCAAATATTTATTCAGTTGCCTTTGTGGAGCTAAGTTGGATTCTGCTGCCACTACTGTTTCTGGCAGTGCATCTCAAGTCCTAACAACTCTCGGTGAGGGGGGAGGGGGGGGGGGGGGGGGGGGGGGAACGGCCGAGATGGACAGGACCATAAACAGCAGTAGCTGTTTCTCAACCAAAAAAAAAACTGTCGATGTTTCCAGTGGCCAAATCAATGTTTTTATTAGAACTTTCCCAACCCGGACATCGCATTTGGACCTTGCGATCGTTTTTAGTATTACCGCTGTGTCACTGGTAGTTTATTGAAGCCATCTGGGGGGGGGGGGGGATTTTGCTGACTTGATGAGGCACTGCACCAAGCACGGGAGACAGAGAAAGAAAAACTTCAGATGCTGGAAATCTAAAAATAAACATACAGAACGCTGGAAATACTGAAGATGCTCACAGGAATGAAAAAAGTCCTTGGACCAGAATGAGCTAATTCTTCCGGAATACCGACCCCACTGTCTTTCTATCACATTTTTAACAGTTTCTTAAATGAGGCCAGCGTCCTGGCTTCAATCAGTTTACGTGATGACGTGTTCCAGCTGCTGTGTAAAGAAAAACTTCTGTGGTGTCTGTCCTTCACACCCCTGAGCCTTTGCCCTCTTACCCTAGTGCACTGGTGCGTCTAAAAGTATTGTTCTGGCTTTACTTTCTCTATCTCAGTTAAGTAACTCGTTCAATTACTGTGAGATCTCTGAAGTGGCTGCTTTTGAGACTGAAAAGCCCTGGCATCCAATCGTTCCTCCTAGCTCATTACTGGGCCCTGTGGCTCTCCTCGGCATCACCCCTGGGGCCTCTTGTGTCATGGCAACCAGAGCTGCATGCAGTACTCCAGGTAGCTTGACCAGAGCATGGAATAAGAAGAAGAAACCTAGATTAACGTTTTAGTTGTGGAGACTCTTCATCAGATCTGTTTTTTTCTCCTTTTCAGATGTTGTGTATTTCCAGTAGATTCTGTTCTATGCCTGTATAATGAGAAGGGGAAGCTATAATGCTAAAATGAAGCGGGAGAGGGATCGAGGAAAATAATCGGCGGCATTGCGGCCGCACAGCTCTCTGCCGGTCCCGCACAGCCCGGGACGCGCAGCCCCTTAAAGGGGCCGCACACCCCAAAAAAAAATTAGGGGTAACATTGATCGACAGAGTGCTAGTTTGTTAGGAGCTGATCCTTTGAGGTCTGCAGTAACATCGTTGCTTCAAATGAAACCAGTTACTTTTGGTTTACTTCAAGAAATACAGTGAATAATGGAAGTATTTTTAGTTTTAATGCATTTCCATTCCTGAACGCGACTTCAGTGGGAGGTGCAGAGCGGAATCCGGATACTTCCCCATATTTTTTTTTCGGAGTGACTGCTGCCAACGAACTGGAAGCTGCGCAGAAGATAGGGAAGGAAAGAAAGGAGGTGGGGTGGCAGTATTGATTCAGGAGAATGTTACAGTGCTGGAGAGAGAGGATGTCCTGGAGGGGTCAAGGACAGAATCGATTTGGTTAGAGCTAAGAAATAATAGAGGTGCCATTACACTACTAGGTGTATTCTATAGGCCACCAACTAGTGGAAAGATATAGAGGAGCAAATTTGCAGGGAAATTACAGAGAGGTGCAAGAACTATAGAGTAGTGATAATGAGGGACTTCAATTATCCTAATATAGACTGGGATAATAGTGTAAAGGGCAGAGATGGGGAAGAATTTCTGAAGTTCAGGAGAACTTTCTTGATCAGTATGTTTCCGGCCCAACGAGGAAGGAGGCATTGCTAGATCTGGTTCTGGGGAATGAGGTAGGTCAAGTGGAGCAAGTGTCAGTAGGTGAACATTTAGGGAACAGTGATCATAGTATCATAGGGCTGGATTTTGATACTGGGGACGTGATGGAGGCGGGACTCCCACTTTTTGGGTTGTAGTCCCGCCTCCATCGACTTGTGGCCAACCCACTGCATTTTCACTTGATTGACCTTGTTGAGCCCGCCCAGTGAGCTCAGCAGGCCAATTAAGGGCCACCCTGGCAACAGATGACGTCACAGATTGACATTTCATCTGTCAAGAGCTTTTGACAGATGAAATATCAGCGTTTGACAGCTCTGTGAAGCTGTCAAACACTGACAATCTGTCTTCTAACTTGAGTCCTTCCTCTCAGGCTGAGTTAGAAATCATTCCAGCACAGAAAACAGAGGCTGAGTTTTTGACAGCACCACGGCATTTCTGCTTTCTGTGCCGGTGAGATTTCTGACTCCCGAGAACTGAAGGGCTGACACCTGCAGGAGGAAGTTAAGGTAAGTAAAACTTTTTCCCACACTTTGCACTTACCTTACACACTTACCTCTGCACACATGCACTCATCACTCACCTGCCCACCGGACATATCGACCCCTCCAACCCCTGCAGACCCACGGTCCGCCTCCACGGGTCAATGAAAATCCAGCCCTTAAGGTTTAGATTAGCTATGGAAAAGACAGGGAGCAATCTAGAGTAAAAATACTTAATTGGAGGAAGGCAAATTTCAGTGGGTTGAGAACGGATCTGGCCCGGGTAAATTGGAATCAAAGATTTGCAGGCAAAACTGTAATCGAACAATGGGCTGCCTTTAAGAGGAGATGGTTCGGGTACATTCGAGGTACATGCCCATGAGGGGGAAAGGTAAGGTAACCAAAGTCAGAGCTCCCTGGATGACAAAAGAGATAGAGAGTAAGATGAAGCAGAAAAAGAGGGCATATGACAGATGTCAGGTTGAGAATACAAGTGAGAATCAGGCTGAATATAGAAAGTTCAGAGGGGAAGTGAAAAAGAAAATAAGAGGGGCAAAGACAGAGTATGAGAATAGATTGGCAGCTAACATGAAAGGGAATTCAGAAGTCTTCTATAGAATATATAAATAATAAACGGTTAGTAAGAGGAGGGGTGGGGCTGATAAGGGACCAAAAAGGAGACCTACGCATGGAGGCAGAGGGCATGGCTGAGGCACAAAATGAGTACTTTGCATCTGTCTTCACCAAGGAAGAAGATGCTGCCAAAGTCATAGTGAAAGAGAAGGTAGTGGAGTTACTGGATGAAATAAAAATTGGTAAAGAGGAGGTACTAGAAAGGCTGGCTGTACTTAAAGTTGATAAGTCACCAGGACCGGATGGGATGCATGCTGAGGGACATTAAGGAGGAAATCACAGACGTACTTGCCATAATCTTCCAATCCTCCTTAGATATGGGGGTGGTGCCAGAGGACTGGAGAATTACAAATGGTACACCCTTCAAAAAAGGGTGCAAGGATAAACCCAGCAACTACAGGCCAGTCAGTTTAACTTCGGTAATGGGGAAGCTTTTGGAAACGATAATCAGGGACAAAGTAAACAGTCACTTGGACAAGTGTGGATTAAGGAAAGCCAGCACGGATTTGTTAAAGGCAAATCATGTTTAATTAACTTGATCGAGTTTTTTGATGAGGTAATGAGGTTGATGAGGGCAACGTGGTTGATGTGGTGTATATGGACTTCCAAAAGGTGTTTGATAAAGTGCCACATAATAGGCTTACCAGCAAAGTTGAAACCCATGGAATAAAAGGGACAGTGGCAGCATGGATGCGAAATTGGCTAAGTGACAGGAAACAGAAAGTAGTGGTGAACGGTTGTTTTTGGACTGGAGGAAGGTATACAGTGGTGTTCCCCAAGGGTCGGTACTAGGACCACTGCTTTTCTTGATATATATCAATGATTTGGACTTGGGATTACAGGGCACAATTTCAAAATTTGCAGATGACACAAAATTTGGAGGTATAGTGAACAGTGAGGAGGATAGTGATAGACTTCAAGAGGACATAGACAGGCTGGTGAAATGGGCGGACACGTGGCAGATGATATTTAACGTAGAAAAGTGCAAAGTGATACATTTTGGTAGGAAGAACGAGGAGAGCCAATAAAAACTAAAGGGTACAATCCTAAAGGGGATGCATGAACAGAGAGACCTGGGGTGTATGTGCACAAATCGTTGAAGGTGGCAGGGCAGGTTGAGAAAGCAGTTAAAAAAGCATATGGGATCCGGGGCTTCATAAATAGAGGTATAGAGTACAAAAGCAAGGAAGTTATGACGAACCTTTATAAAACACTGGTTCGGCCTCAACTGGAGTATTGTGTCCAATTCTGGGCACCGCACTTTAGGAAGGATGTGAAGGCCTTAGAGAGGGTGCAGAAAAGATTTACGAGAATGGTTCCCGGAATGAGGGACTTCACTTGCATGGATAAACTAGAGAAGCTGGGGTTGTTCTCCTTGGAGCAGAGAAGATTGAGAGGAGATTTGATAGAGGTGTTCAAAATCATGAGGGGTCTGAACAGAGTAGAGAGAGAGAAACTGTTCCCATTGCTGGATGAGTCGAGAACCAGAGGACACAAATTCAAGGTGATTGGCAAAAGAATCAAAGACGACATGAGGAAAAACATTTTAACGCAGCGAGTGGTTAGGATCTGGAATGCGCTGCCTGAGAGGGTGGCGGAGGCAGACTCAATCGTGGCTTTCAAAAGGGGATTGAATAAGTACCTGAGGGGAAAAATTTTTCAGGGCTACGGAGAAAGGGCGGGGGAGTGGGACTAGCTGAAGTGCTCTTGCAGAGACCGGCACGGGTTCGACGGGTCGAATGACCTCCTTCTGTGCTATAACCATTCTATGATTCTAAATGTCAGGTCCCAAATTTGAAAAAGTAACGTTCGCCACAACAGACGGAGGTCTTGATAGCGATAAGCACACTCAGCGAGAGTACAATAAAACTCTCACAATCTGACTACATCCTCGTTAAATTGTACTGGAAGTTTCAGCAGTACATGCTGATGAGTTAATCACACCGCTGTCACTCTCTCTTTCCTCGCGATCCTTCTCCGCCCTTCCTCTCGTTTTCCTCCCCAGTCTCTTTGTCTAGCGCTCCTCTCTCTATCGCTCCGCACTGTCTCCACTCGCTTTCTCAATGATCCTTTTCCCAGCCGATTAAAACCTAACATCCTGCGCCTGCATTCTGTTCACCAGCCGCGTGTTCAAACCACGACAGACAGAGGAGCCGAGAGCGATAAACACACACTCGGCGAGATTACAATAAAGCTCTCACAAGCTGACGACATCCTAATATCACCATTCAAGTCACATCACAGACCTACAGACCTCACAATGCCTGAAATTTCCACCCCTCGCCTTTCTCACTAATCTGTGGGAAGTCCAGTGAGAACAAACAAAAACACCACTGGAACTGCGTATGAGCAACTACTTCCAATTGGTTGGCATCAGTGGCGGCCTTCTTTTTTGATAACACTCCTGTGAAGCGCCTTGGGACGTTTTATTACGTTAAAGACGCTATATAAATATAAGTTGTTGCTGTTGTTGCAGAGAGGAAATGGGATCCGATTTAACCCTCTTAGCGCCTTCCCTAAGCACCATTACAGAAGCCTGGGAACACTGCTGCACTCTCAGCCAGACAGTGGTGTATCATTTATGGAGACGGAGGAATTTAGCCGGGCGAAAAATACTTTTGAATGTAAATTTGAAAATCATTTTTGTGTTCTGATTTGGCGCAGTGCAACATCCCATGAATTTCGGCACTTGCCAAGTGTAGTATGGTCTTCTTGGTGAGCACTGCAATTTTGCATTAAATATCCAAAAAGCTGTGAAAATTGTGCTACCTGTGTGGTAGCAAATCAGTAGATGGTAGGCGTCTTTGGACTACTGTCAGGGAAGTTCGCGGTGCAAAGGGTCGGGGGCGACGTGATGATGGGGTAGTTTGTCGGAGCTCCCAAGCACAGCATCACAGAGAAGTGGGAGTTGAGTCTGTTCTTGTGATTTCCTCACCATTTGCACTCCCAATCCCAGCTGCAGGCAGATGTTTCCCTGCAGAGAGGAAAGGGAATACCAAGCTAGAGTTGCCCTGGGTTAATTCAGGTTATACAGTGACACTGGCCTGCCCCAACCTCTCGTCTGGTGCACGGCATGTTAAATAGGCAAAGAATCGGAAAGCACTTCTATGTGGTTGAATAGTCAATTCTGAGTAATGGTGAAATGAACTAATGTAATGATGCATGATAAATTGTAAAGACTTGGGGGGGAAAATTCGGTTGCTTTGCGCCTCCCATTAACGCCCTAAGAGGGCGCTAATGGGGCGCAAAGCAACTTGCGCCCGGGCGCGGCGATGTTTGCGCCGCTCGCGAAATTGACCAGACATTTTGCGGTGGCGCTAAACACTACCGCCACAATCTCCTGCGCCCGCAGATCGTGACGTCAGTCGAGCGTGTAGCGCCCCGGACCGGATATTGAGTGGCGCCCCCTGCCTTTCCGCCTGCCGCTAGCAACAATAGGTTGAGGGGAACGTTTTGCAATCGGGAAGGGACTGGGGGAGCGCTATTTAAAGGCGGCCGCTTCCTGCCTTTTTTTGTAGGCAACATTTTTGCACCACGCATTCTGAGAGAGAGAGAGACTTCTGGAGAGATTCAGCGCTGTGTGAAGGAGTTTTGGGTACTGAGCAGCACTTTGCAGGTTCATTTTGATTTGACCTTCCTTGCATCGATTTAGAAGACTATGGGGGCTGCACTCTGAGCTCTTTCCCTGGGCCTCTCCATTGTTCTTTCCAGCAGAATTGATGTACAGGTCTGTCCAGGCCAAGATTCAAGGCTGCAATGAGCAGGGTGTGGATGGAGAGCAAGATCGACCCTCCCCTTTAAGAACTGGTCAGCGCCAGTGTGTCTGTGTTCCATTGCTGACTGACATCACATGAGCTTCGCCAGCGCTCTGAGTTAGCGCCTCGCTCCTCGGTGTTAGCGCCTTAAGAGAGGTGTGTAGCGCCTGAGTTAGCGCTCCAATCACCTCCAGGGGTGATAGAAGCCAAGTTTGCAGTCGGAGGCGATAATTAGCGCCAGGCGCTAAACTTTGCGCCCGGCCGATAATTGCGCCCCAAACGGGGCGATACCGAATTTCTCCCCCTTGGGATATACTCCAGCCCTACCATGGAGCAAGCACTGTTTGAACTAGTTTTTGTTTGCTGTCCACCTGTAATGCAGAGCTTGTTTTTAATTCCAGTTTTCTCTGTCATGGAGTTGCAACTGATTCTTTGAATCGTGTTGCTGTGTATGAATTAACAACCAACGTTGAACTGCAGATCGTTGCAGATTCCGCCAACATTTTACTGGTAAGAGTATGAATTCAAATATAACAGTATTTTCTCCTCTTGATGCTCATCCACTGTCTGTAAACCTCCAACAAAAGCTTTCACAAAACCAATTAGAGGCAAAATAGATTGGTGGCGAAAGTTTACAACTTCGCATTAGAGTCTACCCCAAAGGTTCGGGTGGTACCGAGCCGAAAGTTCAATGCACAGTTGGGCAGTATTGGCCTCAAAGTCCCTGCACTAGGGAACATTAAAATCAGCAGAGTACCATCACCCGCCCCTACAGTAGCCAATGACTCCTGCTGGCATGTGGGTAGGGTGAGGAGAGGATCTGGTTCAGCTTTGACATCCTTGGACGGTTGAATAGGCTGCTACTCCCTGTTTAGACTCACACAAGGAAAATGGCCACTTGGGTGATGTACCAGAGGGTGCAGCCAGTGCTTGTGGAACCGTATTCCAGCTAGAACCAGTGTCTGCAGGAGAACAGGATGACATTGGGAGAAAAACGTGACAAGAGTTGTTGAAACCTGCTATCAAATACAATTCTACAGTTCTGACTAAAGACTAATATTGCATTTAGACCATTAATTATGCATCCTGTATTGTCATAAGTCTATATTTTTGTCTTTGTTCTAATGGCTTAGCCAAGTATTTTTAAGAAATCACATTGTGTGTTGCTAAACCGGTTAGAAAACAAAGGAGATTTTCTCTTTCCCTACTCTAAATAAATTCTCCCCAAGTTTGGTGTAAGATTCTATTTTTAAATTTGTTTTTGGGTCCCAATTTATGTAGTCGGTTAATATTCTCCATTCTTTGGGGTGTCTGCATGTATCATTCTCCTGCGGAAAGGGCAGGCAGGCTTCTTCATGTTCGATGCTCAAGCCCATCACTGGGAGATGTGTAAAAGGACCCTGGGCGATTCACTGTATTCCTCTCCCTCCCTGTAGGGAGCTACCCAGCCACCAGCTCCTGAGCTTCCCCAGTAGCAAAGCAAAGGTTTGGGAAGGCAACCAATTTCTGGGGTAGTGCGGAACACTAAATCTGCTGCGTCACCATTGCTGCAGCAACCTTATAGACATAACAATTCTATCTAGCTGAAACTCTTACAATAGTATGCTATCGGCACTGATCATCAACCTTGTTGTTTAGTTTCACAGATCGGGCACTCCCAGTGAGGAGCACTGCTTGCAGGGAGCGCTGGTTAGGAAATCGTGGGCTGGCGGTCCTGGATTTTTCCATCCATTTAAACTAAATTCAAGTACTGCAGGCCCATTACTCCCTGGTCAGTGCTCCCTGCAAGCACTGCTCCCCACCAGGTGCCTTTAATCGGGTGGGGGGGCGGGTTTAGATCTTAAATATGTTCCTTAGTGAGGAGCTAAACCATGTGCTGAAGCTTTATCACATTACTCACTGTTCTGTGGTAAAGTTTCTCTGCTGTACTATTCTGTATTTGTCTTCTGAATGTTGTGCATAAAATCATGTCTTTGAAGACCGGTGCTTCATGCAGACTACTTGAGGAAGTACGACTCTTCTTAGCAGGACACGGTTGTCACAGCAACTCCGAGAACCTCAATAGGCGATCGCAGGTTGCTGTAGCTGCAACCGTGAGAAGTCCGAGACTCGTAACCAGTGGCGTTAAAGACGTGGGGCGAAAGAACTAAGCTCGCTGATTTCAAACTCTGTTTAACAGGACCAAGGACAGTGCTGTTGCTGATTTGTGTTATTTGTTACAGAACAAGGTGTATCTCATACCCCATGAACAGTTCACCATGGAATATGTGCTACCAAGAGTGCATTGCATCAGTACCCATGGGACGTTTGCACCAGACAGGTGACGTGGGCAGCTTTGTATGTTTTTCCTGCTTTTCTAAGCGATACCACATGGTAATCCAGCCTCTGAAGAAACAATCGGAGAGGGTCAAAATTATTCTTTGCCGTTTTAATTTTGCATGAGCTCAATGTTCTCTTGAAATTTAAAACATTTCCTGAAACAAGTTGATGTAAAATTTGGAAGAAGCCAACTTTATTCAATGGAAAAAAATAACAGCAAGAATGTAGGCCAAAAGGATGTGGGAGTTTGGCCATAATTTCTGTTTTTGCCACTGTTGGTGAAGCTCATCGTTTAACATTTTAATTGGATGGTATATTGCAATAAATCCTTAGCACTGCTCAGATTTAGGTTTTCTTATTTAAGGCAGAGATGACACAAGTAGACTTGTAGCCCATAATTTCCACCGGAGTTCTCCCGATCGCTATAATTTTGGCGGATGATCCGCAGAAACGCCAGAGACACCGTTTCTCCGGGGTTTCTACAAGTCTTCCGCCGAAGTTATGGCGCACGATCGGGAGAACCCCGCATAAGTTCAGCCCTGTAGAAATTACAGCACAGAAAGAGGCCATTTGGCACGGTGTGCCTGTGCCAGCACAGAACAGCTAGTATGAACACTTAACTGAGTTTCATCTGCTCTGTTAAACAGGATATGAGCAGAACCATCAAATGTGATGCTTTTTCCCAAAAGCATATCAGCAGATGTCTTGATTTCTAATTCCTAAGTGCAGCTGCCTCTTTTGACAGCTCTTGGAAGAAACCCTACATCAAAGTAATTTAATATAATACTAATCTGAGAACATTGGATCAGGATGAAGGGCTATTTGCAAGCTGGGACTTCACGAGTTCGTAATAAAATTATATCTCGCTAACATGTACCCTTACAATATATCCTGTATTCAATGCTGTTTCATGTTTATTTATAGTCACGCAGAGAGCGACTGTTGGATATTGTCACTCCTGTTAACACATATAACATTGAAGTGTTCAATAATAGATGCTGATGAAAGCTTAGTCTCTTTAAATCTCTGGATTTTGACCTTGTTCAGCTGAGCGTCTTATCAAGTAATCAGATCTGTAGACAGTCTCGACTGCAGCCTGAGAAAAATAACATTTTAAAAATGAGCACAAAAGTGAAGGGAATGTAAACGTCCAAGGAGAAGAAAATGGATAAATATAACTTCCTAAAAGTTTTGCCCTATTCTTTCCAAGAAATCGTCACATATGATTCCTCCGAACATTAAGAGGTCTAGAATTGTTCGAGATCATAGAATAGAAGCACAGGAGTCAATTCGGCCCATTGTGCATGTGCTGGCTCTTTGGCAGAGCTATCTAGTTAATCCCACTGCCCTGCTCTTTCCTCATAGCCCTGTAATTCTTTTCCCCTTCAAATATTTATCCAATTCTATTTTGAAAGTTACTATTGAATCTGCTTCCACCACCCTTTCAGGCAGTGTGTTCCAGATCATAACAACTGGATGTGTAAAGAAAATGTTTCCTCATGTCGCCTCTGGTTCTTTTGCCAATCACCTTAAATCTGGCCAATGGGAACAGTTTCTCCTTATTTACTCTATCAAAACCATTCATGATTTTGAACACCTTTATCAAATCTCCTCTTAACCTCCTCTGCTCTAAGGAGAACAACTCCATCTTCTGCAGTCTCTCCACACAACTGGAGTCCCTCATCCCTGGTACCATTCTAGTAAATCTCTTCTACACCCTCTCCAAGGCCTTCACATCATTCCTAAAGTGTGGTGCCCAGAATTGAACACAATACTCCAGCTGAGGCCTAACCAGTGTTTTCTATAGATTTAGCATAACTTCCTTGCTTTTGTACTTTATGCCTCTATTAATAAAGCCAAGTATCCCATATGTTTTTTTAACAGCCTTCTCAACTTGTCCTGCCACCTTCAAATATTTGTGTACATACACCCCCAGGTCTCTCTGTTTCTGCACCCCCTTTAAAATTGTACCCTTTCGTTTATATTGCCTCTCCTCATTCTTCCTACCAAAATGTATCACTTCACACTTCTCCGCGTTAACTATCAGCTGCCATGTGTCTGCCCATTTCACCAGTCTGTCTATGTCCTCCTGAAGTCTGTTACTATCCTCCTCGTTGTTTACTACATTTCCGAGTTTCATATCATCTGCAAACTTTGAAATGATGCCGTGTTTAGACGTCTAATATTTATTTCTTTGTCGGCTGTCTTGCAGTGGTTCCTGCGCGTCCTCCAGGTTTCAGAAACCTTCTCAGTCCATAGTACTGACAGAAGGTGACATATCCTCCGCTTCGATACTGCTGCACCTTGATCCACTCAGAGTCCCCTCTATTGGCCGGCCCCACCAACCACAGCAGCCTCTCATTCAACCGCCGACCATTGTGGAGACAGCCGACTTGATCTTTCTTCGGACCCCTCAGGTAATTACCACCCGCCGTTGTTTGTAGTCACTGGGCTAGGAAGCACTTGGAGATGAAAATAAATTCATAGTTAAGCATTCAAAGTCTGAATCTCTAAAGCACTGGGTCAGAATTCAGCCTGAAAGTTGGGACAGGTTGTTAACTGTAAGTTGACATAGAGCAGGTGACAATCTAGCCATATGATTTAACTTGACTATCCAGCCAGGTACCATCAGAACCATACATAGAATCGCAGAATGATAAAGCAGGGAGCCAGATGTAAAATCATGCAATATTCAATCAGAACTTGTTGGCTCCAGGCTGTTATTTCAGTGTAATAATGACTTTCATCCTCTACTTAGCAATTTAGAGGGTTTTCAGCCAGGAAATAAATCAAAAACAGACATGCCTCCTATCTGAAGAACAGAAAAGGAAACAACTTCCATTCATATCCATCATGTCCCCAGGTCCTGCCATCACATCTAATAAATTACCTTTTGAAGTAGAGACGCTGATGATATGTCGACAACCACAGAAATTTGCACACATCCAGACACGCTCAGTTTATGTTCCCTCGCCAACTTTCTCATCTGCTCTCATTTGAAGGTGTTGGCTCCATGCTGGGATAAAATTCAATGGGCTCCAGTTGCCATCTGGTACTGTGCACAAATGGCCATTGACCAAGTGTGGTTCTTGGTCGTGATCCAACAGCATGAGGCATCACAGCCAAACCAGATCTTGTTCTCACTCGATGTCCACACACATGGTCTTCCACCTGCGGTTGCTGGAGAACTTATCAGGAGCAGGAGCTGGATCCCTGGCCAATTTTTCCCCTCATGACACTGGGGCACTGAGTTCAATTGTAGCGCTCCTACCATGCTCCCAGTGGAAATCAGCTGGCTTGAGCACAGACTGGGGATCAAAACTGGGATCTTCTTGATCGATGTGCCTCAGCTACTCGCTGGATCAACTGTCTGAGCATCAGGGCAGCAGGGAGAAGGAGGAGCCCATTTAAATTCTTGTGTTCACGGTGATCTAGCAGATAGATGGACTGGGTGTGGTGTAGTACTAAGGTAGACAGACCAGGATCATCCCAGCCTTGATCTATGGTGTGTGCTTAGTTAGCTAATGGTGACTGAGCCAGCAGTAGGAGTGTTAATGTTGGGATAATTGCTCCTGGTTAAGGAATAGGGACAAATCAGCCAGGATTCCTTATGATTGCTGTCCAGTGTTCTATCCTGCGAAGTGCATGGACTTCAGTGACAGCAGGATCTGGCCCTGCTGCAATACTCCTATGTAGAAATTGCCTGTTGACACTCCGGCCCCGATATTTACGAGTAGACGAGGGGGACTTGTAGGGGCCAGGAAAACCAAGGTACGGGGAATATGGACCTCATTTGAATTTTTTTTTCGCCGTTTCCTGGCCGGCAGCCAGCCATATTGTGAGGCTGGCTGGCTGTCGGGCAGGAAAGCCTGCGGTACAAGGCCGCAGCTGGGGAGCGAAGAGGAGTGGGGGAAGAGATCGCAGGTCGGCCTGGAGATCACCGGGGGATGGGTTTGGTGGATCACAGGGAGGGTAGGCCGATCGTGGCAGGTTAGTTGGGGGGGGGGGGGGGCTGGGGGGAAGCACTCCTGCTGCTCCTGGCCCACAAGCAGTGCTATAAAAAGCACTTGCCTGCTTGGTCCGACCATTCTCGCCTCCTTCAGCTGCCGGGTTTCCCAAGCCCTGGTAAACCTGGCCCGGAGCCGTTAAATCTAAATGGCTGCTAAAATCTGAGGCATGCAGCCTCATTAGCATATTTACATTACTGGCCCACCTCTCGAGAGCAGGTTACTTGTCCCACTGTCCCGGTTTAGCCGGAAGTAGGCGCGTTCGCGGCGGGTTGGGATCTGGCTTCAGATTTTTAACAATTTAAACACCCCTCTCCTGCCCATCTTGCGAGTCCGGGGGGGGGGGGGGGGGGGGGGTTTAAAATCCCACCTTCCATGTCTAGGCTCCCACATGAGGAATAAACTGCTTAGGAGAGGCACTAGAGGGTGGAAGCATATCCCTGCAGCAGTCAGTGTTTTAGGAGAGGAAGGGAGGGGGAAATTCTAGGAAGAAGCAAAGGATTAAATTCTTGTGCTCAAATTTACTCGAAAGGGAGAGAGATAGCTTTCTACTGCATGGTGGCTTAGCATCTTCTCCCAAGGCTTTTGGAACGCTGCTCTCTGTGTTATAAAACCCCAAAAAACAAACCGCTCCAGAAGTGTGTACCTTTTGTGCTTTCGCAGACTGTTGCCACCTTCAGTAGCCGTATTCAGACTTTGGGTCGATACGCCTTTGTGATCCACTTCTACCAGCCGGAGCACCCGACCTTCCCTGCAGAGGTGTTGATTAATGGAGGACGGATTTGGCAAGGTAAGCAGAGTGAATGACTGGAGTCAACTGCACAACCGCAATGACTGTAATGTCTAGAGTATGTATTTGATTTACTATAACTTCCAAAGGCTGTTTACTCAAGCGAGGCTCTGTGGATCAGATCATTGCAGTTTCTATTTTATCAGATTGTGTCACATCTCATTTGACGGTAGGTGATAAAGCCTTAATAGGCAGTTCATACTGCCTTCCATCCCAAGAGCAAATTAAAAACAAATTCTGAGAGGGCTGATGCTAGCCTTGTTCCCTGTATTCATGCAATTCTAAGTTTAACTGCCTGGGTTCAAAGGCTGTGTTTCCTCAAAGCACTCTTATGACCACCATCTTGCGGGGTTTTTTTTCTTCCTTCCAGGTCACGTCAACGCTTCCTTCTGTCCCCACGGGTATGGTTGCCGTAGTTCAGTCCTTTCTGAAAATAAGATTGTCCTGGATATAACCGACAACGATGTGTCTGTTATTATTCGCATTCCTGATGGCAAGACTCTGTGGTTGGTAAGTGAAGATATTACAGCATGATTAAAAATAAAACCCAGTGCATTCTGGGTAGGAATGTATGACCAGCTGGTTCTCATGAAATTATCCGTTTCCGAGGTACGCAGTGTTGAAGCTGAACTCTCACAAAGAACATTTCCCTCTTAGCCAAGAGATTGTGAGTTCAAGCCTCATAGCTGTAGGTCTTTGGAGTCTAAACTCCTCTGGGACAGAGTTCAGTCAGGATGTTTCTGAGCGAAGGAATCACTGACATCTGACCCCACTGTAAGCGAATGTCCCATGCCATTGGCTGATTTCTGCTGGTTGCTTAAGTTCCTGTGACGGAAGGGCGAGAATAACTGGAACTCAAAATACAAAACCAATGAGGCCTGATAATCTGCAGGCCACAATCCTGGCAGTTACACTGGGATCGTGCCTGGCGGTTCCTTCCACTGCTGACCCTGCAAGTATAAATATGCAAGGCATCTGATTTGCATGAGGTTAGCAGGCGTCCATGTCACTTATGGGCACGTCTCAGGCAGCTGCTGGCCTCACGCTGCCGGCAACCCTGGTGCCTGGCTGCCATCCAGAGATTGCCTGTTTGCCCAGCAGAAGTCTACTTGTGGCCCCCTTCCCTCCCACCCCCACGCCCTTCCCCCCCCCCCCCCAAACAAATTGTTCTGTTCCTCGGGGGGTCCTGGCCACTTCTGGCCTGGAGCCCACCACCCTCCCCAGTGGCTCCACTTTCACCCCTCTGGAGGTCAGTACGCCTCATCTGACTCAACATCCTGGCCTCCCGAATCTTGTCGGGTCCCATATGTCCTTGTTTTCAAATCCCTCCATGGCCTCGCCCCTCCCTATCTCTGTAATCTCCTTCAGCCCCACAACCCCCCCGAGATATCTGCGCTCCTCTAATTCTGCCCTCTTGAGCATCCCTGATTATAATCGCTCAACCATTGGTGACTGTGCCTTCTGTTGCCTAGGCCCTAAGCTCTGGAATTCCCTGCCTAAACCTCTCCGCCTCGTTACCTCTCTTTCCTCCTTTAAGACGCTCCTTAAAACCTACCTCTATGACCAAGCTTTTGGTCATCTGCCCTAATTTCTCCTTATGTGGCTCGGTGTCAATTTTTTTGTCTTTTAGTACTCCTGTGAAGCACCTTGGGAAGTTTAACTACGTTAAAAGTGCTATATAAATACAAGTTGTTGTTGTTGTTGTTGAAAGTGGGAACGCCCAGTGTCGGGAGGCGCTAGTATCCATTCCGCCACATCCTTGTCTTGTAAGGGTTGAGTGGAGTCTTGATCCCTTCCAAAGCCCAGCAGTAAACCCTAGATTAGATCAGGACCCGGCATTTCTAGGTTCTATCCTGTTTCTGAGTCATTTTGCTGGAGTTATGGCGAGACTCTGTCGGAACAGCTGAGGAAATTCAGCCCCATGATAATCCATCACTTCTGGTAATAGTTCACCCTGCTGAGCACAAAATTGAAGGACTATTACAAACAGCTTGCCTTTCGGTTATTTAGCCCAGTAAATGCTGAATTCACCCATTCCTTCTCCAATTTGTACACTTTTGTCCTTTCCAGGACTATATTTTGGTTGTGCCAGAGGCCAGCTACAGTTCAAACTACCTTGTTGAAGAACCTTTGGACAAGTCCTATGATTTCATCAGCACCTGCGGGGCAAACAGTTTCTATATCAAGTAAGTCCTTGCTTCAAGAGTGATGACATTTCACAGATAAGCATCACACAAAGTCAAAAGTATCTTTTCATTTGTACCTCTGAGGATCCTTCAGATCCTTCAATAATTTATTTCTATGTAACTGAATAATCAATCTGCATAAGAAGTTTGTAGATTGTCTCCTCCATCAGCTTGGCTGGCCTGGTGGCAGTTTCGCTTCTGTGTCAGAAGGTGGCCCCAGGACTTGAGCACATAATCTAGACGAGTACTCCAATGTGGTAATGAGAGACTGGTGCATTATCAGGAGTGCTGTCCTTTGGATATGATATGATGTTAACATGCTTGTTCAGTTAGTTGTTAAAAGAACCCAAGGCACTGTTGGAAGCAGAGCAGAGAGTTTCTCCCAGTGCCCTGGTCAACATTCCTCCTACAACTAAAAAATAAAGTTCCTCTCATTCTCTCTCATGAAACTCTTAGCAAAGAGCTGCACATACACGATGTGCCAAATGGCCTCCTTCTATGCTGTGAACTTTGGTGGCTCATACTGATTGTGGGATCTTGCTGAGTGCAAAGTGATTGCCTATATAACAACACTTCAAAGTAGTTCCCTGCATGTGAAGCACTTAGAGGTGTTTCCAAAAAGCGTGATAAAAGTGCTGTGTAAATGCAAGTCAGTTCCTGCCAAAAACTCCGTACCCTTCCTCCCGACTACATTTCTCTCCCAGCTGCTCAATGAGGCCAAACCAAACACTGTGCAACCTCAGAGTCATGTCTGACCCAGAGCTGAGCTTCAAACCCCACGTGCTGTCCATCACCAGACAGCTTCTGTCCCTGCCACATTCCCTGATATTTATCCCTATCTCTCCCCCGCCACTGCTGAAGCCATTATTTATAATTTTATCCTAAAATTCAAGTTCGCAATGTCCTCCTGCTAGCCTCCCAAACTCCTCCCTTGGTATAAACCCAATTTGTCTAAAACTCTGCCACCCGTATCCTGTCCACAGTAAGTCTCACTCATCCAACACACATGTCCTCACTGATCTCCACTGGCTCCCTATATCCTAATGGACCAAATTCAAAAAGGAGAATTATTATCCTCTGACAGCTCCCTACATGGCCTCGCTTCACACTATACCTCTGCAACCTCCTTCAAACCGATGTCCCTACCTGTGCCCCACAGTCCTCTGACTCTGGGCGCCTCTATCTCCCAGCATTCCTCAGTTGGCCACAGGGTTTTTAGTGATCTTGACCCCATCCTCTGGATTTCCCTCTCTAAACCTCTTCACCTTTCGCTTCACCCTTCAATCCATCTCCCTCCTCTGTCCTCTACCACTATCGCTTCTCAATCCTCCACCGCTCAATCCGTCTCTCTCTTAAATTCTGTACCACTCAATCCATCGCTTTCCAATGTGAAGCCCTATAGGGATGTTTTATGTTAAACGTGCTCTAAAAATGCAAGCTTTTGTCACTGTAACAGAAATGAAATAACATTGATATTTTATCTAAAATGTGTAATTTCTTTACTTGCAATCAGTTTTGAAATGTACTAAAATTTGGAAGCTTACAATAAAGGTTGAATTTTGAATTATGGGTTTGATCCAAAAGGAAATGTTGAAGTGTATCAGTCCTAACTACGTTCAAACTGGCGAGCTTCAACTAAGAATGGAAAGAGTTTTGCAAGTGTTCATTGTTTGAACTATTCTCTTAACGTTTATTGTCTTTTCTGAGTGGAAATGTGATTGTAAATGTCTGAATTTCTTGTAGCCCCGCAACTGCCTCAAAATTCTGCAAAGACTCTGTGGTGTCTCTCTCTGCATTTTACAATAATGGTGCCCTGCCTTGTATGTGCCATGAAGTGGGCGCCACGAGCACATCCTGTGACCCCTTTGGAGGCCAGTGCGGTTGTCTACCCAACGTGATTGGCCGCGACTGTTCCCGTTGTGCTACCGGGTACTACGGATTCCCGAACTGCAGACGTAAGGGCCAGTTTTCTTATTTAAGTTAAACCAGTGCACGGGCTGTTCCGAACTGACAGCTGAAATGATTGCTCCAACGATTTTAACACATTGGCAACTTTACTACAACTTTTAACTTAATAAACACAATGTGGTATATTATCATTAGGGAAAACGGTGGAAAATGTACCTAAATATGTTTGAAGTAACTTCTCTGCACTTAAAGGGGCGTCTTAACGGCCTAGAAATTCGCGTGGCCGGCTTGCCGCGGGGGTAAGGATCGTGCGCGCTCTTACCCACCGCGCCTGCCATTGTGTTTTGGGCCCACAGGAACTTCGGGTCCTGGGCCTCTCCCAAGAGCCGGCGCGCAGTGCTTGCGTGTTCCAGGGGCGCAGTTAGTCCGATGTGACCCCTGGGATCACGTGGGCCATGGAGAGCCAATGGCAGCACACCATCTTTCATTCATAGATTTGACAGGAGACCTGTCAAATCTGTGAATTGAAATCGGCCCCAAAAGAACAGCTAAACTTAAAATATTTTTTTTTTAAAAACCATCACATTTATAAAATAACTATAGTTAAATAAATTAACCACTTTAAACAAAAATTTAAATTTTTGAAAAAATTAAAATACTTTTTAAAAGTTATAAAAATAAACTTACCTTTCTTTAAAGTATGTAAAAAAGATAAACCTGTTGAAAAAATTTTTAAATTATACTTGATTAACCACTTACCTTGTTCAAAAGGGGTCTTACGCCTCCTTTTTATTAGCGTAGAATCTTCAATACTTACGCGTAGAAACCTGAAAAAAAATCTAAGTGTGCTGCGTGCGCGCAGCCTCTACCACGCACGCGGTTCACCTAGGAACCGCCCCCTTCACCATACCGGAAGTTCCGGTTTCCCGCGCATGCGCAGTGCATGCAGGAAACCGGCACTTCGGAAAGCAATGCGGGTGAGTACGCACTGAGTACTCACCCGGGAACGGCCGAATTTTTGGGCCAACATGTTTTTAAAGGCTGTGTGAAGCCGCACTGGGATGTAGATTTCCACACGGTGAACTCCTGATCTCGGCTGGGCCTGTCTTCATGAGCCACACGAGCAGAGGGGAGGGAAAAGAACTCATCCCTGCCCCCGGTTTGCCCTCCTCCAAAGGTCCTGACTCATGTTGGAATACGCAAGCCAGCAACCCTCCAGTGCCTCATGCAAGTAACGATTCTGCAGGCGTGATCCGAAACAAGTCGGGGGTAGAATTTTCCCAGGCTTTTCCCGATCTCCTGATGTAACTTCGGCGTAAGATCGCCGTAGCCCCAGAGAAAGGGAAGAAAATCGGAAGAGCCGCTCCACGGGAATTCCACATGTCGGCTTCAGCGGGTTATTTAGCCTGTAGAGTTTCCTCGGTAGTGGACGGGCGGTGAAAGCAGATACAAGAGTAACTTACAAAAGGGAGTTGGATTTATACTTGAAAAGGAAAACATTGCAGGGCTGTGGGGAACGATCAGGGGAGTGGGACTAATGGAATAGCTCTTTCAAAGAGCTGGCATTGTGACAATGGGCCGAATGGCCTCCTTCTGTGCTGTATGATTCTATGTTAGGATTGGTCCTATCCTCACCTGTCAACCAGATAGATTTTACTCTTTCATTGACCCAGGCCTGGGAGTAGATTATCTGTCTGCCTCTCTGCTGGTGAGTGTCTCATGGCACGGGACCTAAAATAAGGGATAGAGGAAAAAAGATGAACTTAAAAAAACTGAAGGGGGAAGGGGAAGTTTTGTGCAACAATCTCCCCTACTTGGAAATGTAACCATCTTATTTAACAACTGGAACAAACTTCCCAATTCTTTTCTTTGTTGTTGCTTTTCCAGCGTGTAACTGTGGCAGACGTTTGTGTGAAGAGGTCACAGGTCACTGCATATGTCCCCCACGGACCATTCAACCGGAGTGCATTGTCTGTGAGCCACAGACCTTTGGCTGCCACCCACTGGTTGGCTGTGAACAGTGCAACTGCTCACACTCGGGGATTCAAGATCGGACCAGGCCTGGATGTAACACCGAGAGCGGACAATGCAGGTGAGGTGGTTGGTGAGCCTGTCTCGGAGCTCCCAGTTGATGCGATTGATACACTATCCAACGATGCCTCACAACAGCAGGAATGTAGCAGTTTGATGCCAAATTCCTGGGCAACTTCATGCTCACCATGGTTTTGTCCAAGGCTTATCTGATCAACTGAGAGTAGATTAGTCGTTATCAAATACCAGGATAGTCGTGGTACAGTGCTATTTGGCAGCAAGGTATGCGAGAGGGAGTCAGACTAGAGGAGGGGCATCTCAGACAAGTTTTGTTATAAACTTTATACTGCATGGAGCAGATACACAAGCCATTCATTCCAGTGTGTGTGTTTTAATTTGTTTTATTCGGTCTCGTTACAAAAGGGAATGAGGGGGCACCTTTCTCTTATAGGAGTGGGGGGGACGACAAGATATTTTGTTAATATAAGACTGTGAAAATTCAACCCATTGTAACTTCAAGAGCCCTTTTATACTGGTGTCCGCTGTGTACCTGTGCCGCTGGTTCACGACGAGTTGTGGATCTAGCGCAGTTACCATCAACCTCAATGTTCACCTGCCCGATTCTGGTCACTAGGATTCTGGGTCTTAACCAGCAGTTAGATTTAGCAAATCTGGCAAGTTTACACTGTGGTTTCCGACGGTTGAGTGAGGCTCGTGTGTCGGGAAATGATGGCACCCTGCTCGCACCAATATTAAAGGACCTTAAGAAAGCTGTTCATGACAGGGTGAGTGGTAAAGTGCTTGAAGCATTCAGTATCTGTTTTGTTTTGGAATAGTAGCTGCCAACATAGATCTTTTATGTACCTGTGGTTTTTCCTATCTGGTCGCAGGGAGATAGCATCAGGTCGTGGAATTTGTAAAGTCAAAACAAGAGTTGTGGAACTCCATTTACCCACGTCCGTGCTTCAGATCGCGCTCAACGGAGCAATGATAACCAGTGAAACTCCAGACGCTTTGTGCGGCTTTAGCGTAGCTCCGTTGCACAGGAGCAAAAACAGAAAATGCCGGAAATACACAGCAAGATCCATCGGCATCTGAAAAGAGAAAAAGCAGCTCATCATTTCAGTCAGTCCCCCACCAGGGCATGAAGCATCGCCCGGACAGAGCACAGAGAGGAGGGTCGGGTGGCGAGGATTGCACGTCCTTAACAAAGTCCACCCAATTTTCCTTCCATTCATTTAAATGGAAGGAAATGTAGCTGTGCTCTCTCACAGATGTGCGATTTCCCCTTGACCAGTAATCCTTGGTGCGCTTCTCCAGGGCTTGACATCCAGATGGTAACGATGAGAACCTGCCCCATGGTTTCTACCCAAAATAGTAACCTGTCTTTTACCTTTTCTGATTCTGATTGATCTGCTTTTCCTGGTTTAATTTTAGACTAGTCAGTATCATGTGTCGTGGCATGTTGGAGTTTGAGGCCAAATGTAGTCCCTCAGGTGAAGAAAACAGAGGATAACTGAACCAGGAATGCAGACGTGATTCAGTCATCATTTCAAAGTCATATGGCTGGATTTTGATACTGGGGACGTGATGGAGGCGGGACTCCCACTTTTTGGGTTGTAGTCCCGCCTCCATCGACTTGTGGCCAACCCACTGCATTTTTACTTGATTGACCTTGTTGAGCCCGCCCAGCGAGCTCAGCAGGCCAATTAAGGGCCACCCGGCAGCAGGTGACATCACAGATTGACATTTCATCTGTCAAGAGCTTTTGACAGATGAAATATCAGCGTTTGACAGCTCTGTGAAGCTGTCAAACACTGACAATTTGTCTTCTAACTTGAGTCCTTCCTCTCAGGCTGAGTTAGAAATCATTCCAGCACAGAAAACAGAGGCTGAAACTTTTGACAGCACCACGGCCATTGTGCTTTCTGTGCCGGTGAGATTTCTGACTCCCGAGAACTGAAGGGCTGACACCTGCAGGAGGAAGTTAAGGTAAGTAAAACTTTTCCCCACACTTTACACTTACCTTACACACTTACCTCTGCACACATGCACTCATCACTCACCTGCCCACAGGACATATCGACCCCTGCAGACCCACGGTCCGCCTTGCTAACTTGGCGTGGTTGGGACCTGTCGGGAAGCCCACATTTCAGCTTTTAAAATAGGGATTAGGCAAAATCTGCCTGTTAACAGGCAGTTAATTGTCACTAATCCCCTTCCCGCCTCGGGGAGGCGGGTCCCAGCACAGGTCGGGTACCCGCCTCCAGCGAAACTAGCATGGAGGGAGGTTGGGGGTGGGATGGGTTCGGGACCCCCGAATCTGCAACTTTAACCCCCCCCACACCTCCAAACCCGCCTCCACGGGTCAATGAAAATCCAGCCCCTATAATCCTTATTTTTATATAATAGACTTTGATTTTATATTATTACTATTTAGCATTAAATAACAAAACGTACTTACGGCAGTTCGAGAAGCATAGAAGTAGAGTTCGTTGGAGCATAGGAGTTTCTCTGCAGTGCAAAGTGAGGAGCTGGGAGACACACAACTGGATGTAATTGCAGCGTGACACGTTTACACTGGAAATTCTCATTCTAAATGTGGACATAGCAATTTATGACAGTCAAAAAGTTGACAATAATGTGACAAATACATAAAAAAAGGACATAAGGCTTGATAGGCAGGAAGAACATGCAGATGTAAGGTTTTTAATAGATTATAGATTTCTAGTATTCGCAGCTTTTTAAAACAAAAATCTAATTTACACAGGATTGTCTGAGTCAGTGACCTACCTACAGGAATAATTAGTGAGTATTTAGCTGCACTATAAAAGTGCTCAGTATGATTCAGTATTATCGATGCTGTGTTTATGTAGACAAGTGCCCTGAGTTGAGTCTAATATCAGTTGATAAATTACCAGCACAGAATATTACTTACAACAACAACAACTTGTATTTATATAGCACCTTTAATGTAGTAAAACATCTCAAGGCGCTTCACAGGAGTGTTATGAAACAAAATTTGACACTTAGCCACATAAGGAGAAATTAGGACAGATTGGTCAATGAGGTAGGCTTTAAGGAGCGTCTTAAAGGAGGAAAGAGAGGCGGAGAGGTTTAGGGAGGGAACTCCTGAGTTTAGTGCCCAGGCAGCTGAAGGCACGGCCACCAATGGTGGCGCGATTAAAATCGGGGATGCTCAAGAGGGCAGAATTAGAGGAGCACAGATATCTCGGGTTTGTGGGGCTGGAGGAGATTACAGAGATAGACAGGGGCGAGGCCATGGAGAGATTTGAAAACAAGGATGAGAATTTTAAAGTCAACGCTTTGCTTAACTTAGAGACCAGTCAGTCGAGGTACAGGTGTCAATTATTTCTATTGGTTGGAATTTTTTTTCTTCCATATTATAGGAATTCAATTACAGAAAGTTCCTTTGTGCTTGCTTACTGATAAATGCCGGTTTTAATTCTCCGAACTGTTCCTTTTATTGTGTCCATGTGATGCTTTATCATTTGACATGCTCACCTGGCAACAAGTGTCAGTGAACATCAGGGAAGCTTTCCTCTGGTCTCTCTGCATGTTAGTGATGATACAAGACAGAGCAGGATATTTAATCTAATTGCTTTTGCCATTTTGCTACAATTAGCAAATATAAGAAACCTTCCTGTTTTGTTTGCAATGCTGCTAATATTAACAACCAGAGATATCTCCCCCACCCCCCCCCCCTTTTCCCTGTCGCTCCCCAGAAGAAAATGGTTGACCTCATAAGAGCATAAGAAATAGGAGCCGGAGTAGGCCATTCAGTTCTTCGAGCCTGCTCCGCCATGCAATAAGATCATGGCATATCTTCTACCTCAACTCCACCTTCCCGCACTATCCCCATATCCCTTGGTTCCCTTAGTATCCAAAAATCTATCGATCTCTGTCTTGAATATACTCAATGACTGAGCCTCCACAGCCCTCTGGGGGAGAGAATTCCAAAGATTCACCACCCTCTGAGTTAAGAAATTTCTCCTCATCTCAGTTCTAAATGACCGACCCCTTATTCTGAGACTGTGACCAATAGTTCTAGACTCCCCAGCCAGGGGAAACAACCTCCCAGCATCTACCCGATCAAACCCCTTAAGAATTTTATGATTTCAGTGAGATCACCTCTCATTCTTCTAAACTCTAGGGAACATAGGCCTAGTCTACTCAATCTCTCCTCATAGGGCAATCCCATTGACCTAAGAAAACTACTAGGCACTTAGTCTAAGTGTTAAACAAAGCTTTAATCAACTATTTTTCAACATGGAGATCTAGTTGTGTCCTTCTCTAGTTCCTGTTGAGGAATGTCCTCAGCAAGCTGGGCCCATGCCCGAGTATTTATACTCTCCCTGGACAGCGCCACCAGCAGGCCGCCCAGTATTATTTTATACAAGATTCATGTCACCCCTCATCCCAGGAATCAGTCTGGTGAACCTTCACTGCACTCCCTCTAAGGTAAGTATATCCTTCCTGAGGTAAGGAGACCAAAACTGTACACAGTACTCCAGGTGTGGTCTCACCAAGGCCCTATATAATTGCAGTAAGGCTCAGTTAATAGAAGATGCTGTTTGAATGTCTTTTATCCTATGTAGAATTTGGAGAGTATTCCATGTATTAAAGAGATGTTAAATACACCGAACCCAGATTCCCAGCATAGAGTCACACTCAAAGGAAGTGTGAGTCAGAGATAGTGCTCCAACACTATAGCATCGAATCTCTGACTCTCGCTCCCTTTGAGCGTGGCTCTGCGTGAGAGTGCAGGATTTACCCTGTTATTTGCAGCCTGAAATAAGTTGAGAGTCCAGGCCTAGAGCATTGTGATGGGCCTCCTCTTAATTGCTAACCTGATTCTTTATTTAGGTGCAAACTTAATGTGGCTGGACGTCAGTGTGATCGCTGTGCCCCTGGATACTACCACTACCCAGACTGCATGCCATGTGACTGTAATGAGGCCGGAACGCAAGCCAGCATCTGTGACTCAGTCACCGGGCGATGTCATTGCAAGGTCAGTCCTATCAGAGCAGAGCCACTTGAGTTAAACACGTGACCGTACAACAGATAACCCGAAATGCAAAATGATAATTTTAAAACACTCGATCAGGTTATGGTGTGCTTTCATACATCTTTAAACTTGGTTCATGGAGGTACTGAATATTTTAATGAACCGACAGGGTACTTTATGAAGTAGATCAGAAAGACGTCAAAACTAAAAAAAATAAAATAAAGAAAGACTTGCATTTCTATAGCGCCTTTCACAACCACCGGACGTCCCAAAGCGCTTTACAGCCAATGAAGTACTTTTTGAAGTGTAGTCGCTGTTGTAAAGTAGGAAACGTGGCAGCCAATTTGCGCACAGCAAGCTCCCACAAACAGCAATGTGATAATGACCAGATAATCTGTTTTAGTGATGTTGATTGAGGGATAAATATTGGCCAGGACAGTGGGGATAACTCCCCTGCTCTTCTTCACAATGGTGCCGCGGGATCAAATCTCCCTATTGGACTAGTCACAGAATGTACAGATAATAAATAGGAACTGGAACTACAATAGTTGGGTCCTACTCCAGGATTGGACTTTTGTACAAGTTCTGTACAGGCTGTGAAATTAAAGACACAGTGGGGAAACTTTTACAATTTAGCACTCTCAGAGCAGGTTAAATTGGGCAGGAGCACATATCAGAATTTGGACACATAGATTCATCGAACAGTACAGCACAGAAGGAGGCCATTCGGCCCATCGAGTCTGCGCCGGCTCTTTCGAAGAGCAATCCAGTTAGTCCCACTCCCCTGTTCTGTCCCGTATCCCTGCAATTTTTGTCCTTCAAGTATTTATCCAATTCCCTTTTGAAGGCTACTATTGAATCTGTATCCACCACCCTATCAGGCAGTGCCTTCCAAATCCTAGCCACTCGTTGCATGAAAAAGTTTTTCCTCATGTTGCCTCTGGTTCTTTTGCCAATCACCTTAAATCTGTGCCCTCTGGTTATCGACCCTTCAGCCAGTGGTAACAGTTTCTCTTTATTTACTCTATCTAAACCCTTGATTGCACCTGAACTGCAGTCCACATGGATGGAAAACCATGCCAGCACGGATTGGGTGAAGATGTGTGTAACTGTTTGATTAACGATACTGATGTGATTCTTGCTCTCGAGTTTTATTTTAAATTGATTAAGCACTTCATCTAATTTCATGTAGAGGCAATGTTATGGTTTCTATCAGGCACATATAACAAACAGTAGAGGTATTGACGCAGTGTGTCCTTAACGAATATATGACTATGACTGATAGGAAAAGACCCACTGGTCCAGCCAGCCTGTCCCACACAACTTGTGCATCATAATATATACACTCACCACCCCTTCTGGAAGCCATTGGATGGTTGGATTGGGCTAGGGGTGGAGCGTCGCCTTCAGATGTTGTCATTGTTGATTTATGGTCAGCGAGAAGGTGGGATGTTCTAGTATATTCCAATTATTTTGGCCAACCCTAAGAACGCCTCTCCTGTTCAAAGTTGGGCTTCTGGGAGAGGCAATAGAACAGATTAAAAAACATAGAAACATAGAAGATAGGAGCAGGAGGAGGCCATTTGGCTCCTCGAGCCTGTTCTGCCATTTAATGAGATCATGGCTGATCATCCAAATTCAGTACCCTGTCCCTGCTTTCTCCCCATATCCCTTGATCCCTTTAGCCTAAAGAAATATATCTAACTCCTTCTTGAATATATTTAATGAATTGGCCTCAACTGCCTTCTGTGGTAGAGAATTCCACAGGATCACCACTCTCTGGGTGAAGAAATTCCTCCTCATCTCAGTCCTAAATGGCTTACCCCTTATCCTTAGACTGTGACCCCTGGTTCTGGACTCCCCTGCCATCAGGAACAGCCTTCCTGCATCTAGTCTGTCTAGTCCTGTTAGAATTTTATAAGTTTCAATGAGATCCCCTCTCATTCTTCTAAACTCTAGCGAATATAAGCCTAATCGTCCCAATCTCTCTTCATACGTCATTCCTGCCATCCCAGGTATCAGTCTGGTGAATCTTCGCTGCACTCTCTCCATGGCAAGAACATCCTTCCTCAGATAAGGCGACCAAAACTGCACACAATACTCAAGGTGTGGTCTCACCAAGGCCCTGTACAACTGCAGCAAGACATCCTTGCTCCTGTACTCGAATCCTCTCACTATGAAGGCCAACATACCATTTGCCTTCTTAACCGCCTGCTGCACCTGCATGCTTACCTTCAGCGACTGGTGCACAAAACCCCAGGCCAATTAGGGGGGAAAAAATCTGGAAAATTTCTCCGACCCCTTTAGGCAATCAGAACAAGTCCAGGAGACCACTCCGGCCCTGGTTCATGTTACAGGTCTCAAGGTAGGACGAGATGTGCACGCTCATCTCTTTTTTCTTTCCTGGATTTCTCTGTTCAGGAAAACGTGGAAGGCCCGCAGTGTGACACCTGCCGCCTTGGAACATTCTATTTGGATCCAGCCAATCCCAAAGGATGCACCAGCTGCTTCTGCTTCGGGGCTACCGATCGCTGCCGGATCTCTGACAAGAGAAGGACTGCGGTGAGTTGCACATTGCCATCGTGGTGTCAAATTCTCCTCACAAGGCTCCACTATTGACAGCACTGTTTGACTGAGTTCATGTTTTTATGGGTTAGACCCTTCGCACTGATGCGCGATGACAGAAAGAAAAACTGAAAATGACAAGAAATTAAACAAACATCAGATTTTAGGCCAAGATCTGCACCAGAAACGCTATGGATAGATTTTCTGATTTAGTGCTCATGGTGCAGCATGACCTAAAGACCCAAACTCCTGCTGTGTGAAGCTCTGCAGTAGACATGCCCCGTCATAACATTTGCCCCTATATTTTGATCTTTCAGATCCTGACTGACCTGCCGTGTATCTTCTGATTTTATTTAGAATCATAGAATGATACAGCGCAGAAGGTGGCCGATCGGCCCATCGTGACTGTGCCAGCTCTTTGGTAGAGCTATCCAATTCATCCCACTCCCCTGTTCTTTCCCCATAGCCCTGTAATTTTTTTCCCTTCAAATATTTATCCAATTCTCCTTTGAATGTTACTATTGAATCTGCTTCCACTGCCCTTTCAGGCAGCGCGTTCCAGATCACAACAATTTGCTGTGTAAAAAAAAAAAATGTTTTCCTCATGTCGCCTCTGGTTCTTTTGCCAATCACCCTAAATCTGGGTCCTCTGGTTACCGACCCTTCTGCCACTGAGTGAGATTATGCTTGAAGCTGCCTTTAAGTTACTATCTCTATCAAACAAGAGTATAATTTGTTCTTCTGGGTTGTCTTAATTTATGAACTGCTGCAAGGATGTGAGGGTTACGAATCATTCCAGGAGAGCATTAGTTCAGACCCAAGTGAAGAATCTGATCTCTGTGTGGGTTTGTTGCAGCAGAAGAGTCAATTAGTCATAGATTTTCTTCACAACAAAATCTTGGGGGCAATTCAATGGCACCTAAATGTCCTCCACCAGAATGCAAACATATTTCTGAAAAATGAACCTTAATGTTAAAGTTTTCAGTTTGAAAAACCTTTCACCCTGTGCCATTTTCAATTTCAGTTTGTTCATATGAATGACTGGAAGTTGCTGAGTGGAGATCGTCAAGAATTGCCGGTATCCCTCAACCCTGCGGAGAGAGAGGTTGAAGTTGATCTTCGTGAAGTGGCCGATATCTACCAGGAGCTGTACTGGCAGGCACCGTCCCCCTACCTTGGAGACCAGGTATGTCGAGGCAGATTCATTTCCACGAGCACTGATACCCCTTGTACAGTCCACAGACTACAAGGGGCCAAAAATTGTGGTCGGCGGCGTACCTCTGGAGTACGCACCTACCTGATGGCAGCCCTCCTGCTAAACTTGCGCTCTGACGCTGCGAGTAGGAGGGCGGCGTAATGGCCCACGGAGCCCAGGACGCAGCCTGTGCGGAAGCATACCTGGGATCACATGGGTCCTCCAATCAGAAAACAGATTGTCTTTCATTCATTTAAATTATTACATTACTTCATTACTACAGCCTTTAAAATAAATTACAGATTTAGCTTTTATCGTGGGAATCCAATTCATCACTCATAATTCCCAGAAGTCCCAGCATTACTCACCATTGACCAGAAACTTAACTGGACCAACCACATAAATGCTGTGGCAACAAGAGCAGGTCAGAGACTAGGTATTCTGCGGCGAGTGTCTCACCTCCTGACTCCCCAAAGCCTTTCCAGCTACAAGGCACAAGTAAGGAGGGTGATGGAATACTCTCCACTTGCCTGGATGAGTGCAGCTCCAACAACACTCAAGAAGCTCGACACCATCCAGGACAAAGCAGCCCGCTTGATTGGCACCCCATCCACCACCTTAAGCATTCACTCCCTCCACCACCGGCACACCGTGGCTGCAGTGTGTACCACCTACAAGATGTACTGCAGCAATTCGCCAAGGCTTCTTCGGCAGCACCTCCCAAACCCGCGACGTCTTCCACCTAGAAGGACAAGGGCAGCAGGCGCATGGGAACACCACCACCTCCAAGTTCCCCTCCAAGTCACGCACCATCCTGACTTAGAAGTATATCGCCGATCCTTCATCATCGCTGGGTCAAAATCCTGGAACTCCCTACCTAACAACACTGTGGGAGTACCTTCACCACACGGACTGCAGTGGTTCAAGAAGGCGGCTCACCACCGCCTTCTCAAGGGCAACTAGGGATGGGCAATAAATGCTGGCCTTGCCAGCAACGCCCACATCCCATAAAATGAATTTTTTTTAAATTCCCACTGCTAAACACACTGCACTGTGCAGAAAGTGATGAAACGTAAACGTTATTTTAAAGAAACCTGCAGCTTTAACATACACTAGGATTGCTTCTTATTAAAGCTTTTAATAATCCTGGATGTCATTTAATTTAAAAAAAAAGCATTTTTTTTCATTTCGGGTAGCCCCTTATGCTGTGGAAACAGGCCCTGTGCCTGTTTCCACCAGCCATAAAATTTCCATACTTAATTGCTGGGCAGTTGGCCAACTCTGTGCCAGCAATTAGGTTTTCGGAGGTGGAGCGGATGGCCTGTAACACAAGCGCATGCGGAAATCCTGAACTTGCGGTGGATTTCAAAGGCGGTATGACGGCGTACTCTGAGAGTACGCCTACGCCATCATAGCAACCGCAAAATCCGGGCCCAAGGTGTTTTCTCGACTGATTTAACTATCCAGCTATGGATTTGAAGGCAAAATAAGGTTCAGCTCAAGTCCTTCTTTACTGTGAAAATGTTGCTGTAACATTGACTGGTCGGATGCTGGCTTGTGTCAGAAGCTTAGAAAACCCAGTTCTCAAGTGTTGCGTAGCTTTATCAGAAGTTATCCACGAATGCTACCGATCTGAAACCTTGGCCTAGAAATGAATTCAGCGACGTCACGACAGCCACCCGAAGCTGATGGGCAAGAGAACCACGCAAAATTGGTCCTCTTGCGTCATCAGGACGAAACCGGCGTGCTGGGAGTGCCAGTGCTGCCTCAAGGGGCAATGCTGTGGTCGCGAAGAGGACGAAAGTGGGCCGACAGGGACACGGCACCGAGCTTACTGTGGGGGTGGTGATGGAGGAGATCGGGAGGGGGGAGAGCGGTAGCCGGCAGCGGCCCGCAGTTTCAATGTGGAGCCAGGAGGAACGCTTCTGCTCCTCCTGGCTTCACGTTCAGTTAAGTTAATATTTTTTTACGTACCTTTTTGATGGTAGCCTCCAGCTGCCTCTTTAAGGACCGCTGCTATAGGCTCGAGAAAACTGGCCGCAGCATGCACGGCGCATGCTGTGTGGTCAATCGTGATCGAATGTCTGAAAGAGGCCTCAAATGGTCGTTAGGCCCTGTACGTACATAGGAAATGGGCCTAGCGCTGGTTTCTGACGTGCGTCCGCGACCACTTGTGGCACCCTAACCAATTTGGCCAGCGATGCTCTCCCGGCGCGGAATGCGCATGTGCACGCTGCAGGCTATGTTGGACTCTTCTGCGCCCATTTTTCACCCGATAACTGGGTGCTGCGCAATCCAATTTCTAGGCCCTTAATTTTTCGAACCCGTTTTTCGCGGAATCAAAATTTTTAATTTGTCTGTTACGTCCCCATTCAGAAGTGACGCAAACTTTTCTCCTTCAAAGGTTTCATCGTACGGAGGGCACTTGAGGTACCAGCTTCGATCCGAAGTTCTGCGCGGTGACATCCTCTCTCTACCGGTCGAAGCCCGCCCTGATGTGATTTTGAAGGTAAGTTTTTTGTAAAACCTGAACTAATGACACAGTCCGGGACTGCCCGTATGCAGTGCTGAGTTTGCAGGGTGCAGGCTTTTAAGATTTCTAAATGTTGCTATTCTGAATCATATGCCCTCCTGGCACAGAGATTTTTTTTGTGGGGAATGTTTTAATATTTGATAATTCCTCCTTATTCACCAGGGCAACCAAATGACCATAATATATGTAGCGAAGGATTACCCAGCACCTGGACAGCTGCACGAGAGCTGGCTTCAACTGGTGGAGGTTTGAGATCAGTTATTTTGTTGTTTGCTTTTTATAATTAATACTCAAGTGAACTTCTATTGAAGTTGTAAAGTGTGATGCTGTGTATATGTACGTGTCATCTTGGATATATGTGGCTAATGTATCGAGCAAGTCTGCACTGCCCATCGAACTGTACAAGGTTTTAGCAAGTGCTGTTCATTTAATTTTTGGAGTTTAAAAAGACGAAGTGTACATTTACACTACAAGCTGTATTTGGTTTACTTCACACAGTGTGGGCTAAATCTAGAGAGAGAGCCCCTCTTGAATCCAGAGTGAATCAGAGCGAGACTCCTGGAAGAAAGGAGTCTCACTTCCACATCACCCAGGAGTCAGGTTGAGCACTAACTCTGCATTTACACCAGGCAAATTTAGCATTGGAGCGAATCTCGTGCAATGTAAATGCACGTTTCGAGGAATTTTGGGGGGTTTGAAGAAGAGAGGAGCCATGGTTTAAGATGCAGCTTCTGGGTTCGATTCAGTTTAGTGTGTGTGTTCCATTCAACAAAGGATTGCTTGGACACGGAGAAAGAAATGGCACAAAGACAGCAGCATCGTCTCTCAATCCAGTGACTGGATTCTGTTTCCTGTAATTCCGGTACAGGCGCATCTGCTAATGTGTAGAATGTGCTTCTTCTTGCATAGAGTAACTTCAGGCATGCGCAAACACACAACCCTGTGTCCAGGGAAGAAATGATGATGGTGTTGGCCAGCCTGGATGACCTGCAGATTCGAGCCCTCCACTCCCAATTGGCCAAGCTTGTTGCGCTGCGGAATGTGATCCTTGAGCAAGCTTCTGACTCTGGAGATGGGAGTGCAGCCAGCAATGTGGAAATCTGTCTCTGTCCAGCTAATTATGTAGGAGATTCCTGTCAGGTACGTGAGATTCTTTCCTTTGGTGTCTATTTACTGAGGCGTTTATGCCTTGCTGGTGGGTGGGTTGGATCAACCTCTTCATAAAATTGCAGTTATTGGTTGTGAGCTTGGGTCGTGTAGATGAACTCTCCAAATTCTGAAACTGATTTTTCTTTTACATCCTGCCGTTCATCTTGAGGGTTATGAACCCAATGATAGTACAGGGAACAGGTCAAAGTGCACCAGCAGGAGAGAGAGACTCATCCTGTCCATTGCACAGTGTTTTCTTCCAAATGTGTAATTTTTTTGACATCTTGCCGAGAAAACATTTACAGAGCTCCGGGGAAAGAGCAGGGGAGTGGGACTAACTGGATAGTTCTTTCAAAGAGCCGGTACAGTCACGTTGGAATGAATGGCCTCTTTCTGTGCTGTAATATTCTTGCCAGTTTGTGTTGTGCATTCTCATTGCAGGCACCCATGTTTACAAACTTGTCTCATTTCCCAAGGTAGCGGCTATGTTCCATTTATTTGCTAATAAATTGGCAATGAGATTGATTGACAGTGGCAATAATTTATTAATTTCTTGGCATCTCTGTCTCTTTCAAATTCTCTTGAACCTTGTCTCCATTATCAGTGTTATTTTGTGTTCAGTTCACTTCCGTGCTGGCCATCTGTGCTTGGCTCTCTTGATATTTCATTTAAATGTTTTATAAATGCCATTGGTTAAATGACGACAGGGAAGCACCATAAATTAGCTTAATTTGAAGTATTTGGAATTTTAATGAGCACCCCATTAGTTCTTTAAAAAAAAACAAATGAGGAGGAGGAGGAGGAGACGTCAATTTTATGATTACCAAGTGAGGGATATCTGTGCTGGAGAATGGAACTTTTGTAGATGGGCTCTCTTGCACTGGACTAGGAACTGGATTTAAACTGAAAAATGTACGTAGGAACAGGGCCATGTAGGCTAGGGTAGATCATGTAGGGTAGATTTTACGAAGTTCCACTCCCAGCACAGAGTTTGCACAGAGTGTGGAGGTCAGCGGCCCCGCGGGATTTTGATCCGTTGGTTTTAATAATCCTGTGGGGCCCACCCAAATCCCAAGTGCATGAAGCTCCACACCAGCAGCACAAGTTGCGAAAATCTACCCTGATATGCCAGCATCGAGCAGTTCAGGGAGAGCAAAGGTCAAATGGGGGTAAAACTTCCTGTACTTGGCCTCAAACTCCAAACTAGTGCAATATTTCCATTTCCCACGCCTTATGGCCCTTCTGCCCATCAATCTCAAATTATGGGCTCTCTTGCACTGGACTAGGAACTGGATTTAAACTGCAAAATATACACAGGAGCAGGAGTAGGTCATTCAGCCCCCCGAGTCTGCTCCACCATTCTGTTAGATCGTGGTTGATCTGTACCTCAACTCCACTTACCTGTCGTTGCTCCATATCCCTAATACCTTTACCTAACAAAAATTGTACACAGGACCATTAAAAGTGTCTAAGAAGCATTTCATCTCATCAATTCGGGTGGTCTTCGATATCGGGCACTAGAGGCCGAATATTGCCTTTAACTAACTGCATCACCAGTCCTGTTGGCGAGAGTTTGGCTGGTGTCGAAGCATAAAGTATACTTTGAAATGGCTGGTTGTCAGTGTGGACCAGGTGTGTGACTATGATATATTCTGTGCAGGACGCAGAAGAGCTAATTATTTCAAAACTAGATTATATTTCCCTTTTTTTATAATCCAATAGGACTGTTCACCAGGTTACTATCGAGATACAAAGGGCCTTTTCCTGGGTAAATGTGTACCTTGTAACTGCAATGGCCATTCTGACCAGTGCCTTGATGGATCTGGAATATGTGTAGTAAGTATATAAGTACCTGCTTGTTTATTATTTTGCAAATCTACAAAATCATATTGAACCAAGGACTGACTGCCTTTTAAAAGAGAAAATGCTGGAAATACTCAACAGGTCAGGCAGCATCCGTGGAGAGAGAAACAGAGTTAACGTTTCAGGTCGATGACCTTTCGTCAGAACTGGAAACAGTTAGAGATATACCAGTTTTTAAGCAAGTACAGGTTCAGGGAAAGAGGGGATGGGAGGAAAGAACAAAAGGGAAGGTTTGTGATTTGGTGGACGGCAGGAGAGATTAAATGACAAAAGGGATGATGGTACAAGGCAAAAGGGGTTGGTAATGGGACAAGTTAAGAAAACAAAAGATGGGTCTAAAGGAAGTGTAAATGGCAACAGCAGAACCATTACCAACACCTGCTGTCCCAAAACAATGGGAGCGGTGGTTATGATCTGAAATTGTTGAACTCAATGTTGAGTCCAGAAGGTTGTAAATTGAAGGAAAAGTTATTACAAATTAAGACATCCCATATTATGGGATATATCCCAAAACATAATATTTTATGAATATGGAATCAAATGGATGATATACCGAGCGACACTTTAAAACTGCCAATTTTATTTATTTTAATGTGTTGTAAACTATATTAATGCATCTATTAGATCAACACCTGCAGTTAGAAATGGATTGCTGATATTAAAAGCACTATTTTTCCATATTATTCTAATTAGTAAATTGTGGAAATGAAAACTTAAATGGGTTGAAATCACCTACATCACACAATACAAATTTCAATGTAAAATATAATTGCTGGGTTTCCTTTGAGGATTCAGCTTTTACATATTAAGATTTCCAAGCTTCACAATCCTGGTGGTACTGAAGTACCAGTTTCCATTAATCATTGAGCGAAGGAGATGAGGCTTAAATTGGGAGGCAGGAGGCTAAGCTCGCTGCTTACTCTGCTGCGCCCATCCAGCAGAATCACTCCCTGTAGAAACACCACTGGTTCCATTTACCACAAGCGAGTGGGTCTCGGCCCTGTGGGTAAATGTTCATGATCAGAAATGGCTGCTCGTTAGACTTTTAAGGACCGCTTTTATGAATGCGCGCTACCAGCTAAACGTATCAGGACACCACGAGTGAGGCTCCCCAACGGTAGTGTGCGTTCAGAGAATCGGAACTTTAATCTTTTGTTTTCCCCAAGGACATTTTGGGGAGTTTTGAGAGCAAGTTAACTAGTAAAGTTTAAAAAAATATAAACCTCTTCTTCCCAGAACTGCCAGCATTACACTGAAGGAGATGACTGCGAGCGCTGTAGGACTGGGTTGGTTGAAAATGCCACTCTTGGAGCAGCGTCGCTCTGTGTTCAGTGCCCGTGTCCTCTCAAAGTTTCTTCTAACAAGTACGTATTTCCAGTTTGTCAGAAGAAAACTGCAGGGAAGGGGGAACCAAATGAAATTGTTCTTAAACTGTTGGTTTTAAGTATTTATTTAAATAATGTGTGTTACTTTTTTGTTCCCTGCTCCTAACTCCTTTTGTAGCTTTGCGAAGGATTGTGTCAACCATGGAGATCGTATGCAGTGTCTTTGTAAACCAGGCTATGCTGGCTTAAAATGTGAAAGGTCAGTGTTTGTGTGTGATTGGGGAAAGGACACAGTACATTATTAAACTGCATGACTTATCAAGTAATGGAGGCGGTGGCTGTTGTGGAGTGTAGCTGATTCGTCTGAACAGCAATTCAAAATTCTGTTTGAAAATGGTGCTTAACATTTATATTTCCATCATTTGTAATACCTGAATTTATCCACATAGTAAGAACTAGCTTTCAGGCCGTTTTCTTTTAAGAGTAACACACAGAACAGTACAGGGTAGTCAACTTGGACAGTAAATGCAAACTGTGTGGAACAGCAGAGCTACACGCTTGGAAGTTAACCAAGAGGATAATGAGTTATAAAAGTAGATCGTTACAGAGTAGCTTTTAGCTACAATTGTACAGGGCTTTGGTGAGACCACACATGGAGTACTGTGTACATTTTGCTCTCCTTACCTAAGGAAGGATATACTTGCCTTAGAGGGGCTGCAACGAAGGTTCTCTTCATTGATTCCTGGGAGGAGAGAGCTGTCCTATTCGGAGAAATTTAGTAGAATGGGCCTATACTCTGGAGTTTAGAAGAATAAGAGGTGATCTCATTGAAATGTCAAAAATTCTTAGAGGGCTTGACAGGGTAGATACTGCGAGGCTGTTTACCCTGGCTGGAGACTCTAGAACTAGGGGGTCATAGTCTCAGGATAAGGAGTCGGCCATTTAGGACTGAGATGAGGAGAAATTTCTTCACTCAGAGGGTGGTGAACCTTTGGAATTCTCTACCCCAGAGGGCTGTGGATGCTCAGTCGATGAGTATATTCAAGACTGAAATTTGAGCACTCAGAGAATCAAGGGATATAGGGATTGGGCGGGAAAGTGGAGTTAATGTAGAAGTTCAGCTATGATTTTATTGAATGGTGGAGCAGGCTCGATGGGTCAAATGGCCTACTCCTACTCCTACTCCTTATGTTCTTAACACTATTTAAAATCAGCCAACATTTAAAAATGTATGTAATTTGAAGCCTGCTAGATTGGGGAAAAAAAAGACTCAAGCACTCCGATCTGCGCTCAGAGCAAATCCAAGCTAGTAGATGCATATAATTATTCTAAAAAAAAAACAGCCCACGGTATCGGGTATTTGCTGCTGTGGAACGGTCATTGAAGTTGCAGAGAGTTGTTGCTTCACAGCTTCTATAGCGAATAGTTTGCATCTCTGGAGGCTAACGCCCCTAATGTCCGTGATCTTTATATGCTTTGAGCTCACTCAGTAAAGTTAGCAAGTCGAACAGCCCACTGCAGGGAAACAGGGTGATCTACCCCCAGGCCTTCCTCGGACTGATGTGCGGAACGGTGCAGGTGTTGAAACCCCACAGCCGTATCCAGATCCTCGGATACTTTATCCTCGTGTCGGAGAAACCTGTGCAGCAGTATGTTTGTGGGTTTTTTTTTGTTCCCTTGCCAATTAGGCCTATTAATGACTTTCTCCTTTCTTGTGAAGGTGTGCCCCAGGTTACTATGGAAACCCAATGGTGTTGGGAAGCCAGTGTCGACCGTGCAACTGTAATGGCAACACGGACTCTAACATGCTCTTCAGCAATTGCGATTCGCTGACTGGGGTTTGTTTGGAATGCATGCACAATACTGCTGGGCCTCATTGTGAACACTGCGCCCCGGGTTTCTATGGAGATGCGGTGGTAGCCGAGAACTGTGCACGTAAGTTACATTTACCAATACACTTACAAGTGACACTTGAACTCTTCAACCAGATAACGATTTTTTTTTTTTACATTCAACATAAAAGGAAAAGACTAGTCGTTCTTTGAATCGCAAGTAATGTCCAGTTAGGAAAGATAAATTGCAAATCTGAAGCAATCATTTTCTGCAGCGAGAAAAAGAAAAGCCCACATCTGTCATTAAAAACAGGCGACCTTCCTCTGTGTGGCAGGGATCCCCCGCCAGGAGGCTGCCTTGCATAAATAATGAGCCCCCACCCGGGAAAATGGGCTGGGGTCAGGGTGGTGGGCTGAAGTCCCGCCCTAACCCACCTCTAATGGACAGCCCGCCCCAGAGGAAAATTCAGCTCAAAGACTGCAAACCCACGAATACACGCGCAATGACGGACAGGTAAAGACCCTCTGGTCCATCCAGCCTGTCCCACGTAATTGTGATACCTTGTGTATCACAACATATACACTCCCCACCCCACCCGAAACCATGTGATCTCCTGGGAGAGGCCTACACCAGATTTTTTTTTTAAAACAGGCCAATTTGGGGGAAAATAAATCTGGAAAATTCCTCTCCAACCCTCTTCATTTGTCAATTTAATGTGGAGCAAAAAAGAATAAACTTCCAGGCCTTTAGTTCTACGCCAGCTCTCCACAATATATAATCAGAGTAATATGTGGAGGACGCGCTGTTACAAAGTGGGGTTCCGGCCACGTGTCCGTAACCAACTCCAGAATGACTGCTGGCTTCAGTTTCATGCACCTGAGCATCATAAAATAATCATATAAACTCTTATATAGGCTGACACTGCCAAGTGTAGCTGATTGTTTCCTTTGATATTACATGACTTGTATGCAACTTAATTGTGTGTGTGTGTGTGTGTGTGTAATTACTTACATACTTGCAAAAGAAGCTTGTGCCAGAGCTTCTTGAATCTTTACATCTGCTCAGTTAGTTGACATTAACACGTGTCATTTTTAGAACTGGTAATGTCTGAAGGAGGTCTCTAACCCTGTAGCCCTAGCAGCTCCTGGACCCAGACTAAGGACACATGAACTAGCACACACACACGTGCAGCTCACATATTGAGCTACTCACCATGGATCTGCCTCTTGGCATCAGTCAGCCTTGCTTGGCCTGGTGTTTTTCTGGCTTCTCCAGTCCTGACTAAATTGAGAAAACTATCCAATGTCTATCCAGAGCCAATTGAAAAAAATAATGGGCTAAAAATTGAGCAGCGCCCCCTCTGGGGTGCTAACTTTGCCGGGTTAGCGCCCCGGAAAAATTAGCGCCCCCGCAACAGAAATTGAGTGGTAGCGCCCCAAGAGGGAAGCGGGGCGCGACTGGAAGCGCCCCGCCTCCCTCTTGGGGCACTGCGACGGAATATCATGCCGCTAGGTGCCGCGGTATTGCAGGCCTTCCTCCCCTTCTTAAAGGGGAGGGGCCTTGCGCAGCGCGACCCGGGGCCCAGCTGGGCCCCCCGGGGATCGGGAGTGCCGGCAAAAGAGCCCGGCACTCAAGAGAAGTGCCGGGCTCATGGAGCACAGCCGGCACTCCACGGGGGGGTGGGTAAGTAGGCCGGGGATGGGAGCGGAGGCAGGTGCTGGCAGGCGGCCAGCAGCAAAAATGGCCGCCCTCGCACCCCTCCTTTAAATAGCGCCTCCCCAGCCGCAGGTAGGCCCCCCTGACCCCGTCGGACATAGTGTCCGGCGGTAAGTCAGGTGGCGCTCCCGAAGATCGCGAGCGGGGCGCTGCGCACAGCGATGACATCATCGCCGGCAGCGCAGCGCCTCAGGGCACTACCGGTTACCGCCGCCACTAACCTCCCGCTGAATTTCGCGGGAGGTGTTGGCGGCGTTGCGCTCGGGCACTAGTTGCTTTGTGCCCCGTTAGCGCCCTCTTAGGACGCTAACGGGAGGTGCAAAGCAACCGAATTTTTCCCCCGATCTCTTTTCACACCTTAGCGTATTCAGACCCTCAGCGACTTTTTTTTTAAATTTCAAGTTAAAGTAATGTAATGTAAATCAAATCAATGTAAGCTCAATTTGAAAGGCTATCATTGATTGGCAAGTCCTTTATTTTCATGTTGAACATTATGTATTATTTTCAATCTAATGTACTCTCTCCTTTGTCAATTTAATGTGGATCAAAAAAATTACACTTCCAGGCCTTTAGTTCTACGCCAGCTCTCCAAAATATATAATCAGAGTAATATGTGGAGGATGTGCTGATACAAAGTTGGGTTCCTGCCACGTGTCCGTAACCTACTCCAGAATGACTGCTGGCTTCAGTTTCATGCACCTGGGAGCAATTTGGCTGAACTCATGTCATTTACTCATTTTTCTTACACTGAAGAAATGGCTGCCCATTCAGAGAATCATCTGTTGCCGGGCTCTACTATAGTTTCTATAATTGGCGGAGATAGATGATATTCCTCTATAGGAACTGCTAGTAGATTGCATGAAGCCTTGCTGCCGGAATATATTGGCCAATCATAGCGACATAGAAACAAGGGGGGAAAAATTGAGTCGCGCCCCCTTTGGGGCGCTAACTTCGCCGGGATGCTACTTATAGCACCCCGAAAAAAATTAGCGTCCCCGCAGCCGATATTCATCGGTAGCGCCCCAAGAGGGAAGCGGGGTGCTACTGGAAGCGCCCCGCCTCCCTCTTGGGGCACTGCGAGGGAATATCGCGGCGATTTATGCATCGCGCCGCGGTACTGCAGGCCTTTCTCCCCTTATTAAAGGGGAGGGGCCTTGTGCAGCGCGACCCGGGGCCCAGCTGGGCCACCAGGGATCGGAGTGCCGGCAAAAGAGCCCGGCACTCAAGAGAAGTGCCGGGCTCACGGAGCGCAGCCGTCACTCCGCTGGGGGGCTTCAGAGGAGGCCGGGGACGGCCAAAGCGGCCAGCAACAAAAATGCCCGCCCGGCACCTTGCCTTTTATTAGCGCCGCCCCGGCCGCAGATAGTCAGGGGGCGCTACCAAAGATCACGGCCGGCGGTGCAGCACTGCGGGGCGCTAACGGTTACCGGCGCCGCTAACCTCCCGCTGAATTTCGCGGGAGGCGTTGGCGGCACCGCGCCCAGGCATGAGTTGCTTTGCGCCCCATTAGCACCCTCTTAGGGCACTAACGGGAGGCGCAAAGCAACCGAATTTTTAGGCCAAAGAGTTGGCCATTCAGCCCCTCGAGCCTGTTCCGCCATCCAGTTTGATCATGGCTGATCTGTACCCCAACTCCATTTAGGCACCTTTGCTCCACATCCCTTGATACCCTTACCCAATAAAAATCTATCAATCTCAGTCTTGGAAAATTTTAATTGACCCAGCATTCACAGCGTTTTGGGGGAGCGAGTTACAGATTTCCACGACTCCTTGTCACTAGTTTTGCTCTGATTATGCTCCTGTGAAGCCTCTTGGGACATTTCCCATGTTAAAGGCGCTATATAAATGCAAGTTGTTGATTGCAACTTATACAATAATTAATAAAATATTCTGTTTATCCATCTTTCATACACCAAAAGAAAGTAAGAGAAAGAACTTCAATTTATATAGTGCCTTTCATGTATTCAGGAAATCCCAAAGTGCTTTACAGTCAATGAATTGCTTTTGAAATGCAATGTTGTAGATAAATATGGGAGCCAATTTGCACACAGCAAAGTCCCATAAATGATCACTTAATCTGTTTTTGGTGGTGTTGGGGGATAAATGTTGGCCCGGCCATTAGAAAAACTCCTTGCTCTTCTTCAAATAGTGCTATAGGATCTTTTATATCTACACCGAGAGGGCAGACAGCGTTTAACGTTGGATTATGTGCTCAAGTCCTGGAGTGGCTGGAACCCAAAGCTTTCTGGCTCTGAGGCAAGCGTGCTACCACTGAATCAGGGAGCACCCAACAGATTTTAATCTATTGTCAATCTGGGATCGGTTTTACATGGGCTAGTTTCACATAATTTGCTTTGGAATAAAGATATCATGTATCTAAGTTCAAAGTATGTCGTACCTTGTTATAACTTATAGTTACACTTGTAATATTAATTATAATAAAACTGGAAACTTTTGCATTGAGTATTTTTTTGTTAAATTCCCAGCATGCAATTGTTCACCATGTGGCACAGAATCATGTGACCATAGTACTGGCGAGTGTCGATGCAAGCCTGGTGTGACAGGACCACACTGTGACCACTGTGAGGTAAGCGGAACATTGATTAGTTCTGTTTGGACATTGGTTTTCTCACTCTTATTAGTCAGTATTTCTGACTGAACCCACTGAATAAATTGCATCTAAAAGCAGTGATTTCTTCATTACTGAAACAATGCTTTCTTCAAAATGTTTGCCAGTTTATTAAATGCAATGTGCTTGGGGCAGGGTGGAGGGGGTGAAAGGCTTTCTCTACTGTCCCTGTGATGCAATACAATCTCCAGGGAACAAAGTGTGTATGGCCTGGTATCAACATAGGAATTGCTAGATGAAAAAAGACCACGTTCCATCTAGTTCACCTCCTACCATCCTGGTAGTCGCATGATGCAACGATAATGGAGTGTTGACTAATCATGGCAATCAATCTCTATCAATTAGTCTACAACAGACCCAGACATGACGGAAGGAAAACCCCAGTGGTAGAGAACTTGGGGAACCATATCACCCCTTATCACTGGGTGTGTGACTTACTCTAATTTTCCTTCCTAAGGGGAAGGATCTGGTCCTCCTGGAAACTTGGCCAAGACCAGGAATTCACCTAGTGGCCATTCCTTGCGAAGTGGTTCCTTATTGAAAAGTCTACGATTGGTTTGTTTGGAATTGCTTCACGTGTGACATGGAGCTGCCATGTGGGATCAGTTGTCTCTGAACAGTTCTACTCATAGACCCAAGAACTGACCGTTGGGTTCTTGTTTCTCACGCTCTTCTTTCTGTGCAGGCTGGATCTTACGGATACGACAGCTGTGCTGGTTGCCAGAGATGTTCCTGTGACGTGGCTTCTCAGACCGAGATCTGCGAATCTCAAAATGGCCAGTGCCCGTGCTTGCCCGGTGTGATCGGGCGCCAGTGTCAGCAGTGTGCCCCAGGGTACTGGAGCTACAGCTCGAGCGGCTGCAGAAGTAAGTGGTATAGTCAAAGGAGATTGGGGAAGTCCCAACACTTCCTCCACTCACACCAAAAGTTGGCATCCACAGCAGAGCTGCAAATCAGATTGATTTTAAACTAAGAGTAACTGCTACACTACACTCATTCTCTGCCACAACAGGGGCATTCATCGCCTTCCTCTGACTCTTGCTTTCTCTTACAATTTACAGTCTTGTAAACCTAAACTTGCCATCATCTTCTAGATTTACCTTATCTACTCTTCTGCTCTCTTCATTCTTGGCAGTGTCCTGAACTATAAGTCTTGGAGCTCCGCCTAATTTCCTTAATTAAAAAAAAAAGTATTCCGTCCGATTTTCTCCGTTAACTCCACTACCAAGCACTGTGTAATAAGCCCGTACCCAAGCAGGAGTGAAGCGGTTACTGCCCTCTCGCGAGAGCTTGCACAAGTAGAGAGTAGCAATTACTGTCGGTGAGGGTATTGTAAGAATGCTTAATATATTTGTATGAAATTCCTGCCACTGGGGTTTTCCTTCTGTCATGTCTGGGTATTAATTAATTTAAAATAAATGGATTGTGATTAAGCAGAGGATCTGATGAGATTCTCTGATTTTTAAGTGCCTTTTTGTGTGTGTGTGTGTGTGTGTGTGTGTGTGTTGGTACAATAGACATCATGTTGCCTATATCGGGACTTTGGCAGTCCTTTTATCTATGGCTAGTCAAATAGTGTAACATTTGAAAGGACAGTGGTTCACCTCTATTGATTTATACACACATATATATATAGGAAAGATCTATAAAAGAAAGACAGCTGTGCTGGTTGCCAGAGGAGCTCCTGTGATTTATAGAGCGCCTTTCATGATCTCAGGACGTCCCAAAGCGCTTTGCAGCCAATGAAGTACTTTTGTAGTGTAGTCATTGTAATGTACGAAACTCGACAGACAATTTACGCACAGCAAGCTCCCACAAATGTGATAATGACCAGATAATCTGTTTTTAGTGATGTTGGTTGAGGGATAAATATTGTCCAGGACACCAGGGATAACTCCCCTGCTCTCTTCAAAATAGTGCCACGGGATCATTTACGTCCACCTGAGTGCAGACGGGGGCCTCGGTTTAACGTCTCATCCGAAAGACGGCACCTCCGACAGTGCGGCGCTCCCTCAGTACTGCACTGGAGTGTCAGCCTGGATTTTTGTGCTCAAGTCTCTGGAGTGGGACTCGAACCCACAACCTTCTGACTCCGAGGCAATGGTGTTACCCACTGAGCCATGGCTGACACTGATGCTGACGCTCAAGGCTATGCCTTTCAACTAATTGTGCTAGATGAAGGTTTCTTGCGCCATTGTCTGCAGGATGATGCCAGAGTAAAGCTGTGTGCAGGATGCAGGCCAGGTGTTTATTCAGCAGTCAGCTAGCTATCACCTTGGTTTATCTGCCATCCCTCATTAAGGTATTGATTCGGTATGCAAAACGTGAGTGAGGTGCCATGATATATATATCGCCTTTGATGCTGATTTTGTTTGACAGTTTTGTAGCCAGAAGCTACCTGAACCTGGGAATAAATTTGAAAGTTGCTGGCAAGTGCTTCAGTCTCCCAGTTTGCTGTAACCACTGTATGGGCTGAGGGCTTAATGAGGGAAATAGATTTTATTGTTTTGGGTGTGATGTTCAGTGAAGTGCTGTAATCTGTCCTAATCTACCGATCTATTTTATTGCTTCTTTTATAATTTTTCCTTTTAAGAAACCTGAATTTTTGTTGCCCGAGCAACACAATTTGACGCGATGCTGTTTTCTGTCAGTGCGGAGAGATCAAGAGCATTACCGGGTATCCCATTGCTGCATCCAGGCTATGCCCTAATGATAAAAATGCCATCCTTGTGCATAAGGACAAATTTTGTTTCCAAGCAAGAACAAGCTTGCCCATGGAAGCAGCCTTTTACATTGAGCATAAATAAAAGTATGGGGGAGGTGGGGGGAGCCCACAGTTTAGCGCCTCAGTTAAAATACTGGAGAGGCATTAAGCATTTGTATGATTACAACACTGGCAGTAATTTTCAGCCTTAGATCGCTTTTGGTCTGACCTGTAGTGCAGTGGAATATTCCCGTGGGCCTGAATATCCGATCGGGCTGTGGTTGCAACTGGGGCAGATTGTCTGACAAGGATGGAAAATGGGGCAGAACCAGGTTGCACCTGAATTTTGTCCCATGTTTATGGTCCAACCGTAATCTAGTAAGGGGGGTGGGTGTACTAATGGATAGATATTCAACCCATTCCCCCTGCATCATGTGGGTATGTCTAGGGAATTCCCAGGATGTCCTGGGAACAGGGTGATACCTGTTTGCAGAAATACGAGATCCCTGTCGTTGACCGTTCTGATTACATAGAAGATAGGAGCAGGAGTAGGCCATTCGGCCCCTCGAGCCTGCTCCACCATTCAATGCGATCATGGCTGATCATCCAAATTCAGTACCCTGTCCCTGCTTTCTCCCCATATCCCTTGATCCCTTTAGCCTTAAGAAATATATCTAACTCCTTCTTGAATATATTTAATGAATTGGACTCAACTCTCTTCTGTGGTAGAGAATTCCACAGGTTCACCACTCTCTGGGTGAAGAAATTCCTCCTCATCTCAGTCCTAAATGGCTTACCCCTTATCCTTAGACTGTGACCCCTGGTTCTGGACTCCCTGATGCGGAGATGCCGGTGTTGGACTGGGGTGGACAAAATTGAGAGGTCGCACAACACCAGGTTATAGTCCAACAGTTTTATTTTAAATCACAAGCTTTCGGAGTTACAACTCCTTCGTCGGGTGAAGTGAGGAGATACAGAATCGTCAAAGCATATATAGATAGAGAACAATGCATGTGTAACTTACAATTGCAGACAACTAAATTCAATCATCCTGACTGTTTATCTGCCGAGGTGTGATAAAGTTAATCAGGTCAGCCAGGAAGGTACCACATCAAAGACATAGCAAGATTCAACTGAGACAATGAGGTGGAGTCGCATGGGGTCTAACGTGTCCCCCGCCATTGGGAACATCCTTCCTGCATCTAGTCTGTCTAGTCCTGTTAGAATTTTATAAGTTTCAATGAGATCCCCTCTCATTCTTCTAAACTCTAGCGAACACAAGCCCAATCGACCCAATCTCTCTTCATACGTCATTCCTGCCATTCCAGGTATCAGTCTGGTGAATCTTCGCTGCACTTTCTCCATGGCAAGAACATCTTTCCTCAGATAAGGCGACCAAAACTGCACACAATACTTAAGGTGTGGTCTCACCAAGGCCCTGTACAACTGCAGCAAGACATCCTTGCTCCTGTACTCTATGAAGTGTGAACGTGAGTAGCTGGGCAAAATAGGACGTCCTGGGAATTCTGTGCTTTTTGCCCTTAAAAGGTCTCAACAGAGCGCTCAGCAACTGAGAGCTGGGTTGAGTCCCATTGAGACCGCAGGAAAGGCCTGGAATCATTCGTTTGAGGCCACTTCGCCTTCTGATGCACCCTTACACACACTGATGGCCTGCACCAACAGTGGAAATGGCACTGTCCCCTAGGACTTGGGGCAGCAATGGACCTGTGGCCTGCTCCACCACACTTCCACCAGCGGAATGGGAAATTGAAATTTCAGTCTTTAGTGCGCCGTGGAAAGTAAAGGGACAGATGTTGTCAATAATTATATATTTTAGAAGCTACAAGAAATGTTTAATTTTTTTTAATTTAGGGTGTAACTGCAATGGGGGTTCCTGTAACCCTCGGACTGGTGACTGCACGTGTAACAATGGGTTAGGAGGCAGACAGTGTGATACCTGTTTGCAGCAATACGAGATCCCTGTCGTTGACAGTTCTGATTCTATGAAATGCGAACGTGAGTAGCTGGGCAACTGCCTTTCTCTTCAAAGCTAAGCTCATTGCCGTTGCCGTCTTCAAAGGCCAGTGAGTAAAACGTCACTGTTCCTCTTCGCAGCTTGTGATAGTTGTGTGGTGGTTCTTTTGGAAGATCTCAACAAGACAGCTGCGTTGCTGCCTGAAGTCAGGGGCCAGCTTTCAAACGTGACCGCCAGTTCCATCGCATGGACACGAATGAACGCTCTGAACAACAGCATAGGACAGCTTGCGGTTAGTAACGCCAACCCGTGGCATTGTCGCATCTCTATCTTGCATGTAAAACTCCACAGTTTCTCATCTTGTAAGGAAGTCCATTGTGGAGAAATCGTTCACACTGCTGCCAACTTTCTGGTAGGTTGAGGGTCTTGGACTTTCTCATCTGAGACCCTCAGCCCTGACACTTCAACCAGATTGCCTTCTCCTCCTTTTCAACCCCTCAATAGCCAGCAGCATGAAAGTGAGTCCTTGATATGCGATTGTGCCACTGCTTATCCTATCTGTGATTATTATTGATGTTGCACCCTTTCACACTCCCTCTTGATCCAGGCATCCATCACTAGACTTTATATTCTGCTTGTGTGTTTTTTGTATCGTTATTTAATCCATTTTGGAAGCTTTGTGTTGTACTGACTGCTGCATTGTTGCTGCTTCATTACTTCAAAGACAGTGGCTTTTAACCCATGAGTATACTGTGCTGCTATTTCTTCAGGATGAACTGAGCAGATATCGCGGTTCACAGGACCAAACCAAAGATCACACTGATGAGCTGGAGACTGACAGCATGAATCTAACACAAGACTTGGACGCATTTGAAGAAAAGGCAAGTGAGCTTTTTAGCGAAATCCTTTTGATGCATGCCGCTCTATTACAGACACCTTTCACTGATCCCCCTCGTCCTCTTCCCACCATTCTATCCAGGTCACTGTGACAAACAAGAAGGCTTTGGGACTGGGAGAGAGTGTTGATGGAACCCACCAGCGTGCTAGCGGCTTGCTTAATAATATCACGAACCTCAGAAGGAACATTTTAGGTAAATCCCTTTTGATTCAGTTTGAATGTTGTCGTGTTTCTGTAAGCACAATTATCTGCTGAAATTTTCCACACCTGAAGAATGTATGAATGATGCAAAACTATGAATGGTGGCACTCCTGAAAACCATTATAGGGCCTTTCCTTCCCCTCACTGCAGGGCTTCTCTTGGATTGTCCTTCATGTGAGACGATAGAGGAGACCAGACCTAAGAACTCTTCCTATTCCCATTTTCCAGTGTGAGAAGTCGTACAACACCAGGTTATAGTCCAACAGCTTTATTTGAAATAAAGCTGTTGGACTATAACCTGGTGTTGTGCAACTTCTCACATTTGTCCACCCCAGTCCAACACCGGCATCTCCACACCATTTTCCAGTGACATTTACACTCAGCTTAATCTTCCTTTCCCAATTGGTAATATGCCCATAGGTGACAAATCTAGCTGATGGGAAACCTAAGTTAGAGCGGCATATGGGCTGTATATTAGCACAAGCCCACAGACCAAAGAAGACCGATAGTGTTCACAGGCATTTGCAGTGCTTGAGGCACTTGCTAAACAGAAAGACTGCTCTTCCTTCCCCCCCCCCCGCCCTCCTACCTGTTTAATATTTTCCTATAAAGTGCCACTGCTCGCTCCTGACCTGATCGTTCAAGCGATTCGGGCAACATCAGCCTTCAGTAATATTAAGTTGGTTTCAGAGCACTCGGACATAGCTCCACTTCCCTTCATGTTTTGAGAGCTGTGGTTTGTGATTACTGTCAGAAGGGAGGTCCTAACCTGGGTCAAGAAAAAAAAATTCTCCCAATGTGCTTCTGGGGCTTCTTGCTGGAGATATACCTGAGTTCAAAGCTTACTAACCAGCTTCCAATTCCTGGTACACCAGATGTGGGCAAATTCACAAATAAACCTTGCAGAGTTCCCCTCCTGACATTCTTCCATCCTATTATTTTTATTCTCATTAATTAAATCCTAGTCTTTAAACACACTGGTAAATTCAACGATCCTGCACTTCCAGTGGGGAGCCATGCTTGAAGGGAGCGTGGATCAGAAACTGGACACCACGGTGTTGTAGCCCTGTCAGAGGTTGTGGGATCAAGCCTCCAGTCAGAGGTGCTGTCTTTCAGATGAGCCAGTAAACCAAGGCCATGATTGTCTGCTCAGACAGACTTAAAAGATCCCATGGCACTATTCAAAGAAGAGCAGGGGAGTTCTGCTGGCCAACAGTTATGCCTCAGCCAACACCACATTCATCTCATTGTTGTGTGTGTGTGTATATTGGCTGCTGTGTTTGCCTTCAAACCAAGTGACTACACTTCGGAAATAAAGACTGCTTTTGGATGTCCTGAGGATGTGAAAGAAACTATAAAAATGGAAGTTCCTACTTTAGTGTCAGCCAGTGGCTCAGTTGATAGCACTCTCGCCTCTGAGTCAGAAGGTTGTGGGTTCAAGTCCCACTCCAGAGACTCGAGCGCAAAAATCTAGGCTGACACTGCAGTGCAGTGCTGAGGGAGTGCTGCACTGTCGGCGGTGCCGTCTTACGGATGAGATGTTAAAACCAAGGCTCTCTCTCAGGTGGGCGTAAAAGATCCCATGGCACTATTTAGAAGAAAAGCAGGGGAGTTCTCCTGGCCAATATTTATCCCTCAATCAACAAAACAAAAAAAAAAGATTATCTGTTCTTTATCACATTGCTGTTTGTGGGAGCTTGCTGTGCGCAAATTGGCTGTCGCGTTTCCTACATTACAACAGTAACTGCAGTTCAAAATTTCTTCATTGGCTGTAAAGTGTTTTGGGATGTCCGGTGGAATAAACGGGTCTTTTTCCGAGTGGCAGGCAGTGACTAGTGGGGTACCGCAGGGATCGGTGCTAGGACCCCAGTTATTCACAATATATATTAATGATCTAGACGAGGGAACTAGATGTAATATCTCCAAGTTTGCAGACGACACAAAGCTGGCTGGGCATGTGTGCTGTGAGGAGGATGCAGAGAAACTCCAGTATGATTTGGGACAGGTTGGGTGATTGGGCAGATGCAGTATAATGTGGATAAGGAAGGCAGATTATTATCTGAACTGCAATATATTGGGAAAAGGGGAAGTGCAACGAGACCTGGGTGTCCTTGTGCACCAGTTGTTGAAGGTAAGCATGCAGGTGCAGCAGGCAGTTAAGAAGGCAAATGGTATGTTGGCCTTCATAGCGAGAGGATTCGAGTACAGGAGCAAGGATGTCTTGCTGCAGTTGTACAGGGCCTTGGTGAGACCACACCTTGAGTATTGTGTGCAGTTTTGGTCGCCTTATCTGAGGAAAGATGTTCTTGCCATGGAGGGAGTGCAGCAAAAATTCACCAGACTGATACCTGGGATGGCAGGAATGACGTATGAAGAGAGATTGGGTCGATTGGGCTTGTATTCGCTAGAGTTTAGAAGAATGAGAGGGGATCTCATTGAAACTTATAAAATTCTAACAGGACTAGACAGACTAGATGCAGGATGATGTTCCCGATGGCAGGGGAGTCCAGAACCAGGGGTCACAGTCTAAGGATAAGGGGTAAGCCATTTAGGACTGAGATGAGGAGGAATTTCTTCACCCAGAGAGTGGTGAACCTGTGGAATTCTCTACCACAGAAGGCAGTTTTCAAGAAGGAGTTAGATATATTTCTTAAGGCTAAAGGGATCAAGGGATATGGGGAGAAAGCAGGGAAAGGGTACTGAATTTGGATGATCAGCCATGATCTCATTAAATGGCGGAACAGGCTCGAGGGGCCGAATGGCCTACTCCTGCTCTATCTTCTATGTTTCTATGTGGTCATGAAAGGCGCTATAGAAATGCAAGTCTTTCTTTCTTTTCCAGCTACTGACCGACCTAGGGGAAGAATTCCTCTGGTAGTTGTATGTAGCTGATAGCTTCACACATGTTTGTGAAGATTTCCTGCATTCAGTATTTGTTGTAACATTTCTACATCATTTTCACAATTTCACTGCGCATTTCCAGTTGGAGAGGCCCAGGAACGGAAGTGTCCGGACCTCGGGAGCCCTCGGGTAAGTCCGTAGATTTTTTCCAGATCGGATGCCTCCACACGCAGGAAGCCTCCGATCGGAAAATACTGCCCAACGTTGTTACACATAGCGACTAAAGGAACTCTTAACTCCCTGCTACACATTTCCATAATTTTCTGATTTTCTTTCTTAAAACGGTCTCTTAGTTGGCTGCCTTGACTGATCTGTCTGTAATCACCCTCGGATTCTTGCTTCTACAGAGACATTTGCCTTGTGGTTCCTCTTCCAGGCTGGTTGATGTTGGAATCCTCGTGACTCCACTAACCTGTTTAATTTGGGGGTGAAAAAAAGGTCCTGAATTCCCTTTTGAAATGTTTTTATTCAGATCTGATTGACCAGATGAACAAGACGCAGTTGGACACCAGCGTGCCGTCTACTGAAGAATTTGTGGAGAAACTTGCTGAGGTTGAGAAGTTATTGAAAGAAATGAGAGGCCGAGATTTCAGCAGTCAGCACGATGTGGCTGAGAAAGAGGAAGATGAAGCGAAGAAACGTGAGTACATCAGACGTACGGGCTGGAAATTCCGATTAGTGAAGTTCACACGTGAATATTTAATGTGTTCGTACTACATTCCTAAGCATGCTAATTTTATGCCGGTGTTTACCTGTTACTTTTAGTTTATTAACGCCTGTGTAAAATATCACACACAGGAATGTAGCCTGAACGCATTAATTGTTTGTACAGGAACGCTGTCAATTGGAATTTCTACCTTGCAGTCACATGCCAGATAACCCTGGTCTGTTCTCAGTCAGTGGATGCTCCATTACTATACGAAGCGCTTGGAGCATGCCAATCAGACCCCTAAAATGGTAAAGTCGGGGGTAAACTACACATGATTTGATGGTAAAAGGAGGGAAGTGCCAAATCAAAATGGAGGATGAAGGCAACACTTTGGACATTATTGAAATTCTTTGTCGTGTCATATTCCTCAGCAAATAATAGCAAATTTTGCCATATCTTGGAATAGTGTTGCTCACTGCCATTTTGCTGCAGTCCGCAGACCTGAGTAATGACTTCCTTGAGCATGCTGCCCTATGGAATGATAGGATGCCTGTCTGTGCCCATGATCGTTATATGATCAACTCTTGATTTCAATCACGCCACTATGGGCAGGTGCTAAGTTTACTTCTCCCACAGTAAAAGGAAGAACTGTCCCTGCTTCCTTACAGCTTTCCTTTGAATTCTCTTACTGGAAGGGCAGGAGATGGGGAATTAATAGCACTGAATTACAGTTCTTTCAAAATCCCAAGCTAGGAACAGGGCGCATGGAGCAGTCATTCTGTCAAGGGCCACATGAGGAAGGGAAGTGAATTGGGCCGTATTATCTGTACCTGTACTTTCAAACTCCAGAGCACTATACCAGCAGACGCGCGCATGCACGCACACACACTCCATCTTAACTCTCAGAAAACGCTGGAAAAACTCAGCGGGCCAGACAACATCTGTGGAGAGAGAAAGAGTTAACGTTTCAGGTCGATGACCTTTCGTCGAAAGGTCATCGACCTGAAACGTTAACTCTTTCTCTCTCCACAGATGTTGTCTGGCCCGCTGAGTTTTTCCAACGTTTTCTGTTGTTATTTCGGATTTCCAGCATCCGCAGTATTTTGCTATCGTACCATCTTAACTCTTGTTCATTCTATACCTACAAGCATATAAGAAATATAATCCTAGGGGGAGAAATTCGGTATCACTGCATTTGGGGCGCAATTATCGGCCAGGCGCAAAGTTTAGCGCCTGGCGCTAATTATCGCCTTCGACTGCTAACTTGGCTTCTATCGCCCCTGGAGGTGATTGGAGTGCTAAATCAGGCGCTACTCACCTCTCTTAAGGCGCTAACGCCGAGGAACGAGGCGCTACCTCAGAGCGCTGGCGAAGCTCATGTGATGTCAGTCAGCAATGGAACACAGACACACTGGCGCCGGCCAGTTCTTAAAGGGGAGGGTCGATCTTGCTCTCCATCCACACCCTGCTCATTGCAGCCTTGAATCTCGGCCTGGAGAGACCTGTACATCAAATCTGCTGGAAAGAACAATGGAGAGGTCCAGGGAAAGAGCTGAGAGTGCAGCCCCCGAGTCTCTTCTAAATCGATGCAAGTAAGGTCAAATCAAAATGAACCTGCAAAGTGTTGCTCAGTACCCAAAACTCCTTCACACAGCGTTGAATCTCTCCAGAAGTCTCTCTCTCTCTCTCTCTCTCTCTCTCTCTCAGAATGTGTGGTTCAAAAATGTCATCGACAAAAAAAGGCAGGAAGCGGTCGCCTTTAAATAGCGCTCCCCCAGTCCCTTCCCGACTGCAAAATGTTCCCCTCAACCTGTCGTTGCTAGCGGCAGGTGGAAAGGCAGGGGGCGCCACTCAATATTAGGTCCGGGGCGCTACCGGGGCGTTGCACGCTCGACTGACGTCACAATCCGCGGGCGCAGGAGATCGTGGCGGTAGTGTTTAGCGCCGCTGCAAAATGTCTGGTCAATTTCGCGAGCAGCGCAAACATCGCCGCACCCGGGCGCTAGTTCCTTTGCGCCCCATTAGCGCCCTCTTAGGAGGCGCAAAGCAACCAAATTTTCCCCCCCCCCAAGAGTCTCCCAAATTGTCAAACTGTATACCAGCACGAGTCACCTTTCAGGATAGCGAGGAGAAACGTTGTTGGAAAAAAATGGAGTTGGGTCCATAATAAGAGTAGAATGTAATTGATCTATGGAAGTAATGGGCCTGGTTAGTTTTTAAACCTCTTTCTACTTGCTCCTTTAGTACTTGAACATGTCAAAGAGCAGCTGGAGAAACCGTTACAAGATATTAAGGATTTTGTTGACACCATCAGCGATAAGCTGGCGAAGCATAATTCTGAAATGATGGACCTTAGGGATGCCCTTAATGAAGCAGTTAATAAAACTAGGCAAGCTAATGAAAAGAACAAAATCAACGAGCTTTTACTGGCAGAAAGCAAGGTAAGATTTTGTACATTCATTTATGCATTATTCTCCAACAGATTTTCAGGTTCATTTGACCTGGTTGCACTTTGAGAGGGATTAATTGCTACATGCTCTACATTTTCCAATAAATGGCACATTTTATTTCTTTAACCTGTGTATTAAGGGCTAGAATTTCTTTCAGTATCAACCAGTAACAGCCCTTGTAAGGCATACAAAGTATTTTCTAACCGGGGAGTGTCAGAGATGGTTCCTCCAATGTAATATTATGATTTAAGTCATGATATAATCCACGTGCGTTGTAGTGGAGGGCGACTGCATTCTGGTTACTATTTCTAAAGAATGCTGCTTTGATTAGCAACCGGAATCCATATTGTACTTCAATTTACCATAGCAACAAGTTGAAGAATTGGAGAACAAGCACAAGCGAGTAATGGAAGTGTTGAAGATGGCAGGCGATACCTTGGTACAGGTTTCGGACCTCCTCCGGATGTTGGACACTGCAAAGGAGGTAAGTGAGACTGAACTTGCAATAATTACGAGTCCAGAGTTAATTTAGATGACTCAATCATGGTTGGTCTGCGGCACCAGAGAACTATGATGTGCACCATGCAAGTAGAATGAGCCTCAATTTCCTGCATTGCACACCAGATTGATTTGTTTTTATTTTATCACGCATTATTTAGTCAACCTTATCATCCCCTAATTTTCTTCCCTTTTCGAAATGTTGAGATACAGCTACACGGCTGCTGGTGCTTTCTTGTACCTCACCCAACTAGGCATTCGTTATACATGGATGTAGACAATGAGCGGCAACAGGGTGTTTTGACCATGCAGAATATCACGGCAGATACTTGATTGTCTCATCACACACGGGTTACCGGAAAGCAATCAGGAGCAGGATCTCTGGCTGAACGTTTTCTTCGAACCTCTCGATCCTAGGGAAGCCGAAGTCAGTTGTAGTGCCACCATACACACCCCAGCTGAGATCCTGTTACCCTGCGTAAACCAGGGTCTGAGCCTAGGACAGTCCTGATCTGCACTGTTCAGCTCTACGCTCTACCAATTGAGCTAACAGCGACTCAGTTGAACTTCTGATAACTCCCAAGAGTAATTCCACAATCCTGCACTTGCAACTCGCAAGCGGAACAAATCAAAGATAAGGATACAACATGGCCCCGATTCTCTGACCCACACTCTCTGCGAGCACAGCTCCCAATGGGAGCACAGGATTGCGGAATTTCCACTGCTGTCTGCAGCAAAGAAACACTTTATACTCTTAAATATTTCCATGAGGATGAGCTCATTCGAAGTAATCCTATTCGCATTAGTCTTTATATTGCACCTAATAATAACTCACGCTGTATTCCAAAGTGCTTCCCACCCACTGAATTACTTTCCGAAGTACAGTCACTGTTGTGTGAGTAAACGCGATAGCCAATCTGTACAGAGTAAGGTCCCACAAACGGCAAATGAGGTGAATGACCAGTTAATCCGGTTTTGGTGTTGTTAGTTGAGGGAGGAATGTTGGTATCTCCGGTCCTCCTTGAATCGTGCCATAGGATTTTTACATCCATCGGAACTATCAGCAACAGGCAGCTGACTCGTCCGAAGGGCAACACCTCTGACAATGCAGTACTCCGCCTAGATTACGTACTCAATTCCAGAAGTGGGGCTTGAACTCTCAACTTTCTGTCTCGGAGATAAGAGTGCCATCAGCGGAGCCAAATTGGCACACTTGATTTCTTTTAGGTTGAACATTAAAATTAGGTGTGCTTTAAAAGTAATAGTATTTATTTTTGTTTTCTTGGTAACTAGGAATATGAGCGATTGGCCGCAATGTTGGATGGAGCCAGGATGCCTCTCATGGAAAAAGTGAAAAAATTCTCACCGGCAAGCGCCAAAATTCCAATTATCGAGCGTGCTGAGGAGCACGCACAGTTCCTGGATGAGCTCGCTAAGAATCTGTCCAGGTAAATCCAGTTAGAAGTAACTGGAAGTCTAACGGTGTCTGTGTCCAGTCCATGGCTTTGGGTTAGGTCCATAAAATGCAAAGTCATTTTGCCTGCTCTGTACAGAGGCTGTTTTCTATTCTGCCTCATCGATCTATAGGTAGATCTACTTATGAGGGTAGAATCTCAGCTTGCCGCCTGGGGCTTAAAACTGGCATTGCGAATCTGCCGCCCATTATAGAGACCGCCCGATTTTCAATTTGGGCAATCCGCAACGCCTGTTCTGCACCCGGGCGGTATGTTGTAAAGCTACTCCATGGTTTCCCAAATACCAGTCTGTACTGATCCCAGAAGATGCCATCTTCTCAAAAGATGAAGCCCATGATGTATATTAATAAGCTCTGGGGTGGGGGGGGAGGTGGAGATATGGCTGTTATTCCCTCTAAGCTGCGCGCGGCAATCTTGAAGGTACCGCGCAGGCCGCTCACAAGCGCTCAAATACTGCGCGGTATGCAGCCGCGCAAAATTTTTTTAATGTACCGCGCACTGAAAAAACTGGCCGCGCGCAACAATGACATTTTCGAGGGAACACTGCTGTAGGTTACATCACCGGTACCTGTATGCTTGAATGAATGAAAGTGCTTGCGTATTTTTCACATTTCCTAACTTAAATTTCTGTTTAACGGCGGTTTGTTTTTGGAACACCGAAACCCACACACTAAATGATGCTGCCAGCGGCGTGGAATGTTCTGTATTTAGAGAGCTAACGGACCCAGATAAATCTCGTCTTGTGGTTGTTGACAGAGCGATTAAAGATACAAACCAAGATGGATTCATCCAGCGAGCAGTGAATGCTTCCAATGCATATGCCGGTATTATTGAGGCGGTGGAGAGAGCCAGGACGGCAGCAAAGGAGGCCAATGACGCAGCCACGAAGGCTTTAAAGGTGAAATGGAGGGTTTCGGATTAGGTGGAGGATTGGAATATTGTCCTTTTACCTGTGGGACCTGGGTTCCATTCTAGCTCAAACCAATGGGGTGAAAGTTTCCTCTATCTGGTGACTCTGAGGGCTCTAAGTAAAATACATTTGGATAATTTCATCTTATTTCGAGCGGGCTCGAGCTTTTTATGATGAAAGAGCCATAGCTCCAATTTTAACTCCCTCCACCTGGCGCAAAATGGGGTGGCTGTGGCCCAACGATGGCGTTGGGTCGTTACCCATTTATGCTGCCGCCCCGGCCGCCGCCATCTTGGGTAGGGTCCTGAGGGAGGGCGGCCGTTGCGCCCGCCTGTTGTAATATGCAAATCAGGGCTCTATGAAGTACATAGGACTCCAGTTGTAATCTCGGGGTACAAATGGGTGGACGTGTACCGTGCGCACTCTGCACCTTTTATAGCAGGCGGTGAGCGGCCTATCCAGCGAGTTTTAAAGGAACCACTGGAGGCTGCACCCAAACCGGCCCAGGAAATGTTCAAATAAAACTCCGTGCCGCCGTTGGCCGGTGCGAATCCCCCTCCCCAGGATTACCTCCGTGTGGGAGTCAGCCGATTTCTCACCTAATGTGGGAGGCTCTAATTACACCCTCCCCCTCCTCCACCACCACCACCAGTTGGTTGTGATTGCAACATGACAAATTTACAACGGCAATTCCTATTATAAATGTAGCTGTGGCAATTTATAATGGAAATATAAAAATAAGGACAGCATCATTGACTTTAAAATCGGGGTTAAATAACCTCTTGTCACCCTGGTCCAAATATCTCCACTTCACCTGAAGATGACTTCATTTTGACTACCCAACTGAAAGGCCACGGACAATCGACTTAACAGAATATATAAAAATGCTGCATATAGCACGCACTACCTGCAAGTTGAGTTTCTGTAATATTTTCCCTGTCACACTTTTTGTTGACAATTCAACTGTTCTAGAACAGCACGTCCTCCAATGCACAGTGAGCAACGCCATGGGAGATCTGCCGGTGCTTCCAAAAGGCACAACCATATTTTCCACTGTGTTCTCCCCTTACTGTTTCTGACAGACAGCGAAGGGTTAACCGTTTCCATTTAAATATATTTTTGCAAACTGTATTTCAGCAAGTCATGGATGAAGATCTGTCTAGTCAAGCTGCTGATTTGAAGGCATCTGCCACCCAGCTTGGCAAAGAGGCTAAAAATGCTCAGAAGAAATCCGAAGATGGTAGGTGATGATTCGGTCCTCTGGTCTGGTGGAAGCTCTTTGATGCTGAAGTGCGCAATCAAAATGTCTTTGTTATCTTGTGACAGAACTGAAGCCGGCGCTGAAAGGGTCAAAGAAACGACTGAATGATGCGAAAGCCAAGAAGAACCAACTCCTCAGTCAGCTGACGTCTGTTCAGAATATGCTGAAAGGCATTAATAGAGGTTTGTCATTATTCAGATGCAGGTTTTTGTCAGAGGCGAATGCAATAATTAAAGAACACCACCCTTGTAGTTGTAACTATTTAACCATTTCCTCTACACCGCCCTTGAATGCACTGTTTCTGACTGGCATTAGAATAACAGATTCACACTTAAAGAAAAAAACAATGGGCTGGATTTTCCGATCGGAGGCTTCCTACGGGCGGTTGCCTCCGATCGGAAAAAAATCTACGCACTTACCTATTGGCTCGGTAGGCCCCGGGACTTCCGATCCTGGGCCTTTCCTGGTCCGCGTGCACAGAGGCCCAGGTATCCCAGGGGCGCAGGCAGTTCGCAAGCATCCCTGGGATCACGTGGGCCATGGGGACCCAATCAAAGAAGGGAATCTCCCTTCACACTTTTGACAGGTCTCTACGCACGGATCTATCAAAAGTATGAATGGGGATCATTTAAAAACAGTTAAACAGTAAATACATTTTTTTTAAATCACGTATATAAAAATTAGTTAAAATTACATTAAGTTAAATATTTTAAACAAAAATTTAATTTTTTGAAAAAAATAATTAAAGTTTTTTACGGGGCTAAAAATAAACTTACCTTTTATTAAAGTATTTTTAAATTAAAAATGAGTGAAAAAAATTTATTTTTTTACTTTGTTAAACTCTTATGCTGGTAAAAGCAGGCCTTACGCAGGCTTTTACCAGGCGTAAGATTTTTAAAGGTTTTCAGCGGGCGGAGGTTGTGCAGAAAGCGGAACTCTCCGCCCGCGGAGGCCCTTCTCCCGGGCAGGCGGAGGATCTGTCAAGAGGATTCAAGAGGTTTTAGTGCATGCGCTTCGCATGCCTGAAACCGGCACTTGTGAGGCCCCTACGGGCGAGTACGCACCTTGTACACATCCGTGGGAATATCCGGCCCAATAATGTTGAGCAATCAATGGCCCTGAATTTCCGATCGGAGGCTTCCTGCGGGTGAATGCCTCAGATCGGAAAAAAATCTACAAACTTACCTGCTGGTTCCGTAGATACCGAGGCTTGCGATCCTGGGCCTCTCCTCTTCGAAAGGCTCAGAGGCCCAGGTATCCCAGGGGCGCAGGCCCCTGGGATCACGTGGGCCAGGCGAACCAATGGAAGAAGGGAATCCCCCTTCATACTTTTGACAGTTCTGTACACACAGCACTGTCAGAAGTATGGATGGGGATGACTGCAAAAATGCACCAACACACTGAAATAAAGAAAAACCATTACATATATAAAATAAATTCAAATGCCATTTAATTAAATATTTTAAACAAAAATTTAATTTTTTGAAAAATAAATTTAAATGTTTTAAAGGGGCTAAAAAATAACCATACCTTATTGCACAGGTTTTTTAATGTTTAAATGATTGAAAAAAAATGATTTTAATGTTATTTTAAACTCTTATGCTGGTAAAAGCAGGCCTTTTACCAGGCGTAAGAATTTGACAGGCATTCAGCGGGCAGAAGTTGTGCAAAAAGCGCAACTCTCCACCCGCAGAGGCACTTTTCCCAGGCAGGCGGATGATCTGCCAAGAGAATTCTTGACAGATCGCAAGTGCCGGGTTTCACCTCGTACGCACCCGTGGGGGGTCGGAACATCCGGCCCATTATGTTGCTCTTTTAATTTGGATTCCAGGAGTCAGACAACACGGAGCCAACTCCCAACTTATGCTGTTAAATCTGGGTACCGCAGACTTGTAGAACCAATTGTACCTGGAATCTTAAATAGAAGACCAACATAAAAGATCCTTTAGTTGTTTACACTGCTACACTCTAGCAATTAAGGAGTTGCAAAATGTCCCCTTCTATAGATCAACCTTTATCAATTAGCAAAGATATTTGTATACCTAATACTCAATCTATGGTAGCATAACGAGATCAGTTTTCTGCTGAAGTTCAGCTTTTGTTTTTCACTAAATCATCTGAGTGTTAGTTTTGAATTGGCATTGGCGTTAATAAGAGCCATCGCAGATATATGTCTTCATAGTGCTCCCTCTAGTACCCCAATAGGTGCCTGCTCGCAGCTGAATAGTTGGACCAGTAGCCCGAATACCCACCTTGCATTCTTTTGCTACCTTCTTAAAAAGGAAGTGTCTGTGGACACGTCATACACATGCAATGGCCAAAAGTAAGAGTCCCCACCAAGATAATAGACCAACTCCATGGAATATGGCAGTGCGTTTGAAATCTGGGTATGCATTGTCACACTGGATTTTGAGTGCATGTTCAGTGGAGAGACTCCAAAACTATACACTTAACCTTATCTCAAGGTTGTAATGCTACTGTGGTGGAACCTGCACAATGGAGAGGAGCTCCAGGTGGACAATGGAGAATCCCCATATTTTGGTCTTGTATGGTACAGCAATTCCCTCCTTAAACCTCTCCGTCTCTCTCTCCTCCTTTTAAGACGCTCCGTAAAACCTACCTCTTTGACCAAGCTTTTGGTCATCTGCCCTAATATCACCTTATGTGGCTCGGTGTCAACTTTTGTTTGTTAATGCTCCTGTGAAGCGCCTTGGGACGTTTTACTACGTCAAAGGCACTATATAAATGCAAGTTGTTGTTGTTTATGCAGGTGAATAAATACAAGCACAAATAACATCACCTGAATTTAACTCTTGAACTGTGAGCTTGATTTATGTCAGACAGGAGGAGACTGACATTAGTAGCTTATGCAATTAGACAATGTTGTTTAGTTTTTGTCCTTGGGATTTGGGTGCTGGCAAGGCCACATTTATTGCCCATGCCTAGATGGTCCACTTTCACCTTGAACTGCTATGGTCCTTGTTGTGATGGTGCTCTCACATGGTCTTAGGGAATTCCAGGATATTGACTGAGTGATATATGTTCAAGTTAGTATGATCTGTGTCTTGGAGGAGAACTTGGAGGTGATGGTGTTCTCGTGACATTTCTGCCCTTGTCCTTCTCCAGTGGTAAAGGTTGCAGGGGAGGGAAGGGCTGTTGAAGTAACCTTGATGAATTGTCGCAGTGCATCAATTAGATTGTACATACTGCAGCAACAGTATGCCAGTGTGAGAGGGGTGCAGAATGAGCCTGGTGACGGGTGCCAAACAAGCAAACTGCCTGGTCCTGGATGGCGTTGAGCTTATTGAGAGTTGTTGTAGCTGCACCTACCCAGGCTAGTGGTGAGTATTCCATCACACTCCTGACTTGTGTCTTGTAGATGGTGGATAGGCTTTGAGGGTTCAGGAGGTGAGCCAGTCATTGCAGAGTACCCATCCTCAACCTGCTCTTATGATCACGATGTTGATATGGCGGGTCCAGTTAAACTTCTGGTCAATAGTAACCTGCAAGATGTTGGTGGGTGACTGTCAATGGTGACGCCATTGATGCTCAAGGGGAGATGGCCGAGACTTGCCTTTTTTGAGATAGTCATTACCTGACACCTATGTGGCCCAAAGGTTAACTGCCACTTGTAATCTCTGTAACCTCCTCCAGCCCTACAACCCTCCGAGATATCTGCGTTCTTCCAATTCTGGCCTCTTGCGCGTTCCCGATTTTAACCGCTCTACCATTGGCGGCCGTGCCTTCAGCTGCCTGGGCTCTAAGCTCTGGAATCCCCTCCCTAAACCTCTCCGCCTCTCTACCTATCTTTCCTCCTGTAAGAAGCTCCTTAAAGCCTACCTCATCTGTCCTAATATCTCCTTGTGTGGCTCGGTGTCAAATGTTGTTTGATAACGCTCCTGTGAAGCGCCTTGGGGCGTTTTACTACATTAAAGGCGCTTTATAAATACAAGTTGTTGTTATTAAGTCTCAAATTTGCAATTGATTCCACAGTTAGGATGCTTCAGTGTCAAAATTACATCAGACTTCAAGAGCTTTAGTGAGTAGCAACAGCCTCAACAGATGGAGTTCTGAATGGAGTAGGAGTGCTGAGTGAATTTGACCCAAGACCCCCTTTGTTTGCTTTTAGAGGTACCTTGCTGTTAGATCTGTGATCTTGTACATGCCGTCACAGTGTGAGCTCTGTTTTTCTTGCAGGCGATATAGCTGATAGTATTGCGAGTGCAAAGTACGTAGCTGCTGCTGCCAACACCACAGCTGTGAATGTGCAGAACACCCTGGTGTCTATGAAAAAGAACCTAGACCAATGGAAAGAGAAATATGGGGGAGTACCTTCCGACAGTGAGGATTTTAACAAAACTCTCCAAGAAGCAAATAAATCTGGTAAGTGGGAACCATTCTTTTTCCTGCTGCAGTATCGAGAAGTAAAGGATAATTCCTGGTGCAAGGACTGGGCAGTGTCGTCCTATTGCAGAGCTTGGAGTGGCGCCGCTAGGAAACCAATTCTCTAAAGTGTTTTATTCTAATTCTGGGTCCCTGCCTATTATTTGCTCTGCCTCTCGGGTAGCCCAGGAAATCCCAGGGCAACATTTTTTTCTCCCTGACCTTTGAACCTGAGGACTAGGCATTCTCGGAGAGGAAAGGTCAGGAACATCAGCCCTAATAACAGTGTTAAAAGCGATCCTGAATCCCAGGCAGAGGATTATTTGTGACTAATTAACCAGCAAAGGATGACCAAAACATTGATAGAAAGGGGAAAAAAATAGAATATGAGAGAAAACTAGCAAGAAATATAAAAACAGATTGCAAGAGCTTCTACAAGTATGTAAAAAGGAAGAGAGTAGCAAAAGTAAACATTGGTCCCTTAGAGGCTGAGACAGGAGAAATTATTATGGGGAATAAGGAAATGGCAGAAACGTTAAACAAATATTTTGTATCTGTCTTCACAGTAGAAGACACAAAAAGCATACCAAAAATGGTGGGGAACCAAGGGTCTAATGAGGGTGAGGAACTTAACGTAATTGATATAAGTAGAGAAAAGTCACTAGAGAAACTAATGGGACTAAAAGCCGACAAATCCCCTGAACCTGACGGTCTACATCCTAGGGTTCTAAAAGAGGTGGCTGAAGAGATAGTGGATGCATTGGTTTTGATCTTCCAAAATTCCCTAGATCAGCGGTTCCCAACCTGTGGTCCATGGACCACCAGTGGTCCGCGAGGGTACTGCAGGTGGTCCGTGAAAAAAAAAATTATGATAATGTAATAGGCAGCCATAGGCGATGTTAAAAATGTTTTAAATGGCTAGTGGTCCGCAAAAGCTTTTGATGACGATGTAGTGGTCCGCATAAAGGAAGAGTTTGGGAACCGCTGCCCTAGATTCTATAATGGTCCCAGCGGATTGGAAGGTAGCAAATGTAACACTGCTATTCAAGAAAGGAGGGAGAGAGAAAACGGGGAACTACAGGCCAGTTAGCCTGACATCAGTCGTTGGGGAAAATGCTGGAATCCATTGTTAAGGAAGTGGTATCAGGGCACTTAGAAAATCATAACATGATTAGACAGAGTCAACATGGTTTTATGAAAGGAAAATCGTGTTTGACAAATTTATTAGAGTTTTTTGAGGATGTAACTAGCAGGGTAGATAAAGGGGAACCAGTGGATGCAGTATATTTGGATTGCCAAAAGGCATTTGATAAGGTGCCACATAAAAGTTATTACACAAGATTAGGGCTCATGGGGTTGGGGGTAATATAGTAGCATGGATAGAGGATTGGTTAACGGACAGAAAACAGAGAGTAGGGATAAACGGGTCTTTTTCAGATTGGCAGGCTGTAACTAGTGGGGTGCCGCAAGGATCAGTGCTGGGGCCTCAGCTATTTGCAATCTATATTCATGACCTAGATGAAGGGACCGAGTGTAATGTATCCAAATTTGCTGACAATACAAAGCTAGGTGGGACAGTAAGCTGTGAGGAGAACACAAAGGGTGCAAAGGGATATACATAGATTAAGTGAGTGGGCAGTAAGGTGGCAGATGGAGTATAATGTAGGGAAATGTGAGGTTATTCACTTTGGTAGGAAGAATAGAAAAACAGAATATTTTTTAAATGGTGAGAAACTTTCAAATGTTGGTGTTCAGAGAGATTTGGGTGTCCTCGTGCAAGAAACCCAAAAAGCTAGCATGCAGGTACAGCAAGCAATAAGGAAGGCAAATGGCATGTTGGCCTTTATTGCCAGGGGGTTGGAGTATAAGAGTAAGGAAGACTTGCTACAATTGTACAGGGCCTTGGTGAGACCACACCTGGAGTACTGTGCACAGTTTTGGTCTCCTTATCTAAGGAAGGATATACTTGCCTTGGAGGCGCTGCAACGAAGGTTCACTAGATTGATTCCTGGGATGAGAGGGCTGTCCTATGATGAGAGATTGTGTAGAATGAGCCTATACTCTCTGGAGTTTCGAAGAATGAGAGGTGTTCTCTGAAACATACAAGATTCTGAAGGGGATTGACAGGGTAGATGCTGAGAGGTTGTTTCCCCTGGCTGGAGTGTCTAGAACTAGGGGGCATAGTCTCAGGATAAGGGGTCGGCCATTTAAGACCGAGATGAGGAGGAATTTCTTCACTCGGAGGGTTGTGAATTTTTGGAATTCTCTGCCCCAGAGGGCTGTGAATGCTGAGTCTCTGAGTATATTCAAGGCTGAGATAGAGTTTTGGACTCTAGGGGAATCAAGGGATATGGAGATCGGGCAGGAAAGTGGAGTTGAGGTCGCTGATCAGCCATGATCTTATTGAATGGCGGAGCAGGTTCGAGGGGCCGTGTGGCCTATTCCTGCTCTTATTTCTTATGTTCTTAACCATTCACGGTTTATTTTAAAATGGGGTAGATTTTTTGATTCAAAAGCTTTTGTTTCTGCTTGTATCACTGCAACAGTGGCGGCTCTGAATGAAACCATCCCGCTACTCCTGGATAAACTAAATAAGCTGGAAGTCAGGAACCAGACTTCAAATATTTCTGCCAGTATTGATCGCATTCGCGAGCTAATCTCACAGGCCAGAAATGCTGCTAATAAGGTAAGCGTTTATCTGTCTTTTTTTTAACTTTAGCAGTTGCTCTCTCGTGTCATGGTTTACTTGTTGTGTTTCAGCAATGCACAATATTTTTGTCCCTAATCACTTGTTTGTAAAATTCTGGAACACATAACAAAATGGTCATAATGTTTTGGATTACGGGTTAGAATTTCCGTAAAGGCTGAAATTCTTGAATGTACATTTTAGGTTGAGTCATGGCCATTACATAATAGTATACGGTACAAAAATGATATATGCATATTAGAAAGTACTGTAATACACTGATATTCATTTACCATATTGAACTTGTAAAGACAACGCATAGTTGAGCAGGTGATTTGTTGCAGCGTAACATCCTGTAATAAAACCCTGCGCACTTCTACACTTACCAAATGCCCTGCCCAACTGCTGTAATTTTGCATTAAAACATCCCGGAGGTGTTGCAAAGACTGGTTTCACTTCCCGCAATAAATCACTTTGCCCTTTGCATAGCTCAGCTCGAAATATTTGTCATGCCATTAAGCATTCCTCTGGATGCCTTTGTACTGCCCCTTTCGCCGGTTACTTATACAGAACATTGTACACCATGTTTTCAATAGTACAAATGTGAGAAGTCGTACAACACCAGTCACTTCACCTGACGAAGGAGCAGCGCTCTGAAAGCTTGTGATTTCAAATAAAACTGTTGGATTATAACCTGGTGTTGTGCGACTTCTCACATTTGTCCACCCCAGTCCAACACCGGCATCTCCGCATCACGGCTTCAATAGTACAGTAAGAGCAGTTGGAAAATGCAGATAATTACATAGGAGGCCCAACCAGTCCATGCCGGTGTCTATGCTCCACTCGAGCCTCCCGTCTTTCCTCATCTAACTCTTATCAGCATAACCCTCTATTCCCTTCTCCCTCATATGCTTGTCCAGCCTCCCCTTAAATGCATCTATACTATTCGCTTCAACCACTCCCTGTGGTAGCGAGTTCCACATTCTCACCATTCTCTGGGTAAAGAAGTTTCTTCTGAATTCCCTTTGGATTTCTTGGTGACTATCTTATATTGATGGCCTCTAGTTATGCTCTTCCCCACAAGTGGAAACATTCTCTCTCTATCCACTCTTATCAGAACCTCTCATAATTTTAAAGACCTCTATTCGGTCACCCCTCGGCCTTTTTTCAAGCGAAAAGAGACCCAGCCTGTTCATCCTTTCCTGATATGTATACTCTCGCATTTCTGGTATCATCCTTGTAAATCTTCTCTGCACCCTCTCCAGTGCCTCTATATCCTTTGTATAATATGGCGACCAGAACTACACACAGTACTCCAAGTGTGGTCTAACCAAGGTTCGATACAGGCTTAGTAGGTCACCAAGGTTTTAAGTTGAATTTTGATTTTGCAGCTCATAAGGAGCTCGCCAAGCTTGAATCTTCTAGCTGCCCTGCAGTGACACAATTGCTTAACAGCAGTAAACTGTATCACACAGGGTTGTCCGATTAAATAAATATTTTAAAAAATAAATAAATGTATGAATAATATGCTCATAAACCCAGGAAAATTATGCTAAGGTACCAGGATTACAGATGTAACCAAACAGGGTGGCTTTGGTCCTGCCACTATTAGGCTGGTATATAGTGATTGCTGCTGGCAAGCAAAGACATTGCCTCATCCATAGAATCATAGAATGGTTACAGCACAAAAGAAGCCCATCGAGCCCATGTCGGCTCTCTGCAAGAGCACCTCAGCTAGTCCCACTCCCCCGCCCTTTCCCCGTAGCCCTGCAATTTTTTTCTTTCAGATACTTATTCAACTCCCTTTTGAAAGCCGCGATTGAGTCTGCCTCCACCACCCTTTCAGGCAGTGCATTCCAGATCCCTAACCACTCGCTGCATAAAAAAGTTTTTTCCCCATGTCGCCTTTGGTTCTTTTGCCAATTACCTTAAATCTGTGTCCTCTGGTTCTCGACCCTTCCGCCAATGGGAACAGTTTTCTCTCTATCTACTCTGTCCAGACCCCTCATGATTTTGAACACCTCTATCAAATCTCCTCTCAACCTTCTCTGCTCTGAGGAGAAGAAGCCCAGCTTCTCCAGTCTATCCACGTAACTGAAGTCCCTCATCCCTGGAATCATTCTCTTAGATCTTTTCTGCACCCTCTCTAAGGCCTTCACATCCTTCCTAAAGTGCGGTGCCCAGAATTGGACACAGTACTTCAATTGAGGTCGGCCCAGTGTTTCATAAAGGTTCATTATAATTTCCACACTTTTGTACTCTTTTCCTCTATTCATGAAGCCCAGGATCCTATAAGCTTTTTTAACTGTTTTCTCAACCTGCCCTGCCACCTTCAACGATTTGTGCACATATACCCCTAGATCTCTCTGTTCATTCACCCGCTTTAGGATTGTACCCTTTAGTTTATATTGCCCCTCTCCACTCTTTCTACCAAAATGTATCACTTCGCACTTTGCTGCGTTAAATTTCATCTGCCACGTGTCCGCCCATTCCACCAGCCTGTCTATGTCCTCTTGAAGTCTGTCACTCTCCTCCTCACTGTTTGATGTCAGACAAGCAGTCGGACAGCAGAGCAACAGCTGTAGAATCGAGAGTGGTAATAGAGAGGTGAAGCTCCGCTATCGTCCCCACATGTATGGAAGCTGACCCTATACGTATGGATCGTGTCATGAGGTGGCGGCAAATAAATGAGTAGCAGGACTCGGTGAAGGATGGAAGCAAAGGGCGCAGCAGGGGGTAGCCTTGTGGGTACAGGAGACGAGACATTGCAGGAGATGCGCTGGTTACATTGGGAAGGAATGGAACCATGTGAGGGCAATGCCATGGAAATGGACTACAAAGAAGAATTGGCAGAGGAGGATCCAGGATTTTGTGAGTTTTTGGGGTGGTGATATTGACACCACAGCATGCTTTTCACAGTATAGCCCAACATAATGGATTCCTTTAAGTGTATAACGCATTGTGGAAAATGAAGAGGAAATGGGCACACGCACAGACCCTCATCATTGTAATCTTCCAACCATCTCTTCTCCTTCTCAGGTAAAAGTGCCAATGAAATTCAATGGCACTTCAGGTGTGCAGGTGAGGTCACCCAGCAACCCAGATGACTTAAAGGCGTACACCTCTCTCTCATTCTATGTTCAAAGGGAAAAAGGGAATCGGAAGAGAAGGCAAGCTGCCGATTCCTCCAATCAGTTTGTCCTGTACCTTGGTGGGCAGAATGTAAGAATGAAAACCTTCTATTTTTTCCCCCCACTGTTTTGACGATTGTATTTGAAAGTTTTAACAAGCCTTCTTTCTTTGCAGCCCTATGGGGATTACATGGGCGTTGCAATGAAAAATGATAAGCTGGTGTGGGTTTACAAACTGGGCAGTGAGGAGGCCACTCTTCAAACCGATACTGAAATCAGCGGCGATAGATTCGACACGGTCAAACTAGAAAGGTACAGCACCTGTTTCTCTGCCTTCTTCATGACGAGAAATAAGCCTGGAAATCACTGTTGGCAATATCAGCGGAGGAACAATTAATGTGCTCGTATAATTCTCCTAATTTAGTAACGGGCTTTATAAAAAAAAAAGGTCCAGTGCCTGTGTTAAAATTGCGGCCAGAGGAATGGGAATGTTCCCGTTAAGCTGCACGGCCGCGTGACGCTCTGGAGGTCCCGCGCAGGCCGCTCGCGGACTTTTCAAGGTAAATAACCGCGCATGCGCGACACATTGAATGGGCCACGCAGCCAGTTAAAGGGCACACGCACCCAAAGAAAAAATTACAGGGAACATTGAATGTGATACAACCACGTTAAGTGTACATCTGCTGATAGCGGCGACATTCATTTCCTGTCTGTCTGTCGTAACAAATTTATGTCCGTTCCCCCCCCCCCCCCCACCCCACTAAAGTGACGATATCATTTAAGCCATTTTTAAGATAATTCAAAATGTAAAGCCGATATAATTAATGCAGAAAGGACAAGGGTTCTAAATGCGATGATTCCCACACTCTGGAGGCTGACAGAACATGCAGTCAAATCCCAAATTAAATGTCCTCTTAAACATTGTTCTCCCTCTGCAGGATACTGCAATATGGACGAATCTCGTACAGTGTTGAAAAAGGCACGGTCACTGAAACCAGGGGAGACGGGTTTGCTAAAGGTGATGACACCCTGCTGAATCTGAACCCTGAAGATGTTGTGTTTTATGTTGGTGGCTACCCTTCTGATTTCACTGTAAGTACAAAGTGTTGTTTTTTTTTTCCTTTTTCAAGTGGAGTATTGTACCAGACTTCATTGAGGAAGGGGCACAGAATCCCATCTTTATCAGAAAATCTCCAACACTTGGAGAAGCTGGATTTATTTTCATTAGAGCAGAGGTTGAGGGGTGATTTGATAGAGGTGTACAGGATTATGACGGGTTTGGATAGGCTAGACGGGGAAAGGCTGTTCCCACTAGTTGATGGTACAAGGACTAGGGGGACACAGATTTAAGGTTTTGGGCAAGAGATACAGGGGGGATGTGAGGAAAATCTTTTTTACACAGCGAGTGGTGAGGACCTGGAACTCGCTGCCGACGGAAGTGGTGGAAGCGGAGACACTCAGTGTTTTCAAGGGGAGACTGGATAGGCACTTGAGGGAAATAAACTTGCAGGGCTACGGGGATAGAACGGGGAAATGGGACTGACTGGATTGCTCTACAGAGAGCCAGCACGGACTCGATGGGCCCAATGGCCTCCTTCTGTGCCGTTATGACTCTATGGGGTAAAAATTCACTTGGTTGCGCCTCCCGTTGGCGCCTTAAGAGGGCGCTAATGGGGCGCAAAGCCGCTAACGCCCGGGCGCAGCGATGTTTGCGCCGCTCGAGAACTTAACTTGAGATTGTGCGGCGGCGCTAAAACTTACCGCTGCGACCACCTGCGCGCGCAGATTGTGACGTCATTCCATGGTGCAACGCCCTTGTGGCGCCCCGTAGCGGAAATTGAGTGGCGCCCCCTGCCTTACCGCCTGGCGCTTCCAACGACCAGAAGACTGGAACGCTATCAATCGCTGTGGGGCTGGGGGGGGCGCTATTTAAAGGGGGCCTCTTCCTGTCTTTTATTGTTGGTGGCATTTTTGAACTACGCATTCTGAGAGAGAGAAGGAGAGACTTCTGGAGAGATTCAACGTTGTGTGAAGGAGTTTTGGGTACTGAGCAGCACTTTGCAGGTTCATTTTGATTTGCCATTCCTTGTATCGATTTAGCAGAGACTGTGGGAGCTGCACTCTGAGCTCTTTGCCTGGTACGCTCCATTGTTCTTTCCAGCACATTTGATGTGCAAGTCTCTCCAGGCCGAGATTCAAGGCAGCAATGAACAGGATGTGGATGGAAAGCAAGATTAACCATCCCCTTTAAGAACTGGCCCGTGCCATTGTGTGTGTGTTCCATTGCTGACTGACATTACATGAGCTTCGCCAGTGCTCCGAGTTAGCGCCTCACTGCTCGGCCTTTGCGCCTTAAGAGAGGTGTGCAGCGCCTGCTTTAGCGCTCCACTCACCTCCCGGGGCGGTAAAAGTGAAGTTTCCTGTCAGTGCCGATAATTAGCGCCAGGCGCTAATATTTGCGTCCGGACGATATTTGCGCCCCAAATGGGGCGCGACCTAATTTCTACCCCTATGACTCTGACTTTCCAGCACCAAATTAGAGTTGTCCGAATGATGTGTTGCTGTGTTGTGTTGTGCCCTCTAGTGGTTGATTTAATAGATGTTAAAACTCAGCGACACAGATGCTCCAGTGATGGGAGCGTTTTCTTACAGACACGAGCAGCAGACAAGCATTCTGAAATACTTTTTCCCTATTTTGTACTTCACTTTTTTTCTATGTTTCTCATGTTTTTAGGGGTTTAGTTTTTCTAATCTCCAGATACTTTTTTAATGCATTTATGTCACTTGAAGTTATTTATATTTTTAAAGACTTCTTCTCGACTAGTTTATTTTGCATAGATGTGAAGTGGTTTCGACTTTACATCAACGCAGAAGGTCACTTAAGTCGAGATTTAGGTAAGAGGAGTGAAACTACCACCAGGAGGCGATCTCACACTGCTTCGGCTTCACATCTGCCACAGTATAACCACAACTGCTGCCAAATGGACTTTTGATTCATAATCATTTGTCCCATTGTTGTACAACCACACCTTCCTCCCCTAGCAGTGGCGGGCTCCCTCTTGGTGGCAGGGATCCCACCAGCACCTCCCAAACCCGCGACCTCTTCCACCTAGAAGGACAAGGGCAGCAGGCGCATGGGAACACCATCCCCTGCAAGTTCCCCTCCAAGTCACACACCATCCTGACTTGGAAGTATATCGGCCGTTCCTTCATCGTCGCTGGGTCAAAATCCCGGAACTCCCTCCCTAACAGCACTGTGGGAGCACCTTCACCACATGGACTGCAGCGGTTCAAGAAGACGGCTCACCACCACCTTCTCGAGGGCAATTAGTGATGGGCAGTAAATGCTGTCCTTGCCAGCGACGCCCACATCCCATAAACGAAAAAAAAGGAACCCACCCTGTACTGACAATAACCCCAGAGCCAGGAAAATGGCTCCGAGTAAGGGTTAGGTTGAGGCAGTTGTAGAAGTCCAGCCCTAAAGCTCCTCTGGCTGGAGGTGGAAAACCAAGGCCCACCAGCGATCACTTCCCCCACTACCATCACCCAGTTTAAGGAGTACCCAGGTCCTTCTAACCTTGCATCCAAATCATTGATGTCGACAGTGACCGGAAGCGGTCACCGAACAGAACCCTGTGGGACACCACTACCCACTTCCAATCTCTTTTTAACTCCCTTCTAACCAGTTTTTAATCCAATTTACTCTCCTCCTCCTAATTTATTACCCCTTAATCTTCTCCAATACCGTGTGGTAATTTATCTAAGGTTTTCTGTAGAATGGACAGATTTACGAACCTCAAAACATTTCTCAATGCATAGCATTCTCTCGCTAAGGCATAATAAATGTAAAAATAGAGTACATTTTACTGCAGTCCGGGAAACCCGTCCCAGGATATACATGTCGCAACTACTCCTACTCACGAGAGCACTGCTGTCTCTTCCAGCCTCCAGAAACTCTGCGCTATCCCAACTTTAAAGGGTGCATCGAACTTGGAACCCTGAATGAAGAGGTCGTCAGTCTGTACAATCTGGTTCAAACATTCGATCTAAACACCACGGCTGATGAACCCTGCAGGAGGTAAGAAGAGAAACTAAATGGCACGGCCTTGTTGATTTTTAATACTAGAACTTTATAAATCACTGGTTAGGCCTCAGCTGGAGTATTGTGGACAATTCTGGGCCCCACACTTCAGGAAAGATGCAAAGGCCTTAGAAAGGGTGCAGAGGAGTTTTACCAGGATGTTACCAGGGGGACTTCAGTTATGAGGAGAGGTTGGAAAAACAACAGAAAATGCTGGAAATACTCAGCAGGTCAGGCAGCATCTGTGGAGAGAGAAACAGAGTTAACGTTTCAGGTCGATGACGTTTCATCAGAACTGGAGGCTGAAAGGTCTTTACCCTGAAACGTTAACTCTGTTACTCTCTCTACAGATGCTGCCTGACGTGTGTCGAGTTTTGTATCCTACTGATTGGCACTGACTGTTGGTATATCAAAAATCCAACAGCATTTTATGTGCTGGATCAGTGAATCCCAAGAGTGAATATTTGAAACTCCTTCCTTTAATTAATGATTCTCTGTGCTCTCGTTACAGATACAAATCTACTCAAGGTGCAGAGAGTGACAGTTCTTACTTTGATGGTACTGGTTATGCCGAAATCAAAATGCAGGGCTCATTTTCCTCTGTCTCTCGTTTTGAACAAGAGGTTCGCATTGCTTCTTACGATGGCATCCTCTTCTTCATGCAGGAAAAGGTGGGTCTTTATGTTCTAATTTTCTAGCTGGATTCAAGAGTTGTTCTGCTTTAATCCTTAAAGCCATCTCCAAGCTGGCCGGTTCCTCGCTTTGCTGGTCCGCCCAGTCTTGCTTTTGCTCTCTGTTACGGAAGGTTTTTAACGCTTGCGAATTGAGTTGACGTGATGGCATTCCTCGAGCCGCAGTCTGCACAGAGTGCAGCGATGCCTAACCTTTGTCCACCAGTCTGGCTCAGATCCCAGGGACTGGGCGGAGGCTACATAAACAGGGAGGGCGCTGTCCCTTTTACTGCGCTCCCTGAGCGTCTGCCCAGCAGGAGGCCAGGAATATTGCAGTGGCCCCTCACCACACTGTGGGCAGGAGAGGGGCTGGCCACTTTGACTCTGGAGTCGTTTTCTTTGTACCGCCCTCCCATTTCGGAATTTCAGGATGTATATCCCATATATCAAAGGTTTTCTGTGTTCAGCGTTTGTTTAGCTAAAACATGGCTTTTGGGATCCACGTGAAAACAGATGGTAGTGTTTGGGGAAGCCACTAGGGGGAGCCATTATCAGCTGTGTTGAAACAAAGTACATATTGCAATGATCATTATGCAGCAAGTGACTATGTTAAGATATACTTCACAGCACTTTCCATAGGAAAAGGAAGGTGAGAAATTTAAAATGAAATATGTTTGAAGAGATAAATCCGTAACAGGCAAACTCTTAAGGAGATTCCCCGCCACCCGCCCGTCGGAATCCTTTTTAAAAGTCAAACCGCTAACTAGAATGATTTTGTGCAGGAAACACCCAATTGCATCAGGTAGCATTCCACTGAGCCCTCCAGACCAGCTTCGGTTCTGTGCTGAGGTAGCTGATCTTGGCCAATGTGTCGCCGAGAGCAGTTTTTTGGGAGGAAAAACAATAACAGCAATTGTTCCCGCTCTATCTAGCAGACATAAGAATATAAGAAATAGGAGCAGGAGTTGGCCATTCGGGCCTGCTCCACCATTCAGTAAGATCATGGCTGATCTACCTCATCTCCACTTTCCTGCACTATCCCCATATCCCTTGATTCCCTTAATATCCAAAAATCCATTGATCTCTGTCTTGAATATACTCAACGACTGAGCCTCCACAGCCCTCTGGGGCAGAGAATTCCAAAGATTCACCACCCTCTGAGTGAAGAAATTTCTCCTCATCTCAGTCCTAAATGGCCGACCCCTTATTCTGAGACTGTGACCCCCTGGTTCTAGACTCCCCAGCCAGGGGAAACATCCTCCCGGCATCTACCCTGTCGAGCCCTGTTGGATGTGCGTGTGTGGATCCCAAGTGAAGACAGAATCAGCTTCTAATGGGCCCTCACATTTGAGTAGCCAACCAACACTCCCTCTGCAGGCTTGCGCGTGAAGAACATCTATTTGGGTGCGATACTAGAGGTGCTGCCTCTGCCCAGAGAGCTGTACCCAAGCTAAGGTGCCACCCTCGGGAGACAAGGGGGTTTGCTTAAGCAATGAGCCATCTGAAAATCTGGGGAATTAACTAAGTCAGTGTGAGGGAAATAATGCTTCATTTATAATCAGGAGCTGAACCATCAAATGTACGCGTACCAAGTCAGGTACTTACAACATCCATGGTGACGTTTGCTTGAACTATTGTTTTCCTGCTCCTGATCAAGAGGGGCTGGCTGCTCTTCATTCTCCTGAAGCCATTGCCTTCTTGCCACGAAAGCTTGTGCCACGCATGTATTCAATTTGCTTTTTGGGTTTTTTGTATCAGTAGAGCATTGCATTTTGCATCAACACTGGCACCAACTCAAGTCACCCAAACATTTCAGCCTCTCCAACTTTTCCTTCGGTTGAAAGAGCTAAAGTATCAAAACCTGTCACGGAATCATAGAAGTTTACGGCACAGAAGGAGGCCATTCGGCCCATCGTGTCTGTGCCAGCCGAAAAAGAGCGATCCAGCCTAATCCCAGTTTCCAGCTCTTGGTCCGTAGCCCTGTAGGTTACGGCACTTCAAGTGCATATCCAAGCACTTTTTAAATGCGCTGAGGGTCTCTGCCTCTACCAACCTTCCAGGCCGTGAGTTCCAGACTCCCACCACCCTCTGGGTGAAAAAAGTTCTCCTCAACTCCCCTCTAATCCTGTCATGGAGAAGCTTTATTTTTATCTGTGTTGTGCCTTTCAGTATTTTCAGTTTAACTTTAGAAACATGCATCCAGAATGACGAGATAAATTGTAAAACCCCTTTGTAATGAATCTTGTTTTGGTTTGTTTCTGGCTGCAAGTCTAAATCAAGTCGTCTTTTTATAGGAAAAATACCTCTGCTTAGCCATCGAAAATGGAAAGTTTGTGCTGTTTGTTTACTTAAACAACGAACTAAAAGTTGAACACGATAACAGTGAAAACAAAAACTCCGTCAGTGATGGATATCCCCACCAGGTAATGATTTTTTTTTTAAATTAAGAAATCTAGGTGAAGGGCCAGGACCCGTAGCACAGGACACCAATCAAGGCTGAAAAGTGTGGGAAGAGAAGATGAGGTGAATCGAGAAGCAGTGGTTAGATGACACCAAGCTTCGATTTAATAGGCTGTGTGAGGAAGGGCAGACTGAGTGCTGAGGCCTTAGGAAACGATGGGTTAGAGTAGTGATGAGTCTTTAGTTCAACGCGTTGAGGTTGCAGAGAGGAGGAATAACATTCAGCATAATGCATTTAGAGCTTAAAAGGAACAAGGGAGGGAGGCTCAAGGGCGAAATGACCATCAAACAATCGAATTCTTGCTTAAGAGAGCTATGTTAGAACAACAGTCTTGATTAGCATTTAGCATCAGGCTTCCCCGAGAGGGTGTATTCATCCACCTTAGACAGGGCACTGATTTCCCTTCCTTCCTCATTCAAACCGATTGTCTGAAAATACTTAAGCCCTTTATCCTTAAGCATGTAATTTTTATTAAACCAACCACACTAACTGCTGTACTGAGTTATTGTGTGTTTTAAAAGTGTCAGAAGAGCCTTAAATAAATTAATTTTGGAGTAAAACTAGCATGCATTTCCACTGAGCCCCACAACAACAACAACTTGCATTTATATAGCGCCTTTAACGTAGTAAAATGTCCCAAGGCGCTGCACAGGAGTATTTTAAGACACAAATTTGACACCGAGCCACATAAGGATAAATTAGGGGCAGATGACCAAAAGCTTGGTCAAAGAGCTAGGTTTTAAGGAGCGTCTTAAAGGAGGAAAGAGAGGTAGCGAGGTGGAGAGGTTTAGGCAGGGAATTCCAGAGCTTAGGGCCCAGGCAACAGAAGGCACGGCCACCAAAGGTTCAGCGATTATAATTATGGATGCTCAAGAGGGCAGAATTAGAGGAGCGCAGATACCTCGTGGGGGGCGTGGGGGTTGTGGTTGCCCTCGCTAGAAATGGGCAAGTCACACACCCTCCGGTCCTCTGCCACATTACCTCCTGAGGGAAATAGCAGAGGCATTGTACATGTATTAAATGGACCCTGCCATTATCTAAGGCATGGAGGGAAGGGAGGTGAATGGAGTAGCCAGTAATGCGGGCTTTGGTTATGGCCTGGCATGTAATGGGCTGAGCTGTTACCATGGTGATTGGTACCCTGACATTAAGCTGCAGTGAGAAAGGTATTTAGCAAGAATCACCTCGACAGAAGTTGCTTCCAATCACATCACTAGAACAGCAAAGCTTGGATCAGTCGCAACTCTCTAGTTGATGGTTTACTTTCCCAGCAGAAGTTTTCAAGGATTCTAGTCGGACAGTCTAGAATACATTAGGTGCCACGCATAGCAGTAGCTCATTAAAAAAAAATACTTCAGATCCTTTCCACTAACATGGCACCACGATTGGCATTGAGCAAAAAGAAAATTTAAAAAGTTACTTTAAACTCCATCCACACAACTTTCCACTTTAATATTGCAAAGATATATTTAATTTGAGATTTTAGCTGTAAAAAAGAAAGACTTGCATTTATATAGCGCCTTTCACAACCAAAGTGCTTTACAGCCAATGAAGTACTTTTTGAAGTGTAGTCACTGTTGTAATGTAGGAAATGCGGTAGCCGATTTGTACACAGCAAGCTCCCACAAACAGCAATGTGATAATGACCAGATAATCTGTTTTAGTGATGTTGATTGAGGGATAAATATTGGCCAGGACACCAGGGATAACTCCCCTGCTCTTCTTTGAAATAGTGCCATAGGATCTTTTACGTCCACTTGGGAGAGCAGACGGGGCCTCGGTTTATCGTCTCATCCGGTAGATGGCAGCACTGCATTGGAGTGTCAGCCTAGATTTATGAGCTCAAGTCCCTGGAGTGGGACCTGAACCCACAACCTTCTGACTCAGAGGCGAGAGTGCTACCCACTGAGCCACGGCTGACACGCTGAGTGGCTGAATTTGGGGTAATGCAGCTTTAAATCTGAGTGATGTTCAAAGTTACCACAAATAGAAGGAGCTTTCATTATGAAAGAAGGCCTTCCACACAGGCTAATATAGTTCAGCAAAACAGATTCCATCTGCCCTTGAACACTGCATAAATTGAATGTGCATTTGTCTTTCAGATCCAGATAATTATGGTATTTTCAAAAAAAGTGAAGATTTATGTGCGTGTGGACAGGAAAACCGTTCTTTCCTGTGAGCGGGATGCATCGCGCCCTTCAATTTCTGAATATTATCTCGGTGGTGTTCCTGTAGAGAAACTCCCAGACAAGTAAGGGTCAAGGGGGGAGGGTGGGGAGCTGAGCTGACATGTAGTATATTCCACTTGTGCATCTGTTTAAGGTATGCTGCGTTCCTTCAATAAAACAAAGGTGTCTCTCCGCCCCCCCCCCCCCACCACACCTTTGCTTACCTACTGGACTTAACTTATTTTTGGCTCTACATTTTCAACTTGGCAAATGTTCAAGTTTTTAAAATAATTGTAGAGATGAAAAGGATAAAATTCACATGTTGGATTATCTGAAAGAAAATCTTGGAAATGTACAGCAGGTCGGTCATTCAGCACCTGAAGGGCAGAGGTTAACGATTTCAACCTACGTCAGAATAGATGGATCTTACCCATAAAGTCATTTAAATAATCAGAGTAGGGAGACCACGTTTGTACAGGTTCAACAGAGGGCCTGAGTGCCAGCTGGTTAAACCATTCCAGTGGGGGTGGGGGGAGGGGGGCAAGAGGGCGGACAAGATTTTTCAATTTTTCCCTCATTATAAGTTAATGGATTCTTCTGGGATTGGTTACCCTTGTCAGGAAACCTTTTTTTTCAGGCTTTTTGAGGCCTGTTTTAAGCCGGCGTGCCTTCCAATAGGCCGAAGGATGACGCAAAGGGCAGAATTCACATGGTAACCAGGGAGTTCTCCCTGTCATGCCTTCAAAGTGTCTCCTAGACGTAAGAGGAGCGTATAGAAGATTCCTCCCCCCCCCTGAGCCGATCTGGATTAAGCAGTAGATGATCCAGGGTCAGCTTCAAATCCCAACGCCCTGCGAAGGTGCAAATCCTGATTTCTGCCCTCCTCCAAACCAAGAATTTTAAGCCGACAGTATATGCTGGTGAGTACGTGAGGCCCACTATACACTCAGATGGTTGAGTGTTGCAATGGTGTGCACTGCTCTGTATTAGGGACAAGTAAATCATTTGTATTTCATCTATATAGATGAGATTCAACAAATTGTTAGGCTGTCTAAGAATTAATATGACAATCAATATGAGCCCACTTGAATGTTCGGAACCCCTCCATCTCCCCTTTCCTCCCTTGTGCCTGTATATACTTACGCGCTTCTCTTTTTAATTGTTGTTGGAATAAAATCACTCCCGTTGATGAGTAACCACGTGGCCTGGTGTACTGGTCGGCACAGATCAGCAAAGTCCTAGGTTTGTTGTTAAATTAGCTTTTCCTTAACTGAAATATGCTTTCCCTTTCAGTCTGAGGAATCGATTCCCCACGGGTGGCTCTATCAAAGGCTGCATGCGAAGTGTGAAGGCCCTGGACAAGAATTTAGATCTGAAACGTGAGAAGACCATCGGGGTCAGTTACGGGTGTTCCCCAAACCTCCTGGTGAGTCTTGCCTTGAGTTGCTGTCACTAAATGGCAATGGTTATGTTACTGGACCAGTAATCCAGAGGCCTGGACTAATGATCTGGAGACATGGGGCTACAGATTGAGTAGCGCCCCCTTTGGGAAATTGAGTGGTAGCTACTGGAAGCGCCCCGCCTCCCTCTTGGGGCGCTGCGAGGGACTATCGCGGCGCTATGTCGCGCCACGGTATTGCAGGCCTTCCTCCCCTTCTTAAAGGGGAGGGGCCTTGCGCAGCGCGACCCGGGGCCCAGCTGGGCCCCCAGTGATCGGGAGTGCTGGCAAAAGAGCCCGGCACTCAAGAGAAATGCCAGGCTCATGGAGCACAGCCGGCACTCCGCGGGGGAGGGGGGGCGGGTAAGGAGGTCGGGAACGGAGGCAGGTGCTGGCAGGCAGCCAGCAACAGAAATGGCCGCCCCACACCTTCGCCTTTAAATAGCGCCTCCCCGGCCGCACGTAGGCCCCCCTGACCCCGTCGGACATAGTGTCCGGCGGTAAGTCAGGGGGCGCTCCCGAAGATCGCGAGCGGGGCGCTGCGCACGGCGATGACACGTGGGGCTAACGGTTACCCCTGCCGCTGAATTTCGCGAGAGGCATTGGCGGCGTCGCGCCCGGGCGCTAGTTGCTTTGCGCCCCATTAACGCCCTCTTAGGGCATTAACGGGAGGCGCAAAGCAACCGAATTTTCCCCCCATGAGTTCAAATCCCACCACAGCAGCTGGGGAATTTAAATTCAGTTAATTAAATAAATCTGGAATTCAAAAAAATTAGTATCAGTAATGTACCAGATTGTCGTAAAAACCCACCTGATTCACTAATGTCCTTTAGGGAAGGAAATTCGTCATCCTTACCCAGTCTGGCCTACATGGTGCCTCCAGATCCACAGCAATGTGGTTGACTCTTAACTTCCCTCTGAAATGGTCTAGCAAGCCTCTCCGTTGTACCACACCGCTATGACACACCACACGGACTGCAGCGTTTGAAGAAGGCGGCTCACCACCACCTTCTCGAGGGCAATTAGGGATGGGCAATAAATGCTGGCCTTGCCAGCGACGCCCACATCCCATGAACTAATAATTTAAAAAAAAACAGAAATGGGACCATTTTCAAGATTTTATTGGAGTTTAGCAACCATTACAATAAAGTCTGAACTGATTTTTATTGGAGGGTAAACAAAGTGAGGGTGCATGCACTTTACTACTGTTTACCACTATCTGCCCATCTGTACCTACCTTTGTGTCTGTACATTTGTATGGTTGTTAGAAAACCATTCTGACTACCGAGGGGGAAAATAAGTGCGCTTAGTTTTTAGAATACTTTGGTAAGATTATTTAGAGTGGTAAGATTGGACCCTGGCTGCAGCACGCCTGATCATTTTTATACCGAGTAGCAAACCCTCCATATTCTACCGCAGTTTAATTGGGCAGATTTCTAAGCTGCTCCTTCAGGTGCGTTCATTGTAATATATGCTGACTAGAGCCTGGGAATTACAGTGAGCAATGCTATTGTATGATCACTTAATGCATCGTATCAAATTCTAGTCCAGTAAAGGTACTAAATTATTAATATTAAATGAGTTAATGCCTGTAATTTAAAAAGCAGAGAGAGGAAATTTGATACATTTCATCTGCCACGTTGCACTCATAACGCAGAAAAGTGCGAAGTGATACATTTTGGTAGGAAGAACGAGGAGAGGCAATATAAACTAAAGGGTACCATCCTAAAGGGCGTGCATGAACAGAGACCTGGGTTATATGTGCACAAATCGTTGAAGGTGGCAGGGCATGTTGAGAAAGCGGTCAAAAAAGCATACGGGATCCTGGGCTTTATAAATAGAATTGAGAGGTCGCACAACACCAGGTTATAGTCCAACAGTTTTATTTGAAATCACAAGCTTTCGGAGCTATCGATTTGCTCCTTCCTCAGGTGAAGTAACTTCACCTGAGGAAGGAGCAAATCGATAGCTCCGAAAGCTTGCGATTTCAAATAAAACTGTTGGACTATAACCTGGTGTTGTGCGACCTCTCAATTTTGTCCACCCCAGTCCAACACCGGCATCTCCGCATCATGACCTTTATAAATAGAGGCATAGAGTACAAAAGCAAGGAAGTTATGATGAACTTTTATAAAACACTGGTTCGGCCTCAACTGGAGTATTGTGTCCAATTCTGGGCACCGCACTTTAGGAAGGATGCAAAGTCCTTAGAGAGGGTGCAGAAAAGATTTACAAGAATGGTTCCAGGGATGAGGGACTTCAGTTACGTGGATAGACTGGAGAGCAAAGAAGGTTGAGAGGAGATTTGATAGAGGTGTTCAAAATCATAAGGGGTCTGGACAGAGTAGATAGAGAAACTGTTCCCATTGGCAGAAGGGTCGAGAACCAGAGGACACAGATTTAAGGTGATTGGCAGAAGAACCAAAGGCAACATGGGGAAAAACTTTTTTACTCTGCGAGTGGTTAGGATCTGGAATGCACTGCCTGAAAGGGTGGTGGAGGCAGATTCAATCGTGGCTTTCAAAAGGGAATCGGATAAGTACCTGAAGGAAAACATTTTGCAGGGCTACGGAGAAAGGGTGGGGGGAGTGGGACTAGCTGAAGTGCTCTTGCAGAGAGCTGGCACAGGCTCGATGGGCCGAATGGCCTCCTCTGTGTCGTAACCATTCTATGATTCTATGCAATAAGCAGTCGTACGATGTAGTTTAAATAATTTCCAAGCATAGATGATTTCCTTGTAATCTGTTGTCTTGGGGGGGAAAAGAAATCTTAATGCTATAGAACATCATGTGATGTTTAAATCTTTAGATACCGTGTACATGATGCAATAACTGTTTAATACAATTAAAAATATTAGGTGTATATTTAATGCTATCATAAGTAATCGACAGTGTGTTTAAATCTGTAACTTATATTGTTGATAGTCAGAAAACAATCTCAGTTTGGGACATTGGAGCCCCCCCAACAAAACTTAACCCTTGTGAAGCTGATGTGGCCGAGTTCCAGATATGGTATCCTGCTCAAATAGTGCTTCTGCTTTACTGGGAAAGAAAGGAGGAGAAAACGAAGAAAGGGCACTGAAGAAAACGAAAGGGCATTTACAATTACCACATATTGATGGGATCATGCTCTGTCACACGTGCAGCAGCTGTATTAAGGAAGCCCTTGGTTTTATTTTTCCTGTCGGAACTCCCTCCCTCACAGCACTGTGGGAGTACCTTCACCACACGGACTGCAGCGGTTCAAGGCAGCGGCTCACCACCACCACCTTCTCAAGGGCAATTCGGGATGGGCAATAAATGCTGGCCCGCATTCCAGGAACAAATTTTTTTTTTAATTCAACCTACTGCTTTCTGACTTTATTCTGTATTTTGTTTCAGGTATCACGTTCCGCTGATTTCAAAGGCCAGGGTATCTGAGTCTGACTCCTCAAAATGTCCCCATGCTCCGCAACAACTTCATGTCAGGCTTTGGTTTCCAGACCCAGCAACGAAATGCCCTGATGTTTTACTACCCCACAGCGGTAAATGCAAACTGTTAATGAGCAGTGGTAATGGCAACAGTACATGGTTGTGTTGTGTTGTGTTGGGCACACAAGGTGCAGAATTGAACATCTTTTAGGATCACTGGAAATGTGCAAAAGGCTAGACTGTAGCCCGAAGTTCTTGTCCTGCCACTGGAAATATTGCGGAGCAGGACTTCAACACACCGACTCGCCCCGGTGCTGAACCCCCCCCCCCACCGTAAATCCTGGGGGTCATCTAATTTACATATTTTGGGCAGGTGCCCACACCATTCTGGGGCGCCCGTCTAAACATAGCGGAGGGGGCTGAGCCAAACGAGGCTCGCGTAAGAAGGGCTGAAAGGCCCCGAATTTCAATTTGCCGCTTCGGAAGCCGCCCACTCCCATTGCAGGCAGAAAGAGGCGGAGACCCAGTGGGACCGAGTTTTGCCCCAGCTTCCTCTCCTTCCCACTCACTATTATTTTACCGCTATTAAACCACAGGAATTTATCGGCCCGATCTTTAAAACAAAAGCAGCTCTTCAAACTATTGCAAATTTTTAAGTAACCTATTGATAGGACCAAACTAACACTTTTGGGGGGAAAAAAATCTTTCTTCCTTATATGGATATAGTAAAATTTTCAGCGCATAGGTGTATTTCAAGAACTGACCTGTGCTGATGCCCTGAGTTCTGAGACTGAGGATATACGGGCTGAAATGTAAATTTCGAGGAAATTTGGGAGTAGCATAATTGCGCGCATAACACTCTTGCGCCCGCGTTTCCGTGATCTTTTACACTTATTATTTAGTATTTGCTTTATGCCCCGATTGAACATGTCTCTGGGTGCAAAAACACAGGGAATTCTAATCCCACATATTCTCCTTTTATTTGTATCTGTTTCACAGAATCCCCACAGTGCAGATAGAGGCCATTTCGGCCCATCGAGCCTGCACCGACACATATCCCACCCTATCCCCGTAACTCCATGTATTTAATCCCCCTAACACTAAGGGTCAATTTATCATAGCCAAATCAACCTAACCCGCACATCTTTGGACTGTGGGAGGAAACCGGAGCACCCGGAGGAAACCCACGCAGACACGGGGAGAATGTGCAAACTCCACACAGACAGTCACCCGAGGCCGGATTCGAACCCGGGACCCTGGCGCTGTGAGGCAACAGTGCTAACCACTATGCCACCGTGTTTCAAGTCAGAATTTGCAACAGTTTGGGGGACCCCATTTTAACAAAGCAGAAAGTAAAATTGAGTGTATTTGTTGATGGCACTCACACATAGAAATGTTTTACGTTCTGAAAGAACGGGCTTGATTTTGAATCCCAGCTGGTCCAGAATCGGGCCTTGCAACACATCTAGGTGAGAGCGACATTAATGTGCCACCACTTGTGGTTTAAATACACGAAAAGTTACAAAATATATGAAACCCCAGTGTGAACTCGGGTTCTTTCATCACTAGAGTTTTGTTACATACGACTGTTGTCACTCTCTTGGTGAACTTAAATGTTTTGTTGCTTTGCTTTGTTAGGAAGGAAACTGTCAAGTCTCTCTGAAGCAAGGATTAGTGGCACTTAAGGTGCTTAATACTGAAGTTAAAAGTCAAATTCCGTATACAGATGGGAGCCCGCACTATATCTCCTTCTACATCAGAAATGAACAGTAAGTTCTTTGGTTTTCACGACTTCTAAAGACCAACTGAAGGTAAAAGAAATAAAAACAGAACATTTCTAAAAATGCACAGCAGCATCCGAAAAGAGGAAATTCTAATGTAGAGTCATTATTGCGTGGGAGTAATTAAAAATGTCACTGCCCAGACATGTTCAGCCAACACATGGTGTTCCAACCTTCATTTTGCACGTGCTGTAGTGTTGGGAGGTTCTTTCTAATACTCCTTTCACAGGAGACATTCGACGTTGAAATTCCTTGTGTATTATATTTTTATCATTACGTCTTTTTGTGCTCTTTAAGGTGATGGGCATTAGTACAGAAAAATGGAACGCTCCTTAAAACCTACCACTCATCTGCCCTAATATCTCCTTATGTGGCTCGGTGTCAAATTTTGTTTTATAATGCTTCGGTGAAGTGCCTTGGGATGGTTTTACTAGGTTAAAGGCACGATATAAATACAAGTTGTTGTTGTTACATCGCAAATAACATTCCATTCTTTGTATCTGATGTATTGCGACATGAACAGGCTGTTCCCTCTCCTCAGTGACTCCAGTAGTCTCCCTATATAACTGCCAGCAGACACCAGAAACTTAATCCTGGTTAGATTCGAACCTGGGCCTCAAGGTGATAATCATCAACCGCTCAAACTTTCACCATTTTCTGGTCTACTTAAAAGAAAGAAAGCCTTGCATTTCCATAGCGCCTTTCACAACCTCAGGAGGTCCCAAAGCGCTCGACAGCCAATGAAGTACTTTTGTAATTAGAACTTAGCACTAATTTACCATTTTGCTTCCCTCCCGAAGGATTAAAATGACCATTGATGATAAGGAAAAGCGGCAATCAAAAATATCCAAGAGAAAACGACGCCAGTCCAGGGAGATTGAGGAGGGGCAGGTTTATCTTGGTGGTGTGCCGAAAGCCGATCTAGGTGCCAACCTGACTGGCTGTATCAGCAATGTTTTCATTTACAGGTGAGTTCCGAGAACCTACAGGATTCACAGAAGCCTTAACAAGTTGGGAGGCTGTGTGCTCAGTTGGTTGGGAGGCTGTGTGCTCAGTTGGTTGGGACCAATGTTCCCTGTAAGCTGTGCGGCCGCGCAGCGCTCCAGGGGTCCCACGCAGCCGGCTTGCCAGCTTTTTCAATAGAAAAACCTCGCCTGCGCTGTATTTTGAATGGGCCAGGCAGCCCCTTAAAGGGGCCACGCAGCCCGAAAAGAAATTACAGGGAACATTGGTTGCGATACTGCTGATTTCTACTTTGAATAACTGGAGCTTGGATACAGCCTGCATCTCTGACTTTTAATAGACAAATTTACAAATACCATTTACACAGATTTGCACCAGATTTTATTCCATGCATTACTTAAATATTCTTTGGTGCTTGATATAACCTTAATGTTATTCTGAAAATATTGGCCCGTTGATTCTTCGATTTACAAATGTTGGCGAGACTTATATTCATTTCATTACAAAACCACGCTAAAATTCTTTTTGAAACACTTCCATCCTGTTACTTGTACGTTATGGGGTTGATTTTAACCCGGAGTGGGTTTCGAGGGGGCAGGGGTTGGGACGAGTGCAAAACGAACTCGCCAACTTAATTTCAGGCCGGCGCATTTTAACTCCTGCACGCGCGAAACTGTGAATGGGCCGCACAGCCCCTTAAAGGGACCGCGCACCCAAAAAAAATTAGGGGGAACATTGATGTTAACGCCTTAGAGATGGTGCAGAAGAAATTTACTGGAAGGGTACCAGGGATGAAGGACTTCAGTTACATGGAGAGACTGGAGAAGCTGGGGTTGTTCTCCTTAGAGCAGATAAGGTTAAAAGGAGATTTGATAGAGGTGTTCAAAATCATGTATGGCTTTGATAGAGTAAATAAGGAGAAACTGTTTCTAGTGGGTGGAGGGTCAATAACCAGAGGACACAGATTTAAGGTGATTGACAAAAGAACCAGAGGAGACATGAGGAAACATTTGTTTTTTACAGAGCGAGTTGTTGTGATCTGGAATGCGCTGCCTGAAAGGGTGGTGGAGGCAGATTCAATAGTAACATTCAAAAGAGAAATACTTGACGGGAAAGCATTTACAGGGCTATGGGGAAAGAGCAGGGGCGTGGGATTAATTGGAGAGCTCTACCAAAGAGCCGGCACAGGAACGATAGGCCGAATGGCCTCTTTCTGTGCTGTATGATTCTCTGATGTGGTTGTGAATTTATGCAGTGAGGATAGTGGTTATGGTGCAGCGAACCAGATGCCTTTATATGGTGGAGACAGTGGTTGTGTTGGTTTTGTACTAGTGCATAGTTGGAGTGCAATAAAATGCACACAATACAGGAAATTCAGTTGTATCTGAAAAGATGCTGCTGATGTGTTGTGCAGTGCAGTGGTTCTGTTAAACATCAAGATAAGCGATAGATCTGGTATATCCTGTCACAGGACCTGGAGGACCAATAATTTAGTGTTGGGTACTGTAGTGTATTTGTTATGTTACTGGACTAGTAATTCGGAGGCCTGGAGTCCAATACTCCAGAGAACGTGAGTTCAGATCCCACCATGGCAGCTTGAGCATTTCAATTCCATTTTGGTGGAAGCAGATTCAATAATAACTTGCAAAAGGGAATTGGATAAATACTTGAAGGGGAAAAATTTGTAAGGCAGGGGAGAGGGACTAATTGGATAGCTCTTTCAAAGAGCCAGCACAGGCACGATGGGCCGAATGGCCTCCTTCTGTACTGTACCGTTCTATGATTCAGAAATATTTTTGCTGCTGTTGTACGCTGTATCTGCAACAAAAGGATGCTCTGAGTACTTTTTTTTTTCCCCCCACTCCTTTTCTCATACAGTAAGGATTCAAGACAGCAATCAGTTGTAGATCTCCAGAAGCATAAGGCAATGGTGGGAACGGAGCTGAACAGCTGCCCCAGGGAAAAGCCACCCCAGCAGATCCGATCACACAAAAAGGAGAAATCCAGACAGGTAAAATGAGACTGAAGTCAAACTCTCGCATGTCGTCAACAATACTCCCTGTAAGCTGCACGGCCGCGCAAGAGCGCGCCAGGGAACCTGCGCAGCCGGCTTGCTGGCTTTTCAATACAAAGACCGCGCGTGCGCGATATTTTAAATGGCCAGGGCACCAAAAAAAAAATGACAGGGAACATTGGTCATCATGCCAGTCCACTACATTCGCAGATGAAGTCTATGTGGTTAAATCATTTTAACTTGCCACAGCAAAATTCAGTAAAAATTCCTAGTTTCCTACACCCCAACTGCAACTGGTGTCCCCTTCTTTCCTCTGGGGAAATGCATACATTCTGTATTTTTTTTTTGGGATATATTATTGTTGAGCTCCTTTGTTTTTGAAGAATGGTGCTTGTTTTCTTGATGCCTGAGAGAGAGCCGTGTGTTTGGTATTTATTGCAAGTTTTCTTCTGTTTTGAAGGCTGTAACCAAGCTTGAGAGCAAACCGCAAATGTCAGAAAGCTGCCGGTTGCCAAAGCAGCCAGCAGCAGTCAGCGATGCTCATTCCTTCAGGGGCTCCCATCTCAGCCGCTTGGAATATGACAATATCCCAGATTCCTTCCGTGTGAGGTAAGGTCTTCCAATACTCTCTGCTGCCTTCTTATTGAGTGACTTTGGTCATTAAATTTAAGCTGTCAAATTCGTATTTGCTTTGCTCATTTCTGAGCTTATGTAGTCACTTCTAAGATGGTAAAGAATTTGCTGAAGAAATGGTCATTCTTCGATGGATGGAAGTATGAGTCGGGCATTTGAGTGGTTGATGTTGAGCGCAAAGTGGAGCGAGAATGAGTTCTCAACAGTGCACATTCTTATAGGGGAGGGTTAATTATAAAACATCAGAGCTACCTGGTTAACAACAGAAAACGCTGGAAAAACTCAGCAGGCCAGGCAGCATCCGTGGAGAGAGAAACAGAGTTAACGTTTCAGGTCGAAGACCTTTCGTCAGAACTGAGCTACCTGGTCAGTACATCTACTCTAGACTTCTGTTAATAGAAGCTTCCTTTATCCACTTTAGAGTACTTGGACCTCTCAAGAATATAATTTAGTCTTCTGTTCTTCATGCCTTCCTAATCCATTACTGATTCACTGGATAATACAAGACCAGGGTATCCAATCTGCAGCCCTAGGGTCACATGTTCCCCTCCTGCCAATCCGGCCTCCAGAGCCCAGGCAACTCAGTCACGTGTGAACTTGTATTTATTATTCTGTTGGCCTAGAAGTCTGGAAAGGGGTATTTTTAGAGCTGTTGCCTCATTGGTGGATAAATGCTCAATCAGAACACCCTCTACTGATATTAGCAACTTGAGATATGTGCAAATGAATGAGAACATGAAAATAAACTTTAAAGAAAACCTTGGACACTCCTGACATAAGGGAATGCTTGTACAAACAAGTGGTATTGTCTCATTCAGGAGAACTGTTCTGATCTTAATGTGTCTTTGTGAATGTGAGAGGGCATTGATGCTATTTTCTTAATGTTGGTTCTCCAGGTCTAGTTTCTCCATGGAAGTTCGCTGTAATTCATCCCATGGGATGCTTTTCTATGTATCCAATGAACTGGAAACCTCCTTCATGGCTCTCTTGGTAGCCAGAGGCCGTTTTGTCTTCATGTTTGATATCAAAAGGAAGAAATTGAGAATTGCAAGTAAAGAAAAGTATAATGATGGAAAGTGGCACACAGTAAGTATTGCAAACACAGAGTATAGGGCCTTGAAATAATTTCTACTCACAATACTGTATCTTACTTTTAGATTTTTAGTTATTGAAACACTTTTCTACCCTTGATGCAGATTAGAATTACTTCAGACTACAATCACTTCAATCTTCCATTTGGATTTCTGTTCAGTACAAGAATGGCTTGAATTAATTGAAAGAATTAAAAAAAAATCAGAATAATGGGTCGTCCATTTAAGACAGAGATGAGGAGGAATTTCTTCTCTCAGAGGGTCGTGAATCTTTGGAATTCTCTACCCCTAGAGAGCTGTGGAGACTGAGTCATTGAATATATTCAAGGCCGAGATAGACAGATTTTTGAACTACAGGAGAGTCAAGGGTTATGGGGAGAGTGCAGGAAAGTGGAGTTGAGGCCAAGATCAGATCAGCCATGATCTTATTGAATGGCGAAGCAGGCTCGAGGGGCCAAATGGTCTACTCCTGCTATTTCTTATGTTCTTAAAACTTCCTTTCATATTTGAAATCACGTTATAACAATACCCTGGCTTTATTTTTAAGATTTATTTTGGAAAATAGGCTATTATTTTAATAGGATTCCTCTGAGATTATGTAACATTGAATATACTTGGGTGTCATATAGAGCATTGTTTAATCTGGTTTCAGCATCAGGGTTTGACTCATTCGTAACACGTTGGTAGATGAGAGCTGATAGCGAGCGTGAGACTGTGATGGAAGCATTTAGCATTTGATCTAGCAAGATTGAAGCCTCCTTGTGCTAAATCTGGACAGGACGTTAAGAAATGGAAGTTGAAAGTGACTGTGTTTAGAAATTCCCATTACAAGCCAAACTGTATCATTTTCCTTCTAAACACCGATTTGTCGTGCAAAATCCAGACTTGAGCAAGTTCATGAATGAAGTCGAAATTAAACGGTGTTCCTGAAATAAAATCTACACTGCACGACAGAGCATTAAGGTGCAGACTCAATCTACGGTTTCCAATCCTGTCTGTGTCATCATGGACAGCCAGCAGAGACTGGGCTTCAATCCACTGGGATCTAGAATGATGGCGGGTAACCCCCCCCCCCCCCCGGGCTGCACTCTCAGCTCCTTAGTAACAAGTTCAAGTACAAGGTTGGCAGAGGCTTGCAAGCAGCTCATGTTGGCATCCCTCACAGATGGAAATGGCTTTCTATTGGGAAAAGAGCCTACAACAGTGAGAAGGAATAGCTTTGAAATTGGGGAGATTTACAACATAATAAATGAATCGAAGATGATTGGAGACCTACATAAAAATGCTTAGAGTTGTACTTCAACTTTCAAATTGTTTTTTTTTAATGACTGATCACACATATTTTATTTGTTAAGCAGTAATGCTTGAAGGACAAACCTGTCCTTATTTAAAGAACAGGAATGTTATTCAGATGTGTGCTGGAACCAGGAAATGAAAGCCTGAGACAAGTTATTGGGTTTCCTAATCTTCATGCTGGCATTCAGTTCCGAGTCACATGGCATTGAGGAAAAGCAGTCTTCTATGACCTAGAAATTCAGCCGCGCAGCGCCCGGTTTATCGGGCACTAACCGGCCTCCAATATGGCGCACGCTCATTACGAGTCGGATGCACACTGCCAGCCGTATTGGTAAAGGCCGAAAGGTCAGCGTGCAGTACCAGCGGCACTCAGGAAAAACTAGGCCGCAACCAACAAGGTGCTCTCCCATACCCCACATTTTTTTTTATTCATTGACAGTGGTGGTGAGCCGCCTTCTTGAATACAACTGAATGACTTGCTAGGCCATTTCATAGGGCAGTTAAGAGTCAACCACATCAATGTTGTGGGTCGGGAGTCACATAGAGGCCAGACCAGGTAAGGACGACAGATTTCCTTCCCTAAAGGACATTAGTGAACCAGATGGGTTTTTACGACAATCCGGTAGTTTCATGGTCACCATTAGTGATACTAGCTTTTTATTCCAGATTTATTTAATTAACTGAATTTAAATTCCCCAGCTGCTGATTTGAACTCCTGTCTCTGGATCATTAGTCCAGGCCTCTGCATTACTAGTCTAGTAACATAACCACTATGCTACTGTACCCACATTCAAAGCACTGCCAAAACTGTGGGTAGGCCTATGTGTTTGGCTGGGGAACTGTGCATTTACTCAAATCATAACCAGGCATGGACTAGCTATATATGAAGAGATTTGCATATAGTCTGAGCAAACGTAACTGGATAGGTTTCAAACTGAGTAAGTTTGCAATAATTTGCGTTTCATTGCATCAGAATTTGCCTGTAACTGTAAACTTGTATCATTTCTAGATATTTTTCAGTAGAGACAAGAACCAAGGGCAGTTGGTGATAGATGGTCTACGAGCACAAACCAGCACTATCTCGGCCACAGCTTCCTTCGATGTCAGAGCTCCATTCTACGTGGGTGCAGTGCCAACAGGAAAAGCAAAAAGGATTGCTCAGGTAAAAAGTGCAGTTCGGCTTAATTGCAAATTTAACTTTCGAAATCCTTTTGTCTGGATTTTCATCCATTATCCCATCTGAGTTCAGGCAGGATAGTGGCGGGAAACAAAAGAATATTAGGTGCTGAGACCGACTGTTGTGTTCCCACCCCGACCTCCATTTCCTGCCGCCCACCCCAGTCACGACAGCCTGTTGCATGCTAATTACAATGGGTAGACGGGGCCCAGCAAGCTACCCCATTTCCCTGCCATCGGTTGATTCCACTCACCTCGTGGACCATCAGGAAAGGGTCCCTGGGGCAGCAGTGGAAGACCTGGCTGGCGCAGCCCCTATAGAGGGACATGGCCAGTGAACCTCGGATCCTTATCTTTTTGGACCTTGGCCTGTCCAAGTCCAATGTGAAGCTTCCCTTGCCCCCATTCAGTATGAGCTTTGAAGGCAAAAAATGCAATCCAGTGCAAAAATGAGGAAATTGTGCCAGGTATTCAGTTCAAGAATTTTGCATGCATTCTGGGGCCTTAATTAGGCTGTGGCACACGATATGTACTGGCAGTGTAGCGCACAGAATGCAGCTGACAGCAAAATCGTGAAGTGGGCACAAAACTGTTCACCCTATTTTCCGTTTTCCTCCACATCTGTTCTGTACAAGCATTACAGCTGATTATAGAATCTCTCTATGAATGTGATGGTTCGAATAGAAAGGATTGGCCTATTGATCCAATTTTTTTCCCCTTCCCTCCTTTTTATCCTGACAAATAAATGTGAAGTATCTGGGATGTTTTGTCATGTTAAAGGTTTTAAATGAATGCAGGTTGTCGAAGGTGCTGACTCTTTGCTGGGGCAGAGCTCCAGGGGGCTGATTGACCGCCACCATCTCGCCCAAGTAGCCATTCTTCACGGGAGCCGAGGCAGCGAGTGCTGGCAGGCTTTTCAACATCAAAGGATGGGTCCTCACCCAGCAGCGAGCACCAGGCAGCGATCACCTCTTTACCCCTTCCTAACCCAGGGGGCCAATTGTCGTGCCCCAATCACCATACCCGCTGAAACTGGCTAACTCAGCATCAGCTGGGGATTGACTGGAAGCTGCCTAGCCCACTTGAAGAGATTGTATTCAATGTAGATGTGACTATTAGTGTTATATTTTGATCATTGATTAAAGTTGAGTCTCTTTATTGCTTCTTTGTACAGGGTGCTTCTGCTGCTCGGTTCAATGGTTGTATCCGAAACTTCCAACTAGATGGAAAAACTATGGAACCTCCGTCACGCACTTACGATGTAACGCCATGTTTTGAGGGCAGTCTCGAAACAGGAACATTTTTTTCCGCTGCAGGAGGCTATGTAATTATAGGTATTAAAACTGAAATATTTACATTTCTATTTTCATCTCAATTGAGATCAGCCCACCACTATTTATTTATTTATTTATTCTAAAAATTTGCATTTTTAAATTGTTACCAACGCGTTTCCAATTTTATATTTGAATTACAGGTTCCTTTTTTTGCCGCCTGTTCCCTTGATAAACCACATTATGCTTCAGTTCTCATTGTACACTGGGCTTTCTATTGCCAATTTTCTCCCCTCGGGTCCTGAGAACAGTGCCGTCCTGCTGGCCACAGTTTTAAGGGCTTTTGATATCTCGCCCAAGTCACCATCATTAACGTCCGAGGGAAGACAATGAGTGTATCAACTGCAGGAGACACCAGAGTCAACCCACATCCTGTCCTCATCCGAGAGCCAGCACAGGCATGATGGGTCGAACAGCCTCCTTCTGTGCTGTGTCATTCTATTACCCTTTCCAGCAGGAATCACTGGATAGTGAGCAGGAGGGGGACCCACTGGTGATTTGTTTTCCCATGTGTGCTGCCACTTTTTATTTTAATTGTCGCCAGCAATATTTTCTTTTTTTTTTACTTTTAGATGAGTCTTTTGTTCTTGGCAAAGATTATGAGCTGATGCTTGAAGTACGGCCCAGGAGTTTGTCAGGTGTACTTTTCCATGTTGGAAGAAAACGAAGCCATTACTTCAGTCTGTACGCAGAGAATGGAAAGGTGAGTGACTTGATCTCCTTTTAAGACTGTGAATAATTTAACAAAAACAAAGTTTACTGTTCAGAAAAACCTGAGCACATCTTCAAAATTTAAAGTACCAGTCCAGGTGATAAAGACTTTTTTTTGGCTCAATCATGATTTGGAGGAAGATCTGTTTGGATCAGACCTTTTAACCTGGAAATCTAACCTTCCTTGTCCAAATAAAGTGGCACTGTTGTATCACCTGAACACACATTTCTACTGACTTGTATGATATGCCATGGATTTTACATGCCTAAATGACCTGTAACAAAATATTCTAATAGTCTGTAATGAACATCAAAATTACATGCACATCATGAAGTGTTCATGGTTCACCACAAGCACATGTACACACATTTATATTGGATTGTGCAAAGTTTTCATGCTTTCTTGGGTACTTGCAAATACACACTGAGATTCTGATAGAGTGCAGTACATTTTGTGTAGAATTCTTCTTCTTCTTCTTCTTCTTAGGCAGTCCCTCGGAACCGAGGATGACTTGTGTAGAATAGCTAGCGACGAGCGACCACTACCGAATGTATATAGGGCCTTTTATGAAACTGAACATCTCAAAGCGCTTTACAAGTGAAGCAGTTTACATCAAGCAAGAAGTAGGAGAAATTAGGGGAGGTGACTAAAAGAATGGTTGAAGAGATAAATTTTACAGGATGTTTTTGAAGGAAGTGAAAGACGTAGCATTGTCATGAGCAACGTCATCCTGGCCAAAGGACTTGAGTTGAGCAGAGACGGTAGCTATGGGGCCTTCGCCTGAACCTCACCTGCCCACAGTACATACTATGTGTAGACCTCGCAGATACTGTGGACCTCCCTGTTTGTCTGTTGATCCAAGACTTAACTCCAGCTCTGGAGGGTTAGGGTGCTCAACAGTGTCAACTATAGACCACAGTGTTTGAAATATATGCAAATGACATTAGGAAGCAAAATATTCTAAAATAACAAGTTACTGTAATTTAAAAAAGTTCAAAACAAAGTCTGGTTAAATGGATAGTCCGAAGTTACCCTTCCATTTATGATCACGTGATGTACTTAAAAGAAGCCATTTCCAGGTCAATTTGCTGCCTGTGTAGGTAATGGGCTGGATTTTCATGTACTGGTTACTGATCCTCTTCTACTTTTCCTCTCTCAGGTTATAGTGCAGTTAAATAATGGAGCTGGGGAGTTCTCTGCATCAGTCAATCCACAACAGTCTCTCTGTGACGGACAGTGGCATCGCGTTGCAGGTAAGAGTGAAGTGCGCATGTATGCACAAGCCTAATGCCTGTCATCAGGTGGGTCCATCCTTTTCAGGTGGAACTGGAGTCCACTGCGGAGATCGTTCCATTCTATGGGCTGGAGGCCCATTACCCCTTTACATTGGCGAGCAGTTTCCTGGAGATCCCGTAGTGGCGGGGAAATGGGATGGTTATGTTTCAAAGGAGGCTCAGCTATGCAAATGAGGCAGAAGGAAGCATAACCAGCCCACCTGCCTCATTTAAATCTCCCAAACTCTGGCAGATGCCCATTTGGAGGAGCTTTGGTAAGAAATGAGCCATAAGACCTGTGCTCAACCACGAGACTGGAGTCAGGAAAAGGGCAACGACCTGTTCTTTGGAACTGGATGCCTTCTGGCTGCTATTTTGGGGTTGGATTCAAACCTGGATCACAGAGGTGTAATAAATGTTTGCCAACCCAGTATGCCACCTGACCCCCACGCTGCAGATATATTTGAATGCACCTACATATTCATTAGTGTAAATTGCCATAGAGATGCATTTGTAACAATCTGATTTATTTGTTTCCCCTCATTATAGTTATCAAAAGGAAGAATGTGATACAGCTTGATGTGGACACGGAGAGTAACTACACAGTGGGACCTTCACACACGCCTCGTACCAATTCCAAAGAGATTCTTTATGTGGGAGGTGTACCAGGTGAGTTACATTAGCTGCATTAGATTTTATTTTATTTACAGTTGCATATCTTAATAGTTGAGTATATTTTTAACCTTCTGAGTATGTTGTGTAGAGTTCCCTGGAGTTAGTGTGTCATCTTAGTTTATGATAATCGTTTCTAAGGAGTCTGCTTGCTTTTATTTGAAGTCTCTCATTCCCTGATCACTATCCAAAGACTTCTGCTGGAAAGTGTTGGTGAAGACCAATTGTGATGCATATCATGGTTAAATAGTCTCAACGTTCACCATCTAGGCTTACCTATGAAGAATATCCACGTTAATGAGGTATACAAGGTTGATGGGTACCCAAGAAACCTCAGGTTCCTTCAAGAGGAGAAAAATAATTGACTGGAGGGGAAAATAAAAATTAGAATTTTACATTAAGGAATTGGAGCAAATGGAGGGGAAGATTAAATGCCGATTGTTAAGTGATAAAATAATTTTAGAATTTGTTTTCTGCAAAGGGATAGAGACAGGTTAAGTGAGTGGGCAAGCACATAGCAGATGGAATATAATGTGGAGAAATGTGAAGTTATCCACTTTGGCAGGAAAAATAGAAAAGCAGAATATTTTTTAAATGGTGAGAGATTGAGAAATGTTGGTATTCAGAGGACCTGGGTGTCCTTGTACATGAATGACAAAGTTAACATGCAGGTACAGCAAGCAATTAGGAAAGCAAATGGTATGTTAGCCTTTATTACAAAAGGATTGGAGTGCAAGAGGAAAAAAAAGTCTTACTGCAATTATATAGGACCTTGGTGAGACCACATTTGGAGTACTGTATAGTTTTGGTTTCCTTACTCAAGGAAAGATATACCTGCCTTAGAGGGAATGCAACAAAGGTTCACTACACCGATTCCTGGGATGGGAAAGGGGGCAATTGTCCTATGAGGAGAGATTGAGTAGACTAGGCCTAGAGTTTAGAAGAATGAGAGGTGATACGGTGGTGGGGGAAACGGGGCAGAGGGGACGTGAGGGAAGTCAGAGAAGTGACCAAGAACTGAAATTTGTGGAGTGAACAATCTAGGTTAGCCTGCTCCAGGCCAAATTATCACTTTGCAATTTGATTGATATACAATATTTTAATTATTCCTGCTGTAAATACATCCAAAATCAATTAAATTACATTATTTCCAAACAGCCTCAGTACTTGGTGACAGCTGGTTTCTTTGCAAGTAGTAATTGGACATAATTCAGGTCAATACTTAGTGAAAATTGCCATCAAAATAAACAATCTATTAAAAAGTAACCCATTTATGGAAAACACTTTCTCTTTGCATTTGTATAGTTTTGATCTTGTCATTTTGCATAGATATCTAAACGTTTCCTTTTTTTGTCTTTCAGAGACAGTGCAAATTCCAATGTTGTCTTCTATACGTTACTCATTTGTTGGCTGTGTAAAGAATTTCCTAATTAATCAAAGTTCTGTACAGTTAAATCGACTGGGATCCATACACGGTGGTGTCAGTACCAGCGGTTGCCCACTGTTGTAAATAGAATGGAAAGAAATAAAAATCAAGAACACTTTACCAGAGCTGTTTTAAGATTTCCAATCCACTTATGCACTTAAATATTTGTACTGTATCAGAATCTTGCTGTGGATTTTTATAAATTTAAGCTATTTTAATGGCCTTTTTATTTGGTATTTTGGGAGGGAAATGGGTAAAATTTATCCTGTGACACTGGTTTTACATTATCTTGTTTTAATTAAGATCCCTGTTTTACATTTGTAGCACTGACTGTGCAGAACACTGGTACATAATTTTGAGTCAAAATAAAACTTATCTATATTAATTCCTATAATGTGTGGTTTATCCAGTCTGAATTATTCATACTATATATGACTTAAGGGAACAAAATGTGAAGCCACTTCAAAATTAAAATCTTCATTAGTAGGACTTTTTAAACTGAGGCTTGAAGGACTTTGTGCTGTAGCTTTATAAAATTTAGAAATTAAAGTTTGATAAAAAGGGTGGTGCCTTGTTGAATTGCCACAATCCCAAAAGATAGATATTTGTACATTTACTGGTGCCTTCACTCACTTTCTGGCTACCTAGTCAGTAGGTATCCATACTGGCTCAGCTGGTTGTATACACACATGGAAGGTACTCTAGAATGTGTTAAGTTAGCTGATCTCACCCAGGCTACTGATAGAAGCACAAGAATTAACCTCAGTATCCCTGGCTTAGGGCACTGGGGGAGGGGCAGAAGGAAAGAGAATGACTCAGAGCTCCTACCATGCATGCTCATTGTCCATTGATCCGACAAACTGTACTCAGGGTAGAGCAGGATCTATGGACTGCAACGACCCTTGAATTTGAATACCCTGCTGACATTCAAATCTGTTCCATATGGAAGGACACAGATAGTTCTGAACAGTGCAGTGTTAATTTATTCCATTTTTAAAAAAGTGTCACCACTATAATTTCCACAGACTCCATCCATGCTTTAACCCAGTTGAGATGTGCTGAAGTAATTTCAAAAAGGTCAGATGAATAAACTCATTTTGGGAAGCACTCATAAGCCTATATTTAGAATACCTAAATCAAGCTGAAGTTCCAATGCTTTAAGGACATCCTAAAGTGCTTTACAGCCAATTGAGTACTTTTGAAGTCTAGTCACTGTTATAAAGTAGTATTGAATGAAAGCTTACAGAATACATGACAAAACAAATGTAAGCTAGTTTTATAGCACACCAGTGTAATGGTGAATTGATACTAAACATTGGTCAGGCAACACAGGAGTACTGCATGCAGTTTTGAGTGTCCCTTTAGAAAAAGGGCAATAAAGCCAGAGATATACAAAATCATGAGGGGTCCAGATAGGAGAGAAACTGTTCCCATTGGCGGAAGGGTCAAGAAGAACCAGAGGACACAGATTTAAGGTGATTGGCAGAAGAACCAAAGGTGACATGAGGGAAAACTTCATCTCGCAGCGAGTGGTTAGGATCTGGAATTCACTGCCTGAAAGGGTGGTGGAGGCAGATTCAATTGTGGCTTTCAAAAGGGAATTGGATAAGTACCTGAAGGAAAAAAATTTGCAGGGCTACGGGGAAAGTGCGGGGGAGTGGGACTAGCTGAAGTGCTCTTGCAGAACCGGCACGGGCCAAATGGCCTCCTTCTGTGCTGTAACCATTCTATGATTCTATAGTACAGCATCGTTGCAACAGGGAGATGAGAAACTTTAGTTAAGGGAAAAGTGCAAGAAACTAGGGCTAGTTGCACTGGAGCAGAGAATGAATAGAGGCTTTTAAAAGTAGGATGAATAGGAAAACACTTTTTCCTCTGGTTGGGGAGTCAGTGACGAGGCGCCATCAATTTAAAATAGTCAGTGAGTGAGGACAGGGGTTAAGGGGCATTTCTTTACGCAGAACGCTGTTGGAACATGGAATGCTTTGCCAGAGGGAGCGGTTGAGAAGATACAGGACTAGAGAGAGAAAGCAGGTCAGCAGTATTAAGTTCTGAACTGTTCTAAAAGAGCCAACACAGACACACTGGGCCACATGGCTACCTTCTGTGTTGTATGGTTGTATGAATGCCCCACAAAGAAAAGTTTGAAAACCACTGAATTGTTGCTCTGTTCAGATCATGGATTACTCACTAGTTCAAAGCTTTAAAATTGGAAATAACTGACAAGCACAAAGAGTTCTTGCTCTAAAAGAACCTTTAATATTGCTGAGTTTTCAGGGTTAATAGAAGGCAAACACACACAATTTCACTAGTCTTTAAACTGAGTGCACTATCTGTTACTTCAACATCTTTGTAAATGGTTTAAAGAAAAATGTAGTTGAATAGTTTTCAGTCCAAACTCATATCCTCCTCTTCATCCTTTTTGTCCTTTGAGTCACTGTCTCCCTCCTTTTCATCAAATTTTGTCTTTGAGGATGTAGAACTGTGTTGCATGGCTTTGGCAAATCCTTCCACATCTGGAGAGAGGGGCGGGGGAAGGGGAAGAATACACAGGCCTCATTTCCTCTGAATCCAAAGTAGGGAGACATACTAGCACAGAACCTCAAGTCCTCATATTGGTCTCAATTCTTGTTAGCTTATAGTTGCTTTATTAGTTTTGAATGTTCTAATAAAATGAAGCCGAGAAAAACAAACTAACTCCCCAAGATCAAAAAAGCCACTTTTGACTGGACCAGAACAAATCGAGATTTCAAAGATTTGAGTTTTATCCAAGTTGAATCAGGATTCAAAAGTTTTGATCTTACCCAAGCTTCACTATATATTGGCAAGAAAAGCCAGCACAAAAGCCAGCCAGATATATTTCTTAAAGCTAAAGGTATCAAGGGATATGGGGAGAAGGCAGGTACAGGGTACTGAGTTTGGATGATCAGCCATGATCTCATCGAATGGCGGAGCAGGCTCGAGGGGCCGAATGGCCTACTCCTATCTTCTAAAATCTGCTTCCCTTCATTTTAAAATTTGGGCTAAATTCAATGTCTATTGTCTTGAGCCAAAAAAAACAATGTATTGATAGCCAAGATACTAAAGCCACTAGAATCATCACTGCAAAATAGCATCTTTTAAATTAATGCAGCAGGATATAGTTTATATTATGATTACCACATATTTAAATGTTCCCTTGCTCTGCAACTCACCCAACCTGCAATTTTTGAAAATGGCTATCACAACAAAATACCTTACAGACCAGGTTCTAAACATAAGTGGTCCCAAACAAGGTGTTTCTGACTGAGGTCGGATAAAAGCCACTGATGCAATGTCCCATTGATAATATTTTTTTAAAAATAGGCTTTACTACATAAAAGGTACACATTTTTCTTAATTTCTAGGTATTCAAATTACAGCAATATTAAAACAAGCAAAGCACACAGCTCTTTCATCTCAAGCTGCTTTCATCTTCAGCCATGTGCAGCGATATCAAAATAAACCTAGATGTTCTTTTTACTGGGTTTTCCTGGAGCCAATAAACACACATGATGCCATCGCACTATTCTCCTTGGCGATGCTATGATGTGCTCTCCCAAGACTCGGGCTGCAATATAAGTGACTGTGGACCGAGCGTAAATATGAAAAGGCACTTACCCCCCTTTCCAGCTGCTTCCACAGCCTCTGCTGGCAAACCAAACTGGCTCATTAATGGGCCCAACTGTCCTGAAGCCAGTGCTGCACTGAACATGCTCATGGCCTACAGAAATAAATTTACCAAAAAAAGTGCACAGTTTTATGGTCAATTTTAATATCTGCACAGAAAAATATGAATAATTATTTTAAACTAAAGCACCCACAGGCTGACGTGAAGTTAATTCCCGTATAGGCAGATATTAACCGTGTACTTCCTGCACTGGAAAAGATATTAAAATATTCCAGATACAAAATATATTTTGGTTTAATTAATTTAATTGCCTAGTTCGTGGATTTCTACTTCATTAAACACAAAAATTCCAGTTCTATGATGTTAGCTCTTTTAAGTCAGCTTTGTTGTTCTCCTATGGCCCTCATGAGCACATTGAAAATTATTTCTTTATGTCTTTAACAAAATAACAAAAACCCAACATAGGCGTTATAGATCACATCTCTAGTAAAACATATACTGCTCAATTAGATAGCCATGGCAGTTTCTTGGAGCCAACAGCGTATTATACCCTAGGTACACCCAACCTGTTAATATATGTGGCTGCTTCAATGTCACCTTAGTCATGCCGGCATATTGGGTGTATATACTTGGGCGATCCAATCTCTTAGGTTGCAGGGAAACCCACAGTCCTCCATTGTGGGTACCAGTGAAACCTGACATATTACAACAACCTACCCCAGCTTTTAAAATCTGACTAGGGCCTGTAGGTAATGTTCCCTGTAAGCCGCGCGGCGCTCCAGAGAACCTACGCAGCTGGCTTGCCAACACAAAAACCACGTATGTGCAGTATTTTCAATGGCCCACATGGCCAAACAAAATTAATGGGGACATTGCTTGTAAGTATATATAAATTTAGATCTCCAGTGTGTCATGAACTATTGGGCATTAAATCAATTCCAGGAATTGAAATGGACCCAATATAGTATTCCACCCTCAAACCATAACGTTGCCTGTGAAGGCAACATGCTCACAGCCACTTTACACTTGGCAGATCTATGCTGGGAATTCTTTTGCTACATTTACACCACAAGCATAGTGTGAAAAAAAGAATCCTAGCATAGAGTAGGCATTTTAAAGATGAGGATACATGTCTAGCTGAACTACTATATGTTTAGAATTATTGCACACTTTGGATTAAAGGGCATTGAAAAGTGTGTTCAAATTTATTACACCATTCTGGACAATTTACCTCAAAAAAAGTTCAAATTTGAATAGGTTTGAAGATGTCAAAGAAAATACACACCTGTTGAAACTGAGGAGATGTTAATGTATTCTGAATTTCTTCTGCCGGCTGTGGCAGTGACTCTCCTGTTGGAAGGTATGGTAGTAATCGCTCTTGAACCTCTGCATTTGCCAGAATAGGAGCCATGATCTCCGGTGTCAACACACTGGCTAGGTCCACCGCTAAAAAAAATTAATTCAAATGTATAACTATATCTGCATACATAGTTTAAAAATCTCAGTTTATCATACTCCCCCATCCTTAGAGCCAAGTATGCCCGCTGTAGTGGGGTGCTGTACAAATATTTGGATAGAAGGGTGAAAGTGCCATACAAGGGCTTAGAAAAATGGTTGAAGTGTAAATGCACAGTCCTCCCACTATGAACATAAATAACCCGACACCTGCAGAGCTGACAGCAGCAGAGAACCATTTTCACATCACAATCCCACGAGCTATACCGTAAAAGGGGCCGAACACGCGCCACTGTCAGATACAGTTATCTTTCCCCAGCTCTTCTGCTTTGAAAGTTTTAGCACCCACGCACTAGATGGTATGACCTTATGCAACCCACCCTCCGGTAATACCAACTCCCACAAAGACAGAGCCACACAGGAGAAAGAAAAAAAACTGGGAAATTCCTCCCCTCCAGACATCAAGCTACTAGCTCCAGATGATCAGAGTTGCCCAGGACATAAGCATATCCATATTTATTACATATGCAAAGAGAAACCCCTTGGAGCATATTTGCTTCATAGTGAAGTAAGCTTCTTGGGAGGCAGAGTAGGGGTTATCATCTCTCTTGCCACCCCCACTTTCAAAATTGTTGTGCATTTAATCAAATCTGTTTTAAGGTAGTGTGTATAAGAACAATGACAGTTACAAAAAGACCCTCTGTTAAAAGGCTGTTAAAGCATATGGGATCCTTGGCTTTATTAATAGAGGCACAGAGTACAAAGTAAGGAAGTTATGCTAAACCTTTATAAAATACTGGTTAGGCCTCAACTGGATTTAGGAAGGATGTCAAGGCCTTGGAGGGGTGCAGAAGAGATTTACTAAAATGGTATGAGGGACTTCAGTTATGTGGAATGACTGGAGTTGTTCTTAGAGCAGAGAAGGTTAAGGAGATTTGAGGTAGGTGTTCCAAATCATGAACAGTTCTGAGAGTGTAAATAAGGTGAAACTGCTTCCAGTGGCAGAAGGGTCAGTAAGCAGAAGGGACAGATTTAAGGTGATTGGCAAAAGAACCAGAGGTGACAGGAGTTGTTGTGATCTGGAATGCACTGCCTGAAAGGGTGGTAGAAGCAGATTCAATAGCAACACTCAAAAGGGAATTGGATAAACACTTGAAGGGAAAAAATTTGCAGGGCTATGGGGAAAGTGCAGGTGAGATGGACCAATTAGATAGCTCTAACAATGATCCAGCACAGCCACGATGGGCCGAATGGCCTCCTTCTATCGTTATCATTCTATAATTCTCTGGTCCATTCAGTTTGTCCCACAAATGATAGTTCAGAATGGCCTGCAAAATTTACTTATTGTTACCATTTTAAATGACTAATTGAAGGCATACACACTGGAAGCCAATTACAAATACATGACTGAAATCCTACTTTGACATCCAAGGCTAGTTCTTCACATTTTCAAGTGTCTCCAGAACTAGGATCCTTACCCTGTTGTCCTGTCCCTTCTGCTGCAGCAGGAACAGTCATGCTGGCCAAGATACTCTGCAAGTCACGCAGCTGAATGGCCTGAGTTGGGCTTGTTACAGACCCAGATGCTGTAACAGATGCTGACCCAGATGCAGATGTAGATGTAGAACCAACTGTAGAGGCTGTGCTTGATGCTGCTGGTGTCGTTAGAGCTGCTGCTGCCGCTGCCGCCGCGGGCACTGCTGTTGATGCTACAGTGGGGGCTGGTACTGGTGTCGTCGCTGCAGCAACAGAAGGCACTGAAGTCATACGAACCGCCGAGGTGGTGGAGGACGGTGTAATGGCTGCAGACTGGCTTCGTGAGCTAAACACAAAAAAAAAGCACCATTTAATAACTTAATTCACCAAACGGAAGAATAGCACCCTGGAGGGAGGGGAGAAGAAAAAGAAAGGGATACAGACAATGATCTGGTCTAGTTTTAACCATCTTTTCACTGCACCACCATCTAAATGACTGGTTACATCACAACACACAAATATAAGCTTTACTTTCAAAACTAGAAAGATTCTTCATTGTCAGCTTTTTATGGTGAAAACTGTGGCAATACAGTTCAGCATTTTGGCAAAAACTTACTATTACTGTTAACAGAATACTATGAATGAACACAAGCTCAGTAACGGAAACTTAGTGCAGACAAATTGAGCCATGCAATCAAAGATACTGATGATTATTATACAAGTAAATTATCTGTATTCTCAGCACTACATTCATATTCCAGTGGATGATTTCTTACCCTGAAGAACTACTGCCGGTCGAAGGCCCTCCACTGCCAAGTAAGCCAGCAAGACCCGCTGGCCCTGCCAGAGCACCCAGGCTACCTGAAAAAAAAAATTACATCAAGGGGTTGTAGCACTACAGCTACTAGCATTTCCATTCATTAAATGGGGCATTGTGCGCGCTACAATACAAAACAAAACTAGCAAGTTGCAAATTTTATGAAATTCCTATTAAAGGTAAGTTTCCTTGGCATGCACAATTTTCAGGGAATAGGAGAAACTTTACTTACCGATTAAAATGAAAAATTAGATTCAGTATCACTGAAAGTGTTAAAGATCAATGCTCTGCAATTTATCAAACTTAAAAAATGGAGTTTAACTTGGGAGAGGGGATGGAAAGTCTATCCAATAAAGCAAAAACAAGACAATATGTCACTGAAAAGTATAGTCTACGCTGCAAAAAATTTAGATACTGGAGTACTCAAAATTAGGAAGATAGTATAAAAGAACAGCACCTCTCCTTTACATTACATATATGGAAGATGGGCTCTAAATGTTTGCACATGCAATATTTAACATTTTCTTGTTGCTGAAAATACTGGCATCACCAATTGGCTTCACATAGTAAAACTATTTCTTCCTTTTCCACTTACTCTGCAGTTATGCAGAGATTCCTTTATAAATACTGATCCTCAAGGCAGAATTACCTGGAGACAAAGTAGTCCAATTACTTAACCAATTGGACACTTTACTATAGATGGGGCAGTGGGGGAAAAAAGTCACTCGTCCCATGTTACCAATAAAGCCTGGTGACCAGGTACCATTCTTAAGATGTTTTCCCCTTTAAGTCCCCATGGCCCTTTTCTTGTATGTTGCATGTGGGTGTGCAGAAGGGTCCAGGCTGACTTGCACTCCTATGTCCCCTTCCTGTGAGAAAAGTGCCAATGCCTCCCTCTCAGCCGCTTTCGCCAGTTATGTGTGGAATTCTACCAGTCCCAGCGAAAAAAAATTATCCAGCAAGGATAGAAGGAAAGGTTTTGTACAGTTTTTTTTACAAATCAATTTATAAAATGTAGTTAATATTTACCAAGTCCACCTAAACCGGTTGCTCCCATCAGCTGCATCAGCTGGTTATGACTCATGTTACCCAAAAGACTTTGCAATCCACTTTCTCCTGGAATAGAGAGATGAATGACAATCAGAGGAGTCTGTGTAGGGCTCCTCTTATTTACTATACATTAAATGATCTAGACTTAGGTAAAATATCAAAATTTGCCTGATGACACCAAATTGTTATGAAGACTGCAAAAGATTGCAGAAGACAGATAGGCTGGAAGGGTGGGCGGATAGATGGCAAATGCAGTTCAAATGGGGATAAATGTGAAGTAATACATTTGGGAACAACAAGGAAAGAGAATTAACATTTTTAATGGAGCACAGAAGCAGTGGAGTCTTCATGTACCGATAAACAGTTCATTAAAAAAGGTGGCAGTGCAAGTAGACATGGCCATCAAAAGAGCAAACTGAATACTTGGTTTTGGATTTGGAGGCACAAAGAGGTAATGTTGAACTTGTACAAGGCCTTAGTTCGGCATCAGCTGGAGTATCGTGTACAATTTTCAGAAATACATTAAAAAATATAAAATAGAAAAGTTGCAGTTTAAATTCACAAGGAATTTGCCAAGCATGAAATATTATTTTGAAGAGAGACTCAAGAAGTTAGGGCTTTCTTCAATAGAGCTGAAAATGTTATAGGTGACCTGAGAGGTCTTCAAAATTATGAAGGTTTATAAAGTAAATAGTGATAGACCGTTTCCACTCGTCTGTGAGATGGTAACAAGAGGGCAAATTTAAAATAACCATAAAAAATTCAAGTGGAGCCTAGAAGAAAAAATTAACACAAAGGGTGTTTGGAATGTGGAATGCTCTGTCACTAACCATTGTTGAAGAATGAGCAGGAGAATGGGATTAGACTAGGTGGCTCATGTGGAGACAATGGGATGAAAGAATGTTACAGCACACAAACAGGTTAATGATGAGAAAATAAATTACTTGTTTCTGTGCAGGCACAAGCAAACATGTAGTTTTCTACACATTCTAAATGTTACTCATGGTTTTCCCCAAGGATTCATGAATTTTTCTTTGACAGTCCCAAACTTGGCAGCACCCCTCTCCCCAAAGAAAAAAAGAAAACCCACTTTTGTCAAGATTATGAAAGCTACATAAACTCAATTTAAAACTGACATGAGCAGCACAACACTGCTCTTAATTGATAAAAGCCATTTTCTTTTTTAAAGAAAAAATCCAAATGGATGCAAGTACACTAAGAACTGGTCATTACTTCCTGACTTTACTTAATATGCTTTTCACATGCAATCAGAATTCACGTTTTAAGCAAAAATATCAATATATAATTAATGGCAAGAAAATATAAACATTAGTATACAAAATATCACATCTTGAAAAATATAAGAAAAACAAACATTTTGAGCTCCTTAATGACTCAGATTATCAAGCAAGTAACTGAGCCTAATAAGCCAAGAAGGTCCTACACATAATCCATAGTTCTGTGGTGAGTTAGCTGATATCAGCTAGTATTGGAATAGATTTTAAAATTTAAAGGAGGGAAAATTTGGCCAGGTTCCCCAATCCTGATCGCTGTCTGCAACCCCTGCTAGAAGTGTGCTGACCAAAGACACAATTGGATCAGCAGCAAGCCTCGCCCATCCGAACAGTCAAATAGCTTGCTAATGCTTGCTGCCACGGCACACACTTAAATAATTGCTACTTCGGCGATGTACTGAAGGAAACTTGCAGATCAAATCCCAGGAAGGAGTCAAGACCTTCAAGCGAGATGGCAAAGGGAAGAAAATTGGAGAGAGAGAAAAAAAATTTCTTCCACTTTATTACAGGTTGCGACAAACTAGAATAAAGAATACTCTGTTAGAAGTTATCTTCATACATTAACGTAATGTTACAATGATTACACTAGGTTCAAAATCCGAATGAACTAATAGGATACCTCCAAGTGCGGCTAGCTCATGACCCCCACTGCTGCCACCACCACCCAAAGCACCAGGCATTGGTGGGTTGTTCAGATATTCATTCACTTTACGACAGAACTCTTCATCTTTGTCAGATTTGGGCTCCTGAAGAATTAAACACAACAGTTAAAGCTCACAAACTAGTTTAAAATCATCTCCCACTTCTCTTGGGAGATCTGCAAGAGGAAAAAGGTAAGGATTTACAAAAATATTAATTTCAAATTAACATTGGCCATCAAAAAAATGTGCCAGTGTATAGGGAAGCACTGGTTCAGAAGCTTTTCAAGCTCATGGTGTTAAACTCATCAGCTGATGAGTTTTTTACTCCCAAAGCTGCAACACTGACATTAGAAAATTAAATGATTTGACAATTTTAATGATGCACACCAGATAACATGTCCAACTAGAACCAACACCTCATTTCAGATATTTTAATTTTTTGTTCTATTATTCAAGGGGGGATTTGAACAATTACCACTTTGGTGCCCAGTGTCAGCGTTGACCTTCCTTACAAAGGAGTAGCAGGGGTGTCCAACCTTCAGTTCACAGGCCACATACAGTCTAAGCCATGACAATCTAACCCTGGAACACCAGGCTACTCAGTCCTAGCTGCTCCTTTTATTCATTGGTTTGTTCTGTTTGAATTTTGAGTGGAGGCTTAGAAAGGGCTGTTTTTAAGCATTATTACCTTGCTGGTGGATAAATCCCAAATGAGATCAGCAGTGGCAGAAATGTGCATATTAATTGTAATTAAAAAAATAGAAAATGCTGCTGCACAGATGCTGCCTGACCTGCTGAGTATTTCCAGCATTTTGTTTTTATTTCAGATTTCCAGCATCCACACCATTTTGCTTTTGCATATTACTGTAATTGTATTTGAATTTAAACTTCAAAAGTGCCCTGAAGTTCCTTGGTGCATATGTGGCCCATGAAGACAAAAAAAAATTGGACACCTCAAGGTAAAGCAGTGCCCCAACAGTGTTCCTTAACCCCACCTCACCAGAACACTATTTACTCCACTAGCAGATAGATTTGCATGTTCCTTATAGCAGTGGCATTTCTGAATACGACTGACAACTTATGGATAGCTTGTACTGTGGACATGCATATGCTAGGAACCAGGCTGAAACTGAGGACCCTAGTGGGTTTTTGTTTCTTAACGGAACACTATCTGTAGACACTCTTTTTACTTTGTTTACCAATTTGGGTAAAAAAAAATACAAAGCAATTTTACACTAACTGGTTGATCTTCCACAGAGCTGTGGTTATGATGTTTAGGTACCAAGATAGAATTTGTTTCATTGAGCCTCTTCCTCGAAGGCCACTGAAATTTGGAATCAGTCTAAACTGATTTAAACAAGCTAACAGTCTGAACAATCATGCCGTGTAGTCAATTACAGGATGATTACTTAGGGACGTTTATGTACATTGGCTTGAAAATCCACGTCTCGGTATTTGGGAAAAGCCAAGTGGTTGAGGGGAGAAAAATAAACAGGAAAAAACTGGCGTTCTTTGTCCATTAACAGTTTTGGTTGCATAATTGCATTCATAATAGTTACAAGAACCACGAGTACAGTGAAGTAAAATTTATTTTAACAATTGCATCTTTTAATTTTTTACCTGCATCCAAAAGAAAAGGCGTTTGGATCCTGCCTTGAATTTCAGCACATACACTCGTCCAGTAGTACATTGGGCCACTCGCTTAAACTCACAGTCATCAGGAAAAATGATCAGGTCCTGTAGAAACAGTACACCGACTCCATTATCATGTAAAAAATTTCACACAATTTCTTTATTTTTACCCCACAGATCATTTTTCTGTACTTTTTTTTTAAAATTTTCACAAGACAGCATCATGCCAGTCCATTTAGAACCACTTTAAACTTAAAACAACCAGAGCATATCATACTTAAATCAAGTCTGCAGAATATCTTAATTTTATATATTTATAAACAACTTGCATTTATAGAACGCTTTTAATGTAGAAAAACATCCTGCATCACTTCAGAAGTGCAATCATACAAAATTGGACCCCAAGACAAGGGAGATATTAGATGGGGTGGCAAAAAAGTGGGTTTTAAGGAGGGCCTTAAAAGGAGCAGAGGGAGGTGACCAGAGAGATTTAGGGAGGGAATTCAGAGCCTGGGGCTTAGACAGCCCAAAGCACAGCACCACTGGTGGGGCAAAGGAAGGTAGGGATGCACAAATGACCAGAGTCAGAGAAACACATAGTTCTGGGAGGGGTGGGGGTAGTGCTGGAGTTAGGTTGGGATCACCACATACATTAGCAAAGATACAAGCTCTGTGCCACAATGCTTCAGACCCATCTACAGCAGTAAATGTATAAAGCTCAAGCCACAACTGTGACAGTAATGGGGCCCTACCAACAGACAGTGCACCAATCATTAGCTGGGTTGCCACCTACCCAGGTTTTGGAAGTCAAGTGTCTGAGTGGGCTGTATGTAAGCAAGACATGAAAGTCCAAAGTCCGTTTTTTCAACCAATTCCTGGATTATTATCTTATAGGAACAGGAGTCTGCCAGTCAGCCCCTTGTGCCTGTTGCACCATTCAATGAGATCATGGCTGATCCGTATCTTAACTCCATCCACCCGTCTTGGCTCCATATCCCGCAATGCCCTTGGCTAGCAAAAATCTATTGATCGCCGATGTAAAATTATTAATTGAGCTAGCTTCCACACTTCTACCACCCTTTGTGTGAAGACGTGTTTCCCAACTTCTCTCCTGAATGGCCTGGCTCTGATTTTAAGGTTGTGTTCCCTTGTCCAAGACTCCCGCACCAGCGGAAAGAGTTTCTCTCTACCCTATCAATTCCTTTCAAAATCCAAAAAACCTCAATTAAATCATCGGCTCACCTTCCACATTCCAGGAAATACAAGCCTAGTTTATGCAATCTCTTTTCATAATTTAACCCTTGGAGCCCTGCTAACACTCTGGTGAATCTGCACTGCACTCCTTCCAAGGCCAATATATCCTTTCGAAGGTGCGGTGCCCAAAACTGTACTCAGTACTCCAGATGTGGTCCAACTGGGGCTTCATATAGCTGTAGCAAAACTTCCTCCCCATTATATATTCTAGCCCCCTAGTTATGAGGCTAACATTTCATTAGCCTTTTTGAGTATTGTTTTGTACCTGTGTGTATATGAACCCCTAAATCTCTCTGGACCTCCACTGTTCCTAGCTTTACCATTTAAAAAAAATACCCGATCTGTTCTTTTTTGGTCCAAAATGGATGATCTTGCGCTTACCTGCTTTGAAGTCTATCTGCCAGTTTTGCCCACTTAATTTATCAATGTGTCTCTGTAATTTTATGCCCTCGTCTACACTACTTACTATGCCACCAACCTTTGTCATCAACAAACTTGGATATATGGCTCTCTATTGTGTTACCCAAGTCATTAATAAATATAGTGAATAGTTGAGGCCCCAGCACAGATCCTTGTGTGACACCACTAATGACTTCCTTCCAATTAGAGTACATATACATTATCCCTACTTTCTGCCTTCTACCGCCTAACCAATCTCCTAACCAGTAATTTGCCTTCAATTCCATGAGCTTTAATTTTAGCCAAGTCTCTTATGTGGAACCTGATCAAATGCCTTCTGAAGTCCATATAAATCGACATACACAGACATTCCACTCTCTACTACTTTAGTTACTTCCTCAAAAATTTCAATTAGGTTCGTTAGACATAACTTACCCCGTTACAAATCCATGTTGGCTCTCTCTAATCAGCTCAACTTGCTCCAAGAGCTCAATCATTCTGTCCTTATAGATTCCAATAAGAACATAAGAAATAGGAGCAGGAGTAGACCATTTGGCCCTTCGAGCCTGCTCCGCCATTCAATAAGATCATGGCTGATCATCTACCTCATCTCCACTTTCCTGCACTATGCCCACATCCCTTAATATTCAAAAATCTATCGATCCGTCTTGAATATACTCAACGACTGAGCCTCCACAGCCCTCAGGGGCAGAGAATTCCAAAAATTCACCACCCTCTGAGTGAAGAAATTTCTCCTCATCTCAGTCGTAAATGGCCGACCCCTTATTCTGAGACTGTGACCCCTGGTTCTAGTACACATGCTTTGTTCTCTATCTATATATGCTTTGGCGATTCTGTATCTAATTTACTTCACCTGAGGAAGGGGCAATCGATAGCTCCGAAAGCTTGTGATTTCAAATAAAACTGTTGGACTATAACCTGGTGTTGTGCGACCTCTCAATTTTGTCTAGACTCCCCAGCCAGGGGAAACATCCTCCCTGCATCTACCCTGACAAGCCCTGTAAGAATTTTGTATGTTTCAATGAGATCACCTCTCATTCTTCTAAACTCCACAACAGATGTTAGACCAACAGGTCTATAATGTCCTGGTTTCTCTCGCTCAGCTTTCTTAAATAATGGAGTTACATTTGCAATTATCACACTCTTAAAAAATGGACAATTCCTGAATCGAGAGAATTTTGGATGATTATGGCTAAAGCATCTGCAAATTCCTCACCTACTTCCTTTAAAACCCTGGGGTGGAAACCATCAGGTCCTGGGGGATTTTTCAGTCTTTCGTGTCATTATTTTTCTAATAGTTTCCTTGCTTATGTTAACTTTAGTTAGTTCCGGTCCTCGATTAATTATTAGCTTCCTTGGAATATCCGGTATATTATCCTCTTCCTCTACGGTTAGGTCTGACAAAAGTCATTATTCAACAAGTCTGCCATTTCTTTATTTCATTTGCAATATTGCCTGCATCCGTTTTTAAAGGGCCCACACTACCTTTTTTCTTCTAATATCATTGCTAATCTTGATATCCCTCGCAAGTTTCTTTCCTATTCCTTTCTGCAGCTCTTACTATCTTTTTTGTCTTTTTTTACTCTTTATATCTCACCCAGTCCCCTGGATCTACACTATTCTTTACCCTTTTGCATGCTCTTTCCTTTAGTTTTATGTTCTCTCTCTCACCTCTTATCAACCATGGCTGTTTTATTTGGCAAGTAGAGCTCTTGCTCCTGATGGGTCTATACACCTGTCCTGTATTAAGCTAAAAACTCTTTTTTGAACACCTCCCACTGTTCATCTGCAGTTTTACCCAATAACAGTTTTAACCAGTTCGCTGTCGTCAGTCTCATCCCGTTAAAAGTTAGCCGTACCAAAATCTAGAATCTTAATAACTTATGATCTGGAGACTACAATTAATAAATTTTGCTCAATTATCCACCCTCCTTTCCTGAAGGCACTGACTGATGTTGGGGTATAATTCCACAGGCACAGTGGATTCCACTACCCCACCCAAATGACCACTCATGTACAAGCCAAGACAGTGAGTGGTCTCAGGTAATTCAAATGTGAAGCTTTAATTTCTGCCCTCACCCAAAGTTCAAACAAGTGCACTTTGCAGCAGGAGGGAATCACTGGACGGTAATCAGAAGTGAGAATTTTCACTGACTTTTCCCTTCTTTAACCTAGAATGCTGAAACTAATTGTAGCAATTCACTGTTAACCCAACTAACAGCCAGTAGATACCAGGACCTTCTGGTCCTACATATCATGACACTGCACCACATGGTGTATTTACACTAACCCACTGGTGAGCTAAGGTTCTCAATGAATTTATCAGCAGCAGGACAAGTATCAAAACTAAAGCTCTGATCGAACACCCTGTACCACCACTAGGATTTTTTTGTACTTGGCAAAACTGGCAACATTCCCTTAATATCAAAATACAAGGACAGTGCCCTTAAAGACGGCTCCTAGCAGTCACAACCTCCACCCCAAACCACATCCTATTCCCCCATCCCCACCCACCCCACCACCTCCCTAGGCCCCCCCCACTCAAACCACATCTCCCAAACCACCCTCCACATCTCCCAAACCACCCTCCGTCCTCCCCAACCTAACCACCTCCCTACGCCCCCGCCGTCTCCCCTAACCCAAACCACCCTGTCCTCCACACGCCAAATCACCCCGTCTCCCCTACACCAAACCACACCCCCCGTCTCCCCTACCCCAACCACACCCCCCGTCTCCCCTACCCCAAACCACAAGCCCTCATCTCCCCACCCCAAACCACAACCCCCCCCGTCTCCCCTACCCCAAACCACACCCCCCCGTCTCCCCTACCCCAAACCACAATCCCCCCGTCTCCCCTACCCCAAACCACAATCCCCCCCGTCTCCCCTACCCCAAACCACAATCCCCCCCATCTCCCCTACCCCAAACCACACCCCCCGTCTCCCCTACCCCAAACCACACCCCCCGTCTCCCCACCCCAAACCACAACCCCTCATCTCCCCACCCCAAACCACACCCCCCGTCTCCCCTACCCCAAACCACCCCCCCGTCTCCCCACCCCAAACCACAACCCCTCGTCTCCCCTACCCCAAACCACCCCCCCCGTCTCCCCTACCCCAAACCACCCCCCCTCGTCTCCCCCACCCAAACCACCCCCCTCGTCTCCCCCACACCACCCCCTCGTCTCCCCTACCCCAAACCACACCCCCCTTCTCCCCTACCCCAAACCACACCCCCTTCTCCCCTACCCCAAACCACCCCCCGTCTCCCCTACCCCAAACCACACCCCCCGTCTCCCCTACCCCAAACCACACCGCCGTCTCCTCTACCCCAAACACACCCCCCTTCTCCCCTACCCCAAACCACACCCCCCATCTCCCCTACCCCAAACCACACCCCCCATCTCCCCTACCCCAAACCACACCCCCCATCTCCCCTACCCCAAACCACACCCCCCATCTCCCCTACCCCAAACCACACCCCCCATCTCCCCTACCCCAAACCCCACCCCCCATCTCCCTACCCCAAACCACACCCCCCATCTCCCTACCCCAAACCACACCACCCATCTCCCCTACCCCCAAACCACACCCCCCATCTCCCCACCCCAAACCACACCCCCATCCCCCCACCCCAAACCACACCCCCCATCTCCCCTACCCCAAACCACACCCCCCATCTCCCCTACCCCAAACCACACCCCCCATCTCCCCTACCCCAAACCACACCCCCATTCCCCCACCCCAAACCACACCCCCCATCTCCCCCACCCCAAACCACACCCCCCATCTCCCCTACCCCAAACCACACCCCCATCTCCCCACCCCAAACCACACCCCCATCCCCCCACCCCAAACCACACCCCCCATCTCCCCTACCCCAAACCACACCCCCCATCTCCCCTACCCCAAACCACACCCCCCCTCTCCCCTACCCCAAACCACACCCCCCTCTCCCCTACCCCAAACCACACCCCCCCTCTCCCCTACCCCAAACCACACCCCCCCTCTCCCCTACCCCAAACCACACCCCCCCCTCTCCCCTACCCCAAACCACACCCCCCCTCTCCCCTACCCCAAACCACACCCCCCCTCTCCCCTACCCCAAACCACACCCCCCGTCTCCCCTACCCCAAACCACACCCCCCGTCTCCCCTACCCCAAACCACACCCCCCGTCTCCCCTACCCCAAACCACACCCCCCCGTCTCCCCCTACCCCAAACCACACCCCCCGTCTCCCCTACCCCAAACCACACCCCCCGTCTCCCCTACCCCAAACCACCCCCCCGTCTCCCCTACCCCAAACCACACCCCCGTCTCCCTACCCCAAACCACACCCCCCCGTCTCCCCTACCCCAAACCACACCCCCCGTCTCCCCTACCCCAAACCACACCCCCCGTCTCCCCTACCCCAAACCACCCCCCCGTCTCCCCTACCCCAAACCACACCCCCGTCTCCCCTACCCCAAACCACCCCCCCGTCTCCCTACCCCAAACCACACCCCCCGTCTCCCCTACCCCAAACCACACCCCCCCGTCTCCCCTACCCCAAACCACACCCCCTGTCCTCCCCTACGCCAAACCACCCCCCCGTCTCCCCTACACCAAACCACCCCCCCCGTCTCCCCTACCCCAAACCACACCCCCCGTCTCCCCTACCCCAAACCACACCCCCCGTCTCCCCTACCCCAAACCACACCCCCCGTCTCCCCTACCCCAAACCACCCCCCCCGTCTCCCCTACCCCAAACCACCCCCCCCGTCTCCCCTACCCCAAACCACCCCCCCCGTCTCCCCTACCCCAAACCACCCCCCCCGTCTCCCCTACCCCAAACCACCCCCCCCGTCTCCCCTACCCCAAACCACCCCCCCCGTCTCCCCTACCCCAAACCACCCCCCCCGTCTCCCCTACCCCAAACCACCCCCCCCTTCTCCCCTACCCCAAACCACCCCCCCCGTCTCCCCCACCCCAAACCACCCCCCCCGTCTCCCCCACCCCAAACCACCCCCCCCGTCTCCCCCACCCCAAACCACAACCCCTCCTCTCCCCCACCCCAAACCACAACCCCTCGTCTCCCCCACCCCAAACCACAACCCCTCGTCTCCCCCACCCCAAACCACAACCCCTCGTCTCCCCCACCCCAAACCACAACCCCTCGTCTCCCCTACCCCAAACCACACCCCCCGTCTCCCCTACCCCAAACCACACCCCCCGTCTCCCTACCCCAAACCACACCCCCCCGTCTCCCCTACCCAAACACAACCCCGTCTCCCCTACCCCAAACCACAACCCCCTCGTCTCCCCCACCCAAACCACACCCTCGTCTCCCCACCCCAAACCACACCCCCTCGTCTCCCCCACCCCAAACCACCCCCCTCGTCTCCCCACCCCACACACCCCCCCGTCTCCCTACCCAACCACACCCCCCGTCTCCCCTACCCCAAACCACACCCCCCCGTCTCCCCTACCCCAAACCACACCCCCCCCGTCTCCCCTACCCCCAAACCCACACCCCCCGTCTCCCCCTACCCCAAACCACACCCCCCCGTCTCCCCTACTCCAAACCACACCCCTCGTCTCCTCACCCCAAACCACACCCCCGTCTCCCCTACCCCAAACCACACCCCCCTTCTCCCCTACCCCAAACCACACCCCCCGTCACCCCGACCCCAAACCACCCCCCCCCGTCTCCCTACCCCAACCACACCCCCGTCTCCCCTACTCCAAACCACACCCCCCGTCTCCCTACCCCAACCACACCCCCCCGTCTCCCTACCCCAACCACACCCCCGTCTCCCCTACTCCAAACCACACCCCTCGTCTCCTCACCCCAAACCACACCCCCGTCTCCCCTACCCCAAACCACACCCCCCTTCTCCCCTACCCCAAACCACAACCCCCGTCACCCGACCCCAAACCACCCCCCCCGTCTCCCTACCCCAACCACACCCCCGTCTCCCCTACTCCAAACCACACCCCCCGTCTCCCTACCCCAACCACACCCCCCCGTCTCCCTACCCCAACCACACCCCCGTCTCCCCTACTCCAAACCACACCCCCCCGTCTCCCTACCCCAACCACACCCCCGTCTCCCCTACTCCAAACCACAACCCCCCGTCTCCCCTACTCCAAACCACAACCCCCGTCTCCCCGCCCCAAACCACACCCCCCCGTCTCCCCACCCCAAACCACACCCCCCGTCTCCTCACCCCAAACCACCCTCCTACGTTCCCCGTCCCAAACCGCCCACCCCACATCCCCCTGCCCCCAAATCACCCCGGTCCCCCAGCCCTGACGGGCTGTTTAAAGGTCTCCTTACATCCTCCACGGTTCCGGCGGTGCGGTCCTTCCAGCAGAAGTGGATGAGCGAGTCGTCCGTCTGCTGGATGTACACCTGGCCCTTGCGCTTGTCCGGCGTCACCGTCGAGCCTTTGAGCGACATCTTGCCGGCGCGGAACTCCACCAGGTACTTGCTGGAGGAGCCGCGGCTCCCGGCCACCAGACTGGGGAACAGCGCACCTGAGGCTGACATGGCGAAGCGGTGTTTTTTTAAATAATAATTTAACGACAAACGTAAAAAAAAATCTGAATTAAAACTCCAGCATCCGCCGTCAAGCCCCGTCACCGTCCAACTGACGCCGCCGCCGCAACCTAACTGAGAACCATCTAAATCCCGCCCCCTCACACGCTCATTGGCTTCCTCCGCCCCCACGTGACGCTGCCTGGCCCATTCTGGCTTGTGAATGGTTTACGCGGCTGTCACTCAATAACGCCACAAGACTTCCTTTGTCAGGCTGGGTTGAGCTGCCTATGACCGGAAGTGCTGTGTCATTGGCCGCCTCAGCAATGCTGTGGGCCCGGACCGTGTGCTGCCCCTTATAGGCACCAGGGGACTACTGCAGCCCTTAACATGTAAATAAAGCCAGCTTTTATACCCAAACGTGTCTCACTGCCAAGTGCTTTCGACCTTGTGTTGACTCAACACGTGTGACGTCTAATTTGCACGTGGTTATGAGACCAGTGCTTTAGCTTCATTGCAACTCATCAACAGCAAAACATTGAATTCCAATCTTACAGCACAGAAACAGGCCATTCAGCAAAATCTGGTCTATGCCAGTGTTTATACTCCATCCCAGCCTCCTCCTATTCGAATGACCTTTTGCCACGCTGCCCGCCTCGTATCTCATTATTCCCTTTTTTCTCATGGACACATCAAGCCTTCCCTTAAATGTATCAATACTATATGTGTCAACCACTTCAACTGGCAGCGTCGCGTTCCATATTCTCGCCACTCTCCGTATAAAGTAATTCCTCCTAAATTCTTTACATGATGTTAATGGCCATTTTATACTTACGCCCTCTTGTTCTGGACTCCCCACAAGTGGGAACAGTTTCTTTACATTCACCCTATCACTCCCTTAGTACTGCACTCGAGAGTCAGCCTAGATTTTGTACTCCCAGAGACTGGAGCACAATATCTAGGCTGACACATAGAGTCATAGAGTTATACAGCACAGAAAGAGGCCCTTCGGCCCATCATGTCTGCGCCGGCCATCAAGCCCTGTCTATTCTAATCCCATTTTCCAGCACTTGGTCCGTAGCTTTGTATGCTATGGCGTTTCAAGTGCACATCTAAATGCTTCTTGAATGTTGTGAGGGTTCCTGCCTCTACCACCCTTTCAGGCAGTGAGTTCCAGATTCCAACCACCCTCTGGGTGAAAAAGTTTTTCCTCAAATCCCCTCTAAACCTCCTGCCCCTTACCTTGAAACTATGCCCCCTGGTTATTGACCCCTCTACTAAGGGGAAAAGTTCCTTTCTATCTACCCTATCTATGCCCCTCATAATTTTGTACACCTCAATCAGGTCCCCCCTCAGCCTTCTCTGCTCTAAGGAAAACAACCCCAGCCTGTCCAGTCTCTCTTCATAGCTGAAACGCTCCAGCCCAGGTAACATCCTGGTGAATCTCCTCTGCACCCTCTCCAATGCAATCACAATCTTCCTATAGTGTGGCGACCAGAACGGCACACAGTATTCCAGCTGTGGCCTAACTAGCGTTTTGTACAGCTCCATCATAACCTCCCTGCTCTTATATTTTATGCCTCGGCTAATGAAGGCAAGTATCCCATATGCCTTTTTAACCACCATATCTACCTGTCCTGTTGCCTTCAGGGATCTATGTACATGCACACCAAGGTCCCTCTGATCCTCTGTCCTTCCTAGGGTCCTACCATTCATTGTGTATTCCCTTGCCTTGTTAGTCCTCCCAAAATGCATCACCTCACACTTTTCAGGGTTAAATTCCATTTGCCACTGTTCTGCCCATCTGACCAACACGTCTATATCGTCCTGTAGCCTGAGGCTTCCCTCCTCGCTATTTACCACTCCACCAATTTTCGTGTCATCTGCGAACTTACTGATCATACCTCCTACATTCATATCTAAATCATTCATGTACACTACAAACAGTAAGGGACCCAGCACCAATCCCTGCGGTACACCACTGGACACAGGCTTCCAGTCACAAAAACAACCTTCGACCATCACCCTCTGCCTCCTGCCACTAAGCCAATTTTGGATCCAATGTGCCAAATTGCCCTGGATCCCATGGGCTCTTACCTTCTTGACCAGTCTCCCATGCGGGACTTTGTCAAAAGCCTTACCGAAGTCCATGTAGACTACATCAACTGCACTACCCTCATCCACACACCTAGTCACCCCCTCGAAAAATTCAATCAAATTGGTTAGACATGATCTCCCCCTGACAAAGCTATGCTGACTATCCTTGCCTCTCCAAGTGGAGACTAATTCTGTCCCTCAGAATTTTTTCCAATAATTTCCCTACCACTGATTTTAGGCTCACTGGCCTGTAATTCCCTGGTTTATCCCTACTACCCTTCTTGAATAATGGTACTACGTTAGCTGTCCTCCAGTCCTCTGGCACCTCCCCTGTGGCCAGAGAGGTTCTGAAAATTTGTGTCAGAGCCCCTGCAATCTCCTCCCTTGCCTCACACAGCAGCCTGGGATACATCTCGTCTGTGCCTGGGGATTTATCCACTTTTAAGCCCGCTAAAACCGCTCGTACCTCCTCCCTCTCAATGCTAATTTGTTCAAGTATATCACAATCCCCCTGCCTGATGTCAGTGCACAGCTGAGGAACTGCTGACCGTCAGAGGTGCCATCTTTCAGATAAGGCATTAAACTTCATCTGCCCTCTCTGGTGGTTGTAAAAGATCCCATGGCACTCTTTGGAAGAGGAGCAGGTGAGTTCTCTGCAGTGTCATGGCCAATATTTCTTCCTCAACCAGTACCACTAAAAACAAATTATCTGGTCATAGGCCCAGAAATTGATCTCGCTCTGTTCCCGCGGGGGTAAGGCTTCCCCGCGATCTCTCACTCCGCTTGTGCTTTTTCAGATCCAGCTCGCACGAACTTGATGTTCCAGACATCAGCTGGGCAGTGCTTGCGTATCCCACCGGCGTAGTGAATTCGTGCGAGCTGTGGGATCACGTGACTCAGTTAGAGCCAATGGCAGCACACCATCTTCCATTCATAAGTTTCACATACGTGCTGTGAAATCTATGAATCTTACACCCCCCCAAAATAACAGCTAAACCTCAATTAAATTTTTTAAAAAAACATCACATTAATAAAATAAGTATAGTTAAATAAATTAACCATTTTAAATAAAAAATTAAATTTTTGAAAAAATTTAAAATCTTTTAAAAAGTTATAAAAATAAACTTACCTGTCTTTAAAGTCTCTAAAAAAGATCTACCTGTTAAAAAAAATTCAAAAAAATACTTAATTCACTACTTACCTTGTTAAAAGTGGGTCTTACTCCTCCTTTTTCCATTTCTAAAATCTTCCGTCCTTACCTGCGCGTCCAAAGCACGAAGTGCACAGCGTGCGCGCAGCCTGTAGCGCGCACGCAATGCACCGAGGAACCGCCCCCTTTTCAAAAGACCAAGTGCCGGTTTTCAGCGCATGCGCAGGGCATGCAGAAAACCGGCAATTGGAGAGAGAATACGCGAGAGTACGCAGTGCGTACTCTCGCGTCGCGGGATGAATTTTTGGCCCATTATCACATTGCTGTTTGTGGAACTTGCTGTGTGCAAACTAGCAGTCACATTTCCTACATTGCAACAATGAAAACACTTCATAAAGTACTTAATTGGCTGTAAAGTGCTTTGGGACGTCATGAAGTCATGAAAAGCGCTATATAAATGCAAGTCTATCAGGGCTGCTCAGTCTTCTCTTTTCCAATCTTTCCTGATAGTTGCATCCTCTCAATTCCAGTAACACCCTTGTAATTGTTTTCCACACTTTCTGCAATGCTTCAATATAATTTTTGTAGCATGGAGACCAGAACGGCACACTGTACTCCAACTGTGTAGGTAAGGTTTAATATAAATGTAATATTACTTCCCTGCTTTTGTATTCTATTCCTCTAGAAATATACTCCAGTACTTTGTTTGCATTCTTTGTGGCCTTAGCCACTTGCATTTCTACTTTTAGTGATTTATGTATGTGACATGGTGTCATCCATTACTGTGTGTTTATAGCAAAACCTTCATGGACATCATGCCTTAAAAGTGGTCATAACACCTCAAAAGGTGTCCAAAGTACAAAAAAAATCATGATTAACTCAACAGGCAGTAGGAATTTTAGCCAGAGATACTAATTGGCTGAAATATCCCATTGATTAAATGCAATATAATCAAAAAACACTTTGATTCATTAGACAAAGCTACAGATTGGCAATGAACATTCACCACCCAACTAAATCAGTGTGAGATCATCCACTTTGAATCTGAAAAGGCAAATCAAATATTTTCTTAATGACTAGGAGCTGTGAGAGGAGCAAAGTGATTTAACTGTCCATGTACACAGATCACAAAGCTTGTGCACAGGTGCAAAAAGTAATTCTAAAAAGCTAATGGAAGTTGGCATTTATCTCAAGGGGGTTGGAATTCAAAAGTGGGGAAGCAATTCTTCAGTTGTACAGAGCCATGGTCAGACCCCATCTGGAGCACTGCGATCAGTTCTGGGCACCGCACCTCAGGAAGGATGTACTGGCATTGGAAGGGGTACAGTGTGGCGGATCGCCACCTAAACGGGCATTATCCACTTTTCCGTCCGTGGACAAAATATCGATGCACCTTCCCTTTAAGGCACCTTACCTTTAAGGCAGGAGTGGGCGGGGCCTCAGGATTTTTCCAGAGAATTCTGGGAGCAGTCGGGCAGCCATTTTGTGCCATGCAGTTGATTAAAAAGTCTCTTGCTTAACACACATGGATTCAGCCTTAATTCGTGTTTCGCGGCAGCCTCAACATTGGTGACCCCGACGCTCAGAACGTATTCCGAGCACTGCAATGGCGGACACTAACGCAGTTTCCGTGAAACTGCCGGAGTTTTGGGAAAACCAGCCCGAAGCCTGGTTTCTCCAAGCTGAATCACGCTTCCGGCTGCAACGCATCACCACAGATGGGACGAAGTACGACTATCTTGTCACATCACTCGGTAGCGCCACAGTTTCGAAGGTTTGGACAACGCTGCAGAACCCACCAGAGGAAGGCAAGTACGCACACCTCAAGACAGCGCTCCTTAAAAAATTTACGGCCTTGGCATATCAGCGAAACTGCCACCTCCTCGACCTTCCAGGCCTCGGTGATGCCTCACTGTCAGACCTCCTCTCCCACATGCTCTCCCTCACCGACGAGAGCCCACCCGGATCCCTCTTCCGCACGCTGTTCATCTGCCAGCTCCCTCTCAGCATCTGCCCAGCGATCGTGGCCTCCGGCCTCACGACCCTGGAAGCCCTGGCCGATGAGGCCGACAAGCTGCTGTCCGCTCACTCCAGCCGCGACGTCACTCCGGACCTGGCAGCCAATGCCTGGGCGCGCCCCTCACCGGCCAGCACGCGGCCACAAGGACCAGCCACCAGGCCCCACGGGGCCTTCACGCCCCACTAACCCGGGCCACTGTTACTACCACGCACGGTTCGGCGCCAAGGCACACCTCCCTGCTCTTTCAAGTCCGCCCCTGTACCAGCCCCCGCGATGGCCGTGGGCCATGCGGGCTCCCTGCTGTTCGTCACGGATGACAAAACCGGCCGCCGGTTCCTGTGCGACACTGGGGCTCAGCACAGCATCATCCCGGCCTCCTCCCTCGACATCCAAAAGGGCGAACGAGGACCGGCGCTGGCTGCTGCTAACGGCTCGGAAATCCGGACATATGGCACCCGGACAGTCACCCTCGACCTCGCTGGTCGCCGCTACCGATGGGAGTTCATCACTGCCAAGGTGCTCTCCCCCCTCATCGGCACAGATTTCCTGTGCGCCCACGGCCTACTGGTAGACATCCCTCGTCACCACCTCATGGACATGAACACCATGTCCCCCATCCTGGGCGCCATGGCCCCCCGTCAACCCGCCGACATGGCGTCACAGTGCCACGCCCGGGCCACGGATGACTACTCGGCACTCCTGGCCGAATTCCCGGCCCTTACCAATCCGACCTTCTCCGCGGAGGCCGCCAAACACGGGGTGGAACACTTCATCCCCACCACAGGCCCCCCAGTGTACGCCCACGCCCGCAGGCTGGACCCGGCCAAACTGGAGATCACGCGGACCGAGTTTGCCACCATGGAACAGCTCGGCATCATCCGCCGCTCCAACAGTCCCTGGGCCTCCCCACTCCACATCGCCCCCAAACCAGGCGGAGGTTGGCCCCCTGCCTCAATGACGCCACCACCCCTGATCGGTACCCCGTGCCGCACATTCAGGACTTCTCGGCTAGACTGGCCGGCCGCTCAGTCTTTTCCAAGGTCGACCTGGTGCGCGGCTACCACCAAGTCCCCATCCACCCCGCAGACGTCCCCAAGACGGCCGTAATCACCCCATTCGGCCTGTTCGAGTTCCTGCGGATGCCCTTCGGCCTCAAAAACGCGGCCCATGCATTCCAACGGCTCATGGACTCGGTCCTTCGGGACCTGAAGTTCCTGTTCGTCTACCTGGACGACATCCTGGTAGCCAGTTCCTCCAAGCAGGAACACCTCGAACACCTTCGCATCCTGTTCGGGCGCCTCAGCGACCACGGGCTCATCCTCAGCCCAGCCAAATGCCAGTTCGGCCTGGACAAGATCGACTTCCTCGGCCACCACATCACCCATGCTGGGGCCATTCCCCTGCCCACCAAGGTGCAGGCCGTCCAACAATTTCCCCGCCCCACCACCATCAAAGGCCTCCAGGAGTTCCTCGGGATGGTGAATTTCTATAACCGCTCCATCACCAAAGCGGCGTCCCTCATGAGGCCCCTGTATGAAGCCCTCCGGGGCAGGAGCAGCAAGATGGTGGTCGAATGGACGGCAGACGCGTCCGCCGCCTTCGACTCCACCAAGACCGCGCTCGCCAACGCCACCCTGCTCGCGCACCCACGGCCCAATGCCAGGGTAGCGCTCACCACGGACGCCTCCGACCACGCAGTCGGCGCCGTGTATGAGCAGTGGGTCGACGGCGCCTGGCAACCACTTGCCTTCTTCAGCCGCCAACTACGCCCCCCGGAGGTCAAGTACAGCACCTTCGACCGCGAGCTCCTCGCGCTGTTCCTGGCGGTCCGCCATTTCCGGTTTTTGCTTGAGGGCCACCCCTTCACTGCGTTTGTCGACCACAAGCCCCTGACATTCGCAATGGCAAAGACAACCGACCCCTGGTCCGCCAGGCAGCAGCGCCAGCTCGCGGCAGTGTCCGAGTTCACCACGGACATCCAACACGTCTCGGCCGAGACAATGTGGTAGCCGACTGCCTCTCCCGCCCCGCCATCCACGCCGCACACCTAGCAGTCGACTACGCTCAACTCGCAGCAGATCAGATCACCGACCCTGATCTGCTCTCCACACCCACCAACCTACCAGGGCTACGCCTGGCCGACGTCGCCTGTGGCCCGACCGCAATCACGGTCAAGTGCGACATATCCCTATGTCAACCTCGGCCCGTCGTCCCAGCGTCCTGGCGCCGCCGGGTATTCGACATTCTCCACAACCTCTCCCACCCCGGCGCCCGCGCATCCATCAAATTGGTAGCCAACCGCTTCGTCTGGCGCGGCCTTCGCAAGGATGTGCGTACTTGGGCCAACTCCTGCCTAGCCTGCCAACGGGCCAAGGTACAGCAACACACGAAAGCACCCCTCGAGGAGTTTACCGTCCCCTCGCGGAGATTCGACCACATCCACGTGGACATCGTCGGGCCCCTGCCGCCGTCGCAAGGCCACACGCACTTGCTGACCATCGTTGACCGCACCACACGCTGGCCTGAGGCAATTCCACTGACCTCTACCACCACCGCCGACCGCCAGAGCCTTCGTCAGCACCTGGGTCGCACGGTTCGGCGTCCCCTCCGACATGACGTTGGACAGAGGTCCGCAATTTACCTCTGAACTCTGGACCGCCGTCGCACGCAATCTCGGGGTGACCATTCACCGCACCACCCCCAAGCCAACGGACTGTGTGAATGGTTCCACAGATCCTTGAAGGCATCTCTTCGAGCCAGCCTCCAAGACAGCGCCTGGACCGACCGACTTTCGTGGGTCCTCCTCAGCCTGCGCACCGCGGTTAAAGAAGACCTCCACGCATCGGCAGCAGAGCTCGTGTACGGTCAGCCGCTGCGCGTACCCGGCGAGTTCCTGCCCACCGCCACGACACCCTGGTCAGCCGACCAGCAACGCCACGACTTCACCTCACCGGCGCTGCAGTTCGCCCCGGTGCCCATTGCCCGACACGGCGAATCCACCTCATACGTCCCACTAAACCTGCACCAGGCACGGTTTGTTTTTGTCCGGCACGACGCTCACCGCGGACCCCTTCAACCCCCGTACGACGGGCCCTACAAAGGTGCTACAGGCCGGGGACAAATTTTTCACCCTGCAAGTGGGCGACAGGACCGAAAAAGTGTCGGTTGACCGACTCAAGCCAGCACACTCGGAGCCCGGTGAGCAGGTCCCTGTAGCTCGTCCACCTCCACGCGGCCGACCTGCCCTCAAGCCAGTTCACCCGGTTGCTCCACGCCCGGTCGTTCCACGTCCACCGGCGTCCTACAAGAGCCGCTCCGGCCGGCCCATCAGACCGCCGCACCATCTCGTCCACACCTCCTAAGTGGATTCCGGGGGGGCGCTGTGTGGCGGATCGCCACCTAAACGGGCATTATCCACTTTTCCGTCCGTGGACAAAATATCGATGCACCTTCCCTTTAAGGCACCTTACCTTTAAGACAGGAGTGGGCGGGGCCTCAGGATTTTTCCAGAGAATTCTGGGAGCAGTCGGGCAGCCATTTTGTGCCATGCAGTTGATTAAAAAGTCTCTTGTTTAACACACATGGATTCAGCCTTAATTCGTGTTTCGCGGCAGCCTCAACAACAGCACAGATTCACCAGAATGATACCAGGGCTTAAAGGGCTAAATTATCAGGACAGGTTTCTTAATCGTGGCTTATATTCCCTCGAATTTAGAAGGTTGAGGGGGCAATCTAGGTGAGGTGTTTAAAATGATGATGGGACTTTACACGTTTGATACTGTTTTCTCTGGTGGGGGAATCTAGAACAAGATGACAATCTTAAAATTAGAGGGCAGGGGGATGGGAACTTGAGCTTAGATTCAGAAGGGAGAGAAGCAAAGATGGAAATAGAAGACAGAAAATTAGTAAGTGAGTTTGGAAGGCAGAGGAAACAAAGGCTAGGAAATAGACAACAAAGGGGTTTGGCAGTGCTTAATGGTATATACTTCAATGCAAGGAGTCTAGTGAATAAGGCAGATGAGCGGAGGGCACAGATAAACACGTGGATGTATGATATCGTAGCTATTACTGAAACATGGCTGAAAGGGCAGGAATGCAGCTCAACATTCCTGATTATAAGGTTTTCAGACGAGATATCATACATCCATGTGTCTATCTGTGCCCTCAGCTCATCTGCCTTATTCACCATACTCCTAGCATTGAAGTATATACCATTAAGCACTGCCAAACCCCTTTGTTGTCTATTTTCAGACACGATAGAGAGGGGGATAAAGAGGAGGGGGGTCGCAATATTGGTTAAAGAAACAATTACAGCAGTGAGGAGGGATGATATGTTAGAAAGATCATCAAATGAGGCCATATGGGTTGAACTGAAGAACAAAAAAGTGACAATCACACTGCTAGGAGTGTACTATAGACCTCCAAATAGTCAAAGGGAGAACAAATATGTAGGCAAATTTCTGAGGTTCAAAAACAATTGGGCAGTAATAGTAGGGGATTTCAACTACCCTAATATTAACTAGGATAGAATCAGTGTAAAAGGTATAGAGGGGGCAGAATTCTTAAAATGCATTCAGGAGAACTTTTTTTAGCCAGTACGTAGCAAGCCCAACAAGAGAGGGGACGGTTCTGGACTTGGTCTTAGGGAATGAAGCTGGGCAGGTGGAAGGGGTATCAGTGGGAGAGCATTTTGGTGGTAGTGATCATAATTCAGTTAGATTTAGTGTAGTTATGGAAAAGGACAAAGATAGACCAGGAGTAAAAGTTCTCAATTGGGGAAAGGCTAATTTTACTAGATGTGATTTATCAAAAGTTGACTCGAAACAGCTATTTGAAGGTAAATCAGTGTCAGAGCAATGGGAGGCATTCAAGGAGATAGTGAGGATTCAGAGCCAATATGTTCCCACCAAGAAAAAGGGTGGGACTCCCAAATCTAGACCCCCCCCTGGCTGTCAAGGGGCATACAGGGTAAGATAAGGCAAAAAAGGGAAGCTTATGTCAGATACTGAGAACGCCTACAGGAGTATAGAAAGTGCAGGGGTGAAATTAAAAAAGGAAATTAGGAATGCAATGAGAGGGCATGAAGAAATAATGGCAAGTCAAGGAAAAGCCAAAGATAAATACATAAAGAGCAAGAGGATAACTAAAGAAAGAGTAAGGCCTATTAGAGACTGGTGAGTTGAGGCTGAAGATGTGGGTACGGTTCTTAGTGAATACTTTGTATCCGTCTTCACAAGAGAGGGACGATGCAGACATTGTAGTTAAGGAGGAGGAATGTGAAATATTAGATGAGATACACATAGTGAGAGAGGAAATATTAAGGGGTTTAGCATCGTTGAAAGTAGATAAATCGCCAAGCCCGGATGAAATGTATCCTGGGCTACTAAGAGAAGCAAGGGAGGAAATAGCGGCGGCTCTGACCATCATTTTCCAATCCTCTCTGGATACAGGTGTGATGCCAAAGGACTGTTAACGTTGTACCATTGTTTAAAAAGGAAGAAAGGGATAGACCGAGTAATTACAGGACAGACAGCCTAACCTTGGTGGTGGGCAAATTATTGGAAAAAATTCTGAGGGACAGTATTAATCGTCAGTTAGAAAGGCACGGATTAATCAAGGACAGTCAGCATGGATTTGTTAAGGGAAGGTCATGACTAACTTGATTGAATTTTTTGAGGAGGTATCAAGGAGGGTCGATGAGGGTAGCACGTTTGATGTAGACTACATGGATTTTAGCAAGGCTTTTGACAAGGTCCCACATGGCAGACTGGTCAGAAAAGTAAAAGCCCACAGGATCCAAGGAAAAGTGGCAAGTTGGATCCAAAATTGGCTCAGTGGCAGGAAGCGAAGAGTAATGGTCGACGAGTGTTTTTGTGACTGGAAGGCTGTTTCCAGTGAGGTTCTGCAGGGCTCAGTACTATGTCCCTTGCTTTTTGTGGTATATATCAATGATTTAGACTTCAATGTAATGGGCATAATTAAGAAGTTTGCAGATGATATAAAAATTGGCCATGCGGTTGAGTGAGGAAGAAAATTGTAGACTGAAGAAAGCTGTAGACTGCAGGAAGCTATCAATTGACTGGTCAGGTGGGCAGAAAAGTGGCAAATGGAATTCAGTCCAGAGAAGTGTGAGGTAATGCATTTGGGAAGGGATAACAAGGCAAGGGAATACACAATAAATGGTAGAATACTGAGAAGCATGGAGGAACATAGGAGGGACCTTGGAGTGCATGTCCAGAGATCCCTGAAGGTAGCAGGACAGGTAGATAAGGTGGTTAAGAAGGCATGCGGGATACTTTCCTTTATTAGTTGAGGAATAGAATACAAGAGCAGGGAGGTTATGCTTGAACTGTATAAGACACTAGTTAGGCCACAGCTAGAGTACTGTGTATAGTTCTGGTCACCACATTACAGGAAAGATGTGATTGCAGAGGACATTTACGAGGATGTTGCCAGGACTGGAGAATTTTAGCTATGAGGAAAGATTGGATAGGCTGAGGTTGTTTTCTTTGGAACAGAGGAGGCTGAGGGGAGATTTAATTGAGGTGTATAAAATTGAGGGGCCTAGATAGAGTGGATAAGAAGGACCTATTTCCCTTAGCAGAGAGGTCAATAACCAGGGGCATAGATTTAAAGCAATTGGTAAAACAATTAGAGGGGAGTTGAGGAGAACTTTTTTCACCCAGAGGGTGGTGGGGGTCTGGGTGGTAGAGGTAGAAACCCTCATCACATTTAAAAAGTACTTGGATATGTGCTTGAAGTACCATAACCTACAGGGCTATGGACCAAGAGCTGGAAAGTGGGATTAGACTGAATAGCTCTTTTTCAGCCGGCACAGACACAATGGGCCAAATGGCCTCCTTCTGTGCCATAAATTTCTATGATTCTACGATAGAGCCAGGCCATTTAGGAGTGAAATTAAGAAGCACATTTTCACACAAAGGGTAGTGGAAATCTGGAACTGATTTCCCCAAAAGGCTATGGATGCTGGGTCAATTGGAAATTTTAAAGACTGAGATTTATAGATCCTTGATCAGTAAGGGTGTCAAAGGATATGGAACAAAGGTAGGTAAAATGGAGTTGAGGTACAGATCAGCTATGCTCGAATTGAATGCCGGAACAGGCTTGAGGGGCTGAATGGCCTACTCCTGTTACTAGGAATCTGGAACCAGCAACCACCCCAAAACAAATCATTCAAAACAATTTTTGCAAACTACTTTTACCTGCCATTTTCTCTCTCATTCTGGTATGTGTAGTCCAAAGTAATATAACACTTCATTAGTCATTAGAGCAGAGAGGTTATGAGAGGATCTAATAAAAGTGTTGAATATTATGAAATAGTTTGGCAATGGCGTTCACTGTTGGGATATCGGGGGAATAATTTCACATTAGTATTCGAAGCATCAGGGGAAAGTTGCATTTTTTCATGCAAAATAGAATATGGAATTCATTATAAATAACTATTGAAACAGAGTCCATCATAATATGAGAAGTTAGAAAAACACCTGAAGGAGAAAATATTAAAGGGTATAGGAAGAGTACAAGATGGGTTTAGAGTGGATAACTCGGATTTGGAACCATTACCAACACAGGTACAATGGACTGAATGTCCTCCTTCTGTGCTAAAATATCTTGAATTCTACAAGCAGCACACAAAAAAATTGCAATATTTGGAAGAAGTTAGTACCTGTAAAAGGTATAGGATTGGAAAAGCTATGTAGTCTCTCTGGCCTCTCCCAAAAACTATTACGCGCCCGTTCCATAGAAACACAAGAGTCATTGAATTTTCCAGTAACATAACCACAGCAGCAGCAGCGGCTGCAGAGCGGACCTGGGAGGAGGCGGCGGTATAAAAAGAGCCTGAGGCGGTGGCATGAAGAGAGCCTGAGGCGCAGGTAAGCCCCACAACAGCAGCGGCAGCAGAGCGGACCTGGGAGGAGTGGCGAGGCGGCGGCGACGGTACCAACTCAGCACCGGCAGAATTTTCAAAGAATGATGTCAGAAGTCAAAAGTGACATCGGCACAAGGGGAGCTGATTGGTGAGTATCTGGTAAGTGTTTTTACTTGGCTTTCTTAAAGTTTTTAAGTTTATTTCAGTTAGGTTAGTTAATTAGAGGTATGGCAAGGCAGCTCACACCCGTGGAATGCACATCCTGTGCCATGTGGGAAGTCTTGGACACCTCCCGTGGTCTGGATGACCACATGTGCGGGAAGTGTCGCCAGCTACAGCAGCTCGAGCACCGGGTTACGGAGCTTGAGCGGCAGCTGCAGTCACTGCTGTGCATCCGCGAGGCTGAGAGCTACGTGGATAGCACGTTTCAGGAGGTGGTCACCCTGCTGCTTAAGAGTGTGCAGGCAGAGAGGGAATGGGTGACCATCAGACAGAAGAGGAGGACCAGGCAGGTAGTGCAGGAGTCCCCTGAGCCCATCTTGCTCACCAACCAGTATTTGGTGCTGAGTACTGGTGAGGGCGATGGTTTCTCTGGGGAGTGCAGCCAGAGTCAAGTCCACAGCACCATGGAAGGCTCAGGCAGGGGGGAAGAGGAGAGGGAGAGCAATAGTGATAGGGGATTCAATAGTTAGGGGAGCAGACAGGCGTTTCTGCGGCCCCAGATGTGACTCCAGGATGGCATGTTGCCTCCCTGGTTCCAGGGTCAAGGATGTCACTGAGCAGCTGCAGGGCATTCTGAGGGGGGAGAGTGAACAGCCAGAGGTCGTGGTCCATAATCGGTACCAACGACATAGGTAGGAAGAGGGATGAGGTTCTGCAGGCAGAGCTTAGGGAGCTAGGAAAGAGGTTAAAAAAGCAGGACCTCAAAAGGTAATCATCTCCGGATTACTACCAGTGCCACGTGCTAGTGAGTTCAGAAATAGGAAGATAGAGCAGATGAATGCGTGGCTGGAGAGATGGTGTAGGAGGGAGGGCTTTAGATTCCTGAGGAGTTGGAACCGTTTCTGGGAGAGGTGGGACCTCTACAAGCCAGACGGGTTGCACCTCAACGGGAACAGGACCACTATCCTCGCGGGAGGGTTTGCTAGTGCAGTTGGGGAGGGTTTAAACTAGTTTGGCAAGGGGGATGGGAACCTAAGTATAGAGTCAATAGGGAGGGAAGAAAAACTGGAATTGGAAAACAAAAATGTAGAAAGTAAACTGGAAGGACAGAGGAATCAAGGGCTAGATAGTAGTCAACAAGGTATATACTTCAATGCAAGGAGTATAGCAAACAAGGCAGATGAGCTGAGGGCACAGGTAGATACTTGGGACTATGATATTATAGCTATTACAGAGATGTGGCTGAAAGAGGGGCAGGTATGGCAGCTCAACATTCCTGGTTACAGGATTTTCAGACGGGATAGAGAGGGAGGTAAAAAGGGAGGGGAGTCGCAGTATTGATTAAAGAAACTATTACAGCTGTAAGGAGGGATGATATGTTGGAGGGGGTCATCAAACGAGGCCATATGGGTCGAATTGAAAAACAAAAAGGGGTGATCACACTGCTGGGATTGTACTACAGACCCCCAAACAGTGAGAGGGAGATAGAAGAGATGTAGTCAAATTTCTGAGAAGTGCAAAAACTATAGGGCAGTAATAGTAGAGGATTTCAACTACCCCAATATTAACTGGGATAAAATTAGCGTGAAGGGTATAGAAGGTGCGGAATTCCTAAAATGCATCCAGGAGAACTTTTTTAGCCAGTATGTAGCAAGCCCAACAAGGGAGGGGATGGTTCTGGACTTAGTTTTAGGGAATGAAGCTGGGCAGGTAGAAGGCGCATCAGTGGGAGAGCATTTTGGTGCTAGTGACCATAATTCTGACATCATGAGATTTAAGGTAGTTATGGAAAAGGACCAGGATAGACCAGGAATAAAAATTCTAAATTGGGGAAAAGCAAATTTTGCTAAGCTCAGAGGGGATTTAGCCATAGTGGACTGGAAACAGCTACTTAAAGGTAAATCAGTGTCAGAGCAGTGGGAGGCATTCAAGGAAGAGATCCGGAGGGTTCAGACCAAACATGTGCCCTTAAAGAAAAAAGGTGGAACTAACAAATCTAGAGCCCCCTGGATGTCTAGGGACATACAGGGTAGGATAAAGAAAAAAAGGGAGGCGTATGACAGATACCGAGGGCTAAATACTCCAGAATCTTTAGAGTACAGAAAGTGCAGGGGTGCAATTATAAATGATATTAGGAAAGCAAAGAGAGAGCATGAAAAATTCTTGGCAAGTATAATCAAGGAAAACCCAAAGATGTTTTTATAAATATATTAAGAGTAAGAGGATAACTAAAGAAAGGGTAGGGCCTATTAGAGATCATGAAGGTAATCTGTGTGTGGAGGCGGGAGACGTCGGTAGGGTTCTTAATGAATACTTTGCGTCTGTTTTCACAAAGGAGAGGGGCAAAGCAGACATTGCTATCGGGGGCGGGGCGGGGGAGTGTGAAATATTAGATGAAATAAACATAGTGAGTGAGAGAGGAAGTATTAAAAGGTTTAGCAGCTTTAAAAGTGGATAATTCCCCAGGCTGTTAAGCGAAGCAAAAGAGGAAATTGCAGAGGCCCTGACCATCATTTTTCAATCCTCTCTGGCTTCAGGTGTGGTGCCGGAGGACTGCTAATGTGGTACCCTTGTTTAAAAAGGGAGAAAAGGATAGGCCGAGTAATTACAGGTCAGTCAGCCTAACCTCGGTGGTGGGAAAATTATTGGAAAGAATTCTGAAGGACAGGATAAATCTTCATTTAGAAAGACACGGATTAATCAAGGATAGTCAGCACGGATTTGTTAAGGGAAAGTCATGTCTGACAAACTTGATTGAATTTTTTGAGGAGGTAACAAGGAGGGTAGTGCATTTGATGTACTGTATATGGACTTTAGCAAAGCTTTCGATAAGGTTCCACATGGCAGACTGGTCACGAAGTTAAAAGTCCATGGGATCCAGGGCAAAGTGTTAAGTTGGATTCAAAACTGGCTCGGAGACAGGAAGCAGAGGGTAATGGTTGATGGCTGTTTTTGTGACTGGAAGGTTGTTTCCAGTGGGGTTCCGCAAGGCGCAGTACTAGGTCCCTTGCTTTTTGTGGTATATATCAACGCTCTTGACTTGAATATAGGGGGTATGATTAAGAAGTTTGCAGATGATACTAAAATCGGCTGTGTGGTTGATACTGAAGAAGGAAGCTGTAGACTGCAGGAAGATATCAATAAATTGGTCAGGTGGGCAGAACAGTGGCAAATGAAATTCAATCCGGAGAAGTGTGAGGTAATGCATTTGGGGAGGGCTAACAAGGAAAGGGAATACACATTAAATGGTAGGACACTGAGTAGTGTAGAGGAACAAAGGGACCTTGGAGTGCATGTCCACAGATGCCTGAAGGTAGCAGGCCAAGTAGATAAGGTGGTTAAGGCAGCATACGGAATGCTTGCCTTTATTAGCGTAGAATACAAGACCAGGGGGGTTATGCTTCAACTGTATAAAACACTAGTTAGGCCTCAGCTAGAGTACTGCGTGCAGTTCTGGTCACCACATTACAGGAAAGAGGTGATTGCACTAGAGAGGGTACAGAGGAGATTTACAAGGATGTTGCTGGGAGTAAAGAATCTTAGCTATGAGGAAAGACTGGATAGGCTGGGTCTGTTTTCCTTGGAACAGAGGAGGCTGAGGGGAGACCTTATTGAGGTGTATACAATTATGAGGGGCATAGATAAAGTGGATAGAAAGGACCTATTTCCCTTAGCAGAGGGGTCAAAAACCAGGGGGGCACAGATTTAAAGAAATGGGGGGAAGGTTTAGAGGGGATTTGAGGGGAAATTTCTTCACCCAGAGGGTTGTGGGGGTCTGGAACTCACTGCCTAAAAGGGTGGTAGAGGCAGGAACCCTCACCACATTTAAAAAGTACTTGGATGTGCACTTGGGATGCTCTAACCTGCAGGGCTATGGACCTAGAGCTGGGAAGTGGGATTAGGCTGAATAGCTCTTTGTTGGCCTGGCGCGGACACGATGGGCCGAAATAGCCTCCTTCCGTGCTGTAACTTTCTATGATTCTATGAAATGCTTGCGACATTTTGGGCTCCTTAAGTCTGCTCCTCTCTTTAGGTCCTAGGTTTGAGTTTCAGTGCTAGAAATTTCAGCTCGGCCTTGGGTTCTGGGGAAATCTAGCTCCTTTTGACAGATTTATATTAGAGGGATAAATGCATCATTGCAGGTGTATTTTTCACCTGTCTCCCGTGGAACAATACCCAGTGTACAATGATGAATAATTTATTGTGAGGCAAGAATGGTAGTGGGGGAAAAATAAATTTCACCTCCTTCTGCATTTAATGATTTAAAAAAAAACTATTGAACAAAAATCATGAGCCAAGAGTGTTTGGGTAGAGGAGTTTTTGGCATCGCTGACTTGGACCAGCATTGGGAGAGGAGGGGGAATCCAAGTCACTTTGAGCTTAGCCGTTATCACTGGAAGCAGTCAGACCCCAAATATGGTGAGTGACCAATAGGGTCAGGAGAAACTTGAAGGAAGAATCTTGAACTACAAATCACTGTGCAAAGCAAAAGGGAAAACCTCTTTTGTCACACATAACAGAAAAAAAAATATATTTTCACCTAAAATGGGAGACATACAGTAAAAGAAAAATGCAAGTCATTACAAATATAATGCCGGTGAGACCCTGTCTTTCATCATTGGTAACGTGTAATATTTTTTACCTCAATCGTGATATATTGCTTTGGTACATTTACTGTATTACTGTGATGAGTGAACGGTTGTCACGCTTAAATTGAAACAGGGCCATGGTATCAGAAACTGTATTTTAGATTCCAGACCACCCATGAGCAATTCCATGAAAGATCTACTAAATTAATACCACTGCAATTGCTTAAAAAAATGCCCAAATGTATTCATGTTTTTAGGAAAAAATTGGAATTATTAACTTACTTCTCTCACTGTAGGGGAGAGAAATAGTGTGAGTTAACTGTGAAGTTGTGGCACGCCAGAAAAAGTTAGGGCTTGTCCATTCAAGTGTGTAAAATTTAACAGCGTAACATGTCTTAACTAGCAAACAACCTCTGTGGCACGGAAAATTTACTTTTACAAGTGTGGATTCTCATTCCTTCAGATTTTAATTATTGTTGAGATGTAAAAAAAATTAAAATATATCTTTAACTTTTTCTTTCTTATCTCTCTCTTAATCCCACCTTTCTTTCCCCCTCTCAATTTTGCTTTCCATACATGATTTTACATTGAATTAAACATTCTAACTTACACTTCCTGGTTTAGACTCTGCGTGCCTTAGTAAGGATTTTTCAATCTGATTGCCCTGTTCACACAGGTTCCAGATCCCCTGAAAAGGACGGCACGCTGTATCAAACTCCCAACTACCGTAAAAGTCTGTGGGAAACTGTAAGCGTAATGAACGGCAAGTTCCGTTCGTTCGCCACTGACCGCAAAATCCAGGCCATTATATCTGCGTCCTGTGCAGTTATTATGTGACCTGCTTCACAGAATCCCACTAGGCTTTTTCAGGTTAATTGCAGCCCAGCATTACACAATACAACAATCTATAGCAACCAGTTCCATTCTACATTAACCATACTTCCTGTTTAACAATTTTTGAGTCATGCTTTTTTATGTCAACATTTATAATAGGAAAACCCTATGTCAACATTGTGTTGTCATGCCAAATTTGAAGGCCACCAGCCACTTGGTGGGCAATGTTGCAGTCTCCCTAAAGGCTAAAATCATGGATTTGCCGATGCAGTAAAATGCCTGCTTCTCCCCATTCTCAATAAGCCCTACATTCTCCTACACTATTAAACTGGCTCTGCCCTGGTTCCAGCTCCTCTTCAAATGGTTATTTCTCCCCACTCCCTGAAAAAAAGCCTGTGCTCTCCTGTACTACCCCACAGCCAAATGTCCATTTATTGCCACTCCCTGAAGACACTCCCCCCCCAGCTCTGCCTCTAGTATTTAATAATAAACTAGCCCTTCAAACACTGCCAGTGCTGGATTTAATAACTGGCAAAACTGGCAATTTTTAATTCTATGATTTAACCTTTCTACATCTGCCTCAATTTTGCTTTTAACTGATCACATCCCACATACCTTCATTCTCAACAGGCCCACTTGCTCCTAGTCCCAGCCCCACCATTCCTTCCTTACCCAGGCCTAGCCACACTTTTATTTAGCTGACAGATTCCCTTTGCACATAAAGCTAGGCTGAACTCCAGTGCAGTGCTGAGGGAGTGCTGTACTGTCGGAGGTGCCGTCTTTCGGGTGAGACGTTAAACCGAGGCCCCGTCTGCTCTCTCAGGTGGACGTAAAAGATCCCATGGCACTATTTCAAAGAAGAGCAGGGGAGTTATCCCCAGTGTCCTGGCCAATAATTATCCCTCAACCAACATAACAAAAACAGATTACCTGGTCATCATCACATTGCTGTTTGTGGGAGTTTGCTGTGCGCAAATTGGCTGCTGCGTTTCCCAATATTACAACAGTGACTCCACTTCAAAAAGTACTTCATTGGCTGTAAAGTGCTTTGAGACGTCCGGTGGTCGTGAAAGGCGCTATATAAATGCAAGTCTGTCTTTCTTTTGCACAAAGAGAAATTCTGGCCCTAGCTCCCAAGAGACAAAGTGCAGCAACCAAACTCCAACCATGCCATAATCCTGTTCTGCTTTATGTCCTACTTCTCCCCAGATTCCTCTCAAGACAAAAAAAACCTTCCATCTTACAATCTTATTTCCCCTTCAAATATTTAATCTGTTCTTCAGCACATCCATCACATAATTCTTTTCAGTCTCATCCACCAACACAAATTTTATTGCACCTTTTTATTTCCATTGTAACAGCACTAAAAAAGTCTTAACTATTCCCAGTAGATCTTATTATTTTCGTTACATTCTCACAATCTTACTCCTTCACATTATTCAGCACATCAACTGTATAAACACTCTTTTTACTCCCTTGAAATACTTCTCTATAGCAACATTAGTAACAAAATTATTTAAATTTGTTGCCCACATTTATCACAATTTTTACAAGAAAAACTTTGTATCAATTTACATACATAATCACTGCATTCAAAGAACCTTTTATAACATCCCTTCAACATGGTAGCTACAGCTGTAGCTTCATCATTTCTAAACCTCACACTACCTGCCAATAATAGACTTCAATCATTTTCCAATATTTCTTTAGTTAAATGCAATGCCAAATATTCTACTGAATCATACGGAGCATTCAATCCCCGCTCTATCTTCATACCTACATTACTCCATCAACATTACATGTCAAAAATTTCACACCATATCTCCTAAATTATATATATCTATAATAGATTAAAATTTTCTGTATGACAGACAGATCTTATTTGGACATCACCATTATATGTGATAGTTACATCTGCACATTTCTACCAATAGATGAAGCTTCTTAGATATCAGAAGCTACAGCTCTCCATATTTATATCTACAGCAGCACTAATGCCCTCTCCTCTTTATCCTGACTGTGGGCAAAACCACAGGAGATCCGCAAGTAATAAATTGAAAATCTCGCTACACACTTCCTGTCTACAAAACCTAACTTCCTGTTCACATTTTTGTCAATTCCCCATCATAAATTCCTTGTCCACATTTATAAATGGAAATTGCCTACGTGAACCTTTGACACGGTAACCACACTCTCCCTTAGTGGTGGCATTATAGCACCTCAGCTTCGTGTCTCCCAACTCATCTTGTACTTCTAAGAAACTCCTCTGTCCCAACCAACTCTACTTTGTTTCCCAAATTGCTCTGAGTTTTGCTATTTAACTATACACAAATCAAAGTATTATATAAAATTACGGTCAGATTGAATGGGCAGAATTTTCTGAGGTAAGAATGGGTGCATTGGAGGGAAGTGAAAGTTGAAAACATGTGAACCCCGACCCCAACCCACCCACTTTCATCTTTAACTAAGGAGGGACGGGTGGGTGGGCTGCCAACCCGCTGCCAGGAGACGGGTTGGCAATTTAAATTATAATGAGGCTTGAAGCCTCTGCTTTGCAGGTTTAACTGTAGGCGGCTGGGGATCCTGGGGTTCGGGATTCCCGGTGGCTACAACGAGGTGGCTAGGAGGAGCAGGAGTAAACTCTACAGCATGCCAGGAAACCATGAATTTCTGGGTTTCCCGCCGTCTCCTGGGTGTACGTGTACACACACACACACACGGTGGGACCCCGCAAAATTCCGCCCAATGACTTTAAAATGGAGACTGAATGATGCCTGCATGCCCTGGTCCAATAATCTCCCACCCCCTAACCCCACTTCACTTGAAGACTAAACTTAGTCTTGACTCCGTGGGCTGGATTTTGTCTTGGGGTCGGGGTCGGGGTCGGGTTGGGGTCGTGTCATCCGCATTTCGTGTTTCCCCCCCCCCCCCCCGACTCCAGATTAATGTGGATGAATGATGCAATTTTCACTTAATTGGGCAATTGAGTTCCAGCATGTGGGAACCCATGAACTAATTAGTGGTTTTAGTCTGAAAGTCGCCTCTGATTATGTCATCATTGCAGGTCAGAGACTGCCTGCCTGGTCTCAGAGACTGTCTGGCTGTTGGTGTGAGGACCTGCCTGGCCTTTGCTGTGAGTGGACCTGGATGAAAAATGAGAGAGAGATGTGAGGAGAGAGAATTTTTTTGCATCCAAGTCCTCTCACAGCAAATGCCATACAGTCTCTGATTCAATGCAGCAGCATCAGAGGCGACTTTCACACCTAACACTACTACTACCTTCATCACATCTCCGTTGTAATAGTGGACCTGAAACTGATAGTCAGCTATCCACTTGTGCTCTCGCCAGGTTTCACTGGAGTGTTTCACATCAGGCGTACTTCACATCGGAAAAGGGTTAAATTAGCTAAAACGTTTCAAAATGGCATTAGAGAGCCAATTTAGGCCTTGTTGAGGGCTTTAATGGCCTCTCCCGCCTCTTGGAGGCGGGACGGAGTCAGGAACTCCGTGACAGATTTTGTCAAAATTGCGTGGAGGCGGGATGGAGTCGGGACCCCCAACCCCGCAACTTTAACCCCCCACACGCCTCCAAACCCGACTCCACAGGTCATTGAAAATCCAGCCCCGTGTGTGCAACGCTATGGAAGATTGACAGGTATTAGTTAGTTAAATTTATATCTAAATTCAATACAGCTCACTGCACCTCAAAAATGTTTCATTGGCTGTAAAGTGTTTTGAGACGTCTTGAGGTTGTGGAAGGCACTTCATAAATGCAAGTCTTTCTTTATCTGTCTTGCCGTAGGCATCACCACTGGAGATCCAGTAGTTGATACATAAAAACTGACACACACTTCAAAAAGAGTTTTATTTTTAAGTAAATATTTATACATTTTAACTTGTTAACATACATTAATTTAGAATTATGCAGACTCTTCTGAAAAAAAATATTACAACTGATTTGAAGCTTTATTAATGGGCCTTGACATTTAAATATTATAAAAATAAGTCAATTTTGCACAAGTGTGTGTGTTTTATGAACTGAACTCTTCATGCAACATTTAATAAGGCAAAGAAACAACTGTTTTAACAATTCAACCAAGAAGCAGCTATCCAGGAAGGCAAAATGAGTTGACTTTTCATAGCTCAATATTAAATACAAATCATAGTGTAGGAGATTATTTGGTTGTAAACTAGATAGCAAAAAGGAACTTCAATTTTTTGTCACAAACAGTTCAAATAAACACTAGTCATGTGAGTTAAAAATGACCATTATTTTGTTTTAAATAATACCATATAGAGACTGCAACATTTTACATATATCTATAATTTGGAAATATACCAATTTTATGGAGCATGAAAAATGGGGCAGATCATTTAACTTGAAAGTGTTTTTTAAACACCATTACGCCATACAAAGTAATAATTATCATGAACATAATTCAGGTTGTGACAGATTAGGAGTAAGTCACAAATACTAAACTGGATAAAAAGTAAGAACTGGACACGGTTTACAAGATTAATTTGAAAAGAGACAATCTCTCTTTTAATAACCATTTATATTTAGACTGTAGTTAATAACTACCAAAAATCAAATATGCTCTACCACTTTGTATATTTTAAACCTTTAGTACCATGGCATGTCTTATCTGTCAAATTATATTCTAACTTTTAGACCTGTACCGCAAATACAGAAGACAGCTTTCTGCAATATTTAAAAAAAATGTTTAGCCAAAATTATTAAAACAATTTAAGGGAACATAAAACATAGTCTATATTGTACTATTTGGTAGTTTTAAACTTCAGCCCATATGATAGCAAAAATAAATATGGTCTCTTTAAATACAATATATCACTGTTTTCTTTCCAAACCCCCACTTAACAGACAGCAACCTCTGTATTCTCACATTTGCTGTCACATAATGACACTTCATTCACAAATTTCCAAATTCTACGTGATCTGCATAAACGTCCATGTTCCATGCATTACAAACTTAGTACAAGAGAGGGAAAAAAAAACAGGTTAAGCAACTCCTTGGGACATAAAAAAATTGATGTGTTAATAATATGTACTGCTGTGATGTGTTTTGGAAGCAGTATGCATCTGACATTTGCATAGTTTTTGATGATGGTGCTGCTGAAAGTAAAATTTACAATGCTAGCCTCTGGCTAAAATATCTCCGGTCATACACATGTAGAATATCATTTAGTTCAGTTATCTAGCACAGATACAGGTGAATGCAGAAGATATATCAGCAGTTGGTGCAATTTACTCAAGTACAGCTCAATCCCATCTACAGAACAATCCAGCCCAAAACCAAATTAACTAGCTAGAAATTTCCTTTGCAAAATAAAAATAGTACTCAAGAACTGATTAGGTTATACCTATAAAATCTTAGGTTGGAGTGTATGTTTATGTATATATTTCTCCCCAGACAGTTGTGTCCAAAGACTTGTTTGTAAAAAGTGGTATTTTAGCACATCTTGTTTCCCTGCAAGTACTTCTGTACTCTTCGGTACAATTTAGGGAAACAAACTTTAGCATTTCTCGGTTTTCAAAATATTTTATAAAATGTCTGATCAAATTTGAGAACCATTCACTTTCTCCATCATTTCCTACAAGTGCAAAGCGTATACAGAGGGTGAGGAATTTGGATGTGCTGCTGCAGTTTTTTTCCCCCCCAACATAAATATAAAAATGATCTTACCTGTCCATTTTTGGAGGGGCTGAAAGTGATCTCTGTGCTCATAAAAATGGCAATTATGAGTGTTACTTACAGGACCACAGAAAACAGTTTCATCTCATCTATGGGCTGCTACTGTTCTTTAGTTCCTAGCCTGCTTATTGATTCACAACAATCAATAGTAAGTACAATTCACTAATTTATTAACAAAAGTTCCCATAATTTCAAGCCCAGTGAAAGTATATTTGTCTTTGTACAATTTGATTCCCTATTCCACAAAATTGTATCTGTGAATTCAAGTTGAAATAACATTTTAACATTATGGCTTCAGAACATCTACAGACACGCACACCAATAAAATAAAGATCACTTTGGCAATAAAACATAGATACACAATTTTGTTTTGTTTTTGGATTTGCAAATTTTCACGTAAACAATGATGCAAGCAGCTCCTGGCATTGTTACATTTTCAAAACTACATATCTGGGGACATTCAAATCATGCATTAGAGTGTATTACTGCAAAAGAGCTATTAGTAAAAATAAATGGCCACTCTCACAGAGAGGGATGACATTATCAGGGGCAAAAAAAGGGGAAATTAATAGATAGTGGACTACTGACATTTGTACTCTTTCAACTCTAAACTTTTAAGACTTGTAAAATACCTTCCCCACTGATGTGCTGACAGGATTGCCGAAGACATCTATTACCAATAATAGAAGTTCTGTTGTCATAGGCAGCAAAAAAAAAATTGGATTTATCCTGAGACAGCAATACTTCAGGCAAGGAACATATGGGAGATTAAAAGTCTAAATTTCAAAGAAGCAACACCAAAACCGAAGTGAGAAAATTTATTCAATATCGCAGCAAAAATGAAATCAACAAAAGGGCTTTTTTTGAGAGATTTTTTGACATTAAGGTGTGCAACACCACTAAATTGTTTAGGTTGTAGACTGCTTAACAGCTGCATGTATTTCAATCACCTTCATCAACTTATAGGTTCATTGAAAATCATAACATGCTTCAGTACAATATTCTGGTTACTGGGAATCCAGTTTTGGAGATTTGTTTTTTTCAAACTGATTCCTTTCCCCACTCCCAACGCATTTATTAAAATTCATTAAATTGCAACCATTTCATGTTCAGATTAACACTTCTGCACTGATGTGAAATTGTATTTAAGAAACAAATAAGGAAAAAGCAATACAAAGTTAATGTTCATACCATTCTAGTGGAATTGCAACCTTTATTCAGACCTACGTATATAGATTTATGCTGAAACACAAGTACCTAATTTTCAAGTCATAAGCACCAGTAAAGCATTTTTTAAAGCTTTTTTCTTTTTCTTGCCAAGTTTCTCTCCTCCATTTCTCTCTTGTACTTGAAGGCACCTTTCTGTGTAGTTCCATGGGCACCAGCTTCTCTCTGGTACTTCACCCAAGTAGCCATTATCCATCTGTGAGTCTTTGTAGTGACTGTCTGCAGGCTATTTAACCATAGGGGGCTTTAAAATTGCACCCAATTTTGTCCTTGCCCACCGTTTACACATGCACGCTTCAAGCAGGGGCCACTGGATAGCATCAGGGGTGTGAACCCCTCACCAGTTTACCCCTACCTAACCCAGGGATGAAACGGCCCTTTGTAGCACCCATAACCCAGCTGAAATCAGCTAACTCAACACAAACCAGGGATCGAATCCAGACCCTTCTTGGTCTGTATGGCTGAGTTACACACTGGATAAATTCAATTAGCCATTGGGGGGAGGGTGGTGACAAGGAGACTCTGCTAAACATTTCTACTGTAATCCTGGGAGCTCAAAAGTAGCACCCAAGTCTATTATGTCAGATTAGAAATGCTGGCAAAACATTTCAAGCATTATATTATTTATATATGAATGGCGGGGGGAGAATTTTCCAAAACCTCTTCTCGGTTATTGCACATAGACATTATAGTTAAGAGATTCTGGGACAGACATCAGTGTAAGTTAAACAAACTAAAAGCAAACAGACAAAACCAGGGTAGAAGATTTAGAAGTAGTAGAAATGTTAAAGTCATTTGATCGACATTCAACGATACTTTGAGAATAAAAATCCTCAGTAAATATCAGGGCAATCTTCGTAATTTCTTTCCCAGTACTTCCCTGTATAAATCCAGTCTGGTGTTCGTGTGTGCTGATTGATATCCTGTCGAAACCACCTGTAGAAAAAATTAAGAAATGAAAGATAAACAAATCACAACTTTGTTATAAGTAAACATTTTAGACAACATTTCTGAACAAATTAAAATCAAGGTTTTGGCCTTTTTTTCTTTGACTCATTATGAAAGAAAGCCTTGCAGCAAATTCAATTTACCTACGTATCAGTTACGGTTTCATCCCAATCAAGCCAGAGTTGAAGTAGTAGAACTTTACCCAACTGAGCCTACAGATGGCGTTTTTATTAGGAGAGCCCAGATTTTGCGGTGGTAATGACGGCAAAACTGTCAGCATTCGGCGTCATTACCCCTCTGAAACTGACCGTAACTTCAGGATTTAGCGCATGTGCAGATAAACGCAGAAATCCTGAAGTTGCGGTCAGTCATTCCCTGCTCCGCCACAGGCTGCACTGTGGAACTCCCCATAGCCGGCAATCAGTTGAACTAATGAAAACTTAAGCTTTTCCGACCTAATATCACTGTTATACATTCCATAAATAACTGTTGGAATAGGTGTAACTGGCGTTTTAACAGCATATTGACTGCGGAACATTCTGGACTAAAACTAATTTTATATTTGTAGAATGTCAAATTTCTCCATTATGATAAAAATTACTAGATTTTTAAAATAATAAATATTTAAACTTTTTTTTAAAGTTTATGATATTTTAGCTTCTACCTTAACCCCATGTGTATGTCCCAATCTTTATTTCGTTCTCTGTAAAAAAATTTAAAAAGTGAAATGATAATCAGTGCTTTTTATTTCCTGGTTTGTTGTCTATGAAAATTCTTCAATGTGACTGGCTGCTTAGACAGCTTGATGACATCACTGCTGCTGTATGCTAGGGATCTCCTTTTGACAGTGCTACAATCAAATTAAGGTCGAGAAAGCTAAAGATTTTGCCAGAGAAATCGCAAGATCTTTGTGGGCAGCTTTCTTCGAGGTCAGCGGCGATCACTGTCGCTTTGCCACTGACCGCAATTTCCGGGCCACTAGAAGTACAACATGGGTCAACATAGGGAGTGGCATTAAGCAAATCAATGTGTATTTCAAAGTATATTCATCCCTTCTTAAATAAATAATGAAGGCACATAATGGTACACTTCAATTATTTAAATAAATAAAACTACATATACAACAACTTGTATTTATATAGCGCCTTTAACGTAGTAAAACGTCCCAAGGCGCTTCACAGGAGTGTTACAAGACAAAAAATTGACACCAAGCCACATAAGAAATTAGGGCAGATGACCAAAAGCTTGGTCAAAGAGGTAGGTTTTAAGGAGCGTCTTAAAGGAGGAAAGAGAGGTAGCGAGGCGGAGAGGTTTAGGGAGGGAATTCCAGAGCTTAGGGCCTAGGCAGCTGAAGGCACGACCACCAATGGTTGAGCAATGATAATCAGGGATGCTCAAGAGGGCAGAATTTGATAAAGAATAGAATTCATCTTACAAGGATTTAATATTCATTAATTGCAAAGAAACGAAACATGTATTTCAATGTCTGTAGGTTTAAATTATTTTTGGGGTTTATTTTGAAGTTTTCAAGATTATGTTGACTCTAGTGAAGGGGTCAAATACTTTGGGTCACAAAAATTAGGAAGTTAGGAATAATAAAGGAAGTCACACAGAAAGACATACCAAGGGTAATAGATCTGTGGACACAAATATCAGTGAAGGCTGTTGGAACAGACAGAACAAATGGATTCAAGGGTAAAGTGGCCGAGTTTCTGGAGAGAACCTATTGAAGGTTTTAGTAAGAGAGGCAAGGTGGGGTTGTTCTATCAAAAAGATTTAGGAACACAAAAATGTATTCCATCTGGGCATTCCCAGTATAAACCTCAAATCCTACTTATTGGGCCCAGTAGCCTTTTCTTGTGCCAAAGATTCTTAGGTTTTTAAGTGTACGTTTCTTCCGGGAACCAGTAAAATGGGAACAAACTAACCTGGTTCTCCATTCCTCTTCACTTTTGGATCTGTCTTTACGAGCAGCTCGTTGTTTTTCTTCTAATCTTTCTTTCTCTGCACCAGCAAAATCTGTCAATTACAAAACCGAATACATTAAGTTCAAAAATCGATGATTGGAGTTAAGCTGTAGTAATTTGCTCTTGTTCATAATTCATCTTTGTATTAGCATGTTGGCATTAGCATCAAAGGCATTAATTAAATTTACAAATGAACACAAGATTACCGCAGACATTTATCGCCAAAGCTTTTGCTGGGCCTAATTTCAAAACGTGTGTTTGGTTACGGCTAAGATGCTTGATCCTACATTAATCTCAGATCATGCAGTAACCACAGACAATCTAAGACAGCATACAATAGGCTTAACAATTTCTATAATATTAATTAGAACACTCGATCTCTTTTAGAACACTTTGTCTAAACAAATTAGCATGAACTCTCAATACAAGCTAGTTGAACAAGATGAATTCTATCCCTGGTAAACACCAATTTTTAGATTTATGCACATACCCACGTTTCCATTTTCCATAGCTCGGATATCTGGTCGAAAACGACAATCAGTTGGAGCTAAAACATTCTTCATTTCTTCATCCAGTTCATTCAGCATCATTGCAAAACTAGTGAAATTATACATCTAGAAATAGGAACAATTTGACTGTTATTATGTATTGTACAGCAATGTTAAAACAGTGACTATAACTTTAAGTTAACAAATATTCACTGACCTCATCTTCTCTGGAGATCTTCCCTCCATGGCCGCCAACCTCATAGTCCCCCAACCCCGTACAGTCCGCTTCTACCTCCTTCCCAAGATCCACAAACAGGACTGCCCTGGTAGACCCATCGTTTCAGCCTGTTCTTGCCCCACGGAACTGATTTCTTCCTATCTCGACTCTTTTTCTCCCCTTGCCAGTCTCTTCCCACCTACATTTGCGACTCTTCCGATGCCCTTCGCCACTTTAACAGTTTCCAGTTTCCTGGCCCCAACCGTCTCCCTTTTCACTATGGACATCCAATCCCTCTACACCTCCATCCCCCACCAGGACAGCCTGAGGGTGCTCCACTTCTTCCTTGAACAGAGGCCCAACCAGTCCCCATCCACCACCACCCTCCTCTCACATTGAACAACTTTTCCTTTGACTCCACTCACTTCCTCCAAATTAAAGGTGTTGCTATGGGAACCCACATGGGCCCTAGCTATGCCTGCCTTTTCATGGGATATGTGGAACATTTTGTTCCAGTCCTACTCAGGTCCCCTCCCTCACCTCTTTTTCTGGTACATTGATGGCTGTATTGGTGCCGTTTCCTGCTCTCGCCCTGAACTAGAAAATTTCATTCACTTTGCTTCCAATTTCCACCCTTCCCTCACCTTCACATGGTCCATCTCCGACACTTCCCTTCCTCGACTTCTGACTCCATTTCTGGGGATAGGCTATCGACCAACATCCACAAAAACCCACTGACTCCCACAGTTACCTGAACTACACTTCCTCCCACCCCGCTTCCTGTAAGGACTCTATTCCATTCTCCCAGTTTCTCCGTCTCCGCCGCATCTGTTCTGACGATGCCACCTTCCATACTAGTGCTTCCGATATGTCTTCCTTTTTCCTCAACCGAGGATTCTCCCCTACCGTGGTTGACATGTCCCTCGACTGTGTCTATTCCATTTCCTGCACTTCTGCTCTCACCCCTTCCCCTCCCTCCCAGAACCACGATAGGGTTCCCCTTGTCCTCACCTTTCACCCCACCAGCCTCCACATTCAACGGATCATCCTGCACCATTGCCGCCACCTCCAGCGTGATCCCACCACCAAACACATGTTCCCCTCACACCACCACCCCGCCCCCTTTCAGCATTCCGAAGGTACCGCTCCCTCCGTCACACCCTGGTCCACTCCTCTACCACCCCCAACACCCCTTCCCCTGGCACCTTCCCGTGCAAGCGCAGGAGATGAAACACCTGGCCTTTTACCTCCTCCCTTCCCACTGTCCAGGGCCCCAAACACTCCTTCCAGGTGAAACAGCAATTTACTTGTACTACTTACAATTTAGTATACTGTATTCGCTGCTCACGATGCGGTCTCCTCTACATTGGGGAGACCAAACGCAGATTGGGTGACCGCTTTGTGGAACACCTCCGTTCAGTCCGTAAGCGTGACCCCGAGCTTCTGGTCGCCTGTCACTTTAAATCTCCGCTACACTCCCACTCTGATCTCTCTGTCCTCGGCCTCCTACACTGTTCCAACGAAGCTCAAGGAACAGCACCTCATCTTTCGATTAGGCACTTTACAGCCTTCTGGACTCAACATCAACATCGAGTTCAACAATTTCAGACTATAACCTCGGCCCCTATATTTTTTTCCCTTTCTTGCTCAGCTGTTGATGATTCTGCCATCGCCATTTACACCTCATCTAGAGTCATCTTTTGTTTCTTAACTTGTCCCATTACCTTCTCTTTTTGCCTTGCACCATCATCCCTTTTGTCAGTCAATCTCTCCAGCCTTCCAGCCTATCACAGTCCCTCCCTTTGTTCTTTCGCCTCTCCTCCCTGTCCCGGAACTTGCTTAAAAATCTGTTACTTCTCTAACCTTTTCCAGTTCTGATGAAGGGGCCTCGACCCAAAACGTTAACTCTGTTTCTCTCTCCTTGATGCTGCCTGACCTGCTGAGTATTTCCAGCATTTTTCTGTTATAACAACAAATATTCTGCTGGGTTTGACATTTGTATTCACCAAAACCAAAAACGCTACAACATTTTAACCCTCCAAGCTTTTCAGAGGCATCTTCAAGTCAGCAGACTCCCTTCCAGGTTTTCACGTGCAAAAATGCATCAAAATATTGACCTGCTTACAAATGAGGTAACCACATTCATATTCCAAGCCTGGACTTCTGATTAACTTTTAAAAAAAACAGCCTTTAAAGCCATTTATTTTCAGCCAGTGAAATCCCAGTTTTTCTAAATGTACTCCCACCTTCAAAATGGACAGTGGGAGCCAAGTGTAGTCTTCAGGTAAAACAGGGTTGTAAAGCGAAGGGGGAGGGGGAGTGGGAGGGCATAGACTTAATTTAGTCCCCCTTCCTATGTCCACATTTATAATGGAAACTTGTCCCACTGTAGTTACACACTCTCTTGCCAGTGGTTGCGCTTCAGCACCTTTACTGGCAGAAGGGTGATGACAGCATGATAATTTTATATAGAAGTTTCCATTATAAATGTGGACATAGGAATTTATATAGGAAATTTGACAGAAAGTGCATGCAGACGCAAGAGTTTTACTATATTATATATTGATCACTACAGCTGATAATGTATTTTGCTGCACAGTGCTAAGCAGCATTTTAAACTGCTGATTAATCAGCGACTGACCTTCTTCTCACAGTCACTCCTCTTAACATCTGTGCTTTAAGTATTAGCTGCTCTTTCGGTTACATTAATTTATTCCCTAACCTGCATTTGGAGAACAAATGCTACCAATTGCAATATTCTTGAACAGTTGAGAAACACTGACTGGCAGTTTAAACAACAGATCAGTAAAGTATACAACTGCAAGATCTCTGATTTAACAATTCCATTGATTGTTTATTCTTCAGGACCTTCAGTGTCCCATCAGTGTTGGAGCAGCGCTCTGCTCAGAGTGCCAATTTTAGCTTTTTAAACACAGTTTACCATTATCAGGGGTTTTACAATTTATAATTTACTGATCTACTGTTTAAATTGCAAATCAGTGTTTCTCAGTTGTTCAGCACTTTGAGCAGAACATTGCTTAACTGCTTAGAGTGTCAGGAGCACCACCCGCAGACTGCATACACACACACACACACACACATACATTTCACCAAGTGTTACTTGAAGTTGTATTAGACTTTCATTCTTACCCGAGAAGATTGTGAAGGCCTTGCTGCTATCCTCCAGAGTAGTTTGCTTCCAGGGACAACTTGTACAGTTTCCTGGATTTCAGGCATGTCATCAGCTTCATCATTTTCAGCTCGTACAACATCTTCCGTCTGAAACACAACATCAATGTCCTTTATAAAAAGGTACTTTTCTGAGAGAGCACATTACTAATCCATTCATCCAGAGTGGAGAACAGTTGTTCCTGGTTGGAAAATCAAACTGGCACCATATCACCAAAGCAAAGCTTTTGTACATCACAAGAGTGGGGGGGTACCCTGTGGGCTGAAGTCACAGCGTGCAGTCAGCAAAAGCTTCACACCACACATCGCATTGTTAATTATAACCTAACTAAATTCAAGTAACATGTGGAGGAAGAAGAAAAGGCTACCAGCCAGTATCAAAAAAAAACTATGGGGGTAAATTTCCTTAGGGCTTGTCCTGCTCCTCTGCCATAACTTGGATGGATGTTCAGCAGAAACCCCATTTATATGCATGCACAGGGTTTTCAAAGGTACGGTGGTGGAGCGAGAGAAGCTACAACAGGCGGCGTCTGCTTTAACATAAATAACACAAGCAGTTACATAAATTAAGATGTACGAGAAACATATCCATAGTACACAAAAAAGTAAAAGGGCTTACCTCCTTGGCTTTCTTTTGGTCTCCACCCTTCTTATCATTTTTCTTGTAAGTCTCATATGTGTTCGTGTCCACACACCACAGGCATTCAGTCCATTTGCCATATATTACACACACCTTCCTTTTACTGTGAAAGAAGAAAATATGCACAATATAGTTTTAGTTTAATGATGAGGCACAACACAACATTAGGAAAATAAACCTGAACTAGACATTTATGGCAAGCATTTTTTCCCCCAAGTTATCGAAAAAGAATTTGCATTTATACAGTACCTTTCACCATATCTGAAAGCGTGTTACAGCCAAATGAGGTATTTTTCAAGTATAAGGACTCACTACTAATTGTAATTGTTAAAACATAAAACGCATTTCCTTCAAACAAACCTTTTGTCCTGAATGTATCCTTCAACTCTGTGCAGTTCTTTTCCAAAAAGCCCACATGGTTTAAAATGCAGCAAACATTTTTCACCAGTACTGCAAAGAGAAGCAAGATATCATCATACAGAAGAACTGTGAAAGGACTCAAAAATGCATACATTTCCCTGAAGGGAAGTATATTATAATATTTGATTTCAGGTCAGAATTGTAGTAGAGGTATGGAATCAATCTCCTATATCATTTGAGTGTTATATTGTTCCCAATATGAGCACAGGATAATTCTTCCAACTAATCCCAATGCATAAATAGCATTTGTGGATTAAAAATTAAAATATAGAATTCAAGCAAACTTACTTTTATCTCTTACCTAATGAACACATTGGTTACCAGCAAGAGTCAAGAACAGACTTGAGTCTCCCAGAGTATTTGAGGTTAGAAGTTTGATTACAAATGCATATATTTACATTTTTCCAAGTTTAATGGTGGAATCTAGAAACTTTTCCCCTGCAACTATGAGTGACACTATAAGTTAGTAGACCAGTTAGCTTAAGTGCAAAAGCCCCAAACACCCTTGGTGCCTGGAGCGGAGTTCAGGCATAAAAGGGGCAAGAAAGAACCAGAAGGGGCAGAAAATTGGGTTGTACACTGAAGCACTAGGTCTCCACCCCAAAGATGTCACACTGGGAATTCCCACTGGTGAAGGAAGAACCATAAATTCCGTCCAGCTCATTGACGTCAGGAAGGAGGAACGTCATTGGGATGGTGTCACCTGCTGGAATTTTTGTTCCTCCCACCTCCTTTTTCCAAGTAACCTGGATGCCAACAAAATACTGGCATTCAAGTTAATATAGTGATAGAAGTGGGGTCCATGATGGGGTCACGGCCTGAAAGACCCAGAATTTCCCTGCAGTAATATTTAAATTGGCCCTCTTATAAAGGGGGTCAATTAGCAATGGGCCTCTAACTTTTAACGCAGGTCCACCGGTTACCAGGTGGCTTTTAAGTGTCACATCTTCTCTTTTCACCGCCCCCCCTCCAACAGCCCCTCTAGCTGCTGCCCAAGACATGCTCATACCAGCGACTTTATTTAAATTGTGCGAGTCGATAATCTGGTGGGTTCAGAAACAATGTTCCCGTTAATTCTTTTGGGTGCGTGGCCCATTCAAAATACCGCACCTGCGCGGTTTTCCCCCACTGAAAAGCCAGCGAGCCAGCTGTGCGGGAGGTCCAGAGCGCTGCATTGGTCAGGAATGCAAGTCACCGACAGAACAGTTACACGGAAAGACTAAAAAATCTGGTGTTTTTCTCCTTAGAGCAGACAAGGTTAAGGGGAGATTTGTTAGGTGTTCAAAATCAGCAGGGGTTTTGATAAGAGTAAATAGGGAGAAACTGATCACTGGCACGAAAATCGGTAACCAGCGGGCACAGATTTAAGGTCAGTGGCAAAAGAACCAGAGGTGTGATGAGATGAGGAGCGAGTTATGATGATCTGGAATTCACTGCCTGAAAGGGAGATGGAAGTAAATTTGAAAAGGGAATTGGATACTTGAAAAGAAAAAAATTGCACGGCTACAGGGAAAGAACAGGGGAGTGTGACTAATTGGATAGCTCTTTCACAGGTATAATGGACCGAATGGCCTCCTTCCGTGCTGTATGATTTATATGATCCTATACATGATATATTGATGCTGGGTTTAATCAGACCCACTTTAGTGTGATAATTCACTTATGTAGCTTAGAGCAAATTCCAATTTTAACTGGAGGGAGATTCATTACCAAATACCCAATGTTCCGTGCTAGATCCATACCCTATTCTGATGCCTTTTAAATTAATACAAAAATATTTGTGCACAAGTCTAGCATATACGTGGAAAAAAAAATCAATTGGGGCAGAAAGGTCAGACTGGGAAGCAGCAGCATAACAAAAGATCATTCAATCTGTACCTACAGATTTTAACAATGAACCGAGATTACGGTACTGAGTCGCAACATAAGGAAACAATTAGATGATTAGTCTGGCCAATGGTTGATGCTGAAAATATGAACCAGGTTTGTTTGTGCAGGTTATGAACAACAAAAGAAAATCAACAGCAGATTTGTTAACAAAAAAAACCAACACCTTGCTGAGCTCAATTTAGATAAGAAGAGTGGGACAAGAGGAGCAGCGTTAGGTCAGAACCATTTCTTCAAATGGCAGATATAGGAGTAGTACTTTTTTTTTTTATTAAAAAAGTTGACCTATCTACAATTTCCCAATTACTGTGCATTCTTACATTTAATACAATGGTCAATTCTCAAAATTATCTGTACAAGTCAACCATTTTATGACAGTGCATGACTAGGTTACAATTACAGAAACACTATGAATGTAGCATGCAAATTCAGAAAGAACACTCTTCCTGAGGAATAAAAACAGAAAATGCTGGAAATACACAGGTCAGGCAACATCTGTGGAGAGAGAAAGAGAGATAACGTTTCAGGTCGATGACCTCGTTCTGATGAAAGGTCATCGACCCTGAAACGTTAACTCTGTTTCTCTCTCCACAGATGTTGCCTAACCTGCTGAGTATTTCAGCGTTTTCCATTTTTATTTCAGATTTTCAGTATCCGCAGTATTTTGCTTCCTAAGGAAGTACTTATTCTTAAAATTAAGCTCACCTGTGATTTGTGATTTCTACCGTTCCATATTGTTCTATCCATAGCTTGCCAATTATTACATTATGTACACAACACGAAGGATTTGTCCAACTATAGGCCTCATTGTGCCTGAAAGAACAAAGCAACTCATTTAAAAAACTTATTGTTCTGTGCAATAACTGCAGCAGAAGGTGCAATAGATGTAATTTTCTCCTGACAACGGCCTGTATACAAGCAAAATGTACATAGAAAGTTCCTCCACTTGTACTCATCCCTCCCCACCACCCCGCCAATTAATGCAGGATTAGGATATTTTAAGCTTACTTCAGATGCATTTAGCATTTCAGAATTCTGCAGCTCCTGACCCCAAAACAAAATCCTACCAATTTTCATTGCTATGTCAATAACAAATCCATTTGCAGGTAGCCCATGGCTTGAAGGAGAGGTCTGAATATAGTGTTTGCATTAGTTCTGACATATTAAACCTACTGCTCCCACTATCTAGATCAGCTCATGTGTGTACAAACTTCAAATTTCTACCTGCACCCCCGAGATCAAGACATCGAAGACTACACAAAAGAAACAGAACAAGAACAATTTAATGGGAACGATGTGGAAGGAAAATTGAAGTGTTTTAAGAATTTTTTTTTTTTTTAAAACATTGTAGAAGCAGTTTCTCTCAAACAAGTCAAGAATCAATTTAAGAGAGCAAAACGATGAAGGAAAAGGGAAGTCTTGGAGAGAAAGAAAGGGGGGCATATAAAATTCTTAATTGTACAGAGAAGGAGCAGGATATGGAAAACTAAAAAATCAAGAAGCTAAGCTACACAAATAACCAATGTGAGCGGAAAATAACAGAAAATATAAGAGAACTTGGATGAAAATATATATATATATATATATATATATATATAGGAAAAAAGTTGCAAGGTGCTTCACAAATGGAAAAGGGCAGAGGAACCAAAAAGAGTCATACAGGACGATTTAGGATAGGTGACCAAAAGCATGGTCAAGAGCTGTGTTTTGAGAAGGTTTTTTAAGAGGTGGAGATGTGCAGGGGTTTAAGGAAGGAGTTCCAGAGAAGGCAGCCAAGACAGGTGAAGGAAAAGAAATTACACAAAAATGCAGAGTCAGAAGATGAAAGGGTATAAGAGCAGATAGAAGGCTGGAGGATGTTGCAGAGATAGGTGGAACAAGGTCATGGTAGGATTTGAATAGAAGGCAAGGATTTGAAATTTTATACAATGGGGAACAGGTAACCTGTGTAGTTCAGCAAGGATGGGATGATGGGCCAGCAGGACTTGGTGCGGGACATGATAGGGGCAGCTGCGTTGGATAAATTGGAGGGTGCAACATTTGAGACCAGCAAGGAAAACAGTGAAGAAGTTGAGTCTAGAAGAGACAAATGCATGGATAAGGTTTTCAGTAGTAGAGGGGCGAAGACGATCATGTCGCAGAAGTGGAAATAAGTTATGGAGAAGCACAAGGAGCAATCTAGAATAAAAATACTTAACTGGAGGAGGGCAAATTTCAGCAAATTGAGGAGGGATTTGGCCCGGGTAAATTGGAGTCAAAGACTGACAGGCAGAAATGTAATGGAGCAATGGGCGGCCTTTAAAGAGGAGATGCTTCGGGTACAGTCTAGGTACATTCCTACAAGGGGGAAAGGGAGGGCAACCAAAGCCAGAGCTCCCTGGATGACAAAGGAGTTGGAGAGTAGGATGAAGCAGGAAAAGGGAGTGTATGACAGATGTCAGCTTGATAATGGCCCAGAAATTCTGTTCGCAGCCCTCTCGCGGGCGGAGGGCTGCGATTCGGAAAAATCTCCACTTGGGCCAAGAGGGCTCCCGGGACGCACACACTTCCGTTGCTGTGCCTCTTCAATCTGCCGGTGTGCAGGGCACGCGTATCCCAGGGGCGCAGCTAGTTCGCAGCGTCCCTGGGATCACGTGGGCCATGGGGAGCCAATCAGAGCAGGGAATCTTCATTCATAGATTTGACAGGAAGACCTGTCAAATCTATGAATAGAGATGAGCCCCAAAACATAAGTAAAACTTCAAATAATTTTTTTTAAAAACCATCACATTTTTTAAATGACTATAAATTACATAAATTAACTATTTTAAACAAAAATTTAAATTTTTGAAAAAAATAATTAAAGTTTTTAACGGGGCTAAAAATAAACTTACCTTTCTTTAAAGTATTTTAAAATGATAAATCAGTGGAAATTTTTTTTTTTACTTTATTAAACTATTAGCCTGCTTTTCTAGGCGCAGCTGTTCCCGACTTACCTGGACTCAAGCCAGTGTGGAAAAAACTGAAGTTTTTAACGTAAGGGCTGCCTATCCGGCGCAGGCATTTGTCCAGTCAAGCCCTTTCTGCAGAGAACGGAAGTGCCGGTTTCCAGCGCATGCGTAAAACCGGCGCTTCCGTTGGCCCTACGGGTGAGTACACAGCGCGTACCCACCCGTAGGGAATGGAATTTCTAGGCCAATACAAGGGAGAATCAGGCTGAATGTAAAAAGTACAGAGCAGAAGTGAAAAAGGAAATAAGAGGGTCAAAGCGATAATACGAGAATAGATTGGCGGCAAACATAAAAGGGAATCCAAAGGTCTTTCATAGGCATATTAACAGTAAAGGGGTTGTCAGAGTGGTGGGGCCAATTAGGGACCAAAATGGAGAACTATTAGTGGAAGCAGAAGGCATGGCTGAGATACTAAATGAGTACATTGCACCGGTGTTTACCAAGAAAGAGAACTTTGCCAAAGCTATGATAAATGAGGAGGTTGCTGGGATAGTGGACAAGATAAAAATAGATAAAGAGAGGTACTAGAAAGGCTGGCAGTAATTAAAGTAGATAAGTCACCCGGTCGGGATGCGATGCATCCTAGGTTGCGGAGGGAAGTAAGGGCAGAAATTGCGGAGGTGCTGGCTACAATCTTCCAATCCTCCTTAGATACAGGGGTGGTGGCAAAGGACCAGAGGATTGCAAATATTACACCCTTGTTCAAAAAAGGGGAGAAGGATAAACCTGGCTATTACAGGTCAGTCAGTTTAATGTCGGTGGTGGGGAAGCTTTTAGAAACAATAATTTGGGAGAAAATTAACAGCCAATTGGACAAGCATAGACTAATAAAAGGAGAGCCAGCACGGATTTGTTAATGGGCAAATCGTGCTTGACTAACTTGATTATTTTGATGAAGTAACAGAGGGTGGATGAGGGCTGTGCAGTTGTTGTGTATATGGATTATCAAAAGGCGTTTGATAAAGTACTACATATTAGAGGGTTTGTTAGCAAAATTGAAGCCCATGGGATAAAAGGGACAGTAGCAGCATGGATACAAAAAACTGGCTACGGGATAGAAAACAGAGTTGTGTGAATGGCTGTTTTTTGGACTGCAGGGATACAGGTATACAGTGGCATTCCCCAAGGTTCAGTACTAGGACCACTGCTGTTTTTGATATATATTAATGACTTGGAGTTGGGGTACAGGGCATAATTTTGAAATTTGCAGATGACAAAACTTGGAAGTGTAGTAAACAGTGAGGAATATAGTAATAGACTTCAAGAAGACATAGACAGGCTGGAGGAATGGACTGACACATGGCTGATGAAATTCAATGCAGAGAAGTGTGAGGTGATACATTTTGGTAGGAAAAATGAGGAGAGACCATACATGCTATCTGGTTCAATTTTAAAGGAGGTGCAAGAACAGAGACACCTGGGAGTGCTTGTGCACAAATCTTTGAAGGTGGCAGGACAGTTTAACAAAGCAGTTAATAAAGCATATGGGATCCTGGGCCTTATAAATAGAGGCATAGAGTACAAAAGCTAGGAAGTTATGCTAAACCTATATAAAACACTAGTTTGGCCCCAGCTGGAATATTGTGTCCAATTCTGGGCACCACACTTTAGGAAGGACATGAAGGCTTTGGAGAGGGTACAGAAGAGATTTACTAGAATGGTTCCAGGGATGAGGGATTACGTGGATAGACTAGAGAAGCTGGGTTGTTCTCCTTGGAGCAGAGAAGCTGGGGTTGTTCTCCTTGGAGCAGAGAAGGCTAAGAGGATATTCGATAGAGGTGTTTAAAATCATGAAGGATTTAGATAGAGAAACTGTTTCCAATGGCTGAAGGGTTGATAAAGAGAGGGCACAGATTTAATGTGATTGGAAAAAGAACCAGAGGCGACATGAAGAAAAACGTTTTTACACGCGTGGTTAGGATTTGGAATGTACTGCCTGATAGGGTGGTGGATACAGATTCAATAGTAGCCTTCAAAAAGGGAATTGGATAAATACTTGAAGGGGGAAAAAAAAAAAAAAAAAAAATCGCAGGATTATGGGGAAAGAGTGGGGGTGTGGGACTAACTGGACTGCTCTTCGAAAGAGCCGGTGCAGACTCGATGGGCCAAATGCCTCCTTCTGTGCTGTACTGTTCTATGATTAGTATGGAGATCTTAGATTCAGGAAGGCTCTTTTATGGGGCACAGCATTTAAGGACAAGGGGCATCATTGAGTTAAGAGTGTCAAAGTAATATTTTGGAAGTAAGATGGTGATATAATTGTAGAATATATTACCAGCAGGGGTGGGGTATTAGAAAGATCAGTAGATTTTCAAAAAGCAGAGGAAAAATTCCTGTTGGGAAAATAAATAGATCTAGCATTCCGGTAATGAACCTGATGGGAGGTTCAGAAGGTAGTCTGGATGGACCAGTGGTGGTCTTCTTCCGAAACCCTATGTAATTATGATCAGGTAATTTATCCGAACGCAAGCTACAATTTTAATGTATTTATTAGAACAATAGACTTAATAGGGTGATTTGTTTTAGGAAAAATGTCTACAGCAATATGTTCATTTGGAATTTGCAGGTAATCCTCATGAAATATTAATAATTCTTTTTTCAAATGTTGTTTTCTTGATATTTAAAAACCTATAGAAATTTCATTCAATTGTTCAAAATTGGGGGTAGGGGTGAAAAGTAAACAAAGCTTTCCACTCACAAATTATAAACATACTTACTTATTAAGCTCTAGTGTGATAGTTCCTCGTGGCTCTGCTTCTACGCTCTTCCCCCAAAATTTAAGCTTGGGATAGATAGAACCATGGAAAACAAAATCCTTATTGACACCTTCTGAATAAAATGCACTGATTGGTGGGTGATGGCTAACCTGTTCAGATATAAGCCTAAATCCCAGATCCTCCCTGCCAAAAGAAAACAAAATCATTAAGCCAAAAGCATTTCACTTTCACTCGTAAAACAATGGTCTAATTCTTGAAGTTTTCCAAATGGTTAAAATTCAGCACATCTCTAAAGGCAAATAGGAGCCAAATCTCCAGATTTTTGGGGGTTTGTTCAGTTGTTCCTATATAGTTAAAGAAATTGCATTTAGTGTCTTTCAAGGCATCCCAAATCACTTCACAACAAATCAGTTATTTTTCAAGCGCCGTCACGGTTATATAGGCAAACTTAGTTTAGTGTAGCTCAAAAATAAAAACGATTGGGGATGCACATCTCGTACACCACTAAAATTCCAATCTCATCCAAGTTCAAATCTTTTCTATAAAAGGAAGAGAAATTTAGTCACAGCTAGGCAACAGCTGCATACTTCATCCACCACCTTAAACATTCACTCCCTCCACCACCAGCGTACCGTGGCCGCAGTGTGTACCATCTACAAGATAGCACTGCAGCAACTCGCCAAGGCTTCTTCGGCAGCACCTCCCAAACCCGCAACCTCTTTCACCTAGAAGGACAAGGGCAGCAGGCGCATGGGAACACCACCACCTGCAAGTTCCCCTTCAAGTCACACACCATTCTGACTTGGATAGAATCGCCGTTCCTTCATTGTCACTGGGTCAAAATCCTGGAACTCCCTAGCTAACAGTATTGTGGGAGTTCCTTCAACAAATGGACTGCAGCGGTTCAAGATGGTGGCTCACCACCACCTTCTCAAGGGCAATTAGGGATGGGCAACAAATGCTGGCCTTGCCAGTGACGCCCACATCCAGTGAACGAATAAAAAACCTTCTCATATCTAGCTCAACTGCAGCAAAGGTCTGGGACCAGGTTGTTGTTCCAATCTACACTTTCAGCCACAAGATGTGCACTGCCCAGCAAGATCAAATGGGTGGGAGGAGAAGGAAAATTACAGCAAAACATGCCAAAGAATTAATTCCATCAATATTAAGGGGATCAAACATTACAAATAAAATACACTGAATTCAGTAGCAAATGTTAATCTTGGTTTTTTTAAGCCCCACACTCCCCTAAAAACATTTACTACTAGCATTTCTAGCAAAGAGATGACTTTACACCCGAAATTACATTATTTCAAAAAAGGTACTGAATGTCAATTAACCCTCATTATTTAGAAAGCTTCTTGCAGTTGATTCTGCCGCTGTAAATTGACCACATTGGTAGCAGTCCAGAAATGCACCAATTACACATTTCTTAAAAGGAACCAAGGTAACTAGTGCTAATAGAGGTAATTTAAGTGAAACCTTGCAATTTGTTTCTTACCTTCTAAGTTCATAGGTTTCACCTAGTAGTGGGTTGAATGGTTTGCCAGTCCTTTCCCACTGTGAAGCTACAGCAGAAACTGCAAACGCAGCTACAGTCTGTGGAAAATACAAAATAAATTACAAAAACAGGAATGCTTTGAAGTTTGGACCAGTATTTGTGTTAAAGATTAAACAGCTCATTTCAGCCCGTTATTAAATTGAAGAGTTAAAATTGCAAGCTTTTCCACATGTCACCAACCCTTGGTCTTCATTGATGCGAGGGGGTCATTTAAAACAGTAAGGCAAACTTCCCTGCCTTTTATATCTATTTAATATTTAAATAAACACCAGACATCACTGCTGGACGTGACATCTGTTTGGAATACGAAATGCTGCAAATTCAGAAACTCTACTTGGGACTCCAAATTGGCAAAACTTACTTAAAGATCAGAGGCAGGAAACAAAGGGTAATGGTCGAAGGGTGTTTTTGTGACTGGAAGGCATTCGATAAGGTGCCACATAAAAGGTTACTGCACAAGATAAGAGCGCACAGGGTTGGGGGTAATGTATTAGCATGGATAGGGGATTGGCTAACTAACAGAAAACAGAGTCGGGATAAATGGGTCATTTTCCAGTTGGCAACCAGTAACTAGTGGGGTGCCACAGGGATCAGTGCTGGGGCCTCAACTATTTACAATCTATATTAATGACTTGGATGAAGGGACCGAGTGTACTGTAGCCAAATTTGCTGATGATACAAAGATAGGTGGGTTAGCAAGTTGTGAGGAGGACAGAGTCTTCAAAGGGATATAGATAGGTTAAGTGAGTGGACAAAAATTTGGCAGATGGAGTATAATGTGGGAAAATGTGAGGTTATCCACTTTGGAAGGAAGAATGAAAAAGCAAATTATTTAAATGGAGTGAGACTACAAAATGCTGCGGTACAAAGGGATCTGGGGGTCCTAGTACATGAAACACAAAAAGTTAGCATGCAGGTACAGCAAGTAATTAGGAAGGCTAATGGAATGTTGGCCATTATTGCAAGGGGTATGGAGTATAAAAGTAGGGAAGTTTTGATGCAACTTTACAGGGCGCTGGTGAGACCGCACCTGGAGTACTGCGTACAGTTTTGGTCTCCATATTTAAGGAAGGATATACTTGCATTGGAGGCAGTACAGAGAAGGTTCACTAGGTTGATTCCTGGGATGAAGGGGTTGAAGTATGACGAAAGGTTGGGCCTATACTCATTGGAGTTTAGAAGAATGAGAGGTAAGATTCTGAGGGAGATTGACAGGGTGGATGCTGAGAGGATGTTTCCCCTAGTGGGGGAATCTAGAACTAGGGGGCATAGTTTCAGAATAAGGGGTCGCCCATTTAAGACGGAGATAAGGAGGAATTTCTTCTCTCAGAGGGTCGTGAATCTTTGGAATTCTCTACCCCAGAATGCTGTGGAGGCGGAGTCATTGAATATATTCAAGGCGGAGATTGAGACATTTGAACTACAAGGGAGTCAAGGGGTATGGGGAGAGAGCGGGAAAGTGGTGTCGAGGCCAAGATTGGATCAGCCATGATCTTATTGAATAGCGGAGCAGGCTCGAGGGGCCGATTGGCCTACTCCTGCTCCTGTTTCTTATGTTCTTATGTTCCCAGTGGGGTCCGCAGGGCTCAGTACTGCGTCCTTTGTTTTTTGTGGTATATATCAATGATTTGGACTTGAATGTAGGAAGTATGATTAAGAAGTTTGCAGATGATAGAAAAATTGGCCGTGTAGTTGATAATGAAGAAGAAAGCTGCAGACTGCAGGAAGATATCAATGGACTGGTCAGGTGGGCAGAACAGTGGCAAATGGAATTCAATCTGGAGAAGTGTGAGGTAATGCATTTGGGGAGGGCTAACAAGGCAAGGGAATACACTATAAATGGTAGGGCTCTGAGAAGTGCAGAAGATCAGAGGGACCTTGAGTGCATGTCTACAGATCCCTGAAGGTAGCAGGACAGGTAGATAAGGTGGTTAGGAAGGCATACGGGATACTTGCCTTTATTAGCCGAGGTATAGAATACAAGACCAGGGAGGTTATGCTTGAACTGTAAAAAACTAGTTAGGCCACAGCTAGAATACTGCATGCAGTTCTGGTCACCACATTACAGGAAGGATGTGATTGCACTAGAGGGGGTGCAGGGGAAATTTACAAGGATGTTGCCTGGGCTGGGGAACTTTAGCTATGAGGAAAGATTGGATAGGTTGGGGTTGTTTTCTTTGGAACAGAGGAGGCTGAGGGGAGACCTAATTGAGGTGTATAAAATTATGAGGGACCTAGATAGAGTGGATAGGAAGGACCTATTTACCTTGGTAGAAGGGTCAATAACCAGGAGGTTAGATTTAAAGTAATTGGTCAGAGGTTTAATGGGGATTTGAGGAGAAATGTTTTCACCCAGAGGGTGGTGGGGGTCTGGAACTCACTCCCTGAAAGGCTGGTAGAGGCAGAGACTCATCACATTTAAAAAGTACTTAGATATGCACTTGAAGTGCCGTAACCTACAAGGCTACGGATCAAATGCTGGAAAGTGGGATTAGGGTGGATAGCTCTTTGTCAGCCAGCACGGACAAGATGGGCCGAATGGCCTCCTTCTGTGCTGTAAATTTCTATGATTCTATGATCTTGGTCTATGACCCAAATCAATTCAAGACACCAGGTTAAGTTTGCATTAGTCTAAAGTTTCTCACATCTAACACCATGGCTGCCATCGCCAGCAGCTCTTGGCCTTTCACCACTGGTTTACACACTTTGCACAGCATTATTTCCATTATCAACCTTGGTCACTGCAAAAGACCCAGATGAATACACCTGAAGTGTGAAGATATTTTCAGCTGGTTCTATCTGAAGCATACCCACCTGCAATCTCTCCACCGAATCAGAAAGCATAGAAGCCTTGTGAATGAGGTACGTGTGTTCCATGTATTCTGTAATTCGTTGCAGAAAACTCAAAGGCTCATTAAATATAATAGGCATAGTAATTTTTGACAGCTCCTAAGACAAAACATGAAGACAGTCAATTTTATTATTAGACTCAATAAAATCAATTTTAAGAGTATTTTCCTAATACTGTTCAACTGAAAAGGATATTTTTAAATAGCTGTCAATGATTATACAATAGAAAAACATTAGAAGATTTCCCTTTCCTGTCCCTATTTTTAAGTTTCATTTTTTTCTATCCTTATTTTAAAGTGCCAACAACTTGCTTTAATATTGCACCTTCAATGCAGGTAAACATCCCGAGGCACTCCACAGAAGTGTAGTCAGACAAAATTAACACCGAGCCAAAGGAGGAGATATTAGGAGGTAACTAAAAGCTTGGTCAAAGAGGAAGGTTTTAAGGATGGTCTGAAAAGAGAAGACAGAAGTGGAGAGGCGGAGAGATTTAGGGAGGGAATTTCAGTGCTTAGGGCCTAGACGGCTGAAGGCATGACCGCTAATGGTGGGGTGAAGGGAGTGAAGGATGTGCAAGAGGATTAGAGTTCTCAGAGGGTTGTAGGGCTGGGAGAGGTCACAGAGACAAGGAGAGGCTACAGAGACAAGGAGAGGCAAGGCCATGAAAGGATTTTGAGAAATTTAAATTGGAGGCATTGGAGGACTGGAAGCCAATATAGGTCAATGAGCACTGGAGTGATGGGCCAGCAGAACAAGCAAGGATAGTCCCACTCAGCTGCACAGCAGAGGCGTTGGAGGAGGATGGGGTGACCAAACATATAAAATCTATAACTGGTGCCTTCAACTTCAAAACCCAAATTTAAAAATCAACAGACAATGATCAGCAATAATTTTAAGGTTAGGAATTCCATTGTCATTACCACAGTGAAAAAACAAACATTCATCAATTCACTATAGTTGATTTAAATCAGCCAATCTGTACCCACCAATCCAATGCACTTCTTTAAAATGCTCCACAAACTTAATTGATTTCTACTAAACATTTGAGCTGGTAATGTAGTTCTGTAAGAAAAAACAAAGAAAACTGTAATCAGATGCAAATGGCAGGACTCAAAGGATTAAAACTTCTCAGTCAAAATAGTATACTACAATTCTTTTCCTTCATTACTGAATTCCCCCAAAAAAGCATTTGATAAAAATTGTCTTGCCAAAAGGAAATTACAATACCATAGGAATAAGAAAGCTATTTGGCCTAACTAACTCACTCTCTCTATTTCCCCTTCTGAAAGTCTACAGTATTCAGCCAGGCCGTAACACTGTACAAAGTTTTCCATACCACCAGTTGGACTCACCTATGTTTCTTGATTCCATTTTCTTGGGTCGGTTCTCGGTTGTGAACATTCTGTTCGGATGTACTGCTTCCACTTTTGCTGGAAAAACTCGCTGAATCACCTGCCACCATTGGACCCATTCTAGTTTCAGAATCATCTGATTCAAACCCTACATATAGTAATATAGATAATTAATTCTCTATAGACTGCATTATAAAGATAGATGTTACCATGTTAATCAAACGAATATAAAATTCAGTTGACAGTTCTTTACCCTCTACCTACATTAGGATAGTCCCATCATCCAACAAGGATAAATAGCTCATTGTCCCCTTAGGAGCTTTATTTTCTATGGAACTGGATTTTTCATCAATCAACAGCCAGGGTCGCAAACTAGTCTCGTTATTTTTTGACAGAGGCAGCCTGTTTACACAGCAAAATTTAAAAAAAAATCCAAGTACTCTAAAATCACAAAAAAGCTGTGCCAGAGGAGGAAAGGATTAAATGTGTAAGATAAACTGTAATGAAATAATAAAGGAAGCCTATCCCAAAAAGGTAGGTAGTTAGTTGTCTTGCCCATTTGCTTTTCTTCCGTATATAGGATTACATCAGTATGATGAATCATAGAAATAGACTTTCGACAAATTGATCTTGACCTTGCAGGACCAACTTGCCAAAATTAACATCGCCCTGCAAAAATAAATCTGAACATTTTTAGTAAAGTCACACGGATTCTTCAACATGAATGCCTTACCAATAGAGGCGTTTAGTTCTTGACATTGGTTCCTGAAGTAGCCATAGATCAGGTGGAATGGGCACTTTTCTCAGAGGATTTTTCTCAGCTGCCATGAATCAACAGGTCAAGAACAGCTTACATATATTTGATTATATGTAACCCGTTATACAACTAACAAGATATCGCCCAGAAAGTGCTGAATGCAGGTGATCTCCCACTCATGAGGAAGACAAACCTAAATTCTCCAAAACACAATTATGGGTTTTTCTTTTGTTGATAAGAGATTAGATACACTCACCTATCTCTAATTAGACATTCTTTATATACAGATTCAAGGTTACTGAGAGATAGATACTTCTAAACACTGAATATTCATCAATATTACTATCTTTTTTTGGGGAGGTTTCTGAAGTTGTTTTTAAAACTTGTCCTCATAATTAGAGTGGTAGCATGAGGAATTATTGAACCTTGTGGTAGTATCTCAAAAAAAAGGAACGGCACGCTAATCCCAAATCACCAGGAATAAAGGCAAAAACACCTTTTGCCAGCTTTGATTTTTCACTCCCTTCATTAGAAGCATTGATTGAGTAGGGTTTAAAACAAGTATCAGCATTCAGGTACAGGATGCAACTGTCAAATGGCACGCACAGATACTTGCCTGTAACAGCATCATAAAACTCTTCCTCACTATTCATCCTCCCTTTGAAAAAAATATTAAAACTCTTGCTTCCTTTCCAATGAAGGCACTTTAGTACATTGTTCTCCTTGGACACTGTACTGTTTATGGTTTCTTGATCTTTTTCCTATGGTATTCTAGATGCTCACAAAATACCTAAAACAAAAACAAAATCAATACATTACCAAATTGAAATCCGGGCTTTCCACCACTGGTCAACTAAAAATAATATACAATTTGAATGTCATAGATACAATTTCCAAATTTTACTGACCACAATAGGATGAGGAAACCTGAATTTAGTTTCTTCTAAAGTTCACCGATGACAAATTAGAGTGCAATTACAGAATACAAGCCAAGCAAAGAAGCTTTATTTAAAAAGGACTACTGGAGGCTGTGCCCCGCCAACTCCACCACCGTTTTAATAATGAATCATCTACTACTGTTTCTTGAAGTGAAGAGAGACTAATGAGAAGAAACTACATTTTTTTGTGCTCAAAGTGAAATATACTCTTTTGGGGAATGGATCTCTTCCCATTTCAGGCACTCAGCAACAGCATCAAACACTGCCAGGTACAATATAACACAGCCAGATGCTGAGTTAAAGTTTCTACTACTGTCCCAAAAACGTACCTCAACCTCAAAACAGCATCTCCTATTGTACAAATGTACTATTTTCCCCACCAGCCATCTTATGACTGAGTGAGAGGACAATTGATACTAAATTAGGGACAGATTTGTGCTGTTGGACCATGCCTACTAGGAACTGGATTGAGACTGCCCAAACTTATTTCAGGTAGGACTCTTGCAAGCCTCTTTAGACAGTTCTTTATACATTACATTAGGTTTCCAATTTGAAGAAGTGAAACTCTATTAATTTTTTGCTATCAAAGCATTAAAATACAATAGTGCATTTCGTGATGAACTCAAAAATCAGACTGAAGTCTTCATAAAAGGAAAACTAAAAATGTCCATAGTCAGGGTTCAAGGATAGACCCATTTTAATTACAACTATGGAATTTCTCATGGTGTTGCTTAGTGGATATACTGGTTTGAAAGAGGGATGTGTGAAGTACTAACAGAAAATCTCTAACAATTAACAAAACAGTCGGTGGTGACTGGTACGAAGTACATGCTGATCAGGTGATTGGTTGAAAGACCAGTGGACTCTGCTGCTGTGATCTGACGAGTCAAAGGGACTCTAGAACACACCATCAGAGACACATATTAACAAAACGTTTAATCATGCTTTTGGTCACCAGTCCTAATATCTCTACGCGGCTCGGTGTAAAATTTTGTCTGATAACGCTCCTGTGGGATATTTTACTACGTTAAAGACGCTATATAAATGCAAGTAGTTGCTGTTGTAATAATATATACAGGTAGGTTTTTTCAGCATGCATCCTTGTAAACACAACTCCATAATAAATCAATTTCACCATCAGTAAAAATTTAATTTACAGACTACAGTACACTCCCACGACACACCTTTGTTTCTTTTGTCTTCTAATCAAAGCTTATAGGTGTGTTGAAAGCTTCACAAATTCTGGCTTTAACCTGTAACTACATTCCTAACAAACCATATTCAAACATTCAAAATTGCTTTAATTCCTTTATATAACTTTTAAAAACAGAACTGGTATATCTAGCCTCCCTCTTCCTTCTCTTTGCTTCCCTCTTGCCTACACCAGCAGGATTCCCAAGCAACAAAGCAAATGATTAAAAAATCTGGCTGGGGCATTTCTTTAAATTGCTTTAATAAAAAGTAATTACATTAGTCAAGCCAGTCCCCCCACCCCCACTTCAAGCCTCACACAGGAATAATGGCTACTAGGTCTAGGTACACAAGGGTGACCACTGACTGGGTTATAGTAACCCAGCAAGGAACCATTAACTTCAGGAGAGGAGGGGAGAAAAAGAGACAAAATTGCCAAGAAAAATTCAAAAAAACCCTAACATTACTAAGTGTAAAATTAGTCAGATTTTAATTATGCACAGTAACAAGAATAAAGTCCACATTGGGCAACTGATAAATTTGCCAAAAGCATTTGAAAAGATAGCACTGAAATATAAAATTGCTTCTTTAGATTTTATTTGTGCAAGGTCAGAAAAGAATAAAGTCCATCATGCACAATTGGACATTTGTTCGCAGCACTTCAAAATATTATTTTTATTGAACATGCATGCGTGTTCCAACTCAACTGAAGACAATCATGTCTAACCGTTCCCCTATTAGACAAGGGCATGTGGCAGCATGCTGTATCAGATTAACAACAGTGGGGATTCTTTGTCGATTTTGATGGCCTTTAAACTAAACAAAAGTTTTATTACATTAGTCAAAAAAAGATGCTGAAAACATTCAGCATTTAAATTTTTTTAAATGCACTGGAAAATACTGAACTGGGCCTGTACTATACCAAGATATTGAGGATAAGCAAAGTGACAAGCGACATTCAACCCACAATCTAGACCCTCACATTATCATGGCTTTCTCACTTCTTCAGTACAGTATTGGCAGTCATTGATGATTATTTAAAATGAACAAATTTCAGCTTTAGGAAATCTGATCATTAAGAGGCGAGAAGTTGATTTGACTGTCTATTACATTAAATTACTATGAAAAATGTTACTCAAATCTTTACTGCGACCTATCTTTTTAACAATACACAAAAAAGCAAATACTGTGGATTGCTGAGTTTAATTTTTTTTTTTGCTTTGCATGAGAAATAAAAAGTTTTAAACCACCATAAATTTCCTTGCACAGAAGCATTCATAACCAGCAGTCACTCCCAATGGTAAAAGCAGTTAATTTGCTTAACCATCAGGGCTAATATCTTGTGTTATTCCACTATTCCAGGAATGAAGTCCAATGAGATGTCAGTTTACAAATATCTTACGCACTATACTAACAAATCCTGCAGCCTTCAACAGACGTACTAGAAATTGAGGTTAGGAATTTCACAAATACATTCACCATCTTTGATTCCAGCACTTAGAGTAAAAACTTTGTAGTGTCGTCCGCAAAAGTTTGAACACCTTCAGAGTATATTACTCTGGTAAAATCGATCATCCTCCAAGAACATTCTGCAACAAGTCTAAAACTGTCAAATTGAAGTTTGCCAATTTTTTTTTAAAAAAAGGATAATTTGCAAACAGATGTAAAACCTGGTCCAGTTTATTTATCACCCCCCCCCCACCCCAACCCAAGTGCATGTCACATCAGTCATAAATAATGCAACTGTAAGTGAAAATAAATCTAATATAGAACATAAGAATTAGGAGCTGGAGTGGGCCATACTGCCCCTCGAGCCTGCTCCGCCATTCAATAAGATCATGGCTGATCTTCAACCTCAACTCCACTTTCCCTGTCCAATCTCCATATCCCCTGATGCCCTAGAGTCCAAAAATCTATCTATCTCTGTCTTGAATATATTCAACGACTCAGCATCCACAGCCCTTTGGGGTAGAGAATTCCAAAGATTCACAACCGAGTGAAGGAATTCCTCCTCATCTCAGTCATAAATGGCCTACCCCCTATCTTGAGACTATGCCCCCTAGTTCTAGACTCACCAGCCAGGGGAAACAACCTCTCAGCATCTACCCTGTCAATCCTCCTCAGAATCTTATATGCTTCATTCTTCTAAACTCGAGAGTATAGGCCCAATCTACTCACGCTCTCCTCATAGGTCAACCCTCTCATCCCAGGGATCAATCTAGTGAACCTTTGTTGCACCACCTCCAAGGCAAGTATGTCCTTCCTCAGATAAGGAGACCAAAACTGTGCACAGTACTCCAGATGATACTGAAAGTTTCAGTAATCAGACATTTAATTTTTTGCACAATTCACAATAGAATGTTATTTTAGTAAAGAAAAAGTTAAAGTTTTAAAAAATATGTATGGATTCCTTGTTTACAACACTTGAATCGTGGCCAGGCTAATGACATGAAAGTCTCCTTCCTGGCTGCTGGATAAGTGCTAACTGAAGTGATTTTGGGCAGTTTCAACCCATTTCCTAGTGGGCACAATACAAAACTGGTCTCAACTCAGTACCAAATTTGCAGTCTTATTGAAGCATGCCTATTATGGGAAATTAAAACACTACAATTGTGTAGCAGGAAACACTTGTCTGATGTTGGGTTTAAGGTGTACTTTAGGGACAGAATACAAGGAACCTTTTGACATGCACCTAACCAGGTAGGTGTGTGTCTGTCTGTCTGTAGTAAGGGTGGGCATGGTGTGGGGGTGCTGATGCCCATATCTGGAACACTACATCCCTCACCCTGAACACAAAATTTCCAACTTTCCCCAAAGAGGATGGGCACCATCCATGGTTTCTAGAGAAGTCATCAATTCATCAAAGGCTGTGTATTTCACAAGCTTCCTCAGTGTATTTGTATCACAATGGCAACACATTCAGATTCCGAAGAGGTCACCTTACTGCCTTATAAAGGAAATATCAAATAATAATGATGGTAAGCAAAGAACACCATCTAGCTTTTAATCAATTTTTATAAATAATGTAAACCTACAGCACGTGGTCACTAATGGTTTATACAACAGTTTACCCATTAAAAACTGCTTTTACTTTGTGAAAATGATACTGTACACAAATTCAAGGACTTGGGTTTACCATGGCTTTCAACAGAGAGGTTTTACTATCTAAATGTTGTTCAAAATAAAAAAAAATACAAAATGCCAACAATTCAAAAGCACACAACACATCTTTCATGAATAAAGATTCCAGGATCTTTGGAGTCCAGAGGGAAACCATCTCCAGGTGCCCTAGTTGCCATCAGATCAGTAGGGCACATCAGAAGTCCAAAGAGAAGATCCAGATCCTGTGATTTTTACTGCTTGAATGAACTTTGTTCTTAATATTACATCACTTCTATAGAATTGAAACTTTAAGCGTGAAAATTCTGGTATTTAATGAATTTTTTTTAGAATCAGGAAATGTAAAACGGGCTGCCGATTTGCTATCACCCATTTTACACTATCGCACAAAGTCAAAATGACCCCCCAAAGTGTTTTAATAGCTGGTATTCAACCTTTAAAACCCGAATACCGTTCACTGGATTATTCTAATACATGCTGGGCTGAATCACAAACCCTTGGCATTAGCTGAATTCACACGTCAGTTTATATGTAGATCATTAATGTATTTTGGAAATCTACTAAAAATTGGGTTCCCCCAACCCACTCACATTCCTCAATTTAAAATCACATAATAAACAAAAGCATCCAAAATAGAATTAAATTTACTTTACTCATGTTCAGAAATACATGGGGAAACTGAAATTTCTTGTAGCATTATCTTGTACATCAGCATTTGTAAAAAAAAGTTTGGTTAGACACATGAAATCAATGGCTAGCAACATGCTGTTCTTTACTACACAACACATTTTCTCTATTATTATTTCTACACCATCTAATTCATAACCCAGTTAAATAGCATTTTTCCTGATAAAATTTTCCCTGCCTGTTGACAACATTATAATCCTCGTTGATCATAATCTTTTAGAACTTTTATTTCACGTCCTATTACTCACATCATAAAGATTGTCCTAGAGGCACTTCCTTCATACCATGTCACAGTAGCCTTCATTAACTTGAAGGGCTCAAGCAAGGAAGTTTAAAGCACTTAGCTGCAAAACAAGTTGCATAATGAATATGTAACAAAAGTTGGCTGGGATCATTTATTAAGGCTATTAAAAAAATTCAGATGACTTTTATAAATCACTCAAAACTTTGCTCTTATGAGTTACAATATCTTCCGAATCCCAAGGCTGTGTTACAACCTTTGAACACATTCTGAGCCAGCTATTATTCTATCACTAATTATTTGCCATTCAACAGTGTAACACCTACATACTGCAAATTAACTGGCAGAAAGGTATAATCAACTGAGGATATCTTGATGTCATAATGGTGCACAAGGTCATACTGGATTTAACCACAATGTGGCAAATGAAACACCTGAAATTGAAATGTTGAAGTCTAACCCATGATTGAATAGCAATAATGTACTTCCTGTATATCAAAGTATGAACTGATGCATTTTGGAAGGAGGAATGAGGCAAGGCAATATAGACTAAATAGTACAATTTTAAAAAGGGGGTGCAAGAAGAGAGACCTGGGGGTTTACGTACAGAAATCTTTTGAAGGTGACAAGACAAGTTGGTAAGACTGCTTAAAAAAAAGCATATGGGGGTCCTTGGCATTACAGATAGAGGCAGCGAGTACAAAAGCAAGGAAGTTATGCTAAACCTTTATAAATCACTGGTTAGGCCTCAGCTATTCTGGGCACCACACTTTAGGAAGATATCAAGGTCTTGGAGAGGGTGCAGAGGAAATATACTAGAATGATACCAGGGATGAGGGACTTCAGTTACGTGGGGACACTAAATAAGCATTTTGGAAGGTGGAACGAGGAGAGGCAATATAGGTTTGATCTAATCGCCTTAACGGTGACGTGGTTGCAAAGTGGCCAAGGTTGGGAACTAAATATTCCAGGATAGATAACTTTTAGAAGGGATAGGCAAAATGGAAAAGGAGGGGTAGCCCTGATAATAAAGGATGGGATAAAGACAGTAGAGAGAAAGGATCTTCGCTCCAAAAATCAAGAAGTAGAATCAGTTTGGGTGCAGCTAAGTAACAAGGGGCAGAAAACATTGGTGGAAGTTGTTTATAGGCCCTCAAACAGTAGTTGTAATGTAGGGCAGAGTATAAATCAGGAAATTAGAGGCGCATGTAACAAGGGTAATACAGTGATCATGGGGGACTTTAATCTACATATAGACTGGGCAAACTAAATTTGCAGTAATAATGTGGAGGATGAATTCATGGAATGTATGCAAGATACTTTTCTAGATCAGTATGTTGAGGAACCAACTAGGGAACAGGTTATTTTAGATCTAGTATTGTGTAATGAGAAAGGATTAATTAATAACCTTGTAGTAAAGGGGCCTTTAGGGAAGAGTGACCGTAATATGATAGAATTTTATATTGAGTTTGAAAGTGACTTAGTTAAATCCAAAACTAGGGTCTTAAATCTAAACAAAGCAAACTACGTAGGTATGAGGGGAGAGTTGGCTAAGGTAGATTGGGAAACTACATTAAAAGATATGACAGTGGACAAACAATGGCATTTAGTTTGAAAGTGACTTAGTTAAATCCAAAACTAGGGTCTTAAATCTAAACAAAGCAAACTACGTAGGTATGAGGGGCGAGTTGGCTAAGGTAGATTGGGAAACTACATTAAAAGATATGACAGTGGACAAACAATGGCATTTAAAGAATTAATACATAATTTACAACAAATATACATTCCTTTAAGGCACAAAAACCCCACAGGAAAAGTGGTCCAGCCGTGGCTAACATAGAAGTTAAAGATAGTATTAGATCAAAGGAAGAGGCTTATAATGCTGCCAAAAATAGTAAGCCCAAGGACTGGGAGGATTTTAGAATTCAGCGAAGGAGGACCAAAAAATTGATAAAGAAAGGGAAAATAGAATATGAGAGTAAACTAGCGAGAGACAAAAAACAGGCTGTAAAAGCTTCTATAGGTATATAAAAAGGGAAAGATTAGAGAAAGTAAATGTGGGTCCCTTACAGGCTGAGACAGGAGATATTATAAATGGGGAATAAGGAAATGCGGTGAAATTAAACAAATACTTTGGCCGGAGCTCAGAGGGCGGGTCCACTGTCAAAATAACAGATTGACAGCGCGTAGGAAACCCGCCTCCACACGAGTCTTCCAGATGTCAGGTCTGTCAGCGGAGAACTGACCTGACACCAAGCAGCAGGGGAGACAATTGAGCTCATTAAATGGCTTGTTAAGAGCCAATTTATTGGTATTTTGAGGCTTCCTTTCAATTTTACGTTCTTCACTTGACAGTGTTAACTCTGGCTGCCACATGATGCGCCAGGTTGACACCATCCCACACCAGCACTGTAAAGCATCCCTTTAATGTCCAAGCCATTCCATGCTCACACATCACTATAACGGGGGCAGGGGAAGTTATGTCTCAACATTCACTGGAACTCAGTAAGACACTTCTCAAGGTGTGCACAGATCTGTCCAATAAGGGGCTATGTTGGAAAAATAGATTTCACTGCATGACAACACAACACATTACTAGAAACATCACATGAACATTGGCTAAACCTCTCAAGTGCCTACCCTTGTGTGTTGTTAGTTGGTATGCTTGCAGTAGGATGAGGGAGAGTGCGAGGGGTGGCTAGTGGGATGGGGAAGTGATAAAGAGGGTTGGGTGGAGGTGCAAGGTAAGTTGGTGTGAGTATGGATGTGCAGGAGAAGGGTATGGAAGGAAAAGTGATGGGGATGTGTTGAGTGGCACAGCAGGGTGAGTGTGAGTGTGGCTTTGCAGTAAATTTTGTGATCCACTGAGATCATTGAAAGGTTGGAGCCACTGCAGCCAGGGACCCATGACGACATCCCTGCTTTTGCCCTCCTCTGCAATGTGCAACCAGGCTGCGTTGGTGTCCTGGGGAGATCTCTTCCGCCCTTGGAAGGGAAGAGAACCTCCTTGCGTGCTGTGACTCCCTCCATAAGCATATGGAGGGAGTCATTGGAGAGCCTGGGTAAAAGCGTCCACCTTTGTGCAGTGGTTGTCAGTATTTGCAGCACCTCAATGCTGTCAAACACTGACAGAACAACTGTCAAACTCAATGTGGCAGTGGTCCCTTAAGGAAACCGGCTGATTATGCGTCATCAAATGATGTCATCAGACCCACTTCCTGTTAATTGGCCGGGAAGCCCACAGGGCAGGGTTAACAAAGCCAATCAAGGGAAAATCCCTTTGACAGAGCGGCTGTAGTCGGGATCGGATCTGGAACCCGGAAACCAGCTCTCCCGCCACCACCCCGACGCCGCTGAGAAAATTGTAGCCTTTGTGTCTGTCTTCACGGAAAAAGACGCAAAAAACTTCCTGGAAATAGTGGAGAACCAAGGGTCTAGCGAGAATGAGGAACTGAAAGAAATTAGTATTAGTAAAAAAAGTACTGGAGAAATTAATGGGACTGAAAGCCGATAAATCCCCTGGACCTGATGGCCTACATTCTAGGGTTTGGAAAGAGTTGGCTATAGAGATAGTGGATGCATTGGCTGTCATTTTCCAAAATTCCAAAGATTCTGAAACGGTTCCCATGGATTGGAAGATAGCAAATGTAACCCCACTATTTAAGAAAGGAGGAAGAGAGAAAACAGGGAACTACAGACCAGTTAGCCTGACATCAGTAGTAGGGAAAATGCTAGAATCTATTATTAAGAATGTGGTAACAGGGCACTTAGAAAATAATAATAGGATTGGGCAGAGTCAACACGGATTTGTGAAAGGGAAATTGTGTTTGACAAATCTGTTAGAATTTTTTGAGGTTGTAACCAATAGAATAGATTTTCAGAAGGTGCCACACAAGAGGTTATTAAATAAAATGAGGGCTCATGGGATTGGTGGTAATATACTAGCATGGATTGAGGATTGATTAACGGACAGAAAACAGAGAGTAGGAATAAATGGGTCATTTTCGGGTTGTCAGGCTGTAACTAGTAGGGTGCTGCAAGGATCAGTGCTTGGGCCTCAGCTATTTACAATCTAAATCAATGATATGGATGAGGGGATCAAATGTAATATATCCAAGTTTGCTGATGATACAAAGCTGGGTGGGAATGTAAGTTGTGAGGAGGATGCAAGGAGGCTTCAAGGAGATATAGGTAGGCTGAGTGAGTGGGCAAATGGAATATAATGTGGAGAAATGTGAAGTTATCCATTTTGGTAAGAAAAATAGAAAAGCAGAGTGTTTTTTAAATGGTGAGATTGGGAAATGTTGGTGTTCAGAGGGACCTGGGTGTCCTTGTACACAAATCACTGAAAGTTAACATGCAGGTACAGCAAGCAATTAGGAAAGCAAATGGTATGTTGGCCTTTATTATAAGAGGATTTGAGTATAAGAGTAAAGATGTCTTACTGCAATTATATAGGGCCCTGGTGAGACCACACCTGGAGTATTATGTACAGTTTTGGTCTCCTTACCCAAGGAAAGATATACTTGCCATAGAGGGAGTGCAACAAAAGTTCACCAGACTGGTTCCTGGGATGGGGAATTGTCCTATGAGGAGATTGAGTAGACTCGGCCTATATTCTCTAGAATAAAAACAGAAAATGCTGGAAATACTTAGCAGGTCAGGCAGCATCTGTGGAGAGAGAAACAGAGTTAACGTTTCAGGTCGATGACAAAGGGTCATCGACCTGGAACATTAACTCGGTTTCTCTCTCCACAGATGCTGCCTGACCTGCTGAGTATTTCCAGCATTTTCTGTTTGTATTTCAGATTTCCAGCATCCGCAGTGTTTTGCTTCCATTTTCTCCAGAGTTTAGAAGAATGAGAGTTGATCTCATTGAAACATACAAAATTCTTACAGGGCTTGACAGGGTAGATGCAGGGAGGAGGTTTCCCCTGGCTGGGGAGTCTAGAACCAGGGGTCACAGCCTCAGAATAAGGAGTCGGCCATTTAGGACTGAGATGAGGAGAAATAGCTTCACTCAGAGGGTGGTGAATCTTTGGAATTCTCTACCCCAGAGGGCTGTGGTGGCTCAGTCGTTGAGTATATTCAAGACAGGGATCGATAGATTTTTGAATATTAAGGGAATCAAGGGATATGGAGATAGTGCAGGAAAGTGGAGATGAGGTAGAAGGATCAGCCATGATCTTATTGAATTAAGGGCCAAATGGCCTACTCCTGCTCCTATTTCTTATGTAAGTTGGGATTATTCTCCTTAAAGAGAAGGTTAAGGGGAGATTTAAAAGAGTTATTCAAAATCATGAAGGGCTCTGATAGAATAGATAAGGAGAAAAGAGAAATTGTTTCCACTGGCAGAAGAATCAGTAAACAGAGGACACAGATGTAAGACAAAGAGCTAGATGTGAGATGAGGAGAAAATTGTTTACGCAGCAAGTTATGATCTGGAATGCACTGCCTGAAAATGGTAGTGGAAACAGAATCAATAGTAACTTTCAGAAGTGAATTGGATAAATACCTGAAGGGAAATATTTATCGGGCTATGGGGAAAGAGCAGAGAAGTGGAACTAATTGGATAGCTCTTTCAAAGAGCTGGCACAGGCATGGTGGGCCGAATGGTCTCCTTCTGCTATAAGATTCTATAACTCTATGAAAAGAAATCACTGGCTAGATTAGTGATTCTAAGGAATCTAAATGAAACACCTACAGGTACACCAGCAAATTTGCAATTGCACATATTGTCTTACTAAATAATGGACTAAGCGAGATTTAATTCTCTGTAAACCATACTTTCATCAGACTAAATATAAATCTTATCGATACCAGTTTCATAAAGATCAATAAATGCTGCCAACTGAAGGAGGTTTTTGTTGGTTTACAATAATGGAATTTTGTAACATTTTACTTTTATGTGGTAATGCCAAGAACTTATAGTCAGGGAGTTTGAAGAGATGAAAGCCCTTACCAGTAATATCATCACTGGTGAAAATTAGTGAGACAAAGGGGCGATTTTGTTAATGGGGGTGCGTTGGAGGCGGGACTACTGCTTGGCGGGTCGATGTCCCGCCTCCATCGATTTGTGGCCAACCGATGCTATTTTCCCTTGACTGACCTTGTTAAGCCCGCCCAGCGGGCTTAGCAGGCCAATTAAGGGAAAGCCGGTTGCAGAGAATGTCAACGTATGACGTTTCATCTGTCAAAAAAATTGACAGATGAATTGTCATCGTTTGACAGCTCTGTGAAGCTGTCAAACACTGACATTCTCTGTAGTTTGATGAGGTCTTGAATTCAAGACCTCATCAAACTTCTTTCTTTTACAGAAATGAGATGGTTGTTGCATCTGGGAATGCAACGGCCATCTCATCTGCAACACGGAGGTCCGAGACTCTCCGCATACACACCGACTGAAGCCTGCCGGAAGGAACAAAAGTAAGTACACTTTTACTAACACTTTGCACTTACCTCAGATACTCACCTCTACTCTTGCACCCATCACTTACCTTCACACCACACTTTTGCACCCCCTCGACCCCTGCAGACCCAGTACTCGCTGACCTGGCGGGTTTTGGAGCCTTCAGGAAGCCCGCACTTGAGGGAAAAAAAGGGGATAATCCTATTTTCTGCCTGTTAACAGACAGTTAATAGGCTTTAATTGCTTCCCGCCTCCAAGGAGACAGGACCCGGCGTGGGACGGCTACCCGCCTCCTAGGTTGGGCACCCGCCCCCAAATTCTGCCATTTTCCCGGCAGTCCCGCCTCCATACCTGCCTCCCCAGGGCTGGCAAAATCACCCCCAAAGTCACTCAAACAGACCATCACCACATCAAATTTTGAGCTGAAGCTGTAATTCATACTCCTGTTTAATTCATAGTTCAAGGTGGAAAACTTCAGCTCAGGAACTTAATGAGAAGAAGCCATTATCTCAATTTGGATGAAATCCAGTAACATGTTGAAAGAACAATGAACTCAGTTGACCAAAGCACATTGATTAGTCTTTTTAAAAAAAGACAAGAGGTTGAAGAATAAAGCTCCTCCTTAAGTTTAAAGATAAGCTTTTGTTTTAGTTGTAAATTTATATACTGAAACCGGTTTACAATTACCATATTTAGGATCAACTCCATGGCCTTTGAATAAATATGCATGTTCAATTGCATTCACTTATTCTTGGCAGAGATTACAGTTCACTGTACAGGAAGAGTTTGCTACAGAAATTCTCACTTCCCATAGTTCTTTCTGCTGATCACATTTCCTTCTAAGCCAGAAGGATAGAACAAATTTGGGTTGCAGATACTTTCATAAATAGCCTAACATTTACATTTTGAAATATTTATTACCTTTAATAACTGCAGGCCTCAGCTTATATCTTTTTTTGCATTCCAAATCGGACGTGGCCAATACTTATACGCAGCCTTAGTGCACATCATTTTTTTTTTAAACCCTTTGAAAATCTGATCGCAACAGCTGCCACAAAAAAAACAAGTTGATAGAAAATAATTAAGTACCATTTGTTTTATTCAACCAGGGATAATTGTCAAATGCAAAAAAGTGAACATAAAAAACAATTTAAATTTGAAGTACTTGCAGTGCAAAACATTAGCAAGTTCAATCAAATAATAGAAATGCCAATGAGTTTCTTCACCCACATAAGAAGTGAAATCAAAGTTGCTGTTCCAGTCACTGAGGAAAAAGTTCTAAGTCACTGTGACCACTGTTCTCCATGTCATCATTAATTTCATCTTCGTCAACAGACTACTAATTTCACCTTGGCTTCCTTCTGGAAACTGGAGTCCTGCTTTGCAAAATCCGTATTAGGCAGCAGATGGTTTAACAATTGCTGCCCATGCATCAACAATCCACTGGCACAGCATACTAGAAATTCGGCGCTTGTCAGGTGAGTAGACGCTGTGTACTCACCCGTAAGGCCACTTGAAGTGCCGGTTTCCTGCATGCACTGCGCATGCGCGGGAAACCGGAACTTCCGGTCTCGTGAAGGGAGGGGTTCAGAGGTGAACCGCGTGCGCGGGAGAGGCTGCACGCATGCAGCAAACTTCGGGTTTTTTTCAGGTTTCTCCGGGAAAGTAAGTATGGAAGAAGCTGCGCTTTTAAAAAGGAAGCGCAAGACCCGTTTTTAACAAGTAAGTGGTTAATTAATTACAGTTTAAATTTTTTTCAACATGTTTATCTTTTTTAGATACTTTAAAGAAAAGGTAAGTTTATTTTTAGCACCGTTAAAAAGTATTTTAATTTTTTTTTAATTTAAATTTTTGTTTAAAGTAGTTAATTTATTTAACTTATAGTTATTTTAAAAATGTGATTTTTTGATTTTTTAAAAATTTATTTGAAGTTTAAGTATGGTTTTGGGGCTGATTTCAATTCATAAATTTGACAGGTCTTCCTGTCAAATCTATGAATGAAAATGCCCTGCTAGGATTGGCTCTCTATGGCCCACGTGATCCCAGGGGACACTTCGAACTAACTGCGCCCCTGGGACACGCAAGCACTGCGCGCCAGCAGCTGGAGGAGGCCCAGGACCCGAAGTTCTCGTAGGCCCAAAACACAACGGCAGGCGCGGTTGGTAAGTACGCGCGCGATGCTTGCACCCACAGGAAGCCGGAAAACCGAATTTCTGGCCCAATATGTCCTTCTCAAAAGTCCATTAATATAAACCTTTGCTCATTCACTATTTCCCAATACTGCCACAGTATACATTTGATGGAGGGCTGAAGTTCATTGATAAGATCAGGGATGTGGCTGGTGATCTGAAGTTTTGCTGGAGTGAACAATCTGTTGTAGCTTCCCTTCCCCATCCCCACTCCCACTCCCACTCCCTCCAGCATCCCAGAACACAGGTAGAGATACCAACCTTGTAGCCATCAATGCATGTGTTGCATCCTATCTTCTGGACAGTGTAAACAAACTGAGTGACATCACCAGCAGGACTATAAGCAATGACCCAAATCTTTGTAATCAATTTCACCATCCCCCAAAAATTAATTTGTATGCAATAGTATTCATGGTTTACACTTTTCTATGCCCAGGGATGAGACTGCAGTGCATTATAACTGCATTCACTTTCAGACATTTCAAGCATGCTTTTGCAGTAGGTCATGCCTGCCAGTAAATTGTCAATCCACATTTCAAAAAAAAAATCCTGATTCATCCACATATTTCTGATTGAAGCTCCAAATACGCCTGAAAATGGTCTTTGCCAGGTAATTCTTGCACATGAAAATCATCACTGGCTTCAGTGGTACACCAGTGAGACCGGATAATGCAAGTATAAAAAGTGAGTTTTCGTTCTAGTGACAAGGAGGGACTTTCAGTCTCAATTCTAATCATAAGATATCAAATATAAGGTTGCTCATGTACAGGAAACGGACAACTTAATTTAGATTATGGTTACTGCCAGTCAATAATCATTTCAAAATATCAAAACCGCTGCAAACAAGATCCATGTCTTGCGTAATCAATTAAACACAGGTGATTCTTCAATTGCAAATACATTTCTTTTGCAAAACTCACCGAGAGTGATACTCTTCTCCTGAATACGGTTTAGTTCAATGGCTTGCTTTGCAAATGATCAGTTAAGTCAAATGGATTTCACAAATATGACAAATTAATTTGTTACCAACACCTCAGATGGACACTGCTGACACTCCAAGGGTTGTCTTGGAGTTGCAGACATTTTCTGTGTGCACATTTCTGTTTGATTGACAGTTATATTTGATTTGCAAGATATATTTTGATTTGTTGCTAGTTCAGCTTCACAGTATAGCAAGGGTATATCTCAGGAAGCATATGCCCAGTTCACCAGTTTTTCCTGAGGCCATCAAGATAGGAGCTCGAGACTCCATTGTTCCAATGAAAGCCTACATACAAGTTATAATGGACCGGATTTTGTGGTCAGCAGCAAAGTGGCGGCGCTTGCCGCTGACCTCGAATAAAGCTGCTCACAAAGATCTAACGATCTCTGAGGCATCAATTTCACCTTTCCCAACGTTAGTTTGATTCTGGCACCAACTCTAGGGGATCTCCAGCGTCCAGCAACAGTGATGACATCAAGCAGGCTAAGCAGCCAATCATATTGAAGAATTCTTACAGACAGCAAACCAGGAAGTAAAATACACTGATTATCCTTCACTTTTTATAAATTATCCTTCACGTTTCCTACATTACAACAGTGACTACACTTAAAGTACTTCATTGGCTGTGAAGCGCTTTGGGACATCCAGTGGTCATGAAAGATGCTATATAAATGCAAGTCTCTTTCTTTTATAAATTTTATAGACAGCGGAATAAAGATTGGGACATACACATGGGATTAAGGTATAAAATGAAATATCAAACAAACTTTAAAAAATACTAAAAAAACCTATGGAAGTTTTAATATAATGGAAAAATTGACATTCTACAAATATAAAATTAATTTTTATGGGCCAGAGAGGTTGTCAGCAGTAGTTAGGACATAGTACGCTTTTAAAAACCCAGTTACACCTCATTTAACAAGGCTTAACTTTTTTGTGGGTTTTTAACAGCGATATTACAGCGTAAAAGGAGACGTTCACGTCAGTTCAAGTGATTTCTAAAGATTACCGTCTGCGGGGACTTCGACAGTGCACCCAGTGGAAAAGCGTATTTTATGCATAAATCTCCCTCGAGAATTAAATGGGTGGGTGAAATTGATGAAGGAGGCCAGGCGAAGGGTACTCAGACAAGAATTTAAAAAAAATATAAAACGTATCTTTTTGGTGCTAGCAACTTCTGGATTTCCGCATTTAACTGGGCATGTGTGGATGCCAGAAGTTGCTGTCAGTTTCACAGAGTAATGTTGGCGAACGCTGAGTTTCGCCGTCATTACAACTGCAAAATCTGGGCCATTACAGACACAGATCCAGGTTTAATATCAGTAGAGTTAGCAGAATCTCCGAGTTGGATTTTGCGCGAGGGTCAGCAGGCGCAATCGGTGGCGGGTCGGGTGGGAAAGTGGTTATTTCCCCTAGCGGGTCAGGACCCTGCTGTGAATCTGTCGCCACGCGCCTTTACCAAATGTCAGCTCTGTCAGCGCTGAGCAGACCCGACACGCAGCGGCGGGGGAGGCAATTAAAATCACTAGTAGCTTGTTTACAGACACTTATCTATGGTTTTTTCCCCAGCTTTTTGGATTTGACAGGTTGCCCACCGGTTTCCCGCTGGGCCTAAACCTCGTCTATGAAGCCGAGGTGGGAGGTCAGTGACCACTGAATCAGCTGATGAGTTGACAGCTTCAAATGTCAAGTCAAAGCTCCCAGCTGATTGAGACATGTTCCCTTAACCACTAGCTTCTCTAAACTGCATTTCCATTATAGATTCAGGATGCTGCAACTCTTTACACAAGTCTCCATCCAATCTGACCTCTTACCTATCCCACCATTGACAGATCGCTTCTGTCATCTCAACTTCACCTGCCATCTAGCCCATCAGCATGGGTGCCCTTGAAACTCTCACTTTGGTCCTCAGAATCCCACCATGATCAGCCCCAACACCAGCATCACCAGGCACACCAGCAGTACCAACAACAGCACTAACCTTCTCCACAAGCAACTGATGCTGCACAGGACAGAGGGCATCAGCACCTGACCACATTGCTGCCCAGGAGACCAGGGATGGCCTCACCATGGCCAGATTTACTTCACTTGACGCTGTACACCCTGGCTGCCACATGATGCGCCAGGTTAGCACCAACCCACACCAATAACATAAAGCATCCCTACAATGTCTAAGCCATTTCTTTTACACTCATCACCATTGCAGGGGGGTACTGTTATGTCTCACCATTCACTGCAACTCACTAAGCCACTTCCAAAGGTGCACACAAATCTGGCCAAGAACGCAAAGTGTTGAAAATAAAGGTTTCAATGTTTGACACCATATTAACAGAAACTTTACATGAACATTGCATAAAACACCCAAGTGCCTACCCTTGTGTGTTGTTAGTTGGTATGACTGCACTAGGATGAGGGCGAGTGGTGGCTCGTGAGATGGGGATGTGATAATGTAGATAGAGAGGGATGGGTGGAGGTCCAAGGTAAGTTGGTGTGAGTAAGGATGTGCAGGAGTAGGATAGGGAAGGCAGAGTGATGGGGATGTGATGAGAGGCACAGCAGGATGAGGTCGAGTGTGGCTTTGTACTAACGTTTTGTGATCTACCGAGATCATTGAAACGTTTCGCCACTGCAACCAGGTCCTCCTGACCACATCCCTGCTTGTGCCCTCCTCTGCAATTTGCAACCAGGCTGTGTTGATCTCCTAGGGAGGTCTCTTCCACCCATGGGAAAGGAAGAGGACCTCCCTGCATGCTGAGTCATGAGAGAGCCTGGGTGTAGCCCTGCACCTCTATGCAGTGCTGGTCAGTGTTTGCAGCACCTCAATGCCGTAGAACACTGACAGCACAAATGTCAAAAGAAAGTTGGCCATGGTACCTTTAAGGAAACCGGCTGATGACGCATCAAATGACGGCACCAGACCCGCTTCCGCTAATTGGCCGGGAAACTCGCTGGGCCAGCTTGACAAGCCCAATCACGGTAAATTCATTTCAGAGGCCGAGATGAAGACAGCAGTGGGGTTGGGATCCGCCGCCGACGTCGCCCGCCACGGACCCGTCGAGGTTCGTAAAATCCAGCCCTCTCTCTCTCCCCCTTTAAGATGCTCCTTAAAACCATTTCTTTGGCCAAGCTTTTGGCCACCTGTCCTAATATCTCGGTGGCTCAGTGTCAAATTATCTTTGGTAATACTCTTGTGAAGCACTTGGGACATTTTACTACGTTAAAGGTGCTACATAAATGCAAGTTGTTGTCATGTCCTTCGCTATTTTACATCAGACAAGAAGTGTGAAGCTCTGAAAAAAATACGAAAACTGCTGTATGGGCCTCGGTTACTGCGTATCTGTTATTTAATATACCTGTTGCATAGTTATTAGCCTAAGCCATTCTCTCATCATGTACTCTATTGTTTAGCAAAGCCTAAGAGAACAGGAGGGCTAATGACATGTACAGTAAACCAATTAACTACGAAATTTGCAACAGCAAAGACACTGAAAATGAGAAGTAATGTCATAACATTTTGTGACTTTAAAAGTCTAAATTTACAGAAATAAATTAGTCTAGGTTATCCTCTTATCAGAACCAGATGTATAAGGCCTATTTTAACAAACTTTATTTGCATATGAAGCTGATATCATACGTTTATCACAATTAGCACAACAAATCCTCCAACTTTTTAAATCGAGATTAGTCATGGCTTTTGCATTGTAAATGAAAATATAGAAAAGTTAATATCAAGGCTACCACAGAAGGCTGTGGAGGCCAAGTTACTGAATATATTTAAGAAGGAGATAGATAGATTTCTAGACATAAAAGGCATCAAGGGGTATGGGGAGAGAGCGGGAATATGGTATTGAGATAGAGGATCAGCCACGATCATACTGAATGGCGGAGCAGGCTCGAAGGGCTGAATGTTTCTACCAGTTTCTCCAACTCCTGTGCCCTCAAATTATATCTGAATAGTTATTTGGCTGAAAATAACTTGATTACTTAGTTCATTTGGCTGGTTACAAAGATGGGATATCAAACACTTCATGCAATAGGCACAACAGTCCTCTGCTATTGGGGTCAGGGGGAAAAAAAAAAGTGTCTGCATATGTGTGGATGGATAGATGGATGGGTACTTAGCGGATTACCTTTAGCAATGAGCGTATTTTATGCATAAGTCTCCCTCGAGAATTAAATGGGTGGGTGAAATTGATGAAAGAGATGATCGGGAGAGGGGTACTCAGGTAAGAATTTTTTTAAATATAAAATGTACTTTTTTGGTGCTGGCCACCTGTAGACATGGTTTTCTTGCACCCAGCATTCCTATGCAAAGGGCCCAACGCCGGTTTCAACATAATGCTGTCCTAGATGGTTACATGCATTATAGGCCAAACAGTGGAGATGAGATGAGATAGAAGTGGAGATCTGCAGACAGTTCAGAGAATATGCAAGAACAGAGCAATAATACCAGGTGATTTTATCTATTCCAAGATAGAGTAAAATGCAGGTAATATATGTGGTTAAAGTGGGAAATGTATCCAAGACTGCTTCCTAGATCAGTAGGTTTCTAGTCCAAGAAAGAAAGAAGCATTACTTGATTTAGTTCAGGGAAATTAAGTGAGAGCAGGAGAAGAAATTTGCAGTAGTGACCACGAAACATCAGGTTCAATGTAAAAATACAAACAGAAAATGAAGAGTCACAGATAAGAGCGGTGTAATGAAAAAAAGCTAAAGTTTAGTGAGATAAAAGGGTAACTGGCCAAATTGACTGGGCAAAAAAAGTTAGCAAACAGGTCAACAGACCAGCAGTGAGAAATCTTCAAATGAGATGCATAGAGTACAAAACAAATATACTCCTAGAAGGTGAAATGAGGGTGCATCAAAGTATAGAGTTCCACAGATAACAGATTAAAACTAAACTGAAAATTAAAAGAAAGGAATACAGTAAAGTTAGAGCTAATATCACTAAAGATAATGATGTTGTTTAGAAAGTGTAATAGCAAAATGTGAACAGGGATATTGGTACAGCTAAAAGGGAATATAAAAAAAATTATATAAAAGTAAGGGCTTTTATAAGTATACAAAAAGTAAAAGAAAAGTTAAACAGAGGGAAAGAGGGAATCTAATTGTGGAGGAAGACGGTATAACAGATATATTAAATATTTTACAATTTTTAAACTAATCATAGGCATACTACAGGAGAATATGGAACTATTGTTAAGAGATAACTGTAGAAAAAGAAGTGCTTCTTCAAAAAAATTAGCAGAACTCAAGGTGGATACGTAAATGGGTGTAGCTTAGACTGAAGGGTTGAATGTGGTGTACCTCAAGAGTCAGTGTTGGGTCCACTTCTTTTCCCCTCAGTATTTACAGATGATTTTGACTTGGTATACGGGACACAATTACAAACTTTGATGAGACACAAAAGTAGGAGATTGGGCAAAAAAAAGACTATAAAAGACTGGGAAAACACTGGTTAGCAGAATGGGCACACAGGTGCCAGATACAATTTATTGTGTATAAGTGTGAAGTAATATGCTTTGGGAGAAAAAAATAAAAAGGATGGGAATATACACTTCATGGAGACACTGAAGGATGTAAATGACCAGAGAGAGGCTGGGGTTCAAATACAGAACATAATTCCCTGAAAGTGAGAATGCCGGTAGATATAGCCATAAAAAGGGCCAATAGAATTTTGGGTTTTATAAATCGGGGCATAGAGTGAGAGAGTAAAGAAATAATTATGAATTTATACAAAACATTGGTTAAGCCACAGTTATACTGTGTGCTCTTTTTGGTGCTCTGTTATAGAAAGGACATTCATACCATATAGAGCATTCAGCATAGATCCACCAGGATGGTACCAGGGATGCAAAACTGTAGGAAAGACTTCAGATACTGAGACTATTATCACTGGAGCAGACAGGCTAACAGAGCTTTTCTAAATTATGAAGAGTTTTCATTGAGTGATTAGGGAAAGACTGTTTTCTCTGATTGGGGAGTCAGTGACTGGGTCATAAATTTAACAGCATCCATGTAACTGAGAAACATCCAAAGTACAATTATAGATTTTGTCCTTCCAACCCAGGTTGTCTCTGGAGAGAGCTTTTTGAGATATACAATAGCAGGCTGAGGTTACTGGCTGTTCCAAGTCTGTCATTTGGTAGCAAAGTGGTGAGAATATTTGAGGTGCAGAATTAAGTTTCAGAACTCAAAAAAAAAGCTCACACATGAAATCTTATTTGTACAGGTGTGATTTCTCTATAGCATATAGTTACTAATACACTAAATAAGGCAAGTGAGAGCACTGCCTTTTCCAAAGATTTTCAAAAAAAATACAAATTAAAATTAATTGCTGCAGGACAAAGGGATAGGAACAGGAGTAGACCATTTAGCCCCTCGAGCCTGTTCAGCCATTCAATGAGATCATGGCTGATCTGCGACCTAACTCCATATACCTGCCTTTGCCCCATATCCCTTAATACCTTTGGTTAACAAAAATCTATCAATCTCAGATTTAACATCAACAATTGATCTAGCATCAACTGCTGTTTGCGGAAGAGTTCCAAACTTCTACCACACTTTGCGCGTAGAAGTGTTTCCTAACTTCACTCCCGAAAGGCCTGGCTCTAATTTGTAAGCTATGTCCCCAAGTCGTAGACTCCCCAACTAGCGGATATAGTTTCTCTCTATCTACCCTATCATTCCCCCTTAATATCTTGAAAACTTAAATCAAATCATCCCTTAACTGTCTAAATTCCAGGGAATACAACCTTAGTTTATGTAATCTCTCCTCAGTTATATAACCCAACATTATCTGATCTCCTATGCCATTGCTCTTGGGAAGAGAAGATAGTGAGGTACGCCCATCAATAGCAGAGGTTGGAAGCAGCAAGAGCACGTATGTGCAGAGAAGCAATGGTCACGTAAACAAACAGACCCAAAAGGCAGAGCGAGAAAAATAAAATCATACATTTGTTAAAACCACTAACCTCGAACAAAAAAAAGTTACACATCTCCATGTTTGTGCTAATTACATCCTTGGCGGCACTAGCTTGGAAGGATTAATGATCTTGACACTATGCAAAGGACCTGAACATGTGCATGTATTGAATCATCCCTGGGAGACTGTAACTTTAATGAATAATTCACTTCTTGAACAACGTAACCCCAATGGGCAATCATTTTTAATTGGCAGAATAACCATAATTCTTGGCACCTATGTTTTTTAAAGGGATCATGTTGAGGCTATTTCTTTAAGCAAATATGAATCTTTACTATCACAGTGGTTCAACATTTTTAAGCATTCCTGCACTTTCTGTACACTATTTCATTCATGGATGTGAAAGGACGCAGGTACTCATACATAATTTATTTTATGCTCCAAGCCCGAAGTTTCTACTTTAGACAGAAGGCAGGCAAGACGATTAGAATATTATCATGGTAACCCGCAAGTTCACACAGTATGATAGGCGACAGTTTCTGCAACAGAAATACAATCATTCTGCCTAAACAGCCTGGAATGCAGTTAAACAAGCAGAGTCACTTGCTGTATATGAAGACGGACTGGCCAATACAATAAAGGGTGCGCCACCCTATGAAACAGGTTGCATTTTCTGCAGTATGTGCATTTGAATGTTTTTAACTACTAAACTAGTTTGGAAGCTTAGCAACATCTACTGTACGAAATATGTTACCTTTTTGCAAGAAATGAGACAAGTAATGCTATTTTATAACCCTCCCTAATTAAAGCAGCAATGTTCCCTAAAGACCCATAAATATGAATTACAATGCAAACTCAAGATAAAAAGAAAAAAAAAGCAGCTCCATCCCATAATTTATTTTAATACAAAGAAGCAATGATGAATTTATTAGAATATACGTCACACTAACCACAATCTTGCATCAGCCTTGGCTCAGTGGTAGCACTCTCACCTCTGAGTCAGAGATCATGGGATCAAGCCCCACTGTAAGCTGACACTGGTGTAGTACTGAAGGAGGGTTGTATTGTCGAGGTGCCGTCATTTGGATGAGACATTAAACTCACGCGTGGTCATAAAAGGTCCCATGGTACTATTCGAAGAAGAGCAGGGGAGTTCTCCTGGCTTACATTTATCCCTCAAATATCACTTAAAACAGATTTGTCAATGCCAGTAGGACTGGCGTAAAACGGGTTTTTTCTTGGTTTATTGGAATAAGTGTTATCTGTAGCATTTAATTGGATTATGATGGTGCTATGTGTTTGTACACTGGTGTTGAAATGGTTTTTGTTTTGTGGAGTTAACTTTGAGATTTATTATTTTAAATCTAAAAAGTTGTGTGGTATTGTTTAAGGGTATTTGTACTGTAAACATTATTGATTATTTGTAAAATTAATCATTGCATTTATATTAACTATAAGGCTGTTTTTAAGGCTTTATTTTTTACTGTGATGGATGAATGTAATGGATTTACTATGTAATGGATGAGTTGTACAGGTATTATTGTTTTTGAATAAAATATTTGAACCATGTTCAAAAAAAAAGAAAAACGGATTTGGTCATTCATCTTATTGCGGTTTGTGGGAGCTTGCTCTGCACAAATTGGCTGCCACGTTTCCCCACATTACAACAGTGACTATACTTCAAAAAGTGCTTAATCGGCTGTGACATGCTTTGGGCCTCCGGAGGTTGTGAAAGACACGATACAAATCCATCTTATTTCTTTCTTTCTTAAAATACAATGTTACCTCAATAGACCTGCCATATGCAACCGTGAAGAATGCAGAACAGTTGAACATTTTACTTGTCCATTATGATAAAAGGAACCAAGCAAAGCAAGCTAGTTCATTAGTAATCCTCCTTAATCACAGTCTCTCAGGAGACTTTTCTCTCAGTACTATTCCTCTCCCTCTTGCTGCTTTCCTTCTCTAAAGGCTAAGCAGGGCATTTAAAAGCAAAACTAAACAATCACAATCCTAAATGCAATCAAAGGAGCCATCAGTATTATGGTCTTGGCATAAATGTGTAACAATTTTAACCATGAAATGCAACTAAATTAAACTTTGTAACTTACTATTTCAACATGAGAATTAATCTAGATAAAATGTTATTGCATGAGCATATATGCGGGCATTACAGTTTATTTTAATGTTTTATTTGAAGGAGCATCACACTAATGCTGCAAGGCGTCAGACATTACAAGGGATATGTTAAGAGATTGTAACTAACCTAAAATAGGTTGTATTTTGTAGATCAGAGATGAAGAATGAATAAGGTGCATGTCAAAGAGAAGAGTTAAAAAGTTTGATTAAAGCATACTGCACATCATGAATTGTACAAGTGAGAACAGGGTTTAGGCTTGCATTACAGACGAGAGAGCCACAAAGCAGACTCCGTTGAGTCAACAATTGACCATTTGAAAAGTTAGGATACTTTATGGAGTAATGCATACAAATCTAAATAAATGTGTAAGTCTAAAAACACATTTAAAAGCATTATAAGGGTTACATAAACTGTGAAATCAAAACCATCTCTAACATCGGAATCTCTCCTGCCATTCAAAACTTCTTTCATAATTTGAATTAAAAGGAATTATAAGGTGCTCAGTAAGTTTGTTTACTGGTGTACTTGATATGCCAAGGCAAGTCTAAGTAGGGGTAATGTAACTCAGAACTAAGCAAATGTAGGACTACAGCACCATGTGACAAGTAGCAAAGGTTATTACGAAAATTACTTATACGAAAAAAGTGGCCACATGCGATCTGTAGATTTTCACATAAATGTACCAGAATATCATAATTATTAATCCTTCAATATCGATCGTTACCAATCAACTAAATGGAGCAGATGACCTGATATGTCACCGTAATATTCTGGCAAATTAAAGCAAAAAAAAACCCCTCCAAAACTATAATTCTCCTTAGCATCTTATACTGGCTTATTTGACAGTTATATATACACATGCACACATGGGCAAGGTACTTAAGGGCCAATGGTGATTATTAGGAAGGATGACTAAAAACTTGGTCAGAGATGGGTTTTAAAGGAGGGTCTTAAAGGAGAGGAAGGGGAAAAGAGGCAGAGGTTCAGGTAGGAAATTCCAGAGCTTAGGACCTAGATGGCTGACAGCATAGCCACCAATGGTGGGGCAAAAGGAGCGGGAGTACACAAAAGGCCAGAGTTGGAGGAACGCAGAGTCTTGGGCTGGAGATGATTACAGAGATGGGGAGCGGCGATTCAATGAAGAGATTTAAACACGAGAATTTTAAAATGGGGGACCAGAAACCAATGTATGTCAGCGAGGTTGGGGTGATGGGGGATAGGATGTGGACAGCAGAGTTTTGGATGAGGTGAGGTTTAAGGCAGGTGGAGGATGGGAGGCCAGCTAGAAGAGTATTGGGAGTCTAGAGGTAACAACGGCACGGATGACAGTTTTAGTAGCAGACGGGCGATATTACGGATGTCGGACTAGCAGGCTGACATCAAAGAGGCAGTGGAACAGTCGCGAGAGAGAGATGGTGTAGAGGTAGAGCTGGGTCTCAATTAACAAACATAACAAAAGAAACACAATTTGAAAACACTGTACTTGCCTTGCAATTTGTAAAGCATGAATTCATTTCTATTTAAATTCTTGTGCAAATTTAATTCAACAGGATATGATTGAAGTTAAAAGCAAGATTATCCTTTGATGCAACCTCGAAGGGTGGTTCTGGTACTTGACTAATTATGGACAATTTTAAGAAACTAAGGCCAGAATTTTCCCCTAATAAAACGGGTGGGTTCGGAGCTTGGGGGGGCAGTTAAATTGTTAAAAATGGGATTCCCGACCTGATCCTGCCTCCAACCCACCCACTTCTGGTTTTAACGGAGGCGGGGCGGGCGACTAACCAGCTCCCGGGGGCAGTACTTTAATTTAAATATTGTAATAAGGCTGGTGGCCTCTTTTTTCACCGCCATTTTGAATTTAACTGCCTGTGGATGGGTTTCGCACAATTCGTGAAACCCGGCAGTTACACCGAGGAGGGGACTGCTGCATCCATGAGGTATGTGGCTTTATACCGACCTCCTGGATTCAGGGTCCCTGCCTAACACACCCCCGCGATCGAAGTCCCTCTCACGAGGCCTCCGATCGTCCCCACAGGCCTCCAATCCCCACTATGAGGCCTCACCCCCATCCCACCGATGATGCCGAGACCGGCCACAATCATCCGGTGGCCTGCGCCGATCCTCTCTTCCCCTGAACCACCTCCCCCCCCCTCCCGATCTAGCCCATGGTGATCCCCCCACCAATACCCGACCACGCGAGCCCTTCCCCAGACCGACCCCTCGCATCCGAGGCCTACCCACCCGCAGCCAGCCAGCCCCTCAATCTGGCTCGCTGTGAGCGGGAATCCGAAGCCTCACATTCAAATTAGGCCCTGCCGTTAAATATCGGCAAGGCCTGGGGAATCCCGGCCTTCCGGGTTTCCCACCAGCCGCGGAGGCCCCCCACCCCCAAACCACCTCCCTTAAGAAAATTCCGGTCTAAGCATCTGTACGATGTCAATCTTATTTACAGCACGTATTAGTTTGAACTACTTCAGCATAGTGAAATACAACATCGCTCACAATAAGCTGCAATAAAAGTTTGTTTGACAAATCCCTAAATGTTAGAAATTTGCATTTTAGCAAACTTTTCTTTGTGATCCTAGTTATATGGGCTTCTGGCATGATCATAAAATCCTGCATATAAATTTTATCTTCATACAAAAATTAATGAGTAATTTACCCAGAACTTCTACAGAAGTCATTTAGGAAACTGTGGATTAACACTGCAAGACCAGTGGAAAAAGCCAGTGAAAATATTTTAAGTTAGGCTGATCAAAATAAAAGCAGTTCATATTTAACAGAACTTCAATAAATTGATGACAGTAATTTATTGATGTACAAGCCTTATTCTTATCTAAATAAATTTTCCAATATCAGTTTAAATTTCACTTGATACAAACAGCTTTTTTTAAAAAATTAATTCATGGGATGTGGGCATCACAGGTAAGGCCAGCATTTATTGCCCATCCCTAACTGCCCTCGAGAAGGTGGTGGTGAGCCACCTTCTTGAACCACTGCAATCTGTGTGGTGAAGGTACTCCCAGTGTTGTTAGGGAGGGAGTTCCAGGATTTTGACCCAGCGATGATGAAGGAACGGCAATGGTGTGTGACTTGGAGGTGATGGTGTTCCATGTGCCTGGTGCCCTTGTCCTTCTAGGTGGCAGAGGTATTGGGTTTGGGAGGTGCTGTCAAAGAAGCTTTGGCGAGTTGCTGCAGTGCATTTTGTGGATGGTACACACTGCAGTCACATGCATCGGTGGTGGAGGGAGTGAATGATTAAGGTGGTGGATGGGTTGCCAATCAAGCGGGCTGCTTTGTCCTGGATGGTGTTGAGCTTCTTGAGTGTTGTTGGGAGCTGCACTCATCCAGGCAAGTGGAGAGTATTCTATCATATTCCTGACTTATACCTTGTAGATGGTGGAAAGGCTTTGGGGAGTCAGGAGGTGAGTCATTAGCCACAGAAAACCCAGTCTCTCACCTGCTCTTATAGCCACAGTATTTATGAGGCTGGTCAATAGTGTCCCCCACGTGTTGATGGTGGGGGATTCGGCAATGGTAATCCCATTAAATATCAAAGGGAGGTGGCTAGACTCTCTTTTATTGGAGATGGTCATTGTCTGGCACTTGTGTGACGCAAATGTTACTTATCAGTCCAAGCCTGAATGTTGTCCAGGTCTTGCTGCATGCAGGCACGGACTGCTCCATTATCTGAGGAGTTGTGAATGGAACTGAACACTGTGCAATCAGCAAACATCCCCACTTCTGATCTTATGATGGAGGGAAGGTAATTGATGAAGCAGCTGAAATGGTTGGGCCTCGGACACTGCCGAGGAACTCCTGCAGCAATGTCCTAGGGCTGAGATGATTGGCCTCCAACGACCACAACCATCTTCTTTTGTGCTAGGTATGACTCCAGCCAGTGGAGAGTTTTCCCCGATTCCCACTGACTTCAATTTTGCTAGGGCTCCTTGATGCCACATTCAGTCAAATGCTGCCTTGATTTCAAGGGCAGTCACTCTCACCTCGCCTCTAGAATTCAGCTCTTTTGTCTATGTTTGCCCAAGGCTGTAATGAGATCTGGAGCCGAGTGATCCTGGCAGAAACCAAACTGAGCATTGGTGAGGTTATTGGCGAGCAAGTGCCGCTTAATAGCACTGTCGACGACACCTTCCATCACTTTGCTGATGATTGAGAGTAGATTGATAGAGCGGTAATTGGCCAGATTGGATTTGTCCTGCTTTTTGTGGACAGGACGTCCCTGGGCAATTTTCCACTTTGTCAGGTAGATGTCAGTGTTGTAGCTCGGCTAGAGGCACGGCTAGTTCTGGAGCACAAGTCTTCAGCACGACAGCCAGGATGTTGTCAGGGCCCATAGCCTTTGCTGTATGTCATGTGGAGTGAATCGAATTGGCTGAAGACTGGCTTCTGTGATGGCGGGGATCTCGGGAGGAGGCCGAGATGGATCATCCACTTGGCACTTCTGGCTGAAGATGGTTGCAAATGCTTCAGCCTTGTCTTTTGCACTCACTGCTGGGTTCCGCCATCATTGAGGATGGGGCTGTTCTTGGAGCTTCCTCCTCCCATTAGTTGTTTAATTATCCACCACCATTCACGACTGGATGTGGCAGAGCTTTGATCTGATCAGTTGGTTGTGGGATTGCTTAGCTCTGTCTATAGCATGCTGCTTCTGCTGTTTAGCATGCATGTGTTGTAGCTTCGCCAGGTTGGCACTTCATTTTTAGGTATGCCTGGTGCTGCTCCTGGCATGCTCTTCTGCACTCCTCATTGAACCAGGGTTGGTGCCCTGGCTTGATGGTATTGCTAGAGTGAGGAATATGCCAGGCCAGGAGTTTACAGATGGTGGTGGTATACAATTCTGCTGCTGCTGATGGCCCACAGCCTCTCATGGATGTCCAGCTTTGAGTTGCTAGATCTGTTCTGAATCTATCCCATTTAGCACACAATAGAGAGTGTCCTCAGTGTGAAGATGGAACTTCGTCTCCACAAGGACTGTGCGGTGGTCCCTCCTACCAACACAGTCATGGACAGATGCATCTGCGACAGGTAGATTGGTGAGGACAAGGCCAAGTAGGTTTTCCCCACATGTTGGTTCTCTCACCATCTGCCGCAGCCCCAGTCTGGCAGCTATGTCCTTTAGGACTCGGCCAGCTCAGTCAGTAGTGGTGCTACCGAGCCACTCTTGGCGATGACATTGAATTCCCCAACCCAGAGTACATTGTGCCCTTTAAAATGCTTCTTCTGAATCTATCCTCTACACTCCTCATTGAACCAAGGTTGGTCCCTTGGCTTGATGGTAATGCTAGAATGAGGGATATGCCAGGCCATGAGGTTACAGATTGTGGTGGTATACAATTCTGCTGCTGCTGATGGCCCACAGCCCTATCAGCAGTAGGACATACCCAGGGATGGTGATGAAGGAGTCTGGGACGTTGGCTGAAAGGTATGATTCTGTGAGTATGACTGTTGCTTGACTAGTCTGTGGGACAGCTCTCCCAATTTTGGCACAAGTCTCCAGATGTTAGTGAGAAGGACTTTGCAGGGTCGACTGGGCTGGGTGTGCCTTTGCAGTGTTCGAATCGGGTGCCTAGGCCGATGCCAGGTGGCCCGTCTGGTTTTATCCTTATTGTTTTTTTCCTAGCAGTTTGATACAACTGAGTGGTTTGTTAGGTTGTTTCAGAGGGCAGTTAAGAGTCAACTACATTGATGTGGGTCTGGAGTCATATAGGCTAGGCCGGGTAAGGGCGGCAGATTTGCTTCCCTAAAGAGACATTCATTAGTGAACCGGGTGGGTTTTTAATGACAATCTTGTAGTTTCATGGTCAGCTTTTTATTCCAGATTTATTTAATTAACTAAATTTAAATTCCACAGCTGCTTTGAACTCATGTCTCCAGATCATTAGTGCAGTCCTCTGGATTACTAGTCCAGTAACATAACCACTATGCTACCGTTCCCGGCAGTTGTTCAAATGCAATTGGCGCACACTACCGAAAGACATACAATGTTAATTGATGAACAGGATTGAGGATGCTTATTCTACCCGATTTCAATTTATTTTCTAATAAAAGAAAACACCCAACTATTCATGCAAGAAGCACTACTATAGACTGTACTAGATTGAATCATCAAGTTACTGGTTTAGAATTAGTAGTAGCTCTTTTTTGTCTGCCAGATGTCCGACTTGTGGAAATCTATTAGCATGTTAAAAAATCTCCAACCCAAGCTACCAACAAAATCTAGACCCACGAGGGTTTCAGTTTGTCCAACTTGGAGTACACATACTTCTCAAAAGGGAAACACGTCTCATTTTCTCAACTCCAGAGAGCTTTCAAACAGGTTGGCAAAGCCAAGGCTTAGTGCTCCCTTTGTGGGTACAGGGGAACTGCTGGATTTTAACTAGCTAAAACCAGGCAGGTTACCAGAGCTGCTTCCCACTGCTTGTCCAGCTAGATTACCCTATCTGTTGGGGCATTGGCTTGCAGAGGATTCTGGAGCAGACTGGGAAGACTTCTAGTCTCCAGTCACAGGTATAACCTTCCTGGTTTCCTCAGTGAGCAAAACCCCCGCCCCAACCAATTATCAAGAGCACCCTACAGTACTGCAGGTCTGTCTGGTTCAGACCTCGGAATATCAAGACAGCCACATATGAGCTTCCATTTATTGCCCCCCCCCCCCGCCCCCCTCCCCTCCCCGCCCCCCCCTCCCCTCCCTAGTCCAAATCGAAGAGTTTGTCTGAAGCTTTCAGGAGAGGTAGTCAGGCCAGCTAACTCCAGGATGGTCAGAAAAAAAGACTACAATGCATACATTATAACTTAAACAGAGTAGTTGTGAACTATTTGCGTAGTAACTGCTATAAATTTTATGAATTGTCACTGTTACTATTCACTTGTTCTATGTGGACATAGAAATATAAAAATATGGACTGAATGTACAACTTTAAGATGAGGACTGCATTACAGCTATGTGCCCTAGTCCAATTATCCCTCACCCTCTAATCCTGCTTCACTTGAAGACTATACTAGGTCCTGACTTCCCATGTGCAATGACACAGGAGATGGTTTAGTGACCTACCTTCTATCTACCCCAAACATATTCCCTACAATCTTTCTCTGTATAATAGATCACATATACATACATACACACATATTATGTGTGTGAACACTAGCTGTCAACTTCTCATTATAAATTTTTATGTCTGCATTTATGATAGGTTTGCATAGGCAATTCCTGTCATGGTTTAATTACACTCTCCTGCCAGTTGTAGAGTTATTGAGCCTCAGTTTCCAGCTTCCTGCTCCTCAGCCTGTACTGCAGAGAAATTCCTAGGCTCCAACCAGCTTTACTACTCTGTTCCCAAACTATCATACAGTTTATTATTTAGCTATAGAGTAAACGCACGACTTTAAATTGATCCCTGAATTATACCTGTATAATTATACCTGGTCCAATTATTCTCCCCAACCCCACCATCAAAGGATTACATCTCATCTTGAATCCCACTTGCAAAGCCACAAGAACTTGACTGGTATGTAAAGTATACTTAGCCAATTAAATGTTGAGATTTTACATGGCAATGGAATGAGTGCAACAGGATAAATACAGCTGTACTATGCAATACATTCGGAAGTTGGATGCATTTTTATTCTGAAATTACACAACAGATGCATTTTTATAAAGGTACACATACCGAAGAAATTCAGGCAAAGTGTAGTAAATTTTGTAACATCTAAAACTTCACACAAGTGAAGCATCTACTGTATTTTAGGCATATTAATCCTCCTCAGGAAGCAGAATCGAGCAATATTTTCCTAGGTATGAGAAATTAATCTTTCCCATTGTGATTCAAAAGTTGAGAAAATCTACTAGCCATAAATTGTTGTAATCCTATTTCATTCCACCGCCACCCCCAAATTAGAAAATGACTGATATCAGATGCTAACATTTGTACCAAATATAGCAAAAGCAAGCTGGATCAATAGACAACGCACTTCAAAGTGAAGCAATATAAAGATTTTACTTGATTATTTTGTATATAGTCTATTCCCACATTCTCTTTTATAATTGTTTCTTCTGACTATTAAATCCACAAATGATTTCTGCGCACCTAAATTACTGATTTATTTTATAATTTTCAAAACTTCAATCTTGTTACCCTAAACCCTGTGAATGCAGCCAACAAATCACCTTGTCAGATGTGCAAGACAGTGTCCCATATATAAAGGCGGTATGATGAAATGTATCTGTTTGTAAACATCTATTCATTTATACATGTACTGCTGTGGTAATCAGTTTGCCAATTTATTTGTTTAAATATTAGCAGCCTGGGGGATTTCTGACAACTTATCCTATCAGTGGATCTGCAAATAGTTTGCTTTAAAATCTATACTCAAATGCATTTCCATGAAGTGGGCGTGGTGGCAACGGCCAGTGTTCTTTTAATGTACAGCCAGGAGGAGTAACATCTGTTCTTCCTGGCTCCACAGATGTTTTAAAACTTACCTTGTTGGTTGCGACCTGGTTTCCTGGATGTAGACAGCGCTGGCTGCCTCAATACAAACCCATCTTGCGGTGGGGTCCTCAAACAGGCATTGGGCCCTTTGCATAAGCAAATAAGCGGCCCAATGCCTGTTTCAGATGTGGGCCCACTGACTTTTTGGCCTTTACAAATATGGCGGGCAGCGCACAGCCAACTCGTAATGAGCATGTGTTTACTGCCCACCATATTGGCAGGTTATGAGTCTGCTTAGTGCCTGTAATTCGAGCCCAATGACTCCTCACGTGTCTCAGCATAGATAAAACCATGTGGTTTCATCCATCCTAACAAAAACACAAGTAAGAAACATTGTTGTGCTCCACCAAGCAAATGGATCAACACACCTCTATCCTGAGTCCAACAATCTACCTGGCAGTTGATGTGTGAAAAATCTGGTCAGCTAACTGCACAGGATTACAAAATAGAAGGCTCAAAAAAGATTTACTAGAATGATACCAGAACTCAGAGGTTATACCTATCAGGAAAGACCGAACAGGCTGGAGCTCTTTGAGGGGTGACCTGATAGAGGTCTTCAAAATTATGAAAGGGTTTGATAAGATAGACACAGAGAAGATGTTTCCACTTGCAGGCAAGACCAGAACTAGGGGCCATAAATATAAGATAGTCACTAATAAATCCAATAGGGAATTCTGGAGAAACTTCTTTACCCAGAGAGTGGTTAGAATGTGGAACTCGTTACCACAGGGAGTATTTGAGGTAAATAACATAGATGCATTCAAGGGAAAGCTGGATAAGCACATAAAATGAGAAAGAAGGCTGTGTCGATGGGATTAGATGAAGAGGGGTAGGAGGAGACTCATATGGAGCATAAACTCCGGCATGGACCTGTTGGGCCGAATGGCTTGTTTCTGTGCTGTAGTACCAAGAAGCACTGATCCTCAACAAGCAAATGCATTAGTTACAGAATTCCCTATAAAAGGTATCTGTCCCAACAATGTGTTGAAGAGCACAGCTGTATTTCATGTAACTGCAGCAACAGCGAGTATATAATCTAGCCTGGCACTTGAGGGAGTGCTGCACTGTCGGAGGTGCCATCTTTCAGATGGGACTTTAAACTAAGGTTTCTTTTGCCCTCAGGTGGATGTTAAAGATCCTCATTGCACTATTTGAAGAGCAGTTGATTTCTCAACCAACACTACTAAAATAGCTATGTGGCCATTTATCTTATTGCTATTGTTGGGACCTTGCTGTGCACAAATTGGGTGTCATATTTCCATACATTACAACAGTGACTACACTTCAAAAGTACTTAAATTACTGTGAAACACTTTGGGGTGTCTGGAGAACATGACCAATGCTATATATATGCAAGTTCCTTCTTTCTTGTCAAACCAAGCTATCTGGACTGGAGCTTGAATCCACAACCTTCTGACTCAGAGGCAAGAGTGATGCCACTGAGCCAAAGCGGACAGTAAAGGTTGAAATAGACTTGCATTTATATAGCGCCTTTCACAACCTCAGGATATCCCAAAGCGCTTTACAACCAATTAAGTACTTTTGAAGTGTAGTCACTGTTGCAATGTGGGATAAGCGGCAGCCAATTTGACGTCTATCTGAAAGACAGCACCTCCAACTTATTTATTAGCTTCTCTACTTTTTACTTCCCATGGCAGATTTGACTTTTTTGGTGAAGCAGTCATTGGTGTAGCACTGCTCAGGGAGGTTTTTTCCTTCACAGCTGTTTGTACATTTATCTCTCAGTTGTTTGTAAATTTTCTGTTTGGTCTTGGTATTGTAGTTCCAAAGAAGCAGGGGGCAAACAATAACTCGTACCACACAGAGTTTGTTCACAGCAGATGGGACACAATTTTCCACCTACTTAGCATGGTATACACTGGGTATTATACTTCCACCAGAAGAGAGATTTCAACCCCGAAGATGCATCTCTCTCAAGGATTTTTTCTATAAGAGCTGGAAATCACTAAACCAAGTGAAATTTACAACTCAATCATCATACTACAGATTAGATAATGAATCCAAGGCTGAATTTAGTAAATGTTCAGAATTGTGTATTGTGTGTGCTTGTTATGACTATTTGCTTAGCTGTATACACCAGAGTGAATAAGGTAAATGACAACTTAAAAGAGTATCAGGCCTTTCGGCTTGTGCCGGCTCTTTGAAAGAGCTATCCAATTAGTCCCATTCCCCTGCCCTTTCCCCATAGCCCTGCAAATGTTTCCCCTTCAAGTATTTATCCAATTCCTTTTGAAAGTTATTATTGAATCTGTTTCCACCACCTTTTCCAGGCAGTGCATTCCAGATAATCGAAAAGGCTTTCGATAAGGTCCCGCATAAGAGATTAGCATGTAAAGTTAAGGCACATGGGATTGGGGGCAAGGTATTGACTTGGATAGAGAACTGGTTGGCGGACAGAAAGCAGAGAGTAGGAATTAGTGGGTCTTTTTCCGAGTGGTAGGCAGTGACTAGTGGGGTACCGCAGGGTTCGGTCCTTGGACCCCAGCTATTCACAATATACATTAATGATCTGGATAAGGGAACTAAATGTAATATCTCCAAGTTTGCAGATGACACAAAGCTGGGTGGGCAAGTGTGCTCCGAGGAGGATACTGAGAAACTCCAGGATGATTTGGACAGATTGGGTGAGAGGGCAGAAGCGTGGCAGATGCAATATAACGTGGATAAATGCGAGGTTATCCACTTTGGTGTCAAAAACAGAAAGGCAGACTATTATCTGAATGGCAATAGATTGGGAGAAGGGGAAGTGCAACGAGACCTGGGTGTCCTTGTGCACCAGTCGCTGAAGGTAAGCATGCAGGTGCAGCAGGCGGTGAAGAAGGCAAATGGTATGTTGGCCTTCATAGCGAAAGGGTTTGAGTATAGGAACAGGGATGTCCTGCTGCAGTTGTACAGGGCCATGGTGAGACCACACCTTGAGTACTGTGTGCAGTTTTGGTCGCCTTATCTGAGGAAGGATGTTCTTGCCATGGAAGGAGTTCAGCGAAGATTCACAAGGCTGATACCTGGGATGGCAGGAATGACATATGAGGAGAGATTGGGTCGATTGGGCTTATACTCGCTGGAGTATAGAAGAATGAGAGGGGATCTCATCGAAACATATAAAATTCTGACAGGTCTGGACAAACTAGATGCAGGAAGAATGTTCCCGATGGTCGGAGAGTCCAGAACCAGGGGTCATAATCTAAGGATAAAGGGTAAGCCATTTAGGACAGAAATGAGGAAGAATTTCTTCACCCAGAGAGTGGTGAACCTGTGGAATTCTCTACCACAGAAGGTAGTTGAGGCCAAGTCATTAAATATATTCAAGAATGAGTTAGATATATTTCTTAAAGCTAAAGGTATCAAGGGATATGGGGAGAAGGCAGGTACAGGGTACTGAGTTTGGATGATCAGCCATGATCTCATCGAATGGCGGAACAGGCTCGAGGGGCCGAATGGCCTACTCCTGCTCCTATCTTCTATGTTTCTATAATAACAACTCGCTGCGTAAAAAATGTTTTCCTCATGTCGCCTCTGATTCTTTTGCCAATCACAGTAAATCTGTGTCCTCTGGTTACCGACCCTTCTGCCACTGGAAACAGGTTTCTCCTTATTTACGCTATCAAAACCTTTCATGATTTTGAACATCGCTATCAAATCTACTCTTAACCTTCTCTGCTCCAAAAGGAGAACCACCCCAGCTACTCTAGTCTCTCCATCCCTGGTACAATTCTAGTAAATCTCATCTGCACCCGCTCCAAGGTCTTGACATCCATCCTAAAGTGTGGCGTCCAGACTTGGCCACAATACTTCATCTGGGGCCTAACCAGTGTTTCAGAAAGGTTTAGCATAACCTCCTTTCTTTTGTACTCTATGCCTCTATTTATAAATAGAGGCTGTATCTCCTCACTTCACCTGACAAAGGAGTTGTAACTCCGAAAGCTTGTGATTTAAAATAAAATTGTTGGACTATAACCTGGTGTTGTGCGACCTCTCTATTTATAAAGCCATGGATCCCGTATGCCTTTTTAACAGTCTTCTCAACTTGTCCTGTCATCTTCAAAGATTTGTGTACGTACGCCCCAGGTCTCTCATGCACCCCCTTTAAGATTGTACCATTTAGTTTATATTGCCTCTCTTCATTCTTCCTACCAAAATGAATTACTTCACACTTCTCTGCGTTAAATTTCATCTGCCATATGTCTGCCCATTTCACCAGTCTGTCTATGTCCTCCTGAAGTCTATTACTATCCTCCTCTATTTACTACACTTCCAAGTTTTGTCTCATCTGCAAAGTATTAAGAACTTGGTTGTTTTTGTGGTACTTGTTGTTTGTGAATGGTATATTTGGAAAAGAAAAATGTGTACTTGGTTTTCTGCTGGCTATTTATTTATCCTTGGTAGTTACTAACTATGATTAGTTCTCATTTAGTCAATTATATATTTGGTTTGAGATTTAACAAATAGGTGGTTATTTAAACCAAACATGATTTTTTTTCCACCTACAGATGAGTAGCATTTTGGATGTGACATTTTTGATAGTTGTGATGCAATGAATGCTTGCTAGATATTTAATTATATGGACTGTACAGTATTGACTTTATTAGGATGTCGGGAAAGCTCAATGCAAGGTTCAGAAGAATATTTGTTTGAACTCAAACCACGCAAAAGTAGTTACAAACTTTGTCCTTCCAACGGGTTATTTATGTCTGGAAAAGCATTTTGAGCCACGTAACACTAGGCCTTGGCTGAATTACTGATAAGTTACAGGTCTATCAATTTACTAGAAGCATCATTTGCATAACGGTCTGCCTGGCAACAAGATAAACTTTAGTTAATATTGTAACAAGGTATTCATCACTTAGAAGTTACATTACAAAGAGTCAAGTTACAGAGTCTTTTTTAAAACAGTGCTTTCAAGTGTAAGATCTCAAGTTGATAGCACTGTAACTATATATTTACTACTGCTTCCGAGTCTCACTTACATTATCGGAAAGGCTACAGTTTGTAATAAGAGAAGGGAGAAGGAAAAGAAGAAAAGGGCTATCAATCAACTGTTATAATGTGTGTGCGGATTGAAAATAGATTGGATTTCAGGTGACCTCGCAGCAACCAGAAAAGGAAAGGCATAGTCGACTATGCAATGTTAGGTGGAGGAAGTTCTGGTATACTGCTAATTTAAACATACAAAACGACAAATCGACATGAATATCTTTCTCCCCAAACGCTGTAAACTTTTAGTAACCAAACACAGGATTAAATATACGTCGAGGGCCAGGTTTCTCGACACTAAACAAGCAACAAGATACAGGCGTAAAGCAGATCGCCTTGCTAGGTGGGGTGAAGCAAAACTAAAGTGAGCTGATGTGTGGATAAATCCCGCAATTGGGCGTCTAGAGTACAGCTGAAGGAGGCCTGGCCGCAGGGCTACCCAAGGACAAACGCTGACGTCCTCTTCATGGAAAAACACACACATTCAGTCAGCCAATCTCTCGGGCAACGTGCAGCACAGATGACACTTTGTGCGAATAAACGCTACCTTATTACGTCCGCTCTATTATTTTTTTTCTCTGGCACCAACTTGCTTTCAGTCTAAGTTAATTTCCTCTTCCAAAGGAACACCTTTAAATACAATTTTTTTTTAAATGAACTACCTGCACCTTGTCCACCTCTGATCAGATCGTGACCGCTCAACATCCAAGTTGTCAAGTGCTACAAAAAGCAGTACCAAGGCGGAAACGCAACCGCCCCGATTGAATGACAGCGGCATCGTCCTATCGACGTGCGCGTTTAAGGCGGCGACGCCGTCCTGTGACGTTTTACAGCCAATAGGAAAGGGGGTTGGAGGCGGGACGTTCAGATGGTGGGGGAGGGGGGCGGACAGCGCGCACCCAAGCTAAAAGGGTGCTCGAGCTTCGTCAGCCGCCGCTTCCGTGCTTCAAATTGACGCCGTGATTTATTTTTTGGGGGGTTTATGAGAGTGCAGGCCAGGTGAGGAAGATAATGACAGTTAACGGTAGTTACCCCGCCGGCGGCGCTTTGATGACTGACGAGCGCTGCCTTATGCCGAGCCGAAGCGTCGAGGTGTTGCGCACTCACTCACCGCGGCTTGTCAGCGGGCCTGTCCGCGAGCCACCGTCACCCCACCAAAAACAAACGGCCGTGGTGTCAACAGCTCGCGCTCACCACTTCTCGCGAGACTTCAACCCGCGGACCCGCCTGCGCCAGCCAGCGCTTCCCCGGCTGCAGCCCCACAGCTTGACAGTGTTCCCCAGGCTGCAGCCCCACAGCTTGACAGTGTTCCCCAGGCTGCAGCCCAATGCAGCTTGACAATGTTCCCCAGGCTGCGGCCCCACAGCTTGACAATGTTCCCCAGGCTGCAGCCCAATGCAGCTTGACAATGTTCCCCAGGCTGCAGCTCAATGCAGCTTTACAATGTTTCCCAGGCTGCAGCTCAATGCAGCTTGACAATGTTCCCCAGGCTGCAGTCCCACAGCTTTACAATGTTTCCCAGGCTGCAGCTCAATGCAGCTTGACAATGTTCCCCAGGCTGCAGCCCAATGCAGCTTGACAATGTTCCCCAGGCTGCAGCCCCACAGCTTGACAATGTTTCCCAGGCTGCAGCCCAATGCAGCTTGACAATGTTTCCCAGGCTGCAGCCCCACAGCTTGACAATGTTCCCCAGGCTGCAGCCTTAAACCAGTTGCAGCCCAATGCAACTTGCCAGTGTTTCCCAGGCTGCAGCCAACAGCTTGCCAATGTTTCCTGGGCTGCAGTCTTAAACCAGTTGCAGCCACCAGCTTGCCAATGTTGACTAGGCTGCTGCCTTAAACTAGTTTACAGAAACTAATGATGCAAAATGGTTATCAAGGGGAAAAAAAACCAATTATTTTAAAATTCAAATCTAGTGATTAAAAATGAAACCCATTTTGATCTGTCATTCTTAAAAATAAACCTATATATATATTTAAATAAGTTTGCAATCTGTGTCACTATAAATATCACTCCTATGGCCTTCAAGTCTCTGTTTTAGCAGCTCAACATCACATCTGTTTCATAATCAGACTGAGTGAAAAATGTTTCTGTGTGGTAACATTTTGCGACCTGTATTTTAAGCAAGCTTTGTAAAGTCGTAAATGATTATAAATATCTTTGAAACAGTTTTCTTTGGAACAGAGGAGGCTGAGGGGAGATTTAATTGAGGTGTATAAAATTATGAGGGGCCTAGATAGAGTGCATAGGAAGGACCTATTTCCCTTAGCAGAGAGGTCAATAACCAGGGGGCATAGATTTAAAGTAATTGGTAGAAGGATTAGAGGGGAGTTGATGAGAACCTTTTTCACCCAGAGGATGGTGGGAGTCTGGAACACACTGCCTGAAAGGGTGGTAGAGGCAGAAACCCACACCGCATTTAAAAAGTACTTGGATATGCACTTGACGTGCTGTAACCACCACCAACAACAACAACAACGTGTATTTATATAGCGCCTTTAATGTAGTAAAATGTCCCAAGGCGCTTCACAGGAGTATTAAGTCAAAAATTTGACACCAAGCCACCTAAGGAGAAATTAGGACAGATGACCAAAAGCTTGGTCAAAGAGGTAGGTTTTAAGGAACGTGTTAAAAGGAGGAAAGAGAGGTGGAGAGGTTTATGGAGGGAATTCCAGAGCTTAGGGCCTAGGCAACTGAAGGCACAGCCACCAATGGTTGAGCGATTTATAATCAGGGATTCTCAAGAAGGCTGAATTAGAGGAGCGCAGATATCTCGCGGTGGTGGGGGGTTGAGGTTGTGGGGCTGGATGAGATTAGAGATAGGGAGGAGCGAGGCCATGGAGGTATTTGAAAACAAGGATGAAAATTTTGAAATTGAGGCATCGCTTAACCGGGAGCCAATGTAGGTGGACGGGACTTGGTGCGAGTTAGGACACGGGCAGCCGAGTTTTGGATGGCCTCAAGTTTACATAGGGCAGGACGTGGGAGGCCAGCCAGGAGTGCGTTGGAATAGTCAAGTCTAGAGGTAACAAAGGCATGGATGAGGGTTTCAGCAGCAGATGAGCTGAGGCAGGGGCGGAGATGGGCGATGTTATGGGGGTGGAAATAGGCGGTCTTAGTTATGCCGCGGATGTGTGGTCGGAGCTCATTTCAGGGTCAAATATATGACACCAAGGTTGCGAATAGCGTGGTTCAGCCTCAGACAGATGCCAGGGAGAGGGATGGAGTCAGTGGCTAGGGAACGGAGTTTGTGGCGGGGACTGAAAACAATGGCTTTGGTCTTCCCAATATTTAATTGGAGAAAATTTCTGCTTATCCAGTACTGGATGTTGGACAAGCAGTCTGTCAATTTAGAGACCGTGGTGGGGAGGTAGAGCTCGGTGTCATCAGCATAAATGTGGAAACTGATGCTGTGTTTTCGGATGATGTCGCCAAGGAGCATCATGTAGATGAGAAATAGGAGGGGGCCAAGGATAGATCCTTGGGGACACCAGAGGTACTGATGTGGGAGTGGGAAGAGAAGCCATTGCAGATGATTCTCTGTCTACGATTAGATAGATAAGAATGGAACCAGGCGAGTACAGTCCCACCCTGCTGGACGATGGTGGAGAGGCGTTGGAGGAGGATGGAGTGATCAAACGTGTCAAAGGCTGCAGACAAGTCGAGAAGGCTACGGACCAAAAACTGGAAAGTGGGATTAGGCTGGATAGCACTTTTTCGGCCGGCACAGACACAATGGACCGAATGGCCTCCTTCTGTGCCATAAACTTCTATGATTCTATAATATTATATTGGAGACCTGTATCTTTTTATAAGTAATGTACATAATATTTTTACTTTGTTTATGCAACTGGGCCTACCAAAAAATATGGATCAATTCCAGTTTTATATATATATATTTTTATAAATGTGGATGTATTTAAACATAAGAGTAGTTATTATCTCTTCTTACTCTCTTCACTGTGTTTCTATCATGAAGGCGATGCTTCTATGACTGGCACCCTCCAGTACCTTAGTAGCCATTTTTTACGTGAGCCTAGACAGTAAGTATAAATATTCATCAGTGGGAGCCAAAAGTGAGCTTAACCCTGTCCACACATAGGGGTAAAAATTCAGTTGGTTGCGCCTCCCGTTAGCGCCTTAAGAGTGCGCTAATGGGGCGCAAAGCTGCTAACGCCCGGGCGCAGCGATGTTTGCGCCGCTCGGGAACTTAACTAGAGATTGTGCGGCGGCGCTAAACGTTACCGCTGCGACCACCTGCGCGCGCAGATTGTGACGACATTCCATGGTGCAACGCCCTTGTGGCGCCCCGGAGCGGAAATTGAGTGGCGCCCCCTGCCTTACCGCCTGGTGCATCCAACGACCAGAAGACTGGAACGCTATCAATCGCTGTGGGGCTGGGGGGGGCACTATTTAAAGGGGGCCTCTTCCTGTCTTTTATTGTTGGTGGCATTTTTGAACTACGCATTCTGAGAGGGAGAGACTTCTGGAGAGATTCAACGTTGTGTGAAGGAGTTTTGGGTACTGAGCAGCACTTTGCAGGTTCATTTTGATTTGCCATTCCTTGTATTGATTTAGCAGAGACTGTGGGAGCTGCACTCTGAGCTCTTTGCCTGGTACTCTCCATTGTTCTTTCCAGCACATTTGATGTGCAAGTCTCTCCAGGCCGAGATTCAAGGCTGCAATGAACAGGATGTGGATGGAAAGCAAGATTAACCATCCCCTTTAAGAACTGGCCCGTGCCATTGTGTGTGTGTTCCATTGCTGACTGACATTACATGAGCTTCGCCAGCGCTCTGAGTTAGCGCCTCACTCCTTGGCCTTTGCGCCTTAAGACAGGTGTGCAGCGCCTGATTTAGCGCTCCACTCACCTCCCGGGGCGGTAAAAGTGAAGTTTCCAGTCAGTGCCGATAATTAGCGCCAGGCGCTAATATTTGCGTCCAGACGATATTTGCGCCCCAAATGGGGTGCGACCTAATTTTTCCCCCATAGTATTCATACATACATACGCCTAGCAACAAGTGCTGGTTAATAGTAAGAGATAGGATTAGCAACTCTTTATTTTCACCTCTCTAGCCTGGGAATGCCTCACTGACTCAGATGAACTGACTCGATACACAGCGCTCAACTCTAGGAACCCTTTACTAGTTTCATTGGTGTACACTAGTCAGTTTCTTAGTAAATTAAATATTTCATATTTAAAAACTTTCAAAACATACCTACTTAGTGCCTTTGCGCCTAAAAAACTTTGACTGGTGCAGCTAGCCCTGGTGCATAGATCTTCAGCACTATAGCTGAAAAGTTGTCAGGACCCATTGCCTTTGCTGTGTCCAGTGCAATTAGCCACTTCTTGTCACATGGCTAAAGTTCCTTCAAACACTTCAGTCTTATCTCTGGGCTCCACTATGGTTGAGTTTGAGGCTCTTCATGGAGTCTCCTCTTTTTGCCCACCATTCTCTACTGGATGTGGTAGGACTACAGAGTTTTACTTTGACCAGTTAGGAATGACTTTATTCCCACCCGCATCGGTCCCTACCTGCATGCCTGCCACCCCAAGTTAAAATCGAACTGTTTATTGTGGGACTACTTAACTCTTATCTATAGCCCGCTGCTTTTCGTTTTTAGAATGCAGGTAGTCCTGTTTAGTAGCTTCACTAGGTTGGTACCGCATTATAAGGTATGTTTGGCATGTCCGAATTAAAACAGGGTTGGTCTTGTGGCTTGGTCATCAAGGAGTGAGGAATGTATGGGCCATGAGGTTACAGAATGTACTGGTATATAATCGTGCATTGCTGATGGCCTATAGCAACTCAGATACCCAGTTTTGAGCTATTAGATCTGTCCTAAGTCTGTCCTATATAGTACGGTGATAGTGCAACACTACATGGTCAAGGATGTCCTCATTGTGGAGATTAAACTTTGATTCACAAGGACTGTGGTGGTCACTCCTACCAATGCTAGCTTAGGAGGTCCACGTCAATGTTGAGGACTCCCAGGGCCATTCCCACCCTACTGTACCCCTACCTCAGGTGGGTCTATCCTGCCAGTGGAACTGGACATACCCAGGGATGCAGATGGATGAGTCTGGGTTGTTGGCTGATAGATTTGAATGTGTGAGTATGACTATATCAGGCTGTTGCTTGACTACTCTGTGGGACAGTTCTCTCAACTCGGGCGCCAATGACAAAATGTTAATGAGGAGGGCTTTGCAGGATCGATTCTGCTGAGCTTGCTCAGGTCTTGTCCTGATACAATGCCTGTGTAATTGCCAATTAGGTCATTGAGATTTTTTCCCCTTATTTTTGAACTTTGTAGTAATTGGTTACAACAGAGTGGCTTTTTCGGCCATTTCAGAGGACAACTACAACTTCAAAGAGTCAGCTACATTGTGTGGGATTGGAGTCATGTGTACGCTTTCTCTGAAGGGCATTAGTGATCTAGTTAGGTTTTTATGACTAAAGCAGCAACTTTCTTGGTTATTTTTATAGTATTAGCCCATTAATTACTAGATTTATTTAATTCAATTTCACAATTTACCATGGTGGGATTTGAACTCTAGCTTGCTAGTCCAGTACTAAAACCACTACATCACCCCCGCACCATGGGAGAAAGTCTGTGGAAATTCAACCTCATAGGATTTAAAGCACATCATTCATGTTAATAGCACTAAATATAGATCTTTTATTTCTCCTTAAGTATTGGGAGGAGGTTGAATGCTTGAGTGGAGGGAATGTGTCCCATGTTTTGGGGATGGCCATGTGTGGAAGTTCTTTGGGAAAGAAAAGTTAGAGAGTGGTAGGAAGTGTCCACTACTGGAGGAGGGCTCAATCACAGAGTTCCACACCCATCTCCCTGCCTGTACATCACCTCCTTCCATGTTGCCCTCCTCCTCCTCGCCATGTGGACCTTAAGCTCCTCATCCTGCTAAATGCTCATTCTTCTTTGGATGGCAAAGCTGTGCATTATAGAATAAATGGTGATGATTTCGGAGGCTTTTGCTGGACTGTAGAAAACCATCCCACCCGAACAGTCTGAAAGAATCATTGCTTCAGCAACCCTCATTGTGTGTTTCAGAGTAACTTGGGTGATGACATGGGCTTCATTATATCCATTTTCCGCCTGCTGTGTAGGGATTTCTGATTTGGGGTCATTAACCGTGGCAGCAAAACAGTACCTCTGGTCTCCCAAAAGCCTAGTGTTAATTCTCTCGGGATCATCAGTTAATGCAGATACTGTGGATTACTGCAGAATGAAAGCATCATACTTGCGCCCTGGATAACAGCATTAGTGCGCAGGATTACATTTCTGTGGTCTGCACATTTATGGAGTGGTTCCTCTTCCTGTTGATGTGAGCTTTGAGGTTAATGTGTGGAGCTCTGTCAGCAACATCTGTTGCAGATATAGTGTCCTGGATTCTGGGGAAACCTGACAGGTGGTAAAAGTTCTGTTCCTTCTCCATTTAGTTTCTCCTTTCCACTGGGAAAGTAATAAAATGTTTCTACTGCAAACATAGTATCAGTCACTTGCTTTATGGAGAAATGAACAGCAGATTTTGTTTCTAGCAGATGTCCCCTGTGTTGGCCTGGAATGATCTTGTTTCACGGAAACTTAATGCTATAGTGAACTTCACAGCTACAGGAAGAGCTGTCTTAGTCCTTGACGTTGTCTGTCATTGCCTCTTTAGTAAAGTAGCAATATCCGAGGCACAGCCAGGCAGAAATGGTGTGGTCTGTAAACACAAGTCCTTTGATATTGACAGCAGTGAACATATCCCCTGCCATGCTGTGGGATTTGAAGATGTGCCCTCCAAATTGATCCCATCCAATTAATGCACTGCTATGGGAACAGCCAAAGGGATTCCCATCCTCACCGCTTTGTAACTACTGCTGCAGCAGGAATTACCCAGGTTCTAGAAAGGTAAATCATAGCCAAGCTTGGGCTAAGAGCAAAAAGGCAACAATATGGAAGGAAAAAAAGTATGCAAGATGTTCAGTGGATAAGCAGAGAAATTCTCACTGCCAAAAAAAAACTAGACATCACTGCAAATTAATGCGACAGTGGCAGTCACCTTGTTTTAAGAGGCATTCCAAAGCAGGCCAGACCCCTTTCCTTGTCTTGCACTCATTTTATTGAGCTATTAGGATGGAGACTCATTTGAACTGTGAAATTCAGCATTGGAGCTCACTTAAATGAGACCCAGGCATGACTGTATCACAGGTTCCTTGCTTCCCTCAAAGCATGGATTTGTTAAGGGAAGGTCGTGTCTGACTAACTTGATTGAATTTTTTGAGGAGGTAACAAGGAGGGTCGATGAGGGTAGTGCGTTTGATGTAGTCTATATGGATTTTAGCAAGGCTTTTGATAAGGTGCCACATGGCAGATTGGTCACGGAAGTAAAAGCCCATGGGATCCAAGGCAAAGTGGCAAGTTGGATCCAAAACTGGCTCAGAGGTAGGAAACAAAGGGTAATGGTCGAAGGGTGTTTTTGTGACTGGAAGGATGTTTCCAGTGGGGTTCCGCAGGGCTCAGTACTGGGTCCTTTGCTTTTCGTGGTATATATATCAATGATTTGGACTTGAATGTAGGAAGTATGATTAAGAAGTTTGTAGATGATACAAAAATTGGCCATGTGGTTGATAATGAAGAAGAAAGCTGCAGACTGCAGGAAGATATCAGTGGACTGGTCAGGTGGGCAGAACAGTGGCAAATGGAATTCAATCTGGAGAAGTGTGAGGTAATGCATTTGGGGAGGGCTAACAAGGCAAGGGAATACACTATAAATGGTAGGACACTGAGAAGTGCAGAAGATCAGAGAGACCTTGGAGTGCATGTCCACAGATCCCTGAAGGTAGCAGGACAGGTAGATAAGGTGGTTAAGAAGGCATACGGGATACTTGCCTTTATTAGCCGAGGCATAGAATATAAGAGCAGGGAGGTTATGCTTGAACTGTATAAAACACTAGTTAGGCCGCAGCTAGAATACTGCGTGCAGTTCTGGTCACCACATTACAGGAAGGATGTGATTGCACTAGAGGGGGTGCAGAGGAGATTTACAAGGATGTTGACTGGGTTGGGGAATTTTAGCTATGAGGAAAGATTGGATAGGCTGGGGTTGTTTTCTTTGGAACACAGGAGGCTGAGGGGAGACCTAATTGAGGTGTATAAAATTATGAGGGGCCTAGATAGAGTGGATAGGAAGGACCTATTTCCCTTAGCAGAAGGGTCAATAACCAGGGTGCATAGATTTAAAGTAATTGGTCGGAGGTTTAGAGGGGATTTGAGGAGAAATGTCTTCACCCAGAGGGTGGTGGGGGTCTGAAACTCACTGCCTGAAAGGGTGATAGAGGCAGAGACCCTCATCACATTTAAAAAGTACTTGGTTATGCACTTGAAGTGCCGTAACCTACAAGGCTACGGCCCAAGTGCTGGAAAGTGGGATTAGGGTGGATAGCTCTTTGTCAGCCGGCATGGACAAGATGGGCCGAATGGCCTCCTTCTGTGCTGTAAATTTCTATGATTCTAAAAACAACCATTGGAATGTTGGATGCAGCATGAATCAGGTGCATGAGGTTGGGGGGGGGGGGCATTTTTCAACCTGCACCCACTGTCAGTGAGGCTCATAACATTGAGGCTGTGGTAACTGCTTCCCAAACACTCAGTGGGGCACGGCACCACCACCAGCACCATTTATATAGCACCTTTAATGTAGTAAAGCGTCCCACAGTGCTGCATTAGCTGATGCTAGCCAAGGAGAAAGTAGGTTTGCTACAATTTGCCCCAGCAACCCTGCACTGAGAAAGGGGGGAAACATCACCCAGCATTCCTGCTCCTCATCACTGAGTGCATATTTGCAAGCAATTTCTCCCCTACCCCTCTGAATATCATGGCGACACTCACCATGTAGGTTCCCACACAAGAAGAATGGTCACTTAGCAGCTAATCTGCTTCTGGAGAAAATACACCCCAGCATCAGTCACTACAATCAGGAGGAGAGATCTACTGGTCTACTCCAGCACTTGATCCGTCTTTCGGATGAGACATTAAACCGAGGCCCCGTCTGCTCTCTCAGGTGGATGTAAAAGATCCCATGGCACTATTTTGAAGAAGAGCTGGGGAATTATCCCTGGTGTCAAGGCCAATATTTATCCCTCAATCAACATCACTAAAAACAGATTATCTGGTCATTATCACATTGCTGTTTGTGGGAGCTTGCTGTGCGCAAATTGGCTGCTGTGTTTCCTACATTACAACAGTGACTACACTTCAAAAGTACTTCATTGGCTGTAAAGTGCTTTGGGACATCCTGAGGTCATGAAAGGCGCTATATAAATGCAAGTCTTTTTGCTATCGGGGAGTCAGGAAGTTCCCATTTTTCAGAGAATATATTATTCCAGTTCAGATAATCAGATTATAAACTTTATTGGTTAGGTCCAGAACTCTGAAATTGAAAAAATTCTGGTTAAATGGAAAAGTAAACTGTTCCTATGAAAGGTCAAATAGAAAGCTTGGCTGAAACTACTCCAGCCTGTAAAACAGGTGCATAATATTGCAACAGCAGGTGTATTAGTAAACTAACTAAGCTGGGCAAACCAGTCAATGCAGCTTTGCCAAGTGACACTCCTTATGCACAACTTGGGTTCTTATAAAATGTATTCTGTCTCTCACTGCCCCACCCCCACTCTCAGTTGTGCTTTTTCAATACTCATATTGGTTCTGCTGGTACATAGGATTGGTTCTGTTGGTACATAGGAACAGGAGTAGGCCAATTTAGCCCCTCGAACCTGCTCTGCCATTCAATTAGACCATGCCTGATCTGTATCTTAACTCCATCTACCCACCTTGGTTCTGTACCCCTTAATACCCTTGCCTAACAAAAATCTATCAATCTCAGTTTTGAAATTTTCAATTGACTCCCAGCCTCAACAGCTTTTTGGGGGAGAGATTTCCAATATCCTATGTGTGAAGAAGTGCTTTCTGACATCACCCCTGAACAGCCTAGCTCTAATTTTAAGTCTATGCCCCCTTGTTCCAGACTTTCCCACCAGAGGAAATAGTTTCTCTCTATCAATCCTGTCAACTCTTTTGATCATCTTAAACACCTCAATTAGATCACCCCTTAATCTTTTATATCCAAGGGAATACAATTCTAGTCTAATCTGTCCTCAATTTAATTCTTTTAGGCCCGGTATCATTCTGGTGAATATGCACTGCACCCCTCCAAGACCAATATATCCTTTCTGAGGTACGGTGCCCAGAACTGAACACAGTACTCTAAATATGGTCTAACCAGAGCTCTGTACAGCTGTAACATAACTTCCACCCCTTTATATTCCAGCCTCCTTGAAATAAAAGCTAACATTTCATTAGTCATTTTAATTATTTTTTGTACCTGTCCACTAGCTTTTAGTGATTTCTGTACTTGAACCACTAAATCTCTCTGCTCCTCCACAGTTCCCAGCTTCTCGCCATTTAGAAAATACTCTGATCTATCTTTCTCAGGTCCAAACTGGATGACCTCACACTTTCCCACATTGAACTCCATCTGGCACAGTTTTGCCCACTCACTTAATCTATCAATGTCCCTTTTCAACCTTCTGTTCCCGTCTACACTATTTACTGCGCCACGTAACTTGGTGTCATCAGCAAACTTAGATTTATGGCTCTCTATTCCTTCAGCCAAGTCATTCATAAATATAGTGAAAAGCTGAGGCCCCAGTACAGATCCCTGAGGTACAGCAGCAAACATTGAAATATAGCTACTGTTTGCATTATTGTTAAGGGGGGTGGTGACAGAGCCCTATGACTGCATGCTCAAATGTACAAATAAAGTGTGATTTACACCACCTCCTCTACTGCCTATTGATAATAGCTAACAGGACAATCAGTTCTTTATAATTCAGAAGAAAATGGTGGTGCAGGGGCATTACAAGTTTTAAAAAGTGAGTAACAGTGTTACAGGGGAAGTCTCAAAGATAGATTAATGCAAAACTGCTGCTTAGTGATAATTAAAGATTTGGGAATATTATACTGCATTTTTGGGGCTAGTATGAGGAAAATCATAGCATGGCAGCAGCTTCAAAGTGCAAGACAAATGGGGATACATGTCATTGCAGTCTGATTGCTTAGTTGGTGCCAATCTGCTTTGGTACCTCACTAGTAGCATAATTTTTTTTAAAAACTGCACATTTAGAATCTGTCCAATTATCAGTGCCATTTTCACCCCTCCATAAAATTAGGAGCAATTCCGATCATCTGATTTCATACCATTGTGTAAACAAGAACTGGTCCGCATCCACTTTTTAATCCCAGAAGTCTCTTACTGAACTGCAACAAAATAAGCCAGATGAACAGCTAATTCTAGCACACCCTAAGAAGCTATTGATCTTGTACCTGCACAATATATTTAAATGGGAGGCCAAAACACCAACATGAAGACATCACTCAACTAGAGCCATACTCCGAGCAGCTTTTAGCATGGGATTGGCAGAGGCCTAGGTGAAGATCACCACAGGTCGCAGCATCGCAGGTTAGCAAAGCAATTAAAAATGCTTACGAAGCACTGGGATTTATTTCTAGGGGTATAGAATTCAAAAGTATTGAAGTTATTTTAAACTTGTATATGACCCTGGTCAGGCTGCACTTTGAGTACTGTGCACAGTTCTGGTCTTCACACTATAAAAAGGACATAGAAGCATTAGAGAAAGTGCCAGAAAGATTTACAAGGATGGTACCAGAACTGAGAGATTGCAGCAATTGGAAAGATTGAACAGGTTGGGGCTTTTTTTCTTTAGAAAAGTGAAGATTTAGAGGAGACCTGAGAGAGGTTTATGAAATTATGAATGGGTTGGACAGGGTAGATGTGGAGAGAATATTTCCACTTGTTGAAGAATCCAAAATTAGGGGCCATAAATACAAGATGGTTACTAATAAATCCAATAGAGAAATAAGGAGAAATTTCTTTACTCAGAGAGTGGTTAGAATGTGGAACGCCCTACCACAGGAAGTGGTTGAGGCAAACAGCTTAGATGCTTTCAAAAGGAAACTAGATGAGTACGAAAGAGAAAAAGGAATAGAAAGATAGGCTGAAAGGCTGAGGTAGATGGAATAGGAAGAGATTCGTGTGGAGTATAAACACCAGCACAGACTAGTTGGGCCAAATGGCCTGTTTCTGTGCTGTACATTCTATGTAATCTGCCTGTCTTCTCTAATCAATGTAGCAACTCTGGCCTGGCATGAGAGAGCCTGGGCGGCCAGTTCTGTTGGTGTTCAGGCTCAGCAGTAACCTCTACTCGGTCTAAATAGCAGGTTGACCCCACAGTCAAGGAGAAGATTCTTCAGGGTGTCTTTCTCAGCCAGTTTGCTCCGGCGAGTCTTAGGATCCCCATTTTGGCTTTCAGTGGGGTCTAATCTAAGTGCGAGTGGGTATTCCCTCTCTTGCGCTCCAGTGCTGGATGAGTGAACAGTGCCCCATTGCAGTAGCTGAATATGAGATTTATTTGCCAATAAGGACGAGCATTCTTGTGCCAATGATTAGTGTGCTTTATTCAAGTGCCAGTTTGCCTCTGTGGCAGCACGCTCACCACTAAGTCAGAAGGTTGTGGGTTCAATCACCACTCCAAGACTTGAACACGTGATCTAAGCAGACACTTCAGTGCAGTACTGAGGGAGTAATGCATTGTTGGAGGTGTCATCTATTGCACGATATGTTAAATCTGCCTGTTTAACAATGTCTCCCTGTTCAGGTGGGCATAAAGCTCCATGACCCTTTTTCAAAAGAGGAGCAGGGAGTTTTCCTGGTATCCTGGCCAACACCTCAACTAACACCACCAAAACAGATTAACTGGTCATTTATTTCACTGATGTCTGTGGGATCTTGCTGTACACAAATTGGCTATTACATTTGCCTACATAACAATAACTACACTTCAAAAGTAATGTATTGGCTGTGGAGTGTTTGGGGATGCCTGCGGACATGAAAAACACTGTATATATGTGTATTTTCATTCTCAGTTGACGAATCAGGCTGGGATCATAGAAGTGAGGAGGTGAAGCAATGATAATGAAAGTACAAGATGAATTCCAGCAGCCTTTGAATACCTGACGCTTTGAGTCTTAAGTTGCCAGACAGCAATAAGTTGTGGGATCTTTCACTGAGTTACCCCATTAACTCAACAGGGATCTGCAATACTTTATTTCAATGCCATTCTACAGCAATGATTTTAGAATTCAATACTGGGTGTATACTGGGCCTAAACTGAATTTTAATATCATTTAAGTTTTTTATTTTCTCCTTAGTTTGGATCTCATGCCTAACTTATACCTGCTTCTGTTAAAATAAAGGGGCCACCCAAAACATTAATGCCTTTCCATCTTGGCTGACCTGCTGTGTTTTTTGTAGATTTTCTGTTTTTTTCTCTCCAAATTTCAAGCATTTCCATTTAAATAAAAACAATTTCTGTTAATCTGGCCAATATCAGTACCAGAGAAATCCAGCAATAAAATGGATACAACCATTTAAAATCAACTCAAGTCAAATTTTGCTTTAAGATCAAAAATTCCTTGGGATGCAAATGCTAGTTATGCAAGACCAGTTACTTTTCCCCCTTTCCCATCCCTCAGCGAGAAGTAAGGACACAAAGCAGGACTTTGTGATGGTGAGTCAAGGCTTTAATAAAATAATTCACTCAAAGCACGAGTGTGTTATTTAACTGCTGCAAAATGTTATTGCAAACGGATCATTTTCTACCATACAGTAGTTATGTGAAATAGCAACATCTACTGGCAGAAGGGTACTGCTACATTTTAAACATTTTCATTCTGGCCATCAAAATTCTGGTAAGTCTGTTAAAATCAAGTACCATTTAAGGTCTCCTCAGCCAAATTAAGCGTTCCATTCTGTACGCATGAGATAAAAGTGCATGCAGTACATTGCTAGAGGTTAGGGGAGGACATCTTGAAATACAGTTTTCCTAGGGATCTGCAGAGGAAAAGATTCAGTTTCAGCTGGTCAGTCTAAAAGAAAGAAAGACTTGCATTCATATAGCGCCTTTCACGACCACCGGACATCTCAAAGCGCTTTACAGCCAATGAAGTACTTTTGAAGTGGAGTCACTGTTGTAATGTGGGAAACGCGGCAGCCAATTTGGGCACAGCAAGCTCCCACAAACAGCAATGTGAAAATGACCAGATAATCTGTTTTTGTTATGTTGGTTGAGGGGAGAAATATTGGCCAGGACACCGGGGAGAACTCCCCTAAAACGTGCAAGAAGGATTGTGATATTGTTTGCAATCCATATCAAGGAAAGAAAGCAACATGTGCAAAAAGCCTCGTAACAGCAGAATTTAAAACTAGATATTTTTTTAAAAAAGAAACAAGTATTTAGAGTTTTTTTGTCATCGTGGGCCTCATAACTGGTACTATGTAGCCTTGGGCCCACCAATAAAATTGAAAACCATATTCCCATTAATTTGAGAGTGTATCAAATTGCTGATACTAACCGATCTTGGCGCTGTGGTTTACGACTTACCACCATCATAGTTGCCAGTGTCCAGCCAGTTCGGTTCACTCCACCTAACATTAAGAAGTGGCTGAGTGCACCAGACACAGCGCAAGTTGTGAGCCCCAACAACAAAATAGCTGCACTGCTGAAGACCTGTGTACTAGACGCCCCTTTAACTAAGCTGTTCTAATATACCCATGACTCTGGCATCCAGCAGACAATATGAAAATTTCCAGAGGCATGTATTATCCAGAAAAATAGGATAACACTAACCCGGCCAATTACTGCTCTATCAGCATCCTCCCAATCAATGTTGACATCAAGCATCACCTAATCACCAATAACCAGCTCACCAATGCTCATTTCGGGTTATGAGAGAATCACTTAGTTCCAGACCTCATCACAGCCTTGATTCCAGACCTCATCGCAGCCTTGATCCAAGCATAAATGCAAGAGCTGAATGCTAGAGGAGAGTGGAGAGTAGCTACCCTTCATCAAGTGAGAATTCAACCAGGCGTCAAAATCTCTCCGGGCCTCGACATACGAGTTTGTCGCTCGCTCAGGCCCTCCACACACACACTGATCCCGCCCGACTTAAAATCAAGGCCATGGAGGGATTTGAAAACAAGGATGAGAATTTTAAAATCAGGGAGTTTCCGGACCGGGAGCCAATGTAGGTTACCGAGCATAAGGGTGATGGGTGAACAGGACTTGGTACGAGTTAGGATAAGGGCTACAGAGTTTTGGATGAGCTGAAGTTTACAAAGGGGGGAAGGTGGGAAGCCATCCTGGAGAGTATTGGAATAGTCAAGTCTACAGGTAATAAAGGCATGGATGAGGGTTTCAGCAGCAGATGAGCTGAGGCAGGGGCGGAATGGGGCATGTTACGGAGGTGGAAGTAGATGGTCTTGGTAATGGAGTGGATTGACAGCGAGCCAAAGGAGGAGATATTAGTACTGGTGACTAAACGCTTGACGAAAGAGGAAGGTTTTAAAAGGAGAGAGATGGTTCAATGCGGTTGGTCATGGATTTGTTTGCAGTTGAAATTTAAGATACTGTTTAATATTTGTGATTGGATCTATTCATGTATCCAACGAAATTGAAAAGCTGTATTTGAGCAATATCTATTTAGTACAAGAAATTGCCATTTTCCATATATTTGTGGAGTTTGCAAGTAATGCTGGGAAATGTAGTTTTAAAATAACCTAGGGCTAAATTTTTGTCTTCACCACCTGGGTGGTAATCTGGTGGAGCCAATCACCTTGTCTGTTGTAGAACCCACCCAATGGTGACATCACAGATCTGATGCGCACACATTCTAGACCCAAGTTTAGCAAGGTAAAAAAATTAAGGCTGCGCAATTTGAATTGTTTTAAGGGGATGTGGACTTCCTTTAAGAATTACTACACTGATAGTCCCCTGAGAACTAAGGTTAGAAATCAAAGCTGATTCAAGTCACACACCAAGGCACTGTTCACTAAAAGCAAGATCACAGCTGTTCCCCATGCATAATTTCCAACACTTCGAATTATCTTCCCCCCATCATAGTGACAGGTAAGTGGCTGGAATGATAATAAATATAGGGACCCCAAATTTTCTCAGAACCAGTGATGTAAGAGGGGTGAGGAGATCCAGCTGGGGAGGAACTTTAAGTTCCTTACTTGTTTTCTTGAGTTTTAATGATGTTCAAAATAAAGAAACTTTTTTTGTACAGATTTTCTCCTAATTTATCTGGGTTTTTTAGGGTCCAATTTTTCTCATTGATTTTAGGAACATAGGAACAGGAGTAGGTAATTTAGGCCCTCGAGCCTGTTCCGCCATTCAATGAGATCATGGCTGATCTGTGACCTAACTCCATATACCCGCCTTTGCCCCATATCCCTTAATACCTTTGGTTAACAAAAATCTATCAATCTCAGATTTAAAATTAACAATTGATCTAACATCAGTTGCCGTTTGCAGAAGAGTGTTCCAAACTTCTACCACCCTTTGTGTATAGAAGTGTTTCCTAATTTCACTCCTGAAAGGTCTGGCTCTAATCTTTAGACTATACCCCTAGTCTTAGAATCCCCGACCAGTGGAATAGTTTCTCTCCATTTTCCTTTTACACTAAAAATAATAATGACTTTAATGATCTTTACAAATAGACTGCCCATATTTACTGTCCAGGTTACATGTGAAAAACAACCATTTGGTCATGGTTACTGCTGCCTGTGGAGGTTTACTCTCGCATGAGTTACTCCCTTCAGGATAGCAGGGCCATTGGAGAGAGAGAAAGAGTGCTGAGTCACATCATGCAATCATAATTTTAACAAGAGAAAAATGATGTAGCTTAAAAATAAGCAATCAGAATGACCAGAAGAAGCAATAGGAAACAACTGCAATAATCGAAAGGAGAGAGTTCCCCTCCAAGTCACACACCATTCTGAGTTGGTCATACATTGCCATTTCTTCATCCTTGTTGGGTCACTTTCCTGGAATTTCCTAACTAATCATTGGGGGAACACCATCACCACAAGGACTGCAGCAGTTCAAAGGGAAGGCACACCCCACCTTCCCAGGGCAATAAATGTGCCTTGCCAGCATCTCCCCATCCCAAGAATAAATCATCTAAGGATATGGTGTTAAGGAAGCTAAAGGGATTGAAGGCGGACAAATCCCCAGGGCCTGATAACATGCATCCTAGGGTACTGAAGGAGGTGGCCCTAGAGATAGCGGATGCACTAAGTATGATTTTTCAGAATTCATTAGACTCGGGAACAGTGCCCATGGATTGGAGGGTAGCTAACGTTACCCCACTATTCAAAAAGGGGGGTAGGGAAAAAGCAGGTAATTACAGACCTGTAAGCCTTACATCAGTTGTGGGCAAAATGTTGGAGTCCATCATTAAGGATGAAATAGCGGAGCACTTAGCAAATGGGGACAGGATAGGACAGAGTCAACATGGATTTACAAAGGGTAAATCGTGCTTGACTAATCTATTGGAATTTTTTGAGGGAGTAACTGGTAAAATAGATGGGGGACAGCCAGTAGATGTGGTGTACCTGGACTTCCAAAAGGCCTTCGACAAGGTCCCACATAAAAGATTAGCATGGAAAATTGAAGCTCATGGGATAAAGGGGAAAGTATTGACGTGGATAGAGAACTGGCTGTCAGATAGAAAACAGAGAGTTGGAATAAACGGCTCATTTTCTGAATGGCAGGCAGTAACAAGTGGAGTACCGCAGGGATCTGTCCTGGGTCCCCAGCTGTTCACAATTTACATTAATGACCTGGATCAGGGAGTCGGATGCAGCATTTCCAAATTTGCAGACGACACTAAACTAGGAGGGGGGGTGGGCTCAGAGGAGGAGACCAGGAAGCTCCAGAGCGATTTGGACAGACTGGGTGATTGGGCGGATAAATGGCAGATGCACTATAATGTGGACAAGTGCGAAGTTATCCACCTTGGGTGCAGGAACGGGAGGGCAAATTATTATTTAAATGGCAATAAATTGGGAGAGGGGGAAGTACAGAGAGACCTGGGTGTTCTTGTACACCAGTCACTGAAGGCGAGCATGCAGGTGCAACAGGCGGTCAAGAAGGCAAACGGTATGCTGGCCTTCATAGCAAAAGGGTTGGAATACAGGAACAGGGATACCTTGCTGCAGCTGTACAGGGCACTGGTGAGACCACACCTCGAGTACTGTGTACAGTTTTGGTCGCCTCATCTGAGGAAAGATGTTCTTGCCATGGAGGGGGTGCAGCGGCGATTCACCAGGCTGATACCAGGAATGGCGGGATTGACCTATGAGGAGAGACTATGTAGTTTAGGGATGTACACACTGGAGTTTAGAAGATTGAGAGGGGACCTCATAGAAGTGTATAAAATTGTGACAGGTCTAGACAGACTAGATGCAGAAGGAATGTTTCCCTTGGCGGGTGAGAACAGAACTAGAGGACATAATTTAAGGATAAGGGCTAAACCATTTAGGACAGAAATGAGGGGGAATTTCTTCACTCAGAGGGTGGTGAACCTGTGGAACTCATTGCCACAGAGGGCAGTGTACGCCAGCTCATTAAATATATTTAAGAGGGAATTAGATATATTTCTACAGGCAAAAGGGGTTAAGGGTTACGGAGAGAAGGCGGGGACGGGATACTGAATTGGAGGATCAGCCATGATCTCATTAAATGGCGGAGCAGGTTCGAAGGGCCGGATGGCCTACTCCTGCTCCTATCTTCTATGTATCTATGTATTAAAAAAAAGTAGTAAGGTCATTAGAAATAAAACCAGAAACTGCTTGGAAAACAGAGCAGGTCTGTCAATATCCGAAAAGACAAGTGAATGTTTCAGGTGGAGACCCTTTGTCAGAACTGCTGCAATGTAACTAGTTTTCCTTTATCCTTCCATTCTTGCTTAACTTAATATTAAATCAATAAGGCCAATAATAGAGTAGGTCTCACTTTTATATTGAACGATATCTCCTATTTATCTTCAGCATTTCATACTTGAATGCAGCATGCAATTGTGTATTAACAGCTTATGGACATCTAAAGTCCAGGGATGCATTCACAGATAAAGTCACCATCAAATGGATTTTAAACAACTTGAATCATTCTGTCACCCTATGTTTATTGAACATTTTTTTAAAGTGTGAAGTTCAGATTTATAGAAGCCATGTGTGGATGGTGTTCTCAGCTTTCTTATTGTGAATGGTAAGTGTTTATCTTTCTCTGGTCTCATTATTTGGAAGCCTCAGAAGATGATGGTCACAGTCAAGTAGGAATCTATACTGCATATACAGCACTCTCTTCAAAAACAAAAATGAGCTAGGTCACACGAAAGATACTGCCATGTCCTATTCAGCTTTCTACCAAGCTGGCAGATTTTACATCAGAAATACACTGAAGCATCTAGTTTATTGGTCTTCTTTCAGGTCTGTTGCAGAACAACGATGAATTGCCACTTTTCTAAACCTAAACCAACTTATCATCTGGCAAAGTTATAAGATTTCTTTTCCACATCTATTTCAGGAATGATTCAACAGATCAGAAAGAATTTTAATTCTGATTATTCTTAAAAATTCAAGCTATTCCCCTTTTCCCTATTTTAACTTTATATTTTGTTGCCGATCAAAGCAAGGAATGTCAATGCTGATGAATGGAATACTTTTCCACTTTTAGCAATCAGTCAGCATCAATCACTCCCAGATCAAGTATAGCACAGACCAGATGCAGTGTAAAGTTCCCTCTAAGCGTCCCTAAAAATGTACCTTATATGCAATTTTTCATTGCTCACACCACATGTCCTTACGCTCATTCCAAGTAAGATTGGGCATCAATTGACACGTGGCTAACTCAGTGCACATATGACCCTTAGCAGCTGTTAGTGCTGTTATTACACCCTCCTGCCATTGGTGGCACTACATTCCTCCGCAAGGAAGCGGGTGTAATTACAGTGCAACAAGTTTACATCACAGTTTCCAATATAAGTGTTGACATAGGCATTTATAATAGACATAAAAATAAAGGCAGAATATGTGCCCTAGTTCAATTATCCTCACCCTATAACCCCACTTCACCTGAAAGCTACACTTGGTCTTTACTTCCCATGTCCAACACCATGGGAGATCGATGAAGAAGCCTCCCCTAATGCCTCAGCAACTTTTGAGTAGCTATGCCCATGGACACAGATTCAATACTCAGCCTTAGCAGGGGTAGCAATTGAGGTGTTACAATTAGACTCAGTGTCCCTGGGCAAAAATGGGGTAGGGTTCATGCTCTTGATAGCCATCGAGCAACCCTTGCTTGAAGTGTAAATTTTGAGAGATCAGCTGAGCATTAGATCAGGCTTGACTGCGATGTCCCCTTGGTTGAATACCACATAGGGACTCACCGTCAAAGCTCACACATGAATAATGATCAGTTCATCAAGCTAACAGAGAATCACCAGCACCCGTAGAACCATACCCTAGCAACCAGGAATGATCGCCTTTAGAAGAGTAAAGGACTGAAGAAAAATTAATCGGGGGAAAAAAGAATTAAGATGGCTTTCTGGAATGTGTAATAAATAAAACATTTTAAAACACTTTTTTTCCAATGAGAAAGGTTTTCCAAAATTGTGCCACTTCATCTATGGGTTATAAAGTTGTGGTTTGAGCACCTCACCTAGGCTGACACTCTATTATAGTACTGAGGGAGTGCTGAATTGTTAGAGGTACTGTCCTTCAGATGTGATATTAAACTGATATCCCGTTTGCTTGTTCAGGTAGACATTAACAATCTCAAAGAGCTATTTGAAGAGTAGTGACCTTTCCCAGTGTCTTGACCGATATTCCTCCCCCAGCTAACATCACCAACGAAAACCAGATTAACTTGTTGTTCATTGCATTCCTGTTTTGTGTGATGTTGTTGGTGCAGAATTTTTGATTACATAACAAATCACTACACTTCACAAAGCAACTCATGTATGTGAATTACTTTGAGACATTTCTGCGAGGTGATAAGTTGTTGTAGAAATGTTCTTTCAAAATTTAGTTTGCAACATTCTCAAAACTTTGAAATTGTTTTTAAGCAATGCCTGTTCATAAGGTTCTGATTCTACTACCTTCGAATCAGTGACTCATGGGTATTGTGAAACCAGGGACGTGATCAGTTCGTAAAAGACCAGTCGTCACTCATGAAATGCCAGTTTCAATGTCCATTTCTTGCTTTTTCACGGATAGCTCACACTTCTCTGACCTGTAGCCCTGACCAGCCAATGACTTGAACGTTCTGGAGCTATATGGATTTTGGCTAAAGGAGATCACAGTAGAATCAGAATTGTTCTTTTCACTCTTCACATCTCGTTTTGTTTTCTGTGATATTTCGATACAGTGACAAAGTGCTAAAAGGTTTGTCTTTTGAGTTCACTACTGTTTTCAAAACATCTTGGCTAAATCAGTTGCAGTGTCAGATGCTGGAAGAAATAGAGTGAATTAATCAAAACATTGATGACTCAGTCCATTGCACAGTAGAATGGCATTACTTGCTAATGTGCGACAATAAATTTCCATTACATTATTTTACAATTGAGACTATAGCCCTGTTAGAAGGCAGAGGGTGGTGGTGGATGGAACATTTTCGGACTGGAGACCAGTTACCAGCGGTGTGCCACAGGGGTCGGTGCTGGGTCCTCTGCTGTTTGTGATTTTTATCAATGACTTGGAGGAGGGGACTGAAGGGTGGATCAGTAAATTTGCTGATGACACCAAGATTGGTGGAGCAGTGGATGAGGTGGAGAGCTGTTGTAGGCTGCAAAGAGACATTGATAGGATGCAGAGCTGGGCCGAAAAATGGCAGATGGAATTTAACCCTGATAAGTGCGAGGTGATTCATTTTGGTAGGGCAAATTTGAATAAGGATTACAGGGTCAACGGCAGGGTTCTGAGGAACGTGGAGGAACAGAGGGATCTGGGGGTTCATATCCACAGATCTCTGAAGGTTGCCACTCAAGTGGATAGAGCAGTAAAGAAGGCCTATGGTGTGTTGGCGTTTATTAACAGAGGGTTTGAGTTTAAGAACCGTGAGGTTATGCTGCAACTGTACAGGACCTTGGTGAGACCACATTTGGAATATTGTGTGCAGTTCTGGTCACCTCACTATAGGAAGGACGTGGAAGCATTGGAAAGAGTGCAAAGGAGATTTACCAGGATGCTGCCTGGTTTGGGGGGGAGGTCTTATGAGGAAAGATTGAGGGAGTTGGGGCTTTTCTCTTTAGAGCGGAGGAGGATGAGAGGCGACTTAATAGAGGTTTATAAGATGATGAGGGGGATAGATAGAGTGGATGTTCAGAGACTATTTCCTCGGGTAGAGGCAGCTGTTACAAGGGGGCATAACTATAAGGTGCATGGGGGGAGATATAGAAGGGATGTCCGAGGTAGATTCTTTACTCAGAGAGTGGTTGGGGTGTGGAATGGACTGCCTGCTGTGATAGTGGAGTCGGACACTTTAGGAACTTTCAAGCGGTTATTGGATAAGCACATGGAGCACACCAGAGTGATAGGGAGTGTGATAGCTTGATCTTGGTCTCGGACAATGCTCGGCACAACATCGAGGGCCGAAGGGCCTGTACTGTGCTGTACTGTTCTATGTTCTATGTTCTAGTACTAATTGGTGTAAACACTAATGATATTTAACAGCATTAAAAATTCCCCCTTCTGCAGTAATTGTACAGAATTTCCATGCTATATCCATTGGGAAGAAATGACAGGGAAGCAACTCCCTTAACCCTGCCGTTGTTAGAAATGGTATTTGACACTTTTCTTCAGTATATGGAGTAGCAGCAAAGCTAGGTCACTATTTCACATGGGCATGTCATTATACAGCAAAGGCTGCACCTCAATTGTAATTTGCAATTACAAGATTGATAGAATTTCAGCCTGAGTGTACATTCGATAAAAAGAAAGACTTGCATTAATATAGTGCCTTTCAGGACATCCCATAGTGCTTTACAGCCAATTAAGTGCTTTTGAAGTATAGTGACTGTTGCAGCCAATTTATGCACCGCACACTCCCAAAAATAGCAGTGTGATAATGACCAGATAATCTGTTTCTTTTTAATTATGCTAATTGAGGGATAAATATTGGGCAGGACATTTTGAAATTTGAATTTTGAAATTAATGCCAGCTGTGTGTTTTAACCAACAATACAATGTTTGTACAATTACACGAAATCATGCTTTTTCTTTTAAAAAAAAGTTGCCCATAACAACATCATGTTTGTATGTGACGTGTGCTCGCATGTGAAGGATTCATGGGGACTGATTGTCATCCCCTGCCCAAACATTGCAAGCAAATAGTACAGCATTCTTCTATCTGCCTGCAGCAATCTAAAAAGGATGCCAGTATTGTAACAGTACAGACACTCTAATTGCAGCAATCGGTAGATTTAGATGAAATTGCTATTTCAACAAGTTTTTCACAGCAATGTACCTGATAAATGAAATCACACATTGCTGACTTGCCCTCATGCAATCTCACTGAACCTACATGATACCGAGTCAAACTGTTGCCTTGTCTAACTCATTTGCCTCAGTATCTGCCAACTAACTACATATTTTGAAGGGCCCAACTCTGCCCACCAGACTTTAGCAACTTAAAACAGCCCCCTAAAAATAGCTTAACTGGGCACTAAAGACTTCAGTAAAGATCTGCATGTCAATACTCAGAATATGAGAAATTAATTTAATTTTAAACAGAAAATTGTTCTATGGAAATAAAAGAGAATGGCACAAACCAGCAATTACTCGGAGTTTTATCCCTCCATAATATGACTGTCACAAGGTTAAATCTATATTCTCATAGTACGAAAAGTAACTGTATAAAATCAAAAGATAATGGTCCATCATCTTACCAGTAGCATCATTCTTTCCACTTCAAAGGCTTTTTGCATTGAGTGCCCACCAGTAGAGCAATTCAGATTCAGGCGAGGCTTTGTTCAGTATTTCCTACACAGTTATTTTTACAGCCTTAAGGGCTGTGTGGTTTAAAATGGATCTGTACCAGTGACTCACTTCTGCACTGCTCATGCAGATTCAATGCTGATCTGCATCCCAACCAGGGAATCATTTGGATACGCTAAAATAGAAATCTGAAATGTTATGTGCTGTAATTTGTTTCTTTCTATTCAACATCACCATCAATAGAACAACTGAAGTTGCAGTGAGACTAAATTCACAGTATCCAACAGACAAGTAACAATTATTTGCTTAACCACAAAGCAGTCTGCCACCTCATAAAGAGAGGAGATAGGATGCAAAAATTACTAATATTATACAATTAGCACTGAACAAGAGAAAGGTCTCTCTGCATGGAACTATACGTCTGAGACAATCCTTGGCAATTTCCTACTGGGCAATGTGTAAATTACCACCAGTGGGAATGAGGCATTTTACACTGAAAATCATGCTTATTGCCAACAGTGAAAATAAGATAAAACATCTACATAGGGTGGAAAACATGGACCATTTGGCCTTTTTTAAACTATTAAAAGTATTGTGTTGTTGTGAATGGAATACTGTCATATTGTGAAGTCCCTTTACCCAATCAGGCTGCAGAATCAAAAACCACTGGCCCTTCAACCAATCAGAAGCAGGAACCAATCAATCAAATTCCAGAACCATCCGTGTTAAAAAATATTTTTTTTTATCTGGTCGAGTTTGTATATCATTCATATTTATAAATTCTTAATTAAAAATTTGTGGCAATCCAGTTCAGAGATGGATTCCATGCATTTTATGGAAAACTGAAATGGCTATGCAACAATGGTTTTTCTGTGTTAGGGAATATGGTAGTCTAGTGGTTATGCTACTGGACTAGCAGCCCAGAGGTTGAGAGTTCAAATTTTACCTGGCCTGTAAATTCATGTCCTTCAGGGAGCCTGCCACCCCTACCCAATTTGGCTTAAATGTGACTCCAGTCCTACATTATGTGGATGACTCTTAATGCCCTCTGAAGTGTCCTAGCAAGCCATTGAATTCTAAACAATCACTAAAACCATGAAAAATAAGGAGAAATAAAAATAGATCGACATGTCTGCAACAACACATTGGGGGGAATTTTTCAGGGGGTCAGCGGGGGCGTTTGGTGGCGGGTCAGCTGGGGAAACTTTTTTTTGACAGTAGGGAACCTGTTGTCAACCCGCCTCCACGCTAGTCTCCCAGATGTCGGGTCTGTCCTCGCTGAACAGACCTGACACCAAGTGGCGGGGGAGACAATTTATATCATTAGAGAGCTTGTTAAGAGGCAATTAACTAGTATTTTATGCTCACCTTTAGATTTTTTAGAGTTCGCCACCGGCTTCCCCGCTGTTCAGGGATCAGGTCAGGTAAGGAGGTCGGGTGTTGTGTCAGCATGGGATGATTTACTAACTTGACAGCTGCAAATGGTCTATAAAAGCTCCCATTTCATAGGTGTTCACTTACCAAGGATAGAAGCTGTTGCTTACTGCATTTGGAAAACAGATTGAGCTTTATGCAGGTTGCAAGTGTTTGGAGCAAACTCTCTATCCAGTGTCACCTCATTGGAACAACCTCTCTCACCATTGACAGATCGCTTCTGTCATCTCAACCTCACCTGCCATCTATTACATCAGCATCATTGCCCTTGAAAAAAATCTCACCTTGGTCCTCAGAATCCCACCATGATCAACCCCAACACCAGCAGCACCAGGCACACCAGCAGCACCAACAACAACACCAACCTTCTCCGCAATCAACTGATGCTGCACAGGACAGAGGGCATCAGAACCTAACCACATTGCTGCCCGGGAGGCCAGGGATGGCCTCACCATGACCAGATTTACTTCACTTGACGCTGTACACCCTGGCTGCCACATGATGCGTCAAGTTGGCACCACCCCACACCAACACCATAAAGCATTCCTACAATGCCCAAGCCATTCCTTTCACACTCATCGCCATTGTGGAGGGGGGGGGTTACCGTTATGTCTCACCATTCACTGCAACTCACTAAGCCACTTCCAAAGGTTCACACAAATCTGTCCAAGACACAAAGTGTTGAAAATAAAGATTTCAATGTTTGACAGCACATTAACAGAAACTTCACATGAACATTGGCTAAAACATCCAAGTGCCTACCCTTGTCTGCTGTTAGCTGGTATGATTGGACTAGGATGAGGATGAGTGTGAGGGGTGGCTAGTTAGATGAGGATGTTATAATGTAGATAGAGAGGGATGGGTGGAGGTGCAAGGTAAGTTGGTGTGAGTAAGGATGTGCAGGAGTAGGGTAGGGAAGGCAGAGTGATGGGGATGTGATGAGTGGCACAGCAGGATGAGGTTGAGTATGGCTTTACAGTAACATTTCGTGATCTACTGAGATCATTGAAAGGTTTGCGCCACTGGTCCTCCTGATGACATCCCTGCTTGTGTCCTCCTGTGCAATGTGCAACCCGTCTGCGTTGATCTCCTGGGGAGGTCTCTTCCACCCATGGGAAGGGAAGAGGACCTCTCGTGTGCTGTGACTCCCTCCATAAGCATATGGAGGGAGTCATGGGAGAGCCTGGGTGCAGCCGTGCACCTCTGTGCAGTGCTTGTCAGTGTTTGCAGCACTTCAATGCTGTAGAACACTGTCAACACAACTGTCAAAAACAATTTGGGCATGGTCCCTTTAAGGAAACCAGCTGATGACGTGTCAAGTGATGTCATCAGACCCGCTTCCTTCAATTGGCTAGGAAACGCACTCGGCGGGCTTAACAAGCCCAATCAGCGTAAAATTATTTTCAGAGAGTGGGATGGAGCCAGCAGCGGGGTCACACCCCGCCACCGACCCCGGCCACACCGGACCCACCTCAGTAGGTGAAATCGTGGCCATTGCGTCAGGACAAGACCCTGCAAGGTCCTTCTCACCAACATCTAGGGGCTGGTGCCTAAGCTGGAGAACTGTCCCATAGACTAGTCAAGCAACAACCTCACATAGTCATACAGAATCATATCTATCTGCTCACATACCAGATTCCTCCATCATCACTATCCCTGGCCCCACTGGCAGGATAGACTCACCAGAGGTAGGGGCACAGTAGTATACAGTCAGGTGGGAGTAGCCCTGGGAGTCCTCAACATTGACTCCCGACTCGATGATGTCTCATGGCTGGAGGCCAAACAAAGTCAAGGAAAACTACTGACACCCCACCCCACCCCTCTACCAACTACCGAATCAATGCTACTCCATATTGAACATCACTTGGAGAAAGCTCTGAGGGATACGAGTGCCCAGAATGTACTTTGGGTGGATGCCCTCAATATCTGAGTGGCTTGACCTCATCCTCACCAACCTACCGATCACAGACATATCTCTCCACATCAGCATTGGCAATGAATGACTACTGCACAGACTTTGTGAAGACAGAATCTCCACAATAAAGCTATGCTTCATTGTGTAGTGTGGTACTACCACCGTGCTAAATGGGACAGACCAAGCAGCTCAAAACAGGGCATTCACAAGGTGCTGTGGACTATCAGCAGGAAAGTTGTATACCATCACAGTTTGGAGCCTCATGACCCAGCACATCCCTCACTCTTTGATCACCATCAAGTCAATTAGGGCAATTAGTGATGGGCAATAAAATGCTGGCCTTGCCAGTGACGCCCACATCCCATATACGAATAAAAAAGATCAACCCTATTCTTGAGAATGGTGGTGGACATCCGGGCAACTAGCAGGAGGAGGCTCCATGAAGAACCCTCAACCATAGTGGAGCTCAGCACATGAGTACAAGAGACAAGGTTGAAGTGTTTGCAGACAGTGCTAGCCAAAAGTGCCAAATAGATGATCCTGGAGACTCACAAGGGCTGCAGTTCTCCCACAGACTGTATAATAAGTATCTACAAGAAAACAACATGACTATTCTACTCTACAGCACCACAGCAAAGCTCACTCAGTACATTAATCAAAATGTTATAGTTCTGCTACTTTATAGGCAAACACCATTTCCAATACTATGCGTTTACAGTATTGTGCAATTACATTTGCAGTGGTTCTGCTAAGTGCGGCCATCAAGAGTGAGCGAGACCAAAGTTAGATGTGTCCTATGGCAATCAAGGCCACCAATGCTACCTACCAGGTTATCTGGAGTCCCTTACCTCAGGCTTGCAAGAAGTTGTACCTTTCATCCTTAATGGTTTGTTTTTGTCTGCTGGGATATCCTATAACACCTAAGCTCTTCTATTATAATCGTCCATTGTACCACCCAGACTACTTCATGGCTCCCTCTAAAACTGCCCAGATATACTTTCAAAACTCCTGATTTTTAACTTTTTCTTGAGATATTTGGTCCATCACAATAGATTTTAATGTTACACAGTACCTATCCCAACATAAGAGGCACATAGCAGCTCTCTGTGAAAAACACCATAATCTCATCCTTACATTAACTATCCAAGTAACTCTTCTGATCGTGATTTGGTGATATTATTAGGGCCAGTTTTACAGCATTCACACTCCCAGAACAGGGCCTCACTGCTGGGAGCAGATATCAGAAATTTGTGGGCACTTTTCCCACAATTTTAAAATTGCAGTTACTGGACCTATGAAGACCATGGGGAGCATGCTTGTGATTTGCTGATATACAATCCCGCTGGGCAAGGCTTATGTAAGCAATATAGAGAAAATGGCGAATGTGAATCTTATTGCTATAATGAAGGTAACATTCAGATCAGCACTGCTGCAGAGTTCAACCTTATGCTGGTTTAAAGGTTCTCACACTCAAACAGCTCAATTTTTTTCTCTCTCCTCAAGCCTAAACTTTATTTTCCTTCAGGATTTCAATAACAGTTGTCAGAAGATACAAGGGGATACCTCTAACAAAAATAAATATTAACATGGTTACATCAAAACCTGCTAGCTCTTGCAGCAAACAACCTCATGCATAAATATCAACTGGTTACACCATCCAAGCCCTATTGACCCTATGCCTCTTTACAGCAAGAAGTAAGCCAAAGGCAGACATAACACAGTGGGTAGCATCTGTTTGCAGACACACAGTCTATTTCCCATTTCTGATCAGCCATTCCTGTCACTTTAACTGGAATATCTGAATTTCCAATCCCTTTGCCCCCCATTAACCTTCTTCACATTATACCTATCCTGGATTTCTTTAATTTTAATACCAAGGAGAGATAAGTATTTTAACTTACAAAAAGAATAAAGTTACTAAAAATACAGTATAGATTAAGAAGGTCATTATCTAGATCAGTACTAGAACATCTTGCACGATTATTTTCATTTCTAATAATACAGACACCTTAAATATCCAGCTTTGTTTTAGTAGCATACTTTGTGTAGCCAGAACTGCAACTGATGCATCATTGATTAGCAGATTTAAGGACTTTAAACAGAAGAGTTTCCATTATATTGAGCTAACCAATTACAATGAACCACAGCCGACATGAATCACAACTTCATTCCCTAGCCACCGACTCCATCCCTCTCCCTGGCAACTGTCCGAGGCTGAAAAAAGAAAAAAAAGCAAGACTTGCATTTATATAGCACCTTTCACGACCATCGGACGTCTCAAAGCGCTTTACAGCCAATGAAGTACTTTTGAAGTGGAGTCTGCTGTAATGTGGGAAACGCGGCAGCCAATTTGCGCACAGACGGCAATGTGATAATGACCAGATAATCTGTTTTTGTTATGTTGGTTGAGGGATAAATATTGGCCAGGACACTGGGGATAACTCCCCTGCTCTTCTTCAAAATACTGCCATGGGTTCTTTTATGTCCACCTGAGAGAGCAGACGGGGCCTCGGTTTAACGTCTCATCCGAAAGACGGCACCTCCGACAGTGCAGAGCTCCCTCAGCACTGCACTGGAGTGTCAGCCTAGCTTTTTGTGCTCAAGTCCCTGGAACAGGACTTGAACCCACGAACCTTCTGACTCAGAGGCGAGAGTGCTACCCACTGAGCCACAGCTGACACCACGCTGCTTCGCAACCTTGGTGTCGTATTGACCCAGAGATGAGCTTCCAATAACATATCAGCTCCATCACCAAGACTGCCTACTTCAATCTCCGTAACATCGCCCGTCTCCACCCCTGCCTCAGCTCATCTGCTGCTGAAACCCTCATCCGTGCCTTTGTTACCTCTAGACTTGACTATTCCAATGCTCTCCTGGCCGGCCTCCCATCTTCCACCCTCCATAAACTTAAACTCATCCAAAACTCTGCTGCCCATATCCTAACTCGCACCAAGTCCCGTTCACCCATCACCACTTTGCTCACTGACCTACATTGGCTCCCGGTTGAGCAACGCCTCGATTTTAAAATTCTCATCCTTGTTTTCAAACCCCACAATGGCCTCGCTCCTCGCTATTTCTGTAACCTCATCCAACCCTCCGAAATATCTGCGCTCCTCCAATTCTGATCTCTTATGCATCTCCGATTTTAACCGCTCCACCATTGGTGGCCGTGCCTTCAGCTGCCCAGGCCCTAGCTCTGGAATTCCCTCCCTAAACCTCTCCACCTCCTTTGAGGCGCTCCTTAAACCCTACACATCTCCTTATGTGGCTCGGTGTCAAATTATGTTTGATAACACTTCCGTGAAGCACCTTGGGACGTTTTAATACGTTAAAGGCGCTATATAAATGCAAGTTGTTGTTGTTGTTGCAATAGACCTTGGATGAAACTCATCTTGCAAATAATTTCACTGAAAAGACTCACTAGAATAAAGATCTAAATTCTACACCTGTTTATCACCAGATGATAACCCACAGCTAAAGATAGCTTGAGGGGTTTAGTTCTTGTAAGTGTACAGTACACAATCCTTCCACAGGACTGCTCATATTAAGAATCCTCTAACCTAATTAAATGGAGTTAAATGGAGGCTTACTATGAGGGAAAATATCTTAAAAAGTACATTGAAGACTTTCCTCAGAGATTCACCAGATAAAGACCCAAATACTGGCTGAGGCAGAATGCAAAGGTGAGAAGGATCAATTGTTGGTCTCAGATAAGGAACAGGAACATGCTGACTAGATGGCCACACGGATACCAGCTACATTACTCTGCACTATTTCGAGCTCGGCCACCTGGGAGAGTTTTGTATCCTGTTGCGCGAATGTCTCCTTTCCAAAGGGAAAGAGGAGAACCTATTGCCCCTTGCTAATAAGGCCTCTGTCACTTGGTTCATGCATCTGCAGACCGCAGACTGACCGATCGGTCTTATGTCACTGATGTTGGCTTGGAAGGATCCAGTGACATAAAAATGTAATGCAATATTTACCTGCACACCTGCAGGAGGAGCCACCTTTGTGATGGAAGTTGTTTGCAACTCAGCTTCCAGAAGATCTTACAGTTATGTGACAGGTTTCCTTGTGAAGTGGAAGCACTGAAGACAGATCTCCTTTGAAATGTCCAGGAAGTACTGTGTGGGTCAGCAATGTGTGTTCTGGGGTAAGAACGGATGTGTACAGCTATTATATATTAAAATTGTTGAGTGGGTAACAACAGTTTATTTCAAAATGTATAGGCAACTCCTATTCAAAGATCCATCTCTGGCAAATCCTTTATAAATAAATATCAACATTCAACAGCTCTGCTTGTTACGCCTGCAGAAGATGCTGTGATGTGGTTTTTCCCATGGCAACTTTCACATAACACATAGCAGGCAAGACAACAGCTGCAATATAGTATATTGAGCGTTCAAATCAAAAGACTCAGTCTGCATGCAGTTACAGGCTCAAGCAACAGAATGAGAAACCTAAATTTTTGATCTTTCGTTGTCTCTAGCATACTCCCCCCCCCCCCCCCCCCCCCCCCCCCCCCAACCCCAACAATCCATCCCTGATTCCATGGGCCACTCTCAGCAGCCAGCAACACAATCATCTTCCTCCTGGTAACTCCTGCTGTGTTCCTTCCTGAGAAACTGCCCTGCCGCCACCAGTCTTCTGGCCCATCATTAGTTTTGTTTGCCCATTCATTTAACCCATTCCCGCTTTTCTTTTGTCTTCAACTCCATTCTCCCTCCCAATCCACTCTCTCAGGCCGAACGAGACCATTCACAATATTGGTGTCCTGTTCAACCCTGAGCTGCGCTTTAAATATCACATCCTATCCATCACTTTGACTGCTTACTTCTGCCCCCACAATAGTGTTCCTCTCTGCCCCTACTTCAACTCCTCTGCTGCTGAACCCTTGTACATGCCTTTGCCATTTCCAGACTCAACTACTCCAACGGCCTCCTTCCTGGCCTTCCATCCTCCATAAACTCCAAATTGTCAAAAGCTCTGCCACATGTATCTAGTCCTATTGTAAGTCCTGTTTGTCCATCATCCCCATTCTCATTGACCTTCCCATCCTCCAATGCATTCAATTCAAAATTCTTCTTTATAATGTTTATAAATCCATCCATGGCCTTGCCTCAAACTATCTCTGGAATCTCCTCCAGCTCTATATTCCTTCCCAAATGCTGTTCCTCCGACTCTGGCCTTGTACGTTTTCCCCTCCCTTCACTCCACCATTGGTGGCAGAGACTTCAACTGCCTCAGTCCTCCCTCCTTAAACCTGTCCAATTCCCTCTCCTCTTTTATAAACCTTCTAAAAACCTTTCTCTTTGATCTAGCTTTCGGTCATTACTCCAAATAGTTCATTTCCCAGTTCAGCGTCTGTTTTTGTTTTTGTCTATTTGTGAAGCATTTTGGGATATTTCTTTACAGAGGAGCTATATAAATGCAAGTTGCTGTTTTGTTGTAAACTGCTGTGAGCTAAACAGTTGTGTGCTTTTCAAAATAATAAACAGGGAAGTTTGACGAGCATCCCTGCAGCACCACATCACCCTCATATTGCACACGTCAATCCTCAAAGGATCCCCTCTGATACTTTCTGATCTTGAAGCATTACTGCTGTATATTACTAAAAGGATGAAAGAGGGAGAAAAGTTGACTGCCAACTGGGCGTGAATTCTTGTTTGAGTAGATGAAACTATGTTGTCGCCTCTCCATCGTTTCTGCAGCAGTAAATCTGCAGCTGTCTTTTCACTTTACCACAATCACAGCCTGCTTTCACCGCCAGTGTCAATTACACAGTCCCACTGAAGTTCAGAAAATGTCACGCTCACATACGCAGCTGTTCTATCTGCTGTGGATCTTTTAGTGTAGAGCAGGACATTACGGCTTCTCAGATCTACATTAAATAGACATGAAGCTTGAACTATTTTGTTCAACAAGATTTTCTCCAACAAGATAGGAAGAAATGCGACAAATGAAGATGAAAGCTTTCTTGCTGAGAGGTTCCATTCCAGCCCATTAGTTAGTGGGCATTTTATAGTATTGGCAATCAAATTTTCTTTGTCTCCACTTGAAGGTGCCGACTCTTGCTGGGGGACAGTTCAATAGGCTTTGGCAGCTCTCTGATACGTTGAACTAATGATCATTCTTTAGATACGAATGTAGATCATGAATATCAGCAATCTATTTGCTCATGGGCCATCCTGTCTTCCCCTAATGTCTACATGAGTGTACATTCCAGCAGGAGTCACTGAGTGATAATCAGGAGCTGGAATCTTGGCTGCTTTTTCCTCATTAGCTGAGACACCCTGAGCCCAGATGCGACACTCTTGCTTGCGCTCTAGCTAAGATCAGCCAACTCAATCTAGGAATCTAACTTAAGGCCTTGGTATGGCTCAGTTCCACACTGGGCAGTGCCTTCACCAACTGAAACATTGAGGCGTTGGTGGACCTGGAGCCAATGTACGGGAGCAAGCACAGGGGTGGTGGGTGAATGGGATTTAGTGCAAGTTAGGATACGGGCAGCAGAGTTTTGGATGAGCTCAAGTTTATACAGGGTGGAAGGAAGGTGGGAGGTCAGCCAGGAGAGCATTGGTATAGTCAAGTCTGGTGGTAACTAATGCATGGATGAGGGTTTCCGCAGCAGATGGGCTGAGGCAGAGGTGGAGCCGGGTGATATTATGGAGGTGGAAATAGGTGGGCTTTGTGATGGTGAGGATATGAGTCAGAAGCTCAGCTCAGGCACAATTAGGATGTTGAGATTGTGAACAGTCTGGTTCAGCCTGAGACACTGACCAGCGAGGTGGATGGAATTGGTGGCTATAGAACAGAGTTTGTGGCAGGGGCTGAAGACAATGGCTTTAGTCTTCCCAGTGCTTAATTGGTAAAAGATTTGTCTCATTCAAGACTGGCAGTCTGGCAACACAGAGGCAGTGGAGGGGTTGAGAGAAATGGTGGTGGTGAGGTAGAGCTGGGTATCGTCAGCATACATGTGGAACCTGACCTTGGGACTTCAGGTGATGTCACCGAGGGGCAGCATGTAGATGAGAAATAGGAGGGGGCCAAGGATAGATCCGTGGGGGACTCCAGAGGGAACGGTGCAGGGGTGGGAAGAGAAGCCATTGCAGGAGGTTTTCTGGCTGCGACTGGATAGGTAAGAGTGGAACCAGGTGAAGCATTGGAGGAGGACGCTGTGATCAACATGTCAAAGGCTACAGACAGGTCAAGAAGGATAAGAAGGGATAGTGCACCATGGTCACAGTCACAGAGAATGTAATTTGTGACTTTGATTAGGGCCGTTTCAGTGCTGTGGCAGCTTGGAGAGGTTCAAATATGGAATTGCGGAAAAGGTGGACACGGATTTGTGAGGTGACAACACGTTCAAGGGCTTGAGAGGAAAGGGAGGTTGGGGATGGGGTAGTAATTTACTCTACTCTGGAATTCTCTACCCAGTTCAGTCCATCTTGCCACCTCTCTATTTTCAAAAATATCAATACCCTCGTCTTCGGCTGTGCCTTTAGTATCCCTTGCCAGCTTTCCTATTCCCCTCTTCTTTCCCCATGCTCAGTGTCCACTATATCCCTTTCCACCTTATTATAAAAGAGTTTTGAGACATTTTCCTGCACGTCAGTAGCATTATATTCAAGTTGAGATTTAATGCCACTGGGATGAATATCTTTCTGTACCACGAGAATAAATTGTGTGGCATTCTCATAAACTAAGTACAACAAATGGCAATGTCTTCAGACATGGCTGAGTTCAGATCAAAAAAATCGAAAGATCAAAGACCTAGAGAACAAAGGGAAGTTCAGCAGCTTCTCAATAGAGTATTCTCACATTAGACCTTGTTTCTGTAGTTGTTACTTTTGTCCTTTTCATCAATCCCAGTCAACTGGCAGAGAATATTATTAAATAGCACTGGTATGTTTGAGTTGAATTTTAGATCTACACACAATCGCTTTAGGCTATTGATGTCACATCTGTGCTTCTATTTTTAAGCTAATTATTGCATTGTCCATCTATTTAGAACAAAATAGTTGGAGTTTCTTTTTGCTGTCACTGAGTTTGTAACCTTTTGGTACTGTATATGGAATAAGCAAATATAGCACCAATGGGCTGGATTTTGAATGACCCATGGAGTCGGGTTTGGAGGCGTGTGGGGGGTTAAATTTGTGGGGTCGAGGGTCCCGACCCCATCCCAACTCCATCCCGCCTCCACGCAATTTTGACAAAATCAGTCGCGGGGTTCCCGACTCCCTCCCACCTCCAAGAGGCGGGAGAGGCCATTAAAGCACTTAACAAGCCCTAAATTGGCTCTGTAATGCCATTTTGAAACGTTTTAGCTAGTTTAACCCTTTTCTGACGTGAAGCACGCCTGGTGTGAAACACTCCAGTGAAACCTGGTGGGAGCACAAGTGGATAGCTGACTATCGGCTGCAGGTCCACTATTACAACGGAGATGTGATGAAGGTAGTAGTAGTATTAGGTGTGAAAGTCGCCTCTGATGCTGCTTCATTGAATGTCTTCAGAGACTGCATGGCATTTGGTGTGAGAGGACTTGGATGCAAAAAAAATTCATTCTCTCTCTCTCTCTCTCTCTCTCTCTCTCACACACACACACATTTTGCATCCAGCTCCACTCACATCAAAAGCAAGCCAGGCAGGTCCTCTCTCACCAACAGTCTCTGAGACTAGGCAGTCAGCAATGATGACATCATCACATGCGATTTTCAGACTGAAACCACTAATTAGTTCATGGGTTCACACATGCTGGAACTCAAATGCCCAATTAAGTGAAAATTGCATCATTCAGCCACATTAATCTGGAGTCGGGGGGGAAACACGAAATGCGGTTGACACGACCCCAACCCGACCCCAAGACAAAATCCAGCCCAATATATTCACAGAGAAACCGGTATCTTTTTAATTGCAAAGAGGACATTCTGTACCAAATGTACTATAACAAATCTAAAAATTGTTCAAGTTTTTTTAAAGCCCCCCTATTTAAGTTGTTTTCCCTTCCTCAAACCATGCCACACATCAGTCACGGTGAAGAGGTGAGAAATGTATTTAAATAATTGCCAGGGAACTAAATTAATTAATACTTTAAGTTCTTGATTTCCAGTATTTGAAGTTTTATTGTGTCTTCTTACTTAAACTAATGGCAGTGTTCACATATGTCCCACATTCAATTTTTGACATGAAAGAACTCATGGTGAACAAGATCAACTCAAGTTTAACTTTGGAGAGTCAACTGGCAGAGAATATTATTGCCACTCCCACTCTGACCTCACCGTCCTCGGCCTATTACACTGTTCCACGGAAGTTCAGCGTAAGCTCGAGGAACAGCACCTCATCTTTCGTTTAGGCACGCTACAGCCCTCTGGACTCAATATCGAGTTCAACAATTTTAGATCATAACCTCAGCCCCTATCACATTTATATTTTATTTTTTCATCCACCCTTTTGTTTGGCCCCCCCTTTTTTTTCCCTCCCAGAAGCTGGCAGCTGTCCTTCATTCTGCCAGTGCATTTCACACTTCTTTTAGCCTCAACCTGTCACATTAACACCTCCTCTTGCCTTGATCATCTCTTAATGTCTCTCAATGTCTCTTAATCTCTCCTTTTGTTCTTTCATCTCCTCCCCCTTTTCACAGCTTTATCCTTGCTTTAAATCTATTTCATTTCCTGCTTTTTTCCAGTTCTGACGAAAGGTCTTCGACCTGAAACGTTAACTCTGTTTCTCTCTCCACGGATGCTGCCTGGCCTGCTGAGTTTTCCCAGCATTTTCTGTTGTTATTTCAAGTTTAACTTTGTCGCCCAAGTGTTAGAGTTGGCTTGCTCCCTTCATAACTTAATCTCTAGATCTAATAATAATGGCATAATTGTGTTTATATGGCCATGTACTCTTTTAATGGATTCACTGCAGTTCTTATAAGTGGAGCTTATTCCTTATGATCTGGAGGTTGTACTTTTTTCACTAATGCGCCATTGCAGAATTGCACAACCCCAAAAATGAACAATTACCCTACTTGTAACAATCTGTTTACTGGATTCATGTGGTCTTGTACTGCTCTGCAAACCTTCTTCCAATAGGCAGATATTATGCCTGGACCAGAGTTTTTTTCAGGCCAAAGCAACTAATGTATTTATTGGCATGTAGCATTGAGTACAATACTAAATATAAATAGAACAAGCCATAAGGGTTAATTGTTATTTTCAATAACTTCTTTTGGAGAAGTATAATATTTTTTGACCTGAGTATTTCCAGCATTTTCTGTTTTTATTTCGGATTGCCAGCATCTGCAGTATTTTGCTTTTGTATAATATTTTTTCTTCATTTTGCAAAACCACTACGACCAAAGTGAATTCAATACATTTTATCTTTTACCACATTCAGTATCAGTATGTTTATTGAAATTGAAACATGACATACAGTGTAAGCCTTACGTTACAGAATCCCCCATCTACTCAAATTCCAGAACTCAAAGAGCTGCACTCAGCCTGCCTCATTTTTAACCCGTTAGGACATCAAAGTTTAGCTTTTCCCCATTAATAGCAAATAATGACACACACTATGTGGCATGAATCTTGTCATTCATGTATGAAGTAATACTGGGCGGCCTGCTGGTGGCGCTGTCCAGGGAGAGTATAAATACTCGGGCATGGGCCCAGCTTGCTTCGGACATTCCTCAACAGGAACTAGTGAAGGACACAACTAGATCTCCATGTTGAAAAACAGTTGATTAAAGCTTTGTTTAACGCTTAGACCAAGTGCCTAGTAGTTTTCTTACGTCACTATGTAATTAGCATTTCAGATGCTTGTCGAAGTTTTTCCTGAACATAGATAATATTTACTATTATACTTAAAGAATATTAAAGCCACAATCAACAATTTGAATATATTTATAGGCATGTTTATAAACATTTAACATAGGGTTAATTTCTAGAGAGAATTGAAAAGCAGAGAAGTTATGTTAAACTTGTATGGAATCTTGGTTAGATTACACTTGGAGTACTGTGAACAGTTCTGGTCTCCATTTTATAAAAAGGACATAGGAGGCACCAGCAATTAGTGAGATGTGCTTGGGAGGCCTGTAAAATATTTGGGGATGGGTCAGAGGAAGTATGTCTGAGGGCTCAGCTTCAGCATTTAAAGCTGGACTACTCGCAGTACCAGCATGCAGGAAGATGAAGACATGGCCTCAAGATGAACAAGCAGCAAACTTCTCAGAGAGTGATATAAATATTCTCATTAGTTAAATTAGAGGGGGATGCAATTGTGGGAGTGGGTGTCAAGAGACCTGCCAATACAACAGCCAGGATCATGTGGAAGGAATAGCACAGGTAGTGAGTGGCAACTCCCTAACCCCTAGGATCCCTCTCCAAAACAGGAAAAGGTTTAATGACCCAACAAGATCAGCAAAGGTATGAACGATCGCTGCAAACTACCGCTAATATATATTTGGTACATTTCAAACAGTAGACCTATATTTATCCTAAAAATGCGTTCACAAACTAAAGGATATCATCCTGTGCACTACCGTAGTGACACCTGCACGTGGTCAAGTAAATGGATATTAGCATTCTGCAGTGCATGCCGGCCTGTTGAAGCTTCACTATCTCTGTGGGAATTCCATAAGAGAAAAGTGATGAGAATGCTCAACTAGTTGGTCAAATTAAATAGTCCGAGAATGAATAATAACAAGCGCTCGTTTTGTCAGCCGTGGCTCAGTAAGTAGCACCCTCGCCTCTGAGTCTGAAGGTTGTGGGTTGAAGTCCCACTCCAGTGATTTGAGCACAAAAGTCTAGGCTGTCACTCCAGTGCATTACTGAGGGAGGGCTGCACTGTCGGAGGTGCCGTCTTTCAAATGAGACGTTAAACCGAGGCCCCGTCTGCTCTCTCAGGTAGACGTAAAAGATCCCCCGGCACTATTTCGAAGAAGAGCTGGGGAGTTATTCCCCGGTGTCCTGCCCAATATTTATCCCTCAATCAACATCACTAAAAATAAAACAGATTATCTGGTCATTATCTCATTGCTATTTGTGGGAGCTTGCTGTGCGCAAATTGGCTGCCCCGTTTCCTACATTACAACAGTGACTACACTTCAAAAAGTACTTCATTGGCTGTAAAGCACTTTGGGACCTCTGGTAGTCGTGAAAGGTGCTATATAAATGCAAGTCTTTCTTTCTTGCCATTGGTCATGCAGGAAAAGACTGTGCGTAATCCCCGAGAAGGGCAGGCTACAGGAGGAGTGACAGCAGGAAGGAGAGGCAACACAAATCCTGGGAACTCACCAGGAAAGAGGCAGAGTGTTAGGTCAAAAATAGCATCACCAATGTCTGGGTATGTAGGTGGGGTAAAAGAAAATGAAACTAACTTATTTAATTATTTCCAGCAACAGAATACAAGAGACTTGTAAGCTGCCATTGATGACATATAAGTGTGGCATGAGATTGTGTCTCACTCTGCTCCCACCTTTTATCTGTTTATGCAGCCCAAGATACAAAAGCCGTATCAAATATTTGTATTTCTTGAATACAGCGATGAAGAGGCAGGAAGACAAAGGCATACTATTGCTGTATCTGAATAAGTTGATTGAGGATAAAACAATTTGCTAAAATAGTTATAGTAACTTTGAGACCGCGTTAAGAGGTCAGCAGTGAATTTGTTTAAAGGTGTTCTTAGATAACAAGTATCCCAGTTTATTTTTTAACGACACATATATATATATATATATATACACATTCAATTATATCTTATCATATGATAATGAATATTTGTTCAATTAAACAAATTGTATTATTTGCACCAGCGTGTCATCACTGACTAGCTTTGCCATGGAACACAATTAAGTGAGTTACATGCAAGTCCAAGGTACATAAAAACATATGTTCCATCATACACATGGGGGAAAAATTCAGTATCGTCCCGTTTGGGGCGCAATTATCGGCCGGGCGCAAAAATTAGCGCCTGGCGCTAATTATCGCCTCCGACTGCAAACTTTACTTTTATCGCCCCTGGAGGTGATTGGAGCGGTAAATCAGGCGCTACACATCTGTCTTAAGGCGCAAAGGCCGAGGAGCGAGGCGCTACCTCAGAGCGCTGGCGAAGCTCATGTGATGTCAGTCAGCAATGGAACACAGACACAATGGCACAGGCCAGTTCTTAAAGGGCAGGGTTGATATTGCTTTCCATCCACATCCTGCTCATTGCAGCCTTGAATCTCGGCCTGGAGAGACCTGTAGATCACATCTGCTGGAAAGAACAATGGAGAGAACCAGGGAAAGAGCTCAGAGTGCAAACCCCACAGTCTGTTCTAAATCGATACAAGGAAGGGCAAATCAAAATGAACCTGCAAAGTGCTGCTCAGTACCCAAAACTCCTTAACACAGCGTTGAATCTCTCCAGAAGTCTCTCTCGCTCTCTCTCAGAATGCGTGGTTCAAAAGTGTCACCAACAAAAAAAGGCAGGAAGCGGTCGCCTTTAAATAGCGCTCCCCCAGTCCCTTCCTGACTGCAAAACGCTCCCCTCAACCTGTCGTTGCTAGCGGCAGGCGGTAAGGCAGGGGGCGCCACTCAATATCCGCTCCGGGGCGCTACCGGGGCGTTGCGCACTCGACTGATGTCACGATCTGCTGGTGCAGGAGATCGTGGCGGTAGTGTTTAGCGCCACCGCAAAATGTCTAGTTAATTTCACGAGCAGTGCAAACATCGCCGCGCCCGGGCGCTAGTTGCTTTGCGCCCCATTAGCATCCTCTTAAGGCGCTAACGGGAGGCGCAACCAACTGAATTTTTCCCCCATGGGATTTTATTGAATTCAAGGCCCTTGCCGGTTATCTAGGCATTCATTGCGCCTGAATTCAGTGTACTTTTCACTTCCACTTTATTCAAATAAACCCTTATTTTAGTCTGCAGTACATCGTTATATGTATATTCAGTCACACAATCCTACATGTCCATTTTCCCTCCCTATTCACTTTACCTGTTTATTTTATCAGTTATTTTAAGGTCATCGTGTCTCTGCGTAATTATAGTTGGCAGCTTCTGCGTCTTCTTTTCTGTCTTATTCACCATCACACTAGGAATTTTTTTTTTTATTCATTCATGGGATGTGGGTGTCGCTGGCAAGGCCAGCATTTATTGCCCATCCCAATTACTGTTGCCATCTATTAACTGTGTTTGTGCTTCATTCTGATTCCAAGGCTACCTTGCTTCAGGATAACCTCGGTCAATCCAAATGTATTTCCTGTTTTTGCCCATTCTTCCTTTAAATTCAAAAACAATTTTTTTTAAATTTACTCATTATTAAACAATCAGCATTCTACGATGCCTGTGATGACATAACCAACTGTACCACCTGTGTAAATCATTACCACATGAAGACAAGATATATAATTCAGCATACAGATTTAAAATAATGTGGAACATGTGTTATCTGACAGCATGTTAAAATAATGTCACTGCTCAATTCTTAATCTCGAAGTTTATTGTACCTATATCTTAGCGACCTGCCAACTAAAGTATAATTCGGCTTATTCGGAGAATCAAAGTAATATAATGGCTGTGTCTTTGTCGGGCTGGTTTCCCTCTCGGGGCCCATTGGGCACCAGACAGATGCAGCCCAAGTTACATTAGTTTGGAGATGCCCGGAAGTCCCGGGATAGTGTTGGGAGGATGGAAACCTGGCACAACTGGTCTCCGGCCCCATTTCCTATGTGCTGCACCTGGAACTGTGTGTTCCCCAGGCACAACAAAGGGGAAAATCAGCCCCCTTATTTCTTCATCACTATATTTAGGAAATACATATATTTGATACAGTGTTATACCTTGGGCTATGAAGGAAGACAGATAAAAAGGTATGGTTAGATTCCATCATATCACAGATATGGGTTTATCAACAATAGTTTTAAAGCCTCTGGTAGTACATAGAATTTCACAGAACTTCTAAGACAGAAAGAGGCAATTTGGCCCAACCAGTCTGTGTTTATTTTCCACGAGAGCAGTGGTCCTAATCCTATGTGCCCGGCCTGTTCACATATCCCTTTAGACCCCTTTCCTTCAACCACCTATCTAACAATTCTTAAACATCCACTCCAATCACTAACTCGGATAGAGGGTTATGAGGCTGTGAACTGTGTAAAAAAAAAAAGGTTTCTCTGTCCTAAATCTCTTACATTTATGTCCCCTCATTCTAGACCCTTCAATCGCTGGAAACAATCTGTTTTTATCTACTCTGTCCCATCTCTTCATAACTTTAAACATCTCAATTGAAACACCTCGATTGAATCATCTCAAAGCTCCTCTGTTCTAATAAAGACATGATGCGGAGATGCTGGTGTTGGACTGGGGTGGACAAAATTGAGAGGTCGCACAACACCAGGTTATAGTCCAACAGTTTTATTTGAAATCACAAGCTTTCGGAGCTATCGATTTGCTCCTTCCTCAGGTGAAGGCTCCAAAAATTCACCTGAGGAAGGAGCAAATCGATAGCTCCGAAAGCTTGTGATTTCAAATAAAACTGTTGGACTATAACCTGGTGTTGTGCGACCTCCTAATAAAGACAGCCCTCGTTCTGACGAAAGGTCATCGACTTGAAACGTTAACTCTGTTTCTCTCTACAGATGCTGTCTGACCTGCTGAGTGTTTCCAGCATTTTCTGTTTTTATCCCAGTTTTTCAAGTATTTGCATTTCCTTACACTAGACAGAATCCTAGTGTATCTGTGCTGTACCCTCTCTGTTGCCTCAACATTCTTCCTATAATGTGGAGCCCAACTATAGTTTTACTAAGGTTTTATATAGATTCACCATTACATCGACTTTCATCATCTATGTTCTTGCTATAAAATCTTGTGTTCCATTAGCTTTCTTTTATTGTTCTAACTACTTGAGGTGCTGCTTTTATTGTCTTGTAACCATATGGGTTAATGTACTGAGAACTGCTTGGAAAACAAACAGTAGAATTACTATGCAGTGATACTAGAAAGGAAATACTTCGGGCTCCAAAAATCATTTCCTTGCCTGAAATGAAACACTTGCACTATATGGTGATACAGTGTTATGATCCAGCTTTCTGACTTTCTTCGCTTCCCCCTCCACTGAATTCCAGGTCACAACTGCACTTTCACAGAGTGTCTACTGAAACCACTGTGTCAGCCAGTGAGTTACACTGTGTCAGCCAAAGGGTTGGAGGTGGGGGTGAACCTTACAGCAGGACTCACAGCAAACAGTCTAACTTCCAGCAAACAAAGTCTATTTACTGAGCAAACATGGCCGACTTAAACAGCGCACTACAGCAAACAGTCTACAGAGTCTATTTAAAAAGGAGTCTCTACAAACTACAGCAAACAGAACTCGTGACCTTAATGACAGCAACGTCTCCTAATAAAAGCAGGGTGATTTCGCCAGCAAAGTGCGGTGAGTGGTGGAGGATAGTTACATACAAATTACGTGAGTAAAATCAATCCCAGTCACTTACAACAGTGCGGTCTCCAGGTGTGATTGACAGGGGAATTACCCAATTATCTCCATTCTGGCCGAGAATAGTGGTGTCACTATATGCAGCTGTACTTTCATGGGGAGGTGTTGGTGTTCATATGGGTAAGGGAGTTCGGAAGGCAAGGCCAAATCAAAGCAACTGTTACATGCCTCCTCATGGTTGGCTGCAGAACTACATCAGTGGAATGAGCTTATCACCTTCCTATCCACATGGCCTGTAGGATGTTGTGTTGGACTTGCATGGGAGATAAAGTGAGGAGAAACAATAGGAATTCATATCTTCATCTAAGGAAAAAAAACATAACTTCAGATTTGCTTTGACAATGTACCATTCATACTTTTGGTTGGCAGCTAAGTATAGCACACAATATTAATCAACATATCCTGTGGCAGCTTAATTGGAGCATTGCTGAAATAAATATGCAATTAGTTAATTGAGCAAGTTTGAACTGCACATGTAAAATGTAATTTACCTATTGCACATCAATGAGACTCAGGCACTAGAATATGCACATTCAGAGAGGACTTGCATCTATATTGCAACTTATTACATGCTAAATAATGGTTAAAGTAACCTCACAAAATTGATTCTGTGGTACATAGTGTGCAGTGGTTAATTATGGCAAACAGACCACCCACATGTACTTCACATCCAATTTTTTTTTAGTGTATTCATTGTTGTTATGTAGGCAGATCTGGCAAACAGTTTGCATACAGCAGTCGGGGGAGAGTATGCAGACAATTTTCCTGACCTCCCCCCTCCCCAATCCCTGGGAAATGCTCAGTTCTTAAGCACAAAGGTCAAGAACGGAGGCCGGAGACCTGCCAATTTGGGTCTCTTCTTCTCCGTCCCCCGCCCCAACCCCCACCCACCCCCATTACCCCGGAATATCCATGGCATTGACGGGTCTACAGAGCACTAGGTGCTTTGCCAGACAATCCCTTTCAAATGAGATGGGGAGGTGTTCCCAAATTCACGCCTGCCCCAACATCGGCTGGGTGCCTCAAGGTAGGGTTGCATGAAAAACTATGGCTTTCCCCCCCACACCTCTACTGACCAGAGAGTTCCTGAAGCCCCACACCCACCCAAAGATTTGTAAATTTCAATCGGGATCGTCTGGCTGTCTATTGCCAACAGCAGTCAGAAGGTCCTAATCACTGAGGCCAGAGATGCAACTGTAAGCCCAACGGGCCTACAGCTACCCCTGATTTTCATGGCCCTACTGCCAGCACTGGGCCCTGCCAAGGGGGCAGGTCTATGTCTGGACTGCCTCTGAGCCAATTAAATCCACTCAAGCATACTGCTATTATCTAGCAATGAGGCAAGGCAGGAAAATTTAGATTTACGTCAGCACCATGAATGACATCTAAGTCAATATAGTTGAAGTTAGTGCACTAGGTAGTCTCTTCTGATTAGTTGTTCCCGTTTTTATGCCTCTTTCCACTATTTTAATAAAGGTGCTAACCCGCTGTCACTCACAGCAATTTCTAGGCTTTAGCTCCTTTGTGTGTTAAATATCAATTGCAGTAATATTCTCACGTTCAAATACTTTATATCAAAATTTCTGCTGTAATGGTTTTCTGATATCTTCTGTAAATTTCCCTTTCTGCATTAGTTCTTTGAAATGGAAAAGATATGAACTGTAAAATTCTTTAATTATCATCTTTCAGTGAGATCATTGTCCCTTTGGTGTGGGGCTACCACTATGAGACACACAAAGTTTAAAGCAGCATTGCACAAGTAGGTTAGTTAAATAGATATTTCTTCACTCATTTTTATTCATAGCAATACAGATATTACCATGAGCAGCTGACATTTTTAGAAAGCTAGATGAGTTATATATTGGAATGTGTGGATAACTGAATTGCTCTCTGATTGCAGCTGATTTATGCTGTGCCAGAGATTCATTGATATTAAGATTACTGTTATGAACGTTATCAGCACAAAAAGTAGCATATTTTAATCTCACATCAGCGGAGATGTAAAATTTCCATGGCTCATTACGTAAGGAGGTTCATGCACAAGGTGGAAAGTTTTATCACTACTGTTAGCGCAGGCAGGAGGAACATAATGCCAGGGGTTAGGAAGGAGTCTAGGGTGACGGAAAACATGGGCAGACAGACACTGCACACTACAGCAATGTCCTACCAGTATGCACCTCCAAACTAGTTCCTGGAATTGGTCACAGATTCGACTTGAGCTTAAACAGCTCTTGTCTTTTGCATAGAATTACAAGGGGGGAGAAATTGGGCATCTTAGCGCCTCCGGGGAGAGATAACGGGGCGCTAATCACTTACCGACCGGGCGCAGCGAGAATATCAACTCCCGCTATATTCGGCGGGAGCTTTGCGGCGCCGTTATGGCGTTGCGCCCCGGAGATCGTGACGTCATCGCCGTGCGCATCGCCCCAGTAGCGCCCCGGACCCAAACTTCGGTTCCGCCCCCTGCAGCATCGCCGGGTGATGACACAGACAGCTGTAGGAGGCATTCATGGGGAGTCCGGGCGCTACTGGGGGCGATACTTAAAGGCAAGGTGGCCGAGGTAGGTTATAAAAAATTTTTAAATGCTCTTTGCGGTTTTTTTTTGTTTCGTCGCCAGCCATCGATCAGCCCGGCACTCTGCTGAAGTGCATCGGGCTGATCGGGCCGGATCGCGGCTCAGGTCGGGGACCAGGTAAGTTTGCCTCTTGCAGAGCCTGCAGCAATGGCCCTTCCCTTTAAGGGAGGGAAGGAGCCTTCTAACGCGGCAGCGCTTCATGGCCACTGCTGCACTCCAGGAAGGAAGTGGAGTGATTGATTTAGCGCTCCATTTCCTTCCTGGAACGCAAAACTGAATTTTTTTAAAGTTGAAAAGCAATAGCGCCTGGCGCTAATTTTTTCAACTTTTAAAGTTAGCGCCCCAAACAGGGCGATACGGAATTTCTCCCCCATAGAATTTACAATGCAGAAATGGGCCGCTTGGCCCAACCAGTCCAACCACTCCACACGAGCAGTGGTCCTAATCTCATGTGCCCACCTTGTTCTCGTATCTCTTTATCGCCCTTTCCTTTAACCACCTATCTTAACTATTCTTAAAAGTTGACATGATCTCTGCTTCAGTCAGTAACTCTGGTAGTGCATCACACAGCCTCACAACCCTCTTGTGTAAAAAAAAAAGTTTCTCCTGCTTTCTGTCCTAATTCTCTTACATTTAAGCTGATATCAATGACCCGCTCAACTGTCCTAATTTAATTGGGATGTTCTGTCACTGAATGGCACCTCTGGAGAAAAGCAGCTGTGGCTTCAAGATTGTAGAAGTGGCAAAATCAACAGAATGTCAAGTTCTGTCTGCAGAAGCTTGGCATACTTCATGGCAAGAGCCTGGAAGAAAGTGCTATGAACAAATTGTCTTAATTATTAATCACACACTGATGGAGGGAAATCACAGAAAGGTATATTTTACTTAGTACATTTGTGCTCAATAGATAAATCATGAAGAACAGATTTGGTCTGTTCTGTATCACAAAGTATCTTTGTGTTACAAAGAGTGCATCTCCTTTAATTAATTATCATATCTTACCCCTTCAGTTTCCACAAGCTGCATTAAAAATCATACATTTGGCTTCTCAAACTAAAAAGGAGCAAAGATGCTAAATTTTCCAGTGATTAAATACATGGAGCTTCAAAGAACAGTTTCTGTAACTCAACTTGAAATTGATTAAGTTAGCTTTTATTAATATTCGTATCATTACAATGATACTAATTAGTGATCTTTAAAATGTACTACTGCATTAAAAGATGAGATGATTGTATCTAGGTTTATAATGAGACAGAATGGTGTTTTTACAGACAAGGTGGAGCGAAGCAGCACACTGATTTTCAGTGATTGAGAGATGTAATCTAACAATTTAATTATCTACAAACGTAAGTGAATGAGATATATACATACAAACGAGTTAGAGAAAAGTAAGCATTTTTAACATTGGAGCATGTTACACATACACATTTGTGAAAACCTAATGTGGTAAAGGAAATACATCCAACAATCAAATTCGGTTCACTTGCTTCACTGCCAATGATTACTGGGTCAATCAAATGGTCAACGCTGGTAGTCCAATAAACAGAATCACATACAATTCACCTCCCAAACCTGCGACCTCTACCACCTAGAAGGGCAACAGGCGCATGGGAACACCACCACCTCCAAGTTCCCCTCCAAGTCACACACCATCCTGACTTGGAAATATATCGCAGTTCCTTCATCATCACTGGGTCAAAATCCTGGAACTCCCTCCCTAACAGCACTGTGGGAGTACCTTCACCACACAGATTGCAGCGGTTCAAGAAGGCGGCTCACCACCACCTTCTCAAGGGCAATTCGGGATGGACAATAAATGCTGGCCTTGCCAGCGACACCCACATCCCGTGAATGAATTAAAAAAAATACAATACTTGTATGCAATTCTAAAATCAACTGTGGTAATATTATACACACAAGTCCAGTTTAAGCCATCAGTCAGCAGCTTGGGTTCAGTTTTAGGAAAATTTACTTTCAATAACTTCTATAATTCTCATGGTTAGTATATTATTCATTAATTGGCAATTGCCACCTACTTTTTCTCCTGTACTTGAAATATCTGGAAATAATTCAGTCAGAAAATACATGCTATACCACGATGGTCGTTGCTTCTGTTTGTCCTCAGAGTAACATTAAACACCTTTAATAGTGAAGCTGCTCAAAGGTTTTTTGGTTAATCAAAGCTGTGCAGGTTTGATCATTTATCAGAATCTGTTTATATAAAACACTGACTGGGTTCAGCTGGAAATTTCAAAAGGACTAGTTGTTTTCTCTTCCCTGGGTGAAGGGTTATATTACCAAATACTAAGGGGTACACTGTGCTATCAGAAGCCCACAATTAAATTGTGGTGATTCCGTGTGGTTCCGTTCGTTTTTCCTTCCAAGAGCCAGCAACTGATGGAGAGAAACAGCATTTAAATAAATTGAAGCCAGATTACTGATGTACACTACCCATACAAACATATAGCATTACAGATTTTCTAATGGATATAGTACCAGGTTTTGAAACTAAGAAATCTAACTAAAATAAAACCTTGTATTTGCGTACAAAATCTCCCAAAAATCCAGGTATACACTGATTAGCACAAAAAAAACTTTATTCCAATTGCTGCTTGTATCATTTACTCTTAATGACGTTAACACAACAGAAATTTAACTTTGGTGGCGGCAGACAATTCCGAATACAACTGGTCCCTAGTCAAGGGACTGAATTCGGATACACCTTAATTGGAACAAGAAGAAGTCCACAGCACCATGGAAGGCTCAGCTGCACAGTGGGGGTTGGGGGGTGGGGGTGGGGGGGAAGAGGAGAGGGAGAGCAATAGTGGTAGGGGATTCAATAGTTAGGGGAGCAGACAGGTGTTTCTGCAGCCGCAGACGTGACTCCAGGATGGTATGTTGCCTCCCTGGTTCCAGGGTCAAGGATGTCACTGAACGGCTGCAGGGCATTCTGAGGGAGGGGGGAGGGTAAACAGCCAGAGGTCGTGGTCCATATCGGTACCAACGACATAGGTAGAAAGAGGGATGAGGTCCTGCAGGCAGAGTTTAGGGAGCTAGGAAAGAGGTTAAAAAGCAGGACCTCAAAGGTAGTAATCTCCGGATTACTACCAGTGCCACGTGCTAGTGAGTACAGAAATAGGAAGATAGAGCAGATGAATGCGTGGCTGCAGAGATGGTGTAGGGGGGAGGGCTTTAGATTCCTGAGGAGTTGGAACCGTTTCTGGGGGAGGTGGGACCTCTACAAGCCAAATGGGTTGCACCTCAACGGGATCGGGACCAATATCCTCGCGGGAGGGCTTGCTAGTGCTTTTGGAGAGGGTTTAAACTAGCTTGGCAGGGGGATGGGAACCTGAGGGTAGAATCAGAAGGGAGAAAAGCTAAGCTGGAAATAGATGATAGGGGTTCAGGTAAAGGGGTATTTAGGAAGGCAAAGAGAAAGGATAAGGCAATAGAGCAGGGCAACGACAGGAAGGGGCAGAGCGTACAAGCTTAAGAGTGCACCAGAAAATAGAGTCAGAGTAAGGAAAAATGATAAGGTAAAATTAAAGGCTCTTTATCTGAATGCATGCAGCATTCGTAACAAGATAGATGAGTTGACGGCACAAATAGAAATAAATGGGTATGATCTGATAGCCATTACAGAGATGTGGTTGCAAGGTGACCAAGGCTGGGAACTGAATATTATGGGGTATTTGACATTTCGGAAGGATAGGCAGAAAGGAAAAGGAGGTGGGGTAGCGCTGTTAATAAAGGATGAGATCACTGCAGTGGTGAGGAATGATATTAGCTCAGAAGCTCAAGATGTAGAATCAGTTTGGGTGGAGATAAGAAATAGTAAGGGTAAGAAGTCACTGGTGGGAGTAGTATATAGGCCCCCTAACAGTAGCTATACTGTAGGACAGAGTATAAATCAAGAAATAATGGGGGCTTGTAAGAAAGGTACTGCAATAATCATGGGCGATTTTAATCATCATATAGATTGGACAAATCAAATTGGCAAGGGTAGCCTCGAAGACAAGTTCATAGAGTGTATTTGGGATGGTTTCTTAGAGCAATACGTTGAGGAACCAACCAGGGAGCAGGCTATTTTAGATCTGGTAATGTGTAATGAGACAGGATTAATTAATGATCTCATAGTAAAGGATCCCCAAGGAAAGAGTGATCATAGCATGGTAGAATTTCAAATTCAGTTTGAGGGTGAGAAACTTGGGTCTGAAACTAGTGTCCTAAACTTAAATAAAGGCAATTACAAGGGTATGAGGACAGAATTGGCTAAAGTGGATTGGGAAAATAGATTAAAGGGTAAGACGGTAGATCAGCAGTGGCAGACATTTAAGGAGATATTTCATAAATCTCAGCAAAGGTATATTCCAGTGAGAAAGAAAGGCTCGACGAGAAGGATACACCATCTATGGCTAACTAAGGAAGTTAAGGATGGTATCAAATTGAAAGAAAAGGCATACAATGTTGCGAAGATTAGTGGTAGGCCGGAAGGTTGGGAAATTTTTAGAAACCAGCAAAGGATGACTAAAAAAATTATAAAGAGGGAGAAGATAGAGTATGAGAATAAACTAGCAAATAATATAAAAACAGACAGTAAGAGCTTCTACAGGTATATAAAAAGGAAGAGAGCAGCTAAAGTAAACGTTGGTCCCTTAGAGGATGAGACTGGGAAATTAATAATGGGAAATAGAGAAATGGCAGAGACTCTAAACAATTATTTTGGATCGGTTTTCACAGTAGACACTAAAGACATCCCAATAATAATAGATAATCAAGGGGCTATAGGGAGGGAGGAACTTAAAACAATTTCTATCACTAGAGAAAAAGTACTAGGCAAACTAATGGGGCTAAAGGCTGACAAGTCTCCTGGACCTGATGGCCTGCATCCTAGGGTCTTAAAAGAAGTGGCTGGAGAGATAGTGGATGCGTTGGTTGTAATCTACCAAAATTCCCTGGATTCTGGAGAGGTCCCAGCAGATTGGAAAACCACAAATGTAATGCCACTATTCAAGAAAGGAGGGAGACAGAAAGCAGGAAACCATAGGCCAGTTAGCCTAACATCTGTTATTGGGAAAATGCTGGAATCCATTATTAAGGAGGTAATTAGAAAATTATTTAGAAAATCATAAGACAATCAAGCAGAGTCAACATGGTTTTATGAAAGGGAAATCGTGTTTGACAAATTTTCTAGAGTTCTTTGAGGATGTAACAAACAGGGTGGATAAAGGGGAACCAGTGGATGTGGTGTATTTGGATTTCCAGAAGGCATTCGATAAGGTGCCACATAAAAGGTTACTGCACAAGATAAGAGCGCACGGGGTTGGGGGTAATATATTGGCATGGATAGGGGATTGGCTAACTAACAGAAAACAGAGAGTCGGGATAAATGGGTCATTTTCCGGTTGGCAATCAGTAACTAGTGGGGTGCCACAGGGATCAGTGCTGGGGCCTCAACTATTTACAATCTATATTAATGACTTGGATGAAGGGACCGAGTGTACTGTAGCCAAATTTGCTGATGATACAATGATAGGTGGGTTAGCAAGTTGTGAGGAGGACACAAAAGAGTCTGCAAAGGGATATGGATAGGTTAAGTGAGTGGGCAAAAATTTGGCAGATGGAGTATAATGTGGGAAAATGTGAGGTTATCCACTTTGGAAGGAAGAATGATAAAGCAAATTATTATTTAAATGGAGTGAGACTACAAAATGCTGCGGTACAAAGGGATCTGGGGGTCCTAGTACATGAAGCACAAAAAGTTAGTATGCAGGTACAGCAAGTAATTAGGAAGGCTAATGGAATGTTGGCCTTTATTGCAAGGGGTATGGAATATAAAAGTAGGGAAGTTTTGATGCAACTTTACAGGGCGCTGGTGAGACCGCACCTGGAGTACTGCGTACAGTGTGGTCTCCATATTTAAGGAAGGATATACTTGCATTGGAGGCAGTACAGAGAAGGTTCACTAGGTTGATCCCTGGGATGAAGGGGTTGACGTATGACGAAAGGTTGAGCAGGTTGGGCCTATACTCATTGGAGTTTAGAAGAATGAGAGGTGATCTTATTGAAACATATAAGTTTCTGAGGGGGATTGACAGGGTGGATGCTGAGAGGATGTTTCCCCTAGTGGGGGTATCTAGAACTAGGGGGCATAGTTTCAGAATAAGGGGTCGCCCATTTAAGATGGAGATGAGGAGGAATTTCTTCTCTCAGAGGGTCGTGAATCTTTGGAATTCTCTACCCCAGAGAGCTGTGGAGGCTGCGCCATTGAATATATTCAAGGTGGAGATTGACAGACATTTGAACTACAAGGGAGTCAAGGGGTATGGGGAGAGAGCGGGAAAGTGGTGTTGAGGCCAAGATTGGATCAGCCATGATCTTATTGAATGGCGGAGCAGGCTCGAGGGGCCAATTGGCCTACTCCTGCTCCTGTTTCTTATGTTCTTAAAATAAAATGGTTTCAAAAGTAAAGCACAAAATGAAAGATCTGGATATCATGATTCTTGTTTAAGAACAAGAGTTCTTAATGTAATTGAGTTGTTATTACTATGAGTGGAATGTCTTCGATTTCAGTTTTCATTTCAATTACATTTAGAAATCCTTGACTAGATGTTCCTTTAAAATTAATACATCCACACTCCAGGACATATCCGACCTTTTTTAGATGAGTCTGCTGCTTGATTATCTGTGTTTCTTTTTGTACCTTTCTCTCTGAGCAAGCAGGATATTTAAATGATGAGTTGTCCTGGGACACATTACAGGGGAGAGCTGCTGAGAAAGGTAAGCACCAACAGGCTGGGATTGAAAACAATCATTGGAGTAACATGCTTGCACTGAAACCTGGTCAATAGTTCCACAGTGAGAACACCAATATGACTAGAGTTACAAGCTCTCTCACAATTTTCCAGGCGCCATAGCCTAGAAATTGCTGTTAACGATATTAGTGGACATTAATGTTTAATGTGTTTAGGATATTCTTATGCCCATTACTTTAATGTCATATGAACGTGTTAGCATTCGTCTGATCAACAGTAATTTCCAGGCTCATGTGTTTTATAAACTATTATCTCCATTTTTTGATCAAACATTGCATCAGATGTCAGATGATGATACCGTCTTTCATCAGCAGAGAGTAGAATGAATCATGTTTGGTTGCTACATCCGGTAACTCTTTTTACAATTATTTTTTTCAGAATTTGATACATGTATTTTGTGAAGTAATTGTACATTTTCAGCCAGGTTACAATGCAGGTATCTTGGTTTATTGGGAATGCTGGCACAATTGTCCTTACACTTAAGGATCAAGACAATTTGCTTATAGGCTTGGGGTTCAGCTGGGCACAGAGGAGGCATAGATGGTCTTTTATATCACTACAAGCAGGTCTGACAAGCATTTTCTTTTAAATTGAGAAACGTAAGTGAAGGGTCAAATGTTATATATTTTTTAAATTCGTTTATGGGATGTGGGCATCACTGGCAAGGCCAGAACTTATTGCCCATCCCTAATTGCCCTTGAGAAGGTGGTGGTGAGCCGCCTTCTTGAACCGCTGCAGTCTGTGCGGTGAAGGTACTCCCACAGTGCTGTTAGGGAGGGTGTTCCAGGATTTTTTCCCAGCGACGATGAAGGATCGGCGATATACTTCTAAGTCAGGATGGTGTGTGACTTGGAGGGGAACTTGGAGGTGGTGGTGTTCCCATGCGCCTGCTGCCTTGGTGGAAGAGGTCGCGGGTTTGGGAGGTGCTGCCGAAGAAGCCTTGGCGAGTTGCTGCAGTGCATCTTGTAGATGGTACATACTGCAGCCACGGTACGCCGGTGGTGGAGGGAGTGAATGTTTAAGGTGGTGGATGGGGTGCCAATCAAGCGGGCTGCTTTGTCCTGGATGGTGTCGAGCTTCTTGAATGTTGTTGGAGCTGCACTCATCCAGGCAAGTGGAGAGTATTCCATCACACTCCTTACTTGTGCCTTGTAGATAGTGGAAAGGCTTTAGGGAGTCAAGAGGTGAGACACTTGCCGCAGAATACCTAGCCTCTGACCTGCTCTTGTTGCCACAGTATTTATGTGGCTGGTCCAGTTAAGTTTCTGGTCAATGGTGACCCCCAGGATGTTGATGGTGGGGGATTCAGCGATGGTAATGCCGTTGAATGTCAAGGGGTGGTGGTTAGACTCTCGCTTGTTGGAGATAGTCAATGCCTAGCACTTGTGTGGCGCAAATGTTACCTGCTACATATCAGCGCAAGCCTGAACGTCGTCCAGGTCATGTTGCATGTGGGCATGAACTGCTTCATTATCTGAGGAGTTATGAATGGCGCTGAACACTGTGCAGTCATCAGCGAACATCCCCATTTCTGACCTTATGTTGGAGGGAAGGTCATTGATGAAGCAGCTGAAGATGGTTGGGCTTAGGACACTGCCCTGAGGAACTCCTGCAGCAATGTCCTGGGGCTGTGATGATTGACCTTCAACCACCACAACCATCTTCCTTTGTGCTAGGTATGACTTCAGCCAGTGGCGAGTTTTCCCCCCGATTCCCATTGACTTCAGTTTTACTAGGGCTCCTTGATGCCACACTCGGTCAAATGCTGCCTTGATGTCAAGGGCAGTCACTCTCACCTCACCTCTGGAATTCAGCTCCTTTGTCCATGTTTGGACCAAGGCTGTAATGAGGTCGGGAGCCGAGTTGTCTTGGCGGAACCCAAACTGGGCATCAGTAAGCAGGTTATTGGTGAGTAAGTGCTGCTTGATAGCACTGTTGATGACACCTTCCAACACTTTGCTGATGATTGAGAGTAGACCGATGGGGCGGTAATTGGCCGGATTGGATTTGTCCTGCTTTTTGTGGACAGGACATACCTAGGCAGTTTTCCACATTGTCAGATAGATGCCAGTGTTGTAGCTGTACTGGAACAGCTTGGCTAGAGGCGTGGCTAGTTCTGGAGCACAAGTCTTCAGCATGATAGCTGGGATGTTGTCAGGGCCCATAGTCTTTGCTGTGTCCAGTGCGCTCAGCCGTTTCTTGATATCACGTGGAGTGAATCAAATTGGCTGAAGACTGGTTTGTGTGATGATGGGGAGCTCAGGAGTAGGCCGATATGGATCATCCACTCGGTACTTCTGGCTGAAGATGGTTGCAAACGATTCAGCCTTATCTTTTGCACTCACATGCTGGGCTCCACCATCATTGAGGATGGGGATATTCATGGAGGCTCCTCCTCCCATTAGTTGTTTAATGGTTCACCACCATTCACTGGATGTGGCAGGACTGTAGAGCTTTGATCTGATCCGTTGATTGTGGGATCGCTTATCCCTGTCTATAGCATGCTGCTGCCGCTTTTTAGCATGCATGTAGTCCTGTGTTGCAGCTTCCCCAGGTTGGCACCCCATTTTTAGGTACGCCTGGTGCTGCTCCTGGCATGCTCTTCTACACTCCTTATTGAACCAGGGTTGGTCCCCTGGCTTGATGGTAATGGTAGAGTGAGAGATATGCTGGGCCATGAGGTTACAGATTGTGGTGGAATACAATTCTGCTGCTGTTGATGGCCCACAGCGCCTCATGGATGCCCAGTTTTGAGCTGCTAGATCTGTTCTAAATCTATCCCATTTAGCATGGTGGTAGTGCCACACAACACGATGGAGGGTGTCCTTAGTGTGAAGACGGGACTTCGTCTCCACAATGACTGTGCGGTGGTCACTGCTACGAACACTGTCATGGACAGATGCATCTGCATCAGGTAGATTGGTGAGGACGAGGTCAAGTAGGTTTTTCCCTCGTGTTGGTTCTCTCACCACCTGTCGCAAGCCCAGACTGGCAGTTATGTCCTTCAGGACTCGGCCAGCTCGGTCAGTAGTGGTGCTACCGAGCCACTCTTGGTGATGGACATTGAAGTCCCCCACCCAGAGTATATTCTGTGCCCTTGCTACTCTCAGTGCTTCTTCCAAGTGGTGTTCAACATGGAGGAGTACTGATTCATCAGCTGAGGGAGGGCGGTAGGTGGTAATCAGCAGGAGGTTTCCTTGCCCACGCTTGACCTGAAGCCATGAGACTTCATGGGGTCTGGAGTCAATGTTGAGGACTCCCAGGGCCACTCCTTCCCGACTGTATACCACTGTGCCGCCACCACTGGTGGGTCTATCCTGCCGGTGGGACAGGACATACCCAGGGATGGTGATGGAGGAGTTTGGGACATTGGCTGAAAGGTATGATTCTATGAGTATGACTATGTCAGGCTGTGGCTTGACTAGTCTGTGCGACAGCTCTCCCAATTTTGGCACAAGTTCCCAGATGTTGGTGAGGAGGACTTTGCAGGGTTGACGGTATTGTAGTACATCAAGGAGATTGAAAACATTAGGAGAGATGAGATGAATTACCTGGTAGCCATTAGGTAATGCCAATCTTATTTTTTTTTATAGAGGGGTGGAATTTGAGAACCTTTTCTCTCTCCCTCAGTAATCTCAGTGTTTAGAAACTTGCAGATTATTGGAAAAAGGTGACAGAGAGAGAGGTAAAGAGTTTCACAGCTTTGAGGTCTTGAGAAAGAATGAGGTAGAGGAGAAACATTAAAATAAGTCTTGATTTTTCAACATAGTGAGAATGCAGGGAGCTGGAAGAGTGTATAAGGTAGTATGCTGAAATTTAGGTGGGAGAAGAATGAAAATTCAGAGGAGCATTGGCCATATAATGTCAATAAAAGAGAGACAAGAAATGTTGTTACAAAGAACATTAGCTTGAAAGATAGAGGTGAAAAGGATCACCTATCAGATAGTGAGCTTCTTCTTGAATCTACAATCTACAAAATTGCAGGGAAATGGGGAAAGGGCCGGGGAGTGGGACTAACTGGATTGCTCTTCGAAAGAGCCGGCGCAGACTCGATGAGCCAAATGGCCTCCTTCTGTGCTGTACTATTCTATGATTCTATGAATCCTGTCCAACTATGTGAGAGACATGCAAGAAGAGCCTTCCATATGTTGGATGAACAAGTGACTCACAACGTGAAAGCAGATTGGTGCTTCAGAGAATGCAGGTATAATACCCGGGAGAGTTCAAAAGCAGCAGGTGCAGAGCGAGAGCGCCAAAACCCGGGAGAGTTCAAAAGCAGCGGGAGCAGAGCGAGAGTGGCAAAACCCGGGAGAGTTCAAAAGCAGCGGGAGCAGAGCGAGAGCGCAAAAACCCGGGAGAGTTCAAAAGCAGCGGGAGCAGAGCGAGAGTGGCAAAACCCGGGAGAGTTCAAAAGCAGCGGGAGCAGAGCGAGAGCGCAAAAACCCGGGAGAGTTCAAAAGCAGCGGGAGCAGAGCGAGAGCACAAAAACCCAGGAGAGTTCAAAAGCAGCAGGAGCAGAGCGAGAGCACAAAAACCCGGAAGAGTTCAGAAGCAGCGGGAACACGCTGAGATACAAAGGAGTGTAAAGAAGTAAAAGGTAATCGAAGTGTGACATCACCAGAAAGCAGGTAAGTGATTGGTTGGTGAGTATTTCTCTATTTCTCGCTTTTTTCCCCAAACTTGAGCGTCTAAATTTAAGTGCCTTGGTGTAGATTAAAAGATATAAGTGTTCCAAATTTTAAAACTAATTAATTAATTGAGATGGGAGACCAGGCAATGTGTTGTTGTTGTATGTGGGAGCTGGTGGACACCATTGAGGTCCAGGGCGACCACATCTGCAGCAAATGTTGGCTGCTCGAGGAACTCCGGCTCAGAGTTGATGAGCTGGAGTCCGAGCTTCAGACACTGCGACACATTAGGGAGGGGGAGCGTTACCTGGACACTATGTTCCAGGAGGCAGTCACACCCACTAGAATAATTACTTTCAATTTGGCCCATGGTCAGGGACAGGAGGGTGTGACTACAAGCGAGGCAGGTATTGGGATCCAGGAGGTAGTGGTGGAGGAGCCTCAGCCCTTGGCCTTGTCCAACAGGTACGAGATTCTTGCTCCCTGTGTGGACGAGGCCAGGGACTGCAGGGAGGATGAGCAAACTGACCACAGCACCGTGGTACAGGGAGCCATTCAAGTGGGGGGAGCAAAAAGAAATGTTGTAGTGATTGACGACAGTATAGTTAGGGGGATAGATACTGTTCTCTGCAGCCGAGAGCGTGAGTCCCGAAGGCTGTGTTGCCTGCCCGGTGCCAGGGTTAAGGACATCTCCTCTGGGCTGGAGAGAAACTTGGAGTGGGAGGGGGAAGATCCAGTTATCATGGTCCACGTAGGTACCAATGACATAGGTAGGACAAAGAAAGAGGTTCTGCTGAGAGAGTATGAGCAGCTAGGGGCTAAATTAAAAAGCAGAACCACAAAGGTAATAATCTCTGGATTACTACCTGAGCCACGAGCGAATTGGCATAGGGTAAATAAGATCAGAGAAATGAACGAGTGGCTCAAAGACTGGTGTGGGAGAAATGGGTTTCGATTTGTATGGCACTGGCACCAGTACTGGGATAAGAGGGAGCTGTTCTGTTTGGACGGGCTTCACTTGAACCATGCTGGGGCTAGAGTCCTGGCAAATCGAATAACTAGGGCTATAGAGAGGGCTTTAAACTAAATAGTGGGGGGGAGGATCCAGGTGAGCGGGAAAATAAAAAGTCAATGAGAAATGAGAAAGCAATAGAGCATGCTAGAGATGGGGGAAATAATAACCAGAGTGTGACAGGAAGAGACAGAATGTTTAAAAATAAGAGTGTAACAGAAAAAAAGGCCAAAACAAGGAAAAATGGTAAAAAGACAAAGTTAAAAGCTCTATATCTGAATGCACGCAGCATTCGTAACAAGATAAATGAGTTGACGGCACAAATAGATACAAATGGGTAAGATCTGATCGCCATTACACAGACGTGGTTGCAAGGCGACCAGGGCTGGGAACTGAATATTCCAGGGTATATGATAATTCGGAAGGATAGAAAGAAAGGAAAGGGAGGTGGGGTGGCTTTGTTGGTAAAAGATGGGATCAGTGCAGTGGTGAGAAGTGATATTGGCTCAGAAGATCAAGATGTAGAATCGGTTTGGGTGGAGATAAAAAATAATAAGGGGAAAAAGTCTCTGGTGGGCGTAGTCTACAGGCCCCCGAACAGTAGCAATGCTGTTGGACAGAGTATAAATCAACAAATAATGGAGGCCTGTAAAAAAGGTACGGTAATAATCATGGGTGATTTTAATCTCCATAATTACATAGAATTACATAGAAGATAGGAGCAGGAGTAGGCCATCCGGCCCTTCGAGCCTGCTCCGCCATTTAATGAGATCATGGCTGATCCTCCAATTCAGTATCCCGTCCCCGCCTTCTCTCCGTAACCCTTAACCCCTTTTGCCTGTAGAAATATATCTAATTCCCTCTTAAATATATTTAATGAGCTGGCGTACACTGCCCTCTGTGGCAATGAGTTCCACAGGTTCACCACCCTCTGAGTGAAGAAATTCCCCCTCATTTCTGTCCTAAATGGTTTAGCCCTTATCCTTAAATTATGTCCTCTAGTTCTGTTCTCACCCGCCAAGGGAAACATTCCTTCTGCATCTAGTCTGTCTAGACCTGTCAGAATTTTATACACTTCTATGAGGTCCCCTCTCAATCTTCTAAACTCCAGTGTGTACATCCCTAAACTACATAGTCTCTCCTCATAGGTCAATCCCGCCATTCCTGGTATCAGCCTGGTGAATCGCCGCTGCACCCCCTCCATGGCAAGAACATCTTTCCTCAGATGAGGCGACCAAAACTGTACACAGTACTCGAGGTGTGGTCTCACCAGTGCCCTGTACAGCTGCAGCAAGGTATCCCTGTTCCTGTATTCCAACCCTTTTGCTATGAAGGCCAGCATACCGTTTGCCTTCTTGACCGCCTGTTGCACCTGCATGCTCGCCTTCAGTGACTGGTGTACAAGAACACCCAGGTCTCTCTGTACTTCCCCCTCTCCCAATTTATTGCCATTTAAATAATAATTTGCCCTCCCGTTCCTGCACCCAAGGTGGATAACTTCGCACTTGTCCACATTATAGTGCATCTGCCATTTATCCGCCCAATCACCCAGTCTGTCCAAATCGCTCTGGAGCTTCCTGGTCTCCTCCTCTGAGCCCACCCCCCCTCCTAGTTTAGTGTCGTCTGCAAATTTGGAAATGCTGCATCCGACTCCCTGATGCAGGTCATTAATGTAAATTGTGAACAGCTGGGGACCCAGGACAGATCCCTGTGGTACCCCACTTGTTACTGCCTGCCATTCAGAAAATGAGCCGTTTATTCCAACTCTCTGTTTTCTATCTGACAGCCAGTTCTCTATCCACGTCAATACTTTCCCCTTTATCCCATGAGCTTCAATTTTCCATGCTAATCTTTTATGTGGGACCTTATCGAAGGCCTTTTGGAAGTCCAGGTACACCACATCTACTGGCTCTCCCCCATCTATTTTACCAGTTACTCCCTCAAAAAATTCCAATAGATTAGTCAAGCACGATTTACCCTTTGTAAATCCATGTTGACTCTGTCCTATCCTGTCCCCATTTGCTAAGTGCTCCGCTATTTCATCCTTAATGATGGACTCCAGCATTTTGCCCACAACTGATGTAAGGCTTACAGGTCTGTAATTACCTGCTTTTTCCCTACCCCCCTTTTTGAATAGTGGGGTAACGTTAGCTACCCTCCAATCCATGGGCACTGTTCCCGAGTCTAATGAATTCTGAAAAATCATACTTAGTGCATCCGCTATCTCTAGGGCCACCTCCTTCAGTACCCTAGGATGCATGTTATCAGGCCCTGGGGATTTGTCCGCCTTCAATCCCTTTAGCTTCCTTAACACCATATCCTTAGAGATATTGATTTGCGTCAGTTCCTCCTTTGCCAATGTCCCTATTTTTCCCGATATCCCAGGGAGGTTTTTTGTGTCTTCCTTCGTAAAGACTGACCCAAAGTATGCATTTAGTTGGTCTGCCATTTCCTTATTTCCCGTTATATATTCCCCCGTATCTGACTGCAATGGGCCAACTTTGGTTTTCACCAGTCTTTTCCTCTTGATATACTTATAAAAGCTTTTGGAGTTAGTTTTTATATTTTCCGCCAGCTTGCTTTCGTAAGCTATTTTGCCCCTCTTGATTAAGCCCTTTGTCCTCCTTTGCTCTATCTTAAACTGTTCCCAATCTTCCGCTCTGGCGCTTTTTTTGGCTATTTTATACGCCCTATCTTTGGATTTTATGCTGTCTCTAATTTCCCCTGTTATCCACGGTTGAGTCACCTTTTTAGATTTCCTTTTATGCCAGATTGGTATAAACAATTTTTGCAATTTTGTCATTCTATCTTTAAATGCTTGCCATTGTTTATCTACCTCCAGTCCTCCCAGGAACGTTGTCCAATCAGACCTACTCAGTTCCCGTCTAATGGCATCATAATTCCCCTTGTTTAAATTCAGGACCTTAGTCTCTGAGTCAATTTCTTCGCTCTCCATTTCGAGTGAGAAATCGATCATGTTATGATCGCTCTGACCCAAGGGTCCCCGTACAACAAGATTACTAATTAGTCCCTTCTCATTGCACAGTACCCAGTCCAATATAGCCTGTTCCCGAGTTGGTTCCTCGACATATTGATCCAGATAACCATCCCTTAAACACTCAAGGAATTCCTCCTCCTCATTATTTTTACTGATTAGGCTAGTCCAATCTATATGTAAGTTAAAGTCACCTATGATGACAGCTGTGCTCTTATTGCACGCTTCTCTAATTTCCCTCGTGATGCCCTCCCCAACCTCTATTTTACTATTTGGAGGCCTATATACCACTCCTATTAATGTTTTTCGCCCCTCGCTATTTCTTAGCTCCACCAAATCAAATTGGCCATGGTAGTCTGGAGGAGGAGTTCATGGAGTGCATCCAGGACATTTTCCTAGAACAGTATGTAATGGAACCAACCAATGAGCAGGCTATCTTGGATCTGGTACTATGTAATGAAACAGAATTAATAAATGATCTCATAGTAAAGGATCCTCTAGGAAAGAGTGATCATAGCATGGTTGAATTTCAAATTCAGTTGGAGGGTGAGAAAGTTGTATCCCAAACCAGTGTCCTGATCTTAAACAAAGGCAATTATAATGGCATGAGGGCAGAATTGGCTAAAGTGGAGTGGAAAAATAAATTAAAGGGTAAGAAAGTTGAAATGCAGTGGCGGACATTTAAGGAGATAACTCTCAACAAAAATATATTCCAGTGAGAAAGAAAGATTTTAAGAGAAGGGAGCACCATCCGTGGCTAACTAAGGAAGTAAAGGATGGTATCAAATTGAAAACGAAGGCATACAATGTTGCCAAGATTGGTGGGAGACCAGAGGATTGGGAAATTTTTAAAAACCAGCAAAGGATGACTAAAAAAATAATAAAGAGAGAGAAGATGAATTATGAGAGTAAGCTGGCAAGAAACATTAAAACAGATAGTAAGAGCTTCTACAGGTATATAAAAAGGAAGAGGGTAGCTAAATTAAACATTGGTCCCTTAGAGGATGAGACTGAGGAATTAATAATGGGGAACGGGGAAATGGCAGAGACTCTGAACAAATATTTTGCATCTGTCTTCACTGTAGAAGACACTAACAACATCCCAATAATGGATAATCAAGGGGCCACAGAGAGTGGGGAACTAAAGACAATCACTATCACTAAGGAAATAGTACTCGGTAAAATAATGGGACTAAAAGACAACAAGTCCCCTGGACCAGATGGCCTGCATCCCAGGGTCTTAAAAGAAGTGCTGCAGAGATAGTGGATGCATTGGTTGCAATATATCAAAATTCCCTGGACTCTGGAGAGGTCCCAGCAGATTGGAAACCCGTTAATGTAACACCCCTATTTAAGAAAGGAGGGAGACAGAAAGCAGGAAACTATAGACCAGTTAGCCTAACATCTGTCGTTGGGAAAATGCTGGAGTTCTTCATTAAGGAAGCAGTAGCAGGGCATTTAGAAAAACATACTGCACTCAAACAGAGTCAGCATGGTTTTACGAAAGGGAAATCATGTTTAACAAATTTGCTGGAGTTCTTTGAGGATGTAACAAGCAGGGTGGACAAGGGTGAGCCAGTGGATGTGTGTATTTGGATTTCCAGAAGGCATTTGATAAGGTGCCACATAAAAGGTTACTGCATAAGATAAGAGCTCACGGAGTTGGGGGTAATATATTAGCATGGATAGAGATTTGGCTAACTAACAGAAAGCAGAGAGTCGGGATAAATGGGTCATTTTCTGGTTGGCAAACGGTAACTAGTGGGGTGCCACAAGGATCGGTGCTGGGGCCCCAACTATTTACAATCTACAGTAAAGACTTGGATGAAGGGATCGAGTGTAATGTAGCCAAGTTTGCGGATGATACAAAGATGGGTGGGAAAGCAGGTTGTGCAGAGGACTCAAAGAATCTGCAAAGGGATATAGACAGGCTAGGTGAGTGGGCAAATATTTGGCAGATGGAGTATAATATGGGAAAGTGTGAGGTTATCCACTTTGGCAGGAAAAATAAAAAAGCAAACTATTATTTAAATGGAGAGAGATTACAAAATGCTACAGTTCAGAGGGACCTGGGGGTCCTTGTGCATGAAACACAAAAAGTTAGCATGCAGGTACAGCAAGTAATCAAAAAGGCAAATGGAATGTTGGCCTTTATTTCAAGGGGGTTGGAGTATAAAAGCAGGGAAGTCCTGCTTCAACTGTACAAGGTATTGGTGAGACCACACCTTGAGTACTGCGTACAGTTTTGGTCTCCTTATTTAAGGAAGGATATACTTGCATTGGAGGCAGTTCAGAGACGATTCACTAAGTTAATTCCAGAGATGAAGGGGTTGACTTATCCTCATAAGTAAATACTTTTATTAACGTAGCAAACAAATGTTGAAAGGTTAATAGGTACTGTAAAATTGGGCTCATCAATGCAGCCACTCCTTTCAGCAACATTTACGTTAGTTGAGCAGGCTGGGCCTATACTCATTGGAATTTAGAAGAATGAGAGGTGATCTTATCGAAACATATAAGATACTGAGGGGGCTCGACAGGGTAGATGCAGAGAGAATGTTTCCCCTTGTGGGGAAATCTAGAACTCAGGGGCACAGTCTCAGAATGAAGGGTCGCCCTTTTAGAACTGAGATGAGGAGGAACTTCTTCTCTCAGAGGGTCGTAAATTTGTGGAATTCTCTGCCCCAGAGAGCCGTGGAGGCTGGGTCATTAAATACATTTAAAGTGGAGATAGACACATTTTTGCAAGATAAGGGAGTGAAGGGTTATGGGGAGCGGGCTGGGAAGTGGCTTTGAGCCCGAGATCAGCCATGATCTTATTGAATGGCGGAGCAGGCTCGAGGGGCCAAGTGGCCTACTCCTGCTCCTATTTCTTATGTTCTTATGTAATACCATCTAGCTTTCATATTAAAGTACTATTGAAGGTATAATTTTGCTCTGAATGTGTGATCCTTGCCATCCACCTTAAGTCACAGAGGCTGTGCATGGAAAATCCTTTAGAAATTAGATTTATAAAGCTTAGCGGAAAGTCTTATTCATTAGAATTACTTATCCGTGAAGAAAAGTGAAAGAATCAATATCATGCGAGCGCCTGATAACAGTTTTTTTTTCCCCAAACAGCATCGAGAAAACATCTTAAAACCAATCAACCATGGTTTCAAATCCCCATAGAAAATCATAGTATGGAGCAAAATACAACAAATGAACACAGACATGCAGTGTTTTTCCCAAAGGAAGCAAAAGGGCCTTGCAATGAAGATTGCCCTATTAAAAACTGCTTTTCTAACAATCAGTCAAATTTCAGCTCAATTTCAGGGATATACAATTCACTGAAGATTGTTCTTCATGCATTCTGGTTTATTGAGAAGTGGGATAGCAGTAAATTAATTACCATTGTAATGCTGAAATTATTTATAAAGAGGAGAGAGGAAATAATTATAGAAAATCAAATTCGGATTTCAGTGTATGCCTTATAAATATTAGATGCTTTCAATTACCTACCGTGCTACAGTAGAAGGTTTATTTAATCAACTGTTAAGCCACGTTGCTGCATCTGTTTTGGGAGAGTGGCGCTGTCCTTGCCACCTAGCCCTTCTCTCTGCCATTTACTTTGACACCCAGCACACAAGATGACCTCAGGTGGAGCCAGCCACAAAGCACAAGACCCATGAAGAAGTGGGCCCCACTGCCAACGGGATAAAGCAAGTCAGCTTTTTTTAATTCTAAGTGCAGTCGACACTGGAAGAACCATGTGCCTTTAGATTGCCAGCAGGTCCAGGAAACTGGAATCTCCCGGAGTTTACAGCTCACACACAATATGTTGAAATAGACATTAATGCTACAGTGTAAGGAGCAATTTGATAATAGTATTAAATCAGAGAAAAGAAAACAAAATTAAGTACAAATCAATTTACTTCTGCTCAATGCCCTTTTCTAAGTTTTAATTTTTTTTCTTACCTCACTTAATCTATTCTACCTTTATTCTCTTCAAAAAAAACAAGTACTGCAATTGAAAATTTGCCACTTACTTTTTTCTTCTTCTTCCTGGTTCTCAGCATCCTATTTGGAACAAATTTCAAACCATTGGGCTTTCATTGTCTGAAATCCAGTTCCAAAGATTATTTTACCCACCAATCAAAATTCCAAAGATTTAAGATTGCAGTGGCTATATCATAGACATGACGTGGCCCATCTTTGGTACACTTACTCATCAGACAAGGATGGGCTGCCAACAGATGTGTTGACTCATCAATTACCAACAGAGTCTGATTGAACCCAGGTGATTCTGTGGTGTGATAAGAATTAACAAATTAGAAATTTTCAAAGTTGTTACTGATGCCAGTTAATGCATTTTTTCAGTTCGGCCTCAATTTATATAACGCACACTGCACGCTGTAAAACATCTGTTGTGTGCAAGCACGCTGAGATAACCTTTGTAACCACATTTTAAAATTAGCAACATTGTATACTGTGAAGAGAGTCTGGATCTTTGAGATCTGGAAAGTTAAAGGTGTCAAAAACACTCCCAAGTTATGCACTTAATTATATATCTATTCTTCACAACGTTTTACAAACACCTTGCAAAGGAAATTAGACTTTTCTTTATTCAATATTTTGATAAGGTGTATGTCATTTGTTTTTGCTTCGTGAAGCATGATCTAAAACAAGACTGTGCGTAATTTAAATGTCCTGCTCTGTCTAACACACTCGCCCTGGTCAATTTTTCACCCTTTAATAATTCAGTACTTTGTTTCTCACCAGCTGCAGTAAAACGTAGCTTGAATATACAAGCAGGAAGCATATGTAACACCGAGAGAAGAGCAATCTGAACTGTGAATTAATGAATGGCGCAATGAAGATTTTACAGCCAAACAGTCAATTAAGAAAATATAATTACATTTCCTTATATCAATGAGTTTATGTTAATATACTGAATCACTAGGCGGTATACTTCTGATATATAAATTCACCATACCAGCTCCTGCAGCCAGCAGCATAGTCATGTAAAATGAAGTGCCGTATATGCTTTCAGAGGTGATGTGAGGGAACTTTGTTTTCTGCCCCTGGAGGCAAAACACCATCGTTGCTGTTTTCTTTCAGGTCCATCGATTTGTTGTAGCGTGGCCACCCAGTCAGGCCAGGAATGCTGTTGTTAGATTGCTGGACTGTCAGCGGGGAAGGTCTGGAACCAGAATCTAAACATCGCAAGCATAGCTTTCCAGAAAATGCTGCAGAGCTGTTCTGGTGTTGCTGAACCAATCTCATCATCCTGTCTTACTCTTTTCAACCTTGGCGGTGTACTGCAGTTGGAGCTTTGACCCTTCATCTAGGTTTCTCAATAAAACAAGAGTAAAAGTAAATTCTATCTAAGATGTGCTGGCACTGGGTATGTGGATTCCGGACGATTTGGTTATTGCTCTTACTATTGGGCTTACTCCCCAACCCCAACCAAATTATCGCAACCCTCAAACATGCATTGCTTCCAACTGTGCCAGCAATCCCAATGTACAAAGGTACCTGAAAGTAACCTGCAATGAAAATGTATAATGGCTTCACAAAATTTGTATCTAAAATTCTGAATAAAACTAACAGTAAAAAGACTTACCGAGTATAACAATTCATCATTCTTCATTCTACTTATTGCAAAGATGCGGATGAAATGTTCTGCATCATCTGATGTCTTTTCAGAAAATAAGCAATAATAGTTTATTAACCATGTAGGTTTATTTTACTCTTTCGGGCTCTTGGCGAGTTAATATAGCTGTTTTTCAAGATTATTAATTCTGATGTTCTTCGTTCTGAAATCCTTCATTTTCCAGTGTGAGGAATTTTTCACCCAATTTGGCATCTGGCCAATTCTGACTTACATCTGGTAATGCTGCAGACTTAATAACCACTTAATTAGTATACTTAACACCCAGTGACATTAACCCAGTTACGGAGCGTGCAATTCTGTGCTTGTGTCTCAGCCACAGCCAAGAAAAGCTCACTCTCTCGACAGAACGTTGTGTCCTCTCCTTCCTTCCGACCCCCAACTACCCCGCCCAGGAATGAGGATCAGGCCAGAAAGTAGTCCAATGGCTCGCACAAAAATACCCCCCTGCAGTGTGAGGCCCGACAGTGTGCAGAGTTTGCTGGTAGGCTCTTGGGTTCAGACTTCAAAAAGTGATGGTGAAGAATTCCGGTATTTGTAAAAATGAACTCAAAAGAAGTCTTACAATCTTTATTGAAGACTAATCAGTTGCCCATGGTGTGGCCCACAGAAACTGGGGCCTGGAATCTTTGGGGTTGGGGCAACAAGGCCATCAGCGCATCAAAAGGCCAGACCAGGAAAGAAAGAAGAAAGACTTGCATTTCTATAGCGCCTTTCACGACCACCGGACGTCTCAAAGCGCTTTACAGCCAATGAAGTACTTTTTGAAGTGTAGTCACTGTTGCAATGTGGGAAACGCGGCAGCCAATTTGCGCACAGCAAGCTTCCACAAACAGCAATGTGATAAAGACCAGATAATCTGTTTTTGTTATGTTGGTTGAGGGATAAATATTGGCCAGGACACCGGGGATAACTCCCCTGGTCTTCTTCGAAATAGTGCCATGGGGTCTTTTACATCCACCTGAGAGAGCAGACGGGGCCTCGGTTTGACGTCTTATCTGAAAGATGGCACCTCCGACAGTGCAGCACTCCCTCAGCACTGCACTGGAGTGTCAGCCTAGCTTTATGTGTTCAAGTCTCTGGAGTGGGACTTAAACCCACAACCTTCTGACTCAGAGGCGAGCGTGTGCTACCAACTGAGCCACAGCTGACACTGGAAGTAGCCAGAAGTGAAACACTGTCATTAATATATGACAGAAACCGCTACTATAGCGGGGTAAGAAGATCCATAACAGGGAGAGCAAAATGCACAAGAGATTGACATGGGGGCAAATCCACAACGGCATAGCAGGGAAAGAAGATCCAAAAACAAAGGGTAGGGAGATACTGAAGGAATGGAGGAGCTCTGGAATGGGGGAGCAAGGAGATATACAAAAGGAAATATGCATAGGGGAGGAAGATCCACAAGTGGGAAATCCAGAATGATAGGTGGGGGGGAGCAAAACAAGAAAATGGGGAGCAGGGAGATGCAAACGGTGGGTAGATCAACTCAGAAGGAGGAAGATCCACAATGGAGGGGGTTGGTGGGGTGGGGGGAACCCATATTGTACAAAGAGGCACTAGAACCACAAAGGCAGTGGCACAGGGTTGAGCGGAGCAGGCCAATGCATAAAGGAGGAAATGCACATAAAGGTAACAGGGCAGAAATGTTTCCGTGCACTCGAGTTTGCAGCAGGGGCCAATACGGGCAGCAGCACAGAAGATATCCCGCCAGCAACAGCACATGGTGGCCTCACGGAGGTGGTGAGGGAGGGAGATCCAGAACATGGCAACAGATTGAGAATACATGGAATGGGGGAGATACACAACCGGGGGTGGGGGGAGAGAGAGGAATACAGAACCCCACTGAAGGTAATTCCATTTTTTCATTGCTGTCAAGGTTCCTGGTGGCAGATTAAAATGCATTTAAGAGTCTATCAGATCAATAGATCAAGTTCTCTACAATCCGACTCTGCAAAGAAGGGCTGTTTGGTTGACTCTGCAGCTAGGGGCCAGGGCGAAAGCACCACTGGGGTGGAGGAGATCCCTTTGGATGGGGAATGCATTGAGCTGGGGCCGATTGCAAGCAGCGGAGCGCCAAATACGGTACAGAATAATGTGGCAACGGGGTCAAAAAAATGGTTTCGTCTACTGAGATATGCAGCTGCTACTGGGCCGGGGTTAGCACAGGACAGGCAGCCTTGCGGGAGAGATCCTGCCAGTGAGAATGTTGGCAGGGCCTGTGGCCAAGCAAAGATGCCTCGGGAAGGGGTGTACAACAGCAACTTGCCTTTATATAGCACCTTTAACATAGTAAACTATTCCATGGTGCTTCACAGGAGCGTTATCAAACAAAATTTGACACCGAGCCAAGTCCTGTCAACAGAGCACTAAGTGTTGGACCAGAGCCAGGACACACAGTTGCATCGGGGCACAACATTTCTCACTCCACTCCAGTTTGTGTGTGTGTTGGGGCGGGAGGGGGTGAGGTGGCACTTAGGGATGGGCCCAAGTGGAGCATCACATTTTTGGGCCACAGCCAGGATGCACAGAGGCAGCAGGGCAGAGATTCACACAATAACATCAGATACATTAAAGGATTTAATCTTCTAAATCAAAAATGACAGCCATTAATAATTTGGAGACATGGGTCATTAGTGGTGGCCGGAGACAAGGGAAAAACAAACCTTCAATAAATCTTAAGTATTAATTTTGTATTTAGTTAAAAAATATAACATTTAAAATGCTTAAAAATATTTTTTAAATCTTACAAGTTAAGCAGAAGGAGATGCAGCTGTGGAGCAGCTATAGGAATGATTAGCAGCCTCCAAAACACTGAGTGCGATGTGACATTCAAGTGTGACAAGTGAGTCAAAAATTAACATTAAAACTCCAATTACAACATCACCCACTGGCATCACAGCAAAATGCAACCAGCAACTGTGGACATTTTAACACGGCTATCTCCAGAACAAATGTGTGCATTGCAGTTTTCAGTGGGACCTCTTTTTAAATACCTTTGAAATCCTAAATGGTTGTAGTAATAAAAGAAAGAACTTGCATTTTAATAGCGCCTTTCACGACCGCAGGATGTCCCAAAGCATTTTAGAGCTAATGAAGTACTTTTGAAGTATAGTCACTGTTGTAATGTAGGGAAACGCAGCAGCTAATTCACACACAGCAAGATGCCACAAAGAGCAATATGATACATGACCAGATACTCAGCTTTAGTGATGTTGGCTAAACAATAAATATTGTCCTGAAAACTACGAGAATCTATATCGATGATTTGGATGAGGGGACTAAAAGTAAAATTGCCAAATTTGCTGATGATACAAAGCTAGGTGGCAGTGTCAGTTGTGAAGAGGATGTGAAGAGGCTTCAAGGAGATCGTGACAGGCTCAGTGAGTGGACGAGAACATGGCAGATGGAATATAATGTGGATAAATGTGAAGTTATCCACTTTGGTAGAAAAAACAGAAAGGCAGAGTATTTCCTAAATGGTGAAAGATTGGGAAATGCAGATGCTCAAAGGGACCTGGGTGTCCATGAGTCACTGAAAGTGAATGTGCAGGTGCAGCAAGCCATTAGGAAGGCAAATGGTATGCTGGCCTTCATTACAAGAGGATTTGAGTACAGGAGTAAAGAAGTCTTACTCCAATTATATAGGGCCTTGGTGAGACCACACCTGGAGTACTGTGTACAATTTGGTCTCTTTACCTAAGGAAGGATATACTTGCCATAGAGGGAGTGAAACGAAGGTTCACGAGATTGATTCCTGGGATGGCGGGACTGTTGTATGAGAAGAGATTGAGTAAACTAGGCCTGTATTCTCTTGAATTCAGAAGAATGAGAGGGGATCTCATTGAAGCATACAAAATTATTACAGGGCTTGATAGGATGGATGCTGGGAGAATGTTTCCCTTGGCTGGGGAGTCTAGAACCAGGGGCCACAGCCTCAGGATAAAGGGTAGGCCATTCAGGACTGAGATGAGAAGAAATTTCTTCACACAGAGGGTGGTGAATCTTTGGAATTCTCTACCCCAGAGGGCTGTGGAGGCTCATTCATTGGGTATATTCAAAACAGAATTCGATAGATTTCTGGCTAGTAAAGGCATCAAGGGATATGGCGATAGGGCCGGTGAATGGAGTTGAGGCAGAAGATCAGCCATGATCTCATTGAATGGCAGAGCAGGCTCAAAGGGCCGAATGGCCTACTCCTGCTCCTATTTCTTATGTTCTTATGTTCCTGCTCTTCTTCGAATAGTGCCAAGGGATCTTTTATGTCCACCTGACAGGGCAGACGGCGCCTCAGTTTAATGTCTCCCCTGAAAGATGGCACCAAAGACAGTGCAGTAGCCTCACAGCACTGCACTGAAGTGTCAGCCTAGATTAAGGGCCGTATTTTGCGACCCCCCTACAGGTGCGTAACGAGGTGTGTACGCGCCCGTAGGGGCCGCACAAGTGCCGGGTTTAGGCATGCGAAGCGCTTGCGCGGAAAGCCGGCACTTGCGATCTGTCAAGAATCTTCTTGACAGATTCTCCGCATCCCGGGAAAAGGGCCTCTACAGGTGGAGAGTCGCGCTATTTGCCCAACTTCCGCCCGCTGAAAGGCCATGGGTTTCTTACGCCTGGTAAAAGCAGGTGTAAGGCCTGCTTTTACCAGCTTAAGAGTTTTAAAAAATAGAAAAATAAAATTTTATCACTCACTTATACATTTAAAACCCTGTCCAATAAGGTAAGTTTATTCTTAGCCCTGTTAAAACATATAAATTCTTTTTTCAAAAAATTAAATTTTTGTTTAAAATATTTAATTAAATGCCATTTTAATTAATTTTATATATGTAATTTATTATTTCATGTGTTGGTGTATTTTTTAAGTCATCTCCATTCATACTTTTGACAGTTCCGTACGTACAGAACTGTCAAAAGTATTGGGCCAAAAATTCATCCCGCAACGCGAGAGTACGCACTGCGTACTCTCGCGTATTCTCTCTCCAATTGCCGGTTTTCTGCATGCCCTGCGCATGCGCTGAAAACCGGCACTTGGTCTTTTGAAAAGGGGGCGGTTCCTCGGTGCATCGCGTGCGCGCTACAGGCTGCGCGCACGCTGTGCACTTCGTGCTTTGGACGCGCAGGTAAGTACGGAAGATTTTAGAAATGGAAAAAGGAGGAGTAAGACCCACTTTTAACAAGGTAAGTAGTGAATTAAGTATTTTTTTGAATTTTTTTTAACAGGTATATCTTTTTTAGAGACTTTAAAGACAGGTAAGTTTATTTTTATAACTTTTTAAAAGATTTTAAATTTTTTCAAAAATTTAATTTTTTATTTAAAATGGTTAATTTATTTAACTATACTTATTTTATTAATGTGATGGTTTTTTTTTTAATTTAATTGAGGTTTAGCTGTTATTTTGGGGGGGTGTAAGATTCATAGATTTCACAGCACGTAGGTGAAACTTATGAATGGAAGATGGTGTGCTGCCATTGGCTCTAACTGAGTCACGTGATCCCACAGCTCGCACGAATTCACTACGCCGGTGGGATACGCAAGCACTGCCCAGCTGATGTCTGGAACATCAAGTTTGTGCGAGCTGGATCTGAAAAAGCACAAGCGGAGTGAGAGATCGCGGGGAAGCCTTACCCCCGCGGGAACAGAGCGAGATCAATTTCTGGGCCATTAATGGGGATTCCCTTCTTTCATTGGTTGGGCTGGCCCACGTGATCCCAGGGGCGCTTGCGAACCGCATGCGCCCCTGGGATACGTGGGCCTCTACGCATTTCTACTAGGAGAGGCCCAGGTTCACAAGCCTCCGTATCTCCTGGACCACCAGGTAAATGCGTAGAAAATGTGATGATCGGAGGCATCCGCCCGCGGGAAGCCTCCGATCGCAAATTCAGGCCCGAGGTGTTTAGAGTGGAAGTTGAACCCACAAGCTTTTGACTTCGAGGTGTGAGTGCTACCACTGACTGAGCCAAGGCTGACACCTATAATAATAAAACATTAAACATTATTAGAAGTACCACACTTGCTGCAGCAACACTCCAGTATTTTTGTTAACTAAAACAGCACAGCTTCCACGAGTTTTTAAATGGAGCAGACTGTAGGAGATCACAGCTATCGGACTTCACCAATACTGAGTCTTGATCCCTGCTATTTACTTTTTCTGCTCTATTTAAACTAGCTTAAAAGTCAATGATAGTTGTTTAGCAAAGTGACCACCTCCTACCATCATAATATTGGCTAGGTTTACTTTTCTCTAAGTTATCAGTGTTTAAATAAACGGCTTATTTATCATTGGGTTTCTCTCCAACAGTGCTCCTAATTATTTCTAGCTGCTACTTTACAGCATAAAGCTGCCTTTGGGCTGACTACTTTACAAGCCATAGATTTCACAGATAATTTGCTCTCTAGATCTGCTTGCTTTTCAGTCAGTACAGAGTTCTGTTTACTTTGGTTCTCTCCACACAAAACACTTCAGCTCTACTACAACTTTGCTACACAACAGACCTATAAAGTGTTTACTTCTCACTGAACATTGATGTTCTGCTGGCACATAGTGACTTCTTTGTACCTGGTACTCAGCTCTTTATTTCAGCTGTTAATCCTTATTTTTACTTTGTGCACAGTATTCCTAGTTTCAATGTCTGTTCAAACTCGTTCTGAAAAGAAATCATTAATATGAGCAGTCATTCCTTATTTTCTGTCCTATCCTTCATTCCCCCCCACCCCCATACCTTTCTCCCTCTTCAGCTGTGTCTCTGTGGTTGCATCTTGTTAAACAACACACTGCCGTCAAATATGGCTCCCACTCTTAAAATCTACATAATATCGCCCCCACTCCCATAGTTTATTGGTACGATACTGAGCCATGTAGACCAGAAAGGTCCCAGATTCAATTTCCAGTGTGTGTTGAGCGAGTTGTTATCAGCAAAAAATTAGAGGACCACAGCTAGTTTCAGTATCTCTGGGCTACAGATGGGGGTAACTGGGAGAAATAATTAGCCAACGTCCTAATCAAAATCCACTAACCACTGCTATCTACTTAAATGGAACTGATTTATAAACATGCACGTACGGTGGCAATGGGTGTCCATTAAAAGAGTCTCACTAATGATGTAAATTAAATTTTAAAAACATATAAAATATGCTGCGTGGAGCTTTAAACTTCAGCAGGGGCATGAAACGATTAGCGGATCAATCGCCTGTTATACACCTTACTCGATGTTCCTTTCAATGGACTTCAACGAACAGGAAAATCGGGCAGGGTGTATAACGATTGGCCGATCCGCTAACACCCCCGCTGAAGTTGAAAGTTACGGCGACTGTCTTGTATTTAACCCAATTATTACCTGGTCATTGAGGTTGGGGAGAGGAGAAGACAATATTTCATTCTGGTTACATGTGTTAGCAACATCATAAACATAATGGGAAGACTTCCTCTCATCACTATTTCTAGAAAAATCGCACACATGTTTAAGAACACAGTCATGGAAATACTAAACATAGGAAATCCTCCTGCTATATCTCCGATGGGCCTGAAATTCCTGGAGATCTGCTCCATCAGCGTAAGTGGGGCAGAATGGAGCCCGTGCCCACCCTAGTCCCAGGCCAGACACCCCATCCCAAATCCCAGGGATGGGGTCATCTGTATGGCCAGAATAGGCATCACTGGCAGAATGTCAGAACAGTGCCATACAGAGAGGAAGCCCTTCAGCCTTTCTGCAGCTCGAGGGATTGCTGCTCCATATTCAGCCAAAAGAACGCACTAGAGGATTAGAATGCTCCAGACTACTTCCATTGTTATACAGTAGTTCATCTAAAAAGCCTGGGAAGCATAATAACAAATGCCCACTGAGACTGGGATACCTGTTAACTAAGATTCCAACATTTCTTCGAAAGGGTTTTTAGGGAAGGTTGATCTTTTAAAATTGGAGATGATTGGCAGTGAGGAAAGAGGGGAAAAGAATATGTATTAATACTGCGGTGTCTTTGATAGCAATTTGTGGTGCTAGTAATTAAAAAAAAATTAGACAATGGGAAGCAAAAGTGAGTGCTGCTGAAAGAACACTAATAGCCCTCAGAGTTCTGGAAGTGGCAGTTTATGAACAGTAAGGCAGTTTCCTCCATAAAATTAAATTTATGGTGGTGCAATTCAAGGCTTTGGCTTCTCAGATACCACAGTACTCAAACTTTGCACACAAGTGCCTTTTGGTAATGTATCGGTGTGAACATCTTGCACTATTGCTAATAGGGCAACTTCACTAAAGTACAAATTTTCTGTGCTGCTAAACAGAGTTCACATCGCTATCATATCATTAACATTGGGCCAAATTTTGCTGTCAAAATAACAGTGAGGCTCACCGTTATTTATGCGCAAATGGTACAGCAACTTCAGGCGAGGAGCAAATGCGCAGTTAAATATTCAAAAGTTGCAGCCCAAGTTATGCCACTCCGTCGTTAGCTTCGCAAAAACGCATCTCGTTGTCTGCCGCACCATTGAAATGCATCCAATGGCGTGAAGTTGCTGTATTTGCGCAGTAGATATGAACTGAACTCGCCACAGAAAGTTTAGTCTTGTCATTTCAAGTCTAAGTACCCTTTTAACAATGTGATAAGTGTTAATTACTGCCAAACAACCTCTCTGGCAGTGAAAATTAACTATTACAAGCGTGGAGTCTCATTCCTTTCAGTTTTAATTGTTGGAGATTTTAAAATTGCAAAATTTAAAAATGTTACATTTATTTTTTACTTTTTCTTTCTGTCTCTTTTTTCTCTCTCTCTTAATCCAATCTTTCTTTCCCTCTCTTTGGGCTGGATTTTGCCACTGGGGAGCTTTTGAGGCGGGACTCCCACTTGTCAGGTTTCAGTCCCGCCTCCATCAACTTCTGGCCAACCCATGCTATTTTCCCTTGTCCTCCCTGCGGGCTTAGCAGGCCAATTAAGGGAAAGCCGGTTACAGAGAACGTCAGTGTATGACGTTTCATTTGTCAAAAATTTTTGACAGATGAATTGTCATCGTTTGACAGCTCTGTGAAGCTATCAAACACTGACATTCTCTGTAGTTTGATGAGTTCTTGAATTCAAGACCTCATCAAACCTCTTTCTTTTGCAGAAATTAGATGGTTGCTGCATTGGAGAATGCAACAGCCATCTGTCATCTCTGCCACGGAGGTGCGAAACTCTCCGCATACCCACCGATTGAAGCCTGCAGGAAGAAACAAAGGTAAGTAAACTTTTTCTAACACTTTCCACTTACCTCACATACTCACCTCTCCACACTTGCACCCATCACTTACCTTCACAGCGCACTTTTGCACCCCTCTGACCCCCGCAGACCCACTACTCGCCTCGGTGACCCTGGCGGGTTACGGAGCCTTCGGGAAGCCCGCACTTGTGTGGGCAAAATGGGGATAATCATCTTATCTGTCTATTACCTACCTGTTAACTGGTAGTTAAGTGGCTGTAATCCCTTCCCGCCTCCAAGGAGATGGGACCCGGCGCGGGACGGCTACCCGCCTCCTGGCAAGATGGCACGGAGGCGGGTTGGGCACCCGCCCCCAGATTCTGCCATTTTCTCGGTAGTCCCACCTCCAAACCCGCCTCCCCAGGGCTGGCAAAATCCAGCCCTATATTTCTCTTTCTGTACCTGATTTGACATTGAATTCACCCATTCTAATTCACCCTTCTTCTCAGTCCTTGCGCTGTTTATTTCACAGTCCTTCAATCTGATTGGTTAAGGAGATACACAGTTGCTTGCCCTGTTCACTCAGGTCCCAGATTCCCTGTTTCCCTCGCTGCGACGTTATCAGCTTGCACTTTCAGCAACTTGCCACGTAAAATTTTTTTTAATCTAAACATGCAAGGGCAAGTCTAACTAACGGCAGACGCCAGGAGATGCCCTGCTAGAGCAAAACTTGGCCCACTATTTAGCCATGACAATAACAGAATAAAATGTAGCTCTGTCTCTCTCAAAATTGGTTCATATGCACTGAGTTCAAGCAGCCTTATCAGAGCTGAGGTATAAAGTTAGTCTTGACTATTTGTGATTGTCCTTTAATGAAACACAATTCTCTCAATTGATATATAATTTATCAATACATTCCTTCCATGAAATGATCAACCGATCCAGAATGTTACTTCTCTGTAGAATGAAGGACAAATGTTGTTTTCTCCAATTCTTGGAAACAGATACAATTCAGACAATTCTATCTGTCCAGCACTCTTATTATTTGTGTTATTGGCACAAAGTAAAAGCAATTGAAAGCACTTACATTCTAAAAAAGTGATTGATTTCTCAATACACCTAAATAGCATGTTGGCATCATATTTTATTAAGGTTTCTGTGATCTTCACAACAGATGAAATGATTGACATTTCGCGGTGAAATCTATCAGCTTGGTCACAACCTTGCTTGTCTGTCCTGGACAGGGAGACAGGAATGTGGAGGCATCAGATCCCTGGTCGCATTATGGTTGTTTATTATTCAAGAACAAACACACCTAACCTTTGCTTTACAGAAGTGATACACGAAAACCAGTGAATTGAAAATGCTGTATGGCAATAAAACTTAATAAAATATCGCTAACGATCAGCAAACATTAGTTGATCCTATCTTTAGGAAGTGTAACTCTTGAATCTTGATCCACAAATGGGGGAGTTAACCCTTTCTGCACCGAATGCCGATTTTGCTACTTTCACAACCCATCTATTAACCAAAGTTTGTCTGACTCGTTTTCTAGTTAAAAAAAAAATGAACCTAATATGATAGTATTACAGGAAGGCAAGAACTTATATTCTATTTTAAAATATAGCTGTATAAATATAATGGCCCAGAAATTGCTGCAGAAATAATGGCGAGTTCACGGTGCCCGCCATCATTAGTGCGTAAAAAACCCCGTAATTTGTGGCGAGGAAGCGATACGGCGTGAGATGTGAATCATCACGAATTGCTGGACACCGTTAGTCTCGCAAAAATGGGAGCTCGTCGCCAACCTCCCCATGTGTGTCCAGAAATTGCTGGATTTGCACCACAAATACGAATGAATCCCGTCCTAGATATTTAGGGCTGGTATTTCAAGTCGTAAGGACCCTGTGGTTTACGGTCCTGACGTGAAACTCAACTTTAGAGGCACAGAAAGGGAACAATTGAACAATATCGGGAACGGTAGCATAGTGGTTATGTTACTGGACTAGTAATCCAGAGGCCTGGACTAATGATCCACAGACGTGAGTTCAAATCCCACCATGGCAGTTAATTAAATATATCCAGAATAAAAAGTTAGTATCTGCAATGGTGACCAGGAAACTATTGGATTGTCGTAAAAACCCATCTGGGAAGGAAAACTGCCGTGCTTGCCTGGTCTGGCCTATATGTGGCTCCAGAACCACAACAATGGTTGACTCTTAACTGCCCTCTGAAACGGCCCAGCAAGCCACTCACTTGTAACAAACCGCTATGAAAAACAATAATAAGAATAAAACTGGGAGGACCACCCAGCATCGACCTCGGCACCGGCTTCAGACACGACAACCGCACACCCAGCCCAGTTGACCCTGTAAAGTCCTCCTCACTAACATCTGGGGACTTGTTCCAAAATTGGGAGAGCTGTCCCACAGACTAGCCAAGCAACAGCCTGACAGAATCATACTTTTCAGCCAATGTCCCAAACTCCTCCATCACCATCCCTGGGTGTGCCCTGTCCCACCAGTAGGACAGACCCACCAGAGGTGGTGGCACAGTGGTATACAGTCAGGAGGGAGTGGCCCTGGGAGTCCTCAACATTGACTCCGGACCCCATGAAGACTCATGGCTTCAGGACGTAGCTGCCAGACTGGGCCTGCGGCAGGTGGTGAGAGAACCATCATGAGGAGAAAACTTACTTGACCTCGCCCTCACCAATCTACCTGATGCAGATGCATCTGTCCATGACAGCACTGGTAGCAGTGACCACTGCATAGTCCTTGTGGAGAAGAAGTCCCGTCTTCACACTGAGGATACCCTCCATCGTGCTGTGTGGCATTACCACCTGCTAAATGGGACAGATTCAGAACAGAACTAGCAGCTCAAAACTGGGCATCCATGAGGCACTGTGGGCCATCAGCAGCAGCAGAATTGTATTCCACCACAATCTGTAACCTCATGGCCTGGCATATCCTTCACTCTACCATTACCATCAAGGCAGGGGACCAACCCTGGTTCAATAAGGAGTGTAGAAGAGCATGCCAGGAGCAGCACCAGGTGCACTGAAAATTGAGGTGCCAACCTGGGGAAGCTGCAACACAGGACTACATGCATGCTAAACAGCGAAAGCAGCATGCTATAGACAGAGCTAAGCGATCCCACAACCAATGGATCAGATCAAAGCACTGCAGCAAGACCTGGACGACATTCAGACTTGGGCTGATAAGTGGCAAGTCACATTCACGCCATACAAGTGCCAGGCAATGATTATCTCAAACAAGCGAGAGTCTAACCACCGCCCCTTGACATTCAACGGCATTACCATTGCTGAATCCCCCACCATCAACATCCTGGGGGTCACCATTGACCAGAAACTTAACTGGACCACCCACATAAATAATGTGTCAACAAGAGCAGGTCAGAGGCTGGGTATTCTGCGGCGAGTGTCTCACCTCCTGACTCCCCAAAGCCTTTCCACCATCTACAATGCACAAGTAAGCAGTGTGATGGAATACTCTCCACTTGCCTGGATGAGTGCAGCTCCAACAACACTCAAGAAGCTCGACACCATCCAGGGCAAAGCAGCCCGCTTGATTGGCACCCTATCCACCACCTTAAACATTCACTCCCTCCACCACCGGCGTACCGTGGCTGCAGTGTGTTCCATCTACAAGATGCACTGTAGCAACTCGCCAAGGCTTCTTAGGCAGAACCTCCCAAACCCACGACCTCTTCCACCTAGAAGGACAAGGGCAGCTGGCGTATGGGAACACCACCACCTCCAAGTTCCCCTCAAAGTCACACACCATCCTGACTTGGAAATATATCGCCGTTCCTTCATCGTCACTGGTTCAAAATCCTGGAACTCCCTCCCGAACTGCACTGTGGGAGTACCTTCACCACACGGACTGCAGCGGTTCAAGAATGCGGCTCACCACCACCTTCTCAAGGACAATTAGGATGGGCAATAAATGCTGGTCTTGCCAGCAATGCTCACATCCCAGGAACAAATAAAAAAATTTAAACTGTGGAGTCTCACTCCTGCAGGTAGTAAATTATTCCTAGTGGTATTTACCATTTTAAATGTTATAATTTCTTTCTTACTTTTCCTTTCTGTCTCTTTTTCTCTCTCTTAATCCATTCTCTTTCTTTCCCTCTCTTTATTTCTTTTTCTCTCTGTAATTTGACATTAATTAACCCTATCTCTTTCTCCGTCGTCCTAGTTTCTTTCACTATCCTTAAATTTCATTGGTTAAGGAGATAGATCTTTGGACCCAACGTTCATGAGGCCCCAGATGCGACGTTGCGCTCGCTGCGCCATTATCAATTCGCATTTCCAGCAATGTGCGGCACAAAAATAATATGACCTAAAGGGTGAGGGGAAAAATTCAATCTATGGCGCTTGCTAGGAGATGCCCAACTCCAGCAATTTCTGGGCTATTGATTTTTATTTCAATTTTGTGGTACCAAACTTCCTTACTGTTCTGACTAAACGATGGTAAATAGTGTCTACAGTTTAAGCACTTATTTTATGATCTAATCATTGAGGCTTTTAAGGCTGTTACACCGCTCTGTCCATTAGATACAGAAAGTAGTTTGCAGTTGGTGAACCCCCTGTTATATTACCTAGCTGTGAATGGCATTCTCACTGTGATGATAGAGCACTGTGTGTTGGAGGATGTGCTCCTAGAGTGCGGGTGGAGCATCCACTTTCTCAAAACATATTCCTTAAAAAGATGCTTCATTTTCGAAAAAAGCCCAGGAGATTCAAAGACTGGGTTGGACCTAAATCCGGATCTATCCTTTCACTTGTGCATGTTATAACTGAAAGAAATAGATAAGTTATGAAATAACTGCACCCAAACATTGTGTGAAACCCCCACAGAAAATCCGATCCTTAGATTTCACCCCCAAGTGTTTCCAGATGTGCTAAATTTTAATTAGTTGGCTTAAAATATATTTTATGCCTTTGCTCACTATATTTAAATAGGTTTGCAAAGCCTGTCATTTGCCCGATGATGCAGACTTTGGGAGGCTGGCGTGAAGTACGCCTCCTCTGGCAGTCCTAAGCCAGACCAGCACAACTTCAGTCAACTCGCTGCTCCTCCTCAGGGACCCTCACAGCAAGGAGTCGCTGCGGCTGGTGGGAGCATCGACAGCGCCATGTCCACGCCTGCTGCATTGGAGGGCTTGCCCTGGAGAGCGCCGCTGCTCAACGCCTCCTTCGGTGCTGAAGGGGACAGCTCCCACGGCTCGATCCGAAACCTCTCCCGAGGCGCTGCTTTGGCAGAGGCTGGCCCCTTTTCTCACGGCCAGTTCTCGGACACCTCCACCGTTCTCCTGGCCGCTCTGATGGTTCTTCTGGTGATCGTCACTGTGCTGGGCAACGCTTTGGTTGTGCTGGCCTTTGTGGTGGACAAGAGTCTGCGGAGTCAGAACAATTTTTTCCTCTTAAACCTGGCCATTTCCGACTTCTTAGTGGGTAAGTCAACTGTGCATCAGCCATAACATTGACACTTTTACACTACAAACTTTCTAGCGATGTTGTCGTTCCCTGCTTCCTTTTCTCTCACCTTTATTTCCCAATTTCCTCATGCTTTCCCAGGATGACTTACATCTCAGGTTGCCTTCCACACTTGGTATAAAGTTGGTTCTCAAACGCTTTTACCTGTATTTATGTTGACGCTAAGTTTGTGTTAACTACAGTAAACGTACATCTGCCAAACATTAGCATAGTCATTAAAGTTAATTAGACACATTGTCAAATGAATTATCTTCAATGTTGCGTTTGACACATCTGAACTTGTCACATTCAACGGGAAACGTGTTGCTGATGTTTCGTTCTATAAAACTAAAACTTAATAAATAAGCGGCATTTAAACCTTAAAATGTGAGTTTCAATACTGAATGAAGTTGATATCTTTGCATCCGTCTTTTTCCAGTTTAGTCGGAATTCCTCGATCTTTAACTTAATTGCTAAGTTCGATCAATCATATTCTAGCGCTATCTTGCAATGTAACTCACATTAAGTTTGCATATCTATTAATCATAATTTATTTTCCATTTCCAGGGACGTTTTGCATTCCCTTGTATGTTCCTTATGTGCTGGCCGGCAAGTGGTTGATGGGCAAGAATCTCTGTAAACTCTGGCTGGTGCTAGATTACCTCCTCTGTACATCTTCAGTCTTTAACATAGTCCTGATAAGTTATGACAGATTCCTCTCCGTAACTAGACCGGTGAGTCCAAACCAAAATACAAACAACAATTTCAATCCTTTGACCTGTGCAGTTTCAACATTACAGTTCGGCAACCTGCCTTAAACCTCGCTGGTATTATGTAACCCCGTGCCAGACAATTTGTATTGATTCATATATTAAATGGCATGTAATATTTTCATCTTGCCTGATGTCATGGTATTGCTGATTCGTTCTGTCTCTCTCTTCTCTCCCATTTAGTCTACTCGCCTCTCTCTCTCTCTGTTCATCTGCTTCTCTCTCTCTGTTTTACTTTCCTTCTTTCCTTTCCCGGAGCTGACGGATGGCATGGTGTGGTGTAGTGGAAAAAGGAAGCAATGATTGTCGGCTGCATTTGGAGTTGGGTTGCAGCGCAACTCCTTTGTCAATCCTCCCTCACTCATGCTTCCTTCACCCCTTCTCCTCCATCAAGTCTTTTACCTGTTTGAATTCCAATTACTCATTCCCTTTCTTACAACCTCCTCACTAAAATCAGCATCTTTGCCTCTTGCTCTTTGAATGACCCACTCAACTCTTGCATTCTTCCGTCCCCTTTGGCCCACTGTCACTCACCTCATTCTTAACTCTCCATCCATTCGCTTCCTCTCCCATTCACCCCCCGAGGGTGGGTGCCAAGAGACGGAGAAGGCCTCGCCCTCAACATCCCCCTCCCCTCCCCATCCTTCCTTCCTTCCGTTCTATCTGCTTCATTCAAAGAAGCTGAGTCTGCTTTCAAAATTCAACTTGTTTTATTGAATCAAATTATAAAGAGCAAAAAAAATCTACCTCTCTGCCTTTCTCTCTATTTGTGTCTTTCTCTCTCTCTGTCTGTCTCACAGTGTGTATGATAAGCATTGACTTTTTCCAATTGTCGGGTGGATATAATTAGCTGGCTTCAGAATTCAACTGTTTTGTTTTGAAAATTGAAGTAATATTAAATGAAACATCAACAACAACTTGCATTTATATAGCACCTTTAAAATAGATAAATGTTGCGGCACTTTCTCTTTGACCTGCCTCTCTATGTCTCAATCCTCTCTCTCCCCCCCACCCCCCTTAGTTTAGTACACTTTTAAAGTTTAGTGAACACAAAACAAAAGCTACAACAGGTGTGTAATCACAACATTGTAAATTTCCCCTCCTCTCTCTCTCACTCACACTCAGCGCTATCTTTAAAAATTAACTCAGTAAAGCATTTGAAATTTCTCCTTTTGCTTTTCAAAATGATTTGAAGAAAAGTTATTAGGCAGAAGGTAAAAACTATCCCGTCAGGACACCTGACTGAACAATACTGATTCATCCCAGGAGAATAGATATAATCCACATGCTCAGACTGGATAATCCATATTCAGCTCACACTGTTACAGTTCCAGACAAAAATGTCAAGTTCAAGCTCAGGCTTTTGGGAGAGGCTGAGGTCTTTCATGAAGAACTTTAATGAAGACATTAAAAGACACAAAGTCAATTCAGAAAGAAAGACTTGCATTTATATAGCGCCTTTCACGACCACCAGACGTCCCAAAGCACTTTACAGCCAATGAAGTACTTTTTGAAGTGTAGTCACTGTTGTAATGTGGGAAATGCGGCAGCCAATTTGCGCACAGCAAGCTCCCATAAACAGCAATGTGTTAATGACCAGATAATCTTTTTTTAGTGATGCTGATTGAGGGATAAATATTGGCCAGGTCACCGGGGATAACTCCACTGTTCTTCTTCGAAATAGTGCCATGGGATCTTTTACATCCACCTGAGAGAGCAGATGGGGCCTCAGTTTAATGTCTCATTTGAAAGACGGCACCTCCAAGTGCCAGCCTAGATTTTTGTGTTCAAGTCTCTGGAGTGGGACTACGAACCCACAACCTTCTGACTCAGAGGTGAGGGTGCTACCCACTGAGCCACAGCTGACAGTGTTCATTCAATAGATAAATGTAATCATTTTATTGTGAAATATGTAATTCATTGAATTTTATTTGGCTTAAATTGTTATGTTTGATATTAGAATTTTCAGTTACTAAAAAAATAGCAGCTGAAAAAAAAATCAGCAAGCATTTTTAGCAATTTGTGGGAAACTGGCAGGTCGATCGTGCAATCACAGGTTTATATTATCTCACTATAAAACAGCAGCAATTGTGTGTCGCACATGTGAAACCTTTAACATTGAAATGATCTATCATAGCGCCACCTGCAGGAGCAACAGATACTTATTTTGAATTAAATATGCACCCCATATACTGACTTTAAATCACAAACAACTATTTTTAACTCCATCTGTCAGTATGTATTGGTCCTATATCCGTGGCAATGCCCCTTACAAGCCAGCAGCATCAGTGTAGTCAGGGGCAGAGTCTGTCATTATCAGGAGTTCCTGCTTTCCCAACATCTGTTGGCCGGGGCAGGAACACCGGCTGTTTTTCCCAGTGAGAACAGGTGTACCAGACCACTGAAAGTGGCATGTAGACCCCAACTGTGGGTCCAGGCCGGGATTGTGGTCTGAACTCTTGAAGAGGAACCTCAATATTTTTTGAAATTTTTTAAGAGCAAGTCTGCAACAGCACAACCTACCTCAAAGACCAAGGGCTAGAAATTCATTATAGCCCAGGAATGGGCGGTATCATAGAAAAGTTGGTGAACTAGCTAATGCTTTAGACTGCACACAAAATGCATGCTCAATGCTCAAAGAAATGATTGGAGCACTAATTCAAGTCTTAAAACCCAAGCTCATTGGCGTTACACTCAAAGGGTGGACCAATATTGTGTGCAGTCTAATCGCAAGTCATGATTGCCACAGGCTTTTTCCAGTTCTTGAAGGGGAGGTTCATTGATGCTGCAGAACCTCATTCTCAACATTGCTGGCTGTGTTGCTGCCTCAGCAAGCAGCAGCAGGTCAAGGAGAAGGAGCCGGATGACTGAAGCAGCTGTACTCATGGCAGATCCACACCCCAGGGAGAGAGCCTGCAGATTCATCGATCAAGCATTGGAAGCATTGGTGTTCATTGGAGAGATGAAGGGCTGTGCTCTACCCGGCAAGTGGCAGGAGGCCCTCGCCGCAAGTCTTCTGCACCATGTGGAGGGAGGTAGCGCAGCACGTCTCGGGCAGCACTGTGGTCCCCAGGACCCACACACAGTGCAGGAAGAAATTTAACGACCTCACTCACGTGGTCAGGGTGAGTGAATGCTTCAACAAATGCTACATACCACCATCTGAACCATAGTCTTCACCACACCCCCAGCACTCACCCACCAACAATCTCTACCTACCAACACTCACACCCACATCTCACATCTTGCACACAATGACAACTATTCAACTATGGCAGGCACATCACCCAAACACATTGCTCCACACTCACTCACTCACACTTTCCTTTCTCTTGCAGGCCAAGGTCGCTCACAGCAGGAGGGAGCAGGAGCACACAGGTGGGGGACAAGCCGACACCCAAACTGTCTGAGCTGGAGACTAGAGTGGTGGAGATTATTGGGCACCAGGTGGTGGGCACCATGGCCCCCAGCGACGTTGACCCCCTTGGGGACAACAACGGTATGTTCATTCCTACTCCTTCTCACATCCCACTTCTCCCTCACCCCACAAGTGTTTTGGACTTTCCAGCTAATCATGCTGTATGCATGCATTTCTCCCTTCCTGCCCCCTCCCCTCACCTTAACCCGACTCTTGTGCCTTTATGCTCTCAGATAATCAGCAAGCACCTGAGCAGCCTGTGCTTGAGGGCACCGCACAGAGCGAGGCGGGAGAAGAGGAGGAGGAAGAACACACCGCGTCACTGCATCTCTCACCTGCAGACACCAGTTCAGATACTGGCATTATGCATTCTTTGAGGCTAGTATAGTAGTGGGATCTGCACAGGGTGAGGCCCTGGGGATGAGTGGGCTGCAGCAAGGCCAGGGGGAAAGGGTAGCTCGGGGGCCATCTCCTCGGAGGGCGAGTTCGCGCGCGTGTTCTGCTTCACAGGACTCAGATGAGGACCTCGATGGGGAGGCGTTTAGAAGAAGGGTGATGGCCATGCACACTGAGATGATAGGTGCAATGGCAAGGGTGCCCGAGTGCCTCTCGGCAATGATAAGGAGCTTGGAGGAGTCCGCCTTCAACATTGCACAAGGCTCTACGCACACCATAAAGCCCATCATTTCCAGTCTGCAAAGGATGGTAGACTCCCAGAGAGACAGTGGCGACCTAGACTGCTGCTGTGTGTGATGAGCGATCTGGCAGCTTCCATTGCAGCACAGGCAGAAGCGACGCAACGTCTTAGTGCTGTAATGCAGTCTATGCTTGGTAACATCCAATCTCAGACTGTTCTCATGCAATCTCAGCTTGATGCCATGCAAGCTCTGACTGCTGCCATTGTGGCTGGGTCTACCAACGTCGACCGGGGCTTTCACAGTGTTGCAGCAGGCCAGCAATCTCTGCTCCAACAAATTACTAGGGATGCTGAGGTGCTGCCCCGGGGGAGTGGCAGTGGGTCAGTGGAGCAGGAACCTGCTGTCGTCTCTCAGGATGACAGCATTCCTGCTCCCACCACTGCCACTCCGCCATTGCCCTTGTCACTGCCTGTCATCCAGCCAGCCCAGACTGCTGCCGCACGTGCTGAGGTAGTGCAGTCTACAGCCGGGCTTTCCAGGCCCAGAGCTGGTCGAGGGCATCCTGCAAGGCCATCTGAAGTCTCCCGCACGGACACTCAGCAGCCTTCCACCAGCTGTGCTGCAGCCAGTGGGCCAACACTTCATAGGAGCACTAGAGTAGGCAAAGGCACAATAATGAGAGGCACTAAGGGATTGCACAAGGGTGAATAGTTAATATTTTTGTTATAAATATGTGTTCACTGATTATTGATAAATTTATTAATTCAGTTTGGATTCTTTTGTGGTGTCTCTCATTTCAGCTTTGTACAGTGATATGGCCTGCAACAGGGATGGAATGATGGGGCTGTGGTGAGCAACGGGGATCTGGGGTTTAATTTATTGGAACCGCAGTCTGATAAGGCGGTCACAGACTGCCCTTCCCGAAGGCCGATTGAGTGGCTGCCTCCTCCCTCACTCCTGTTCCTCCTCCTCCTCCTCCTCCTCTCCCTCTTCCTCCTCCTGAGGTGGTCCCGCAATCCCTGATGGCAAGAGCTGGGCCCTCATAATGGCCAAAGTTGTGGAGCATGCAGCAGACCACCACGAAATGGGACACCTGCTCAGCCGAGTACTGGAGGGCTTCTCCCGAGTGGTCAAGGCAGCGGAACCATTGCTTGAGCACTCTGATGGTCTGCTCAATGATGTTCCTGGTGGCAGCATGGCTGTCATTATATGAGTGCTGGGCAGGTGTGTTGGGATTGCGGAGGGGAGTCATGAGCCAGGTGGAGAGCGGATAGCCCTTGTCTCCGAGCAGCCAGCCGTGAGCTTGATATGGTGGCTGGAAGAGTGCTGGCACACCGGTCTGGTGCAGGATGAAGGCATCATGGCTGCTGCCAGGATAGCGGACATTCACATTGAGGATTCGCTATCTATGGTCGCACACCAACTGCACATTAAGTGAGTGGTAGCTTTTGCGGTTACAGAAGATGTCAGGATCGCTATGTGGTGCTCGCAAAGCCACGTGGGTGCAGTCAATGGCGCCCTGCACCATGGGGAATCCCGCTATCCTGGCAAAGCCACATGCACGCTCGTCCTGCTTCTCTCTGGTGATGGGGAAGGAAATGTAGTCCCTTTTCCTACCGTAGAGAGCCTCTGTGAAGGATCCGCTGGTGAAGAAATTGAGGGCGACGGTGACCTTGACTGCCACTGAGAGAGCCGTGGTTGCCCTGATCTGAGGCTGGAGATCTGGTTGCAGGAGGTGGCAGAGTTCTGTGACCACCTCCTTGGTGAAGCGGAACCTTCTAATGCACTGCTTCTCGCTTAATTGGAGGTAGGAGAAGTGCTCTCAGAATACCCTCGGAGGGTAAGGCCTCCTGTTGCAAGCCCCAATGGCCTTCCTCCTCCCTCTGGCCACATGTTCCACTCTTTCCTGCTGCCTCCACTTCCTCTGCCGTAGATCCTGGAGGGCCAGGTCGACTGCCAGTACAGCCCCCATTAATATAAGCCAAGTGTAGTGGTTTGATTTTTTTAAAGAATAAATGTAGCTCCTTTTTAGTCCCCACAACACTCCTGATACAAAATAACCTTTAGATTACTGAATTAAACTGTTACACAATGTGAAACTGACAAGAAAGCACTGAAACTCCACTAACTTGACAGCTGCAACTCATTACTCATGAACCCTTCAAATAACATCCCTGAAGCCGGCTTCCGGCTGCTTCACGCCAACTCACCCTGTCGCTGTTTGGTCTGGGCGCTAAGGTAGGTGGCGACAATTAATTTCGCAGATCGGGCAGCCAGTGTGCGTTGCACACTCACTGAAGTCACGACCTGCCTAGAGTTGAAGTCACCGGTGGTACCTTGTACCAGCGGCGCAACAGGGGAGGGTGGGGGGGGGCGGATTTGCTGTGCAGCACTGGATTCAGTTTGCCCCAGCGCTACTGCATCAGCGCCTCATTACCACCATCTGTTGGCGCTAACAGGAGGCGCTAAGGTACCGTATTTCCCCCCCCCCCAAGTATTGTAGGTCTCAAGAGGCAAGTAAAATCAATAGAAAAACACCAGAAAAATGCAGCAGAAAAACATACCAGATATAACATGATGGAAATAGCATGACAGTTTGACTGTGAGAAAACAATGACGGACAAACGTTATAGGAAGTAAGTGTTACACAGTAGGAAGTGCATGCAGATTCAAAACTTTAAATATATAACAGATCTTTAAGATGTGACTAGTCATTGTAAACTTGGATATTAAATGCTGGATAAGAATTTGTCACTAGCTTGTGTCTTTCTGCTAATTTGTTTTCCACATGTTGGAAATGCCATACATGGCTTCCAGATATGTAAAATGTCACTTCAATGGTATTATTCCATGGCAAACATATTTTGCTTGCAAAGCAAGTAGAAACTGATTAACAGACTGCTGGCATTGTCCCGAAAATCGAGCAATTTAAGATAAAGGACTTGGTACTAGCATCAAGAAACCATCACTTTAATTTGCTTTGTTCAACTTTTGATTTCCTATATCCCAGTGTTCAACTTCAAAGGGTACAAAAAATATATTTGAGGTAACTTTCTCCTCGCTCTTCAGTTCTTTTCATGCAACAGCCTGTGTGTAGGTGGTTCCTGGGACGTAAATGATACTTAGTTGAAACTTCATGTAGAAGATTTATATTATGAACTTTAGTCCAGGTTTAGTATTACTAAGAGAGTTAGAAAAGTGCTATGTCTTATTATTTGTGCATATCTGAGGAAGTGCAAGTTAAACATTCTGTAATCAAGTGAAATCCGCTGTAGTGATTTTTCGCTACTGTCTACTTTTCACTTTTAATAAACCCAATTTATGGTTTATAGCTGCAGGTACATGGTCAGGAGTAGTGGAACAATATGACAACAACTTGCGTTTGTATAGTGCTTTAACATTAAAAAAATCCCAAGGCTTTACAATGAGAATGAGTAAGGGAATCAGTACTAAGACATGGAACTGAGGTGGGAAATGGAGTTAAGTTACAGATCAGCCATGGTCTCACTGAATGGCAGAACAGGCTCAAGGGGCTGAATGGCCTACTCCTGTTCCCATGTTCCTATATGGACTGCTGCATTTTGGGCAAGTTGAAGCTGATGGAGGATGGAGAGTTAGCAAAGACGATACAGGGTCAATTGAATCTAAAAGTGAAAAAAGCATGGATAAGGCTTTAGTGGCAGAAGGGCTGTGGTAGGGCGGTTGCAGGAGATTTTGTAGAGGTGAAAGTTGTTGGATAATTCCTTCCTTTCCCTTTTAAAAAATTTGAAAAGCTAGAGACAGTAAAATGTCTGATAATTCACTTAATTTATTATGGACAAAAAATTAATCTTAAAACCCTATACAACGCAGCAGACATTAGCCTTATGTCTAACACTCACATGCGTAGGATTTAATGAGGAACCGTAAAAACGGTTTCTCCAAACCTGTTCACACTACCGGATCTTGAAGGTAGCAAAAGGTCTTCCTAACTAAGTAAAAACATCGCATCTCTTATATCATTTTCTTTACGGTCTGCTTCCTGCTGGATGAAACACTATATGATGTTTTTTGACCACCCAGTTGTTCGAACAGATTGCCAAGCAGAGATGAGGGGCACCATGCCTTTTCACACCATACTGCTACTTCCTTCATTGCTTTTCCTGAGCCATAGCTTTATTGTGCAAACCTCTTTGCAACCTTTGCAACATATTGCCTTTTATCTTGCAGCAATCTCCTTCTCTTACATTACCCCCTGCTGTGATAAAAAAGCCTATGTTTTAAAAGCCACTGAGGGAAAAATTTGGTACCTTAGCGCCTCCCGTTAGCGCCAGCAGATGGCGGTAACGGGGTGCTGATGCAGTTGCGCCAGGGCAAAGCGAATCCAGCGACGCACGGCATATCCGTTCCCCCCCCCCCCCCCCGCCCCGTTGTGCCGCCGGTACGAGGTACCACTAGGGACTTCAACGCCAGGCAGATCGTGACGTCAGTGAGAACGCTCACTGGTCACCCGATCTGGAAAATTCATTCTCACCACTTACCTTAACGCCTCAACTAGACAGCGACAGGGAGAGCTGGCGTACAGCTCCAGGAAGCCTGCTCCAGCGACGTTATTTAAAGGCATCAGCATTAGTCACTCCCAGCTGTCAGGGCAGGTTAGTTTCAGCGGTTGGTTGTCAGTTTTGCCCAGTATGAGTAATTTCAAGCTTCCTTTGTATGAGCAACTACAAAGTAGCTACATTTATTGTTCAAAGATTCAAACTGCTGCACTTGGCAACATTCATGGGGGCTGTACCTCGCCCTCCAGGATCTATGGCGGTGGGAGCATAGGCAACGAGAAATACGGGAACATGTGCGCAGAGGGATGGGGAAGGACATCAGGGCTCTCACCAGGAGGCCTTACCCTCCGAGGGTATTCCGACAGCACTTCTCCTACTTTCAATTAAGCTTGGAGCAGTGTATTAGACGGCTCCGCATCACCAAGTTGGTGGTCACAGAACTTTGCCACCTCCTCCAAACAGACCTCCAGCCTCACACCAGGATGACTTAAACACCAGATCCCTTTTGCTCACCACATCCCCATCATACCATCCCTGTGCCATGCCATATCACAGCGTCCTCCTGGGCGCAAAGGTGAGACCACAAAATATTGCAAACTCCATTAATAAATTTATGTTTAACCATATCACACATATCACATTCATTCTAATAACTAATGACCCTTGTGCCTGCCATAGTTGAATAGCTGTCATTGTGTGCAAGGTGTGAGATGTGGGTGTGAGTGTTGGGAGGTAGAGATTGTTGGTGTGTGAGTGCTGGGGGTGTGGTGCTTTGGGCAGTGTGTGAAGACTGTAGTTCAGATGGTGGTATGTAGCATTTGTTGAAGCATTGACTCACCCTGACCACCCGACTGAGGTGGATCTGCCATGAGCACAGCTGCTTCAGTCCTCCAGCTCCTTCTCCTTGTTGTGCTTCTCCTCGCTGAGGCAGCTGCACAGCCAGCAATGCTGAGAATGAGGTGCTGCAGTATCAATGAACCTCCCCTTTAAGTTCTGGGTAAAAGCCTGTGGCAATGATGAGTTGAGATTAGACTGCACCTGATATTGGTCCACCCTTTAAGTGTAAAGCCACTGAGCTAGGCCTTTAAGACTTGAATTAGCGCTCCAATCATTTCTTTGAGCAGTGAGAATGAATTTGGCGTGCAGTCTAAAGCATTAGCGCCTGGCGCTAATTCTCCAACTTTTCCAATGATACTGCCCATTCCTGGGCTATAACTAATTTCTAGCCCTATGTGTTTCAATCCTAACAACTCTTTAAGCTCAATATTATCCACATAGCTTATTTATTTAATAATCTTATGCCTATATTTATAGTACAAAGTCTTTGGTCCTGAAAATCATCCTTTTCCAATGTTATCAGCATCAGTGAGGGGAAAAGACAGGACTTCTGAGAACACGGTTTAAACCAATTCTGTCTACATTACTGTCTGTCTTTGTTCTATATTAGAATAATGTAAAAACATATCTAATTGTATATACTTACAGAGTAAGTAGATGCGGGGTTTGAAGTTCAGCTCTGGGTCAAACAGGATACCAAGGTTTCACACAGTGTAGTTCAGTCTGAGTGAGTGACCTGGGAGGGGGAAAGGAGCCAGTGGAAAGGAAGCAGAGCTTATGGCAAAGATGAGAATGTGGGGGTGATTGTGTCAATTCTGAAAAGTTATTACAGTAACAAAGGTTTTAGTTTTACCCCTGGGCAACACTACATTACCAGATATTACGTGTATAAATTCACACTCCTGTTCACAGGGGCTGAGGGCTCACTTACAGGAACAGTTTTTGGTAGTGAACACGAGAAATATTTCAACAAAGTCTAAAAAGTAGAACTTACTCATATTCTAAATGGGAATAAATAAATAATACAATTTTCTTTAATATACCTCAGAGTTCACATCTTTCTTAACATTGGCTTTAACAAGCTTTCCACCATCAGTATCAAGCCTTTAGCATTCTTCTTTTCCTCGCTCTAATTACACCCATTTCGGGTAGTGAGGAAAACTGCAACGATCAGTAATAAAGGAAGAAAATGGTGTAATTATTTTTCCTCCTCAGTTTGGTTACATCTACTCTTTCACTATATCCACAGAAAGATATATCTGTTAAAGTTGCATGTTAAAGGCTGAGTGCTTTAAAAATTTGGTTTCATTATGGTTTTGATTATACAGCAATAGGTCTTTACTTTGTCACTATTGCGTTGTAATCTAATGTTGTCAAAGTCCTTGAAGATGTTTTGGACCTAGGAATTTTCATTTTTATTCTTCTATAATTATTTTTCCTCTCCTATAGGTCCTTCTACACCACACACTGTTCCCATAATGAAAGGACTTGTTTCCAGGCTTCAGCCAAACAGTAGGAAATGCACAAGAGTAACCTATAAGGGCCAATTTTACCAGTGTGTGCTACCAGTAGGGAGCCTTGCCTGCTGACTGTACACATTAGGAAACTTCAGATGTGCTGCCTCCAATTTTCCATCCATTAATTTCATGATATGCAGGCAAGATAACCACCCTTTGCTGGTAGTGCGCAGTGGAAATGATTAGCCACTTATTGTCATGTCTGCTGATTTCTTCAACTTAGAATGCCAGCGCAACCCAGTCTCACATCGCTAGAATCAAAATGACAGAGCTATACTGCTCAGCTTGCTTCAGTGCGACACAAAATCGCTGCAAACTAGAGCAAGGTGGATCATATGACTGACCAATTAAATTGGAAAACAAATAATATGGTATTCTATTTCTCAGTACATCAAGACTGTACCAGGAACTTCATGCAATAAAATTAGTGCGCAGGTTTGTATTATTTACAAGCTTTATAATAAAGCCTTCAATTTTTGTTATTTTTTTTTATTTAGATAAACTTTTATAGTTTCTTTTGGTCATTAATAGATAAGCCAATGAAAAACATAATTGACTTCTCATCAAAATGTATTCTAAAAGTACAAGCATAATAAAACCATGGCAGTTTACTTAAGCAATTTACATTTCCTCCCCATTTATTTGTTTTTTTTAATTTATAGAGACTGACAGGTACTTGTCTGTTTCTGGTGAACTTTGTGCTCATCAATTTATATCAGATTAAAAGAATGGAGCAGTTTTCCTCATCTGACACTCAGTATTAGAATTATCTACGCCCAGATCACGTGTAGCATAGTCTGATGCATAGGGAAGCTTCCTTCTCCTCATCCTATTGATGTATCATATCACCAGCCTCGGAATAGTATGTCCAATATGTACATTTCTCACATGTTACCCTCTGAATGAGAATGCCAACTTAGTGCTTGTTTGTCCAGAATTGCAATGGACGTATGAACACTAGGAAGTTGCTGAGACTGCTTAAAAGTATTTTGTATGGGACTTTAAAAGATTAAAGATTAAAATCCCACAGTATTCTCTGGTTTGAAGTTCAGGACCCCAAAGATGAAAGTAGCTGCCTAACCCATTGCACAATCTAATCCTCCCCCACCCCAGAATCTTGACAACATCTGGCAGTAAGATTCCAACTTTATTCTTTTTACTTTTCTTTCTGGAATGCAGGAAAACTTTGGTAAAGACTTTCCTCAATCTAAACATTTGATGAAACAAGATCAACTATTTATTTGACAAACTGCAAAACCAATGGTCTGAATTTTCCATTCTTTTGTTCCTGCCTCATTTTTAAAATCCAACAATCTTTGGTCAATGGCATTGCATATTTTGTCTTCCTGCATTTCATGTCTCTGAAACGTAGAGTATTGGAATTGTACAATTAAGTATTAACTATAAGGGAAATGTACTTTGCCTCTTGACCTTCTCCAGGGTGCCAAAGAGAGTGTTCATCTTTCCAGTGCACATCCTTCAATATTTTGTCACTAGCAAGTCCCAATCAAATGTTGTTAACAACCCTGAGATAATTTGGACATAGAACTAATATTTTTTACTACATATAAATCTTCTCTCCTATATGTCCCCCATGACATACAGTTGCAAAATGAAAGGACAACTAGATGACCTGTTCTTAAGCTTCGGTCAAACTGATCCTTAGGAAATGCACAGGACTAACCTTGCCCTCTAATAACCTCAACCTTTCTATGAGGTCATGTTTACTCTGATGGCCTGGTCAACCTCAAAAAATTCTTGTCTTGGGAACTGTATGCATAAATCAACCCTTCATCATGCAGTGCATTGATACACCAATATATTACATCATCAGAATGCCATACCAAAAGGCCCTTGAAGACAATTGTCTATTGTCACCGACAGTAGAAACTGTATCCTAATTATTTTCCTATTGGTGACTGCACCTATGCTTTCTTGCTTCACTTATTAACATTAGTCATAGCAACTGGTAGTTGTTTGTTATATTTCTGGTCCAGCTCGATGTACTCAAAAGTCCATCCAAGACAGCTCCATCCAGGATGAATTCTATTGCTTTATATTTCCATAGTAATGTCACGCTTTCTGTCAAGTAAACCTTCAACATTCAGTTAATTAGAGTACCCAACAGCATAGAGAACCAAAATAACTTCTTGTTGTGACTTGGGTTTACAATGCATGTGCTTTAGGTGCGCCCTTGACTTGGATTTAGCTGGCAAATTCAGGAGGCATATTTCGAGAGAGGTCATAGAGAAATATATTCTAACGATCTTCCACATGAAGGGTTTGTCAAACTCAGCAAAGAGCGGCCCTGAAATTCCATGCATTTCTCAATTCACTCAGACAGAATATTTTAGCAGAGCAGAATATCTCTACTCCATAATCATGGTGGTTCTCATATAGTTTATAATTGAACATTCTAGCATTGAATAAGTGGATTTACGGCTTTTATGATCCTGACGCACAACACATGAGCAAAACTTTTGTGCGGGTGTTTTCTGCTTTTAGAAACCAGCATGTTAACATTGTTACATTTTGTTTATTTTAATAGCTACAAATAGTATTGTTGTTTATTTTGGTTTTCCACTCAGTTAATTTGTTAAACAGAATTTTATTAGCCTTATTAGCACTTACCAAATGCTACAAAGTTGAAGCTCATGTTATTTTGCCCCGAAAGCTCAGGATTAAAGCTAAATGGTCGTGTATGGGGCAAATATTCTTTGAGCTTTTTTAAAGACTGAAAATTAATTTAAATATTAGTCAGTCTTTGCTAATACAGTACTGGGGGAAAAGAAGTGTGCAAGAAAATCCAAAGACAAACCCAAAGTCAAGGCATGAAACAAAGGGGCTGATTTTAACTGTTTCCCATTGTGCAGGAAACAGGCGGCAGCGAGTCAGCCCCCCCCCATTTTACACCCCTCCCGATTGTCCTTTCCATTGAAGGGATCGGCAAGAAACAGGCCTAAGGCCTACTTGCCCAAATATCTGACCCCGTTCTCACAGTCTTTACTGGTGCTGCTGGCAAAGGAAGTCAGACATTTTACCCCTGCTGTTACCAACTTCACTCCCCCTGCCTTTGGGCAGAAATCAGGGAGTAGCGCAGAAAAGGAAAACAAAGTGACAGTTTTAGCTTATCTATCGGTTTCCTGGCGGGTTTGACACCCATCTCTCTCTCTCTTTCATTGCTGCATTAAGCAACAGTAGAAATTTTTGCCCTTTGCTACTTCTCTTTGAAGTACTACAATCAAGTACTAATCAGCCTGTGCAACATTATCGCACTGCTCTGAACAACCATTGCTAGTGGAACAGCCAAGCCAAAAGAGATAAAGGTGACCACGGATTAGGCTGGACCAAATGCAGCGCACTTATAAATATGATCAGGGTCACCTCATGTACTGAAACGTCTTATATGCATAAATGTCACCAATATGCATATGAATGTCTAATTTAAGATAGCAGTGCAAGTGGGGAAAGGAAAATTGAGCGGGCAGAGCTTTTCTGTGCACTCCCGACCACTCGATGACACTTCTGGCACTTTCCAACAAATATTGGTGGCCGTATTCTAATCACAGGCAAATGGAAATACATCTTAGAAAGGCTGGGCGCAAGGGACACCTCTGATGCCCAGTGTAACTAAGGACCTCGGGAAAGAGGTGGTGGGTGTGTGAATTTAAATGTTAACAGGCAGGTTTCAGCAATGTAGTCGATTGCATTACAGAAACCAGCATCATCGGACACCAGCACCTTTAAAAAGATTTTACTGCCTAATTCTCCAGGATCGTGGGCAGAGGTGCCGCAGCAAACTCCTCCCTCCCTCCCCACCCCCCCCCCCACCATCTGAGACGGGCACACCAAGAACCCTGTAATTGGCACCAGTGCCCACCTGAAATATTCAAATGCCCCTGAGGCTGTACCTATATTGTGCCTTGTTTATATGGATAGTGACTTTAGACACATTCCAAACTAGTTGAAAGCAGTTAGCTTTAAGTTGTTGCCGGGTACATAGTATTTACAGCACAGAAACAGGCTGTTCGGCCCAACAGGTCTATGCTGGTGTTTATCTTTCACACGACCTCTTCCCACCCCTCTTCATCTAACCCCATCAACATACCCTTCTATTCCTCTCTCCCCTCATGTGTTTATCTAGCTTCCCCTTAAATGCATCTATGCTAGTCGCCTTAACACTCCACATTCTAACCACTCTCTGAGTAAAGAGGTGTCTCCTGAATTCCCGATTGGATTTATTAGTGATTTTTGACCCACTTTGGCAGAAGGCAGCAACCATCCTGTAGGTCCATGGGGAACGCCACCCCTGGCACCTTGCCCGAGTGCCCATTAGTCACATGTGAGCCTTGACGGAGAGCTAGTAGGTATTCGATTATGGAGGCCATCGCACCAGAGCCCGATTTTGCTCTCGGTCAGAAAGGACATTCGCACAATCCAAAGCAGAGTATGTTAGATGTTGCATAATGCAGTCAGGGTCATACTCGTAGGGATGTTATGACCAGGACATTTTTTGTGAGCAGAAGGCTGACCAGCTGTAGTCATCTTACAGTTAACAGACAAGTCCTTGCAGCTCTGGAGATTGTACTTGTACACATGAGCGATGCAGCTGGGTTAAGTTACACTGAGCTGCAGTACATTGTATTATAATAATTTCAGCACAACAAATGAAGTCCAGTTTAGACACAGTCTAAGAAATGTATTGTGAAATAATGATTATCCTATTCCACCAGTAACCACACTAACATTTCAAAATATCTTTGAAGTTAAATAAAACTTACGCATTGTCTGAATTCTATTTAGGTTTCATACCGAGCCCAGCAAGGCAAGAGAAGAAATGCAGCTGTCAAAATGATGCTGGTCTGGCTCACTGCATTCCTCTTATACGGCCCAGCAATAATAGCCTGGGAGTACATAGTCGGCAGAAGTATTGTGCCTGAAGGAGAGTGTTATGCTGAGTTCTACTACAACTGGTACTTTCTGATAACAGCATCAATGGTGGAGTTCTTTGTACCTTTCATCAGCGTGACTTTTTTCAACCTAAGCATATACCTCAGTATTCAGAAACGAGCAAGAACACGGTTAGTTATCTCCCAGGATACTATGCATAGCAAACCATCTTTTGAGAACTTCGAAACAAGTTCAGATTCAGTATTCTTCTTGAAAGTTTGTAACCCTGATCAGCAAACCAAGCTGATCAATCCAAAACGTCTTAACTCAACAAACATGTCTGCTGAGATAAACATCGAGGGGAAAAGGTCAGAAACACCTAGTGAGGTGGAACACAGGAACGATCTGGGGAAAATGATTCCACCTTTTGATGTCAGTGAAGTAAAGTGTTTAACAAAAGAAAGCATTACACAATCACAGCCATTTTCGGAGAGAAAAATGAAGCTTATTTCTCAGAATGTTGTGCGGCGATTGTCCAGGGACAAAAAAGTTGCAAAATCTCTTGCTATCATTGTTTGCATTTTTGGGCTATGTTGGGCGCCATACACCCTGCTCATGATTATCAGAGCAGCATGTCAGGGGCACTGCATAGCCCATTATTGGTATGAGGCTTCATTCTGGTTTCTATGGATTAACTCTGCTATCAATCCAGTTCTATATCCATTGTGTCACAAAAGTTTTAAAAAAGCTTTTATGAAACTCCTTTGTCCCACAAAATTAAAGGTACAGCCACATTTCCTATTGCATCGACTCTAGCAACAGAATGAGAATTTAAATGATGCTTTGAAATTAGAAAGAAAAAAGTTGCTTAGAACCAAATGTGCACATAATAGAACTGCTAAACCATTATTGACAATGCATGGGTCAACTTGACACTATTTTCATCTGTTACAGTGTCAACATACTTTTTCAACAGATAAACAGAAATACTGGGCTGCCATTCATCTTTGCTCCAATAGTAACCTCTTCAACGTACTAGTAAGAGGTAAAATGATAGGGTACAACCAGAGCCATGGCTCACATTTGTTGATTGGCTTCTGATGAGGTGCTGCATATTGCTCGAAAATGAACACCTCAAACCATTTCAGTTTACAGAGCAACGCATCCAACCTCCAGGTCAGCTGTCCATAAGAGACAGTGGCCCCAAAGTTCCTGGGTTGCAGAGGGTGGGAAACCTGATTTTTTTACTTAGGAGAGGGTACCTGGAATTTAGGGAGAAACCGGGTTTCCGTCCAATTTAGACTGGTCCTTTAAATTCTGGTAGGAAGGGCTGTGGGTGGATCTTGCTCCCACATTCCCCGTATCAAGTGGGTGTGCCTGGGAGAGTTCTGTAGGCCTCAGTGAAACACATGCCAGCTGAGGCCCCAACCTTTAGTCGGGAAAGGTCATCAATGCTGGAGCGAATCAGTTACCTTTGCAAAGAGGCCTGTTTGTTCTATTGGGAGCAGAAGATCTGAAGAAGACGATTTTCTTTGGGGGGTTCGCCCTATGTCCTGTCAGGAGTAGCATGGCGCCACTTCGACATTCCAGCTAGAGGTTCAAGACTGATGCGTCTGCCCTGGCCAAGCAAATGACCCCAAACCCGAATTTGAGATGAGGTCTCCGACTTGGGGCTAGGGTGGCTGGGGGTTCCACTTCACCACACTTGTGTTGAGTGTGTAAACTCCAGGCATTTTAGATCCTGTGACAGTTACAACTATCTGAATCATTGCCTTCCTCCGATTGTTGACCTTTACATCATTATTTACAATCATTCCTTCCCTCGCACATAGTGTGCTGTATAAGTGGCTAATTAACAGTTAGCTGTCTTTTGAAATAGGAGGAAAAATGTGTTCATGAACTAGTGTTGACAATGTTGAAAGCTGTATTATCAGCAATGTACTTTACCACGCGCGGTATTGTTGTGAATATATTCAACTGTGGAACAATATTTTATTAAAAGCTAGATTGCAATGTATATCTCCGGTTTGAACTTGCTCTGTTCGAGCTCAAGGCCATGACCAAAATGCTGTTGTATCAATATAGACATTTAACAATGAGTCATTAACTAATTTCACTGACCATTTACTCAGTCAGATCAGTATGAGTTAGTTAACAATTTAAAAATTGTGCGTTTGCCTGATTACTGTTAAATAGTGAGTGAATGTAATCTGAAAGGAACTAAATGGGCCTTTGGTATTCAAAGTCAGTAAAGCAGATATGAAGTTCAACTGATAGCCACTGCTTAGCAATCCTTGAGATGCACTTTTGGATTTAGGTCAATGCTGAGGATGCAATCCCAAACAATTAGTGCACGAGACTTGCTGGATCTCTTGGGAATAGAAATGCAACCTCCTACTGTACTACCATGAAACACGGTTACAGAGTTACCAGGATATATTCAGACAGAGGTACCAGGAACTGGTGACCAGAGCAACCAGCCAACAGCACAAGAGAAAACGGATGCATTGCACCTGGTGGTGTGTAAACAGGAAAATGGGACTGTGTAAAATCAGCCCATGAGACGGAGCCAAAATCAGTGCAAGCAAGAAGGGTCGAATGGTCTCCTGCTGTGCTAAAAAAAATGTGTTTTTGCTCCTTCATCGTCGCTGGGTCAAAATCCTGGAATTCCCTCCCTAACAGCACTGTGGGAGCACCTTCACCACACGGACTGCAGCGGTTCAAGAAGGCGGCTCATAACCACCTTCTCAGGGGCAATTAGAGATAGGCAATAAATGCTGGCCTTGCCAGCGACGCCCACATCTCATGAATTAATTTTTTTTTAATTTAAAAATAACTGACCATGGGATGAGATGCTCAAAGGCTTCCATTGACCAAGCCAGAGGTGAATCTAAAGTGGCAGGCAGCCTGCAGGAGAAGGAAAACTGCAAGAAATAGACCTAGTGGCAAGGAAGCTGAAGCTATATAGTGGAAGGCCATTTCATCCCATGCCTATTGCACATTACCATTTCATCTCCAGTGATTATTTGAAATGTGATCATCTTTTACAATTTCAAATCTAATTGCAAAGTGATGTGTTCGCAGCAAAATTGTTCTGACTCCTATTTGCATTATCAACCTCAGTGGGACCGCTAGGACAGCCACCTCCTTTTGATCTCATTAAAAATATTTCCACAGCACTTGCTCTCAACAGGAGATGCTGCTGTTTGGTGATACATCTCCTTGCTGAGCGCAGGTGCACATTAAAGAGCAGACTAACGAGACACCTGGCCGCCAACAGAGGAACCTTTACCAATATGGCAGGTGGTGCACTTCCAGCACAGAATGAGTGTGTGCACACTGCCCATCATATTGTACCCCGAGGCACCCATTTTATGCCGGTAAAAAAGGGCACAGTCCCATTGGGCCATTATATTTAATTAGCATTGCGTAACAACATGGTATATGTTTATGTGAAGGAATGCAATCAGTAGCTCTGTATGTGATATCACATAAAGGTATTTTCCTCTTTGTACCATGTTCTTTTGAAAGTTTTTAACACCCACAAAAAAACCCTGATTAACTGTTCCATTCCTTATAATGTTATACTACGAATTCAATAAAGACAGAAGTATGGGTGAATGTGGATATACAGAGTCATAGAATGCTAAGGCACACAGCTGCATTGCAGAGAAACTGAAATATGGACACTTACACTTCTGTCTTATCATTGTAAATTCATCAACTGCAAAAGGTGAATAAGATTGCATTTTATTTAAATTGTACTCATACCTTTCTTACCAGCAGCAGATATGCTTGTCATAATGTTCTGACAATGCATTTGTATGATTGATTTGTACAATTTAAACAAATTGGTTTTGTTACTTCTTGCCTGTTTGTGAAGCAACCAGAGCCTTCAGTGCATGTTTTCATTAGTATCATCACATTTTGGATATTCAAAGTTAGTGGGCTTGATTTTGACTTAGTGCAATGGAAATAAAAATGGGGAGAGATGCAAAACTGGCTGCCGATTTGTTATCATCCATTTTACACTATCGCACAAAGTCAAAATCTACCCTAGTAAGTTTTAGGGTAACATTTCTACTTCAGCCTAAAGACTTCAGAAATCTTTCCCTTAAAAGCAAATTGTTAAAAGACTTGTAATAAAAATATTTTAAGAGCACAATATGTTGATTCTCCAAGGAGGGGTGGGATGTACGTTTGTGCCTGCAGTTTGCTAGTATGTTGGGAGAGCAGGTGGGAGCAAGCAGAGGTTTTCAGCTGCTCGTAGCAGGGGAAAGCAGGGAATGAGATACGCTAGGCCATTTTTCATACTCTTTAGTGCTGACTTGATGCCTGCTCTGCTAACATGATTTGCAGCCTCAGGGATTGATTGGATAATTGCAATTTTGACTGAGGCTGAATTAGGCTTGAGGTCTACTGCATGTGGTGAAATTTCAGAAGTAGGTCATAATCCAAAATTAAGTATTATTTTGCACCTCGGATGATAAAAACAGAAAATGCTGGAAACACTCAGCAGGTCGGGCAGCATCTGTGGAGAGAGAAACGGAGTTAATGTTTCAGGTCGATGACCTTGCATCAGTTGCCTGACCTGCTGAGCGTTTCCAACATTTTCTGTTTTTATTTCAGATTTCCAGCATCTGCATTTTGCTTGTGTTTTACCATAGATGATAAACTAGACAATGCATGTTAATTGGGAGATCTGTGAATAATTTGCATTAATGACAACATCATGTGAGTTATCACTGAAAAAGGAGACACTCTTAACAACTCAGCAATAAAAAAGCACCCTCATACCTTTATCTTCAAGAGGTCTTGATCTTTATATTGGTAAAAACTAAGGGGTAAAAATTCAGTTGGTTGCGCCTCCCGTTAGCGCCTTAAATGGGCGCTAATGGGGCGTTAAGGCGCTAACGCCCGGGCGCAGCGCTGTTTGCGCCGCTCGAGAACTTAACTTGAGATTGTGCGGCAGCGCTAAAACTTACCGCTGCGACCACCTGCGCGCGCAGATTGTGACGTCAGTCCGTGGTGCAACGCCCTTGGGGCGCCCCGGAGCGGAAATTGAGTGGCGCCCCCTGCCTTACCGCCTGGCGCTTCCAACGACCGGAAGACTGGAACGTTATCAATCGGTCTGGGGCTGGGGGGGGCGCTATTTAAAGGGGGCCTCTTCCTGTCTTTTTCTGTGGTCGACATTTATGCACCACTCGTTCTGAGAGAGAGAGAGAGATTCGGAGAGAGAGAGAGAGAGACTTCTACATTGACTCAACGCTTTGTGAGGTAGTTTTGCCTAGTTCATCCTAACTTTGCTGCTACTTTAGTTGCTGTACCTCATTACTTTTCTGGCAAAGAGAATATGGGGGCTGCAATGATTGGGGGCGTCGTCCTGCTCCAGCTCAATTGGAGGATAGTGAGACGCAGACAGAGAGTGGCAATGATGGCCAGACGGAGGAGGCCCATCAGGCGCATGTACAGGAGAGCTTACCCTCCCAGGGTATATCGTGAACAGCTCTCCTACATCCACATGTCCGAGGAGCTGTGTTTGCGAAGGCTGCGATTCAGCAAGGAGGTGGTCACTGAGCTCTGCCACCTGCTGCAGCCAGATCTGCAGCCTCAGCTGAGGTCCAGGACGTCTCTGTCGGTGGCAGTGAAGGTCACAGTGGCTTTGAACTTCTACGCTACTGGCTCATTCCAAGCTGCTGTTGGGGACCTCGCCAATATCTCCCAGTTTGCGGTGCATCGCTGCATCCGGCAGGTCACCAATGCCCTCTTCACAAGGAGACGAGACTTCATCTCCTTCCCTATGACCCCAGACAAGCAGCATGACCGTGCTATGGGCTTTGCGAGGGTAGCGGGCTTCCCCATGGTGCAGGGCGCCATTGACTGCACGCATGTGGCTTTGCGTGCTCCGCGAGAGAATGCAGAGGAGTTCCGGAACAGAAAGGGGTTCCATTCCTTGAATGTGCAGTTGGTCTGTGACCACAGACAGGTGATTCTCGCTGTCAATGCCCACTATCCGGGCAGCTGCCACGATGCTTTCATCCTGCGCCAGAGTACTGTGGCAGAAATTTTCGAGGCACCGCATCAGCCAGTTGGTTGGCTTCTGGGGGACAAGGGGTACGCATTGAGCACCTGGCTGATGACACTGCTCCGTGCGCCAAACACCCCTGCTGAGCTGCGGTACCAGGAAAGCCAACAAGCAACCAGGAACATTATTGAGCGCACAATCGGCGTGCTCAAACAACGATTCCGCTGTCTGGACCATTCCGGAGGAGCCCTGCAGTACTCGCCTGAGCAAGTTTCGAAATTCGTAGTGGTGTGCTGCATGTTGCACAACATGGCAATCCTCAGGACGCAGCCAATGCCACCAGGCCTTGCAGCACCACAAGAGGAGGAGGAGGAAGAGGAGGAACAGGCCGAGGACGATGATCAGCAGCAGCACCAAGGCAGGAGGGCGGCCCACAATGGTCAAACTGCAAGGGCCGTCCGTCAACGACTAATAGCAAGCCGCTTCTAGGGCCCCTGCCATTGCTACAAACACGAATCAACCCAGCACGCAACCCCTAAGCCGGCCAAGGCACCAATAATTCCAACCACCAGCCATGTATATTTTGAATACAGAAACTTATTTATTGTACAAACTCTGTGTGTGTCAATTCCTCATGACAAACTCATAGAAATAAACACAAAAAAACAGTCAATAACATAACTGGTTCTCACAACCTGGAGATAATGTCCAAAACACTAAACAAAAGTTGGGCCATGAACCTCGGCCTTTAATAAAAAAATGACCAGCATTTTGGCACACCTCCTACTTTTTGCCCTTCGAGGGTGATCTCCTTCCCTTGCGCACTTCCCCCCTTCTAACCCTACTGCTCCTCCGTAATGGGACCTCAGTGGCTGCAGCAAGGCTGGTGGAAGGCTGCTGCTTGTCAGACCCTGACACTGCAGATGCCCCTGAAGGACGGCCTCGACCACTTCTGGGCCTGGAGGGCCCGGCTGCAGACTGCACCAACTCTGCATGGGCGGCAGCAGTCTGTCCTACAGGCGGTGGCAAGTGCAGTGGAGAAGTGACAGTGTTGGCAGCAGGAATGCTGTCATCGTGAGAGAGGACAGCAACTCCCTGCTCGCCCGACACACTGGCACTCCCACGGGGCAGCACTTCAGCATCCGGAGCAATTTGCCGGAGAACAGATTGCTGGCCTGCTGCGGCGCGGTGACAGCCCCGGGGACATGTGCACGAACCATCGAGGATGGCAGCAGTCAGTGCTCGCGTGGCCTCAATCTGAGTCTGCATGAGAGCAGTCTCAGATGGGTTCCTGGCAGCCAGTGACTGAATTGCAGCACTAAGCTTTAGTGTGGCATCCGCCTGTGCTACAGCGAAGTGCTCCACACTCCTTGCCAGTGCCTCAATGCATTCGGGCACCCTTCCCATTGCACCCATGAGCTCAGTGTGCATGCCCACCGCCTGGCTGTTCATTTCTGCAATCAGCCGCTCCTCCTCTGCGTCCATTGCATTAGGAGTGTCTGGCATACTCTCCCTCCCCCCATGGCGTTGCTGCAGCCCGCTGGGTCCTGGAACTTCACCATCATCAGCCCCTTCCCCCCTGCTCCCCCGTTCTTCCCTCCCCCCCCCATGGCGTTGCTGCAGCCCGCTGGGTCCTGGAGCTTCACCATCATCAGCCCCTTCCCCCCTGCTCCCCCGTTCTTCCCTCCCCCCCCAATGGCGTTGCTGCAGCCCGCTGGGTCCTGGAGCTTCACCATCATCAGCCCCTTCCCCCCTGCTCCCCTCCGGGGAAGGCGTGTTCCCAGTGTGGCCATGGGCTTCCTCGGGAGAGGGTGGCACTGATGCTCCGGCTTCCTCTTCCTCCTCAGCTGCAGCATCACTCCCAGTGGCAGCTTCAGGGACCATCTCCTCAGCTGGTGAATCACCATCTGAAAGCAGGGAGGTACAAGAGTGGCTTTAGCGTGAGGACACGGTGGCAGTAAGGGAGGAATAAGTGCAGCGAGTTAGCAAGTTGGATTGAAAGTGTCAAAGGCTGGTATTGTGAGGGACAAGTGGAAGGACAGAGGACAAAAAGGTGATGACCTTACCATTGCTGTCCACAACGGGGTCGGCGTCCCCAGTGGCGACGGGACCGATCACCCGGCTTGCCACAATCCTGTGGACGCGCTCCTCCAGATCGCTGAGGGGTTGCAGCTGAAGCCGCCCTGCACCCGTCCGTTGCTGCTGTCTCCGATTATGAGCCAGCTTAGCCTGCAAGAAAAAGGACAGCATCTGAGTCAATATACAGCCATGGTCTTGCCTGATGTGCCTCCCATAGGTGAATAGCCCTTACAATATGCAGCCATGGTCTTGCCTGATGTGCCTCCCATAGGTGAATAGCCCTTACTGTATGCAGCCATGGTCTTGCCTGATGTGCCTCCCATAGGTGAATAGCCCTTACAATATGCAGCCATGGTCTTGCCTGATGTGCCTCCCATAGGTGAATAGCCCTTACTGTATGCAGCCATGGTCTTGCCTGATGTGCCTCCCATAGGTGAATAGCCCTTACTGTATGCAAAGTGTGGAATGTGTGTGTGTGTTTGATGAAAGGGCCATAGGTGTTGCATGAGTGTTGTGCATTGGAGTTTTAAGACCCTCTGGCCATATAGTGAGGTTGAGATGGAGGGATGGAGAGGTATTGAGAAAAAGCCACTCACCCTGACGACCCGAGTGAGGTCGTTGAATTTTTTGCGGCACTGAACATGGGTCCTGGGCACCATGCTCCTGGAGGAGACGCTCTGAGCCACCTCCCTCCACACTCTTCTGAACTCGCGTGGCAAAGGCCTCCTGCCACTCTCCGGGAACAGCATGCATCGTCTGCGCTCCACTGCGCCAACCAGAGCATCCAAGGCCCGCTCGGTGAAGCGATGAGCGCGTTCTCTCACCCTCTCCATGCTTGGCAGCAAAATGGATTACAGGTCTCTCCAGGCTGAGATTCAAGGCTGCAATGAGCAGGGTGTGGCTGGGGAGCAAGTGGCCCCCCCCCGCTTTAAGAAGTGTCCGGCGCCAGTGTGTCTGTGTTCCCTCGCTAACTGGCAGCAGCTGCGCTGCGCTCGTGCGCTGAGGTAGCGCCTCACTCCTAGGCCTTTGCGCCTTAAGAGAGGTGTGCAGCGCCTAATTTAGCGCTCCACTCACCTCCCGGGGCGTTAAAAGTGAAGTTTCCTGTCAGTGCCGATAATTAGCGCCAGGCGCTAATATTTGGGCGCGGACGATATTTGCGCCCCAAATGGGGCGCGACCTAATTTCTACCCCTAAGAACCTTACTAGACTGGGAAATCCAGGAAAGAGTCACTTCTGCTGAGTCATGGGATAGTTCAAAAATAGAAGAAATAAAAAACTTGCATTTATATAGTGCCTTTCATGATCTCCGGATGTCCCAAAGTGCTTCACAACCAATGAAGTATTTTGACTGTTGCAATATAGGGAAAACTGGCAGCCAATTTATGCTCAAGGCTCCATGAACAGCAATGAGATAAATGATCAAATAATCTGTTTTAGTGGTTTTGACGATGAATAAATGTTGGCAAAGATGCTTTGAAAATTTCTGCTTTTCTTCGACTAGTGCCATAGGATCTTTTACATCTACCTGAGAGGGCAGACAGGACCTCAGTTAATCATCTCATCTGAAAGATGGCACCTCCGACAGTGCAGCACTCCCTCAGTACTGCACTAAAGTGTCAGCCTAGATGATGTCTCAGGAGTGGAACTTGGACCCACAACCTTCTGAATCAGAGACAGAAGTGCTACCACTGAGCCATTCATGTCATTATTAGCCCTTTTACAACTGTGTAGTAACATGTGCCATTTAAAAACAAAAAATATATTCCCAATATGGAAGTCACAATTTAAATTCAGTACTCAAAGTGTTAATGAGAAGAAAGACCCTTGAATAAAGGACGCATTGGCTTTTATTCAGTTAGTGGCTGAGGTCATTTCATATCGTGTTTGTTAACCATGAAATGATCATGTTGACAGCTGTTCTACAAGGATACAATTAAATAGAACTCTCTTGATAAAATTAATCAGCACCTTTCAAATAAATGCAATTATAAATGCACACTGAATAATCCTAAAAGCATATTAATGTCCTTACTGCAAAGCAATACCGGTAAAATGTCACTACCTCTTTTCCACTTACCAAAAAAATAAATAAAATCCTATATTGAATTCAAAAGCAAATATCAGTAACAGAAATGCTGCCGCACTTTGAACTTTAACCCTGACACTATTTGACAGGAATCCATTGTCCATTCAGACACTCTTTTATAAGAAAATCCTAATAGGTCCTGGTCATCCTAGAGTGCTCATTTTGCGTTTTTGTTCATCTTTTTCGGGTCCAGAAAAGCTGAACTTTCAGTCTACCATCATCATGCTTTTTAAACACTGAAAGGAGTCTCCACCTACTCTGCTGTCTCTGTGCCTGCCAGAATATAGGCACAAGAGCATAACTGATATTATCCGCAGTTCAGAGCACACAGCTGTGGAGATAGGAGCCTATAAATTGCTGTGATTGCACTATTAAAAGGTTAACTGAGCAGTGTCTAAGCTTTTCCAATACAATTAAATATATGTATTAACCCATGATTTCATTGTTTTCCTGATCTGATGCTACAATACCCACACAGCTGTTAAGTCGACTTTCCTTCAGAATGGAGGCTACGAGACAAAGCGGTTGATGAACAGATGTTGGAAGGACTGCTTGAGGGGCTCAGAGAAAGAAGGAAAAGAATATATGACAAATGTGGAGGGGAATAGCTGAAAGGGTAAGCACTGTTTTCCAAACTTGCAGGACCTGATAGCAAGATGGAAGAAAGAAGATGTCAGACCTAAGGAAATCTATTAAGGTAAGGCAACAGTACCGTTATGTATGACAAACACCCACTACAAATGGATATGCAAGAAAATCAATCCTGCCACACTCCTAATCCTTTCCTACTGAGATATGCTAACCAGTAAAATGAGCTTAACCAGTGCAGTGTAGGCAATGAGAGAATCAGGACCATGACTGATTAACATGAATGGAAATACTTGCATTTAGGAAAATTGCAATTAGAAAATGCATATGCCAACTGCTCAGTTAACCCTTCAATAGTGCAAACACAGCAATTAGAAAGTGCACATAGCAACAATTCTAAAAGAGGGTTCTCACAAGGCAAGTCAACCTCGTAGGATGATGCCTGCTCAATTTGAAGCCACTATAGTTGTGCAGCTGCATGGCATTATCAGTGAAATACGTACTTTCAATATCTCAATACTATTCTACTTTCTGTAAAAGAAAATGGCCTTTAACTAGGGAGGAACAGTGCTGTCCCAAACAGTACAAGCTGATGAACCCATTTGAGGAGCCCACACACAACATTATTGGGATGGAGAGCATCAGGGAAATGGGGGAGAGTGAAACCAGAGGCTTCCCCTAAGCTCACAGCTAGAACCATAACGTGTGTGCCATGTAGTGTTGTCCTACTGACTGTCACCGAGCCATACAGTAAACTTGAGTGACGTCACAGAGAACGTGTGCAATGAAAGTAGTGTTTGAATATGGGTAATTGAGACTGCGTTTTGACATTTTGTTCTCTTCTGTTTTCTCAGGTGATTCAAGTAATATGAGCAGCTGATTGCTGTTAAAGAAGAACAAACTTGTATTTATATAGTGCCTTTCACATCAGACCGGATGTCTTAAAGCACTTCACAGCCACTGGTGTGCTTTTGAAGTGTAGCCACTGTTGAAATGCAGGCACCAAGAAATCAAATAGGAAACTTCTTTACCCAGAGAGAGTGGTGAGAATGTGGAACTCGCTACCACAGGGAGTGGTTGAAGCGAAAAGTATAGATGCATTTAAGGGGAGGCTAGACAAGCATACAAGGGAGAAGGGAATAGAGGGTTATGCTGATAGAGTTAGATGAGGAAAGACGGGAGGAGGCTCAAGTGGAGCATAAACGCCGGCATGGACTGGTTGGGCCGAATGGCCTCTTTCTGTGCTGTATATCCTATGTAATCCTATGTAAATGTAGCAGGGAGTTCGCACCGAAGCTGCCATGTGTACTCCTGATGTGGCCACTATCTGCTCCAATGGTATGCCCTGAGAATCAAGCATGAGAGGCCTGCTAATTGTTGAAAATAGCTGTCATCCCCCCATCCCGCTTGCCTGGAGTCCTGCCTTGCAGCTGCGCGACCTGCTCCCAAGTCTTGCCCACCCTGGCCCACTCCATCCAGACCTGTTCTCGGATTGCCCCAAACAGAAACCAGTTTTCTCTTGGTTTGTTCAAGTGTTCTGCGGTACTTGCTGACTGCAATAACAATTGCAATTTGGGAGGACTGCAAGATATTTTTTGCATGGATGAGTCAACTAGTTTTCCTCATCTGTATCTATGTTGTGATCTGGTCAGAAAATGTTACAAAGTCTGATACAATTACTGCAAAACGCCAATAATTGACAATTTTTGACCAGCAGATGTCAGCATAACATGGTCTGCACTAAAACGGCAAAGTTGTCATTAAGCTTTAAAAGGCAGCTGTTGATGATTCTGCTATTCCCATTTACGCCTCCTCTAGACCCATCTTTTGTTTCTTTACTTGTCCCATTACCATCTCTTTTTGCTTCGCACCATCATCCCTTTTGTCATTTAATCTCTCCTGCCTTCCACCCTATCACAGACCTTCCCTTTTGTTCTTTCCTCCCCTCTTTCCCTGCCTCTGCACTTGCTTAGAACCGATTACATCGCTAGCATTTTCCAGTTCTGACGAAAGGTCATCGACCTGAAATGTTAATTTTGTTTCTCTTTCCACAGATGCTGCCTGACCTGCTGAGTATTTCCAGCATTTTCTGTTTTTATTATCAAAATAGGTCTGTTGACTTAAAAGGCTAACTTACCTGACGAAGGAGCGAACTGCTTCGAAAGCTTGTAAAATTAAATAAATCTGTTGGACTATAACCTGGTGTTGTGCGACTTCTCATTTTTGTCCACCCCAGTCCAACGCCGGCATCTCCACATCATGACTTAAAAGGCCATTGGGGGTAATTTTGTCTTTGGGTGATATTGGATCAGCCGCCCGATATACAAATGAAAATCTGGAGAAATGTATAACGTGCGGCTAATCTGATATCGCCTATTTTACACTAGTGCCCAAAGTCAAAATTACCCCCACTGTCTTTACAGAAAAAACAGTGTCTTTTTAGCTCAGGGAGAAAAGCAAATTAGATATGTCATTTTCAATATGATGGCTTTTTTTTATTCATTCGCGGGATGTGGGCGTCACTGGCAAGGCCAGCATTTAATGCCCATCCCTAATTGCCCTTGGTAAGGTGGCGGTGAGCCGCCTTCTTAAACCGCTGCAGTCCGTGTGGTGAAGGTACTTCCACAGTGCTGTTAGGGAGGGAATTCCAGGATTTTGACCCAGCGACGATGAAGGATCGGCGATATATTTCCAAGTCAGGGTGTTGTGTAATTGGAGAGAACTTGCAGGTGGTGGTGTTCCCATGTGCCTGCTGCCCTTATCCTTCTAGATGGTAGAGGTCGTGGGTTTGGGAGGTGCTGTTGGAGAAGCCTTGGTGAGTTGCTGCAGTGTAACTTGTAGATGGTACACACTGCAGACACGGTGCGCCGTTGGTGGAGGGAGTGAATGTTTAAGGTGGTGGATGGGGTGCTGATCAAGTGGGCTGCTTTGTCCTGGGTGGTGTCGAGCTTCTTGAGTGTTGTTGGAGCTGCACTCATCCAGGCAAGTGGAGAGTATTCCATCACACTCCTGACTTGTGCCTTGTAGATGGTGGAAAGGCTTTGGAGAGTCAGGAGGGGAGTCATTCGCTGCAGAATACCCAGCCTCTGACCTGCTCTTATAGCCACAGTATTTATGTGGCTGGTCCAGTTAAGTTTATGGTCAATGGTGACCCCCCAGGATGTTGATGGTGGGAGATTCAATGATGGCCTCCCACCATTATCATGGCATCCAAACCAACTATTACCTTGGAAAAGCATTGAGTTTTTTTGAACAAAGGACACTACGTGAAATCGATGCTTGTTCTTTCTCCCTTTCCAGATCCCCATGGCTCAATTGGTTAAACAGAAAGCAGCTGAGCCGTACAGACCAGGAGGTGTCCAGTTCAATCTCCATCCTCGCTAAATTAGTAGGTCACAGCCGGTGTCACAATTATCCTCAGTACCCCTAGATTAGCAGAAGGAATTCAATAAGGGTTCCAGCCCCTTATGATCCAGTGGCTCCTGCTGCAAGTCCTGGTGCATGACTGTCAAGTGGGGATAGGATCGGACTCAGCTGTGATGCTCTCCACCCCCCCCAAGGTCAAATAGCCTGCTGACGCTAACAGTTGATGGGAGTCTTGTGGGCGGGAGCCGACACGGAACTGAAGCCATCCAGCCCTCCGCAGCGCGAGGCCCGGGAGCTTTTAACTGTCAGGGCCTCATCAGTATGGACCCTGCAGTCTGAACTCAGAGGGAAACATTAGTTGGCCGGTGGGAGGTGGAGGGGTTTTGGGTGGCAGGAGGCTGCCGCCAGTTGACCCAAAGGAAGGGTCCCCGGCAGTTAGGGAAGCAGTTGGGGATGGGAGTGGGGGGGGGTTTCCAGAGGGCTGCAGTCAGGAGGTCATCACTGTCTGGGGGAGGGTAGCCCGTGGCAGTGGAAACTCCAAGTTCCCTTTGTTGGGCCAAGAGCAGCACTTCATTTTCTGAGCTTCTTTTGGCACCAGATTCGCTTACCGCCAGGTTTTACCGGGGGTTCCGGCACTTGGCTGCGGTGCCGCCATTTTAAGTTAAAATTGCGTCGGGGTCCTAATTGTGTCCTAGGACCCCGATAGCAATATATTCGTGAGTTCCTTTGCCTGACTGCGCCGGGCACCTGAGCCACCTCTGAGAAGTGCACGGTTAAAATGGCGGTGGGCAGGAGCGCGGCGGGAATGCAGCGGTAAGCACTCTACCGCTATTTTAACCGCCCGCACGCCCCGTTCCTGGGATTAAAATCGGGGCCGCGCTGCCTAGCTTCCTATACAACCAATAGCAATTTAGTTGAGATATCTGACGGTAGCAAATGTGTGTGAAAGAATGCCTCCAAGAAGAAGAAATGGATGTGCAAACTGTACGCTCCTTTGTAAACAGCAGGCTTGTTCATTGTAAATAAGTTTACTGTGATTACACAAGTAAGAATATTTAATCAAATAAATCAGGCTTGAAATGCAGTTTGCAAACCGACAATGGTACATGTGTAAGAAACATAAAAGGCCTTTAAGAAGCTCTGTCTTGATCAACAGTGTTTGGTAACCTTCTCTTTGCTAAACACATAAACTGGAAGGGAAGCAAGTCCCTCTACAGAACTGGACTAACTGAAGCTTTGCTTGTTCCCTCCCACAAAGGAGCTGACTTGCCTTCCAGTTTCCAGTTCTGACAAAGTGTTCATACCTGTAAGATAACCTATCTATTCAGATGTCACTGAGCTTGCAGGCTCCATATTAGGAAGGAAGAGTACAGCGAGCCCAGTTATACAGCTGGCAGGACACCTGCCTCCACACCAGATGGCCACATATTTAATTCCGCTGTTTTACCAGTTCTCAGCTGGACTGCTGAATGCAATCAGATTCCAACCCTCAGAAAACTTAGTGCATCATCTGCACTAAAATGCATTGTTACTTTGCAAAACCTCATCACATCGCTCGCACATAACGTTGTTGGGCAATTCACTGATCCCGTGCTTCCAGTGCGGAGCTATGTTGTAGCCCACCTCTGACCTGTGCTTCCAGTGAGTGCAACTCGCCGCTGTTGTTTTCGTACCTCCACACCCTCCTCTCCATCTTCACCCACTCGATGCAAGTATCCCACTGGATCTCACCCCAGACTCGGCGGGGTTAAAATCGACTCCTGGGATGCACATCTAGGGTCAGAAAACGAAATAGAATCTGCAAATGCTGAGCATACTAATCAAGCCTGTCAATATTTGAAAAAGGAACAGATGGGTTAATGTTTCGGGTGTAGACTTTTATCAGAACGGGTAACTGGAAGATGTGCAAGACCCTCTGTAGAACTGAACTAAATGAAGCTTTGCTTGTTCTGTCCTATAAAGGGACTGACTTTTCTTCCAGTAGCGAGTTTTAACAAAGGGTATACATCTGAAATGTTAACCTATCTTTTCAGATGCTAATGGATCTGCGGGTTACTTTTGAAGAAGGAAGCATTCAGCGAGCCCAGATACACTGCTTGTAGAACACCTGTCTCCACACCAGATGGTCACATAATTAAGTCCACTGGTTTACCAGCTCTTAGCTGGACTGCTGAATACAAGCCCATTCCAACCCTCAGAACAGTCAGTGCATCATTGGGGAAAGCCTCTCGATAGTTCAACCTGAAATGTCTAAGATTCCCTGTGTGTCATTTTGTACGGAAAAGCTGTACCAGAAAATATTTTTGGCCATTTCCGTTTTAAAAGAAAAGGAACTGGTTACATTTCCCACTCAGTAAACATAGGCATTACTTTTCTTTAAGGGAGCCTATCACGTTGTTGTAGAGTGCACCAGAATGGAGGAGAGAGGGGGAACCATTGCATCTCCTGGCAGCTGAGCAGGGAACTGTACCAAGGGCAGTCCCAGAGTACTCGGTGGCCCTGACTGTCATGACCGACCACCTGGAAGGCATCATCTTACTGGAAGCAACGCTGGTGACTGTGAAATGAGGAAATGAGATTTAAAATATTTTAAGATGCATACTGGTAAAATGGTAAAAGTTACATCAATAATATCAAAAATCTAATTTGATAGGTGCAGTTATGAATGACTGAAAAGGATACACAAATGTAAGTAAAAGGCAGGAAAAGATCAATACACTATATAATCGCAAGATCGTTCTTTCCTTCTAAGAACAGACTTACCTGTTTAACCTTATCACATAAACACTTGCATGCGTCAGTGTGTTTCTTTGCATCCCTTTCTTCCCACGTTCATTTATCAAAGATTAAAAGTAGCAAAATAATTATTAAAGCAGAACTAAAACAGTTAACCTTATGAACGTAGGAACATAGGAATTGTTAGACGAAAAAAGACCAGGGTCCATCTAGTTCGTCTTCTACCATCCTGGTAGTCGCATGATACAACGATAATGGAGTTGTTAACTAATCATAGCGATCAATCTCCATCAATTAATCTACAAAAGACCCAGAAATGACATGAGGAAAACCAGAGTGGTGGAGAACTTCGGGAACCATAGGTCCAAAATCACCTTTTTCCACCTAAGCATGCTACATTTACCACATGTTATCTCTCAAATTACTCATATACTGTAGAATCACAGGGGGAGAAATTCAGTATCGCCCCATTTGGGGCGCAATTATCGGCCGGGCGCAAAGATTAGCGCCTGGCGCTAATTATCGCCACCGACTGCAAACTTGACTTTTATCGCCCCTGGAGGTGATTGCAGCGCTATATCAGGCGCTTCACACCTGTCTTAAGGTGCAAAGGCCGAGGAGCGAGGCACTACCTCAGAGCGCTGGCGAAGCTCATGTAATGTCAGTCAGCAATGGAACACACACACAATGGCACGGGCCAGTTCTTAAAGGGGATGGTTAATCTTGCTTTCCATCCACATCCTGCTCATTGCAGCCTTGAATCTCGGCCTGGAGAGACCTGCACATCAAATGTGCTGGAAAGAACAATGGAGAGTACCAGGCCAAGAGCTCAGAGTGCAGCCCCCACAGTCTCTGCTAAATCGATAAAAGGAATGGCAAATCAAAATGAACCTGCAAAGTGCTGCTCAGTACCCAAAACTCCTTCACACAACGTTGAATCTCTCCAGAAGTCTCTGCCTCTCTCTCTCAGAATGCGTAGTTCAAAAATGGCACCAACAATAAAAGGCAGGAAGCAGTCACCTTTAAATAGCGCTCCCCCTTTCCCTTCATGACTGCAGAACGCTCCCCTCAACCTGTCGTTGCTAGCGTCAGGCGGTAAGGCAGGGGGCGCCACTCAATATCCGCTCCGGTGCGATACCGGGGCGTTGCGCACTCGAGTGACGTCATGATCTGCCGGCGCAGGAGATCGTGGCGGTAGTGTTTAGCGCCGCCGCAAAATGTCTAGTTAATTTCGCGAGCGGCGCAAACTTCGCCGCGCCTGGGCGCTAGATGCTTTGCGCCCCATTAGCGCCCTCTTAAGGCGCTAACGGGAGGCGCAACCAACTGAATTTTTCCCCCTCAGAATCATAGAATGATACAGCACAAAAAGAGGCCATTCGGCCCATTGTGTCTGTGCCGGCTCTTTGGTAGAGCTAGCCAATTAATCCCACCCCTGCTCTTTCCCCTTAGCCCTGTAAATGTTTTCCCTTCAAGTATTTATCCAATTCTCTTTTGAATGTTACTATTGAATCTGCTTCCCCCACCCTTTCAGGCAGTGCATTCCAGATCACAATAACTCACTGTGTAAAAAAATGTTTCCTCATGTTGCCTCTGGTTCTTTTGCCAATCAACTTAAATCAGTGACCTCTGGTTACCAACCCTCCTGCCACGTAAACAGTTTCTCCTTATTTACTCTATCAAAACCTTTCATAATTTGAACACCTCTATCAAATCTCCTCTTAACCTTCTCTGTTCTATGGAGAACAACCCCAGCTTCTCCAGTCTCTCCACATAACTGAATTCGCTCATCCCTGGTAACATTCTAGTAAATCTCTTCTGCACCCTCTCCAAGGCCTTGACATCCTTCAGTGGGTTGAGAATGGATCTGGCCCGGTTAAATTGGAATCAAAGATTGGCAGGCAAAACTGTAATCGAACAATGGGCTGCCTTTAAACAGGAGATGGTTCGGGGACCGTTGAGGTACATTCCCACGAGGGGGAAAGGTAGGGCAACCAAAGTCAGAGCTTCCTGGATGATGAAAGAGGTAGAGAATAAGATGAAGCAGAAAAAGGGGGCATTTGACAGATGTCAGATTGAAAATACATGTGAGAACCAGGCTGAATATAGAAAGTTCAGAGGGGAAGTGAAAAAGGAAATAAGAGGGGCAAAGAGAGAGTATGAGAATAGATTGGCAGCTAACATAAAAGGGAATCCAAAAGTCTTCTATAGGCATATAAATAGTAAACGGGTAGTAAGAGGAGGGGTGGGGCCGATTAGGGACCAAAATGGAGACTTACGCACGGAGGTATAGGGCATAGCTGAGGTATAAATGAGTACTTTGCATCTGTCTTTACCAAGGAAGAAGATGCTGCCAAAGTCATAGTGAAAGAGGAGATAGTTGAGATACTAGATGGGAAAAAAATTGATAAAGAGGAGGTACTAGAAAGGCTGGCTGTACTTAAAGTAGATAAGTCACCAGGACCAGATGGGATGCATCCTAAGATTCAGGGGGAAGTAAAGGTGGAAATTGTGGAGGTACTGGCCATAATCTTCCAATCCTCCTTAGATATAGGGGTGGTGCCAGAGGACTGGAGAATTGCAAATGTTACACCCTTGTTCAAAAAAGGTTGTAAGGATAAACCCAGCAACTACAGGCTAGTCAGTTTAACCTTGGTAGTGGGAAGCTTTTAGAAATGATAATCCGGGGCAAAATTAACAGTCACTTGGACAAATGTGGATTAATTAAGGAAAGCCAAATCGTTAAAGGTAAATCATGTTTAACTAACTTGTTTGAGTTTTTTGATGAGGTAACAGAGGGGGTTGATGAGGGCAATAAGGTTGATGTGGTGTACATGGACTTCCAAAAGGCGTTTGATAAAATGCCAGCAAAGTTGAAGCCCATGGAATAAAAGAGACAGTGGCAGCATGGATACGAAATTGGCTAAGTGACAGGAAACAGAGAGTAGTGGTGAACGGTTGTTTATCAGACTGGAGGAAGGTACACAGTGGTGTTCCCCAGGGGTCAGTACTAGGACTACTGCTTTTCTTGATATATATTAATGACTTAGGCTTGAGTGTACAAGGCACAATTTCAAAATTTGCAGGTGACACAAAACCTTGCGCCTCATTAACGCCCTCTTAGGGCGCTAATGGGAGGCGCAAAGCAACTGAATTTTTCCCCCATAGAGTACAAAAGCAAGGAAGTTATGATGAACCTTTATAAAACACTGGTTCAGCTTCAACTGGAGTATTGTGTCCAATTCTGGGCACCGCACTTTAGGAAGGATGTGAAGACTTTAGAGAGGGTGCGGAAAAGATTTACAAGAATGGTTCTAGGGATGAGGGACTTCAGTTACTTGGATAGACTGGAGAAGCTGGGGTTGTTCTCCTTAGAGCAGAGAAGGTTGAGAGGAGATTTGATAGAGGTGTTCAAAATCAGGAGGGGTCTAGGCAGAGTAGATAGAGAGAAACTGTTCCCATTGGCTGAAGGGTTGAGAATCAGAGGACACCGATTTAAGGTGATTGGCAGAAGAACCAAAGGTGACATGAGGAAAAACTTTTTTATGAAGTGAGTGGTTAGGATCTGGAATGTACTGCCTGAAAGGGTGGTGGAGGCAGATTCAATCGTGGCTTTCAAAAGAGAATTGGATAAGTACCTCAAGGAAAAATATTTGCAGGGCTGCAGGAAAAGGGCAGGGGAGTGGGACTAGCTGAAGTGCTCTTGCAGAGAGTCGGCATGGGTGCGACGGGCCGAATGGCCTCCTTCTGTGCTGTAACCATTCTATGATTCTAGTTGAGGCCTAACCAGTATTTTATAAAGGTTTAGCATAACTTCCTTGCTTTTGTATACCCAAAATGTTATTTTATGAAAGAAATCTAATTTGCATTTGAATGAATCAGTAGTAACTGCTTCCAGCGTCTCCTTGGGGAGTCTGTTCTATAGATTGACAACTCGCTCACTGAAATAAAAACAGAAAATGCTGGAAATACTCAGCAGGTCAGGCAGCATCTGTGGAGGGAGAAACAGAGTCAACGTTTCAGTTCGATGACCCTTCGTCAGAACAGTTCTGACGAAGGATCATCAACCTGAAATGTTAACTCTGTTTCTCTCTCCACAGATGCTGCCTGACCTGCTGAGTATTTCCAGCATTTTCTGTTTTAATTTCAGATTTCCAGCATCCGCAGTATTTTGCTTTCGCTCACTGAAATATTGTTTCCACAGATTAGTTTTGATTTGACCCCCTTCAAGTGCAAGCCACAAATTGTGCATAGACCACTCTGTTTTTTGGATGTGCAGCGTATATCCACTCTAATCTGTTTGAGATGTGGTGATGTAACTTTGAGGAGAAATCTGCTGTTACAAGCGCCTTCTGTGCATAGGTCATTCCTTGGAATAACAGTGCTGGCCTCATGTCAGAAGAAAAATCAGAAAAGGAAAAAATAAAGCCATCTCCTCACAAGGGTAGAAATTAGCCTGTGCCCGTCTTCGGGCCCAGGCTTGGCCCTGCAGAAGCAGCACGCGCCTGAAGCAAGACCCCCTGGGGATCAATAGGAATTGGTTCTCGGGCCTTATCTGAATAATTGGGGTGAGCTGCCAGCATTGGTCGTGCCTCCACATACAGTTTTTCCCGAAAGGAGACATTTTGGACGTCAACTTTTGGGTGTCAATGTCCGCCTAGGATGCCTAAAAAAATGGCACTACAAATTTGGCAGTGGGACCAACACCTTTGCAGATTGGACGCAGGCTGTCCCACTGCTACATTGGTATGCTTTGTGCCTGAAGAACGGGCACAACGCACACCAATTTCTACCTCACAATTTCCAATGCTACCAGTACAGCATAGCCAGGTACAAACATGCAACTGCAAATAACTCTTTAGTTCCCTCATTTATTTCGTAATTAAATTCCCTGAACCAACAATTCGGCACTAAATATTCATTTTCACGTTATTTAAACTAATTTCTGTTTTTCACGTGTCAGTGTGAGATGTGGCAATATTAAATCCTGGTATCTAACAGGTCTAAAAGAAAATGTTAGAAAACAGCAGCAAGGGTCAGGAAGTAGGTTGTGTATTTTTTTTGATGTGACCAGCATGTTTATTTAGTAATTCTGTTCCATGAACTGCTGTTTTTAATGTTGATTCCTCCGAGAGGATTTGGGAGGGAGAAAGAATGCATGCTTCACATACTAAACACCCTGTACCTGCATCCTCCACGCCCCAAGTAATCAAGCTGCAGGTGCACGGACTGGGTCCCCCTTCATGTATCTGTTGCACTGAATTCATGCAAAAGACGCTTCAAAACCTAAATCATTTCCAACCACATCATTCTGCAAAGCAAAATTCTACAATTCTCTTTATTATTGGAAAGTGTAATTTTCTTTCTCTGTGGTACCACTAATAAAAATTACTTGCATTTTAATTTCGATCAACTGTTGGATTTTAAAACCAACAGAAAAAGATGTTCATTTCTACTTGTCTCAGTCACGTCATAATATTTGCATAACAAATGCCTAGCTAGAGTGCATATTTCCCTTAGCAGAGAGGTCAATAACCAGGGGGCATAGATTTAAAGCAATTGGTAGAAGGTTTAGAGGGGAGTTGAGGAGAACTTTTTTTTCACCCCGAGGGTGGTGGGTGGTCTGAAACTCACTGCCTGAAAGGGCGGTAGAGGCAGAAACCCTAATCGCATTTTAAGAAGTACTTGGATATGCACTTGAAGTGCCGTCACCTACAGGGCTACGGACCAAGAGCTGGAAAGTGGGATTAGGCTGGTTAGCTCTTCTTTGGTCAGCACAGACCAGACACAATGGGCCAAATGGCCTCCTTCTGTGCTGTAAATTTCTATGATTCCATGATTTGAATAGACGTAATCAAATAAATGTTTTACAAAAATGAGACAATATAACCTAGGAATTACTCAATCCAATATTAGCGCACGCACACTTCCGTTGTTTGTTTTCCATTCCTCTGTCGGCTGTTCTAACAGAAGTGTTAACCCATTTAATGTAAATATGTTGCAACAGCCAACGGATAAAGGTAATACGAATGACCGAAGTGTCTACACACTAATATCGCAATCAGTAATGTCTCAGGTTCATATGTTTCAACAGTTCTGTTAAAAAAAAATCAAACTTTTCTCTTCAATAAGCCTGCAGTTTGGGTAGCCAATTTTTATTCAAATGATATACCAATTAAAGAGTTCTGCTGATACTCTTCAATCAGAGCAGCCTCTGTTAAATCTGTTACTGAGCATGGATTATATTTGTTACAGCATCAGGAACAGCTGCTCTGCTATTCAAACTAAAGTGTTTAGTGTCAATCTCTCATTACCATTTTTTTGGACTAAAATAATAAATAAAATATTAGTTTAGCTCCATGATGAAACAGTTACATTCCCTGTGTTGCAAACATTTAAATCCTGGCATTTCTTCAGTGCTGCCTCCTTGGGGATGAAGCAATTTATCTTTTTTTTTCCTGAACTAGGGGAAAACGACAGGTTTTTTTTGGTATGGTTCATGGAGAATATAAACAGGTTAGAAAATGTACCCTCTTACCCTTGACTAACAGTATCACCACTCTAATCCTGTAAACCCAGTCTCACAGCTCCGGCGGTAGTGATATTCCATCAGTAGAAGAGGAAGCCTGCTGCTCCGTTGCTATGGAGTACCATTGGTTACCTTGGATACAGCTATACTCCCAGAGAACCACAGAATCAACCTTTCACCATTGCAAATTGTGGAAAAAAATGCCATTTAAAATAAATGTTATTGAATTTATATCAAGGTAATGTGTCCGCTATAATAGCACATTGAGGACATATATTGAAAAGCTGTTTATTAAATGGCTATGCTACAAAATTAAAATGTGATGCCTTTGTTCACTATCGGATCATTTATGTCATACCTAATTTACTAATTGATAATTTCAAGTGAACTGAAAGAGCACATTCCTAAAAAGCACATAATCTCAGATTAAATATAATTTTATTTATAAAATAATTGACAATACAGACCAAGCTAAAAAAATAAGTAAGAGATGATGACAATTGAATTCTCTGCCAAAGTTGATTCAGATGAAACAGTGATCCTGCAACACATTGCAAGACAGCTTAAATGATCTCTCTGGGGGGAAGAAGAGGGGAATGAGGTTACTGTGGAACACTTGAATTTGAAATCCATGGTTATTGCTGCCAAGCAACCACCTGCACAGTTTACCTCCAAGCGCTGCTCGATTCATTTTTGTCACTGTCACTTAAATCTGCCAGCTGCAGCTAAGGTGCATATTGACAGTTCTCAGTCGAACCACTGGATGGAGTGCTTTGCAATTATTAGAGTGCCAGCTAATTAGCAAGCTAATGGGAATGTTTACTTAATGAGAACATTTTGCTTAGGGACAGATTTATTCTGCAAATATCCCAATGTATACGCAACAAGAATCCTTGGATAGAGAGAATCATTTTTACCACAGCATCCATTTTTATTTTTTTCCCTATCCTTGATTTTTGGGTAGCGTTTTCCCCTTCTTCTAAAATCTTTCACTCCTCTGGCCTGGTGCCTCTGCAGCCAAGGGGATGATGCAGAGCCTACGATCCGCTTGCCACCAATGGTTATTGTAACCAGCTGCTAGGTGGCACCCGAGACCATCTAGGTATAACTCTAATCTCCAATTTCACCTTCCCTTGCTGGGTGATGCCATTTTGTGTTCATTGCCTCCCCCCATTCTAATTCAATTCATTTTGGTAATATTGTCCTTTTATCTCTCAGATCCTGGCTTAAATCCAGCCCGGGCTATTGTGATGATTCGCCTCTTCATAGAATAGTACAACACAGAAGGAGGCCGTTCAGCCCATCGAGTCTGCGGCCGGCTCTTCCAAAGAGCAATCCAGTTAGTCCCACTCCCTCGCTCTTTCCCCATATTCCTGCAATTTTTTCTCCTTCAAGTATTTATCTGATTCCCTTTTGAAGACTCTGTCTCCACAACTCTATCGGGCAGTGCATCCCAAATCCTAACCACTCGTTGCGTAAAAAAGTTTTTCCTCATGTCACCTCTGGTTCTTTTGCCAATCACCTTAAATCTGTGCCCTCTTGTTATCGACCCTTCAGCCATAAAGTTTTTCTTTAGTTACTCTATCTAAACCCTCTTCCTGCTGGCTATAAGATCCCTCAGTGAAATCAATCTGGGCAGGTTCAGTCCAGAGATCCTCGTGGACAAAACTCCATTGTGCTAATTGGCGTGATCACTCAGAAAGGATGTATGGATAGAAAAGCAGAGTATTTTTTAAATGGTGAGAGAATGGGAAATGTTGGTGTTCAGAGGGACCTGGGTGTCCATGTACACGAATCACTGAAAGTTAACATGCAGGTACAGCAAGCAATTAGGAAAGCAAATGGTATGTTGGCCTTTATTACAAGATGATTTGAGTACAAGAGTAAAGATGTCTTACTGCAATTATATAGGGCCCTGGTGAGACCACACCTGGAGTATTGTGTATAGTTTTGGTCTCCTTACCTAAATACTTGCCTTAGAGAAATTTCTTCACTCAGAGGGTGGTGAATCTTTGGAATTTTCTATCCCAGAGGGCTGTGGAGGCTCAGTCGTTGAGTATATTCAAGACAGAGATCGATAGATTTTTGAATATTAAGGGATCCAAGAGATATGGGGATAGTGCAGGAAAGTGGAGTTGAGGTAGAAGATCAGCCATGATCTTATTGAATGGCGGAGCAGGCTCAAAGGGCCGAATGGCCTACTCCTGCTCCTATTTCTTATGTTCTTATGGGTGGTTGGTGAGAGAAATGGAAATATCACACTAACAGGTTAGAGGGGTGCCCTTCTGAAGTTGGGGTCTTGCTGCTGGGAGCGTTTTCTCCTGCATTTTAGCTCTGATGGCATCACTGGGTGCACTTCTTTGCAAGATTTGCTGATTCCAGTAGAATAAAGGCACTAAGTGATGCCAGGGTTAGCAAAGATACAGGCCTGTCTCTATTAATTCAGTTTCCTCATATTATTGTACAAAAGAAATCTTAATTGTCTTTTGCCACTTCATTTTTTAAGGGTTCCTATTAGTGAAGCACCCACTTTAAGAAAAAAGTATATCTTGTCTTAATCCACGGAAACAGGCTTGCTCAGTCAGCCAGTTTAAAAAAGAAATCAGCTCATGCAGTGTTATGTTGAAAAACACTAATAATGTTAATCAGGTGCCAAGAATAACTTTATGACTGTAATATTAACATCACTGTAACAAACTAGACATGTTTAAAGTGCTTTAAAATAAAGCCTTTCTTCCTCTTCAATTTTTACTATTTTAATTTTATATTATTTATGATTAATGTCCCATAATTTTAACTTTCCTTGTTCAAAAACATAAATATTTTCAACCACCTCCAGACTCTCGTCATCCATTCTGGATCTACATATTCAAAAACAGTCTCTATTGGCTCATGTTTCAGCTCGTTGAGGGTGAGAACATTGAAGAGTGACCTGGTCATGTCACTGATTCATGCAGGTCAATCTTGCTGTGCTTTTTGGAGCAATACCAGGCATTCTGACCACCGGATAAGGTAAACTTGTTGACACTGATGGAGCAGGCTTGCCAAAATATTTTTTTTTGTGGCATCCTAGGGAGCTATAAAACTTTCAACGTTGGCATTCAGACCCAATTTTAAATTAAAGTGTTAGCATGGGAATTATTACTCATGTCAAAGAGCTAAAGGTTTTCAGTTGCGTTATGTCTCAGGATATTCATTCTGGGTCTGTAGCATCCATATTCTTTAGCCTAAATCCCTACTCAGAGGATTTTCAAGATGGTGGCCAGACAGATTTGGAGAAAATGCTGAACATCGGATCCAGTTTTGTACTCTATGGCTAGCGGTAGAATGTTTTTATTGTGAATACTTTGGACTCAAGGCTGTTTGAGTATTGCAAATAATGCTAACAGTATTTCATCTGTATTCACAGTTACAAATGAGGTGAATAAGTCCTTTAAGCAATTTAGTGGAATGTTAAGTAATTTAATTGGAGGAAAGTGGAATCCTGAGGCTTGCGACATTAACTGGATCTCTTTCTAGAAATTATTTCTTAGGTACCATTAGACGCAATGATTCTATCTTATAAGATTTTATTAATGATATGTTTGTTTTGATATTAGTGCTATCTTTATCAATTATTGCATCTCTTATTCTCCGTTACTTCACTGAATACATGATTTGTGCAGTTACCCTGCTCCATAAATACAGAAACTGTGCAATCATATTTTTGATGTCAAATTCAGAATCCTTGATAAATTCAGCTAAATGGTTCTGGGTGGTTCACTTAATCATAACCCTTATAACTTCCCTTGAAAAAGTATTATTCAGTATAAAATTAATTTTAACAAAAGTCCGAGTGGTGGTAAGTTACAAAGTCCTTTTGATTAAAAAGATTAAAGTGACAGTGTTTTTTCTGCGATGCATTCACTTTAATATGGTTGGTAACCAGTTTGCAGTAGCTTCTTGTAGGCATCGTAAACCTCAGGGAAAATTTCTTGCTCTGCTTGAAAACCCCTCACTGGGTAATCTCGAATTCGTTCCAAACTACCTGGAGAAAAATACAAAGCAAACTTAAAGTTGAACTCGAATCCTATTACAATGTATATATAAAATAGCTGCGACATTAAAACGAAGCCCATTCTGCCTCTCCCGTGGATGTAAAAAAAAATCCATGACACTATTCAAAGAGGGAGCAGGGAGTTCTCCCAGTGTTCTGGCCAACATTCCTCTCTTAACCGACACCATCAAAAAACAAATTAACTAGTCATTCATTTCATCTGCTGTTGGCAGGCTGTAACTAGTGGGGTGCCGCAAAGGTCAGTACTTGGGCCTTAGCCATTTACAATTTATATTAATGACTTAGATGAAGGACCGAGTGTAATGTATCCAAGTTTGCTGACGGCACGAAGCTAGGTGGGAAAGAAAGCTGTGAGGAGGACGCAAAGAGCCTGCAGAGGGATATAGAAAGGTTACGTGAGTGGGCAATAAGGTGGCAGATGGAGTATAATGTGGGGAAATGTGAGGTTATTCACTTTGGTAGGAAGAATAATAAAACAGATTTTTTTTTTAAATGGTGAGGAACTATTAAATGTTGGTGTACAGGAAACACAGAGAGTTAGCATGCAGGTACAGCAAGCAATTAGGAAGGCAAATGGCATGGCCTTTATTGCAAGGCGGTTGGAGTACAAGAGTAAGGAAGTCTTGCTGCAATTGTACAGGGCCTTGGTGAGACCACACCTGGAGTACTGTGCACAATTTTGGTCTCTTTATCTGAGGAAGGATATACTTGCCTTTGAGGCAGTACAACGAAGGTTCACTAGATTGATTCCTGGGATGAGAGGGTTGTCCTATGAGGAGGGATTGAGTAGATTGGGCCTATACTCTCTGGAGTTTTGAAGAATGAGAGGTGATCTCATAAGATTCTGAGGGGGATTGACAGGGTAGATGCTGAGAGGTTGTTTCCCCTGGCTGGAGAGTCTAGAACTAGGGGGCATAGTCTCAGAATAAGGGGCCATTTAAGACTGAGATGAGGAGGAATTTCTTTTCTCAGAGGGTTGTGAATCTTTGGAATTCTCTAACCCAAAGGTCTGTGGATGCTGAATTGTTGAGTATATTCAAGACTGAGATAAATAGATTTTTGCACTCGAGGGGAATCAAAGGATATGGAGATCGGGCGGGAAAGTGGCGTTGAGGTCGATGATTAGCCATGATCTTATTGAATGGCGGAGCAGGCTCGAGGGGCCGTATGGCCTACTCCTGCTCCTATTTCTTATGTTCTTATGTTCTTAGCAGAACCTTGCTGTGTGCAAATTAGTTGCTGTATTTATCCACATGCCAACACTTCAAAAAATAATTAATTGGATGCTAATAGCTTTGGGACATCCGGGGATAGCTGCAATAAGGCACCTTATAAAGGCAAGTTCTTTATTTAAATTGTCACTTACCCAGAATTAACAATTCCCATCTAAATTCAGCCAAATCTCTCTCTCTCACTAATCCTGCACAATCTCTTTATGTCCTCTTCTTTTAGCTCAGCTGAATCAAACCCTCCTGAATTTTTCTCTCTCACTTACTTTTAAAATTGTCAACTGTGTGTCTTTGTCCTTTTATATTTAACACTGTTGTATCTGCCTGGCATTTAGTGCAGTACTAAGGGAGTGCTGCTTTGTTGGGGGTCCTGTCCTTTGGAGAAGGAATTAAACTGAGACCCCAACTGTCTGTTCTGGTGGTTCAGTTGGATGTCAGAGATCACATTGCACTATTCAACGAAGAGCAGGACGGTCTCAATGTTCTAGCCAACAATCATTCCTCCAGCAACACCACCGAAAATAGACTGACTGGTCATTCATCTCATTGCTGTTTGTCAAAACCTTGATGTATGCAAGCTGGCTGCCACAGTTACCCACATAACAACAGTCACTGCCCAATGTAGTTAATTCTATGTAAAGCAGTTTAGGATATTTCTGAGACATGCATTAAGAAGCTAAGTAAACGTAAGTTCTCTTCCTTCTAAACTCTACCAAATTAGTCTGCTTTCATTTTTCTAACCTTGAAAACTAACATCAATTTACTCATTACCCAGATGGATTATTTTCTCATCTTGCCCAATCCCTACTCCCAATATTTTCTTCCGGTCTACTAGTACGAACATTGTGATAAGTTTTGGCTGTTGTGAAGTAAGAATGGAACTAACTGACATGTAGAACACATGGTAATTACAATGTATTTCCTTTCTGTGATAGTAATTATAAATTATGATCCTCACTATAAATGAACCAACAGAAGATCATTACTAGGAAATGGTGATCATGTGTCAATGAATTTTAGCTGTTACTATTGGGGATTTCATTAGCTAGCTATTGACTCTAACTGGAGTATGTTTCCATGGGTGAGTCCTCCCCCACATTGCCATTTTCATGTGTGATCCCAGACAGTGAGCGTTAGCAGGTTAATCAATGATGTAGGGCATCATAGCTGAACTCAACCTTGCCCTCGCCAACTGCCCACACACATAGGGGTAAGATCATAGGACCTTAGTCTGCACATTAAAAGAAAGGACTTGACTCTGGTGGGCAATCCAGCTGCACAGTGGTAGACCCGGGGAAAGACTAGAAGCGGCTACAACCAAGGCAGGAACGGGACGGTAAGTCATTCCACACCATTTTCAGGGCGATACCATCCCATTTCCACCGCGATGGAAGGCTGCAAAATTTCGCCCATTGTCTTTCCAGCAGGAGTCATTAGATAACAATCAGGAATGGGAAGCCTAAGTGAATTTTTCCCCTCACAGTAGCTAAGGCTAATAATAGCACCCCAATTACCACTGAGTTAGCTAACTCAATGATGAAGCCTGGAGCCTTTCTGGTCTGTATAGCTCAGTATCACATCAGGTGGGTTGAGGTGAGGCAGCATTTATTTACTAAGTCGTCCTGTATGAGATCTTTTTCATGAGTGAAATAAACTCACTTATTCACAGCTTCAGTAGCAATATCTATTTATTCTATGGGCATGAGTGTTTCAAGATACAAATAGTTAATTTTTTCCATGTAGAAAGAGATTAGCATCCTCGGCTCCCATCAGCAACATGCCTGGGCGATCCGCTCTCATACACTGATTGACAACTTTCTTCCTCATGCCATACTGTACACGGTAGTTAATGTTTTCACATGCATAAAATATCAACATAGGGGATTATGAAAGTAGCATTAATGTTCATAGAATAACAGTTAATACTTTTCAAGAAGTTATTTTAGCTTGCAATCTTAGTTTGGAACAGTAAAATTGATTATTTTTCCCACCTTACCTAACATGTACCCAATTAAGTTGTCCATATTGCCCACATGTTCGTTTGGGTAATCATCAAGTTCCATTATTGGAGACGTAACTATGGCCTGCACATTCTCCTTGTCTTCTGGCCACTGTTGAAGGAAGGTAGCATAAACCCGGCGCTCCATAAAAGACTGTTGGACTAGAATAATCTTCTGCACTGGAAAAAATAGAAAATTCGCAAAACATTTCTGGACAACAATTTCCATTTATATAGTCCCTTTAAAAAGTACCAAAGCACTTCACTGAGGTGAGAATGGACACAAGTACTGAAGAGAGAGGAGTTAGTGGAGGTCACCAAAGACATGGTCAAAGATGTCAGTTTTAGTTTTCACTAATTGACTGAGATGATCTTGTGTATTATCCAGGAGTTTATTTTCAACCTTCTTCCAGCTTTTTAAATAGCCCGTTTTCAGTCTATTAAAGCCAATAAGTGTTTTTATTTGTGTCAGCAGTCAACATAACTGAGTCTTAGTTTTACCGCTTCTTACCCCATTTTTGTTTTGTACATTCCTATAAAGAGGTTTGTTGATGAAGCGTCTGCACCCAAAATGTTCATCCAGTTTTTCTTTCTTTAGATGACAATTAACATATTGAGTGTGTCCAGCATTTTCTTTTGTGTAGTTTTGAATTATTTTTGATCTCTGGCCATTAGTCAAATGTTTTTAGCTGTATTATCAGCAGGAGTACAGTACCACTGCGATCTTGATATATAGTGCACTGCCTTTACATTGTTTGATTTAATTTCTTTTGGATACTGAACGTTAAGATATTGCAATTAATTATTATATAAAAATCAGAATGATATCCTGCCGGATCCTGTGTACTTACCTTCTGGGTACAAAGGACCTACTGCAGAGATGGTGGTGGGTAACTCCCGTTATATTGCACTGACGGACCTGTGCCACACTCACGCTTTTTGTTTTACCTGATTCTTTTACATTAACTCTGCATCATGTCCTGAAGGACGCTGACCGTAAATAACATGAGACTGAAACTGTGAGATCCCTATTGCACCTGGAACCAGCTGTATGTCAAAGAAACACACCACATTCCATACAGCAGATTTTATGATCATCATCTGCCTGCCACTGCTGGTTACAGATCCCAGTTATTAATAATCTGTTAAAACACACAAGTTAAACTTCGTCATATAATTGACTCACAGATCTGCAATTTTGTTAACTCAACGTCTATTTCTCTCCCCCTCCACAATTCTGCTGGAGTTTCTCACGGCTGACCCTCAGCAAAGCTTTAACAGTCATTAACAAGCAACTTTTTCCACTAACTTCTATTAACGTATTTTAGTATAGCAGCAATACTCAGAATAGTGCTTCAAATGGGCAGAAATTTTGGCACTGCTTTCTACCAGTCTTGCTGGACTGTTTGCTCACTTCTTTTTTTTTTGTAGGAACTACATAAAAAGTCTGCTGTAGGTTTGGAACTTGTTTAGGATAAACCTGTGGCCATTCTGCAACATACTCCCCTCTTCGTCCCTTTTTGTCATCAGGGTGACTTACCTTCATGCAAAGATTTTTTTTTAATTCTGCATTTCATTACTTCAATCCTACTAAGCTGTTGTAAAAACAGCACCACAAGAATACGTAGTAATTATTCAAATTACATCATGTACATACATTTTATGTTTTCAAATTATTTTAATGACCCCCCCTCTCCCCCATTATACTATAATAATATTATAATAATCTGGAATGCCCATGATACCTAGGGACTATTCATTACTGGTTTCAGTTAGTAATGATTATTTTCCTCCTCATAACCTGTGCCTTTCTGAATACAAATGTAAACTAATATGGTCCCACCATGCAAAGAAACGACCTGTTACCAATAATTGGGCTGGGGCCCACGATCATTGCAGACTTAATCGGTCTTGTGCCATGACCCCCAGGTTACGAAAGGCCAGTCTTACAACTATGGTATCTCTACTTTCTTTCCTCTAATTTTTATCTTTGCGCTTACTCGGGAACATGACTGACTCAAATTCACATTTCTGTTTCATCTCCTTCCCTCTTCATTGCATTAGCCTAGAAACTATGGCTCAGCAATAGTAGTGGGCAAATGCTTAACCCGTTCCTACGATATTCCTCTGTCGAATATTTCAGTGGAAATGTTGATACTTTTTAAATAAACAGGTTAATACCTGCTTTAAAATAGTGGACAAAGGAATGCCATACGAAGACGTTAAGCATTCGTTGCCTAATATTGCCAACAGTAATCTCTACATTCATGTGATGTGGGAACCATTGTGTTGAATTCTATAGCCAACACATTTCTATTTAATTACATTCACGGTTTTGATATTATTTGATACGTGCATGCATTCCATTCGAAAATGTACAGCAAAGATGAACCACAAAACAACATAGCAGTGTGAATCGCGTTTTTCATAGTGATAGGCTGCTGAATTCAAACATAAACCTTTTTACTTAATAAGAAAGACAAATCAAGCGCTGCGGTCCTTAAAACTCTAGAGGAAGTCAAAAGAAAATGTTCCCTAAAGGAAGTTATCAAATCCAAATCTACATCTTTAGCTGCCCTGCATCTTTGTGACAAATTGAAAACAGCAGCATCTACTGGATGGGAAATACAACGTCATCTGCTAGACTAACACAGAATCCAAATGGCAGCCACTTATTTTCACGAGGAATTGCAATGACAGCTGCTATTAAGCAAAGTGTCTCATTACAAACTACAGCAACTGAATTCTTTCTTTGAGTTTCACAGATTGTTTTTCTGTTGAGTTTTCTTGCTTGACATTTGTGCCCAAATCTGAAAGTGTTGTAGGTTCCAGGCTCGGGTCTTTCACAGTATGATTGTTATAGATAATTTAATTGAGAAATGCTAAAAGGTTGGGAACTGGGTGACTTAGTGGGTTAGCCACTAGTCTTTCATCTCTGAAACTGAGGATCAAATATTCTTTCTGTGCTAGCTGCGTGGCAACCTTTGTGAAATATGTTTGCGTAGTCTCCATCCAGTTCCTTCTGAGCATTTTGTGATGGACCAATAAGGGTGATATTGGGCTGCCCCAGGGTCACCAAACAAGAATCATTACATTAATTGCCCCTTTTAGGGCACCAATAATATAGGAAAGAAACATATGGTCCAATCAAACTAAAATAAGCAACAAAGTCCCAATACAAACAAAAAGGAACCTTCCCAACTAAATCATAATGTTGTTATCAATGTCTATAAGACACTCTATACCCTGCGGTGCCCACTGGTCGCAGAAGACATCAAGCGTACCGGTGGACACCGCATGCTCCTTCTCCAGGGCCACTCGGGCACGGACAATACCAGAGAAGAGAGGAAGACAGCCAGAGCGTCCCCCACCCCGGACCTACAGATTGCTGTTTTAGTCCACGAGCAAGTCCACAAGAAGATCCTCTGACTTACCCCCCACCCCCGCCCACCCCCCCTCCGCTCTGGGCGGCCAAAGGTTAGGAGCGTGGGGCTAAAGAGCAAAACTCTAATTGACAATCTCACTCAGAGCAGGGACAAGGCAGCTGGTGTGGGGAATTGAAAAATTATCACACTGGTGCAGCAGGGGGGGTTCTGGGAAAAGGTTCCATTTCCCAAGACTAACGTTGCTCATTTTGATCAGCGCAAAAATTTAAAAAAATAAAGCGATGGACAAAATAACACAATTCTCCCATTAAAATTAGGAATATTACTTAGAATTATATTTTTGTTAAATTAATGGATTGCAATTTTTAAATGCCTGTTCGGTCCAAGCATGCTGCATTTTTAAATGAGTTTCTTCCTTTTTATGTCTCTTTCTCTACTGCGTTACCATGGCCTCCTCCCTCACAGCAACTGAGGCTTTCAGTTTGAATGTTGCAACCATTTTCCTTAATATACCACCAACTCCAAGATAAACTAATCCAAAAACAAAATACTGCGGATGCTGGAAATCTGAAATAAAAACAGAAAATGCTGGAAATACTCAGCAGGTCAGGCAGCATCTGTGGAGAGAGAAACAGAGTTAACGTTTCAGGTCAATAACCCTTCGCCAGTTCTGAGGAAGGGTCATCGACCTGAAACGTTAACTCTGTTTCTCTCTCCACAGATGCTGCCTGACCTGCTGAGTATTTCCAGCATTTCCTGTTTTTATTCCAAGATAAACTAGTTTTCCACCAGCAATTTGGTCATGATCTAACAAAACCTGACGATAAAAGGATCCTAAATTTCATAGTTGAGATTAAGGTTCAAAGATGGGGCCTCTGAACAAGAGTCCAGTGGAACAATTATTTGCTTTTTTCACCCTGTAACAGCATCAACAAAACTGAGCTCCACCTGGTCTGCCCCAACAATGGGGGAAGATTTCCTGTTATGTGCTATGTGGAATGAAATCGTACTCATTCTTTATTAAAATGTTTTTTTTAATTTTGATAGATAGCTCACAGATGAAATTTTCTCCCCATATGCCTAAAACCCCATCTCAACAGAGCCCCTTCTTCTTTGGACACTAAGGGAACTAAGCAATATGGGGATAATGCGGGAAGGTGGGGTTGAGGTAGAAGTTCAGCCATGAACTTCCAGGAGTAGGCTCGAAGGGCCGAATGGCCTTCTCCTGCTCCTATTTCTTATGTTCTACTGCTCCTATGGCATTTCTTATACCAGCCATCTTGATGGCACCTTTTGGTGACACAACTCATTTAGTGGTAATTTGTGTCAAAGTATGGCTGGCTTTGTCCTCGACTGAACTGGGAAGAGACCAGCTCAGTCCACTTAGAGCCCTTAGAGTCAGCAGAAAAATTAGGCTTTATCTCATCAGTCTTTCTGCACTTGATTGCAGTTCCCTGCCAGTGAAAGGACAGCGTTAACTCATTGCATTACCCAATCCCCACAAGAAATGTGTATTGGACAAGGAGTCACGTCAATAACTAGGAATAATAAAAGCTCAGGCTGTTATATACCTTGGACGCTCTTTTCCTTCAGTGTTTGATGTGCAAACCGTATATTCTCGCCTGTATTAGTGGCCCTTCTTTCCAGTAGAATCTTGTCAACTGGAACACCCAATTTAACCGCGGTTTCAGCAAAAACATCTGCCTCTGGTTGGTCCCATTCTCCTGTTGTTAAAAATCATATTTATGATGACAAGTAAGAGGAATAAATTTATGTTTTTTAACAATAGATATTTGCAATATTCAATCATTTTCATGGTTACTATGACAAACTTTTTGTTAAAAATGCAGAGCTGTAGTTAAAGCGGAAATGAAAGAAAGCAGCACTATCTGAAATCCTTAGAGAGGAAGGAATATCTGTGAGTTAAAGCAACTGCAACAATTTGAATTTTTATCGCGCCTTTAGTGTAGTAAAACATCCCAAGGTGCTTCACAGGAGCGTAATAAGGCAGTAATCCAGTCAACAGAGTTACTGGACCTCAGAGCTGTAAAAGAAATGTTCAAGTGTTTAACCATTATTTGAACCTCTTCTGTATGCAGTTTTATTTTTACTTTTGTCTGTGCTAGCAGCACCTAACAATGCAGATCCTGTCTACCATTGCACATCATATTATGTTCACAAAATAGGATTAATGATTGTCAATCCATTACTACAAATGTATTCAGAAACAATAAAAAGGGAATACTAAAACATGGAAAGAAAGAACTTGCATTTATATGGCATCTTTCAGGACCTCAGGACATCCTAAAGCGCTTTACAGCCAATGAAATGTAATTACAGTTGTAATGCATGGAAACGCGGCAGCCAATTTGTGCACAGCAATGTCCCACTAACAGCAATGACGTAAATGACCACATAGTCTGATTTCGGTGTTGGTTGAGGGATAAATGTTGGCCAGGACACCGGAAGAACTCCCCATCTCTTTTTCAAATAGTGCCGTGGGATCTTTCACATCCACCTGAGAGGGCAGATTTAAATTTTGGCTGAAATTTTCATTTAAAAGGACGGCACCTCCGACAGTGCAGCACTCCCTCAGCACTGCACTGAAGGGCCTGCCTGGATTATGCGCTCAAGTCTCTGGAGTGGGACTCTGAACCCACAGCCGTCTGACTCAGAGGCGGGAGTGTTACCCACTGAGCTGAAGTTGACACCTAAATAATTGGCAGCTGCTTTGCAGGAAATTTAACATTAAGTATTGATTATAATAGAATCCCACATTAATTTTGGCCGGTCTGACCAAACCACTAGTATCTTGAATTTTTTTAACTGAAAGTTATTAATTTTGTTAACTTTAAATATTATAATTGATAACATGAATTGATTATTATCTTCTTCACAATAATGTCTACAGTCCAGTAGGGGTGAATAAGGAATCTGATAAAATGAGAATGCTTGTGAAACACTCATCCATGCTGTGAGTCTGTCTCAGAGCTGCCAGGAGTTCTCTGAAACAGCAGCTGCTAAGAAGCTTGAGGATTATTGATTTACAGTGAAAGGTTATTCTTGAAATCGGGTGTGCAAGGTCTTCTAGAAAAAAAGGGATATTTTCTGACTCCATGTTTAAAATTTAAAACTTTTCCTTCAGTGGGAAGAAAGGGGAAGGTGTGACGTGGAATATTTGAATGTGCGGAGAAGTATTTGCCTCATTAGTATATATAGAAAGACAGCACCTTAAATCCAAGGAATTCTATGTGCTTTTTTTTGTAATTAATGTCTAATGGTTTTGACAAAGTACAGACTGAACTGCACTGAGAGAGAACTGAGAAACCGCTGCTAATCCATGGCTGCCAGGCAGAGCGGCTCAAACTCTACCCCCTGCACCTTAATCTCGCAAAGTAACAAGAAGCCCTGTCCCAGGGGTTGAAACCGCAATTTATGGGCTTAATTTTAAATTTTCTGCATCTTTTATTTTAAAAGCAGTATAGAACGAGTGTTGTGAATAATTGGTAACATAGTACATTATTTATCGAGAGGTTTCTTGAGGTTCTGAAAATAACTAATACATTGGGGGCGATTTTCAACTACTGGCCACCTGTTCCTTCCCTGAAGAATAGGCAGCCCTGCAGCTGAAAATTGGTGGTGTGGGGGAGGGTGGGGGGGGGGGGGGGGTGGTGCCGTGGGGATGTCGCACTGCCCAATAGGTGCCCCGGGCCCAGGCAATTTTCAGGTGGGCCTGTAAATGGATAAACAGCCTGACTGCCTGACACAGCCACGAGGCTCCTTAAATCCTTAAATGTGCAAATCAGAGTCCTATGCTGGTTATTGGAGCCCAAGTGCAATTTTCAGGTAAAAATGAGCGAGCTTCGATGGCTGAATGCACTCTTCTCAACCCCAGGTTTTTCATATGTTCCATGAAAACGTAATTAATCAGTTTAGCAAATGTCGGGTTAAAGCAAATTTATTTACCAAAGTAAGGAAGTGTAGATACTTCGGAGTGTGTTTATCTTTACACTGTTGAATTTGAAGAGACACAACAAAATTTAACAAAAAGAAATCTTTTAAGCATAGTCCCTACAAACACAACAGAACTGTTGTAAGTGCAAAGTCTCAAACCTGCAATGCAACACTATAAACTACAGTAGAAATTTCAGTAATGCTAGAAAAAATGTTATCCTGCTATTTGTGCAACAGAAATACTATTTTGTTTGAATGTAATTAAGAAGTAATATTTCTTACCTAACGTATGGCTTCCCAGGTAACCAGTAAATAGTATCAGCGGAGCCCAATCTGCCAGGTAAAGATTTGCAACTCTTTCAGCCACTCGAATATCATGACACCCCAGACCTATAATTAAGTCACTCTGGAAACACAAAGACACTCAAACAGCCTTTCTGCACTCACTATTAGCAGTCTCCACATTAATAGTAAATGGTAATAACACAGATTCTCAAAAACAATTGAAAATGTTATCAAGAAGCAAATTAAGGTTGAGAATAACTAATGAAAATTGAAGTATGTATCATGTATCAGGGCTGAAAATGTTACTTGTCAACTCATCAGATTGAGTGACTTTCTCATCTGCTTTGCTCAGTCAGTCACACCAGTGCATTTCTCTCTTCATCGCTACTGTATCTGCCTCATTCTCTGTTTACCTGTTGCCTCTAATCCTTTGCACTGTGCAGCAATTCCTTCCACCCCTTTCTAACTGGCTAGTTATCATGACGGTGCGTTTTATTAGGAACTGAGTAGCAAAGTGGGTCAGAAAACTACCCTTTCACCTCTGGTTTGAATCCTGCCCAGATAAGTGAGTAAAAAAAATGTTGCTCTCTCCACCAGCTGAAAGAATACTACATGAGCTGTCTTTGCGCAGTTTCAACTTGGTTCCCTCGTGGATATGGGGGCCACAGCATAAAACTGACCAGAATTTGACACTAAAAACAAAAGAAATTTTCTCTCTGTCTCATGCCACAAGTGTACATTGGGAAATTGCACACCACCTGCTAAACCGATATAAAAAACTAGTTCGGCCCCAGCTGGAGTATTGTGTCCAATTCTGGGCACCACACTTTAGGAAGGACGTGAAGGCTTTGGAGAGGGTAGAGAAGAGATTTACTAGAATGGTTCCAGGGATGATGATTACAGTTACGTGGATAGACTGGAGAAGCTGGGGTTGTTCTCCTTAGAGCAGAGAAGGCTAAGAGGAGATTTGATAGAGCTGTTTAAAATCATGAAGCATTTAGATAGAGTAAATAAAGAGAAACTCTTTCCAATGGTTGAAGGGTCGGTAACGAGAGGGCACAGATTTAAGGTGATTGGCAAAAGAATCATAGAAACATAGAAAAATAGGAGCAGGAGTAGGCCATTCGGCCCTTCGAGCCTGCTCTGCCATTCAATCATGGCTGATCCTCTATCTCAATACCAGATTCCCGCTCTCTCCCCATACCAGAGGCAACATGAGGAAAAACTTTTTAACGCAACATGTGGTTAGGATTTGGCATGCACTGCCCGAGAGTGGTGGATACAGATTCAATAGTAGCCTCTAAAAGGTAATTGGATAAATACTTGAAGGAGAAAAAATTGCACGGATATGGGGAAAGAGCAGGGGAGTGGGACTAACTGGATTGCTCCTCGAAAGAGCCGGCGCAGACTTGACGGGTCGACTGGCCTCCTTCTGTGCTGTACTATTCTATGATTCTATGGACAAGCTGCGCATTTAAAGTAGTAAAACGTCCCAAGCCGCTTCACAGGAGCGTAATTAGATGAAAATTGACATTGTGCCAAAGTAAAAGATATTAGGAGAGGTGACTCAAAGCTTGGTCAAAGAGGTGAGTTTTAAGGAGGGTCTTAAAGGACAAGAGAGAGGTGGAGAAGCGGAGAGGTTTAGGGAGGGCATTTCAGAGCTTAGGGCCTAGACGGATGAAGGCACAACAATAGTGGGGCAAAGGGATTGGGGGATGTGTAAGAGGCCAGAGTTGGAGGAACGCAGAGTTCTCGGAGGGTGGTAAGGCTGAGGCCATGAAGGGATTCGAAGACAAGGATGAAAATTTAAAACTGTAGACATTGGGGATCAGCAAGCACAGGGATGATAGGTGAGCAGGACTCGGTAAGGGTTAGAACATAAGAACATAAGAATTAGGAGCAGGAGAAGGCCAGACGGCCCCTCGAGCCTGCTCCGTCATTCAATAAGATCATGGCTGATCTTCGACCTGAACTCCACTTTCCCGCCCAATTTCCATATCACTTGATTCCCCTACAGTTGAAAAATCTATCTATCTCAGCCTTGAACCCTTTTCGGGTACAGTGGAGGTACATTCCCACAAGGAGAAAGGCAGGGCAACCAAAGTCAGAGCTCCCTGGATGACAAAAAAGATAGAGTGAGATGATGCAGAAAAAGGGGGCGTATGACAGATGTCAGGTTGAGAATACAAGGGAGAACCAAGCTGAATATAGAAAGTTCAGAGGGGAAGTGAAAAAGGAAATAAGAGGGGCAAAGGGAGAGTATGAGAATAGATTGGCAGCTAACATAAAAGGGAATCTAAAAGTCTTCTATAGGCATATAAATAGTAAACGGGTAGTAAGAGGAGGGGTGGGGCCGATTAGGGACCAAAATAGAGACCTACGCATGGAGGTAGAGGGCATGGCTGAGGTACTAAATGAGTACTTTACATCTGTCTTTACCAAGGAAGAAGATGCTGCCAAAGTCATAGTGAAAGAGGAGGTAATAAGAACATAAGAACATAAGAAATAGGAGCAGGAATAGGCCACTTGGCCCCTCGAGCCTGCTCCGCCATTCAATAAGATCATGGCTGATCTTGGGCTCAAAGCCACTTCCCAGCCCGCTCCCCATAACCCTTCATTCCCTTATCTTGCAAAAATTTGTCTATCTCCACTTTAAATGTATTTAATGACCCAGCCTCCACAGCTCTCTGGGGCAGAGAAGTCCACAAATTTACGACCCTCTGAGAGAAGAAGTTCCTCCTCATCTCAGTTCTAAAAGGGCGACCCTTTATTCTGAGACTGTGCCCCTGAGTTCTAGATTTCCCCACGAGGGGAAACATCCTCTCTGCATCTACCCTGTCGAGCCCCCTCAGTATCTTATATGTTTCGATAAGATCACCTCTCATTCTTCTAAATTCCAATGTGTATAGGCCCAGCCTGCTCAACCTTTCCCCAGAAGTCAAACCCCTCAACTCTGGAATTAACCTAGTGAATCATCTCTGAACTGCCTCCAATGCAAGTATATCTTTCCTTAAATAAGGAGACCAAAACTGTACGCAGTACTCAAGGTGTGGTCTCACCAATACCTTGTACAGTTGAAGCAGGACTTCCCTGCTTTTATACTCCAACCCCCTTGAAATAAAGGCCAACATTCCATTTGCCTTTTTGATTACTTGCTGTACCTGCATGCTAACTTTTTGTGTTTCATGCACAAGAACCCCCAGGTCCCTCTGAACTGTAGCATTTTGTAATCTCTCTCCATTTAAATAATAGTTTGCTTTTTTATTTTTCCTGCCAAAGTGGATAACCTCGCACTTTCCCACACTATACTCCATCTGCCAAATGTTTGCCCACTCACCTAGCCTGTCTATATCCTTTTGCAGATTCTTTGAGTCCTCTGCACAACTTGCTTTCCCACCCATCTTTGTATCATCCGCAAACTTGGCTACATTACACTTGATCCCTTCATCCAAGTCATTAATGTAGATTGTAAATAGTTGGGGCCCCAGCACCGATCCTTGTGGCACCCCACTAGTTACCGTTTGCCAACCAGAAAATGACCCATTTATCCCGACTCTCTGCTTTCTGTTAGTTAGCCATTTCTCTATCCATGCTAATATATTACACCCAAATCCGTGAGCTCTTATCTTATGCAGTAACCTTTTATGTGGCACCTTATCAAATGCCTTCTGGAAATCCAAATACATCACATCCACTGGCTCACCCTTGTCCACCCTGCTTGTTACATCCTCAAAGAACACCAGCAAATTTGTTAAACATGATTTCCCTTTCCTAAAACCACGCTGACTCTGTTTGAGTGCAGTATGTTTTTCTAAATGCCCTGCTACTGCTTCCTCAATGAAGAACTCCAGCATTTTCCCAACGACAGATGTTAGGCTAACTGGTCTGTAGTTTCCTGCTTTCTGTCTCCCTCCTTTCTTAAATAGGGGTGTTACATTAGCGGTTTTCCAATCCACTGGGACCTCTCCAGAGTCCAGGGAATTTTGGTATATTGCAACCAATGCATCCACTATCTCTACAGCCACTTCTTTTAAGACCCTGGGATGCAGGCCATCTGGTCCAGGGGACTTGTTGTCTTTTAGTCCCATTATTTTACTGAGTACTATTTCCTTAGTGATAGTGATTGTCTTTAGTTCCCCCCTCCCTGTGGTCCCTTGATTATCCGTTATTGGGATGTTGTTAGTGTCTTCTACAGTGAAGACAGATGCAAAATATTTGTTCAGAGTCTCTGCCATTTCCCCGTTCCCCATTATTAATTCCCCAGTCTCATCCTCTAAGGGACCAACGTTTTCTTTAGCTACCCTCTTCCTTTTTATATACCTGTAGAAGCTCTTACTATCTGTTTTAATGTTTCTTGCCAGCTTACTCTCATAATTCATCTTCTCTCTCTTTATTATTTTTTTCGTCATCCTTTGCTGGTTTTTAAAAATTCCCAATCCTCTGGTCTCCCACCAATCTTGGCAACATTGTATGCCTTCATTTTCAATTTAATGCCTTCCTTTACTTCCTTAGTTAGCCACGGATGGTGCTCCCTTCTCTTAAAATCTTTCTTTCTCACTGGAATATATTTTTGTTGAGAGTTATGAAATATCTCCTTAAATGTCCGCCACTGCATTTCAACTTTTTTACCCTTTAATTTGTTTTTCCAGTCCACTTTAGCCAGTTCTGCCCTCATGCCATTATAATTGCCTTTGTTTAAGATCAGGACACTGGTTTGGGATACAACTTTCTCACCCTCCAACTGAATTTGAAATTCTGTCTCATTACATAGTACCAGATCCAAGATAGCCTGCTCCCTGGTTGGTTCCATTACATACTGTTCTAGGAAAACATCCCGGATGCACTCTCTGAACTCCTCCTCTAGGCTACCATGGCCAATTTGATTTGTCCAATCAATATGGAGATTAAAATCACCCATGATTATTACCGTACCTTTTTTACAGGCCTCCATTATTTGGTGATTTATACTCTGTCCAACAGCATTGCTACTGTTCGGGAGCTTGTAGACTACGCCCACCAGAGACTTTTTCCCCTTATTATTTTTTATTTCCACACAAACTGATTCTACATCTTGATCTTCTGAGCCAGTATCACTTCTCACCACTGCACTGATCCCATCTTTTACCAACAAAGCCACCCCACCTCCCTTTCCTTTCTTTCTATCCTTCCGAATGATCGTATACCCTGGAATATTCAGTTCCCAGCCTTTGGTCACCTTGCAACCACGTCTCTGTAATGGCGATCAGATCGTATCTATTTGTGCCATCAACTCATTTATCTTGTTACGAATGCTGCGTGCATTCAGATATAGAGCTTTTAACTTTGTCTTTTTTATAAAGGGATATACAAGGCCTATAATTCACAGCAGCTGAAGGCAGTTAATTAGGGAAACTAGATTAAACTGGTTTTCCTGTAGCAGGGCAGGGCCCAGCAAGCTCCTTTGTTTCAGGGCCTATAAAAACAGGCTTTGCAGTGCGATTTTGCGCTGAGTGCGGTTTAAACAGAGTGCTGCGAGTTGGGTGAGTCAGGTGAGGAGTGGAAGGAGGAGCTCCCTTGCTTCGCCTTTGTTTTTCCTAACTTTTCACCCTGTAGGAATTGGTTCTTACGTTACACCAAGGAAAGAGTCCGAGAGCGGGAGCAGTCAAACAACCACAACTGCGTAACCGCTAAAGTGACATCACAACCAGGGAAGGAGCTGATTGGTAAGTAGGACCTGGTGAGTATTTCTACAGTCCAGTCGTTAAAGTCAAAGTAAGGTCTCTAGTTTAGAGTAAGTAGTGTTTAAAGGGAAGTAAGGTCCCTAGTGTATTTAATATTCTTTAATTTAAAGGAAGTAAAGGGAGTAAATTAAGGGTAGGACATGGCAGGGCAGCTCAGCTGCGTGGAGTGCTCCTCCTGTGCTATGTGGGAAGTCAGGGACACTTTAGGTGTCCAGGGCGAACACATGTGCAGGAAGTGTCTCCAGATGCAGCTACTCGAAATCCGCGTTTCGGAACTGGAGCTGCGGCTGGAGTCACTGTGGAGCATCTGCGAAGCTGAGATCTTCGTGGATAGCACGTTTAATGAGGTGGTCACACCACAGGTAAAGAGTGCACAGGCAGACAGGAAATGGGTGACCGCCAGACAGAGTAAAAGAACTAGGCAGGTAGTGCAGGAGTTCCCTGGGTCCATCTCCCTCTCCAACAGATTTTCCGTTTTGGATACTGCTGGGGGAGATGGTTTCTCTGGGGAATGCAGCAAGAGCCAAGTCCGTGGCACTACGAGTGGCTCAGCTGCACAGGAGGGGAGGAAAAAGAGTGGGAGAGCAATAGTGATAGGGGATTCTATCGTAAGGAGAACAGATAGACGTTTCTGTGGCCGCAGACGTGACTCCAGGATGGCATGTTGCCTCCCTGGTGCTAGGGTCAATGATGTCACTGAACGGCTGCAGGGCATTCTGAAGGGGGAGGGCGAACAGTCAGAGGTCATGGTTCACATTGGTACCAACGACATAGGTAGAAAGAGGGATGAGGTCCTGCAACAAGAATTTAGGGAACTAGGTAGCAGATTAAAAAGCAGGACCTCAAAGGTTGTAATCTCTGGATTACTCCCGGTGCCACATGCTAGTGAGTATAGGAATAGAAGGATAGAGCAGATGAATGCATGGCTAAAGAGTTGGTGCAAGAGGGAGACTTTAGTTTCCTGGATCACTCGGTCTGCTTCTGGGGAAAGTGGGACCTGTACAAGTCGGACGGGTTGCACCTGAACCGGAACGGGACCAACATCCTATCGGGGAGGTTTGCTAGTACTGTTGGGGGGGGGGGTTTAAACTAACTTGGCAGGGGGGATGGGATACGGCGTGGAGCTATAGTAGGGGGTGATGCACAGCCAAATATAGAGGAAAAAACAAGTCAGCCTGGAAGGCAGAGCAAATATGTAACGGCACAAGGGAGTATGGCAAGGCTGGATGGCATTTATTTTAATGCAAGGAGTCTTGCGAGTAAGGCAGATGAATTGAAGGTGTTGATGAACACATGGGAGTATGATATTGTTGCTATCACAGAGACATGGTTGAGGGAGGGGCAGGACTGGCAGCTCAATATTCCGGGGTATAGAATCTTCAGGCGAGACAGAGAGGGGTGTAAAAGAGAAGGGGGTGTCGCAATATTAATCAAGGAGTCAATTACTGCTGTAAGGAGGGATGATATCTTAGCAGGTTCCTCTAATGAGGCCATATGGGTAGAACTTAAAAACAAAAAGGGGGCAAGCACTTTGCTGGGAGTGTACCAAACAGTCAGGGGGAGATAGAGGAACAGATATGTAGGCAAATCTCAGAGAAGTGTAGAAATAATAGGGTAATAATAGTTGGGGATTTCAACTTCCCCAATATTAACGGATAGTCAGAGTATGAAAGGCTTAGAGGGTGCGGAATTCTTAAAGTGCATCCAGGAGAGCTTTTTGAGCCAGCATGTAGAAAGTCCTACAAGAGAGGGGGCGGTACTGGACCTAATTCTAGGGAATGTAGCCGGGCAAGTGGTAGAAGTGTCAGTAGGAGAGCATTTTGGTGACAGTGACCATAATTCGGTGAGATTTAAGGTAGTCATGGAAAAGGACAAAGATGGACCGGAAATAAAGGTTCTAAATTGGGGGAAGGCCGATTTTAATATGATAAGGCAGGATCTGGCCAAAGTGGACTGGGATCAGCTACTTGTAGGAAAATCCACATCAGAGCAGTGGGAGTCTTGCAGAAAGGAAATAGAGAGAGTACAACGCCAACATGTTCCCGAAAAGGTCAAGGGTGGGACCAACAAACCCAGGGAACCCTGGATGTCAAGGGATATACAAGAATGGATTAGGAAAAAAAGGGAGGCTCTTGGCAGATACAAAGGACTAAAAACAGTGGAAGCCCTAGAGGAGTATAGAAAGTGCAGGGGGTACTTAAAAAAGAAATTAGGAGAGCGAAGAGGGGGCATGAAAAAACATAGGCGGGCAAAATAAAGGAAAATACCAAGGTGTTTTATAAGTATATTAAGGGCAAGAGGATAACCAGGGAAAAAGTAGGGCCCATTAGGGACCAAAGTAGCAATCTGTGTGTAGAGCCGGAAGATGTAGGTGAGCTTTTAAATGAATATTTTGCATCTGTGTTCACTATGGAGAAGGACGATATAGGCATAGAAATCAGGCAGGGGGATTGTGATACACGTGAACAAATTAGTATTGAGAGGGAGGAGGTACTAGTGGTTTTAGCGGGCTTAAAAGTGGATAAATCCCCAGGCCCTGACAAGATGTATCCCAGGCTGCTGTGTGAGGCAAGGGAGGAGATTGCAGGGGCTCTGACACAAATTTTCAGAACCTCTCTGGCCACAGAGGAGGTGCCAGAGGACTGGAGAACAGCTAACGTAGTACCATTATTCAAGAAGGGTAGTAGGGATAAACCAGGGAATTACAGGCCAGTGAACCTAACATGAGTGGTAGGGAAATTATTGGAAAAAATTCTGAGGGACAGAATTAGTCTCCACTTGGAGAGGCAAGGATTAATCAAGGATAGTCAGCATGGCTTTGTCAGGAGGAGATCATGTCTATCCAATTTGATTGAATTTTTCGAGGGGGTGACTAGGTGCATGGATGAGGGTAGTGCAGTTGATGTAGTCTACATGGACTTCAGTAAGGCTTTTGACAAAGTCCCGCATGGGAGACTGGTCAAGAAGGTAAGAGCCCATGGGATCCAGGGCAATTTGGCACATTGGATCCAAAATTGGCTTAGTGGCAGGAGGCAGAGGGTGATGGTCGAAGGTTGTTTTTGTGACTGGAAGCCTGTGTCCAGTGGTGCACCGCAGGGATCGGTGCTGGGTCCCTTGCTGTTTGTAGTGTACATTAATGATTTAGATATGAATGTAGGAGGTATGATCAGTAAGTTCGCAGATGACACGAAAATTGGTGGCGTGGTAAACAGTGAGGAGGACGATATAGACGTGTTGGTTAGATGGGCAGAACAGTGGCAAATGGAATTTAACCCTGAAAAGTGTGAGGTGATGCATTTTGGGAGGACTAACAAGGCAAGGGAATACACAATGAATGGTAGGACCCTAGGAAGGACAGAGGATCAGAGGGACCTTGGTGTGCATGTACATAGATCCCTGAAGGCAGCAGGACAGGTAGATAAGGTGGTTAAAAAGGCATATGGGATACTTGCCTTCATTAGCCGAGGCATAGAATATAAGAGCAGGGAGGTTATGATGGAGCTGTACAAAACGCTAGTTAGGCTATAGCTGGAATACTGTGTGCAGTTCTGGTCGCCACACTATAGGAGGGATGTGATTGCATTGGAGAGAGTGCAGAGGAGATTCACCAGGATGTTACCTGGGCTGGAGCGCTTCAGCTATGAAGAGAGACTGGACAGGCTGGGATTGTTTTCGTTAGAGCAGAGAAGCTGAGGGGGGACCTGATTGAGGTGTACAAAATTCTGAGGGGCATAGATAGGGTAGATAGAAAGGAACTTTCCCCTTAGTCAATAACCAGGGGGCATAGTTTCAAGGTAAGGGGCAGGAGGTTTAGAGGGAATTTGAGGAAAAACTTTTTCACCCAGAGGGTGGTTGGAATCTGGAACTCACTGCCTGAAAGGGTGGTAGAGGCAGGAACCCTCACAACATTCAAGAAAAATGAGAAGTCGCACAACACCAGGTTATAGTCCAACAGTTTTATTTAAAATTACGAGCTTTCGGAGCTGCTGCTCCTTCGTCAGGTAGAGGTACAGTGAGGGAATCTAATACACAATATATATACACAGAGAGCGACTTGTCTGCAGAGATACAATCCGTCAGGAAGGCACTACATCAAAGAAACATCAGAGCACAGCCAAGACAATGAGGTGGGTCACAGGGGGTCCAACATGTCAAATGCTGCCGTCTGCAGTTGAGCTCCTAACATTTTTTTTGGTTGTTTTTTTTTTGTGGTTTTTTTTTAAACTGGAAAGACAGACAATGATGTCGCGTCATGTTCTGTAGCGTGACATGAACCCAAGATCCCTATTGAGGCCGTCCTCATGGGTGCGGAACTTGGCTATCAGTTTCTGCTCGATGATTTTGCGTTGTCGTGTGTCTCGAAGGCCGGCCTCAATAGGGATCTTGGGTTCATGTCACGCTACAGAACGTGACGCGACATCGTTGTCTGTCTTTCCAGTTTTAAAAAAAAACACAAAAAAAAAACAAACAAAAAAAAAATATTAGGAGCTCAACTGCAGACGGCAGCATTTGACATGTTGGACCCCCTGTGACCCACCTCATTGTCTTGGCTGTGCTCTGATGTGTCTTTGATATAGTGCCTTCCTGACGGATTGTATCTCTGCAGACAAGTCGCTCTCTGTGTATATATACTGTGTATTAGATTCCCTCACTGTACCTCTACCTGACGAAAGAGCAGCAGCTCCGAAAGCTTGTAATTTTAAATAAAACTGTTGGACTATAACCTGGTGTTGTGCGACTTCTCATTTTTGTCCACCCCAGTCCAACACCGGCATCTCCACATCATGAACATTCAAGAAGCATTTAGATGAGCACTTGAAACACCATAGCATACAAGGCTACGGACCAAGTGCTGGAAAATGGGATTAGAATAGACAGGGCTTGATGGCTGGCATGGACACGATGGGCCGAAGGGTCTCTTTCTGTGCTGTATACCTCTATGACTCTATGACTATGACCATTTTTCCTTGTTTTGGCCTTTTTTTCTGTTACACTCTTATTTTTAAACATTCTGTCCCTTCCTGTCACACTCTGGTTATTATTTCCCCCATCTCTAGCATGCTCTATTTCTTTCTCATTTCTCATTGACTTTTTATTTTCCCACTCACCTGGATCCTCCCCCCCACTATTTAGTTTAAAGCCCTCTCTACAGCCCTAGTTATTCGATTCGCCAGGAATCTAGCCCCAGCATGGTTCAAGTGAAGCCAGTACTGGTGCCAGTGCCCCACAAATCGAAACCCATTTCTCCCACACCAGTCTTTGAGCCACTCGTTCATTTCTCTGATCTTATTTACCCTATGCCAATTCGCTCGTGGCTCAGGTAGTAATCCAGAGATTATTACCTTTGTGGTTCTGCTTTTTAATTTAGCCCTTAGCTGCTCATACTCTCTCAGCAGAACCTCTTTCTTTGTCCTACCTATGTCATTGGTACCTACGTGGACCATGACAACAGGATCTTCCCTCTCCCACTCCAAGTTTCTCTCCAGCCCAGAGGAGATGTCCGTGACCCTGGCACCGGGCAGGCAACACAGCCTTCGGGACTCACGCTCTCGGCTGCAGAGAACAGTATCTATCCCCCTCACTATACTGTCCCCAATCACTACAACATTTCTTTTTTCTCCCCCCATTTGAATGGCTCCCTGTACCACGGTGCTGTGGTCAGTTTGCTCATCCTCCCTGCAGTCCCTGGCCTCGTCCACACAGGGAGCAAGAATCTCGTACCTGTTGGACAAGGCCAAGGGCTGAGGCTCCTCCACCACTACCTCCTGGATCCCAATACCTGCCTCGCTTGTAGTCCCACCCTCATGCCCCTGACCATGGGCCAAATTGAAAGTAATTATTCTAGTGGGTGTGACTGCCTCCTGGAACATAGTGTCCAGGTAACGCTCCCCCTCCCTAATGTGTCGCAGTGTCTGAAGCTCGGACTCCAGCTCATCAACTCTGAGCCGGAGTTCCTCAAACAGCCAACATTTGCTGCAGATGTGGTCGCCCTGGATCTCAATGGTGTCCACCAGCTCCCACATGCAACAACAACAACACATTGCCTGGTCTCCCATCTCAATTAATTAATTAGTTTTAAAATTTGGAACACTTATATCTTTTAATCTACACCAAGGCACTTAAATTTAGACGCTCAAGTTTGGGAAAATAAGCGAGAAATAGAGAAATACTCACTTTAAATAGCGCTCCCCCAGTCCCTTCCCGACTGCAAAACACTCCCCTCAACCTGTCGTTGCTAGCGGCAGGCGGTAAGGCAGGGGGCGCCACTCAATATCCGGTCGCAGGACGCGGGCGCAGGAGATCGTGGCGGTAGTGTTTAGCGCCGCCGCAAAATGTCTGGTCAATTTCACGAGCGGCGCAAACGTCGCCGCGCCCGGGTGCTAGTTGCTTTGTGCCTCATTAACGCCCTCTTAGGGCACTAACGGGAGGCGCAAAGCAACTGAATTTTTGTCCATAGAGTACAAAAGCAAGGAAGTTATGATGAACCTTTATAAAACACTGGTTCAGCTTCAACTGGAGTATTGTGTCTAATTCTGGGCACCGCACTTTAGGAAGGATGTGAAGGCCTTAGAGAGGGTGCAGAAAAGATTTACAAGAATGGTTCCAGGGATGAGGGACTTCAGTTACGTGGATAGACTGGAGAAGCTGGGGTTGTTCTCCTTAGAGCAGAGAAGGTTGAGAGGAGATTTGATAGAGGTGTTCAAAAATCAGGAGGGGTCTAGACAGAGTAGATAGAGAGAAACTGTTCCCATTGGCTGAAGGGTGAAGAATCAGAGGACACCGATTTAAGGTGATTGGCAGAAGAACCAAAAGCGACATGAGGAAAACTTTTTTACACAGCGAGTGGTTGGGATCTGGAATGCACTGCCTGAAAGGGTGGTGGAGGCAGATTCAATTGTGGCTTTCAAAAGGAAATTGGATAAGTATCTGAATGAAAAAAAATTGCAGGGCTACGGGGAAAGGGCGAGGGAGTGGGACTAGCTGCAGTGCTCTTGCAGGGAGCCGGCACAGGCTCGATGGACCGAATGGCCTCCTATTCTGTGCTGTAACCATTCTATGATTCTAACATTAGTTGGGGTCTTAGTCTGACCCCATCTAATATGGTACTATTTCTTACTCTAGTGCTATTTGTCTCTCCCAATCCTTTATGCACCTTGCTTCTCCTTTCTATTGCTACATCCTGGTACCCATCCCCCTGCCGAATTAGTTTAAACACTCCCTAACAGCACTAGAAAACTCACCTGCGAGGATATTGGTCCTGGCTCTGTTGAGGTGCAACCCATCCAGCCTGTACAGGTCCCACCTCCCCCAGAACCGGTCCCAATTTTCCAGGAATCTAAAGCCCTCCCTCCTGCACCATCTCTCCAGCCACGCGTTCATCTGCTCTATCCTCCTATTTCTATCCTCACTATCTCGTGGCACCGGGAGCAATCTGGAGATTACTACCTTTAAGGTCCTGCTTATTCATCTATTTCCTAGCTCCCTAAAATCTGCTTGCAGGACCTCATCCCTCTTTGGCTGTTCATCCTCTCCCTTCAGAATGTCCTGCAGCCGCTCAGTGACATCCTTGACCCCGGCACCAGGGAGGCAACATACCATCCTGGAATCACGTCTGTAGCCACAGAAATGCCTGTCTGTTCCCCTAACTATTGAATCCCTTCTCACTATTGCTTTCCCGATCTTCCTCCTCCCCCACCCCCCCCCCCCTATAACGCTGAGCCACCCGTGGTGCCGTGGACTTGGCTCTGGCTGTACTCCCCAGAGGAACCATCGCCCTCACCAGTACTGAATAAAGGCAAACATTCCATTTGCCTTCCCGATATTTAATTGGAGGAAATTTCTACTCATCCAGTGCTGGATGTTGGAAAAGCAGTCTGATAGTATAGACGGTGGAGGGTTCGAGAGAGGTGGAGGAGAAGTGGAGCTGGGTATCATCAGCGTACATGTGAAAACTCACGCTGTGTCGCCGGATAATGTCGCTGAGGCGCAGCATGTAGATGAGAAATAGGAGGGGGCCAAGGATAGATCCTTGGGGGACACCAGAGGTGACAGTGCGGGATCGGGAAGAGAAGCCATTGCAGGTGATTCTTTGGTTACAGCTGGAAAGATGGGAATGAATCCAGGCGAGTGCAGTCCCAGCCAGCTGGACGACGGTGGAGAGGCGTTGGAGTCAACCGTGTCAAAGGCTGCAGACAGGTCCAGAAGGACGAGAAGGGATAGTTTACCTTTGTCACAGTCAATTAGGATGTCATTTGTGACCTTGGTAAGAGCCATTTCGGTACTGTGGGGGCGGAAGCCTGATTGGAGGGATTCAAAGAAGGAGTTCAGAGAAAGATGGGGACGGATTTGGGAGGCGACAACACGTTCAAGAACTTTGGAGAGGAAAGGGATAATTTGCATGGCTGGAGGGATCAAGGGTTGTTTTTTTGAGGAAAGGGGTTATGACGGCAGATTTGAAGGAGAGGGGGACAATACCTGAGGAGAGAGAACCGTTAGCAATATCCGCTAACATGGGAGCCAGGATGGAAGTTGGGTGCTCAGCAATTTAATAGGAATAGGGTCGAGAGAGCAGGAGGTCGGTCTCATTGACAAGATGAGCTTTGAAAGGGCAAGAGGGGACATAGGAGAGAAACTAGAGAAATATGCAAATTTAGGGTTAGGGCAGGGGGAAAATGGAGAGGATGTAAGGCCTGGTGGGCTAGGGGAAGGGAGGGAAGTAGCAGAGGCAGTTGAACAGATGTTGTCGATCTTTTGAACAAAGAAGTCCATGAGCTCCTCACATTTATTGTTGGAGGTGAGGAAGGAGGAGGCAGGGGAGGGTGGTTTGAGAAGACGGTGAGTGGTGAAGAGAAGCCTGGTGTTATTTTTGCCATCCTGGATGATCTTAGAATAGTGGGTGGTTTTAGAGATGGGGAACAGGATCCGGTAGTGCTTTATATGATCTAGCCAAATCTGGTGATGGATGATTAGACCAGTTGCCCACCAAAGACGTTCAAGTCAGCTTCCCTTGGACTTAAGGAAGCAGAGATGAGGGGTATACCAGGGGAATGACTAGGGTGAGAGAGTGTAATAATTTTAATGGGGACAGGGCATCAAAGGTGGTGGGGAAGGTGTGATTTAGCAAGTCAGTAACTGCAGAAATGTCATGAAGAATTGTAGGCCAAAGACTAGATAGTTTGGAATTAGAAAGTGCAGTAGTAAGATACTTGAGGAAGAGTTTTTTCCAAGGACAGACACAAAAAAAAAGTGGGGTTGGGAGGGGGAAGAGGACTGTGGATAGAGAGTGATATAAGGAAATGGTCGGAGATAGCGAGGCCACACGAGATGATAAGATCGAGGGGGTGGCTGTGTACATGGGTGGGGGAGTTTACATGAAGGGAAAGATTAAGGGAGGAAAGGAGGGCAGTGTACGCAGAGGAGAGGGAGCAAGAGGAGTTGAGGTGGAGGTTGAAATCACCGAGGATGAGAGGTCGCTCAGTGCAAATGCAGAGGGAGGAAAGCAGAGAAAATGGTTCAGTGGCTGGATGAAGGTTTCGGCAGCAGATGGGCTGAGTCAGGGTCGGAGACGGGTAATGGAGGTGGAAGTAGACGGTCTTTGTGACGGAGAGATTACGGGGTCGCAAGCTCAGCTCATGGCCAAGTAGCACGCCGAGGTTGCGAACAGTCTGTTTCAGCCTGAGACACTGCTCAGGCAGGGGGATGGAATCGGTGGTGAGCGAATGGAGCAGGTGAAATAATTTTACAATAATTAATCCTGAGAATGTTTATCTTTGTAGCTGCGCGAATGCACAGTTTGTCTTTCTGCCAGTCATTCGGGAAGCTCTCCTACCTTTACAAGAGGTTGTCCCAATTTAAGGTAGTCCCACAACACTTGTGCCCATTGTTTGCTGTCATTATCCATTCCACTCACATCATCTCCATCAGCTAAAATAAAGAACCCAACATTTTTCAGTGCGATGTCATTGAGGGAATAGCATATGGAAGTTCAATTAGGCTGCAGTCCTACTGCAGCTACTAGTCTTAGGTTAGTATGCTTGGAGCATGACAAGCGGTTAGCAGATCTAAGTTATACTGCCAATTGTCACACTGACATAAAAGAGCTCTACACATGCGTGCTTGTATGCATCTGTACTCCCTGGACAACTACCTTTTGTTACTGTAACAGGGGTGGGAGCATCGGTCTTCCCCTTACATTAAAAACATCAAAAGGTCAGATTACAAAGTATCCGAGAAGTCCAACAGGCTGAATGGACACTTTCAAAATGTGACTTTGCACCAGGCTAGAGCTATAATGCACCTCTCGTGTACTCAGACCATTATGAGATGGTTCCTGAATAGAGTTCACACTGCTTGGTTTTAATGTGCTCAGATTGTGACCTCACTCCCAAGTACATAAGAACATAAGACGTAGGAGCAGCAGTAGGCCATTTGGCCCCTCGAGCCTGCTCCACCATTCAATAAGATCATGGCTGATCTGATCTTGGCCTCAACTCCACTTTCCTGCCCGCTCCCCATAACCCTCGACTCCCCTACAGTTCAAAAATCTGTCTATCTCCACCTTAAATATATTCAATGGCCCAGCCTCCACAGCTCTCTGGGGTAAAGAATTCCAAAGATTCACGACCCTCTGAAAGAAGAAATTCCTCCTCATCTCTGTTTTAAATGGGCAACCCCTTATTCTGAAACTTATTCTTATGCCCCCTAGTTCTAGATTCCCCCACGAGTGTGAAACATCCTCTCTTCATCTACCATGTCAAGCCCCCTCAGAATCTTATATATTTCAATAAGATCACCTCTCATTCTTCTAACTCCAATGAGTATAGGCCCAACCGGCTCCATCTTTCTTCATGAGACAACTCCCTCAAGTAATATTACTACTTTTGAGTTGATACACACCTGAAACCACTTTGCATCAACAACACCCTTAAACTAAATGGCCCGGAATTTGCGGTCAGGACGATGGTGAACTGGCAGCGTTCGGCGTCATTCCACCTTTGAAACTGACCGCAGCTTCACGATTTGGGGCAAACGCAGGCACACACGGGAATCCTGAAGTTGCGGTCTGTCATTGACAGCTCCAACACAGGCTGCACTGTCCCCACCCACCCCCGCCCCACCCCACCGAGCCGGCAATCTGTGCAATCACTCAAATCAGGAAACTGCCAAAAACTTCGGCTCTTCCGCAGTAATTACGCTGTTAAATTCCGCACTAAAAGCTAGACCCAAAGGGATTAGGTGTAACCGGGGTTTTAACAGCGTATTGACTGCTAAACAAAGGTTAAAGGCCTGAATAAACTAATTTTAAATTTGTGCAGTGTGAAATTTATCCATTTTAATAAAAAATTAAATTAAGAAACTTTAAAAAAAGGTCTTTAATTTTTTTTTAAGTTTGTTCATCTTTATTTCAGGTTTGCTTTTTCCCCATGTGTGAGCCCCAATCTTTGTTTTGCTCTCTCTAACATTTTTAAAAAGTTAGAGTTTTAAGAGCTTACTCACTTCCTTGTTCGCTGTCTGTGAGAATTCTGTGTTTTGATTGGCTGCTTAGGAGGTAAGTAGCACGGAGTCCAGTTCTACGGAGTACTGCTTCTACAGAGTACTAAACTCGGGAATTTGGTGAGTGAGGGAATATGGTGAGGTGGGGGTAAGAGGTGCTGCTTGATACATTAAAAAAATATAAACAACTAGGGTTAAATTAGGACTGTGGGCTAAGTTACAGTAAAGACTTAAATCATACTAAATTTAATAAATTAAACAAGGTTATTACCTAGATTAAAAACTATTATTCGACAATTGAGTATTTCAAAACTTAAAAACCTAATTAGTTAAATAAAATACAATAGAGCTGGCAGGGCAGGTGATGCGTTGCAGCTGTAGCATGTGGGAGCTGGTGGGCCCCAGTGTGATCCACAGCGACCACATCTGCAGTAAGTGTCTGCAGCTCGAGGAACTTCGGCTCAGAGTTGATGAGTTGGAGTCCAAGCTTCGGACACTGCGATACATCAGGGAGGGAGAAAGTTACCTGGACACTTTGTTCCAGGAGGCAGTCACACCCCTTAGGTTAAATACTTCAGATTTGGTCCGTGGTCAGGGACAGGAGGGTGTGACTACAAGTGAGGCAGGTATGGGGATCGAGAAGGTAGCATTGGAGGAGCCTCAGCCCTTGCACTTGTCCAACAGGTACGAGGTTCTTGCAGCCTGTGTGGACTAGAGCAGGGACTGCAGGGAGGATGAGCAAACTGACCACAGCACTGTGGATAAGGGGGCCATTCAAGTTGGGGAAGTAAAAAGGAATGTAGTAGTGGTAGGAGACAGTATAGTTAGGGGGATAGATACTGTTCTCTGCAGCTGAGAGCATGAGTCCCGAAGGCTGTGTTGCCTGCCTGGTGCCAGGGTTAAGGACATCTCCTCTGGGCTGGAGAGGAACTTGGAGTGGGAGGGGAAGGATCCAGTTGTCGTGGTCCACGTAGGTACCAACGACATAGGTAGGACTAAGAAAGAGGTTCTGCTGAGGGAGTATGAGCAGCTAGGGGCTAAATTAAAAAGCAGAACCACAAAGGTAATAATCTCTGGATTACTATCCGAGCCAAGAGCAAATTGGCATAGGGTCAATAAGATCAGAGTTGAATGCATGGCTCAAGGATTGGTGTGGGAGAAATGGGTTTCGATTCATGGGGCACTGGCACCAGTACTGGGGAAAGAGGGAGCTGTTCTGTTGGGACGGGCTTCACTTGAACCATGCTGGGACCAGTGTCCTGGCGAATCGAATAACTAGGGCTGTAGATAGGGCTTTAAACTAAATAGAGAGGGGGAGGGTTCAGGTGAGGGGAAACTTAGAAAGTTAAAGAGAAAGGACAAGGCAATAATGCAGGGTAGCGATAGGGGAAATGATAAACCAGAGTGTGACAGGAAGGGACAGAGCGTACAAGCATAAGAGTGCATCAGCAAATAGGGTAGAGTAGGGAAAAATGGTAAAAAGACAAAATTAAAGGCTCTTTATCTGAATGCACGCAGCATTCGTAACAAGATAGATGAATTAACGGCACAACTAGAAATAAATGGGTATGATCTGATAGCCATTACAGAGATGTGGCTGCAAGGTGACCAAGGATGGGAACTGAATATTCAGGGGTATTTGACATTTCAGAAGGATAGGCAGAAAGGAAAAGGAGGTGGGGTAGCTCTGTTAATAAAGGATGAGATCAGTGCAGTAGTGAGAAATGATCTTGGCTCGGAAGATCAAGATGTAGAATCAGTTTGGGTGGAGATAAGAAATAATAATGGAAAGAAGTCACTGGTGGGAGTAGTCTATAGGCCCCCTAACAGTAGCTACACTGTGGGACAGAGTATAAATCAAGAAATAATGGGGGCTTGTAAGAAAAGTACTGCAATAATCATGGGTGATTGTAATCTTCATATAGATTGGACAAATCAAATTGGCAAAGCTAGCCTTGAGGATGAGTTCATAGAGTGTATTCAGGACAGTTTCTTAGAACAATGCATTGTGGAACCAACCAGGGAACAGGCTATTTTAGATCTGGTAATGTGTAATGAGATAGGATTAATGAATGATCTCATAGTAAAGGATCCTCTAAGGAAGAGTGATCATAACATGATAGAATATCACATTCAGTTTGAGGGTGAGAAACTTGGGTCTGAAACTAGTGCCTTAACCTTAAATAAAGGCAATTACAAGGGTATGAAGACAGAGTTGGCTAAATTGGACTGGGAAAATAGATTAAAAGGTAAGATGGTAGATAAGCAGTGGCAGACTTTTAAGGGGATATTTGATAACGCTCAACAAAGATATATTCCAGTGAGAAAGAAAGACTCTACGAGAAGGATGAACCATCTGTGGCTTACTAAGGAAGTTAAGGAGGGTATCAAATTGAAAGAAAAGGCATACAATGTTGCGAAGATTAGTGGTAGGTCAGAAGATTGGGAAATTTTTAGAAACTTACAAAGGATAACTAAAAAAAAAGAGGGAGAAAATAGATTATGAGAGTAAACTAGCAAGAAATATAAAAACGGACAGTAAGAGCTTCTACAAGTATATAAAAAGGAAGAGAGTAGCTAAAGTAAACGTTGGTCCCTTAGAGGATGAGACTAGGGAATTAATAATGGGAAACAAGGAAATGGCAGAGACTTTGAACAAATATTTTGTATCTGTCTTCATGGTAGAAGACACTAAAGACATCCCAATAATAGTGGAAAATCAAGGGGCAAAAAAGAGGGAGGAACTTAAAACAATCACTATCACTAGAGAAAAAGTACTCGAAAACTAAAGGCTGACAAGTCCCCTGGACCTGATGGCCTGCATCCTAGGGTCTTAAAAGAAGTGGCTGCAGAGATAGTGGATGCATTGGTTGTAATCTCCCAAAATTCCCTAGACTCTGGAAAGGTCCCAGCAGATTGGAAAACTGCAAATGTAACGCCCATATTCAAGAAAGGAGGGAGACAGAAAGCAGGAAACTATAGGCCAGTTAGCCTAACATCTGTCATTGGGAAAATGCTGGAATCCATTATTAAGGAAGTAGTAGCAGGACATTTAGAAAATCATAATACAATCAAGCAGAGTCAACATGGTTTTATGAAAGGGAAATCGTGTTTGACAAATTTATTAGAGTTCTTTCAGGATGTAATGAGCAGGGTGGATAAAGGGGAACCAGTAGATGTAGTGTATTTGGATTTCCAAAAGGCATTCGATAAGAAGACACATAACAGGTTACTGCACAAGATAAAAGCGCATGGAGTTGGGGGTAATATATTAGCATGGATAGAGGATTGGCTAACTAACAGAAAACAGAGAGTGTGGATAAATGGGTCATTTTTAGGTTGGCAAACTGAAACTAGTGGGGTGCCACAGGGATCAGTGCTGGGGCCTCAACTATTTACAGTCTATATTAATGACTTGGATGAAGGCACCGAGTATACTGTAGCCACATTTGCTGATGATACAAAGATTGGTGGGAAAGCAAGTTGTGAGGAGGACACAGTCTTCAAAGAGATATAGATAGGTTAAGTGAGTGGGCAAAAATTTGGCAGATGGAGTATAATGTGGGAAAATGTGAGGTTATCCACTTTGGTAGAAAGAATAGAAAAGCAAAATATTATTTAAATGGAGAGAGACTACAGAATGCTGCGGTACAGAGGGATCTGGGTGTCCTCGTACATGAAACACAAAAAGTTAGCATGCAGGTACAGCAAGTAATTAGGAAGGCAAATGGAATGTTGGCCTTTATTGCAAGGGGAATGGAGTATAAAAGTAGGGAAGTCTTGCTACAACTGTACAGGGCATTGGTGAGACCACACCTAGAGTACTGCGTACAGTTTTGGTCTCCTTATTTAAGGAGGGATATACTTGCATTGGAGGCAGTTCAGAGAAGGTTCACTAGGTTGATACCTGGGATGAAGGGGTTGTCTTATGAGGAAAGGTTGAGCAGGTTGGGCCTATACTCATTGGAGTTTAGAAGAATGAGCGGTGATCTTATTGAAACATGTAAGATGCTGAGAGGATGTTTCCCCTCGTGGGGGAATCTAGAACTAGGGGGCATAGTTTCAGAATAAGGGGTCGCCCATTTAAGATAGAGATGAGGAGGAATTTCTTCTCTCTGGGGTCGTGAATCTTTGGAATTCTCTACCCCAGAGAGCTGTGGAGGCGGAGTCATTGAATATACTCAAGGCTGAGATAAATCGATTTTTGAACTACAGGGGAGTCAAGGGTTGTGGGGAGCGGGCAGAAAAGTGGAGTTGAGGCCAAGATCATATCAGCCATGATCTTATTGAATGGCAGAGCAGGCTCAAGGGGCCGAATGGACTGCTTCTATTTCTTATGTTCTTATGTTAGACAGCTTGTTGACGTTACAGCAGCTCGCACAAGGGGATCCCCACTAACCTCCATTGATTTGAATTGAACGTCAGAAAACCCGAAGTTCTCAACACAGAGATTGTGAGATCCTCGTGCAAAGCATACTTTGGGGTCAGTGGCAAACGCCTTCACTTCGCCGCTGACCTGCAAATTCCGGGTCATCATGTTTCAGGTAAGGAAGTAAGCATTTGAGCAATGTTATTACTGTAATATTGGGGTTTATTTCAGTGACATGAAAAACTGGCTGGCCTGATCCTTCCAGCAATCTAGGGGTTAAATTGGTGCCTGAATAGGATTTGTACTGGAAACAGAATCCCTTCCGCATCCAAGTGCAAATCTAAATTTAAGCTTCAAATGTAGAATTACTGTGCTGTGTCTCAAAATGCTTAATGGTGGGGCAAGTTTGTCACAGTGCAACACCTCACAAGTTCACTGAATCTCTAACACCTACCATGTGTAGCATAATTTGCTGGCGAATATTGTAATTTTGCATAAAAAGTGCCAAAGGCAGGGAAAATGTTGGTATCTAAATGATAAATTACTTGCTGCAGTAAATCAGTTGCCCTCCTCATTGTGTTACTCAGTGTGACAATAAATGATGCACTACTCTTTCCCCCTTTTGGAATAAAAAAAAATGCTAGTCATTTATTCTATTATATGTCCCCCCTCCCCTTTAAACAAAAAAAAACCAAATTGTTGAAAATCAATAATTTGAATAGTCAAAATATGTGTTCGTTCACAACGCCTATATTTATACCGGGGTAAGAGATTTTGCTTAATTCAAGCCGTATTAATGGAATAATTTCACCTCTGCAATGCGCTCTGTAACCTCCCGTAATGCACCGACGTGTAAAAAATGCAGAAATCAAATTAATCTTCAAATTTGATTTGTGCGCCGGTATTAGGAAAGAAATCTAATCCGGAATAAGAACACACAAGCCGTTGTTGACTCGATCCCTTTACCTGGTTATTGCTGGAATGGCACTGCAGGGCATTGGTTCCAAGATCTTCTCTCACGGCCAGGCATAGCATGATCCCCGCCGCACGGGGAAAAGGCAGCACCTGCTTCCCTTTGTTTGCATCAATAATACTGTCATTTGACCCGTCAGTGAGCAGAGGTGAGTTACCCTGATTTCAGGTTTTCCCATTCAGCACCTCCTCGGAGTCGCGCCCTATTCCTCCGGCCCGACACAGGAAGATGGACCCTTTAGGGGAGGAGGGGGAGGGAAGATTTTCCTATTCCAGGGGGGAAAAAACTCAAGGCAAAAATGCCTTGTTTTTTGACTATTCAAGCCGCCCTCACTGCAGTAAATGCAAGCAGTGAAAAATCAGCAAAATAAAAGCAACATAGAAACATAGAAACATAGAAACAGTTATGTGCAGGATCAACACAAACTAATAAATATGTAGAAGTGAGTGTATTTATGTGACAAATGGATCCTATGAAGTCGTGACAATGCAGATAATTTATATGGTATGTTAATATATATTTTATATATACACTGTATAGGTTTTTAAAATTCCTCTGTATTCGCACATTGGATTTATATTTTCATGAAATGTAAATCCCATGAGACTACATTTCTGGAGAAAGGTATATTCAAGGCCGAGATAGATAGATATTTGGACTCTAGGGGAATCAAGGGATAGGGGGATTGGGCGAGAAAGTGGAGTTAAGGTCGAAAATCAGCCACGATCTACCCCATCTCCTAATTCTTATGTTCTTAAATGTCTGTTGTTTCATTCGAAATTACTTACATCATTGCATTGTGTTTCTAAAGGTCTTTTAAACCCACACTTGGCTTCACCTAATACTTAATGATTTATTTTGACTGCTCTATATTTGTTTTCCAATCTTGGTTGTGTCCTTGTGTGATGGGCCTTGGCCTTTCAAAATTAAAGCCCATTGGATTAAAGGGTCATTGGCAGCATGTGTAAGAGACAGAAAGCAGAGAGCAATAAAAGAAAGACTTGCATTTGTATAGCACCTTTTCACGACCTCAGGAGGTCCCAAAGTGCTTTACAGCCAATGAAGTACTTTTGAAGTGTAGTTACTGTTGTAATGTAGGGAACGCGGCAGCCAATTTGTGCACAGCAAGCTCCCACAAACAGCAATGTAATAATGACCAGATGTTATAGTGATGTTGATTGAGGGATAAATATTCGCCAGGACATCGTGGATAATGCCCCTGCTCTTCTTCGCAATAGTGCCATGAGATCTTTTGCGTCCACCTGAGAGAGCAGACGGGACCTTGGTGTAACGCCTCATCCGAAAGACGGCACCTCAGAACTGCACTGGAGTGTCAGCCTAGATTCTTGTGCTCAAGTCTTTGGAGTGGAATTTGAACACATGAGTGCTCCCAACTGAGCCACCGTGAATGGTTGTTTTTCAGACTGGAAGAAAGTATACACTAGTGTCCCGCAGGGGTCAGTATTAGGACCACTGCTCTTTTGGATATATATTAATGACCTAGACTTAGATATAGGGAGCACAATTTCAAAGTTTGCATTTAACCCAAAACTTGGAAATGTAGTAAACAGTGAGGAGGTTAGTAGCAGACTTCAAGATGACATAGACAGACTGGTAAAATTGGCAGAACACGGCAGATAAAATCTAATGCAGAGAAGTGTGAAGTGATGCAGTTTGGGAGGAAGAATGTGGCGAGACAATATAAACAAAATTGTACAATTTTAAAAGGGAGTGCAGGAAGAGAGACCCGGGGGTTCACATACACAAATCTTTGAAGGTGGCTGTTATAAAAATAACATACGAAATCCTTGGCTTTATAAATAGAGATGTAGAGCACAAAAGCAAGGAAGTTATGCTAAACCTTTATAAATGACTGGTTAGGCCTCAGCTGGAGTATTGTGTCCAATTCTGGGCACCGCACTTTAGGAAGGATGTCAGGGCATTGGAGGGGGTGCAGAGGAGATTTACCAGAATTATACCAGAGATTAGGGACTTCAATTAGAGCAGAGAAGGCTGAGTGGAGATTTAACAGAGGTTTTCTAAGTGATGAGGGGTTTTGTGAGTAAATAAGGAGAAACTGTTTCCAGAGAACACAGATTTAAGATAATTGGGGGGGGGTGGGGGGAGGGTGATGATTTTTTTTTAAATGCAGAGAGTTATGATGATCTGGAATGCGCTGCCTGAAAGAGTGGTGGAAGCAGATTCAATAGTAACTTTAAAAAGGGACTTGGATATATACTTGAAAAGGAAAAAATTGCAGGAGGCTATGGAGAAAGAGCGGGGAATGGGATTGCTTTTTCAAAGAGCTGACACAGGCACAATGGGCCGAATGGCTTCCTTCTATGCTGCAAGATTCCATAACTCAAATAAGCTTTAAATTTTTTTAAAAACCTCTCATGGCTCATTAATGCTTTTGATCCAATGCTTCAAGGTTATTAGGGCATTTTCTTAATTCCCTGCATCCCCTTTATCTTTGCATCATATCGGATTTGTACAATTTATACAAGATGTTGTAACTGCCAATAAAACCCTTAAAACATCATCTATTTTCCTAATATTTAAAAAGATTCTTTAAACTCCTTTCCAATTTGCAGCAATGCTAAAGATGCGATACAAATTCTGAGTCAGGCTCCAACATGACTCATGAGAAGCGATGCGAGACTCCCTGGAGTAGGTAGTTACGCATTGCTTGGACTTGACACCACGTGGAGCGTGATTCCAGTGCAGTGCCAAAATAAATTTTAAAACCTTTTCAGGGATTCCTTGGACCTCTTGGGGATTTTTAAAAATTAACCTATAAATGTTTAGGCTGTACAGACACTCCTACCTATATTCAATATAAATTTTAAGTGCTGGGAGAGGAGTTTTATGCATATATTTATGGGCAGATCTCGCTCCTGGGTAAGTGAATTGGAATTCCAACCAGGCATTGTAAACTGGGTACTGCCTGGCTGGAACTCCTACTACCACTACTGGTCTCCGACAGACTACAACAACTTACATTTACAAATAATAACGAATGTACACTAAAGTATTGACATTACATTTTAAACAACAGGCAGTTAACTTGCAGGTCAGACGAAAGGTCATCGACGTGAAACGTTAACTGTTTCTCCCTTCACAGATGCTGCCTGACCTGCTGAGTATTTCCAGCATTTTCTGTTTTTTATTTCAGATTTCCAGCATCTGCTGTTTTTTGCTTTTGTCTAAAAGCTGGCTTATCAGGTGGATAAAATGGTCCAGTAAAATTTCCATAATTCTCAACTAATAAATTAGAAACAGATTAAATGGTTAGAGCTCATTGCTGCTTGTGGGAAATTGCTGTGCAAAGGATGACTGCCATGTTTGCCTATGTAACAACGACTGCACTTCAAAGCAATTTATTGTAGATGATGCTGTTTGAGAGGCATGTTGGAACAATATAAAGCCAGACGCATGATAAAACAAAACTTATTTGCAAAGCCTGAACGTAACATAGGAACATAAGAATTGATAGACCAAAAAAAAAGGCCAAGGTCCATCTAGTTTGCCTTCTATCATTCTGGTAGTCCCATGATACAACAATAATGGAGTTGTTGAGGTATCGTGGCAATCAATCTCTATCAATTAGTCTACAAACAGACCCAGACACGAGGTGAGAAACCACCCCTACTGTTGTGGAGTATTTTAAACCAACACTCGACACAAGGTTTTAGATCGATAGTCAAGTTGTCTTTAATGCACCGGTGGGGAAACAGTCTGCTCTGTCTTAGCCAGACTTCTCCAAATTGTTACAGCAAACACTACATTTTTATACATTACAATAAGCATGTCCAGCTTATGCTAAATTCATTCCTGCCACCTGATTGGATCTTGGCCCGCATGCACCTTCACGGATTGGTTACGAATCTTAATATAAACATGTATAAGCTGCCTCTTCAATCAATCACACAAACTGCTGAATGCTACTTAAAAGATACCTTGGAATGTAACCTAGGTAATAAAGTTCTTAGGGGCAGTTGAAATGCTGGACATCCTGTCTCCATTTCATTGTTTTATATCTCTCCAAAGGTCCGCTATCTTTGACTGCAACTTTATAGATGTGGCCCTTCATGGTAGCCCCTGTCTTTCTTACACTATTCAGTGAAACTGCCAGCGATGTCATTTTAACTCTTTCCCCACTGCACCCACCTCCACCCAAATGGTGGAAAGCTTTGAGAACCATAGGTCCAAAGTCACCTGTTCCCCTCAATCATGCTACACTTGCCAAATGTCATGTCTCAAATTACTCGTATACTATATCCCAAAATATTGGCCCAGATATTCCGATCGCAGGCCTCCCGCGGGCGGAGGACTGCCATCTGGAAAAATCTGCGCCCTTACCCGAGGGCTCCCGGGAGGCGCACAGTTCCGCTGCTGGGTCTCTCCAAACTGCCGGTGTGCAGGGCCCACGTATCCCAGAGGCGCAGGTAGTTCGCAGCGTCCCTGGGATCACGTGTGCCATGGGGTGCCAATCAGAGAAGGGAATCTCCCTTCATACATTTGACAGGAAGACCTGTCAATTATATGAATGGAGATCACCCCCAAAACATAGTAAAACTTCAAATAAATTTAAAGAAAAAACATCACATTTTTAAAATGACTTGAAATTACATAAATTAACTATTTTAAACAAAAATTTAAATTTTTGAAAAAAATAATTAAAGTTTTTAACGGGGCTAAAAATAAACTTATCTTTTTTTAAAGTATTTTTAAATGATAAATCAGTGGAAATTTTTTTTAAAAACTTTTTTCAACTCTTATCCTGGTAAAAGCAGGCCTTACGCCTGCTTTTACCAGGCGCAAGAATTGTAAGTGTTTTCTGCGAGCGGAGGGTCTCCAAAAAACGGAACTATCCGCCTGCAGAGGCCCTTCTCCCGGGCAGCTGGAGGATCTGTCAAGAGCTTTCTTGACAGATCGGAAATGTCGGTTTCCAGCGCATGCTTAGTGCATGCCTGAAACCGGCATTTCCGATGTCCCTACGGGTGGGTACACAGCGCATATCCGGCCCATTATATTCTGAAAGAAATCTGTCCAATTTGCATTTGAATGAATCAGTACTATCTGCTTGCACTGTTACAAAATCTTGGGAGATAATGTCATAGAGTCATAACAACACAGAAGGAGGCCATTTGGTCCATTGACTCCGTGCCAGCTCACTGTAGAGCAATCTAGTCAGTCCCATTCCCCCACTCTATCCCCATAGCCCTGCAAGTTTATTTCCCTCAAGTGCCTATCCAGTCTCCCCTTGAAAACATTGAGTGTCTCCGCTTCCACCACTTCCGTCGGCAGTGAGTTCCAGGTCCTCACCACTCGCTGCGTAAAAAAGTTTTTCCTCACATCACCCCTGTATCTTTTGCCCAAAACCTTAAATCTGTGTCCCCTAGTCCTTGTACCATCAACTAGTGGGAACAACCTTTCCCCGACTAGCCTATCCAAACCCGTCATAATCTTGTACACCTCTATCACCCCTCAACCTCCTTTGCTCTAATGAAAACAAATCCAGCTTCTCCAACCTGTCCTTGTAGCTAAGATCCCCCATCCCCGGAACCATTCTGTAAATCTCCTCTGCACCTTCTCAAAGCCCTTCACAACCTTCCTAAAGTGTGGTGACCAGAACTGGACGCAATACTCCAGTTGTGGCCTAACCAGCGCTTTATAAAGGTTCAGCATAACTTCTCTACTTTTATACTCAATACCTCGATTTATGAAGCCCAAGATCCCATATGCTTTGCTAACCACTCTCAATATGTCCTGCCACCTTCAGGGACCTATGCACATTAACTCCCAGGTCCCTCTGTCCCTGCACACTCTTTAAAACTGTGCCATTAAGTGTATATTGCCTCTCCCTGTTCCTTCTGCCAAAATGCATCACCTCAGTACTAAATTCCATCTGCCACTTATCTGCCCATTCTGCTAGTCTTTCTATGTCCTGTTGCAGTCGATTGGTATCATCCTCACTGTTTGCCACACCCCCAAGTTTGGCGTCATCGGCAAATTTAGAAATTCTACTCTGTATTCCAATATCCAGGTCATTTATATACATCAAAAAAAGCAGTGGCCCCAGCACTGACCCTTGGGGAACACCACTGTCTACCATCCTCCAGTCTGAAAAACAGCCATTTACCACAACTCGCTGTTTTCTGTCCTTAAGCTAATTCCTTATCCAAGCTGCCACTGTCCCACCTATTCCATGAGCCTCAATTTTGTTAACCATCCTTCTATGTGGTACTTTGTCAAACGCCTTCCTAAAATTCATGTAGACAACATCCATTGCATTCCCTTCATCAATCCTCCCATCAAAAAATTCAATTAGATTAGTCAAATACGATCTGCCTTTTACAAATCCGTGTTGGCTCGCCTTAATTAGCTTAAACCTCTCCAAGTGCCCGTTAATTTTTCCCTTGATTATTGTTTCTAAAACTTTACCCATCACTGATGTTAAACTGACCGGCCTGTAGTTACTAGGATTGTCCTTGCACCCTTTCTTGAACAATGGTGTCACATTTGCCACTTTCTAATCCTCAGGCACCTCCCCCGCATCTAGGGAAGATTGGAAAATTATGGCAAGCCCTTCCGCTATCTCCTCCCCCAATTCCCTTAGCAACCTGGGATGCAAGCCATCTGGACCAGGCGACTTATCCACTCTAAGCACACCCAGCTTTTCTAGTACATCCTATCAATTTTCGCCCCTTCTATTGCTTCTACCTTTTCCACTTCTATCGATATTTTGTCAGCATCCACCTCCTTAGTAAACACTGATACAAAGTACTCATGGAGTATTCTAGCCTTGCCCTGCGCCTCTAAGCATCTATCACCTTCTTTGTCCCTAATAGGCTCCACCCCGCCTCTGACTACCCACTTACTGTTTACATGCCAGTAGAAGATTTTTGGGTTCCCTTTATGTCAACTGCCATTCTACTCTCATATTCTCTCTTTGCCAATCTTATTTTCATCTTCACTTCCCCTCTCAACTTATTGTATTTGGTTTGGTTCGGTTCTCCCTTGAAGAATTCACCTGACATGCATCATACACCCTCTTTTTTTTTGTTTCATCATCTTCTCTATCTCCCTCGTCACCCTTTTTGCTCCTCAACTCTAACCAAATGGATTCTGTCCTTGTCCCCTGAAGAACATCCTCCCTTTCCAACACTACAATGTCTTCCTTAATCAGCACTGCCACCCGACCTCCCTTTTTTCCTTCCCTATCTTTTCTGAACACCTTGTACCCTTGAATATTAAGTGCCCGGTCCTCACCGTTTTAAGCCACGTTTCAGTTATTGCCACATCATCATATTGCCACATGGCTAATTGTGCTTGTAGCTCACCAACCTTATTCACCACACTTTGTGTATTTACGTACATGCATTCTAAACCCATTTTTGAATTTTTCATAGTCTTTTAGTCTGCTCCTGTCTAATATGGTACTACTTTCTTCTCTAGTACTATCCAACACATTCACTCTTTTATGCACCTTATTCCTCTTTTCTACTCCTATATGCTGGTGCCCATCCCCCTGCCAAGCTAGTTTAAACCCTACCCAACAGCACTAGCAAACCTCCCCACGAGAATATTGGTTCCGGCTCTATTGAGTGTACAGGCTTGTACAGGTCCCACCTTCCCCAGAAACAGTCCTAATGTCTCAAGAATCTAAAGTCCTCCCTCCTGCACCTTCTCTCCAGCTATGCATTCATCTGTTCTATCCTCCTATTCCTGGACTCACTAGCACGTCGCACCGGGAGTAATCCGGAGATTACTACCTTTGAGGTCCTGCTTTTTAATCTCTTTCCTAGCTCTCTATAGTCTGCATGCAGGACCTCATCCCTCTTTCTGTCTATGTCGTTGGTACCAATATGGACAACGACCTCTGGCTGCTCACCCTCCCCCCTCAAAGTGTCCTGCAGCTGCTCAGTGACATCCTTGACCCTGACACCAGGGAGGCAACATACCATCCTGGAGTCATGCCTGTGTCCACAGAAATGCCGATCTGTTCCCCTAACTAATGAATCCCCTATCACTATTGCTCTTCCACTCTTTTTCCTCCCCCCCTGTGCAGCTGAGCCACCCGTGGTGCTGTGGCTGCTCTCCCCAGAGGAACCATCACCCCCACTAGTTTCCAGAACTGTGAACCGGTTAGCGAGCGAGATGCACTCTGGGGATTCCTGCCCTACCTGCCTGGTCCTCCTTCTCTGTCTGGTGGTCTCCCATTCCCTCTCTGCCTGCACATTCTAGGCTGCGGGGTGATCACTTCTAGAAACGTGCTTTCCAAGTATTTCTCAGCCTCGCGGATGCACTGTAGCGACTCCAGCTGCCGCTCAAGCTCCGAAACCCGGAGCTCGAGTTGCTGCAGTTGGCGACACTTCCTGCACACGTGGTCGTCCAGGCCGCAAGAAGCGTCCAGGGATTTCCCACATGGCACAGGATGTGCAAATCGTGGGACTGACTGCCCTGCCCCTGCCATGCCTCTATTTACCAGACTATGGAGGTAATTTAGCAGAAATAAACTTAAAACTTAAAGAAACACTCAACAGTTACCCACCAATCAGCACTTCCCTCTATTAGATACGCTATGAACTACTTGGCAGAAATATACTCAGAACAGAAAAAAAAACTTACCACAAATACTCACCTCTCAGCTCCTTTGTGCCAGCAACACCTTTGAATTCTGATGTCACTCCTTCGTTGTGTCGCTTGCCTACTGTCTCCCTTGCAGGTAGTCCACTCGCTCAGACTACCTGCGAGGGAGACAGTCGGTAAGTGCATTCCTGAAGAGAAAAGTTGTAGTACAATGGATCATAAAGACGTCACCAACACTTTATATTCAGAACAAAGGAATCACACAATTTGTTTATGAAAAGTTTAATCATTTATTTTGGATATATATTCCCATTAGACTAATTTTACCACTTGACTGGTATGGCGCCTTCGATCCGAGTGCTCTCCAGGTATACATCATACAGTTCCCGGAGATGCATTAAAAGTTCTTCAACATTTGCACCAGTTAGTGCAGATACTGGGATTATACTCTGCCGTACTTTTTCTCGAAGCAGAACAAGATTGGTTTTGGACTCTGGAAGATCTATCTTGTTCCCAATGACACAAAATGGTCTCTCCGACAATCCTTTCTCATACTGCTCCAGTTCATACTTTAAATCTTCCAGCTGCTGCCACGGCTCTGGTGTTGACAGATCGAGCACAAATAGCAGAAAGCAGCAGCGTTCAATGTGTCTCAAAAAGGAAACTCCCAGGCCTTTGTTTCTGTGGGCACCTCTGATGATTCCAGGGATATCTGCAACTACAGAAAGAAATACACCTTTAAAATGCGCAATAACATCCTCTTCAGATTAGTTTGCAATGTAAAAACTGCTTATAAGCAATTCCGTTCTGGTCATTGTATTTTAAATACAATAGCTAATGGCATACAAGTGCGGCATTTTGAATTGAAAAAAAAAATCACTAAAATCTCTATTGTAGGCATTTATTTTCCAAAACTCTAAAAGGCATATACCAACAGTGAAAGGCTATATTTTCTTTTTAAACATGAAGATTTGGAAGTTAGAACTCTTGTGCATCCCCCCACTTCCTTCACCCCACCATTGGCGGCCATACCTTCAGCAATCTCGGCCCTAAACTCTGGAATTACCTCCCCAAACCTCTTTGCCGCTCCACCTCTCTACGCTGCTTAAAACCGACCTCTTTGACCAAGCATTTGGTCACCTCACCTCTCCTAATGTCTCCTTCTTTGGCTCAGTGTTAATTTTTAGTCTGATTACACTCTTGTGAAGCACCTTGGGACCTTTTCCCAAGACTTGAACAGCCATGGGCAGTTCCCCAGAAAAGGAACAAATGGAGTAGGTTGGATTGCTTGACTATTGAACACTGTGGAGTGGTTTGAGGAGTACAAAGAGGGATGGCCCTAGTTGCAGGCACAAAGGATGTTCTTAGTACTTTAACTAGGGTAATTTTGGTGCTGAGAATAGAATGCAAACCAAACTGAAGCAATCTTTTTGAAATCAAGGAAACAGCTGCCGACACCTCGCTCAAATATGTCCATGAGGCCCAAGAACCAATTCCTGGTGATCCTCGGGTCTCTTGGTGCAGCTGCGCACTGTCAAAATGGACCCAGCCCAAAATCTGCCCAGGGACTCTAAAGTAGTGAAAGGGAGGAGGCAGGGAAGGGATGGTGGTGAACCGAACTGGTGAGAAGAGGAACTCTTAACAGGGCGTTGCCATTGCAGGTCCCACCTCCGAACAAAGGCTGAAACGATGTTTGAAAGGGAACAGAAGTCAAACTCGTGGATGACTATCTGTTGTAACTCACTTGTGAAAGCTCACACATGAATAGTGGTCAACTGGGCGAGATACTAAGGAGCACCTGTTTTCTGTGAAAACATACCCCAACCAAGGAGTTAATGCATTCAGGAATGCAGGGGAGCAGATTTACGGGAAAAATAAATGCAATCCAAAATCGAAGCCTGGATTAGAAGCACTTCTCCCCAAGCATACCGGCAACTATCAGACTTACTTGTTGAGAAGCGGAAAATGGCACGGAATTTGCAGTGGTTAATATCAGCGAACGAACAGCTTTCGCTGTTATTACCCCTCTGAAACTGACCGCATCTTCAGGATGTAGCGCATGCGCATCCTAACGCGGTAATCCTAACGCGGTAATCCTGAAGTTGCGGTCAGTCATTCACTCACTGCTCCGACACTGGCTGAGCTGTGGCCACCCTCCCCCTCCAAATAGCCGTCAATCAGTGAAATCAGTGAAACTGATGAAAACTTGGGCTTTTCTGCGGTACTTGGGACTACGATGTGGTGGCCATTACGGAGACATGGTTAGAACAGGGACAGGAATGGTTGTTGGAAGTTCCGGGGTGTAGATGTTTCAGTAAGAGTAGGGAAGGTGGTAAGAAAGGTGGAGGAGTAGCATTGTTAATCAAGGATAGTTTAACAGCGGCAGAAAGGCAGTTCGAGGGGGATCTGCCGTCTGAGGTAATATGGGCTGAAGTTAGAAATAGGAAAGGAGCGGTCACGTTGTTAGGAGTTTTCTACAGGCCCCCAAATAGTAATAGAGATGTGGAGGAAGAAATTGCAAAGCAGATTATGAATAGGTGTGGAGGTCACAGAGTAGTTGTCATGGGTGACTTCAACTTTCCAAATATTGATTGGAACCTTTATAGGTCAAACAGTTCGGATGGGATAGTTTTTGCACAGTGTGTGCAGGAGGGTTTCCTGACACAATATGTGGATAGGCCGACAAGAGGTGGGGCCACATTGGATTTGGTACTGGGTAATGAACCGGGCCAAGTGTTTGATTTGTATGTGGGAGAGCACTTTGGAGATAGCGACCACAATTCGGTGACTTTCACTATTGCAATGGAGAGGGATAGGGCCATACGGCAGGGCAGGGTTTATAATTGGGGGAGGGGTAATTATGATGCGATTAGGCAAGAATTAGGGAGCATAAGATGGGAACAGAAACTATCAGGGAAAGGCACAAACGAAAAGTAGAGCTTTTTCATGGAGCAATTACTGCGTGTCCTTGATAGGTATTCCCTGTCAGGCAGGGAGGAAATGGCCGAGTGAGAGAACCATGGTTCACAAAAGAGGTTGAATGTCTAGTCAAGAGGAAAAAGGAAGCGTATGTAAGGATGAGAAAACAAGGTTCAGTTGGGTCGATTGAGGGGTACAAGGTAGCAAGGAATGAGCTAAAAAGAGAGCTTAGGAGAGCTAGGAGGGGGCATGAGAAGTCCTTGGCGGGTCGGATCAAGAAAAACCCCAAGGCTTTTTACTCTTATATGTGAGAAATAAAAGAATGACCAGGGTGAGGGAAGGGCCGGTCAAGGACAGTAGTGGGAACTTGTGCATGGAGTCAGAAGAGATAGGAGAGGTGATGAATGAATACTTTTCGTCAGTGTTCACCGAGGAGAGGGGCCATGTTTTTGAGGATGAGTGTGTGATAAAGGTGGATAGGCTGGAGGAGGTAGATGTTCTGAGGGAAGATGTTTTAGCAATTTTGAAGAACCTGAGGGTCGATAAGTTCCCTGGGCCAGAGGGGATATATCCTAGGATTCTTTGGGAGGCAAGGGAGGAGATTGCAGAGCCTTTGGCTTTGATCTTTGGGTCCTCACTGTCTACGGGGATGGTGCCAGAGGACTGGAGAGTGGCGAATGTTGTTCCTCTCTTCAAGAAAGGAAATAGGAATGACCCTGGTAATTATAGGCCGGTTAGTCTTACTTCAGTGGTGGGTAAGATAAAGGAAAAGGTCCTGAGGGATAGGATTTATGACCATTTGGAAAGAGGCAACTTAATCAGGGATAGTCAACACGGATTCGTGAAGGGTAAGTCTTGCCTAACAAATTTGATTGAATTCTTTGAGGAGGTAACTAAATGTGTAGATGAAGGTAGAGCAGTTGATGTCGTATACATGGATTTTAGAAAGGCGTTTGATAAGGTTCCCCATGGTCGGCTCATGAAGAAAGTAAGGAGTTGTGGGATAGAGGGAAATTTGGCCGATTGGATAAGTAACTGGCTATCTCATAGAAGGCAGAGGGTGGTGGTGGATGGAAAATTTTCGGACTGGAGACCAGTTACCAGTGGTGTGCCACAGGGGTTGGTGCTGGGTCCTCTGCTGTTTGTGATTTTTATCAATGACTTGGAGGAGGGGACTGAAGGGTGGATCAGTAAATTTGCTGATGACACCAAGATTGGTGGAGTAGTGGATGAGGTGGAGGGCTGTTGTAGGCTGCAAAGAGACATTGATAGGATGCAGAGCTGGGCCGAAAAATGGCAGATGGAATTTAACCCTGATAAGTGCGAGGTGATTCATTTTGGTAGGGCAAATTTGAATAAGGATTACAGGGTCAACGGCAGGGTTCTGAGGAACGTGGAGGAACAGAGGGATCTGGGGGTTCATATCCACAGATCTCTGAAGGTTGCCACTCAAGTGGATAGAGCAGTAAAGAAGGCCTATAGTGTGTTAGCGTTTATTAACAAGGGGTTTGAGTTTAAGAACCGTGAGGTTATGCTGCAACTGTACAGGACCTTGGTGAGACCACATTTGGAATATTGTGTGCAGTTCTGGTCACCTCACTATAGGAAGGACGTGGAAGCATTGGAAAGAGTGCAAAGGAGATTTACCAGGATGCTGCCTGGTTTGGGGGGGAGGTCTTATGAGGAAAGATTGAGGGAGTTAGGGCTTTTCTCTTTAGAGCGGAGGAGGATGAGAGGCGACTTAATAGAGGTTTATAAGATGATGAGGGGGATGGATAGAGTGGATGTTCAGAGACTATTTCCTCGGGTGGAGGTAGCTGTTACAAGGGGGCATAACTATAAGGTGCATGGGGGGAGATATAGAAGGGATGTCCGAGGTAGATTCTTTACTCAGAGAGTGGTTGGGGTGTGGAATGGACTGCCTGCTGTGATAGTGGAGTCGGACACTTTGGGAACTTTCAAGCGGTTATTGGATAAGCACATGGAGCACACCAGAATGATAGGGAGTGGGATAGCTTGATCTTGGTTTCGGACAATGCTCGGCACAACATCGAGGGCCGAAGGGCCTGTACTGTGCTGTACTGTTCTATGTTCTAATATCGCTGTTAATTACCCCATTAAAAGTTAGACCCTATTCGATTAGGTGTAACTGGGGTTTTAACAGCTAAACAAACGTTACGGCCCTGAAAAACAAATTTTAATTTTGTGAAGTGTCAAATTTATCCATTTTAATAAAAATTAAAAATTAGCAAACTTAAAAGATTGTTTTTTTAATTTTCTTTAGTTCATCTTTATTTCAGGTTTACCGTTTCCCCATGAGAGAGCTCAAATCGTTGTTTGGCTCTCTAACATTTTTAAAAAGTTAGAATAAAAGGAGCTTAGTCACTTCCTGGTTGCCGGTCTATGAGAATTCTGCACTGTGATTGGCTGCTTAGACGTCACAGCAGCTCGCGTTAGGATTCCCCATTAACTTACACTGATCTCATCTGAACATTGGAAAAGCCAAACTTCTCGCCACAGCAATTGCGAGACCTTTGTGGGATGCTTACTTCGGGGCCAGCGGCGAACGCCTTTGCTTCTCCGCTGACCCAAAATAACCACACAATTCTAAACCAGTATCAATTTCAAGCAGAAAATAAGCTGTTTAAAAAGGCACTTTTTGCTTGTAAAAGCAAGGTTTACCTGCGATCTGCTCGAAGTCTCGATACTGTATCACACCAACATGAGGATTTAATGTAGTAAACGGATAATCAGCTACTGCTGGCCGGGCATTTGAGATTGCTCGCAGAAGAGAAGATTTCCCAGCATTGGGAAAGCCAACCTTAACACAATAGGAAATAATGTTTAGTTTTCTTGTCAAGCGATGCTGGGCCAAAATAAATGCATTTTTGTTTTTAAAAAAGGTATTAAAATCCATTCACAATATAAACTGCCAATGGTTTCAATAACTAGATAAAACTGACCAAAAAAACCCCCACTTTGATACATTGATATGATGAAAACATAGCAGCCTAGGTAAAGACTCTTTCACATTTCATTAGATTGAGGATCAGCAAGGAATTTTTCAGATTGTCTGTTGGGTAATGCAGTGGTCAGCCAAAGATCATAAGGTCTCATGTTGGTTTATGCTTGTAACAGACCCATCAATCATTGTGAATAAGATCACAAGAATCTCTACAAAGGGGTACAGTAGCATAGTGGTTATGTTACTGGACTAGTAATTCAGTTAAACAAACAAATCTGGAATAAAAAGCCAGTATCAGTAATGGTGACCACGAAAGTACCGGATTGTCGTAAAAACCCAACTGGTTCACTAATGTCCTTTAGGGAAAGAAACCTGTCGAACTTACCCGATCTGGCCTATGTGTGACTCCAGACCCACAGCAATGTGGTTGACTCTTAACTGCTCTCTGAAATGGCCTAGCAAGACACTCAGTATCAAAACCGCTACGAAAAAACTAGAAGAATAATAAAACTGGCTCAACCTAACAGCACTGTGGGAGTACCTTCACCACACAGACTGCAGCAGTTCAAGGCGGCGGCTCACCACCAGCCTGTCGAGGGCAATTAGGGACGGGCAATAAATGCCGGCCTTGCCAGCGACGCCCACATCCCGTGAACAAATAAATTAAAAAAAACTTTTATTGGAATTTGTAGTATGCCAGTATTGTAAGAAATTTTTAAATGACTGATTTCAGGGAGAGAGAATACAAAACTGGCTGCACTTGATGTGAAGTGCAGGGGGCAATCAGTCTGCCTTTTCTTGCAAACAGTCCCTCGTCAGATTGTTAAGCAATACATCCAAGGCTTGTAATATGTTAACATATGCAAGGTTTTCACTGAGGTGGGAAACACTATTGTTATTCCTAATGGCTGGACAATTTAAAATAGAAGTTTAGTTTTTTAAAAGCTAACCGGGGGCTCACTGTCAGAATTAACATTTCCTGAGTAATGTAGACGTTAGGTGTCAAAATGTAATGCAAGTGTCAATTTGGGGTCTGCACTAGATATTCTTTCAGTTTAAGGGTCTCTCACTTAGCACACCTCATGTCCCCTATGATCAGAGTATATCTTTGCTGCCCAAGTATATCTAGTTATATGATATTGTTACCTCCCTTCAGTCACTCTAAGACCCCCCCGATTGTGTGCACCAAGTACACTGATCTCGGACATGCTCCCATATTCATTTCTCCTATTTTCTGTAAGGCAGACTGATGAGCACTCTAGTGAGATGAGGACAATTATAAACCAACAAACTGGTTTGTTTTGTATGAAATACATGAATAAACAGATTACCGTTTGCACAGCGAGTATTACCTATTTCACATCATTCCTCATAGCATCAAAAAATAAGAAATTACAGGCCTCGTGCATTAATGCCCGAGGCTAGAGTTTCTGACAGCTTTGCTCTGGCTGGAAGGAAAGCGAGATCCTCTGCCTCTCTCGCTGTTTTTGCTCAAACTCTCTTTATTCCACAGAGAGAAAGAGAGAAAAAGCCAAAAGCTTAATCGCTGCTCCTCCCTCAGCTGTTCGTGTTGAGGATTGGCTTGCCGAGCTGCCAATCAAAACTACTAACGTGAATCAGTCAGCTCCCCTCCCGTTGGTGTTGGTGCCATGGCAACCACATCGCCTGACCAGCTAGGCTACTGCTGTACTATTCTGACATTGCAGGTGCAAATATTGAGACGGTGGTGAGTGATCCCCTTTATTTCAAATGGATACATCATGAGTGTACACAATACTGTTAACCACTTTATCTCTTAACCAACATCACTTAAAAAAAAAATTGATTATCTAGTCATATATCGGTTTGTGGGACTTTGCTGTTTGCAAATTGGCTGCCACGTTTCCTTATATTATAACAATGACTACACTTGTACTTCATTGGCTGTAATGCACTTTGGGATGTCCCAAGATCGTGAAAGGTGCTCCATAAATGCAGGTCCTTTCATTACTTTATTCCGCAGTGAAGTATGTTATGAGGTGAAGTCATTATAAGCTACTCATCATCACTAGGCTGATCTCTCAACGGTTTTCTTTTTGAATCTACCTATCTACAGTGTATGTACCACGGAAACAAAAATGAACAATAATATTGATTTTTTTTTTTAAAAGGTATGGTAAGTTTCACTTCTTCAACCCTGGCTCACCACAGGAGATGATGATGAGCGGGGCCGGGGAAGGGGAAAATAAGCCGCAGGCCGCTCTTGTTTAATTCCTAGCCGCCAGTCAAGCAAAGGCCTCGGGGCAGGACTTTGTCCTGTTCTCTCAGCTGGGGAAGGTGATGGCGAAGGAAAATTCGAAAGAGGCAATTTTTTAAGTTAGCATATGTCTGCAATTCAAAACGAGGTTCTTGTCTCCATTAAACCTAAAACCTCTTAAAAACGCATCAGTGTTGATGAAGTTATTCAAGTTATCAGCATCAGGTGCAAATGCAACGATTCATAGACAAATCACGTAATATGTAAATGCGTTGGAAGCAGTTCAGAGAAGGTTTACTAGACGAATACCTGGAATGGGCAGGTTGTCTTATGAGGAAAGGTTGGACAGGCTAGGCTTGTATCTGCTGGAGTTTAGAAGAATAAGAGGTGACTTGATTGAAACATATAAGATCCTGAGGGGTCTGGACAGAGTGGATGTGGAGAGGATGTTTCCTCTTGTGGAAGAATCTAGAACTAGGGGTTACTGTTTAAAAATAAGGGGTCGTCCATTTAAGACAGAGATGAGGAGAAATTTCTCACAGAGGGTCGTGAGTCTTTGGAACTCTCTTCCTCAGAGGGCGGTGGAAGCAGAGTCTTTGAATATTTTTACGGCAGAGGTAGATAGATTCTTGGTAAGCAAGGGGGTGAAAAGTTATTGGGGGTAGGCGGGAATGTGGAGTAATCAGATCAGCCACGATCTTATTGAATGGCGGAGCAGGCTCGAAGGACCGAGTGGCCTACTCCTGCTCCTAATTCGTATGCTCGTATGTAATGGAAGTCGCAGTCCCCTTGAGGCTTCATTAAAAAGAATGGCCCGTATTTTCCGATCGCAGGCCTCCCGCGGACGGAGGACTGCGATCTGGAAAAATCTGCGCCCTTGTCCTGAGGGCTCCCAGGGACGCGCACACTTCCGCTCCTGGGCCCCACCAAACTCCAAGTGTGCAGGGCCCACGTATCCCAGGGGCGCAGGTAGTTCGCAGCGTCCCTGGGATCACGTGGGCCATGGGGAGCCAATCACAGAAGGGAATCTCCCTTCATACATTTGACAGGAAGACCTGTCAAATATATGAACGGAGATCACCCCAAAAACATAGTAAAACTTTAAATATTTTTTTTTTTTAAATCACATTTTTAAAATGACTTGAAATTACAATAAATTAAGTATTTTAAACAAAAATTTAATTTTTTGAAAAAAAATTAAAGTATTTTACAGGGCTAAAAATAAACTTCCCTTTTTTTAAAGGTATTTCTAAATGATAAATCAGTGAAAAATAGTGTTTTTTTTTTACTTTTTTTCAACTCTTATCCTGGTAAAAGCAGGCCTTATGCCTGCTTTTACCAGGCGTAAGAATTGTAAGTGTTTTCTGCGGGCGGAGGGTCTCCAAAAGGCGGAACTATCCGCCCGCAGAGGCCCTTCTCCAGGGCAGCCGGAGGATCTGTCAAGAGCAGTGCATGCCTGAAACCGGCATTTCCGATGTCCCTAAGGGTGGGTACACAGCGCGTTAGATAACACAAGCAGGGTGGAAATCGGGTTTTATTTAGATCTTGGGCCTTTTACTAGCTGGGAAAAAATACTTTGTCATGAGCAAGTGATGAATAATTTTAATGAGACATCAGACACATTTGTCAAATGTCCATCACTTCAGACATGAAACAAAGTTGCACAAAGTGCTGCTTTACACAGTTAACCGAGGTATCTTCAGTCACGGCATCGCGTTACGTTGTTGAAAACCAGCAAAGAAAAATAACTTTCATCTTTACATACCATCCCAGCATGAGCCACGGTCCTGAGCTCCAGCTGCAAGACCCGCTGCTGACCAGGCTCTCCTGGGGTTGCGGTCATCGGTGCCCGATTCTCGTTGGACAGAAAGAAACGGTTGCCCTTGCCACCAAGCCCACCGTACGATGCAACATATTCCTCTCCGTGAGACGAGAGATCGGCAACTATCTGCCCATCTTCCTTGACCACAGTACCGAGAGGCACCTAAGGGCATAGCCGCAATTTAATTTAACCGATAGAGCCACAAAAAAAAAGCAAGATTTTGAAAAATTTTGAGTACCCACCATTACGTAAGTGTTAGCTGCGTTTTTTCCGTAACAATTTTTATTTCCTCCAGATTCTCCATTATTGCCACGATAAACTGATACAATGCCCGACAGTGATTTTATTTGTCGAGCAACTGAAAAATCAAAATTACTTGAGATTAGAAAAAAAAAGAGAATTTAACAAAAAAAGAATCGTCTGGGGGGGGCTGAGATTTAATTCTTTATACATTCAGGAAAACACTGACGCTTTTGCTTTAGTTTACAGCTATCAGGGTTATTTTCACCATCACCATCAATAGCATTTCGTAGCAGTGAGAATAAAACAATGATGCATTCCCCTACGGTGGGATGCACACCTCAGAAAGACAAGGATCCTGCTGCCTTTTGATCTACGTGACCAAAGCATCACTAATAGGACGACACACTGTGAAGCTTAGTCACTGTGACAACCATTATTCCACAAATGAAACAAAATAACGCCAAAGCTTTGGTCCATTTTATTCTGGAAAAACTGCCATGGATTCCCCCCCCCCCCGCCCCCCAATTGCCTAAAAGTAGCCTGTGATAACATTTAAAAAAATACTAAAAACAAGTTTACAATTTTTACAGTGTACTGAAATCTTCCACTAATGAATCCTTTGAACATATTTTCTATGAATTTTAACTTTTGGACCAGAAAGGTTATATATGCAAATAGGAGTTTAAAAAACAATTTTTTTTTTCTAAATCAATAGATTTTTGACCAATCAACAATTACCTGCATGGCTGACCTTCGGATGAGTCATTAAACTGAAGCCCTGTCTGCCCCCTCAGGTGGACAGAAAGATCCCATGGCACTATATACAAGGAAGAACAGAGGTGCTCTCCCAGTAACCTTCAATCAACATCAACTAAAACAGATCATCATGATGCTTGTCGCTCAAAAATCCCAAGCCCGGAAGAGGGCCATTTATGCCAATAACTACATCTACAGCTCCTGTTGCGGTCTCGGTCAGTGTGTGTTGACAGATTTGGTCTCTCCCATAGCTTACTACAATAGGAGATTATCATGGGTCATGACGTAAACGTATCTAATTTGACCCTGCTAAAACAGATTATCTGGTCATTAGCCTCATTACTGTTCGTGGAACCTTGCTGTGTACAAATTGGCTGCCACATTTCCTTACATTACAAGTGACTACACTTCAAAAAATACTTTTTCTAGCCGGGAGCGCTTTGGAACTTTCGGAGATCATGAAAGGCGCTATACAAGTTCAAGTTCTTTCATTTCTTTAGAATGTGAACAAAATCTTTCCCATACAGCATAATTTATATTCCACTATACGTACTCTTCCTTGTACAGGAAACTCTTTATTAACCGGCACCGACGGGACCGGCGTGGTGCTGGTTAATCAAACAGTCCGGATAATGGAGAGTTATATCTCCCAACGTACGAGAGCCCCGTACACACTGACATGCGCCTGCATTCGGAGCTCCGTCTCCCCGGGGACCGCCAGCTGACCATCTGTTGTGTCCACTGCCTACCCAGGCTGCACATTCCCCTCCCAATCTACACGCTCCGATACAAGGCAAACGCCGCGGGTTTTTTTTAAAAGTTATTTTTAAAGGAGAGATGAAGGAAAACCCCGGTTACCTACTCAAGAATTTTGCCGGTTAAGAGAGATTTCCGGTTATTTGGGTGCCGGTTAAAAGAGAGTTTCCTGTACATAGTTTTACATAAGATTACATAGGATATACAGCACAGAAACAGGCCATTCGGCCCAACCAGTCCATGCTGGCATTTATGCTCCACTCGAGCCTCCTCCCGTCTTTCCTCATCTAACTCTATCACCATAATCCTCTATTCCCTTCTCCCTCATATGCTTATCTAGCCTCCCCTTAAATGCATCTATACTATTCGCTTCAACCACTCCCTATGGTAGAGAGTTCCACATTCTCACCACTCTTTGGGTAAAGAAGTTTCTTCTGAATTCCCTATTGGATTTCTTGGTGACTATCTTATATTGATGGCCTCTAGTTATGCTCTTCCCCACAAGTTGAAACATTCTCTCTGTATCCAATCTATCAAAACCTTTCATAATTTTAAAGACCTCTATTAATTTGTTGTAGTCCTCCTCAGTATTGACTATTCCCCCGAATTTGGTGTCATCTGCAACTTTAGAAATTGTGTTTTTGATTCCAAAGTCTAAATTGTTAATGTAAATTGTGAACAACAGTTGTCCCAGCACTGATCCTTGTGGAACACCACTACCCACCTTCTGCCACTGACTCTTTCTGTCTTGAAGCCAGCTAGCTATCCATTCTGCTACTTGTCCCCTGACTCCGCATTCTCTGACCTTGTTCATCAGTCTATTATGGGGTACCTTATCGAAAGCCTTTTGAAAATCTAGATAAATTAAATCTACTGCATTACCATTGTCTACTCTCTCTGTTACCTCTTCAAAAAATTCAATGAGGTTGGTTAAGCAAGACTTTCCCTTTTGAAATCCATGCTGACTATTCCTTATTATAGTTTTGGTTTCTAGATGTTCTTCTATTTTCTCCTTTAGTAGGGATTCCATTATTTTTCCTACCACTGATGTTAAGCTGACTGGTCGATAATTCCCTGGACATGTTCTATCCCCCTTCTTGAATACAAGTATTACGTTAGCTATCCGCCAGTCCTCTGGCACTACACCTTTTTTAAACGAATTATTAAATATGTGTAGTAATGCCTCTGCTATCTCTTCCCTAGATTCTTTTAAAATGCGTGGATGCAATCCATCCGGACCAGAGGTTTTATCCTCTTTGAGTTTGATTAGCTTATTTAATATATCCCCTCTTTTTATTTTAAATGCACTTATCTCATTACTAATCTCATCATCCAATGTCATGTCCATCTGTTCTATCTCCCTGGTAAATACTGAAGCAAAATAATTATTTAATATTTCTGCCATCTCTCTATCATTACCTGTGGTATTATCCTGTCTATCCCTTAATGGCCCTATTCCCATCCCAACCTTCCTTTTTTATTGATGTGCCTGTAAAATATTTTACTATTTTGGCTTATGTTCCTTGAAAATTTAATTTCATAGTTCCTCTTTGCCTTCCTAATTGTTTTTTTTTTTTACTTCTCTCTAATCTCTTCATATTCTCCCTTATCATGCACTCTCCTGCTGTCCATGTACTTAATGTATGCCTCTTTCCTTACCCTCAATTGTTCCCTTATGGCTTTATTCATCCATGGAGTCTCATTAGTGTTTAGTTTGTTCTTTCCTTTTAGCGGAATATATTGTTCCTGCACTCTGCTGAACACCGTTTTAAATGTTTCCCATTGCTGTTTTACATCGTTGTTTGCCAATATTGTTACCCATTTTATTTTCCCAAGTTCTGTTCTCAGCCCCTCAAAATCAGCTTTTCGCCAATCTGTTAACCTAGTTTTTGTCATACTTATGTCCTTCTCAATTATCATCTTAAAGCGTATTATATTATGGTCACTATTGCCTAGATGTTCCCCTACTTTTACTTCTCTTATCTGCTCTGGTTCATTCCCTATTACTAGATCCAATAGCAAATCCTCCCTTGTTGGGCTTTTTACATATTGGGTTAGAAAGGAGTCCTGTACACATTGTAGGAACTCCATTCCCTTATCCCCTTTCCCTACCTCTTCTGTCCAATTAATATCTGGGTAGTTGAAATCCCCCATGATTATTATTCTATGTTTTTTACTCATTTCCCTAATTTGTCTGCCTATTGCTTCCTCCACCTCCCTTCCACGATTAGGTGCTTTGTAGACTACTCCTATTAGTGTGATTGATCCTTTATTATCTTTTATCTCTATCCATATGGATTCTATTTTTGTCTTGCTGAAAGCTACGTCACTTTTTTCTACTGCCATTATGTTATCCCTAATAAGTACAGCTACTCCACCTCCCCTTTTTCCCTCTCTATCTTTTCTAAATATGTTATACCCTGCAATGTTTAATTCCCAGTCCTGATTGTTCTGTAGCCATGTTTCAGTAATCCCTACTATGTCTGGTTCCTCGCAACGCATGATTGCCTCCAGCTCCCCTGTTTTATTACAGACACTGTGTGCATTGCTGTACAGACAGTTTAACTCATTTTTAATAGGATTTCCTCTCACTTTATGATTAGCCATCTTTTTAGACTCCTGTTCTATAACTATTTATTCCCTTGCCATCAATGTCCTCCCTTACTTTATTCTTCCCCATGCTCTTTTCCTGTTTTGTTTATAGTTAGGCTGGTTACGTTTCTTGTAGATCCCTCCCCCCATCTTACTAGTTTAAAACCTTTGCTAATAAAACAGACTGCAGTTTTTGTACAAAATGACTATAAAATGGATGACATATAATGACAATTTAGACGTAATCGTAATGGTTAGTTGTTCAATATAACTAACTTTGACAAACAACTTGAGAGAGATAAAGCAAAATGATTAGGGACAGGCACTGCTCATTCACAAAGACAGGTTTTTTTCTTTTAAATCTATTGCTTTACCATTACAGATACCGTATGTTCGGAAATTTAAAAAATCAATTAAAATACTCTAAAGCAGCAATAAACTAGTTAAAATAGCATTGTTGTCACTATAGATCTATGAAGAACAAACAGTCCCTTAAAAGACACAACTCTCAGGAGTTTCTTAACAGCTGGGCGTCTATCCAGTGAATAACTGAGCCATACAACCAGATTCACTCCTGGTCTGTGTAGAATTAGCGACTTTAAGTCACAGCAACAGCGCAGATGCTTCAATTAACCTCAGCACAGCCGGAGTTAGGGAGGGGCACATCAACCAGGAATCATGCTCTTGATTGCTATCCAGTGACCCCTGCAGCAAGGTATGTGGACATTCAGATCAGGCTTGGTTATGATGCTCCCCACAGTCAAACAGCCTGCTGACACTCGCCATCAAGGCTCATGAATGAATATTGGCCACTAGAGGGCAACCAGCACCCACAGAACTGTCCCAAGCAAGAGGAGTGCCGAAAACTGGCAAAAGACTTTACCTTTTAAAGTAACATGTCCTCCATCGCCTCCATTTCCACCATCAGGTCCTCCAAACTCTTTGCGAGGCTCACTGTGGAAAGTGCATGTTCCATCACCACCTGTCCCTCCAGTCACACTGATCCTTCGCTGATCCACAAAGTACCGGGTCTAAATGATAAGAAATTTTATGGCTACAAATAATTTTACAATTCCAATTTTTTTTTTTTTTTAAATTGCCCCTCTTAAAAAGCAGAAAACACTAAGCAGCTGGATAAATTCCCTCAAAAAAAATTATAGAAAGTTTAAGCTTAAATTGTCTTCCCTTTTTATGACTGAACTTTCTGTATTTATCTTTATTGGATTGTCGGCACTCACACTTTTGTTGGTAATTGGTGTATGTGGTCATAGATACCTTAAACAATGGCCCGGATTTTGCGGTAAGAATAACGGTGAGGCTCTCGGCGCTCCCCGTTATTAAGGAGTAAATCGGACAGCAACTTCCAGGTCTGCACATGAGCAGTTAAACGCAGAAATCAGGGAGTTGCTGTCCGAGTTGCCCTGCTACTCCAGAAGCTGTGCTATACTGGTACCTCGCTGAGAGACTCGGCATTAAAATACATGGAAGGGGATCAAGTTGCTGTACTTACCCCACTGGATACCCACTAAACACGCCAGAAAAAGCTAGGGCTTCTCCATTCAAGTGTAAGTGAATTAACAACAGCATGCTAAGTCTTAATTACTACCAAACAACTGGACACTGAAAATTAACTTTTACAAGTGTGAAGTCTCATTCCTTCAGATTTTAATTATTGTTGGAGATTTTAAAAAACTTTCTTTTTCTTTTATTTCCCTCTCTTAATCCCATTTTTCTTTCCCATCTTTATTTCACTTTCTGTACCTAATTTGACATTGAATTAACTATTCTAACTTACACTTCCTGGTTTAGATTCTGTGCGGCTCAGTGAGGATTCTTCAATCTGATTGGTTAAGGAGACGTACCTTTGTTTGCCCTGTTCACACAGGTCCCAGAATCCCCTGTAGAGGGCGCTGTGCTGTTTCGGCTCTTTAATAACCGCAAGTTCCAGTGCAAAAAGCCCACAGAAAGTTTGTGGGTAAATGCAAGTGTAATGAATAGCTAGCACCATTCATTCGCCACTGACCGCAAAATCCGGGCCAATATTATATGGCCAATATAATTCCTTGTCCCATCATACAAAATGCATATCTGTCAAATTTATCAAGGCATTTGAAGATTGTAAGGATGAAGACTGATTAATATTACCTGTTTCTTTTCAGAAAGCTCTTTTTTCTTCTGGAATCCTCGAGCCTTGGCGTATTTGAAACAGCTTATAGTGAAATTTCGTAACAAAGTGTTGTTGGCATGAGGGTATGCCAACAGATTACATGCCACATGTTGGCATAACCAAATACCTTCGACAGAAGTCTGCAGTGGAATCCGCTTTCCCAGTGACAAGATCTGTCTTATAGACATGGTAGGCTGACAAACAGGAATTTAAAAAATAAATACAAATCAATAAAAACTTGCATTGATATAGCACCTTTAATGTAGTAAAACGTCCCAAACCACTTCACAGGTGCATTTACAAAATTTGACACCAAGCCACTCAAGGAGATATTAGGGCAGGTGACCAAAGAGGTAGGTTTTAAGAAGCATCTTAAAAAGGAGAGAGGTAGAGAAGGAATTCTAGAGCTTAGGGCCTAGGCAGCTGAAGGCATGGCCGCCAATGGTGGGGCGAAGAAAATTAGGGATGTGCAAGAGGCCAGAATTGGAGGAACACAGAGATCTCAGAGGGTTGCAGAGCTGGAGGAGGTTACGCAGATAGGGAGGGGGGAGGCCATGGAGGGATTTGAATATATCGAATCATTTAATGTTACAGCACAGAAACAGGCCATTCACAGCCCATCAGTGTTTTTCACATGAGCCACCTTGTTTAATCCCATTCTGCTGCTTGCTCCCCACATATGAACTTTATAATTTTATATCCATCACTGGTAAAATGAGCAGAAAGCTCAAATGTATATATATTCAATCACACTTAATCGCAGACTTAAAATTTCCAAATATATACTGCACGCAGGCTACTTGCAACAGATGCAAACACAATACACTATTGTAGGAATTACCACTGTAACAATTCCAGACATCAAACTGTAAAGGTAAGCTCCATTCATTGCTTAAGGGCATCTCTACCAGACACAGGAATTCAGGTGATCATCAAGGCTAATCCCACTTCACCCCAGCTCTGCACATTGCGTTATATTAAAACAGGTCATTAAAAACCCAGTAAACTACAGCATATAAACAACAGAGTGAGCTTGATGGGCTAAATGGCTTTTTTTGTCATCCCTACCTTTTTATGTATCAAAACAATAGTTGATCAATCATTTTCAGCGATAGAACCATAAAAAGCTGGGAAGCTAATTTTTTTGAGTACTTCCAACAAATTTAACAAGCCTGAGTAGCAAGTGGGATTCGTCAGATGATATCACTTAAGAACATAAGAACATAAGAAATAGGAGCAGGAGTAGGCCAATCGGCCCCTCGAGCCTGCTCCGCCATTCAATAAGATCATGGCTGATCTGATCCTAACCGCCAATCTACTATCTACTATCACAGAACCATCTCCTGCATCTAACAGAATTGCACACACGAAATAGGAGCAGAATCAGGCTACACGGTCCCTGGGCCCGCTCCACTACCCACAGGGCCATGACCGATCCGAACCTAGACTCATGTCCAAATTCCTGCCCGCTCCCCGTAACCCTTAATGCCCTTTACTTCTAGGAAACTGTCTATTTCTGTTTTATCACTTGGTCATTCACATTTACTGCTGTACCGACCCAGCATGCACACAAGACTTTAAAATGCAATACTGGGAAACTAGGCTTTTACTGCCAAAATTTCCATTTCTTGCAGTTACAGAGCAGCCACTGGGCAGTTGTGTGAAGTGCCTTAAGAGGCTTGAGACATCCTATAAATACAAATCCTCTTTCACACTGTCGAGTGGTTTAAAACTGTTTGGTCTCCCCAGCAGTGCAGCAGATTTTCTTCCTCCTTATTAAAATAAAAGAATTAAAATCATATTGCAGAATGTCTATGAACTTTCCTAGCGCCTGGTCTGAGTATTTGAGACTGAGTGATCAGTGCAGTAATCTCCCCCCTCCCCCCCCCCTTTTCAGGCCACTCTCCCCATTGTGCAGCTTTGAGCCTCAACTCAAGAGTACATGAGGTGCCTCCCTTCCCGGAGGAGGTTTAACGCGAGTCCGGGGATTCACGTGAGGCCTGTCGTTCTCAAGCGGACATGAAGAGCAGCGCAGACCCTTCTCCCCATACCTGAAGGAAGGAAGGAAGGAGGAGGAGGAGGGGGAACGACTGCCAGGCTCGAACCCGGGAAACACAGCGCTGCCACCCGCCAGCACATCTACTCACTCACCGGCCTCTCCCATAGCAACCGGGCCACTGAGGGGGAGGAGCAGATGTCACACACACACACACTCAACCAGGCAGCATGAAGCAGAGCCAGAGCTTTATATATACACACACACACACACAGCAACTGGGGACCAGAGCACATGCACAACTCAAATCAAAGAACATTGCACACACACATCCCAACTAAACTGGGGACCAGAGTATATACACAGCTCAAATCAAAGAGCAGTGCTCACAGAAGGATATATTGGCCTTGGAGGGAATGCAGCAGTAGGTTTACCAGAATGATATCCAGACTCCAGGGGTTAAATTACAAAAAGAAAAAAAGACTTAAGTTTCTATAGTGTCTTTCACGGCCACCGGACATCCCAAAGCGCTTTACAGACAATGTTTTTGAAGCGTAGCCACTGTTGTAATGTGGGAAACGCGGCAGCAGCCAATTTGCACACAGCAAGCTCCCACAAACAGCAATGTGCTAATGACCAGAGATAGTCTGTTTTAGTGATGTTGGTTGAGGGATAAATATTCGCCAGGACACCGGGGATAACTCCCCTGCTCTTCTTCGAAATAGTGCCATCAGATCTTTTACATCCACCCGAGAGCAGACGGGGCCTCGGTTTAACATCTCAGCCAAAAGACGGCACCTCCGACCGTGCAGCTCTCCCTCAGTACTGCACTGGAGTGTCAGCCTAGATTTTTGTGCTCAAGTCTCTGAAGTTGGACTTGAACCCACAACCTTCTGTCTCGGAGGAGAGAGTACTACCAACTGAGACACACATACAAGGAGAGATTACACAAATTAGGGTTGTATTCCCTAGAATTTAGAAGGTTAGGGGTGATTTGATCAAAGTTTAAGATATTAAAGAGAACAGATAGAGTGAAACTATTTCCACTGGTTGGGGAGACTAGGACTAGAGGGGCATAGTCTAAAAATCAGAGCCAGACCTTTCAGGAGTGAAATTAGGAAACACTTCTACACACAAAGGGTGGTAAAAGTTTGGAACACTCTTCCACAAACGGCAATGGATGCTAGATCAATTGTTAATTTTAAATCTGAGATTGACAATACCTTTGGTTAACAAAAATCTAAGGGATATGGGGCAAAGGCGGGTATATGGAGTTAGGTCGCAGATCAGCCATGATCTCATTGAATGGCGGAACAGGCTCAAGGGGCTAAATGGCCTACTCCTATTCCTATCCCAACAAATAAACTGGGAACCAGAATATGTACACAGCTCAAATCAGAGCGCATTGTACCTTAAACATTCACTCCCTCCACCACCAGTGAACAGTCTCTGCAGTGTGTACCATCTACAAGATGCACTGCAGCAACTCGCCAAGGCTTCTCCAACAGCACCTCCCAAACCCACGACCTCTACCACCTAGAAGAAGGGCAGCAGGCGCATGGGAACACCACCACCACCTCGAAGTTCCCCTCCAAGTCACACCATCCTGACTTGGAAATATATCGCCGTTCCTTCATCGTTGCTGGGTCAAAATCCTGGAACTCTCTACCCAACAGCACTTTGGGAGTGCCTTGACCACACTGACTGCAGTGGTTCAAGAAGGTGGCTTACCATCATCTTCTCAAGGGCAATTAGAGATGGGCAATAAATGCTGGTGTTGCCAGCGACGTCCGCATCCCGTGAATGAATAAAAACATTTTTTTTTAAATCCCAACATCTAAACAGGAGATCAGAGTATATACACAGCTCAAATCAGAGAACATTGTACACACATCCCAACAAATAAAAACAAAGTATTTACAGCAACTTGTATTTATATACATTTATTTTATTTACACAGCTTAAATCAGAGAGCTTGAGACACACCAACGGCTAACACTGGGAACCAGAGTATATATACACACACACACACAGTTTAAATTAGAGCATTGTACACACATCCCAACAACTAAAATTGGGGACCAGAGTATATACACAGCTTAAAATCAGAGAGCACCACGCACACCCTCCAACTAAAAAATATAACACTTATTATATGCAATTCACTCCTCTAATCAAGGAGCATTTTGCATGCAACTCAAACCAGGAAATACTGGCTTTGGTCTCCTATCAACTGAAACATTAACCATTTTTTTCTCTTTCAGACACTGAATGATTCAGTGTTTTCTGCTTTTAATTCAGATTTCCAGCATTCACAGTTTTCCTTTTTATCTCAATAATGGCATTCTAGCTCCTCACATAACTCCAACAACTCCAACCCCAAGAGGAAGAGGAGCTGGATCATCGTAAATTTGTCCATAATAAACCATTCTAATTGTTATGAAACTGTAAGTTTACAACGGAATTTCACAAAATACTTAGATCAAACATTTTCAAATCAAAGTAAAATACTGAATTCAATTTGAATAAAGTAAATCCCACGATTTTCGGTTTTCATCACGAGATCATGAAGAACAAAAGCACTGTCAAAATTGAGAGTTTCACAACATGCTAGATCTTGCTGGAGTGGGGCATCTTGCGGCGTGCCCCGTTAAGACTTTTTTCTGCACCCTTCAGCTCGGAAATCTTTGTGTGAGCTGGTAATGGCGTGGTGAGGGCAACAGTGTATCTCCTTAACCAATGAGATTTAAACATCGAGAAAGAAACAGAGATGGAGGGTGAATTAGAGTCAAATCAGGTACAGAAAGAAAAATAGAGGGGGAAAGAAAGATTGGATTAAGAGAGAGAAAAAAGACAGAAAAGAAAAGTATGTTTTTTTTTAATAAAATGCTATTTTTTAAATCTCCAAGAACCATTTACCACCTGAAGGAATGAGACGCCAGTTTAAATTGTTCAATTTCTGGGCCAGAGAGATTGATTGGCACTGCATTAACAATTATCACATCGTTATAAATGTACTTACGCTGTTAATTACCAAACTTAACCAATAGGTAATTAATGTGCAAATCCAGCAAGTTCTTAAAATAACGGGGAGGCTAAGGGCAAGATACCATTTGTGTGAAGCAAATGGTGGAGCGGCGTAAATTGACAGCAAGTTCTGGAGATTTGCAAATCATGGCGTATCAATCGCCTGAACTTGCTGGCCGATTTGCATATTAATAACGGCGTATGTTGTTAACACGCCGTTATTTTACCAGCAAGATCTGGCCCAATCACTCAAGCTGGCCATAATTTACATTTTTTCGAGGCATTTGGATTATGGTCTATGAAATTCCAGGAGCTCATTCAAAAACTGGAGTGTGCAGTTCAAAACCAGATCAGCAATAACCCTAACCCAACCGAATATGCAAGTGTATATTTTCTAAATAATTTTATTGTAAACTCAAATCTACAATACTACAAACAAATGTTTTTGGCATGATCAAGGTGTGAAAAGGTGAATATAAATGGCAGTATTTTATACATAGACATTTTATGGCAATTTTATACTGTTATAGTACTGTACTTGCCTTTACCATGGTAGTAATAATTTCTTTAATGGAAGGCAGCTTCGACACATGCTACATTGATATACAGGCCTCATCTATGCCAAGCTACAATTGTAACATTAACTTTATACAGCAGACACATTTAGCCAACACATTTTTTTGTTCATTTTGAGATTCAAGGCTAATCAAGTAATGAGATGCACACATTTGATTATAATCCAAAACAAGGAATTCCAACTTTGTATAGATCATAGGCGAGGCCATATATGGAATATGGTGTGCAGTATAAGGTGCCATACCTTTAAAATGCACACTGATGCACTGGAGAGAAAGTTCAAAGAGGAGCAACAAGGGTGATTCTGGGACTTAGGAATCTAAATTATGAACAGTGAATTACAGAGCTGAACTTTCATTGGAGAGAAGAACACAGCAGCCATGGATCAACATTTAACACAATCCTTTCTAGATCCACTGAGTAGGTTCGGGGATGAAAAGAACAGCTAGTTGTAATGGCCCACCCATTGACTACTCAGAACTGCTTAGAATCAACTCACTGTGGCACAATGTTATATACAATTACATTTTGAAGATAGACAACAAACTGAAGTTTTGTTTTCAAATGCTTTCTGCCAAGATACGAGTGATAACAGAGATCTGTTGTGCAATGACACCAAAAGCATAGGGCAACATTCTATACAGAAATGCAAGCAGAGATCATTAGATGGCTCAGGGCATTTTGTTTTAGAAAATAGAAATTTAACCCTCCTCACACCATAACATGTTGATTTATTCACATCTGGGAGACTGAACAAATATCCACTGTTTAGAAAGCTTGATCTTCCTAATTTTGTTTCTATTTAGTCTCTGGGTGTGGGCAACATTGGCAAGGCAGCATTTATTGCCCATCCCTAGTTGCCTTGAGGATATGAGAGTCAATCATATGGAAGTGGAGCAGGTAGAGGTGGGCAGGTTCCCTTTGAGGAAGGACATCAATGAAACAGTTGGGTTTTTAAAAATGACAAACCAGCAGCTTTCATGGACATTTTTTCCTGGTGCCGGCCAACAAATTGCTCGATTTATTGAATTCAATTTCAGAACCTGCCATGTTGGAATTTGAACTCAAGACCTCATGATTGGTAGTCCAGTACCATAACCACCACTCTACCTCACCTAATGGAGTTCTGAGAGCAAGAAATTCAGAAATATTTCAATCCCCAATTTTTCAGAATCTTTTTTTTTTTAGCATTTTAGCATTCCAGATCAACATACTGATTTTTTTTTTTACTGCTGTAGCCTAGACTATCTGGTCTGCCACACATTATGCACAGTCACGCTTGAACCGAAACAAACACTGAGGACGTCAACTGGCGTACAACTGTCATAAAAAGTAAAGATAAAAGATAATCCACACAATTTCAGTGCTGTCTGCAGGGTTTCTCCAGCCTCGCCACCTTATAGAAATCTAGTGGAGTACCAGTTAATAGTTTTGAGCCAGAATCGCCAGTCGTGTTGTTTTGCCAAGAAGGCTGATCGAGTAATCAAACAATCCTATTCGATGGATATTTGCATGCGAACAGCACATTAAAAATATAATGAACTCAGTAATTTATTAGATTCCTTTTCAAATTAAAAAGGTAACAACGTTAAGTAGCAACATAAAATTTCTGGTACAGGCAAGACAATTCAACTCACTTGTACTTACAACTTCAACTTGTTTGGTCACTAAATTCAAACAGCAATCGCCTCCATTTACAGAGGTGCACAAACATCTACTCAACGTTTAGTGTTTTATTAGATAATGATAAGCAGGTAAAGACTTAACATAGTACATTACAACAGGTTTCATCAAAAATTTCAGTATTACTAAAATCTCAAGTTTTTTGTTTCTTGAAAACAAGCAGGTGATTGTCACAGTACAATCTGTATTTTAGCTATTTGGCTGTTTAACAGCAAGACAAAAAACAACATTGGCTCTATCAGCAAATGAAATGCAAAATGTTCATGTGATTGTACATTGAAATACAATTTTTTTTTACAGCAAACAGTATAACCTTCAGTGCTCATTAAATCACATGTCCTTGCATTCCCACATTGGACAAAGATCCTCCAGTTACACAAGCTGGTGCACTCTGGAATTAATGCTTATAATATTTACACAAAATGGTTGACTTTGGACTATGTGTTTTAGAATACCTCATCACTCCCTTGAGTATTTTTAGAATAAATAACATACTTTTCTGGTTAAACAGGTAATCAAATATGTATGTAAATGTAATACATATATTGTAACACTTCTCAAACTTTACCCTAACTGTTCCCAATCACCCCACCCACCCACCTGTGAGGTTTCCTGGACCCTCCAGTTTGGAAGATAATATGGTCCAGTTTACAGATGTCTTTATAATTGCTGCCAACACTGCTCCATTATTAACACAGGTAGTCAGGCCTTTCCTTCCAAATAGTGTGGGCTGATTAATAATTGTAACCCACTTCACCTAGAGCCCTGGTGACAATTGATGGAACTTGTACATACAGCATAGAGTCTTGAAACTCAACCCAGTGGTCTTCTGATGGAAGAAAGCAAGTGCTGTAACCAGTAGGCCACCAGGTCACCTGTAGCAAGGATTCGTTTCTAATCTAGAACCAGTGCAGTCCTTAGACTTGTACCAAGTCTTAAAAGCTGCTGAAGGCAACTTGCTACCACAGATAAAATATATCAAAATTGATTACTCAGCCGCAGTACAATTCCTGCATGAGGATTGTAAGCATGAAAACTATTTCTAGTGGTTGAAAGTAGAAGTCATTGTGGGCTCATCAACACTAACTGTTCATATTGGTATACACTGCTTTCATTACTCAGTAACATAACAATTGCACTCTCAAATACAAAGTTTGTTAGATACAATTATTTTTGTGGTATTTTTAAAAATCATGTTTGAGGCAATATTATGCGGACACCACACGAGAACAAATGCTTGATTTGTTAATATTATTTCATGTATGCATCATTCTCATTATGAACACTATCCTATCAACTGCAAAAATGTATCAATAATCAACAGTTATATCTTTTCCTTTTGAGGGCCCCATTACTATCATGCTACATAACTCTCCATGTATTGACTTTTACACCATTTTCACCTGACTCAATATGATAGTAGCACTTACCCAGTGTTTCATTTGTAAAGAAAAGGTTTGTGATGAATTATGAATGGCAATTTGCACACATGCGATAGGAATTAAATATAGAATGAACTGCCTTCCTTATAGAAATCTAATGCACCAACAGCAACTACCTCTGACAATTAAATCCTGTCTTAGACGTAATTTACTTACGCTTTAGGGCCAAGGTGACAATGTGCTTCCTCATAAAACTACATACATTGTTTTGTTCACAAGTAAATAAAACTGCAAACTCCATGCACGAACTTAACATGTTGCGTTCCGAATAGACTTTGCTGAAAACACAAGTGACGTTTAGTGATCTATATCCAATACTCTGTTACTGCATTTAATATGGAAGAAACAAATATCTTAGTGCAAATTTTAGTATAAACACACAGGTGCTTAAATCCACGGGACAATTCACTGTTTCAGGGAGCACCCGCAAACTTTTAAAACCAACCATCTTGTGTTTCCATGGTGGATCATTGGAAGTGCACTGGTATTGGGCTTGAAATCCTATTAACAAACAAATGTAATTGTACAACAGTGCAACAATTTAAAACGTACAATATTCACAGCACCAAGTCTAAAACTATTACGCATTGGCTTGTCATTGGTAGTGCAATGTTACTATTCACCATGAAAAGAATGAAAATTTCTACAACATCCAGAAGCTGCTTTGAGCTACCTCTCAAACATGAAATATGACCGTCCATGCTTCATTTTAGTCTGTAAAAGTCAATGAAGGATGTTGTGTATACATGACTGTTTCAGAGATGGCAATCAGCTGTTTCCTATTGCTGGTAGTTTCCGTACTGTGCCTGTGAGGAAAAAAATCCAACATCAATAAATTGATAAAATGGATTTAAAAAAAACTGATTAAAAAACGAGAGAATACAGATTGAAGTTAAATACTTTTCCAGCTGCTTTATTAATCACTTAAAGCTGCAGTTTTTTTGCTGTATATTTCACAGCTTGGTTGTCTGTTCGCTATTAATATAAAATCAGTAAGTCACTTGCAAAAAAAGCAAACACACACAATCCTGGAGGATTCTGCAATGCCTATTACATGCTGTTGTAAATTTTCAGCTCGGAACATAAACCACCTGTTCCAGCCATTGCTCCATGGTATAAAACCTCAACTTCAATCTGTACTTCGCACATTCGTGGCATAAGAAAAAACAAAATAGGAGTGTACAGAATTAGCAAAGATTATTGCAGTCCATCTGTCTTGTCCCCATGCCTAGGAAACATCCTATTTCTACAATACCAGCCATATGCCAGAAATAAAACATTTATTTAAAAAAATCTGTATTATATGCAAATCAGTAATTGTGGAATGTCACCAGTGAGAGAGATAATTAATGAGTGAAGTCATCCTGGGCAAGTTATGAAGAGCTTCCTCATCGAATAGGATAAAAATGGTACTTGAGTTAGATGATGTAACTGGAGTTACAAATAGGCCAGACCGTGTAAGAATGACAGAGAAGTACATTAGTTGAACTAATTGGGTTTTTACAACAGTCCGACAGCTAGTCAGTCAGACTTTAATGTCCAGATTTTTTTAAATTTAAAAAAAAACTAAATTCAAATTGCCATGGTAGAATTTGAACTCACATTCTTTGGGTTGCCTATCCAGGCCTCTGAATTGCTATCCAGTAACATTACCACTGCACTAACATACCCCTTGCATGTGAATTATATTTAAACTACTAGTGGTTCAAAAATATATTACTGTTAGAATATACATTTGATCTAATGTTGATGGAGTATTGTAAGCACTTATATATTTCTCATGTGAACATTTTCAGCTTTCTTCCATAGCATTTGACTATCGAAAATCCCCTATTGCAGATAGTTTAAACATTGTTGGCTATTAATGGTATCAGAAATTAGATACTTTCATTTGGCTGATCACGAAGTTCATAATTTAAAAAAAAGTTAAACTTTGTTTTGTTCTTTCTACTTTCCGATGAAGATCAGTTCCAAACCAAGAGTACAGGCAAACAACAACTCCCAATAGCTGTTCAGAGGTACACAACAGCATGACACATCCTGAAATCACCTCCTCCGATAGCCTTCGCCAAGATCAGGAACTTACCGTGTAGTGAACTTACCCTTTTCTTCTGTGATGTAAAATGATGGAAGACTGTGCTGTCCTGTCTCACTCTTGAAAGATCCTCTCCCCCAACCTATATCATTCAACCAGAAGGACAGCCAGGAAATCTGCTTGCAAGATTCTGCTAATGCTGCTCTAGAACGCACCAGCTGATGGTAAATGCTCCCTTATTATGCTTCCCTTCTAGGCAACTTCTAATGTACTCTGTACCTTTCCTACCAGGTTAACAACTATAGAAACTCACTGAAGAAATGGTAGTTCCAAGCCCACATCACACTACTCTCTAGCACAGCATGTTGCAATACAGCATCAGTAACTTAAAAAAAAAAGTTATGTTGATCAAAATAAGTTCTGCACTGCAAACATCTATATTTAATTTAATTTTAATGTGCTATCCAGTCACTGAATTGAATCTGGGACCAACAATAACATTATCTCTTTGGGGCTGTAAAAATGTACATAATATTTAGCTCATAATCGCAGCACTGGGGATTTTCAACATGGTAGGCCAAGAGCTGCCCGGGAGATGGGAGTAGATCAAATTGCTACAGGTATAAATAAAGAGATATACATGGGACAGTTAAAGGCTGTAAAATACATAGACATTTATAATTGCCATTTACAAAGATTCAGTCAAAATTATTGTAGTTTTTTTTTTACTTGAAGCCCTTGATTTGATTACAGATTTTTGAACCATTCCACATGCAACATAAATGGCACAAAGGCCAGTGCTTTGATTTGACAGAGCACCACACACAGCAACACTCCAAACACCACACACTCAAAGTAACAAGAAAAACTATGAGGAAATAACCTACTTTCAATAGAGGATCTTTGAGAACTTTATTGCATACATGAAAAACGCAACCTTTCTTCACCAATTTCACACAACAGCATCACGCACACGTCATTTACAGCCTCTCAATAAATCAGGTTTGATAAAGTTCAGTCAAAATAGAAAATTTCAACAACAAAAAAAGGAACCCAAAAACTAATCTGTGACCCGTTGGTTTATATAGAATAAGCTACTTATTTAGTGGCTGTCAATCTTGGATAGGGCCACTCAGCAGTTTATTTTGCTATGTGATTTTGCTAATGAATTACTATGCCACATTTTTAATCCACGAGGCATCAGATTTTTCTGAAAAAGGTGTTTTAAAAAGACCTGAAATGAGTAGCATATTGCTCAAATTGTGGTCTCAAAATTTATCTCATTTCCCCATCAAGTTTATTTTGAATCCTGTTAATTTCCAGTGAACCAAGTAAGGATATGCAAATCTTTTTATAACCATTTCTCTTCTTCCACAGATTCATTATGTGCACCCAGTCAACAGGAGGACCATTAGCTCAAGACATGGGGCTTCTAAAACGGTCCCTAGAAGAACCAACAGCACTTTCGGTCATCATTCTCAAAGGGTTCCTGAGTGCCAAACATGAAGTATGAGTAACAGATTTTTTGTGGGGGGAGGGGGGGGGGGGGAGCGGCGAAGAAAGGACACCTGAAACAATCTAGGGACAATACAAAAGAAAGGAGTGCCTTTAGAAGCTTGAGATTCTTTTACAATGTTCCATTAAAAAAAAAGTCACATGGCTGGGAATCCCCATCTCTCAAAAGGTGATTAACAAGGAAGTAGCATTTCACCAAGATAGGAATTTAAAGCTTCAGGAGGGCACATACAGCAGAACCAAGCAAGGCTCCACTGAGGAATAAGTATTGTGTCTGGATAGTCCCACCAACATGACCACACAAATAAATCAGAGAAAAGAATCTTAGATTACCTCTTTAGGCATGGCTGCCCTTATTTCCTAGAATGACAAAAACTTTTGTTTCTACATTATATGTAAAGCACTGTGTATTTCAATGGAAGAAACTGAAGGTGGCAGATAAAGCTTTGGCACCACCATTTCACACAGTACAGTCCAGTGAAACTTAGATACACATTTTGATTTTAAAAAGGTGTATGAGATCTAAAGAATGTCGTATTCTTATGTCAAACAAAGAAGCAGAAGTCCTTCATAAAGCATGTTGCTCACTAACCCTTCATGTTCAAATACAATAAACTCATGATCACACAAGTGCGATTAGTTCAAGTGGTTCAGACACAGTGTACAAGAGAGTCAGGCTCAAATCCAGGGGGGGGGGGGGGGGGGGGGAGAAAAGAGAAGAGAGCGAGAGATCTCGGTTTCAGGGTGTCCTTAATTTTGCACAGCATGGTGTTCTTCAACTGATATTTCAACAGTAATGACATCAATATGAATTTTTAGCAAGTTTGATGAGAGATTTGTAGATGGACAAAGGATTATCTTGGTCGGAAATACCCCACTCCCATAAAAAGGTGAAGAAGAAGGAAGTAGCATTTCTGGAAAAAATACAAAGTCACTGGGACAGTACACCCGATGTCATTACAGACCTGGCATTAGTGGACAAGCCTCTTCTCCTTAGTATTATGAGTCTTCAATGTTAAGGCATCCAAATCTGTGTGGCGTGGTTTTGGTCAAAGTGATAAAGAGGAGAATGGAACTACGGATGAGAAGGTTTGTCTCTTCGAACCACAATCGTAAACATTGGGTGCTGCCTGGTCAAGTGATTTCTCAGGAATGCAATGTGTTGGTGAATTTTCACAAAAACATTTCAGCTACAAAAAGGTGCTTGAAAGTTTTACATTCAAAATTACGACAAAAAAAAATAGCTTCCACCTTAGAATCCCCCTATATTGCTGCAGTTTGATACTGAGGGGTCAAATTCCCTCAGCTCTTCTGGCACAGTCACACGATAGTAACTCTCAAGTCAGAAGGGCCACAAATTACACCAAGATCCAGAAACGTCAGCTGATTCCTGTTGGCCATGCAAGGGGCAGAGCTTCCATTTGCTCCAAACAAGGCCATCAACAAAGGAGGGTACAAAGCTAGTGCCCCTAAATTGTGCAGCTTCAACTTGCTTGCCAGTGCCCCTTAACTTAAAAGGGTGACTGCAAGATTAATTTGTGGAGATTTACAAGAAACCAAAATGATATACAGGCATAGATGAACTGCTGTCGCAGATGGAAAAAAAATTATACAGCACCTTTCACATCCTCAGGACATCCCAAAGCACTTCATCATCAATGAATTCCTTTAGAAGTGCAGTCACTGTCGTTATGTAGACAAACACGACAGCCAATTTGCGCAGTACTAAGGGCATCCATAGTCAACCACTGGAGCAAGCAGCTTGGCTAAAGCAGAATTTTATCCATGTTCTCATGCCACTTACTCAACTGTGGAAGGCATCTGAGCAGTAATAGTTAATGTTGGGGTAGTATGATTATGTATGAACTCTAAGTGTGGATAGCATCTTACTAAGCAAGATTGAGTGAAGTTCCTGTGATACAATATAATATCTTTCCCAGGCATCCAGCCATTGGAATTTCTTTGGGAGCTTTCCCTCATCTTGGAGACTTCCAATGCCTTGTACATAACAAAAACTTACGAGTCAGCAAACATTCAGATAAACAAAGGTTTCTCTGCTGCTATGGGAACACTATAGAGACCATCGGGACAAAAAGGTTACCAAATTATGTGCATGAAGTTCTCCCAGGTTTTGGGCCTTAGCAGAATGAAAGAAAGCACTGAAACACTAGGAATTTCTGACCTGCTGATATATCTATCGGGCTTACAATTGAAACTTGGTAGCTCCAGAAGTTAAATTCCCAATTGAGAATGCCAATATTACACTCGAAGGAAACAATGCAGCGAGGAACATGGAATGTTGGAATCTAATTTCATGCCCCCAAAGCAGCCTCTGATCCTTGCATTATCATCTTCATCAAGAGATTACATATCCGGGAAAAGTCCACTGGTCTCAGCCAAAATCAACCACCTCAGCGAAGGTAACTACTTTAGGTAATGCATAAGAAATAGGAGCAGGAGTAGGCCATTTGGCCCTTCGAGCCTGCTCCGCCATTCAATAAGATCATGGCTGATCTTCTACCTCATCTCTATTTTCCCGCACTATCCCCATATCACTTGATTCCCGTAATATTCAAAAATCTATCGATCTCTGTCTTGAATATACAGGTTGGCTTCTGCTAGTAGAAATTGCGCCACAGTTTGAGGTGACACTATGGTAATCATTTAGCAAAGCTAACCATAGGTGTAAAAGATTCAATACAGGTAGGTACACCATACAGAAGAAACCTTTCAGAAAGTCTTGAGGGTGACACTTTACTCTTTTGCTATCAGTGAAATGGTGTAGCAGCTCGTGTTCTGCATCAGTGTCAGTCCTGAACAGAACTTGAAGAGCCGTAACCTACTGGGCTACGGACCTAGTGCTGGAAGGTGGGATTAAGCTGGGTAGCTCTTTTCCGACCGGCACAGACACGATGGGCTGAATGGCCTCCTTCTATGTCGTAATTTTTTTCTATGTTTCTATGAATTAAACTTGTTTCAAGCCTGAGGCAATTGTTACAGAATCTGCCCTAACATCACTAAAAGATGTTGACTTTGACGTCCTAATCATTTATTTAAAACTGCCGTCAGGTACTATCTATTGCAGGACATGGAGGTTGAGCAGAGTTGTTGACTTAAAGTTTTTCCAAGATCCATAGGATTCAAAACCTCAGCCATAAGAATCAATGCTGAATGCTGCTTTAGTTGGTGAATCTTTCTTGAAAATCCATGTTGACACTATTCCATGTCTGACCTAGAGTTGAAGTTGTGCTTTCTGACAGAATGGACCCCACTATCTTTTTGTGCCTCCAATCTGTAGCCAGGCAACCTTCCAGCAAAGAGACAGTTGCATTGAGTTCTTTTGGACAGTTACACAAGTTTCCTTGCTTATCAAGCAGAGGTGGAGGTCCAAAATATTTAAAATATATTACAAAAAACAAAGAGCTGGCATTAATTAGAAGCCAAGGAGGCTAACACAAGAGGCCAACCAGCACCAAGTTGACCTGAGGTGACTTAGAGAGCAAGTCTGAGCTGAGGGAGAAAAATGAAAGTCAGTGACAAAGTAAAATTTCCAAAAAACAGAGAGCTTTGACAAAGATTTCAATGCAACTTTAACCTAGAACTGTTTACTTCAAATTTACACCAATTTGTAGTAGAGGAAAAGAGATAATAGTAAAAAAAAAATCTCTTTCTGGGGTGTTCGGTTAGTAGGAAAACTGATGACAGGAGAAAGAGACTGAAAGTGTGGGTCAGAACAAGACCAAATGTCCATGTTGTGACATCGGTCTTTAAATGGACAGTGTCAGTAGGGAGTTTTTCCCCCTTCTTTCTCAGCCCCAATGACACAATAGCATTATCCTAGAGGTTGGATGAATGCAAAAGGAGATTAGTTGCATTACCAGTGGATGGATAGCCTGACACGTTCAATATTCTAGGCCCACACATGAAAATATCCATTTGAACAAAGTAGCAGATACAGGGCTGCTGGTGAAATGATAGTGCTCATAAAAGCATAGTCCATACTGAGTAACCGCTTTCACAGGAGGTGGTGGAGAAAAAGGAACAAGTTGGAAGGAGAAACCAAGGCACAATTTAAAAAAGTATGTATTTTGTAAGATCAGCATGATCTATTCAGAGATAACAGAGGCACTGAGAATGGCTCAGTTATTGCTTGCAAGATTCAGTAGTTACTTGCAATACCCAGAAGTAGAAGAGCTCTATGCGACTGTGACCATGAACAGTCTCAGCCTGTTGCTTTATAGAAATGTATTCTTCCACAATTTGAAAAAAAAGTGTCTATAATGGTTCCATCAACATAGAACCACACTTTTCTCTCACCTGGAACGGGATTCTCCCCAAAAGGACTTCAAATCCCAAGTTAGTTGCCCACTGACAGCCACACATTTTGCACCCACTGTCCTTGCCATCATCCCTCTTGCCTCCAATGCAGAGGAATTACACAAGAAAAACAAGCCAATTTTGGCCTCATGCAGAGGATTACAGGTTATTCTGGAGCATGACCCTTCAGACTTGAGAGTGGATCTCAGCATCAGTGCTTTTTTTGAGAAAAAAATATCAAAGGAATATAATCAAAAATCCTTTTATTTCAGTCTCGTGTTGAATAATTTAACTGTTTCTGTTTAAACAGTTTAATTTTGATGACAGAGGAACTGATTTGGAATAGTTGGCAAGCAAGATGGATAAAAATTAAAATCAGCAGGGTACTCGAGCAATTATGTGATTTGGCCCTCGTCCGGAGGGGTTCAATAACCAACCGAGTTTTCCCCAATGGTGTCAGCAGTACATATTTGTGTGTATTGCGTGGGTTCTTCAAGGCGAGAGGTTAGCACTAGGGAAATGGAACATTTTCTCATTTCAGACATCCATTATTAGCATCAAGCACTCTGAAATCAGGGATGGCACAGCCAGCTACATAGTAAAGCTCCCTTGTTGCTCCAACAACATAGTTTTGCCCTCAGCCTTAGAAGAGTACCTTTTGCTGCACCTGTGTGACACTGCAATTTCCCATACCAGCTATCCTTATGGCTTGTCAGAGCAAGACTACTAGCTAGGGCCAAATTAGAGGCAGTTTTGTTCTGCAGCATCACTGCTACTAAAGGTTGGCTTGTGACTGCAGCACTAACTTCATGTAGGACCCATACGGCCAGTAGAGAGGAGACAGTCATCCAATCAATATGAGCTTGTTCAGTCCCTTCCAACACTCATTGTTTGAAACAAACATTAAAACAGAAAAACCTGAAAGGATGTTAATCATAATTCTTCATAAATTTAATTATAAAGTCATCTGATGCATGACTTAACTGTAAATAGAGTATGTGGCAAACAGAGGCTTTGCTGAAATTCTGAGCGAGTGATCTATACTTTATTTTCTGTGACACAAAACATAGTTCAGGCACTGGAGTAAATTACAGCCCTTTGGGTATGGCAATACCTATCATGCTGCTCATCTAACCTGGATCGGGATGGGGAGATGGGGGGGGGGGCGGATGGGAAGCAGGAAGGGACCATCTATAGATGAGATATGCCAGCCTTGTTATCAGGGCAATTATACTCCTGATGGATGGTGCTGCAGATCATGGCAGGAAATACCATTTCAACTTTCACCTCTATCCTTATAATGTTTTCTGTCCTGCTATAGTTTGAAGACCTCAGAGTCCAGATGTTTAGCTGTTCTTCTAACGAAGTACTCCAGCTGATCCAGTTTGCAAAAGGTCTAGCCTCTATTCTGATGTACAAGACGGATCAGTAGAACTAGACTGTAAATAATTCCTCTAACCTGCACCTTGCTTTCTATGGTTCACAGGGAACTGATTAGTGCCAAGATATTGTGGCGATTGAATAAAACCAATTGAAGATACAGGGAGGGAGGATGAACATCAGCTGACCTTGATGTGTCTGCTCAATTAATGCTAGTGTGATTAATTGCACACTGCCCTCAAACCATTTAGTCATCTTGATCAGTTGGTGTTCATTAATAATGATAGCATTTAGAAGGGCCATGGTCAGGGATGCAGCCAGGTTAAAGCAAGGAAGGGAAGTTATGGCATTAGAACATTCCTCTTGGACATATTTAACCGAGGAATAGCTGAAGACATGACGTCAAAAGGGGAGGTTTCGACTGAATGATTCCCTGAGGGTTGGAGAAGGCCCAAGGGTATCCTAACCAGTCACCACATGTACCCATTAAAGACGCTGTCTCTGATGCCCGAGTTTGTGCTGCTCTCACCTGTATGCAGTACCTCCAAAGCTGTGCCAGAGGCCCGTTTCTGATTTGAAGTCATGGTGCTGGCAGTGTTGATTTGCAGTCCCACACTCACGTCTAGCACCTCAGCTGGATTATTGCACTGAGCACAAAGAGAAAGAACAACTGAGGAAATACATCTTCCAGAGTGTGGGAACAAATCATCAAGTGATTGATTTTTTCACCACTCCTCAGTACAAACAAATATCTTGTAGAGGGGAAAAAAAGCCTCATGACCACTACATCAGATAAATAGGATTATGTCTCAAGCTTCTAAAGGGATGCTTAGACAAACACTGCAGTGAAGCAGACGAATACATTGTGGAATACATCATCAAATGGAAGGTGGCACAACATTAGACAACAGGGAGTGCTGCTAGTTTTTATAGGGAATGGCTGAGTGGTCCTGCATTTTGATGATGTAACTGCTTCCTATCTTCGGGTATCTGCCTTTACCCCATGGTGGAGAATCTGTTGATTGGGTAAGAGAAAGAATAAATTCTTTTATATTATTGTTTTAGTGATGATTAGCTATATTTTTTTTTTTTAAGAATTCAATTTTGGTCTTCTAGGAATCACTACTCTGGCATTTCTGAAATTCTAAAAGGAACACAGATCCATATTGTATATAGGCAAGATGTCTCCTGCAGCATTATACATTAAAATCTATACTAATACTTAGTTCACCTAAAATATGCTCATTTCAAAATGAAGTTAGCCAATTGTCCATCGTATTTAATAGACGTGTACCGATTTTCAAAAAGATTCATTCCTCGACTGTAAACTGAAAATTTTGTTTTACCCATGTACAAGTTTTGGAGACAGAAATTAAAGTGTACAAAAAATTTGGAGATTTAAACAAAGGTGAGACTTAAAATAACAAAAGGGGTCATTTTCTTTTCAGCATTATAAATAATAATTTTAGTAGGGTAATTCAAAGATTATGATGATTTACCATTCAAATTCCAATGGAAAAAAAAGACCAAAAAATAAATAAATCGCAAGATGTGAAGAACTAATGAGAATGTAGGTTAATGCTACAATCCTAATCCACAGCATAGCTATTCAATTGATGATCTTCTTGCTAATGATATGCACCTCTTGAACTCAGTATTTCATTTGCTTTGATATTTCCAAAACCATTGACCGGGTCTGGCACTATGTCTAATCACGTTGTCATTATATCTTCCACCAAAGTTCTAGTTTCTTATCAAATTTCTCTGTCTGCACTGCAAAGATGGTTCATCCTCTGACTCTTTTTCCATTAACCTAACATTTCTCCAGGGCTCTGTACTCTCTCTTTGCACCCACCACCACATCCTTTTCCAGATCAATTGCTTTCTTTACTCTTCATCCAACCATATCCACTCTCGCTGTTGATGCCACTCTAACTTCCAGCAACTTCCTCCAGATTGTATGCTCCCAATCCGGTCCAAGAGCAATATCTGAATCACTAAATCTCAATCTCAATGCTGATTGATGATGATGATGATGATGATGGATATGAAAACATTTTTTTCATTCAATTCTTTTTCAACTTCATGTTATTCAGCAGTCCAACCGTCAACTACCACCCTTACTTTTATGGCTCTACTTAGACCATCATCTATCGACATTCTTGGCCTATCTGCCTTAATCCCAATCGATGCCCCAGAACCATCTGTAGGAAGCTCAGCTTCCTTTTTTGTATGTCAAAATTTCCTTTTGTCTTCATTAACTCTCGCTAAAGCCCATGTCTGTCCAAGACTTAAAATACTGTTCCTTGTCGAGGTAGGCTCTTCCAGTACCTCTCTTACATTCTTGGAGCAGGATACAAGAAATAGCAAGAAGGGAAAATTTTACCTTAAGATCGTTATCACTGCCAGAAGTGGGCCGGAGCAGGACTTCTGTCCGCCAGTCTAATCCCACCGTGACTCCAACCCATTTTCCTGGGTTGAGGTCAATGGCATACATAAGGCGGTCTCTAATGTTCCCTTTAAGCTGCACGGCCACAGTCTGGAGGTCCCGAAATGGAAAACCATGCCTGCACGGAATTTTGAATGGGCCGCACGCCCCCCCAAAAAATAAGAAGAATATTAGCGGTCTCTCAACAGTATCTCTGCTCTTCAGAGGGAGCCCACCACTGTGGGGGATGAAAAGGTCATGGTGTTTCAGCAGGGCACCCATTGCAGCACCTGAAATGGGCGTAGATTTAAAAGAAGACAGAGCCTCCAAAATGTGCATGTCTAGATTTTGTTGGCTCTGAACAGGCCAAGTGGCAAAAAAAAGCAGCACTTGGGAGAGGTTAAGAGAGGGAGAGGTGGCCAGATTAAAATGATTCCTTCCCTGCCTCATACCACCACATCCCTTTTACTGCTTTCTTCTTACTTGTCTTCTCCTCCATCAGCAGTACAGAAGCGGAAATGCTGCGGGTTAGGAGAGAAGAAGAAAATGGTCCCACTCCCTTGCTGTCATTTACATATAGCAGAACTGGTGGCTGAAAAACGTCACTGGTTCATTGAGAGGAGCGTTATGACAGTAGGCCTCCTTGCCCCATTTTCCTCCAAACAATCAATGTTCTAGGACTGCCTGAAAATGTGCGCATTCCTGGAAGAAAATCCAGCCTAGTTTGGCCGATAGACAAATCAGACAGTCCTCGTCTAAACTCTGACCTCTTTCTCTCTCTCTCCACCCACCGCTCAAATATAATAAATACTAATGAAGTCATTGCACTCCTTAACCTTCTGCTCTGGTTTCCCTTAAGCACTAAATAGCATGTCTTGCATGCACTGCCTCCTCCCTGCACTCTGAGGAAACAAAGACTCACCACGCACTCTCCCACTTTACCTTTACCTCAAAACTATGGAAGTTCTTCCCGATCTGCCAACCTATCCTCATAAAATCTACAGACTTTTGAAACCCAAGTCACCTCATCACCGCATCCAGATTTATTTCAGCTTCCTTTGTATCTGGTTAAAAACTTTTGGTGGGCTGCACCAGAGGTCTGGGCCCATTCACTAGGTTTCTTAATTTAAAAAAAAAAAATAAAACATCCATGGCATTTACACAATTCAGAATTTCAACATTAATTACTGATGTGTGTATGTACAAATGAAGAAAACCGCAAGTTTCCTGGTTTAAAAAAAAAATATACATCAAAAAAACCTGGCAACATTACAACAAAGGAAACAGTTCAACATTTAAAAAAAAAGTAAAGCATTAAAGATACCACACGTTAGATACTAGAAACGAACATGAAGTTGACAATTGTAATGATCGTAGGAATCCAAAAATAGTATTAAATGGTACTAATTATCTTGTTGGATCCTAGGGTAATAAATCCACCCGCCCCCGCCCCCATAAAACTCAATAAACTGTTGAGAAATGAAGCACAAAGTAATCCTATTTTTGTGAAGAATATATTTTTCTGGTTTTGAAAACAGGCAAAAATATTTGAGGAGATAATCCCTTGGGAGGTGTAGTTGTGAAACTCAAATGGTTTGCTTTGCCTTATAAAACATACATTAAAAAAACTGTACAATGAAGTAAATCACAGGATGGTCTATCTTGCCTGTTCATATCCATAAGGCCTCTGTTGCTGAGCTGAGGGCCCTGGCTGAGCAGTTCTGTAACTTCCATATTGCTGTCCCTGTCCCTGTTGGTAACCTGGATACTGAGAGGAGGCTCCCTGGGTTGGACCTGGAATTTTACAGCAAGTTTTTAATAAGACAGATGGTTCCACATCATTCTTATTCTATTTTTTCTTTAAATTCAGAAATGGCAGGAAAGGTATAGTTACATTAAAAAAAACATACAATTGTTGATTGTTATTTTAAAAGCAAAATTCTCCTGCAATATATCAAATTAACATTGAAGTAAAAATACCTTCATATTTGGGTTCTTACTTGTGCATGGTATGTTTATATCCTACCCACACAAGAAACTGTGATATATCATGTGGGTATGAGATATTACATGAGATACCATATAAAAGTCTCTGATGGCTCTGAAGGTAAACACACCATGTGGTGTAGCACTGAGCGATACAGATCAGGAAGTTTCCAGGTTTACTGAGGCAACTAATCGCAGCCATGGCAGCAATAACAGTAATGGCAGAACCAGTCTGCTACTATTGGTCTCTGCATTCTCAGGCTAGGAAAAGAAGAAAAGTGAGGACAAGATCAGCCTAGGCTTTAATGGTCCTTATGATTATTTGGCACATCAACACTTGAATAAGGTACTGAAAGATCACTGCCTGTGAATTCATACAGTACCACTTTCAACACAGGGGTTAGGAGAGAAAAATGGATTTAGCGATGAAGTTCAACCTTCCATTGTGCGCTTAAGTGTACTAGGTTGCATTTTGGACAGCGTTTATCTCAGGAAATATTTGCTGCATGGTTGAACATTTTTTCAGTGGCGATTAGAAAAATTGAAAAGGACCTGGAAAGTACAATTTATACAGCAGACTATTGCAAACCTCCAAGCTATAGAACGTTTTAGGTTGAAGTCATCTTTTTACACATCTCCAGTGCCTTATCAATAGCTGCCTAAATCCGCCAGAGTTACTGGACAGTTGGTACATGGTTTCCATTTGCATCATTCTTGTTCGAGATCTTAGTACTTTGAGCCTATGTTCCAAACTTGGTGTGTTATGCCTATGGACGTACTTCAGACCAATTGTGAAGTTTGGCGGTGACTAGTGGGGTACCGCAGGGATCAGTGCTTGGGCCCCAGCTATTCACAATATATATCAATGATTTGGATGAGGGACCAAATGTAATATTTCCAAGTTTGCTGATGACACAAAACTAGGTGGGATTGTGAGTTGTGAGGAGGATGCAAAGAGGCTTCAAGGCAATTTAGACAAGTTGAGTGAGTGGGCAAATACATGGCAGATGCAGTATAATTTGGATAAATGTGAAGAAAAACAGAAAGACAGAGTATTATTTAAATGGTGATAGATTGGGAAATGTTGATGTACAAAGGGACCTGGGTGTCCTTGTACACCAGTCACTGAAAGCAAACATGCAGGTGCAGCAAGCAGTTAGGAAGGCAACTGGCATGTTGGCCTTCATTGCAAGAGGATTTGAGTACAGGAGCAAGGATGTCTTACTAGTTATACAGGGCCTTGGTGAGACCACACCTGGAGTACTGTGTGCAGTTTTGGTCTCCTTACCTAAGAAAGGATATACTTGCCATAGAGGGAGTGCAGCGAAGGCTCACCAGACTGATTCCTGGGATGGAGGACTGTCGTACGAGGAGAGATTGGGTCGACTAGGCCTGTATTCGCTGGAGTTTAGAAGAAGGAGAGGGGATCTCATTGAAACGTATAAAATTCTGACCGGGCTATACAGACTGGATGCAGGGAGGATGTTTCCCCTGGCTGGGGGGTCTAGAATGAGGGGTCACAGTCTCAGGATATGGGATAGGACATTTCGGACTGAGATGAGGAGAAATTTCTTCACTCAGAGGGTGGTGAACCTGTGGAATTCTCTACCACAGAAGGCTGTGGAGGCCAAGTCACTGAATATATTTAAGAAGGAGATAGATATATTTCTAGACACAAAAGGCATCAAGGGGTATGGGGAGAGAGCGGGAATATGGTATTGAGATAGAGGATCAGCCATGATCATATTGAATGGCGGAGCAGGCTCGAAGGGCCGAATGGCCTACTCCTGCTCCTATTTTTCTATGTTCTGTTTCTAAGTTTGACCATGGCATCCTCATTAGGTTAAATGTCATTAAAGTTTGGATTAAAACAAAAATCAAGATTTTCATGCACAAGTATTGATATTTCTATGTCTGGCTCACACTCTGATGATTGCTCATCTGAATGTACCTACGAATCGGACAGCTTCCAGGTGGCTAGATTCATATACACTCCACAGATCATGCCGGAGAATCTCTGGTTGGAGGCATCAATTTTCAATTGCAGCATTTCGCTTAGTGCTCGGTTATAGTATCATGGCCTAGAAATTCGTCCGGGGCAGTGGCGCAAAATTGGTGGGATCGGATCGGCCACCCGTTAAACGCAATGCCTGATATTCAGTTCTATTGACTGCTATGGAACTGAATATCAGGCGCTCCGTATAACGGGCAGACAATCCCATACCGCCCGTTTTGCACCACCACCCCAGACAAATTTCTAGGCTTCTAAAAAAAAAACTGCAAATTTAGAACAATTAATATTCACTATATCCAAGAAAAATTGAGTTTACAATGAATTTATAAAATCAATAAATTTTCTCCATGGAAAATCATTGTTATTAATGCTAACTTCTGGCCCAGGGCTGCTGTGTGTTTTGGAAGCCTTTACCTTTTCTATGTAAATCCAAAAGGCTTCCATCTCATTTTATAAGCCCTTATCTATACAATATCAATTGTTCAGTCTCCTTCCTCTCATCTCCATTGACGGTCCAATTTTCATCAAGGGATGAATCTCAATTGATAGCACAGGATTTAATGATAGATGGAAGCAGACATCTGGTTATGTGCTCCACACGACACAGTTCATGCTGTGGCCAATGATCTCACCTACATGTTTCTTACACACCTTCCTTCAGTCGCATCCCAAAGTGCTAACCACAAGAGATATAGATGAGGAAGGCAATCAGTTCATCCTAGGTCATCCATCTAGAACAAACCTACAATCTCATCATAGCATCCAACTGCTAACACTGTTTTGGCCTCCACAACCATAAGCTTGAGTGCATCACCTTTTATGCTGTTAAATAATTCAGATGTGTAAACAAACAGAAAACCTCTCTGTGGACAGCCATTGTTCAGCATTACCAAAAAATAGGCATTATTCAGAGCTACTGTTTTGGAATGTTCAAAATTATAGGTTTGAACAAGGTTTTGTAACAGTATAGGGACCATTTTGAAAAGAAGAAAACAAATAATGCAAGTTCATCATGTTATTTAAAAAAATAAATTCTTCACATTTATTTATCCTCCCCCTCTTTAGTTTTCCCATTTATCCATTCACAAGATTACATAGAAATTACAACACAGAAACAGGCCATTCGGTCCATCCAGTCAGTGTTGTTTGTCCTCCACATGAGCTGTAATCCTAATCCCATGTGCCCACCCTGTTCCCATATCCCTTTATCCCCAGTTACTTCAACCTGCTCTCGAATGACGGTACCTCCCTGCTTCGATCACTAGTTCTGGGAGTGCATTTCACAGCTCTCTGTCCTAAAGCTCTTATATTTAATCTTATATCTATGTCCCCTTGTTCTACACCTCTTAATCACTGGAAACAGTCTATTTCCATCTACTCTGGTCCATCCCATCATAATTTTAAACAATGAAATAACTTTGTAATCTCTCTGTTCTAATGAAAACAGCCCCAATTTCAAGTCTTTCATATTTGTACTTCCTTATACCAAGCAGTAACCTCGTGAATCTGCACTGTACCCTTTCTATTGCCTCAACATTTTTCCTTTAGTGTGGAGCCCAAATCTGCACATGTACTACAGTTGTGATCTTACTAAAGTTTTATATAGATTCGCCATTACATCTCAACTTTTATATTCCATACCTCTTGCTATAAAACCGTATGGCCTAATCCGCTTTAAGTGCTACTTTTAATGTCTCATGAACCTGTACTCCCAAATAGTTCTGCTCTTCCACATCATTTCCCCTACTCAAATGTATAATTATTCAACCAAAATCTACACCTGACATTTACTAACATTTCCATTTGCCACTTTTTTTTGCCAATTCTAACATCTTATCAATATCCCATGAAGTTTCATTTGGCCCTCAGAATTATTTTTTTTTAAACCAGGCTTCCTATTCAGTAAATTTGGACACCACTCTCTATAGTACATAGTAAACAGAAGCAGTCCCAGATCAGAATCCTTTGTGACGCTGCAGCCCACTCCCAACTACTCGGAGAAACTGCCTCACTCCTAGGGGTTAATCTGAACTCCCGGTGGGGAAACTGATGCGATCAGATCAGCCTGTTTTAAACGCTGCTCGATTTTACTTGTCAGCTGTGGCTCAGTTGGTAACACTCTCACCTCTGAGTCAGAAGGTTGTGGGTTCAAGTCCCACTCCAGGGACTTGAGCACATAAAGCTAGGCTGACACTCCAATGCAGTGCTGAGGGAGTGCTGCACTGTCGGAGGTGCCGTCTTTTGGATGAGACGTTAAAACGAGGCCCCGTCTACTCTCTCAGGTGGACGTAAAAGATCCCATGGCACTATTTCGAAGAAGAGTACGGGAGTTATCCCCGGTGTCCTGGCCAATATTTATCCCTCAACCAACATAACAAAAAAACAGATTATCTGGTCATTATCACATTGCTGTTTGTGGGACCTTGCTGTGCGCAAATTGGCTGCCGCATTTCCCACAGTGACTCCACTGCAAAAAAAAGGGTACTTAATTGGCTGTAAAGCGCTGAGACGTCCAGTGGTCGTGAAAGGTGTTATATAAATGCAAGTCTTTCTTTCTTTTTCCATTGACTACTGATCAGATTGAGTCAGTTTCCCAACGTGTTAGTTAGGTTCAAATCATCCCCATACTCTCTGCTTGTCCCATCTAACCAGTTTCTAAATTGAATTTGCTACTTTTCCCCCACCCCCAATTCCATACCCTTAATCTTCTCCAATAGTTTCCTGCCTGGTATCTTGTCAAAGGCTTTCTGAAAGTCTGCATGCACCACATCCAATACATTTTTAGAGTAATTCTGATTTTTGCAGGCAAAAATAATCAAATTTATTGTGTGAAAACTCCAGTGTGCTAATTTAGATTTGAATTACAACCAACATTCAATAGCATCCATCATCTTTTTGTTAAATTTTGCAAATCAGAAACTCCTAGAAACAAACAATTGATAAATTGATAAAAAATAAAAGATAAAAAAATCACTGGATTGGGGGAAATATTCTGGCATGGGTGGAGGATTGGTTATCTAACAGGAAGCAGAGAGTTGGGATAAATGGTTCATTCTCGGACTGGCAACCAGTAGCCAGTGGTGTTCCGCAGGGGTCGGTGCTGGGTCCCCAACTCTTTACAATCTATATTAACGATTTGGAGGAGGGGACCGAGTGTAACATATCAAAGTTTGCAGATGATACAAAGATGGGAGGGAAAGTAGAAAGTGAGGAGGACATAAAAAACCTACAAGGGGATATAGACAGGCTGGGTGAGTGGGCGGAGATTTGGCAGATGCAATACAATATTGGAAAATGTGAGGTTATGCACTTTGGCAGGAAAAATCAGAGAGCAATTTATTATCTTAATGGCGAGAAACTGGAAAGTACTGCAGTACAAAGGGATCTGGGGGTCCTAGTGCAAGAAAATCAAAAAGTTAGTATGCAGGTGCAGCAGGTGATCAAGAAGGCCAACGGAATGTTGGCTTTTATTGCTAGGGGGATAGATTATAAAAACAGGGAGGTATTGCTGCAGTTATATAAGGTATTGGTGAGACCGCACCTGGAATACTGCATACAGTTTTGGTGTCCATACTTAAGAAAAGACATACTTGCTCTCGAGGCAGTACAAAGAAGGTTCACTCGGTTAATCCCCGGGATGAGGGGGTGGACATATGAGGAGAGGTTGAGTAGATTGGGACTCTACTCATTGGAGTTCAGAAGAGTGAGAGGCGATCTTATTGAAACATAAGATTGTGAAGGGGCTTGATCGGGTGGATGCAGTAAGGATGTTCCCAAGGATGGGTGAAACTAGAACTAGGGGGCATAATCTTAGAATAAGGGGCTGCTCTTTCAAAACTGAGATGAGGAGAAACTTCTTCACTCAGAGAGTAGTAGGTCTGTGGAATTTGCTGCCCCAGGAAGCTGTGGAAGCTACATCATTAAATAAATTTAAAACAGAAATAGACAGTTTCCTAGAAGTAAAGGGAATTAGGGGTTACGGGGAGCGGGCAGGAAATTGGACATGAGGCAGAGTTCGGATCGGTCGAGGCCCTGTGGGTGGCGTAGCGGGCCCAGGGGCTGAGTGGCCAGGTCCTGCTCCTACTTCTTGTGTTCTTTAGATTTGAGGTGAGGATCAGATCAGCCATGATCATATTGAATGGCGGAGCAGGCTCGAAGGGCCGATTGGCCTACTCCTGCTCCTATTTCTTATGTTCTTATTATCAACAATGGAAGCAGAACTGCATGTCCACTGTATGTTTTAAAGACATATATTTATTCATCTTTATATCAAGCAAATTTTTTTTTAAAACTGTGAATCTAATTTATTAAAATAGTTTAAAACAAGCATTTACCATTAAGAAATGCAACGGGATTATATTTCTGTTACTGTGGGGACCGGGGGTTCTGCTGTTTAACTGGAGGTGACACTGGTTATTTTCTTCTTTTTTTTATATAGCTTGCAAGTGGGAAATTCCTGAAAGTAACATTCCTAGAGTCCTTTCCCTAAATTGCTTTTCAGTGTGAACTGACCAACAAGAATTTCAGTAATCTCTAGGAGCTTAAAAACAAGATAAAATCTGGCAATTCTATTATTTGCAACATGCAGGGGGAAAAGGTGCTTCTACTAGGTGTGTGGCTCACCTCCCGATTCCCCAAAGCCTCTCCACCGCCTGCAAGGCAAGTCAGGAGTGTGATGAAATACTCTTCACTTGCCTGGATGGGTGCAGCTGCAACAATGCTCAAGAAGCTCGACACCATCCAGGACAAAGCAATCTGCTTGATCGGCAGCCCATCCACTACATTAAACATCCACTGCCTCCACCACCGGCGTACGATGGTTGCAGTGTGTACCATCTACAGGATGCACTGCAAAAACTTGCCAAGGCTTCTTCGACAGCATCACCCAAACCCGCAACCTCTACCACCTAGAAGGACAAGGGCCTCAAGTGCATGGGAATACCATCACCAACAAGTTCTCTTCCAAGTCACACACCATCCTGACTTGGAAATATATTGCCGTTCCCTCATTGTTGCTGGGCCAAAATCCTGGAACTGCCGACCTAACTGCCTTGTGGGAGCAACTTCACCACATGGACTGCAGCAATTCAAGATGGCGGCTCACCACCAGCTTTTCAAGGGCAACTAAGGATAGGCAATAAATGCTGCCCTTGCTAAACAATTTTTTTTTTTTTTAAAAAGGTGGTGCACTACTTGTGATTTGGTGCAGACACTGCCACTATATGGTGCCGACATGCCCACAGCCTGACCACATTTTCCAATCAGCATATTATCCAGGGATAGATGCATTATTGCATCCATCGCAGTACCAGATCTTGTAACATCATGGACGTCACAGAACTGACTGAATTAATAACATGTTGCCCTAAGAAAATTTAAATACTAAACAGAAACAAAATTAAAAAAAAAAAAATAATAATCTCTAGATGTGTGGTAAAAACTAGTTTTCAGGAACTAGGTGGCAAAGTGAGCGAGACTCTGGCCTTCTACCTCAGATATGGGTTTAAATCCAGCAAAACCTACTGGACTGAAAACCTCTATGTTGGTTATAAGGCAAACTGAGTTCCTAATGGACTTGGACCCACAGAACAAAACAATCCCTAATCTAGCACTAATTGGCAATCTCACTCAGAAGCTGATATGGGAAAATAAATCACTGATCCCGGTCAGGGAACATACGTTTGTAGTGGACAGGGGAATGTCTATGGATGTTATTTATATGGATTTCCAAAAGGCATTTGATAAAGTCCCTCAAAAGAGACTGTTAACTAAGGTTAAAGCCCATGGAATGAAGGCAAATTATTAACCTGGTTAGGAAGTTGGCTGAGCAGCAGGATAAAAAGAGTAGGGATAATGGGCAGGTACTCTAACTGGCAGGACGTGACTAGTGGTGTCCTGCAGGATTCTGTGTTAGGGCCTCAACTATTCACTGTATTTATTAACTACTTGGATAATGGGATAGAAAGCCACATGTTCAAATTTGCCGATGACACAAAGATTAGGTGGCATAGTAGGCAGTGTAGATGAAAGCATAAAATTACAAAGAGATATTGATAGATTAAGTGAATGGGCAAAACTGTGGCAAATGGATTTCAATGTAGGCAAATGTAAGGTCATCCACTTTGGACCTAAAAAGGATAGAGCCGGTTACTTTCTAAATGGTGAAAAGCTAAAAACAGTGGAGATCCAAAGAGACTTTGGGGTCCAGGTACATAGATCATTAAAATGTCATGAATAGGTACAGAAAATAATCAAAAAGACTAATGGAATGCTGGCCTTTATATCTAGAGGACTAGAATACAAGGGGGTAGAAGTTATGCTGCAGCTATACAAAACCCTGGTTAGACCACACCTGGAGTACTGGGAGCAGTTCTGGGCACCACACCTTAGGAAGGATATATTGGCCTTGGAGGCGTAGGTTTACCAGAATGATACCCGGACTCCAGGAGTTAAATTATGAGGAGATTTTACACAAATCAGGGTTCCATTCCCAGGAATTTAGAAGGTTAAGGGGTGATTTGATCGAAGTTTAAGATATTAAGGGGAACAGATAGGGTAGATAGAGAGAAACTATTTCCGCTGGTTGGGGAATCTAGGACTAGGAGGCATTGTCTAAAAATTAGAGCCAGACCTTTCAGGAGTGAAATTAGGAAATACTTCTACACACAAAGGATGGTAGAAGTTTGGAACTCACTTCCGCAAACGGCAATTGATGCTAGATCAATTGTTAATTTTAAATCGGAGATTGATAGAGTTTTTTTGACCAGAGGTATTAAGGGATATGGGGCAAAGGCGGGTATATGGAGTTAGGTCGCAGATTAGCCATGATCTCATTGAATGGCGGAACAGGCTCGAGGGGCTGAATGGCCTGGTCCTGTTCTTATGTAATAGGAGGTGCTGTTCTGAGATTGTGGCTGAGTCATGTCATTGAGACAAAGAGCCATTTTATACTGTTTCATGCTGACACTGGGCACCTAAAAAGGAAAGTATTCCATTTCCCAGAAGATTCCAGGCATCAATCAGCCCAAAAAAGGAAAAAAAAATGGTTTTAATTATTTTTGAGTTCTAGTGCTTCTTTAATGTTCTGTTGTGTTGAAGAAAAAAGACCAATATATTGGAGGCCACCTTCAATACTGTTGGAGTCCCAGATTGGGCACAGCAACTAAATTACTTAGGCAAACCCCTTTAACCCCTAGAGAACCCTATGATAATCACCAATTGTAGCCCAATCAAAATTATAGCATTTGAAGGTCTTGTTTATTCCATAATTATGATTTAAATTCAGCAATTCTAAACCTCAAATTTAATCTGAACAAATGCTGAGGTTGCCGACTGAGTAAGCCTCAGTCTCTTCCACTGCGCTGACTCAGCAACTGCCCCTCTTGGCTTCCAGTTATTGTTGAGAGAAGACGGGTTAAGGTTCAACAGCTATTGCCGTTTTATACAATATATATTAGCCACTGGCCACATGTAGGTAACTGGGAATCAGATGTGGCTAATTGCATTTCTGATTAGTAAAAAAAGAGTAATAGACACAGTCATTGGGCATGTGATCTCAACACTCATCCGCACAGCTAATGCAACTGTACTTTGACCTTTATGCGTGTTTGTTGGTAAAATGGGAAGACAAAAAGCACAGTGCAAGAGTATTTTTTGATCGCTGTGAGTGCTTTACTTGGTTACTTAACGGTAGTAGATGTTTATTAATTAAATATGCATGAAGTATATTATCTGTATTGTGAGAGTGTACGCAAGGTGTTTTCTACTAAAATTAGTGCATGTGGCCAAAGCGTAGCCAAACCTGTGGCTAGTCAACAATTTTTATTGATCTACACTAGTTTATTTCAACCATTGTTAGTTACTATTTTGTCATTAACCATGCTTTAAGGTAATGTACTGAATGAACAGGTCATTTCTTACCAAGCTTAAAGTTATTCAATTAGATTTGGAGGTAGAGACATGGTTTAGAGAAATCACAATTTCTAAATTTACTTCTCATTTCAAGCCAGCTTTCCTGAAATCTACACCCATACACCATGGATGCTGAGCTTTGCTGTTTCAATCTATTCATATACAATCCCATGGGTGTGGATCTTTTGTTAAAAAGGAGTCCATACACTCCATATCCAAAACTTTAACCTGTCTTCTCTTCACAGGTGCTGATGTATTGCCAACATTTTTCTGTTTTTATTTCAGATTTCCAACATAATTTTTAATCATTTACAGTGCATCAGTTGTGCAATCACAAACAGGGAACTCTTTTTGGTTGAGAGATGGGAAGAGAATGACAGGTAGATGCACTTAAAAAGGAACAGGCATCCAGATAACTTCCCTCATGGACTATTCCAGTTTCTTTGTATACCAAGGTCATTCGTAGTCAGAGACATACGCCTGCCTTTAAAACTGTTCTCAATTTTAAGACGATGTAAAACTCCCATTCAAACCAGCACTGAATTTCCAGCAGGTTTTTTCAGATTCTAAAATGAATTGGTTTTGAAATGACCTCTGAAAATAGGGTTGCCATCCATCAAGGCTTTGAACCAGACCGTCCAGTTTTCAAGTACATGTCCATATATTTATAGAATGTGAACTAGACAAGAATGACCCCCTTCCACACTCTTCATCTACTGATAGAGGCACTATAAAAAGGTTTTCCATGGATTTTCATCATCAGTAAAGCAAACATCAGGTCTTGAGCCATGATCACACTGCCTTGCCTCGCCGATTATCTGGTTTTGGACTTGGTAAAAAGTGACAGGCTTATTTGGAAATTGTGCGTCACTAATGGCTCCAACTAGCAGCTCCTCTCATTCAGTAGGTCAAGTCACAAAACTTGTTACAGGCACTGGTTGACAAGAATCACTCTACCATCAAATCAAACCAATTAATATCTTAAAATGTCCCATTCTTTAAGAATAATCATAAATCAAATCAAAATCAGAAGGGGAAAAATGACAGGGCTATGAGGAAAGAGCAGGGGAGTGAGTGTCATTAATTGGCACGATGGGCCAAATGGTCTCCTTCTGTGCTGGATCATTCTAGAATTCTAAATGATGTTCAAAAATCTTCATATATCAGTTACAAAACACTAAAAGAATGTTTAAAGTAGCAATTCGTTGGCAAAATTACCAGATTAATGCAGATCTCAAGTTCATTTCCTTCCCGATAAAGTTGAAATATTTTTAAATGCTGCAAGATTTTCTTGCCAATGTTAACTTCTGGCTGCTCGTCTTACTGACAATCAAAGTGGGTACTACAGAGTTCAAAATATCATAGGAGATGGAGGCACATTCAGGGAGGCTTTGTGGAACACTTGGTGAAATAGTAGAACAACATTACTTGTGTAGGTATTGCATACATCTGTATGGATAGCCAACAATTTAGTGATATTGGTGCATTCAAATAAAGTCCTCCCACCACCCCTGCAACAAAAAAAACCATGAGGTGCTTACTCCCATAATTCTGAACAAGAAATTGACAGTCCTATTTAGGCAAGAGTTATACTGGCATTTTGATGTTAATGCAAAACAAGTTCAGATGTGCACAGACACGAAAGTTGCAACAATATAACCCATGATTCGGGTGCACTAACGCACGAGATACATGTGCCGAGGCATGCTTGGTTCTTGCTGAGCTCAGACAAGATACCGCCAGCAGTGCAATTCAGGTCCGCCAGCTGCATGTTGCAATCCACAATCTCAGACCAGTAACTCTAGTATAATTGCACCCTTAAAATGTATAGTTATCAGATCAAGCCAGCCTGTTAATTGCTGAACAGGTCCGAGCATCTGCCTATTTTAATTGAGTTGGAAATTATGACATTACAAGAAGGTCAGCTAGCACATCATACACTAACTACAAATTAAATGTTCACAGTTCAATGTTGGTATTTTTCTCCCACTCACCATATCCTTGTTGCTGTCCTGGGTAACTCTGCTGGGTGGGATATTGCTGCTGGGAATAAGTCTGCTGCTGGGTTGGTCCCTGCTGGTAAGCAGTCTGCTGCTGGGTGTACTGGGAATTCCCTGAAGATAAGTGATAAAACAGGCTGTCAAACGTCCTTACTATTGAAGAACTGATACATGGCCCTTCAAATTCTGCAACAACTAAGGACATTCTCTGTGGCCAAGCCCAAACAAATTCTGTGGTACAACACTGTAGACAGTGCAGCTCCTGATTACCAGTGATCCTGCTAGAAATTGTACATCTGTGCATGTCAGGTAAGGACAGCATCAGGCTCAGCTGTGGAATGGATCACTTTCAGCATTCATTGACATGCAAGACACTGGCAAGATGTGCAGTGATGTTTTCTATACAAAGATCCAACACACCTTGACCCACCCTCAAAACAGCAAACGCTACTGCCACTTTCCAAGACCAGCCATCCTTATGCCTAGAGTAGGACTGGAAATTTAGTGTCCATTAGCATCAAGTTATGGGCAATCCTTTGGACCTCTCCGACTACTAAACACTCAAATGCATTTCACCTTAATAGTTGGCAGACACAAGACCTTCCTCCCATTAGTCTGGGCTGGCTTCAATCCAATCCAGGTCCAGATTCAGGTCCAAGAAGTGAAAGGGCAGTGTTCCAATCCCACTTAATCAACCAGTGTCTATCCCTCTTCCCTCGCACCCCCCCCCCCCCCCAACAAAGCTTGACTTCTCACACAATTCAGTTGCTGCTCACTATGACCCATTGCTGTTGTTTTATTCTACTATTGCCAAGCTGGATGAACACCTCATCTAGCAAGGCCAGGCTAGATCAGTAAATTAAGAAAACGCGCAAAATTAAACTGCAGAATAAAATGGCTTTTCCCTTTCCACACTTTCCCCCACCCCCGCCCGCCAACTGTCTTGCGCCCCTGCCATGAACTCTATACCCTTGCCAATGACTCTCCAACTACTGTCTCAGGCCAAACCAGACTGTTCACAACTTTGGCATCATATTTGACCCCAAGCTGAGCTTTCGACCCAATATTCTCTCCATCACAAAGATTGCTTACTTCTACCTTCATAACAATTGCCCACTTCTACCCACATCTCAACCCATTCCCAACTGAAAACCATATCCATGCCTTTGACACCTTCAGACTCAACTATTCGAATACAAAAGCAAAATACTGCAGTTGCTGGAAATCTGAAAAACAGAGTTAACATTTCAGGTTGATGACCTTTCATCAGTTCTGATGAAAGGTCATCGACCTGAAACATTAACTGTTTCTGTCTCCACAGGTGCTGCCTGACCAGCTGAGTATTTCCAGCATTTTCTGTTTTTATTTCAACTATTCTAATTGTCTCCTGGTTGGTCTCCCATTCACCACCCTCCATAAACTTCACCTCATCCAAAACTCTGTTACCCATATCCTAACCTTCACCAGCCCTAGTTGTTTAACCCCCTACCTCAAACGCTCCATTTGTGACTCCAGCCCTGTATATTCCTTTTCCCTTTGCCCCACCATTGGCCACAATGCCTTCAGCCATCTAGGCCCCATGGTTTGGAAATCCCTGCCTAATGTCTCTCCCCTCCTGAAAACCCACCTCTTTGACCAAGCTTTAGGTCACCCCTCCTAATATCTTCTTTGACTGTGTCCTTTTTTTGGGGGGGTGGGCAATAAATGCCAGTCTTGCCAGCAACGCCTATATCCAGAGAATGAATAAAAATTGAAAGTTGTTGTTGTTCTACTATCCAATAAACCCACATAAAATCAACATGCAACTTCACTTAAGATAGATGTAGATAAGGAAGGCTATTTGGCCCACCAAAGCGCATCCATCAAGAAAGAAACTTATAGTCCCATCACAGCATCTAACGCAATACTGATGTGAATCAGGTGCTGGTGGGCAAAAAGAGCAACAATTCTTCAATCTTTCATCTCTCCCGGTGGTGAAGACCTTGTCACTATGCTCTGAAGATCAGGACATCAGGAATTCTGGCTTGAGGGAAAAATCACAAGTGCAAATCTGTATCTCATTACCTGTATGTTGCTTTTTGCTGATCTTTCCCCTGTTCCCCTCACAAACAAGGTCTTAAAACAAACAAAAAAAAAACTTTCCTTTTCAAATGCATTGTGTGGTGTGGTCATGAGTCATACAGATTAGAAAGGTCCAGTCCCCCAATGTGTGATAAGTCAGTTGATCTTAGTCGGAGCTGGTGCATGAAGGAGAGTCTATTAACCCCAATATAAATGTGATATATTAAATCTAGTATTAGAGTTATGGCCTTACATTTGTACAACAGATATAGTGGATCACCCTTTATCTGCAATATCCTATACATTCATTTGTATTACCTCCTTCATAGTAATGCTGTGAGGATTCCTCAAATGACCTCTCATAACCTTGTTCTGCATATGATGATTGCTGATATGCATATTCACTGTGACCTAGAGGAAATATTGCATGAAAAAATGAAACAAATTATTTTACGCTGTTGAACAGAGCTACATTTCATGAAAATCATTTAAAAAAGTCTTTGAACAAAGCAGCATTCTAAATCTTAAAATCAGCCCACGGCAAAAGTCGAATTACTCTACCAAAAGTCACGTTGAAATAGTCTCAAGACTTTTATGCTCATAATAAACATGCATGCGAACAATGATTACAGAGTTTACTATCTGATGTTTAGGAATTACACAGAGATCTCATCAAACATCTAAAATGCTGACCATACATTCCACAATCAATTCAGTCATGAGTTACTTATTGCTATCCTCCTCTCTGAACAGAAGCAAATAATCCCATTAAATACATCCTTAATTTAGGAAATTAAAATTCAGACCACTGCTCTTTTTGATATATATTAGTGACCCAGACTTGGGTATAATTTCAAACTTTGTAGATGACACGAAACTCAGAAATGCAGTAAACAGAGAGGAGGATAGTAACAGGCTTTGGGAGGACATACTTGCTCTCGAGGCAGTACAAAGAAGGTTCACTCGGTTAATCCCAGGGATGAGGGGGTGGACATATGAGGAGAGGTTGAGTAGATTGGGACTCTACTCATTGGAGTTCAGAAGAATGAGAGGCGATCTTATTGAAACATATAAGATTGTGAAGGGGCTTGATCGGGTGGATGCGGTAAGGATGTTCCCAAGGATGGGTAAAACTAGAACTAGGGGGCATAATCTTAGAATAAGGGGCTGCTCTTTCAAAACTGAGATGAGGAGAAACTTCTTCACTCAGAGGGTAGGTAGGTCTGTGGAATTTGCTGCCCCAGGAAGCTGTGGAAGCTACATCATTAAATAAATTTAAAACAGAAATAGAGAGTTTCCTAGAAGTAAAGGGAATTAGGGGTTACGGGGAGCGGGCAGGAAATTGGACATGAGGCTGAGTTCGGATCGGTCAAGGCCCTGTGGGTGGCGGAGCGGGCCCAGGGGCTGAGTGGCCGGGTCCTGCTCCTACTTCTTGTGTTCTTTAGATTTGAGGTTAGGATCAGATCAGCCATGATCTTATTGAATGGCGGAGCAGGCTCGAAGGGCCGATTGGCCTACTCCTGCTCCTATTTCTTATGTTCTTATGTTCTTATAGACAGACTGCTGAAATGGGCAGACACATGGCAGATGAAATTTAACACAGAGAAGTGTGAAGTGATTCATTTTGGTAGGAAGAATGAAGAGAGGCAATGTAAACTAAATGGTACAATTTTAAAGAGGGTGCAGGATCAGAACGGCCTGGGGGTGTACGTACACAAGTCTTTGAAGGTGGCAGGACAAGTTGGGAAGGCTGTTCAAAAGCCATACAGGATCCTTGGCTTTATAAACAGAGGCATAGAGTACAAAAGCAAGGAAGTTATGCTAACCTTTATAAAACACTGGTTAGGCCCCAGCTAACATAACATAAGAAATAGGAGCAGGAGTAGGCCATTCGGCCCTTCGAGCCTGCTCCGCCATTCAATGAGATCATGGCTGATCTTCTGCCTCAACTCCATTCACCGGCCCTATCGCCATATCCCTTGATGCCCTTACTAGTCAGAAATCTATCGACTTCTGTTTTGAATATACCCAATGACTGAGCCTCCACAGCCCTCTGGGGTAGAGAATTCCAAAGATTCACCACCCTCTGTGTGAAGAAATTTCTTCTCATCTCAGTCCTGAATGGCCTACCCTTTATCTTGAGGCTGTGGCCCCTGGTTCTAGACTCCCCAGCCAAGGGAAACATTCTCCCAGCATCCATCCTATCAAGCCTTGTAATAATTTTGTATGCTTCAATGAGATCCCCTCTCATTCTTCTGAATTCAAGAGAATACAGGCCTAGTTTACTCAATCTCTTCTCATACGACAGTCCCGCCATCCCAGGAATCAATCTCGTGAACCTTCGTTGCACTCCCTCTATGGCAAGTATATCCTTCCTTGGGTAAGGAGAACAAAATTGTACACAGTACTCCAGGTGTGGTCTCACCAAGGCCCTATATAATTGGAGTAAGACTTCTTTACTCCTGTACTCAAATCCTCTTGTAATAAAGGCCAGCATACCATTTGCCTTCCTAATGGCTTGCTGCACCTGCACATTCACTTTCAGTGACACATGTACAAGGACACCCAGGTCCCTTTGAGCATCTGCATTCCCCAATCTTTCACCATTTAGGAAATACACTGCCTTTCTGCTTTTTCTACCAAAGTGGATAACTTCACATTTATCCACATTATATTCCATCTGCCATGTTCTCGCCCACTCACTGAGCCTGTTGAGCTCCCCTTGAAGCCTCTTCACATCCTCTTCGCAACTGACACTGCCACCTAGCTTTGTGTCATCAGCAAATTTGGAAATGTTACATTTAGTCCCCTCATCCAAATCATTGATATAGATGGTGAATAGCTGGGGCCCAAGCACCGATCCTTGCGGTACCCCACTAGTCACAGCCTGCCATCCTGAAAAAGACCCGTTTATCCCTACTCTTTGTTTTCTGTCTGTTAACCAATTCTCAATCCATGCTAGTATATTACCCCCAATTCCATGTGCCCTAATTTTGTTCACCAACCTCTTGTGTGGGACCTTATCGAAGGCCTTCTGAAAATCCAGATACACCACATCTACCAGTTCCCCTTTGTCTACTCCACTAGTTACATCCTCAAAGAACTCCAATAGGTTTGTCAAACAGGACTTCCCTTTCATAAATCCATGTTGACTCTGCCCAATCTTACTATTAGTTTCTAAGTGCCCAGTTATTGCATCCTTTATAATAGATTCCAGCATTTTCCCAACTACTGATGTGAGGCTAACTGGTCTGTAGTTCCCCGTTGTCTCTCTCCCTCCTTTCTTAAATAGCGAGGTTATATTTGCTATCCTCCAATCTGCAGGAACCATTCCAGATCTATAGAATTTTGGAAGCTGACAACCAATGCGTCCACTATTCCCAATGGCCACCTCTTTCAAAACCCTAGGATGTAGGTCATCCGGTCCTTGAGATTTATTGACTTTTAGTCCCATTAATTTTGCTAGTACTGTTTTTTTACTAATAATAACTTCTTTATGTTCCTCATTCTCGCCACACTCTTGGTTTTCTTGTATTTCTGGGAGGTTTTTTGTGTCTTCCTCCGTGAAGACAGAAACAAAGAATTTATTTAATTTCTCTGCCATTTTCTCATTCCCCATTATAAATTCTCCCGTCTCTGACTGTAAAGGACCTACATTTACCTTCGCCAGTCTTTTCCTTTTCACATACCTATAGAAGCTTTTACAATCCATTTTTATATTTTTTGCTAGTTTGTGCTCATTTTCCCTTTCTTTATCAATTTCTTGGTCCCCCTTTGCTGATTTCTAAAAAGATCCCAATCCTCAGGCTGACCGCTTTTTCTGGCAACTTTATAAGCTTCCTCCTTTGACTTAATACTAGCTTTAATTTCTTTTGTTAGCCATGGTTGGATCACTTTTCCTTTTGGGTTTTTATGCCCTAGAGAATATATGTTTGTTGCAAATTATGCATTATTTCCTTGAATGTTAGCCATTGTATGTCCACCTTCATACCTTTTAGTGTAGTCTCCCAATCTACCATGGCCAACTTGTCCCTCATACCCTTGTAGTTTCCTCTGTTTAGATTGAAGACCTTAGTTTCAGATTGGACTACATCACTCTCAAACTTAACGGGGCAGAAATTCGGGTCTCTATGGGTGAGTACGCAGTGCGTACTCACCCGTAGGCCCAACAAAAGTGCCGGTTTCTTGCATGCACTGCGCATGCGCGGGAAACTGGCACTTCCGTTCCCCTGAAGGAAGGGGTTCAGAGGTCGAACACGCACGCCGGAGGGCCAGCGCGTTCGCCTCGCATTTCGGGTTTTTTTTTTTGGTTTTTTTTAAACAGGTTCCTCCGTGAGGGTAAGCACGGAGAAGATGCACATTGAAAAAGGAGGCACAAGGCCTTCTTTTAACAAGGTAAGTGTTGATTTTATTAAAATTTAAACATTTTTTTCCACAGATTTATCTTTTTACTTTAAAGAAAGGTAAGTTTAGTTTTAGCCCCGTTAAAAAGTGTAATTAATTTTTTCAAAAATTTTAATTTTTGTTTAAAATAGTTAATTAATGTAATTTATAGTTATTTTAAAAATGTGATTTAAAAAAAAAAATTATTTGCAGTTTTAGGGATGTTTTGGGCCCGATCTGTATTCATAGATTTGACAGGTCTTCCTTTCAAATCTATGAATGAAAGATGGTCTGCTGCCATTGGCTCTCCATGGCCCACGTGATCCCAGGGGACGCATCGCACTAACTACGCCCCTGGGATACGCAAGCACTGCGCGCCGGCAGTTGGAGGAGGCCCAGGACCGGAATCCCCCGCGGGCCCAGGGGTCAACGGCAGGCTCGGTAGGTAGGTGCGCGCGCGATCCTTGCACCCGCGGGAAGCCAGGGAGCCGAATTTCTGGCCCAATGTAAAATTCAATCATATTATGGTCACTTGTCCCTAAAGGCCCCTTTACCACAAGATTATTGATTAGCCCTTTCTCATTACACAGTACCAGATCCAGAATAGCCTGTTCCCTGGTTGGTTCTTCCACATACTGATCCAGGAAACCATCTCGCACGCATTCCAAGAATTCGTCCTCCACACCATTAGTGGTAATTTGATTTGCCCAGTCAGTCAATATGTAGATTAAAGTCCCCCATGATTACCGTATTGCCCTTGTTACATGCACTTCTAATCTCTTGATTGATACTGTGCCCTACATTACCATTACTGTTTGGTGGCCTATACACAACTCCCACCAATGTTTTCCGCCCTTTGCTGTTTCTTAGCTCCACCCAAACTGATTCCAGTTCTACATCATGATCTGCCAAGCCAAGATCTTTTATCTCTACCGTACCGATCTCATCCCTTATTAACAGTGCTACGCCACCTCCTTTTCCTTTTTGTCTGTCCTTCCTAAATGTTGAGTACCCTGGAACATTCAGTTCCCAGCTTTGGTTACCCTGCAACCATGTCTCTGTAATGGCAATTACATCATACCCATTTACTTCCATTAGTGCCATTAATTCATCCACCTTGTTGCGAATGCTACGTGCATTTAGATAAAGTGCCTTCAACTTTGCCTGTTTAATAGCTGAAGTATTGTGGCCAATTTTGAGCAACACACTTTAGGAAGGATGTCAAGGCCTTAGAGAGGGGGTAGAGGAGATTTACTAGAATGGTATCAGGGATGAAAGACTTCAGTTACGTGAAGAGACTGGAGCAACTGGGTTGTTCTCCCTAAAGCAGAGAAGATTAAGCAAGGATTTGATAGAGGTGTTCAAATTCATGAAGGGCTTTAATAGAGTAAATAAGGAGAAACCCGTTTCCAGTGGCAGAAGGGTCGGTAACCAGAGAACACAGATTTAAGATAATTGACAAAAGAACTAGAGGCGAGGTGAGGGAAAAAAAATTACGCAATGAGTTATGATGATCTGGAATGCACTGCCCGAGGGTGGTGGAAGCAGATTCAATAATAACTTTCAAAAGGGAATTGGATAAATACTTGAAGGAGAACAATTTGAAAGGCTATAGGGAAAGCCAGGGGAGTGTGACTAATCGGATAGCTCTTTCAAACATCCGGCACCAGCACAATGCGCCGAATGGCCTCCTTCTGTGCTGTATCATTCAATGATTAAGAAGGAATCAGATTCAATGTGTTCTCTGGTTACCGACCCTTCTGCCACTGGAAACAGGTTTCTCCTTATTTACTCTATTAAAGCCCTTCATGAATTATATGGGGCATAGATAGGGTAGATAGAAAGGAACTTTTCCCCTTAGTAGAGGGGTCAATAACCAGGGGGCATAGTTTCAAAGTAAGGGGCAGGAGGTTTAGAGGGGATTTGAGGAAAAACTTTTTCACCCAGAGGGTGGTTGGAATCTGGAACTCACTGCCTGAAAGGGTTGTGGAGGCAGGAACCCTCACAAACATTCAAGAAGTATTTAGATGAGCACTTGAAACGCCATAGCATACAAGGCTACGGACCAAGTGCTGGAAAATGGGATTAGAATAGACAGGGCTTGATGGCTGGCGCGGACACGATGGGCCTCTTTCTGTGCTGTATAACTCTATGACTCTATGACTATTGGAAGTCATTGGATATTATTACACATGTCACATCTAAGATATCATCAACGCTGAACCCATCCCAGAAGTGGTCTTGGTTGCACAGTTGATACCATGCAGTCAACATTGAGAGGGAAGCACTGTGATCTCTGTGTGACCTTATTATCTGCTCCTGGAGCGTGCTAGAAAATTATTTTTAAATTGCAGTTTGCTTTTTAGCTATTTTAGTTTATTAGCAGATTTTATGCAGGAAGCAATGGCTTTCAGGGAGGCAGCCTCCAGAAAAGAAGTAGGCTTGAGGACAGAGTGCAGCAATTTTGAGGAGAGAACCTTTTGGTAAAAACACTTGCGTGGCACATGCTACAATATTCATATCATGAATATGAAAATAAAGGGGATCTATTTTGTTCTGCATGCAAAGTTAAAGAAAAAAAATTCTTGACAAAAAAAATTGGGAAAGTTTGTTACTGTAATAAAATGTTTTTTCTTTTAAAATTTGTACACTTAAATAAAATATTTTGATTTTTACAATATTGACAGCATACAAATATTACAAAGCAACCTTAAGATTAGAAAGCTAATCAAAAAAATTATTCTCGCAGACTATTAGAACTATGCTTTTTCCATATACTTCAGTTAGCAGAGGAACTGATTTATTGGTAGCTAAATACCTTTATCCAGTTAGATAAATATTTCACATTACAAATATGACTAGCAGTCTAAGGGAAAAAAGAAGTACCATCAGGGTAATATTGTTGATTAATGGAATCTGTGGGTCCTTGGCCATGTCCATATTGCTCACCATAGTAATCTTCCTGTCCAATGTATTGCTGAGAAGAACCTACAAGGAGAGAAGAAACAGTAACCAGAGTGTCAATTTTTGTTCAACTTTTGTTTTTAAAGCCATCTTCTGTACTTGGACAATCTATTCAGCTTTGTTTACTGAAAAAATAATAATTTATCCATGTGTATTGAAGTTCATGGAATATTGTCCTCCAAGGGGAATGAAAAATAAACTTAAATATTTCATCAAATATTGGATTAGCATTTGGCAACTGACTAAATTTTGGGTTATTGTGGTGAAACCGTGCCAAGCACAGCATATAGTTGCATTAGCAATATCCAGCATAGTAATGGACAAAGCATCAGCCAAGAGACTATCGAGTGGATTATCCATGATAAGTGTTAGATTTCACAGTCGCAGTCCTGGTAACTTGAGGCACAGGTTTTTTTTTAAAATTGAGTGAAATACAAATGGAAGTGAGGTATGTACAAATTCAAAATCTATATTGTCACATTCCTATGTCAGAGCTTATCACATATGTTGCCTTTAACTATATTTTGAGTTCTGTTAGGGCCTCATCAGTGCTCTGTCCTGGGCTCAGTGTTTAGAAGCAAGTTTATCGTCAATGCCATTTACGTCACGGACGACATTTTTCTAAATACTGAAATATGTAAGATTTAAACATTTTGGTGCATCAAAAGAACTTATTGGGATATTTGCTTCACTTTGCTTGCCTCAATGGTTGCTATAGCCTGGACCTATTAGAAGAATAAAGTAAGTTTATCTGTCCTTCAGATGAGACGATAAACAGAGGCCTATTTATCCTCTCAGGTGGATGTGAAAAATCCCAGTCCACAACTCAAAGAAGACTAGAGGAGTTCACCTGGTGTCATGGCCAATGTTTATGCCTCAACCAACATCACTGAAACGTTATGTGGTTGTTTATCTTAGTTATTTGTGGGACCTTGGCATGCGCAAATTGGCTGCTGCGTTTCCTTACATTACAACAGTAATTCGTTGGCTGAAGTGCTTTGTAACGTCCTAAAAGCATGACAAGTACTATATAAAATGTAAGATTTCCTTTCTTTGGAGTCGCCCTTTAAAAACCATAAATTTGTAATTACAAAAGTGTTACCATCATAACTAAAGCAGAGCAGATGATTTAAGGTCTTGGTCTAGTCAGACTCTCAACTTTAATTTTATGTTGTGTTCATTTCTGTGAAAGGATGGTAGCCTAATTCTGACAGTTCAATACAAAAGCAAAATACTGCGGATGCTGGAAATCTGAAATAAAAACAGAAAATGCTGGAAATACTCAGCAGATCAGGCAGCATCTGTGGAGAGAGAAACAGAGTTAACGTTTCAGGTCGATGACCCTTCCTCAGAACTGGAAAAAGCTGGAGATGGAACAGGTTTCAGACCATAACCTCTGCCCCTATCCTTTTTTTTCTCCATTTTTTCTCTCTCTCCCACATGGTGCCATTTACACTTCATCTAGAGCCATCTTTTGTTTCTTAACTTGTCCCATTACCATCTCCTTTTGCCTTGCACCATCTCTTAATCTCTCTTAATGTCTCTTAATCTCTCCTGCCTTCCATCCCATCACAGACCTTCCCTTTTGTTCTTTCCTCCTCCCCCCCCCCCCCACCCCCACTTTCCCTGCCCCTGCACTTGCTTAAAAACCTGTTCCATCTCCAGCTTTTTCCAGTTCTGACGAAGGGCCATCGACCTGAAACGTTAACTCGGTTTCTCTCTCCACAGATTCTGCCTGACCTGCTGAGTATTTCCAGCATTTTCTGTTTTTATTTCTGACAATTCAATGTTGCTTTTTGCACTAAAAAAGTGAATAATCCAATAATTTGAATTCAACAACTTTGAATTAAGAACGAGTAGACTATAATACTAATTTTATTTTTGAAATAGCAATGCACTGCTAATGTTTTTAAGTTCAAATAAGAGAACCTTTAACAGCTTTGAGTCAGGAAGCAAAGAAAGTTAGCCGAACTACTGAATTGTCTAGGAAGGCGTTTCATGCTTCGCCACGTACATAATGAAATGTCAATACAATAAGCAGTCTATGGGGTAGACCTCGACTCTGAGATAGTGTAAAGCGGGCGATAGCAAGTTGGCATACCGTTTTACATCTCTCCCAATCTTCATTTCCATTGACTGATCACACAAAAAGTCAAGATCTACCCCAATTACTTTCAAAACCAAAGACCTCTTGAATTCACTCGCATGCGCACACACAATACAAATGTCTTTATAGCACTAGAATAATCTTTTTCCAACAAAATTATAAGAGGTTGCAACACAACTAATGTTTGGTCCATGCATCAAGAGGACCATTCCACAAACCAAAGTTGTATTCTATACTTTGCAAAGTTAGTGCACAAGGAAGTCTACAATAAAATAAAACTTTGCACTACACCACAAAAGATCCAAATTTCTTTTTTCCTCCAAAAATGGACCCAATGAGATGCGAGTCCAACAACAAAGTGAAATTTAAACACAGCAAAAAATTGGTTTTAAGAGCATCTGTCACACTCTAGACATCATACTCTATATAATTCACCAACAAATTACAACCCAACAATCTTAGGGAAAGAAATACAGTTATTTCTTCTAACCTACAGATAACCCTGAAGAGGTTGTTGAGATAACAGAGAGAAATCAAGTAGTTGGCAACCTAGAGAAACTTGCAACAACAATTAACCTCAGATCTATTTACACTACTTTCCTGCAGGGAATAACTGAACACTGGCCTTAAAAAGGAACAAGCAAGGTAAAGCAGTTAAATGTTACTACCCCATGTGCTAGATCTACCCTTGAAAATGCCACAGAAGATCAGCTAGTACAACTCTAAAGATAGTGCTTAAAATCACAACTTTCTGTACTATTGCTCTTTGCCGGTTTTTCTCTACAATAATGGATAACATTTAAACTATAATACTGATACAAGAACAGTTGCCTTTATGTGTAATAGCCTGCTATATGCTTCTACAGTGCATCTTCTTCATTAACATATCCTGCTGAAGACAACAGAATTTCCTGAAGAGCAACTTACTCCATTCATTAAGGACAGAATCAAGAGAGAAAAAAAAAATTACAATATAGGGAACTGGGAAAAGGTAGTCAAAAATACCGTGTCAAGCTCTGCACAAATTGTGACACTATGCAAATCATACCTTGTTGTGATGACCTATAAGGGCCCATTGGCCTTTGCCCCATTATGCTGTTGCCTTGGTTACTCTGTCCCATCATCCCCATGGTCGACTGCCCCTGGTAATGCTGACCACCTCCTTGTGGTGTATTGTAATGTGAGGTTGCAGCTTGCTGGTGCATCATGGGAACTGAAAAATAATCTGAAATGAGCAATTCCGCTAAAAAAAAAAAATAATTTTGCATAGTGCTCAAGAAAGAAAGAACTTGCACTTATAGAAGCACATTTCACGTACTCAGGACGTCCCCAAGCATTTCACAGCCAATGAGGTACATTCTAATAGAATCAGCAGATTACATCAGCAAATCAGATATTTTCTTTGGTGGTCAAAATAAAGTGAAACTCATGCTAACACTGAGATGACTGAACTGTATTATTTAATCCCGGGTTGGCTCCATTTAAAGTTTACTGAAGTTGAATGCGTTAATAGACATACATTAAAAAGGAATCCATTAAAAAGAAATTTCAACAAGGTGAGGACATACATCAGCTCCAGTATAAAAGCAGCTGGTGCAAAGTCCTGCCAAAAAAAAACCCAAGTGAATAACAAGCACTGCCAGCCTGCTGCAATGCCATTCACATTTGGATGATTTAAAAGAGTCGACCAGCTCATCAGCGACTTTCAATCATTAGAATTTCAATGTGCAGTTGAAGGCCAGGAAGTGGCACGCTACACGTGTGTTTTGAGCGTGCACGTGCAGCGTTTTTCCTTCCCAACTTCACTGTCGCAATGTAAGCAAGCATCAACAGCAGTAACTCCCTGCTCATACCAGTGTAGAAATGCATTTTCCCTTCACCCCCCCAACTCCCTTTCCTCTCCTGGGGCCCATGGCTCATATGAGCCTTAGTTCATTCTCACTGGCAGCCCTCTGGTTCTTGACTCAAGTGGCTGTTCTTGCGTTATCCTAGATAGGAGGTATCATTAATCTGTTTAACTGGGGCATCAAGCCTCAACCCCCTCCTGTCCTCACTGAATGTCCATAAATGTACAATGTTGACCGGATAGCAATCAGCAGCAGGAATTTTGGCTGCTTCTGCCCACCTTCCCCCCCCCCCCCCCCCCGCCCCATCACCCCCCTAACCCACCAATACCAAACGACACTTGTGGCACCCCTACCATGTCTCTCACTGAGAACAGCCAACTCAGTATAAACCTGGGAGGGGCTTACTGATTTGGATAGCTTGGTATCACACAGTATCCTCTGAGCCAGAGGTGTTTGCAACTATTTTGTTTATACATCAGAAGATTAAGTGTAAAGGCACTGCAATATATTTTGCATTGAATTAAAAAAGGTAAATTAGATTATGTTGAAGTGTTTACATACTGTATCAAAATTAGGATCCCTTTGGGCTCAACCACTAAGCTGCTTCTAATAAGCCAATAATTTTTTTTAAAGCTGTTTATCCAAGTTAAATAACCATTTTATCACTTCTGGGCTATTTGTTTCCATTTTCTTATTTGTGGTAAATTTTTCTTTTCGTCAATCAGAATACACTGCAGTTGTGAAATGAATTTACAACCATTTTAAAATGTTTGAACTTTGTCCTCAAGACTTGGGGTATTATTGAATGGAATACTTATTTTGGGCACCCAATGTCAGAGTCAAACACTTTCGGTCAGTATAACAGTTTAATGCAAAGTAAAACTCCCTCTACTTTTCTCCCAACAATGTGCTTCAAATGTGCTTCAGTCATAATCTAAGAAAAAGTACCCCTTACTCCACTAGTCATAATGACCCTCCCCCCCCCCCCCCCCCCCCCCCCATTTCCCACACAAGCTGTCCATTGGCAAGGTTACTAATTCAGTGCCAACATGCACAATTAAGAGCAGTTTGTGCTATGTCCATGCCCACGGAGAACTGCATTAATGCCCAAATGCATTGTCCATATGACTCTTGTAGAGCAGAGTGAGTTTAGGCTGGTTAGAGGTGAAAGACCATTATCTTTCAAGCTCATCTCTTCTACAAGACCTATCTCCTGACCTTCACCTGCCTTTCCTGCTCCCTATGCTCATTGTTAATTATTCTCTCTATTCAGACATTCTGCCTCTTCCTTTCAAACCCACCATCAACTTCTCCTCAAAAAGCCCTCCTTGAACTCATCTGTTCCCTCCAAGTAATGCTTAGGGCTGGATTTTACCAGCCCTGAGGAGGCGGGTCAGCTGGGAAAATGGGAAAAATCATCTTCCCGGGAGGCGGGTCCCCGACTCGCGCAGGGACCCGTCTCCTAGCGGCAGGAAGGGGATTAGAGCCAATTAACTGCCTGTTAACTAGAGGCTTTTCCCCCATTTTCAGCCTGCTGATGCGACCTTCCCAACGGCGGGAAACCCTGCCAGGGTCAGCGAGGCGAGCTGTGGGTCTGCTGCAGTGTAAGTGTGCAAATGACAGCTGCAGAGGTAGTGTGATGGTGCAATGGTGCACAGGTAAGTATGACAGGTGAGAGAATGTAGTGAGAAATATTTTTATTCTGTTTATATGTACCTGCAGGTGACAAGATTTGATGTTTCTGTGAAGCCTCATCTGATCAGGAGAATTGACAGATGGTTTCTGCAATCTCACATGCAGCTGCCATCTGTTTTCTCCTAAGGAGAGAGTCATTGGTGAGCCTGGGTGCAAGGGCTCACCTTTGGACAGTGATTGTCAGTGTTTGACAGCACCTCAATGCTGTCAAACACTGACAATTCTTCTGTCAAAAAATTATGGGGCCTGTCCCTTTAAGAAAACCGGCAGATGAAGCGCCATGCACTGACGTCATCTGACACCAGCTTTCCCTTAATTGGCTGGCAAGCCCACAGGGCGGGCTTAACAAGGCCAATCAAGGGAAAATAGCGTCTATTCGTCAGACGTCGCTGGGGGCGGGACTAGAACCTGGAAGGCTGCAGTCCCGCCCCCAACTTGTCTCGGCAGGTAAAATCCAGCCCTTTATTTCTGAGCTCCCCTTGACCAAGATCTTGGAACAGGTTGTTGCCTTCAAGCTGCATGTTCACCTCTCCTATAATTCCATTTGGAGACAGATCCTGGCTTTTGCCCTCCTGGCTAGCCTCCTGACCTCCATAAATTCCAAATCATCCAAAACTCCACTGCCAACATCCTGTCCCATACTAAGCACCATTTGACCATCACACCATTAACCTACACTGGTTCCCTATCTCCCAGTGGATCAGATCTATAATGTTGGTCTTCACCTACAAATCCTCCCACGGCCTCATTCTACCCCATCTCTATAACCCTTCCCAAATCTTTCAACTCTGCTGTGCATTTCACACCCTCGCCTGCTCCACCTTCAATGGCAGAGCCTTCAGTTGCCTCAGTTTTACCTTTTAGAACTCCCTTGTTAAACCCTTCCTCCTCTCTACCTCCCCACCTTCAGGAAGCCTTCTCAAAAACATCTCTCTTTGACCAAACTTCATTCTATTCTCCTAACCTCCAAGAGCCTAATGCCCTTTCATTATTATACCTGTAGATGGGCAGGTTTCTATGGATCACATGGCCAGAAAAGTCAGACCAAATGAATATCTAATTTATTGGTTAAAATCTCTTCCAAGCCCTTGTCCTTCGGTAACATTTTCCTTACTTTGCACCATTTCAGATAGGCAACTCAAAACAGGAATCCATTGATTGTGATTGTGATTTGAAATAAAACTTCATTAGCTACAGCAACAATAGAATAAAGCTAGATTCTTGAATTAAAACATAACCTAATGGCCCGGAATTTGCGGTCAGCGGCGAAGCAAAGGTGTTCGCCGCTGGCCCCAAAGAAAGCTGCCCACAAAGATCTTGCGATCTCTGTGGCGAGAAGTTTGCCTTTCTCGACCTATAATTGAGATCAGTGTAGAATAGCGGCGTCAACAAGCTGTCTAAGCAGCCAATCACAACGCAAAATTCTCAGACAGGGAACCAGGAAGTGAAGAAGTTGCTTTTATTTGGACTTTTTAAAAAATGTTAGAGAGCAAAACAAAGATTGGGGCTCTCATATGGGTAAAAAGTAAACCTGAAATAAATATGAACAAACTTTTGAAAATAAAATTATTATTTTTTTTTTTAATTTTCTTAAAAATTGTAATTTTTATAATGGAGAAATGTGACATGTCACAAAATCAAAATTTATTTTTCAGAGCCATAACGTTTGTTTAGCAGTCAATAAAACCCCAGTTACATCTAATCCAACAAGGCCCAACATTTAATGGGATATTTAACAGCGATATTACCACGGAAAAGCCCAAGTTTTCGTGAGTTTCACCGATTGCCGGCTATGTGTGTGTGGGGGGGGGGCTACAGCGTAGCCTGTGTCGGAGCAGTGAATGACTGACAGCAACTTCAGGATTTCCATGTTTAGATGCGCATGCGCTACATCCTGAAGTTGCAGTCAGTTTCAAAGGGGTAATAACAGCGAACGCTGTTAGTTCGCTGTCAGTTTACTACCCACCGCAAATTCCGGGCCAATGTTTTGTATTCATGAACTTGGAAGAAAGGCAAATTCTACAGAAACAGTTGTTTTGCTAAGGGCCCAGACCATGTTCATTAGCCTTCTCTCACATTCCAACAGTTTCCCAGTTTTGCAGAAGCCAACAGCTAAAACTGTATCCGTAAAAGGCAATAAATTCAAGCACTAGCCTCTGAATAAAAAGGTAGGAAGCGCCTCTTAGTTCCCAATTATAGCCACGTAGAAGGAAAAAAAAAGCAAACCTCCGACAGGGACATAGCTGCACTCTTGAATGCCTCCTACTGCTAGCTGGCCAAGAATGGCTTAGATGATAGCTTGGGAGCAGGGTCTTTAGCCTACCCTTTCAGACTGAGCATCATGAAGAAAATAAACAGCCTCTCTTCACTGTTTAATGACCTGAGGTTGCACTCAAGCTTCAAGATATTCAAATTAGAACTAGTGCAAATTTGAGACTGCGACATAACTGGTTTTACATGGGCAGGAAAAAAAAAAGAGCTATAAAAATGCTTATCCAGCTGCTGAAGAATATTTGTGACCATGTTAGGAAATTGTTCAAAGTGAGAGGTTTTTTTTGTCAATCTACTCAAGGAAGAATTAAACTTAACCAAATAAATCCACAGAAATTTTATACAAATAGCCCAGAAAAGCAAAATTATTTATTACAATAATGTGATATGGCGGCTTTTGAAAGTTTACCTTGACTGGTTTGCATGCTCATGTTTGTCCGGGATCCATAGTTTGCCATCGACTGACTCTGACTCTGCATCTGCATGCCTTGTGATGAGGGTACAGAGTGACTATAACCACCTGCAGTTCCATGGTTATTTACAGGCATGGTCATTGAAGAACTCGGTATCGTGGCTGGCCCTGACTGTTGCACCGAAACATGAGTAGGACCTAAAAGAAACAGAGTCAGATTCACTCACAGTGACTTATTCAGATAACCTCTGGAGTCATTCAATCGTTTGGCATACACCTCAGTGGCCCATGCTCACTTAAATCCTAGATCAATAGGATAAAGTCTTCCTTCTATTCCATTTGCAAGGATCTTATGGGAAGTTAATAAATTGTCTGAAAATGCATAAGTTCTCAGCACAAATCAATCATAAATTAGCAATCTCACTCAGATGCAACAAGAAAGCTTGGGGTGGGAAGTGCACACACATACACGCCTTGTTACAATAGATTGAGCTCTTTACAGGCTAGGGTTGAGGCACATTGTTATGGTTGAGTAAGGTTAGTAAGCTCTGCTGCTGGCAATCCGGAAGAAAAGTACCCGTACTCTCAATACCAGCTCCGCACCGTCCTACCTGCTCTGGGCCCCAGGGCCGAGCTGGAGACAGAGATGGGGCCTTTCCAGGTGCAGTTGTTGCAGATGATCTCGCCCTGGCTGCTCCTCCAAGGAACTGGCCTTACACAGGTTGCGGGATGGCTACAAACAATAGCGGCGTCTTCAGGGCCCACCCGAGCACCAACTAAAAAATCGACCAGAGACCGCACACAGTAGCAGCCCGGACCCTGACCAGGACTCAAACCTGAGCCCATGCCCCCAAATAAAGTTAAGCTGAACTGTGGCAAAACACTCCAGCTGCATCCCGTTATGGACGGGTGACTGGAGCCCATCACATGCCCAATCTCTTAGAATATAGTTACACTGAAGTAGGGTTAACCCCTGGTCCCAGCAAGAAGAAGGAAATTGAGCTCAAGCTGGGAACACAGAAGCAGGCTGTACCATCGGAGTTTTCCCCCTTCTCCAACGCTATTCCACCCAGGTTTGGGCACTGTAACCACAATCATGGGATAAAGGAACAATATTGCAGGGGTGGGGGGAAGGAGGCAATTTTCAAGTGACCACTTCCATTAGGGAGGTGGCAAGCAGAGTATTTAAGATTGAATATTTGGGACCAGGGGGGAGTAGTTCACAAAAATCGTTTCAAAACCTCCTCCTCACCCTCCCAGCAGCCTGCAGCAGTCCCTTTAAGCACCGCTGGTTATGCCACTCAACAAGTACCAATGGGCAGAGCATGCACAGTACACACTCCACCCATTGGTTCTTCAAAATTGCATCAGGGTCCTATTGATATAGGATCCCAATTTGCTAATGAGGCCCCAGTCTGTTTCCAATTGGTACCTGGGCTCCCCATTTCAAGGCTCCTACAAAATGGCCAAGAAGTGTGTTTGATGGAGGGATTAAAATTGGCGCTGGGGTGCGCAACTGCAGCAACCATGTCACACAAGGATAATGCACTGGCACCCTCCTCACAACTGTGTTACATAGAAACATAGAAAATAGGTGCAGGAGTAGACCATTCGGTCCTTCGAGCCTGCACCGCCATTCAATGCGTTCATGGCTGAACATGCTACCTTAGTACCCCATTCCTGCTTTCTCGCCATACCCCTTGATCCCCCTAGTTGTGAGTATTATATCTAACTCCCTTTTGAATATATTTAGCGAACTGGCCTCAACAACCTTCTGTGGTAGAGAATTCCACAGATTCACCACTCTCTGGGTGAAGAAGTTCCTCCTCATCTCAGTCTTAAATGGCTTCCCCTTTATCCTTAGACTGTGACCCCTGGTTTTAGTTTTCCCTAACATTGGAAACATTCTGCCCGCATCTAATTTGTCTAAACCAGTCAGGATTTTAAACGTCTCTATAAGATCCCCCCTCATTCTTCTGAACTCCAGAGGATACAAGTTCAGTTGATCCAGTCTTTCTTGATATGTCAGTCTGGCCATCCCAGGAATCAATCTAGTGAACCTTCGTTGCACTCCCTCAATAGCAAGAATGTCCTTCCTCAAGTTAGGAGACCAAAACTGCACACAATACTCCAGGTGTGGCCTCACCAAGGCCCTGTACAACTGTAGCATCACCTCCCTACTCCTGTACTCAAATCCCCTTGCTATGAAGGCCATCATGCCATTTGCTTTCTTGACTGCCTGCTGCACTTGCCTTCCCACCTTCAGTGACTGATGTACCATGACGCCCAGGTCTCGTTGCATCTCCCCTTTCCCTAATCTGCCACCATTCAGGTAATAGTCTGCCTCCCTATTTTTACCACCAAAGTGGATAACCTCACATTTATCCACATTGTACTTCATCTGCCCATTCACCCAACTCTGTAGCCTCCTAGCATCCTCCTCATTGTTCACACTGCCTCCCAATTTAGTGTCATCCGCAAATTTGGAGATATTACAATTAATCCCTTCGTCCAAATCATTATTATATAATGTAAACAGCTGGGGCCCCAGCACCGAACCCTGCGGTACCCCGCTGGTCACTGCCTGCCATTCTGAAAAGTACCCATTTACTCCTACTCTTTGTTTCCTGTGTGCCAACCAGTTCTCAATCCACGTCAACACATTACCCCCAATCCCATGTGCTTTAACTTTGCACACCAATCTCTTGTGTGGGACCTTGTCGAAGGCCTTCTGAAAGTCCAAATACACCACATCTACTGGTTCCCCCCCGTCCACCCTATTGTTACCATGCTATGGCCTTGTAATGCCACCATCCATCAATCTGATCAGATCCCTCTCTCCAAAAATCTACTTGTCTATTACTCCCAGTGATGAGAAAGAGAGGAAGGAAAGAAGTCATTCATAGATAAGAGAAAAAGTATAGGAGAGAAAGAGGGAAATTTTTAAAAAAGGAGCGAGAAAAAATGGAAAGCAAAAAGATTGAAAAAAAAGACCAAAAAAAGAGACAAAAACACAGAGGGGATGTCAGAGACAGGAGAGATAGATCATCTATGCTTTTGATTTGTGAGCAATACCATGGCAAATCCACCTTTTTAAAAAAAAACTATTAATATTCTAAAAACCGTTCCCTGGTCACAAATCCTTTGCTTAATTACCAAAACCTCAAATTCTTTTCTTACCAATGCACCTCACTCCCACTCCACCCTCCAACTTACTGTGAGCAATGCATGGGGGACCCACCAGTGTTTTAAAATTATACCCAGCTTCTCATCAAGTAAGCAGAATATCACATTTCATGCAATGGTGGATTAAAGATTTAATGCAAGGCAGATTTTGTTGGTCATTAACCACTGCTAGGAGCATCTGCACATTCTCGGCTATTGAATTTATATTGGGGGTGAAAGAATTGCAGTGAGAAGGGCCTCATTAGTTCAAACAATGGAATCATTTATGTTTGATTGCCATTCAAATGCCATTGCTCAATAGGTGAATTTCAGTGGAAGCAACAGTGTCATCCATGGGGGGGGGGGGGGGGGGAAACATCTGTTGTTGGTCAATCACAGGCACTATCAATAGACATGAAGCTCTCCATGGATACTAATGCTGTCCCAGCTTCACATCTGAAGGAGGAAACAACAATGTGACATATGACAAGAATGAAGATCTACTGAGGGAGAAAATAAACTTTTTTTTAAATGAGAAAAGGTGTTATTTTTGGGGAGGGAGGGGTGAAATAATCATCAAGTCAGTGTAACAGCATATTTTATTTTAAGCTCCAACTCCCTTTATAAAGGCCCACTATCTAACAGCTCAAAATTCTGAATCTACACCTTTAAATTTTATTGCCACAATTATGATGCTTAATTCTTTTTGCGTGAGCTGTTCGACTGCATGGTATTATGCATTAAAGACACTGAGTGAGACCACCTCCCCCCCCCACCCAACCCTCCAAATGGCTCCATGCACAGTGTTGTTGCACTAGTCGATCCTGAGTTAGCAGATGCTGAGGCCAGTTATAGTGCCCTGCACTAGAGAGGGAAAGAAAGACATGGTCAAGATTTCTTCTCCTAATCACCATCCAGCTACCTCAGCTAGAAGAGCAAGCTGGGGCAGGGCAGGGCTCGACTCAGCTCTTATGCCCGTTTGGTTGATTAGCCTGCTGGCACTCCAGAATAATGGCTACTTTAGTGCAGTACTAGAGGGCCACAACTGCCCCTGAAACCAAACAACAACAGTTGGTCTCTTCTGAAAAGGAGAGATAAAAGGCAAAAAAGAATGAACGATATGGTGAGGAACATTGCTTCAACTTAACCCATTATATCACTCATGGAAGACTATAAATTTTGAACTTTCTACCCTTCGACTTTGAAAAGTATAACAAGGCATTCATCCCTTATCCACATTTAAAGTATTTATCATTCATAATTTGGATTGGGATATTAACTTCAAAACTTTTGCAAGCTTCTACATCACTAGGTGATGTTGTTACAGTAAAAGTCATTATTTTTGTTGAATCCATAAGCATATCTACCATTTTTCAACCCCTACAATCTAGCAGATCCCAGTATCTTAACATTGCTACAAACTGTAAATAAGGAACACTGGCACAGTGTAGCACTGCTCGAACCTACCATTGCTCATCTGGCTCTGCATTAGTGGGGAAGGGGGGATACCTCCTCCCATAGTGTCATTTGGAACATTCTGTGAATGCAAAGCTTGATTTGATCCAGAGAGATTCATTCCTCCTGGTCCCATAGACAGGTTTTGGGAAGGTGGCTAAGTAAAAGGAAATGGCAGGGTGAAAAAAAAACACAATTAACAATTGCATTTTTAAAAATATGAACACAGCACCTGATATTAAGAGAAAAGACCTCAAGATTCTTTAAAAAAAAAATATTAGATGTCATTAGTTCTTGAAAGATCACCACAGGAGGTATTCTATTCTACAAGTAGTTATGATATTCTTCCTCTGAAGAGGAGATTTCACAGCAGAGGAAACAAAATATTACATTCATACGGAAAGAACAAATAAATTTGCATTTATATAGCAACACATCACATTCTCAAGACATCCCAAAACACTTTACAATGAATGGATTTTTTTTTGAAGCGCAGTCATGGTTATTATATAGGCAAATGCACAGCTAAATTGTGCCCAGCAAGGTCCCACACACAGGAAATGAATGAATGAGCAGATAATCGGTTTTCTGGTGATGGGTAGTTGAAGGAGGAATGTTAGCTGGCACGCAAGGAGATTTCTTTGTTCTTTGAAAAGTGCCATAGGATCCTTAGAATCCACCTCAACAGGCAGATGAGATCAGTTGAACAGCTCATCCAAAAAGGTAGCACATCCAACAATGCAGCATTCCCTCAGTTACTGCACTGAAGTGTCAGCAGCAGATGATGTGCTCAATAATGCAATGGAGGATCAATGTTCAAGCTTGCTCCAATTAGAAACCAATAGAACAACTGGTAAACGCACTAACTAGTGTAACAATCCGGAATGGTTTTCAGGGTGGAGACCCCCACTCTGTGCTGGGTTTGCTAATCTCAAGTCAGGATAGTGGTAAGGATGAAACAGTTGGCCTCACTGCCACACAGGCTAGAGAAGGACAAGGCCAGGGTTCCCTCTCCTGTGGCTATCCAGTAACACTGCTGGAAAGTACAAGTGCGAATAGGGTCAGGTTCAGCTGCTGTATATCAACCACCCCCACTCCCCCTATCAACCTGCTAGTGTTCATTGCCTAGGCTTACACATAAAGACCAGGTCCTAGGGCCTGAAACCTACTACATTACAAGTAAGCAACTTCATGAGAAAATGAGAAGTGGGGTTGGTAGGGGGGGGGCTTTAAATTGTTTGCCCTCGTGATCATGTTTCCTTTGCATAGACATTTAGACACTAGTACTTCAGTATTCTTACTCTGATCCCTATATCGAACACTGAAAAACATGCCTGCCCGCGTGTGTAGCATTGCACCAAAGATTAAGACTGACTTTATCAAGTTATGCAAAAGTACAGTATTTGTTTTATAGCCTAGGTACAATAAACCCTTCCATACTGAGAAAACTTTATTGATAAATGGCAGCTTTTTCCATCAGTTCAAAACATGTTTAGTTTACAAGTGCTAGATACAAGTGATCTACGGCCCTCTTTGGCCTGAATGAAGGAACACCAGGAACTGAGAAGTGATGCAATTCCTCGAAGAACCTGTGACTAAATCCTTAAATCAATTTGAGCACTGTGCATTATTTCACATTTGTAAATCATTTTTAGTTTGGTTAAGTGTGAAATATTAATCCAGCAGGTGATTGATTACCAGTCACACCCACCAAATCCATTTCTGATTATTCCAGCTGCACTGATAGTTAAAATAATTGAGTGGTCAGATACTCAAACCATCATGGGAATATACATAAAATTGTTCAGTGGTGGAGAGCAGAACACAGAAAGCAGCTGATTAGAAGTTGGGTAATTAGACTGTACCATTCATAAAGTCAGGAGTCTTTTGGAACTGTAAAGCCTTAAATGCAAGGTGGAGAAGACAAAAAGGTGACTCAGTATAAAACCAATATCTTTTAGTCTATTGGACTGAAAAGTTCTCTCTGGTAGGTGTAGGGGTCCGATGTATAAGGGGTTGAGGCCGTCTCATCCCAGACAGCTCCTAGTGCTTGCAACACAACATAAAATGGTCTAGAATGTGTCATAAATTGCTAGTTTCATTCAGAGAAGCCAAATGGTTGGCTGGTGTAGGAAGCGGAATTATGTGAGGTTTCTATTAAACCATTGGACTAAAGCAGTTTGATACCCTGCCTCTAGCCTATCCTGTACATGATTTGTCAGAACTTGATTTGAAATCTAGATGAAAAGGAACTACTTTTTCTTTCTATGAGCACAAAAAAAACAAATATTGAACATTAAAATGTGTCAGCTTTGGCTCAGTAGTAGCACTCTTGCACCTCTGAATCAGAAAGTTGTGGCCACAAGCCCCATTCCAGAGACTGGAGGACAAAATCTAGGCTGACACTCTTTCAGTGCTGCACGGTTCGAGGTACAGACTTTCGGATGAGGCATTAAACCGTGGCCCCGCCTACCCTCCCAGGTGGACATAAAAGATCCCACAGCACTATTTGAAGAACAGGGGAGTTCTCCGGGTGTCCCGTCCAATATTTATCGCTCAACCACCATCTAAAAACAGATTCTTTGGTCATTTATTTTGTTGCTGATTGTGGAAGTTTGCTGTGTGCAAAATCGGTTGCTGCGTTTCCTACATTAAAACAGTGACAACACTTCAAAAGTACTTCATTGGCTGTAAAGCACTTTTGGGCATCGTCAGGTCATGAAATGCGCTATATAAATGCAAGTTCTTTCTTTCTTAAATCGCTATGCATGTTTTTTTTTTAAATAAAGTGATCTTTAATTTTAAAAACAATCAATTAGCCTCTATCCACAGAGAACCAATTTTTATTAGCAGGAAGTTTGAGATTATTGTAAATTAAAATCTGGTTAGTTGATTTTAACCACACATTGGTTCATTCAAAATCTTTGCATATTATTAAACCCAGAGTAAGCCCTTTTAAATCAGTACTGGATAAATACTTTACCAGTTTAATCAGAGTTCTGCTAATTCTGGTACTTCAAATCATTCTACTGTGAGGATTGTAAAGAGTCTATTCAAACCAACGCAAAGACAATTCATTTTTTTGTTTTAAAACCAGATGGACCACAGAGGTTGTCCAACAATGTTACTGATAGAGAAATTGTTATTCATTATAGGTTTGGGCTGATGTCATTTCATTTTTGTTCTCCAAACCCTTGATATAAATAAGATATTGCAACACAACTGCATTACAAGAATCCTTTCATGAATGTAATAGATCCACAGCTCAATGGAATTGTAGAAAGAGCTTTAACAACAGATCAGCACCAGGGGTAGGGTAATCACTGAAAAGCGGTTTTGCCATTTGCCAAGGGACTGCAAGTTAATCAAGAGCTGTGCATTTAGCAAAACCTTGTAAATGAAACTCCAAATATGCATTTCTTTGTTAATTACTACCCAAATATACCGTTGTACACCAATTCCCATAAATATCGATATGCCAGATCTGTAGTGATTTGCAGGGAGGAGATGGGATTAAATGCTAACAGGCATAACATTGATCTAGAAATCTCATTTCACAACTGTAGCTCTTTTTTGTCTCTCTAAGATTACTACAACCCTGGTTGTGCAGCCATTGGTGCATTACTTACAGCAGGTAGTAACGACTGCATGTTTTGGTTGGAATCTGCTATTGTTGCCAGGTAAACCAAATTTCTGTGCAGCATTTGTTGGTATCTAAGAAATGGAAGAACACAGGTAAAAGGTTTTTTTAATTCATGGAGGAATGCATTTAATGTAAATCTTTGCAATAATGATAAGAATGGTAATGATAAACTCACATGTCTTTTCATTGGTTGGGTCTGGCCCTGACATACAGAAGTGTATCTGAAAAGAAACCTCTTATGACTGCTTTCAGGCGGCCTCCTAATACAGGATCAATTTGAGTTATTAATTTATAGCTCAAATAGACATTAGAAGTGGCTTTTAGCACCCTTCCCAGTCAGATTCAAAATGTGGCTGTAGATGGCAGTCCCATATAGATCACTTATGTGAATGCATTATTAAGTAACCATTTTTTCTACTCCATATTTTATTTCATTCAATGGGCCTACATTTGAGTGAATTATTTGGTAATAAATATAGTAAAACAAATGAATCAGGTATGGTGAATTACAGAGTGACATATCAGGAAAATGGTTTAATGTTCAAGTTGACCAAAACAAACTAAAGTTAAAAGTTGACAATACCAAATATGGCCAAGAGCTGAACTAATCTATGGTCATGTGCTGAATTAATCACCAATTCCAGTAACAGGGTACAAAATTAAAAAATGTCATCTGCATTTTCCCAACCCTCTTCTTGCCCAACTCACACTAAATTGGCCTCTGGGTATAAAAGAGAGAAGGTTAAATGACTGGTATAAGGAGCTAGCACTGAACAGTGATACAAAGACCCTCGTCCTCCGACACCAGATAGATATATAGACATGGTCATAATACCAAGTTGGCAAGTTGGAATGTGAACATCTTTATATAAATTAGATGTATTCAGACAACACAAGGCATCCAATATTTTACATTCTAAACAAGGTTGAGGCTGAAAGGCCAGAACATAAAGAACAGTAGCCATCTTTTGCCAGTACTTTGCCTCAATGAAGCAGCTTGTAGTGAATCACCCACCAACTACCCAAGATACTGACAAGAACAATCTTTAGAAATCATCTTTTTAGCTGTCATTATAGTTTATTGCTTCCAATGAATTTCTGGGGTCCATTGCAGAACATTTTGGTGAGTCCCATCCTTTAAGGCCCCTGGGGACATTTCCTAATATACCTTTTCCAGTTGCTCTTTACTTCCAACAGAAGGTTAATGGCTTCATCAAGTAAAATGACTGTTAGTGTTGGTAAGTCCAAATTTTGCTTCACAAGAGTACTTGGTTTTGATATAATTAAGAAGCATACTGCTGCTTAATGTTAAGACTAGTTTCTCCTCTCCCCCTCCCATTCTAAAAAAATGTCCTTAAATTTGACACTAAATTTGTTACAGTAAAGTTAACAATGATTGCAGCAGTTTTCTTCCAGGGACCTGTGTTCTATGTATTGATATTAGATTTAATTGGTGATTTCCCTTTTCATGTAAACCATTACATTCATCAGATCTCATGGTCCAAAAGAGAGCCAAGGCTTGGAAGAACTTCTATGACAGATACACCTTCTCCACAGGATGTCCTTTGTACATAGCAGCATGTCCCAGGAGAAAAGAAGCCCTGAGCTGTGCCAAAATGAGGAACAGCGATTGTAGCAGATGGTAGAGCAACAGGGCAAATCCTGCTCAGTGACTGCATAGGCTAGTGACTACACACAAGGTTGCCCAATGACAACCTCCACTAAGCCAGGAAGAGAGCACTTCCATGACTATTACCTGGGCAGAATTTGAGCCATAAACAGAAATGGAACAACAAGATGGAATACAAGGACCAACCAGAAGCCAAAGACTTGAGACTATAGTGTTACAAACCAGGCTTTAAAATAAACAACTAAATCAATTGATAGATGTGCGTTTTATTTAAGAATGGCTGAGAGTAGAGGAGAACTGCTCACAAAATTCAGAGTAAATGGGAAGCTTTGTGAATGGAGCCTCAAACTACCATCAGCTGTGAGAAGACAAGTCACAAATTCAAATCAATTCTACAAATTCATTCTTACTAATTATTGTACTTTTGTATATAATTTGCGATTAACTTTTTCTACATTAAGTGGTTAAAAATTAAGTAACTCTTATAATTTATACATAATATCTCATTAAAAACTTACAAGCTTGTGGTGTGAAAATAGTAAAGGACCTGTGGTAACTTTTCAGACTTGATTCTGCCATATTTATCCCTCAATCAACATAACAAAAACAGATTATCTGGTCATTATCACATTGCTGTTTGTGGGAGCTTGCTGAGTGCAAATTGGCTGCCGCGTTTCCTACATTACAACAGTGACTACACTTCAAAAATGTACTTCATTGGCTGTAAAGCACTTTATTTCATCCGGTGGTCATGAAAGGTGCTACAGAAATGCAAGACTTTCTTTTACAAGTACTCACTGCATTTTAATAATGTACATGATTTTTTATTTGACTTTACAATAGTTTTAATGCTGTTTCACGGTCTTAGTCTTCACTCAAATCAGCCAGGAGCCTAGGACAAAATGTTTTGCAGACATCCCTATCGGTTATATCAGCCACTATCAATGACTAGAAGATATGCACTGTAGTATCTGGCAGATCTACCACTTCGATTCCAGCCACCCTTTCAACACAAGGCACTTCATCTTGTGAGCTAGCTATGTATGAATTTACAAACACCTCACCTATAGCAAGTGCCCATGCCCATTGCAGTGCATCTGGAAATGTAGAATTAATTTTAAATATAGTTACTGACCTACGGTTACAAAGTTGGCACTAGGCATACTAAAAGAGAAAAGTCCAGGGAGTAATCCCACTTCCCCAATATTACAGAGCAAGATAATATAATAGACCAGCATTATTTTGTTCGATGCATCGAATGGCTTAGCAGCACAGAAACTCTCAAATCAAGTCCTCCTCCTTGGCCCCCTTCCCCAGGCTAGGCTGCACCAGTGACATCACTAGTAACAAGGAGCATCCCAGAGCATTTTTACAGCAAAGCCGCAAAATGGCTTGTGAGCTACAATGAACCCAGCTGATTTCCCAAACAAGTACAGTTTCCTGGATCAGCTGACCCCCCCAAGCAGTTCCTGCTTGTTCCCTGCTGTTTCCTTTTAGACCACTCTAGAAGACGAATGCACTCCATTGGCAATGTTATCCATAGCAGTAAGAAAATTTTACATTTTTACTAAAATGTGAAAAAGAAATCTACTGAGTCCATCATAATAATCTAATGCAATAATGAGGATGTACTTTGATGAAGAAGTACTTCCCCAGACTTTCCTTCCCCTTAAATCATTTAAGGTCTGGTAACGGTATGTGCAACATTGCACATCATCCAATACGGTTAGTACTCAAGGAATAACTCCCCAGCTGAAGGTGCTGCTCTCTGATAAATGCTCTGACAGCTGTCACTCTTGCTTCTGGTGTGGTAGGGAGGGAAAGACAGAAAATTGGATCATCGGAGTGGCTGGGTTGGACAGAATAAAAACTGAAATACTAATATGATAGTCCTCTCCCACTTTTAATGTGGGAGAGAAGGAACAACCAGGAGAGAAATAAAGAACAGAAAAAATTACAAAGAAATAAATCAAACAGAGAAAAAGATATTCAAGTTGGCAAATATAATAGAGGGCAAGTAAAAAAGGGGTGATCTAATTGAGGTGTTTAGATGATTAAAGGAATTGATAGGATAAATAGAAACTATTTCCTCTGGTGGGGGAATCCAGAACAAGGGGGCATAACCTTAAAATTAGTGCTAGGGGTGTTGTCAGAAAGCACTTCTTCACACGAAGAGTAGTGGAAATCTGGAACTCTCTCCCCCAAAAAACTGTTCAGGCTGGGGGTCAATTGAAAATTTCAAAACTGAGGTTGATAGTTTTTGTTAGGCAATGGTATTAAGAGTTAGGGAACCAAGGCGGGTAGATGGAGTAAAGATACAGATCAGCCATGATCTAATTGAATGGCGGAACAGGCTCGAGGGGCTACTCCTGTCCCTATAAATAAATAAATAAATAAATACTTTGGGGGTTAGTTGAACTTCACATGCTAGGCAATGATACCCACCATCACATTTTACCAAAACCCTGATTTATGTTTATTGAATTTTAGACACCCAAAAATACCAGATATTACATTCCGTGAATAAAATATCTGTTATTTAGTAATACTGAGGGGGTGTGTCACCTGATCCTATATACCTTCAGGTTCAAGATCATTAAGCTGGCAATACCATTTGCTGCACGTCACAAAGTGCTATTGACATCAGTAAAACCTCAATCAAAGAAAGCTCCTGCAATGGCAAGAAAAACTATTGGAATGAAGAATTACCTGATGTAAATGTATTAATAAAGTGAATTTAAGGTGGTAAATCAGTTATGTCATCTGAACCCAGTGATTTCATTAACGTCACTGGAGTATCTATTATCCACCATACAGATACAAAAAGTAGCACACACCAAGTTTACAACATTCAACTGGATAAGATTGGCCTTGTTACATCACTGTCCATGATGCACCAGTATTTTACCCCATGGACAATGCACACTTCCAAATGTCAATAACATTCTACCAAACTAAATGCAATACAAGAATATAAATCATAAACAAGATTCCCCCATCAAAACTAATGTGTTGAAGAAAGCCAAATTCTGACACACTATGCATTAACTCAACCATAATACATTAGTGTAAATAGCCTAATTATCTTTATAATTTGTTCATAATCAGTTGTACAACAGTTTCAATTTCACATGGTTTAGAAAACCAATAATGGCATTTTTTTGGATTGCATTTTGTAGAATATAATGATCAGCTGGTTGTGTTTTTTTTTATGGAAATAGAGTTCAGGTCTGCTGCTGGCTCATCCCTGCCCAGTGGAAGTTGCAAACTGCTCTACAGTTTATTCTACTATCACAGAACATTGTACCATGCCTACAATTTGTATGTCTTCACAAATAAAAAGGTGAAATTATTTTTGGCTCTGGAGTGTACTTTTGAAACCAAAGGCTGCATTTAGGCAATACAGGTCTTGTACTAGTGACCAAATCAGCACTAGTGAAAGTCCAACATAATGATCACCTGTAATATTCTGCCATTATTCAAAAAGGTACCGAATAATACATATTAGGGAGGTTCAATGGTACAAGTCAATCATGGGATTCAGACAGCACCACAAGCCACAAAGCAAAGTGTGAGTAGGTTATACAATCAGCAGAACCCAAAGACTCTATTATAAGCCATTAGTACACTCAGACATTTAAAAAAAATAAGATAATGTTCTTGGGTTTTTCTTTTCCGATGGTGAGCTTTCCTGTTTAAGCTTGTACATCCCATTTCCACAGCAGTCTTACACCCTTAGTGTCATGCAGCTTCATATGATAACAGGAAGAGAAAGTTTTACAAGAAAATACGTGGTCACTTGCCAGCAAAAAGACATTTACTGAATTATACATTGTGTTCTACAATAATGGTCGCCATCCTGTATGGATGGTAATATTCCCACTAAAAGCCTTAACATTTAAAAACCATCGAGTCAGAGTTAAATCATAAACAAGGCTGTTAAATCCACAAGAACTTGTAAATTTGAGTAACACCAAACCTTCTATTGCTGTTACAATCTCAATCCCGCTAGCTATACCCATCTCTTGTTAACATATAAAGATATCAATATTTGCCATTTCAATCTATTACTTTTTATTTAGTACACACCAAGAAATGTATAATAGTACCAGAAAAATATACTGGATTGAACATTTATGTTGGCCAAAGATCTCCACATCAGAGCTGTAGTGGTCTTAGTGATCCAAGACCCATGATCCCTGTACCTCTGTCCCAGGTCTGGTATTTGTATTGGGCTCTACTAATAAATATCATTCTGAGAACACAACCCTAAATTGATTACATTGTATTATCTTCAGACATATTTCCTCAACATCAAACCTTCACCTAAGCAACCTCACTCAATTCCTTCAACCACTCATACATATAAATGTCAGGCCCTTTGCATTCACAGGTGCAGAGGTATGTGCTCAAGTGTTCTACAGTGGTGGGGATGTTAACTCAGCCTGTACTATTTTGGCAACTTTATTCAAAACAAAGTTCAAAATGACCATTAAAAAATAACTTACTGAGAACATTCTGCAGTTTTGCCTTTGCTCTGGTAATCCATGATACACTGTATCAAATGATTGTTTTCATCCAACATCTAAAATCAAAAATCATTAGAAAATTTTAGTTACATTGAAGAGCCACAAACCAAATGTAATAGCTAATTTAGGACTGTTCACATTTAAATATTCACTTCACTGGGGTACAGTTCTGATGAGCTATTAAAAATACAATGCTCATGGTAAACAGAAATAATGTTAGCAGACTAGCCTGCAATTATTACCTGACTTTTAACCACGTGAATGGCACATTTTACAGTGTTTGAGTTGCAGCTCAACAGTACTGTTACGACCTGTCCTGAAAACTAGCAGAAGACCCTTGGATACAGTGTCTATTTTGGTTTGCTGCTCTAGAACAAAAATAACACTCCGGACTCACATCACTGCAGAATTTACAGACTGGACTGCTACTTCGCAGTTTAAAAGTGGTTTCTGGCCCATAAAGGAGACTGTTTTCTGTTGGTAGCTGAGGCATCCTTGAACTGATCACTTGAAAGCAACTAATATATTTATCAGCCATACACAAAGTGCTTGTGTAAAGTTCCATCTCAAATTCTACAAAATATAAGCGTCATGGTTTTAAACATACTCTTTGATGGTCTGGTCCAAATATCAATTCTTCATAATGGAAGAATGGCGTTCTCCTCTTCTGAAACTGTACCAATTACTTACTGGCCTTCAGCCAGCCCCGCAACAGACATCGCTGCAGGAGTTCCTCAGGACACTGTCCTAGGCCCAACCATCTTCAGCTGCTTTATCAATGACCTTCCCTCCATCATAAGGTCAGAAATGGGGATGTTTGCTGATGACTGCACAGTGTTCAGTTCCATTCGCAACTCCTCAGATAATGAAGCAATCCATGCCCGCATGCAACAAGACCTGGATGACATTCAGGCTTGGGCTGGTAAGTGGCATGTAACATTCGTGCCACACAAGTGCCAGGCAATGACTATCTCCAATAAGAGAGAGTTTAATCACTGCCCCTAGACATTCAACCATCGCCGAATCCCCCACCATCAACATCCTGGGGGTCACCATTGACCAGAAACTTAACTGGACCAGCCACATAAATACTGTGACTACAAGAGCAGATCAGAGGCTGGGTATTCTGCAGTGAGTGTCTCACCTCCTGACTCCCCAAAGCCTTTCCACCATCTACAAGGCACAAGTCAGGAGTGTGGTGGAATACTCTCCACTTGCCTGGATGAGTGCAGCTCCAACAACACTCAAGAAGCTCGACACCATCCAGGACAAAGCAGCCCGCTTGATTGGCACCCCATCCACCACCTTAAACATTCACTCCCTGCACCACCACCGCACCGTGGCTGCAGTGTGCATCATCTACAAGATGCACTGCAGCAACTTGCCAAGGCTTCTTTGGCAGCACCTCCCAAACCCACGACCTCTACCACCTAGAAAGACAAGGGCAGCAGGCGCATGGGAACACCACCACCTGCAAGTTCCCCTCCAAGTTACACACCATCCTGACTTGGAAATATATGGTCATTCCTTCATTGTCGCTGGGTCAAAATCCTGGAACTCCCTCCCTAACAGCACTGTGGGAGTACCTTCACCACATGGACTGCAGCAGTTCATGAAGGTGGCTCACCACCACCTTCTCAAGGGCAATTAGGGATGGGCAATAAATGCTGGCCTTGCCAGCGATGCCCACATCCCGTGAACGAATAAAAAAAATGAATTCTCAATCAGTTGATCATTAAGAGTGGGCCAGTTTAGTTTTGTTTGGAGTTGGAAAATTTGTGCTGGGACAGACATTCAATCATTTGAGAAATATTGTATGTTATCTCCCAATTATGGTGCATATGGTTTAGTGAAATCCAGTCATTGGTGACTCCACAAAACAAAAACAGTAAAATAAAAATAAAATTGGCACTCTGTAGTAGAAGGTATGTGTTTGCTAATTATTCAGTACGTTGTGTTTACAAGCTTTCATCCTGCATCAATGCTAGTTATTTTCATTTCCTGTTTCCAGACACCAGTTTTCTAGTTGAGCATTAGTCAGGTGTTACAGTAAATTATTCTGTTTTCTGGCATAAATGTAAAATCAAATTGAGCACACTAAAATCCTACCTTTTCATTGTGTACATTTCCAGCATTTTTCTTCTAGAAAACTTGAATGGTAAGACCTTACAGGTAAAACAGTTGCAAACAACAGGGGATTTGGAAGGGAGTGAAAATTCAAGCAGCCACATAAAATGAGTGGTTCATTCTGTTGATATAAATGTACAAATAAAATGTGAAGCAACTTTATTAATTGCTTTGAGAGTGTTTAATTTCTCAATTGAATAGACAGCCTTGCCCCATACCCATCCAAATGGATGTCTGCTAACCAAACATGCCATAGATTCCTAGTTATTTTTAAATGGAGTATTCACCTGCCATATTCCAAAATGACTAAAGTTCCCATGTCATATCTATCTTATTTGCAGCTGACCTCTTTAAAGCTGTCTGTTAATATACCCCTTCTCCCAGGAAAAGCAAGATGGCAGAAAGCTACAGAAAGAAAGAAATTATGCAAATATTAACACTGGTGACTATTTGGCTAATTATGCATATAAAAATATTTTTGCACCTACATTGTAAAGGGAGATCAACATTTTTATTTTGCTATTTGATCTCTTTGTGCTCAGATATGTTGTAGTTTGAAGGCACTGTTCATCGAAAAATAAGCAGTTCAATCCTATTACAGTCGTATGGCATTAAATGATATTTGATCTGATTAAATGATATTGATCGGATTAACCGGTTACACATTTTAGGGGCCAATCCGTGTTACGCAAATACATATAGAAATGCAGTTAACATGAGCGAGGTTGTTCACATCGGCAGTGACAGAAACAGATGCGAAGTGGTGGGTGTTTAGCAACAAAGCTCCTGTCCATCGGATGGCAGCACGATGGTTTGCTGAGCAGGATGCTGATGAGGTGTTGATTGCTGTCTGCACGGACACCTTTTCTTCTTCGCCATTATTAATCCGCTAAACTACCAACGTTTCCCCCCCACCACCCAAGTCCACTCACCTCTTCCATCGACACCGGCCTCTTCCCCATCATCAAACCCAAATACCCGGCACAGAACTGAATGCTAAGCACCATCTGGATAAAGTTTGGCGATTTTTCAGCTCGATTTGGGAGAGGGAGTGGAAGAGGGAGAGTGGGGGGGGAAGGGAAAATCAAAATCAAATGCTTGGGCGCCCACAATATCGTCATTCCCAGCTAACGGTTTAGGCAATAACGCACCTGAGGTCTCAAGGAGCTTTATTCAGTGCTAAGAAAACGTCTCCCTCCTTTGCAAAAAAAAAAGCAATCCCATTTACAAGAATTATTAAACTATTCAAAGATTGCAAGTTTCAGTTCATTACTTAGTACGGTACATTACGTTTTCAGGCTATTTTAACAAAAACGAATGACCCAATTTGGAACAAAAAAATGCACAACTGCGTTCCCTGGTACCATTTTGACGTTTCCATTCCTCACTAAAAGTAACACTTTTATTAAACAATTACTGATCGCATCGCTTAACACGCTACATATGTTATAGGTTTCTAAAAAATAAAAACATATATTAATGCAGTTTTTTTTTAAATCTGCATTTGTTTTTAGGAAATGTGCAAGAAAAATAAAATCACTTTAAGTGGCTTATTGGCACTCGTATTTCAACCCCTGCATTGAGCAACATTAGAGTGCAGACAAGTAACTGCACATTTGACGTTATTTTATAGAAACGCACACGTTAAAACAAATTCACGTGTCAATAAGAGAGGTGCAATCGTTTTGCTATAAAAAGAGAGGTGATCGGTGCTTTACAGAGGGGGCAGAAAAAAATCAAATATATATATATAAATATTTTAAATGACATTAAACAGTGCACTGGCTCCTTAACCCCCGTTGCCCCATGTGTCTGCACTATCACACCTTGCTTTGTTCAGAGCTGGTGCATTCACAATCCTGGAGCGAGAGGGGGGAAAAAATCACTACTGTCCCCAACCAGGATCCTCAAATGATCAAAATCCCGCATTTCAACATTGAGGGAGATTCTCACAAAAGGAGAAATAAATATATGAAAATGTAGGAAATCGCACTCACAAAGAGAAGGAATTAAATATTTTTTTCAACCAAAAAAAATTGGGAATTTGCAGATTTGCCACAAAGGATTACTGAATCAAATATAAATAAGAAGACGTTTACCTTTTGAATGGTGGCTTGGGTGACCTCCCCTTTCCCCCGCTGGCGAGCTGATGCAAAGGCCACGGACATGATTTTTTTTTCCCTATTAGATTACGAGGTTATTTAATTGAATTGAATTGAATTTAAATCCCGACTGAGACAGAAGCAGCCCCGGTGAGTGCGGATTGTAGTGGCTGCAGCGAGCTGGGGGGGGGAGATCAGGAGCAGTGTGCAATGTGCAGGGAGCAGCGGCTGCAGCTGCGAAGGCTCGCGCTGTGGAGCGGCTGTTTAAAGGGACGGGGGGACGAGGCAGAGACGTGAAGCTCCGCCCCCTTCCCCCTCTAGCGGCAGTGGTTGGCGCCGAGGCGGAAGGGGCGGGCGGGATGATTCGGCGTTTTTAGGGGTGGTCCGGTAGTTGGTGCCCTGATTTCGGTTTCGCTCTCGCGCTCCGGGTCGGTGGCTGTCCGCTTCGATCCGCCTCACACATACAACACACACACAACGCAAACAAACCATGAGCGCCAGCTACGACCGAGCCATCACCGTCTTCTCCCCGGACGGGCACCTCTTCCAGGTGGAGTACGCGCAGGAGGCGGTGAAGAAGGGCTCCACGGCGGTGAGTAGCTGGAAGGATGAGGCTGGGGCCTAGGGCTTGGCCGGGGTTGGGGGTGGCGGGAGATGGCGGAGACCAGTTCCCGATTCATCGGTGAAACCCGCAGCTCTCCGCGGCCTTCAATGCGACCTGATGCGGGCGGAAATCCCGGGCTCTGTTTCCATTGTCGGGCCAGGCCCAGGCTCCTGGGCCAGGTTTGTGGGCACTTTCAGTTTTGATTTGCTGCAGCAGAAACTCTCTCCTCCTGAGTGAGAAGGTTGTGGGTTCGAGTCCCACTCCAGCACAAAAATCTAGGCTGACACTCCAGTGCAGTGCTGAGGGAATGCTGCACTGTCGGAGGTGCTGTCTTTCAGATGAGACGTTAAACTGGGGCCCGTCTGCTCTCTCAGGTGGACGTAAAAGATCCCATGGCACTATTGTGAAGAAGAGATGGGGAGTTATCTCCAGTGTCCTGGCCAATATTTATCCCTCAATCAGCATCACTAAAAACAGACTATCAGGTCATTATCACATTGCTGTTTGTGGGAGCTTGCTGTGTGCAGATTGGCTGCCACGTTTCCTACATTGCAACAGTGACTACACTTCAGAAAGTACTTCATTGGCTGTAAAGCGCTTTGGGACGTCCTGAGGTCGTGAAAGGCACTATATAAATGCAAGACTGACTTTCTTTCAAAAAGTCAACCGGGAAAGTGTTATGGCTCTAATTTAAAACTGCAGAGTCACTGTGACTTCTGTGCAGTGCTGTCAAACTATCAGGGCAATGTTAGTGAGATTTGTAGGAGCCAAACCGGGTGATCGATTCATTGCACACCAGTCCCCACAAGGCTGAACTACGGACTCTGCAGCTCCTTGCAATGCCTAGGCTCCTCTAGTGCCCACTACCCGAACTGCATCTGCCTAGGACATTAATGTTTGTGTCAGATTATACCAAATATATTCAACAACAACAACTTGTATTTATATAGCGCCTTTAACGTAGTAAAATGTCCCAAGGTGCTTCACAGGAGTGTTATAAGACAAAAATTTGACACTGAATATTGGAAAATTTGATACTCAGCTTGAATAATTGCAAATTAAAAAAGAATGATTATTCGCATTTTGTCTTTACATTTTTTAACAGGTGTACATATTGGATGAAGAGATTAAATGCTTTCTGAATGTACAAGTCAGTTATATCCCTTGGCCAATAGTTTAGCAGGCTTAAAGAGTCCCAGTAGATCAGAGATGCCTTATCATCTTTTAAGAACTGACAGACAGAAAATTGATTAGTCAAAGGGGAGCTTCCCTTGCACAGTAAATACCTGGGACAGGTTCAGAATTGGGTACCACAAATCTGGCCATATTTGATTACACTGTTATTTGGGATCATGTGATGAGTACTAAAGTATAATCACTAGGTTTCCATCAGATTATAAGTCTGTGAACTCAGTAGATCAGAGAGGCATTATTAAATGTAGTTAATCAAACTTTAACAGAACATTTTAGACTAATAGCAGCAAAATGAATTCCTGAACATCCATTTTTTCTCCTCTCTGCAAAACATAGTAGGTTTTTTTTGTGTGTGAAAACATTTTAGAAATGTAAGTTAAATTCAACTTTGTCAACTATAATAGATTCTAGTTTTTCTTTAGGGTTATTTTAATAGAACTTTCACGACTGTGCAAAATGGTTTCCACTTTGCACCAATGCTAAAATTGTACTGTAAACCCTCGGGAGAGAAGCAATATGAATCCAGAGAGAAACAGAATAAACATTTAAATTTTAACTGTCAAGATGGGAGCTTTGCATATGCGTGTAACCACTTGTCTGTGAATGCAGCATTAAAAACTAAATTTCACTTTACACACATTGCATTCACACATCAGTAGTACTGTACAGTGATGAGAATGTTGTTTTGAGACTAACCCTTTTAATATTTCATGTGATAGGTTAGTGTTCGAGGAAAAGGAATTGTTGTCCTGGGAGTGGAAAAAAAATCTGTAGCCAAATTACAGGATGAAAGAACTGTAAGGAAGATCTGTATTCTGGATGAGAATGTTTGCATGGCTTTTGCAGGTGAATATTAGTTCCTCCAGTGTTGAATGTCTGGGACCATTTGAGTCACTGGAATCTGTCTAAATATTCCTTTGCAATTGTTTTTAAAAATCAAGAAAAACTATTTGTTCCAGGACCAATCACTGCTCTGTATTAAGCTTATCTCAGCCAGGGAAACTGGCCTCAGTGCCACACAGAGAGGGGAGAGTAATGAGGAACAACTCAGTAAGCTAGGGCTTTTAAGGCTCCAAATAGACCTCAGAGTGGACTGATATGGACGTATATTGGAGAAAGTTCCTTGGATTTTCCAACGTGGTGCAGCGCTGGCAAGTGTGAGCTTGGATAGTCGTTATGGCAGACGTGAATGTGTTTCGATGCCGAGTCTCTCAGCGAGGTACCAGTGTAGCTAAGCTTGTGGAGGAGCAGGGCAACTCGGAGAGCAACTTCCTGATTTCCGAGTTTAACCGTGCATGTGCGGACGCCGGACGTTGTTGTCCGATTTACTCCTTAATAACAGTGAACACTGAGCCTCACCATTGTTCTTACCTCAAAATCCGGGCCAATATTTTGCCCCATTTGGCGAGTTTATTTAAAACCAGATTTATTAACCTTAGTTAGCGCCCACCAGTTTCTCAAATAATTGGGCAGACTTTACATAGTCCATCATGAGGTGGAGTAGATCTCTTGCAACATGTTACAGGAGAATTAATAATTTCTGCAACTATCTTGAAACATAGGGGCTGGGTTGATGGAAGATCCAAGTCTGTAAAGGGGATCTGTGGCCTGTGTATGATCTGGTGCTACACACTAGCTTTAAAAAATCACCTGGAAGAAAAAAACAGGATTGATTCGTGGGGATCCCATATTAATAGGACTTGGTCCTGATCTCAAATTGAATGAGTTATAGTTTAAAAGGACCCTTTGACAAAACCAAAACTGCAAGAACAGGATGGTGATTATTTATTGTAGTTGGAGGTTGTCAACTGTATTTTCTTATTGCTCAGACAGCACTGAGAAAACCTGGTCTTATAACTGTCTTATCTCAATATATTTCTTTATTACGATAGGCCTTACGGCTGATGCCAGGATAGTGATAAATAGGGCTCGTGTAGAGTGTCAGAGCCATAGACTCACGGTGGAGGACCCAGTCACAGTTGAATACATCACGCGCTACATCGCCAGCTTGAAACAGGTAAATTTAAAGAGGTTTTTTTTGTTGTAGGAATATTCCACCATACATCATGTAATACACAGCTGCTTAAAATGCTACTGTTTAAGTGGACAAAAAAATCTTGTCATTTGTAACCAAGTAGAGATCTGATGATTCACATTCTGCTTTGTCATAACACACAAAACTACAGCATTTGCAATAACCTGAATTCAGTAAACCAATGTATACTGCCAACTAAAAATCAGTCTATTTTTGTTTTAGTGGATCATTTTCACCTTGACATTAAGTCGAAGAGGTGGCTGTATTGTTTCCTTGGTTGCATTGTAGGACAGTTCAAATGGAATTTGATCAAAATATATATGAGGAAGTTGTAGGTTGGACCCTAACTACCTACTTGACACCATAATTATTGTCCTAGGTATGTTAAACCCAAAATTTCAGAGTTTGGAAGTGTAGCATTGGAACTCTACTTTGCATAGTTCCCATACAGAACTTCGTAGAGACGAGTGTACTCTGTTTGAGCTGCTTTGCTCTATTATATTGCTTAATTTATGTTGCTAGACAAGTTATTTTTAGCACAAAACATGCTTTGAATTATCAAGAATAGAATGTACAGCTGACTTGTATTTATTCTATCTCATTTACAGCGTTACACTCAAAGTAATGGGCGCAGACCATTTGGTATTTCTGCACTGATTGTAGGTTTTGACTTTGATGGAACTCCAAGACTGTACCAAACTGACCCATCGGGCACCTACCACGAATGGAAGGCAAGTAGTTTGCCATGTTTAGTGACCCCAGTTTAGATTTTGACCAAAGGTTGGCTCAGTTTTATTTTGTATTCATTGTTTATTAGCACAACACTCTTTGCAGGTTAAGCCAGAGGTCTTTCTTATGCTAACTTTACTATATTTCTTAATATACCAGGTGAAGGACATTGTTGCTAGGGGCCTTCCAGACACTAGAGAGGAATTCATTGCCATCAGTCTGGGCTGGATTCAAATGTGAGATGAAAGATTTGTGTGCTCACCCACTGCCCTTCTAGACCACCAATAGTGATTACTGTTTAATACCTAGCAGAAGATAGAAAGTTAGAAGATATAAATTTTAGTCTTTCAAGTAGAGTGAATAATTTAGCTTAAGTTCTAAAGTTTAAACGGAATGTTACAATAGTTTTAAAACTAAGTATCGTCCTTTGAAGAGTGAGAACTGTACAAATTGCACACCTTCACACCATTTTTGTTTGAATTTAGGCTAATGCCATAGGAAGAAGTGCAAAGACTGTCAGAGAATTCTTGGAGAAAAACTACACCGAAGAAGCCACTGCAACAGACAGTGGTACCATAAAGCTCGCCATCAAGGCTTTGCTGGAGGTGAACTGTTTCAATAGAAATACAATGAATGGCAAATGGGTTTCACTTTGAACATAGCAACCCAAGTAGTGCATAGTGGCAATGCTACCAATATCACCCTGTGACTATGTATGTGATCAAAATGGTTCAGGAATTCATCTTAATGCAGCTTTTGTATTCCTATCAATATGGGATTTACCCCACAAATCAATCCTGTTTTTTTTTTAAAAGCTGGTGCTTATACTAAATTGCATATTAATACTATGGTTCCTATTATTCTAGATTTTTATTAAACCTGAGTTATTTTAAAACCAAGCAGGGGAAAAAATAACTTACTTGCACTAAACTTTTTTGTTAGGTTGTACAGTCTGGTGGAAAACACATTGAACTAGCGGTGATGAAGCATGAACAACTCTTAAGGGTAACTGCTGTAATATTTATTGTCACCTGCATTGATTCTGTGTCCGTCTTTTGTATGTTAAGCTGGTCAATTTATTCTTTATTGATTAAGTATTTAACTTTGTTTCTCCGTTCCTGTTTTTCTACTCGTTACGTTAAGCAAAATCTTTCCCCCACTCAATTCATTCACTAAAAATAAATTCTATATAATCAAAGTTAAAAATTCTGATACAACTATCTTAATAGCTCCTCAGTCACCCCACTATACCCAGTAAACAAGTAATGAATTTTTTAGTAACACAAGGATAAATAAAAACAACAATGTTGAGATTCAGATTTCACATCAAGTTCAATTTTTGGTTATTTAAGTTCCCTAGTCCTCAAATACAAGAGGCCACATTTGAACAGCCTAAACAACTTAAGTCCTTTGCTTCCCCCCCCGCCGCCGCCGCTCCAGCTCCATTTTCTTTTAGCCTCCTCCATGTTGCACCAGTTCCCAGATGCACTAGTACCAGTCATAGCCATGGTTCTGGTACTGCAACATTAACGGGAAGAGTATGCAGCTCAGAGTACATGTATATCTCAGGCCAGAGCCCCTAGTCATGCTTGCATGCAGCAGCAACTCCCAGAAAGTCTCTTCCCACCTAGGCCTGATTCCTTCTTGGGCAGCCCCAGTACTCCTCTCCAGCTGGTAATGCGTCCTGGTAGACATTTGTTGTGTGCCCTGGTCTTTTAAAAAAAAAATGTAAGCATCAGAAGAAAGGCAGACAAACAGAGAGAAGCAAACAATTAGAAAGTAGATGTGTTACAGTAAGTAACTTTTTGAGCAACACAGGACATCAACTAGTTACTTTAAACTTGATAACTTCAATAAATTTCAAAATGTACTGGAGCAAGAGCATGTACATTTACAGATATATTCCTTGCAATACCTGTTAATGCGAGAACTATAAGATTTATGCTTATGCAGTTCTAATATTAGTAAAGCTAAATTCTAAGTTTATCTTTGTTCTTGTAGATCTTAAGTCCCGAGGAAATTGAGAACTACGTTTCAGAAATTGAAAAAGAAAAGGAAGAAGCTGAAAAGAAGAAGGCACCAAAGACCTAAAGCACAATTATACATAAGATATAGTTCTGTGTTCCCTGTTTTTATCATGGTAAAAGCTGAGCATTCCACATTTTACTAATTCCTAATCGACTGGAATAAATTGAAGAATTTTACATTGTAAAACTACTGAATATTTGACATTCTTTCCACGTTCTGAAATCACTGACTGTGTTCCTTCAGAAATTTTACTTTCTGAAATGATTGAGCTTCCCAGCTCTGCCTACAGGCCAATCTCTAGTTATGTTATGAGTCAAGCACACAATGTAGGGTTTTGCTTAAAGAACAAAAATAGTTGGTCTAACTTAATTGCCCTAACAATGAATTAGTTTGGTTAAAGTCAATGAATGAGGAAGACTATTTAAGTTGTTTACCTTCACATAATTCAGATTAATCAATCTTCCACTTTACTCATTCTTTGGACCCAAGCCTCGTTTTCTGTACTTTTTTTGTAAAGGTTATGCCTTGGTCTGATGTACTAAGAAGTATACACCTAAATAAGTAGTTTAAGATTTCATGGTTGAGTTGGCAGGCTTTTTTCTATCAGGAAACAGTTTATCCCACTTTGGCACTTGGGTCAATATCTGCAAGATATCAGTCTGGTGAGCATTACTGTCTGGACCTGTTCAGATATTTTTTTTTAAATGGTGTTTTTCAGGGCAGCCTTAGTACTTAACTAATAAGTAATTAGTAACTCGAGTCTCACCAACATTCTTTGTTTCCTTTTTTAAGATGTGAACATGAAAAATGTCACCTACCGGTTAGTATTAGGATGTCATTTATCTGCTACAAAGAAAGCTCCGTACTTTCATTTAGACTTGTGTATTTTGTTCCATTACTCTTTTCAATTCCTCCATACCACATCTTTTGATAGAATTAGGGTACACGGAATGAGGTTTAAGAAAGGAATCGCATGCTATGGCACTTAACTGTAACAGTAACAAAGGTCCCAAGTTCAATCCCAGTTTGTGCTGAGTTAACTGGAATAGTGGTGGGAGCATTATAGTTGGCCCAACATCCATAGATTAAGATGGAAGGGAAATTTTAATGTTCCTGCTATCAAGTGACTCCTGATGGAAAGTATGTGTGGACATGAGGTGAGGTGAGTAGTGTCCTATGTTAGAATACAACAGTCCAGCTTTACACATACATCCAGCATGAATTGTCATCTTCAAAAGGTGCAAGATAATTAAACTTTGCTACTTCAATATTTGTTTTAGAATAAATTTCAAAATATTTTGTGAGGAGGTAGCTTTGAGCTATGAGGAGCCCAATAATGAGTAAAATGAAATACCATACAAACAGTACTCTAACTTAATAAATTGATATTTGAATTCCTCAGTGCCAGGCTCAATAAATCCTCCATTACCTGTTAGCAACTTGACCACCTATTGGAGAGAAATACAACATAATTTCATCTCGTTTGTTTGGATGTAAAATTAACTTTGGTGAGACCTATTACATGTTGTAAGCTCCTGTGCCCAATCTCCCCAGAAGTGCCCAACTGCCAGATTGGAAGTGGGCAACTTTCAAGTGTCTAGGATTCCCACCTGAAACAGGCATTAGGCTCCTTGCATATGTAAATTGGGTCCCATTGCTATGCAAGCTCCACCTAGCTGCACCAAGTCTTGAGCAGCCTTAGCAGTGATCCGTCAACCAGGTTACAGTTCTGTGGAGCTTCTCCTGACTCCATAAATATACTGTGGGCCGCTGCCAGCCCAGGTTCAGCTCCCTGTCCCCCTCCTGTGTCAGCCGTGGCTCAGTTGGTAGCACTCCTGCCGCAGAGTCAGAAGGCACCCCAGGGACTCGAGCACAAAAGTCTAGACTGACACTTCAGTGCAGTACAGTACTGGTGAGGGAGCACTGCACTGGCCGAGGTGCCGTCTTTCGGATGAGACATTAAACCGTCTGCCCTCAGGTGGATGTAAAAGACCCCATGGCACTATTTTGAAGAGCAGGGGCATTATCCCTAGTGTCCTGACCAATATTTATCCCTCAAGCAACACAAAAACTATATCAATGATTTGGAGGGTACCAAATGTAATATATCCAGGTTTGCCAATGATACAAAGCTGGCTGGGAATGTAAGTTGTGAGGAGGATGCAAAAGGATATAGACAGGCTAAGTGAGTGGGCAAGAACATGGCAAATGGAATATAATGTGGAAAAATGTGAATTTACCCACTTTGGTAGGAAAAATAGAAAAGCAGAGTATTTTTTTTAAATGGTGAGATTGGGAAATATTGGTGTTCAAAGGGACCTAGGTGTCCTTGTACATGAATCACAGTTAACATGCAAGTACAGCAAGCAATTAAAAAAGCAAATGGTATGTTGGCCTTTATTACAAGAGGATTTGAGTACAAGAGTAAAATGTCTTACTGCAATTATATAGGGCCCTGGTGAGACCACACCTGGAGTATTGTGTAGAGTTTTGGTCTCCTTACCTAAGGAAGGATATACTTGCCATAGAGGGAGTGCAACGAAGGTTCACAGACTGATTCCTGGGATGGGATGGGGGGGGGGGGGGGGGGAATTGTCCTAGGAGAGATTGAGTAGACTAGGCCTATATTAGAGTTTAGAAGAATGAGAGGTGATCTCATTGAAACATACTAAATTCTTACAGGGCTTGACAGCAGATGCAGGGAGGATGTTTCCCCTGGCTGGGGAGCTTAGAATGGAGAGGTCGCACAACACTAGGTTATAGTCCAACAGTTTTATTTGAAATCACAAGCTTTCGGAGCTTACTACTCCTTTGTCGGGTGAAGTAAAAAGATACAGAATCGCCAAAGCATATATAGAGAACAATGCATGTGTACCTTACAATTGCAGACAACTAAATTAAATCATCCTGGGGAGCCTAGAACCAGAGCTCACAGTCTCAGAAGAAGGGGGTCAGCCATTTAGGACTGAGATGAGAAATTTCTTCACTCAGAAGGTGGTGAATCTTTGGAATTCTCTATCCCAGAGGGTTGTGGAGGCTGAGTCATTGAGTATATTCAAGACAGAGATTGATAGATTTTTGGATATTAAAGGGATCAAGGGCTATGGGGATCAGGCAGGAGAGTGGAGTGGAGGTAGATGATCAGCCATGATCTTATTGAATGGCAGAGCAGGCTCAAGGGGCGGAATGGCATACTTATGCTCCTATTTCTTATGTTAAAACAGATTATCTGCTCTTTATCACGGTGTTGGTTGTGGAAGCTTGCTGTGCACAAATTAGCTGCCACATTTCCTACATTACAACTGAGACTTCATTGGCTGTAAAGCGCTTGAGACATCCGGTGGTCATGAAAGGCACGATATAAATGAAAGTCTTTCTCCCAGTACCTTCCTGCAGGTCAGCTTGGAGACGGGCAGAATTAGTCAGGCGGGCCCTGACCGATGAGCTGCATCGGGCTGTCTGACTCACTTGTTTCATTCAAAGGAGGTCTGATGCTGAATTTAACTATGGCCTCTTGCCAATATCAGGCACACACTCAAACCGGCCACTTCGCACCAGAAACCCGTGTAAGTTGAATTTCTCACCATTGTGTTTAAGAATAGTGGGGTGTGCTCTCACACACCACCCCACCCCCCCAAGCTAGAATGTCAGTTCAGTGTATACACAATTATTTACTTCAGGGAAAAATAGGACCCATTCATGTTATTTTCACATTTGATAAAGTTAGAAAAGATGCTGGCACATGGAATTAAGGGGAATATAGCCACCTAGTTAGAAATAGGCTTGGAGGGTAGGGATAAAAGGAGGTTTCTTCAAGTAAAATGATGTGGTCATAGATCTGGACTGAAGTGTCAATTTGCGGATACCCGATGGTGAAACTATTTGGATGGATGAGAGATAGAAGTCAGTGGTGCTCAAATGAGAAGATGCTAAGAGTAGGGGTGAGATTAGCTGATAAGGGCAATGCCACAGCAATATGAAGGAGCTGGCAGTGATGAGTCAAGTTTATTGCCAGGATGTCAATAGGTCCATCCATGATGAAATTGTGGTTAATTTGGGCAAACATTCAGGGAGGACCATGCAGAAAGGGGCAGTGATTCTAGCTGCTGGTAGAGTCGAAGAGGGGGCAGTAGTGGAGGGGTGAATGGATGGGGAGGAGTACACTGGATAATACAGCAGCTGAAAAGCAGAGAATGCACAGTCAAGGTGCTGCTTGGGAAAAGGCAGAGATCGGTACTACGGTGAGCACAGCAAGAATAGAGGGAAACAATGGTCTTGTTTAAGAGGGACTCAAGCCTGCCAAGGTGGATTGAGTGAAGGAAGGCAAAAAGAAAAACCAGCACACAATTCTTGGTTTTGTACCTGGAGGTATACAATACAAAAGCAACAAAGTACTGTTGAATTTGTACAAAACCATAATGAGGTTGCAGTTAGAATACTGTACACAGTTTTGGGTACCTATTATAGGAAGGGCATAAAAGCAATAGGTAGTGTAGATACCAGAGATGAGGGCTTATTTTTGTTATGGAGACACTTCAGAATTTCTGGCTTTTTTCGCTAGAATGGGTGATCTGATGAGGTTGTGAAGATTGAGTCAGTGAGATGGTTAACAAAGAGGATATAAATTCAAGACAGTCACAAAAATAATTAAGGGAGTTAGAAAAAAAGTGAGCCTTTTCTCATCCTAGATACATAAAACACATCTACATTGCATTGATCTGCAATATGGCTCAAAAGCTTTTTTCCACCTCTGCTGGGGAATTTTACAATTTAAGTACACCATAAAGGATATCACATGTTCTCAGGTCAAGCAGAGCAAAGACTTTAAAATAAGACACAGAAGGAAAAATATCTTTGCTTGTCATTTATTAAATCATTGGGTTATTTGCCCAATATTAAAGTGTACTTCACACAATATTTATTGCTACAAGAGTGCAGTTACCATGGCTTTGTGACATTACATAATGTCGGTCTTCAAAATTTCAAAGTGTGCAATAACAGGCTTGCTTACAGAACAATGAATGCTCCAAAGGTAGTGATCTTCCACCAAAGCTAGCCAACTCTTCCCAGATCAACAAGTGCCAAAAAGGTTTTTCTTTAAAATGAAACAAAGTTTATACAACACATTCAAACATCTGCAGGTATCTGAACATATTCAAAACATGTTAGCTTTGTACAGAGCACTGCTGCACATTTCCTTTTCAAAAATGATTATCCTTGCCCTGCACACTGCAGTGAACATCCAGATTATTAGTTTTATATCTGGCATTACATGCAATTCTTGGTATTTATAGTATGAACAAAAACTTGAACTCAGTGTTTCACAGAAATTCCAGCACATTCATAAATTGGATGTATGCCAGGCAAAATAAACCATACTTATGCACATGCTACAACCCAAGAATTTATGTAAAGAATTGATGCCTCTGAAGTGTAGCCCATAAAGAAAATACAGTAATTTTAGCAGTTGGACTCCCATCAGCATTATACCAACTTCATAGTACTAATGCACTGCAAACAAGAAGCTTTTATTACAAGCTGGAAAATATGGAAGTCCATTGAGAATATTTACACCATCTAAACTGGCATACATGCCTGAATGGATTTCAAATTGGTGTATATTTACACTGCTTTTTATAGTCGTACCATTTATTCAGATTCCAGGAGACCAGCATCATTGAGTAGTCTCACAGCATTTACACTGCTAAATTCAGCTCCTTTATCCGTACGGCAGAATTGTAGACTCATGAATAACGATCGAGTCTACTGAAGTTAAAAGGATCCAGATTTAGCACTAATTGCTGGGAGCCAGCTGACTGATACCAGTCTCCAGGAATCTGAATTAAACTACCAATATAAAAAAACAGTTACAGACAAATACAAAGGTTAAATAAAGCCATCCTTTTCACCCATGCAAACATGGAGGTTAACTGAAAAGCAGTTCCAAACATTGAAGATTGTAGAGAGCAGTTGGAAAGCACTTGAAAATAAGCCATTGTTTGCAATTGTTCCAATTACAGGGATATATCAACACAAACAAATTTTAAACTAAGTGATGAAGTGAACAGATGCAACTAAAAATATTGAAGTTACTCAATTCCAAGTGCATACACAAGGCATGGAAAATCTGCTCATACCAACTCATGTTTGTTACTGTTCATTACATCCTTTAATGATTTTACAATACTTAAAACTAGTTGTCTAAATTTAAGTACATTAAAAACAGACAAGTCTTTCCCTTCAGTACCATGTGGAGCGGTGAGAATCTGCATGGGTGAGAAACATTTCAGATACAAAAATGCTTTCACGGTAATAGAAAGGACTGGTGACAATCCTAGGCATATGCAGCAACAGATACAACATGGAAGCTTTGTTCTTCAAAATAATAAATTAAGCTTTCCTTGCACAATTGTGTGTAAACTAGCCAGTTACAGACAAGCAATTACTCCTACACCTGTTAAACACACAGCTAACCCAAAATAAATACATTCATCTCCTTTTCCACTGGATAAGGAGCTCAAATCAATACAAAACCTTAATTGACAGGATACTAGAAGCAGCATTTTACAACTAGCTTGCCAGTTACTCCTTTGGGTGTATTTAAACAAAAATGAATACCCACTAGTTCACAAGTAACATCCGTAGTGCCAATTCTTTTAGTGTATATACACACAGAACCCAAAAACCCAAATCTTCAGCATCGCCTAGAGTTTCTGAAATGCAAAAAAAAGTAAAATTAGATGTATGATATGGGTGCAGAGTTAAATGTTTTCTTCAGCTATGTATATAGCTGAAAATCAATTATAAGTCAACAGAGCAAAACTTGCCCCATATTTTCAACTCTTCACGAAAGGACTATGTGGTCTGCCTTTACATCTAGTTTGTCCCATTTCACAGATGAAAAACCAAAGCACCATAAAATGTAGTGCCCCCCCAGTACCTGTAGCTATGCCATTAAAGCTTAAGATGGCAAAATGTCTGATCAATGTTTATGCTGACTTAAAACATAACCAAGCAAAATCAAGTAAATCACTTCTCACCCTCTCCACCCCAAATCAGTTTAAGTGAAAAGTAGGCCACAAAAACATAACTTTATCATTGTAAAGCGGCAAACAAAAATATTCACAGAAGGAAAGCAGAGATCTAAAGATTGGGGAACAAGCGAAGATATTTATTTTGCAAAACCATTAAAAAAGGCCTCTAGCTCAATTCTTGCACTTGGAGTTTTAAAGTGAGGCTATATGCTTTCTTCACAAATCCAGAAGTTTGAATTCTAGTTCTGCCTACAATATAGTTCAGCTACATCCTATTCACCCACAGAATATCAACAGCGCAGCAAGAGCTGCTGTAAGGTAGGGATACAAATGAACTGTTGGAAATTGTAAGGAACCCTTGTTCTAAATAACCCTGAATACTTTAGCACACTCGCCTTGGAGCCAGAAGGTTGTGGGTTCAAGTCCCACTTGAGCACAAATCTAGGCTGACACTCCAGTGCAGTGCTGAGGGAATGCTGCACTGTTGGAGGTGCTGTCTTTCAGATGAGATGTTAAACCAAGGTCCCATCTGCTCTCTCGGGTGGACGTAAAAGATTCCATGGCACTATTTCGAAGAGGAGCAGGGGAGTTATCCCCGGCGTCCTGGCCAATATTTCTCTCTCAATCAACATCAAAACAGATTATCTGGTCATTATCACATTGCTGTTTGAGAGAGCTTGCTGTGTGCAAATCGGCTGCCGTGTTTCCCACATTACAACAGTGACTCCACTTCAAAAGTAGTTCATTGGCTGTAAAGCACTTTGAGACGTCCAGGTGGTCGTGAAAGGTGCTATAGAAATGAAAGTTTTTTTTCAATGCTAATGTAAAACATTTCTACAGTACTTTTGTTTGACAGAATACTCAGCCCATCAGGATTTCAAAAGTTTATAACCAATGTGAGTTTTAATGGCAAGAATTTTGAATCAGGGCAGGAAATTATGAAGCAAGGACAACAGACCAAGGATTGGATTTTTGGCTTGCTGGTTGTTTTTAACAGCTCTGCTTTCTTTGTTTACCTCCTCCTCCTCCCATCATCAATAAACGGATTAGGGAAAGCCACACAAGAAATCTGGGCTCCAAGGCAACAGCCGTTTCAGGAGAATGTCCAAATTTCAGCAGTATTTAAGCAGCCACAAAGACCCAGTTCAGTGAAAGTCGCCTCTGGTATCCCAATCTGCCAAAAGCTACAGCAGATAGATTATGCCTCCCATCACTGGATGGATACTTAAGAGTTACTAAAATGCATGTAATTTGGGTATTAGAAATTGGCCAATGGCAGCCACCTCAAATGAAGGGTAGTCATAGTCATGTAACATTGTTTCTTCCCAACCACCTCAAGGCATTCTTACATTCCTGAAATTAGAGCAGTCATAGCCAAGAAAACAAAGCTGATCTTGCCATTCCACTTTTTCCTTCATTCTGGACGTCAGAAATTCTTAAAGTTCAAAATTGTCCTAGGTCAGGCACTGCACCAGAATTTGGTTGCCGTCCTACTTCAAGGGTGCAAGTTCCACAAAGCAAACTGGAGCCACAGTTTAAGATTTGGGTGAATTTTAAACTCCAGCTGACAAAGTACTGTAGAAATGTTTTACATTTAGCACGGAATATAAAATATTCTCAGGGTTAGTTATAACAGGGTTCTTTACAATTCTCAACAGTTTGTTTGTATCCCCACCTTGCAGCAGCTCTTGCTGCGCTGTTGCTATTCCATTTTCTACAGCACTATTCTGTGGCTCCAAATTACAGGTTTGTGAATTCATACTTCGTTTCACTTGGGACCCTTACAGCCAGACAGACTTTCACAATAGCAAAATACTGCAGATGCTGGAAATCTGAAACAGAAAATGCTGGAAACACTCAGCAGGTCAGGCAGCATCGAGGAGAAACAGAGTCAACGTTTCAGGCCGAACCCTTCGTCAGTTCTGACGAAGGGTTCGACCAGAAACGTTGACTCTTTCTCTCTCTTCGATGCTGCCTGACCTGCTGAGTGTTTCCAGCATTGTTATTATAGGAGACTTTCATCCTTTCAACCTGAGCTAGGCTCGAACCCAGGTCTTGGGTGGAACAGTACAAAAAGCCCCTCAACATTTACATGTTTGAATGGCAGACCAATGCTGCTAAAGCACCACCTTCTCAATATTTCAAAAGCATCTCAGATTTGCATCAAAAGGCAAACTTGTACACAAAAAAAAAATCCTTGAATGAACCAGATTAAGGACAATACTAAAAACTGACAAACCCACACAAGTCTAATTACAATCTCCATGCATTCCTTTTTAGGGGCCATTTTTCAAACTACTAAAAAGTAACCTAAATACAACCAACAAAAATGCCAGTTAGTGTCTCAACCTACCCGTGAGCTTTGGGCCAATAAAGAGCCAACGTGCAACACATAATTAGCACCTCTAAATTTCCAATTGCAGAGAGACAATCTATCCATAAGGAAGGCATCATTAAGCTCTTTACAGTACAGAAAATGTTAACTGCTCAGCATCTGGTCGGCAGCAACATTGTGGATGACCCGAACAGACCTTCCACCATATTTCAGTTAGTGAGGAAGTATCCAAGTACAGTAATAACATAACTAAGGTACTAAACCAGCATACAAACAAGTCTTCTACACCATGGAGTTCGTAGTCCCAATATTTCTAATGAGATAGACAGACTGCAACAGAGACCAAATCAGCCAACACTGAGACATTAACCCCTTCAAACAGATTACTTTTACTCATTCTCAGAGATTTAACTACTTCTAGACACTACTCAAATCAGAAATTTAACAAGGAATCCTAAACAATGCTCATGGATCAGACCAACTTTCCAGGAGGGGTGCCTCGTTCAAAAAAAAATCTTTCCGTGTCTCAAAAATACCTGAAGGGCTCAACCTTGGCTCCAAGGAGCAATATAGTGGCTATTTTTCACAGCAATTAGTGAACAATCTCTGCAGGTCTTGCTGGTTTACAAAAAGGGAGCTTCAAAAAAAAAACAATATTCAAACTCATTCTGCCGTATGATGTTTTAGTTCAGAGAACAATATGCACTCATCCATCAGGCTAATCATTCAATGGGTTGATCTAACCAAATGCAGTGGTGTGTGTGTTTTAGGTCCGTCAGTTTAACAGAACTGAAGGGACTGTGCATTGCACGGAAAATACATTACATCCTGAAACTACTATCCACTGCAATATTCTTCAATTTAAAATAAAATTCACTATTGAGGCAAGTGATGCAATGCACAGCAACAGGCTGACAATGACCATCAACATGCAGTAAAACCTGGCAATGTATTTGATAGCTTTTGTTGAATTGGGCTGCTTATTGCTTAAGTTACCTGAATGGCACATTCAAAATTAACAGCTACTGTACAAATTATTTGTTCAACACAAGTATGTCAAGTACACTGGCAGAAAAAAAAAAACTTAGCTTGAAAACTTCCAAGATGCTCACATTAAAATAGAATAAAAGCTTTCTGCACTTTATTCATAGCCTTTCCTCAAGCCCCAATGCAAGCTATCTAGTATAAACTCGTGATTTCAATTGAGAACATGTTAATTAACATCTTGGAAGATGGTTTCAGATATTAAAAGGGGTTACACATCTTTTGGCAGCAGAACCTGTCCTTTTCTCCCCCTTCAGCACAAGTATGGAACTACACCAGAGCAAGAAAAAAAAGTTAATAGTGTCTCCTCATCCTTTTATTTCTCCAAAATAACAGTGGTCATATTGATTTACAAATATCTATGCGCTTCAGGAAGAGAGAAAGCTAAAGATTCAGTATGCAATAATCACTGTTCTTGCTGGAGTGTCTCAATTTATGTCTTGTTTGTTTAGGGTGCCCAATGCCTATGCTCAAAAAGTTAGTACATAATACATGAAAACAACAAGTTTGATTGCACTTGTGGCAAATAGCCAAGTCTGCCAACATTACCAATTAAAAATAGGTAATGTCAGGCTTTATTAATTGGACAAATTTTTATACACCAAGTTTAGCCCAAGAAGTCTCCTTTATACCTGAAGCACTCGAAACTTTTTCCTACTGCTATACCTTACTAAACCCTGCTACCACCACTATTTCTTGGCATTGAAGAGGTTCTTCTCCCTCCTCCACGGCCCCTTCCACCACGGAAGCCTCCACGAAAACCACGTCCACGAAGAAATTTAGCAGAGATTCCAAAAGTCTCTGTATTAAGTTTTCTTTCTTCAGCCCATGTACGCCTATAACAAGTTGGGTGGACATAAAGCAGTGGATGAAGTTGGTGAAGCTACAAGATTTAAATGCAGTTGTGAAAACAAAGCCATCAAATGGACTGTTTAAAGAATAAACAACCCATTCAATTAAGTCTGATATTTTTGGCATTGAGTAAAGCACAAGTCTGAGCAGCTGTAATAGCACTCCATAGCTCAATGAGCAAGGTTCTCCAGTCTGCGCCAATTTAACTGATCTTAGACAACCCAACAGAGGGAAATCTAGAATCAGACTCAATGTACTTGGCGAAAAAGTAAAAACCCAGAGCTCCTGCAGACAGGTTTGGGAGCACTCTGTCCAGGCTCAGGAGCACTCTGTCCAGGCTCAAACTTAAATTTTGAGTAGTATGCCGTACTGGAGAGCAGTCGCCATGCAATTTGTACTCCCACAAAGAGCAACCTTGTTAGACAATTTGGGGAAGAAATAACAGAACAGGGAGAATAAAAGGCTACCAGCAGCCATATGCCAAGTACATTCTCCACACTTTCTGGTGAACATCCTTATGACCACTAAACATCTCTACATAATTAACTTTTGCCTTGCCTATTAGTGGAGTGTTATTTTGTAGGACTATTTATAAAATCAAAGCCACAGCAGATTAAGTATACGCAGGATAGAGTCTGTATTTCAACTGAATGGTAGAGAGTATTTGGATCAGATGTTTTCCATTTATGGATTTAGATGACCAATTTCTAGTCCTGAATGATAGGTCAAGTCAATGAATTTTATGGACACTCCAACTATTCCTTCAATCTCAAAAAGCAGTTCATTTGATTTTCTTGAAGTAAAAAAATAAAGCCAGCTTGCTTCCCAATTTAATGGGCGACTTAAGTCACCCAATGTAATATATCATGACCAGTTTCTATAAACACCAATGCTGCACCACTTTACAGCCATAAGCACTGCACAAGTAAGCCCAGGACAAATGCACTCTTTCTTCTCCTCACACCCCCAACTTCCTCCACCCAAAGACTGCCTCAGCACTACACCTCAAGCCAAACTAAAACTGATCCAGCCTAGGCCACTTTAAAACAAGTTACAATTCTCACTGCATTCCCCAGCCTGGACTCCCATCTTATAGAACCATAGAATAGTACAGCACAGAAGGAGGCCATTCAGCTCATCAAGTGTGTGCTGGCTCTTTTGAAGAGCAATCCAGTTAGTCCCATTCCCTGCTCTTTCCCCATATCCTTGCAATTTTTTCCTCCAAGTATTTATCCAATTCCCTTTTGAAGGCTACTATTGAATCTGTATCCACCAGTGCATTCCGAATCCTAACCACTTGTCGCATAAAATGTTTTTTCCTCACGTTGCCTCTGGTTCTTTTGCCAATCACCTTAAATCTGTGCCCTCTGGTTATCAACCATTGGAAACAGTTTCTCTATTTAAATCTTTCATGATTTTAAACACTTATCAAATTTCCTCTTAGTCTTCTCTGCTCCAAGGAGAACAACCCCAGCTTTTCTGGTCTACCCATGTAACTGTCTTCCCTCATCCCTGAAAATCTGTTAACATTAGTGCCATCACATCCATGAGGATGACTCAGATGGAGGAATGTGAAGGTTGTCCTTTGTCAGTCTTCACTTTGCTTAATTAATTGACTTATTAACTAGAAGGGAGGAAAACATGAAAAGGTACTTGACTGCAAATTTAGGAGTTCTTCAAATATTTAGAACAAAATCATGTTCACCACCCTTTAATGAAACAATACAAACTCCACGACAACTCAAATTTTAAACAGTCGTTTAAGATGGCAAGTTGCAAAACTAATTTTTTTTTTTTATAAAGCACTGTTGTGACCAACCTCATAAGTAGGGGGAAGATAATGGACTGATCAGTGTATATAGAACTGTACCCAAGGCAACTATCATAACAATTAAATCCAATTTATTACATAGAATATATATTAACTACACAATCTTTACCTTGTCTTTGGCTCAGTAGAAATATTATCAAAGAATGATTTTGTTTTATCATAGTAACAGTTGGGTCCAAGAGGTGGTTCTTCTTTATTTCCTTCAGTACTTGGTGTCTCAACATTTGAATCTCCTTTTTCTTCTTGATCACCAAGATCTCCTTTATGCACTGTGTCATCTAAAAGTTACAAAGTACTCAGTTAGATGCTATGAACCTCACAATTGTACACTAACAGGAGGTGTCCAAAAGGTACCCTTTGGACCACATGCAGCCCCATTCCTGGCATTGCAGCATTTGAAGCCCAGGCAACTTATGCCAGTTTATACTACAATCAGTTTGCTGGTTTGTTTGAATATTGTGGGCTTAGAGGTTTGTAAAAAGTACTTTAGTACTGTTGAGTCAATGGTGGATAAATTCTAAATCAGAACCTTGCGGACCGACGATTCCTAAAATCAAACACCTAAATATTGCCAACTTGAGATGTTTTTAAATGAATGGAAATATGGATTTAAACTTGTGTCCTGTCCCTGTTTCTCACCCCCCAGCCTCTGGGTACATGGCATACACCTATGTAGCCCAGAGACAAAAACCTTGGGTAGTCTGAAATCTCTGCAATATTAGAACCTGTGTGATGACAGGCAACTTCTGCAGTGACTGATGTTCATTGCACTAGTTGAGCATGAAAGCAAGAACATTTTAATGCTTGGTAAACATTGAAAGTACCTTTACCACATGGACTCCAGTGGTTCAAGAAGGTCCAGCACCACCTTTGAGGGCAGCCAAGGACAGACAACAAATGCCAGCCTTGCCAGTGATGCTCATATCCCAAGAATGGATATTTTAAAAGTCAGTTATTTTCTTGGTTGTTATAACTTTTGTTCAAATCCCTTTTTATAAATACAGGAAACTCTCGAACGGCACCTAAATATCCAGAATTCTCTATTAACCGGCAAAATTCATACTCCGAAAACACCTCAATAACCGGAAATGTTACCGAGTCCGAGTCGCCCGCGGTGGCCGAGTTAGTCAGTGGGGGTAGTTCTCCAAACTGCCACTACTCGGCTTCTTGGCGCTGTCGGAAGTCCAATTATTGTATACTGCACAATTCTTGATTTTTTTAATTTTGTTTGTTAAAAATAGCCTCGGTAGATAACCGTGTCATCTGGAATTTTTAATCAACCGGCACCATCCCGGTCCCGTCGGTGCCGGATACCAAAGAGTTTCCTGTAGTGATAAGTTACCTTTTATTTTTAGTTTGTTTTGGAACTCCTTTTCAAACTCCTCCTTGTTAAACTGAGCATTTGCACTTTCAAAATCAAAGTCCCCTTCAAATTTCATAGTGGCTTCTTTATTATTTCCAGAAAAGTTTTGCCCTCTTCCACGGTTTCTGACTCTTCTGTTGCCTAAAATCAAGTTACATTTTCTTGCATTAAAACAGTAGGAAATTTTGAAGTGACAGTTGAAGGAAGCAAAGCTCAGACATTCCTCAAAACAGGAAACACTAACTTTGTTATTTGACTTAGAATTATGTGAATTTAAAAATTGACTTCAGTTGGCTATGGCTGGAACAGTTCTTCAGGGCTGGGGAGAATAACTAGGAGACATTTAAATTTCCAGGGAGGTGATCATGCTTAGTTATTCCACCACAGGGACTATTGGCTAGATCAGTTGTTTCAGAATCTACCACATGTTTTTGAAATATACAAATTTGAGACTGGGGAGAAGAAACTCAATGGCCCAAAAATTAGTGCCGCTACGCGAGAGTACGCACTGTGTACTCTCGCGTATTCTGTCTCCAATTGCCGGTTTTCTGCATGCACTGCCCATGCGCTGAAAACCGGCACTTGGTGAATTCAAAAGGGGGCGGTTCCTAGGTGAACCGCGTGCGCGCTACAGGCTGCGCGCACGCAGTGCACTTAGTGCTTTGAACGCGCAGGTAAGCATGGAACATTTTAGACATAAAGAAAGGAGGCGTAAGACCCTCTTAACAAGGTAAGTAGTTAAAAAAAATTCAAAATACTTAATTAACAGGTATATCTTTTTTAGAGACTTTAAAGACAGGTAAGTTTATTTTTATAACTTTAAAAGATTTTAAATTTTTTCAAAAATTTAATTTTTTGTTTAAAATGGTTAATTTATTTAACTATACTTATTTTATTAATGTGATGGGTTTTTAAAAAAAATTTAATTGAGGTTTAGCTGTTCTTTTGGGGGGGGTGGTATAGTATTCATAGCTTTCACAGCCGTGCTGTGAAAGCTATGAATGAAAGATGGTGTGCTGCCATTGGCTCTAACTGAGTCACGTGATCCCACAGCTCGCACGAATTAACTGCGCCTGTGGGATACGAAAGCCCTGCACAGCTGCTGTCCAGAACATCAAGTTCGAGAGAGCTGGGACTGAAAAAGCCAGCGCGCAGCGAGAGATCGCGTGGAAGCCTTACCCTCGCACGAAGGCTCACTCACTAATTTTTGGGCCATTATCTTTAATGGCTGAATCATCAAGGAAGTTTCACTAGTAGACATTCCAATGTATTTTGTCTTGTGCATTGGCAGGTGCCAAGACTCTGATGTCAGGCAAATTGATAACTAGTATGCCCTCCCTGTATTTTGTGCAAGCTCTATTAAAACCAGTCATTGGAATCTCAGCAAACTGTAAAAGAGCTGAGAATTCCCCAAGAGGGCTCCAGTTCAGTTTTAACCGTTCATTTCCACACAGTGGTGAAACATGGCTCCATGATATCTTTACTACATATCAAACTCAGTTCATAGTTTATTGAAATGTACTTAAGATTTTGAAATACTAAATTGCAATTCAATTATACTGCTAGCTTCTTGCTGTGTTACTGCTTCAGTGTAATTAGCCTGCTTGTAGGTGTGCTTTAGCCTGAACACAATGGCCCAACTATATATTTCCATCTTCTGAATCAACCTGCAGTCCCCAGTGCTTAAAACCATGGTATAAAGCAGATAGTTGCTCTGACATGCTATCCTATTCACATTATACATAAGGCTCAGTTTCTAAGACAAAAGGTCCAATTATGAAAACTGCCTTTGTGCTGTGAAAAGTGTAAAACATAGTTGGAGAAAGTTCAAACTTAACAGTGGTCACCATATAATGTGGCGCTAAAAGTCTAATAGAAGATATGAACTCTTTGCAGTTCAGGAACTTACTTTTAATACATTTTTAAAAATGGAAACAGATTAAAGTTTCAACAGCAAAGAAAAATGCTGGATCCTGTAGATCAGGGAAGGAGGGGAGGGCAAGACTTGCACCCTTATGCCTCTCAAACATCTTGCTTCACACACAATTTCATAAGGGTAGCAAGATTTATCGACATACATGGCAGTCATTATATGCACAACATCCCACAAACAGCAATGAGATACATGGTCCATTCATCGGTTGTTGGTTGATGGAATGTTAGCCAGGCCAGAAAACTCAGTTCTTAAAGTGAGGGGAGGAGAGAGAAATGAAGAGGGGGAGGGAAGAAGAGAAGAGGGAGAGGGGAGAAGAGAAGAGGGAGAGGGGAGAAGAGAGAAAAGATGGTCAGCCTATTTGACCTGTAACAATGGAGACAAGTCTCAAACTTGCATTTGAATCCATGCACTACAGTGCAGGGTTACATGCACACACTACTTCAGCTGCACCGACTATTTCAGAGCTGTCCTGGCCCTCCATTCCACATCATCCTTTCATGCAGCGCTTCACAAACAAAAGCACTCCTTCCTTTGAGGTAGCAAGGACCATAAGCTTCAATAACCAGCTGCTCACCTGATCCCTCATGTTCTTTGACCCCCATGTCTCCTTCCAATCTCACCCCTTGCTAGATTTTCTGTATCCCCTCCGACCAATTCTCAGCAAGATCCCCCCTACATCCCCCACTAATTCAGAACTCAACATGGAGATTTCTTTCTGTGTATGGATCTCGTCTCATGAGAACTCTCTCCTCAGCCTGCCCTCCACCCCAAAGTTCAGTTCCCCAATCCTGCTCAGCCAACTTCTACCTCTTCCAAGATACACAAACACCCTGGTACTGATCACTTCAGCCTGCTCCTATCCCACCAACCTAATTTCCTCTCATCTTTACTAATCCACATCCAGTCCTTACCCACCTAAATACATGACTTATACCCTCTTCCATTTAAAAAAAATTCTTTTCCCAGCCCCAACCACCTCCTTTTTATTATGGACATTTAGTCCTTCTACATCTCACCAAGACAGGCTGCAGGCCCTCCATTTCTTTCTTCAGCAGCAGCCCAATCAATCCCCAGCCACCACCACCCTCCTTTGCCTGGTTGAATTTGTTCTCTCCTTGGAGCTACTTCTAACTCCACTCACTACCTCCAGATAAAGGGTGTTGATATGTGCACCTGTATGGGTCACCGCCATATGTTGTTCCAGTCCTACTCCGGACTCATCAACGTAATGGAAAAAGGGATAACAGTCACTCGTCCGGATCTACAGAATATTAACTATTTAAAATTTCCACCCATTGCTTACCTTTACATGGAGAATAGCTTACTCTTCCTTTCTTCCCCCCCCCCCCCCCCTATCCTCAGGGATGGGCTTTCTACTCAAATACAAGCCCACTGACCGGAGAATACTTCTTCCCACCCTGCTTCCTACGAGGACACAGTTTTCTTTCTCCCAGTTACTCCATGTGCTCTGATGATACCACCACCAACACCACAGCTTCCAAAATATCCTTTTCTCACCCCCCCCCCGCCAGCCAAGGATTCCCCTCTACTGTGGTAGACAACCTTTGACTGCGTCCCTCCTATTTCCATCGCTTCTGCTCTCCCCACAACTATGACAGTTCCCCTTCCAACCCATCAGCCTTCACATTTGAAGATCATCTGCCATTTCCATAACTTGAATATGATTCCAGCACCAAACATCTTGTCTGGGATCTGAAACACTCATCTCATGCAAGACAGCAATTTATGTGTATTTACTCTAACCTATACTGTATCCACTGCATAGTATACAGTCTCCTCTACTTTGATACCAAATGCAGATTAGGTGACCGCTTTGCCAAACTCCTCCATTCTGCCTGCAAGTCCAATCAAGCTCCCGGTCACTTGCACTTCAATCCCTGTTGCACTGCCAATCTTGACTTGAGTCTTGACTATTCCAACACAAGCTTGAGGAACAGCAACTTATCTTTCTATTAGGCACTTTGCAGCCCTCTGGCCTTAGTGTTTTAGCCACTTTGCCAGCTTTTTCCATTTCAGACCTGCCTTACACCCCCACTGCCTCAGCTATTCACACTTCATGTGTCTTGTCTTTAATTTCTATTATATTTCTTCTCACCATCCCATGTTAGTATCAGTTCAGCGATTTAACCATCTCCTGTTTTCTATTTTAAATGTTATTCTATTTCTGCACATGTATGCTTGTGTTTTCCTTCCCCATGTTCTTTTTTAAATGCTGTTTACCTGTAATTGTTTTCCAGCTCTGATGAAACAGTGATGGTTTGGGATTAACCGGTCTGTTCTCGCCACAGATGCTGAATGACCTGCTGAGTGTTCCAGCATTTTCGGTTTATGAATCCACACTATTTAATCCACTAATGCCATTGGCAAAGTTAGTTTTAAAATGTGTTTGAGACTACACTGGCCTCATTTAACAATTATTGGAGAGTCTTGGCACCTGAAACAGTATCAAGCTTATGAACTTGATTCTTTCAACAAAAAAGGGAGATGAACCATTGTTATAATCCTTCAGCCATTACAGAATGTTTCTGCCAACTCCTCACAGGTTAGAGTCTGGAGATCATAGAATACCAAAGTCAATCAGAATTCATATATTCTAAATAGAAAAAAGTTTTTTGCTCTAGTTTACTTACATTTCTAAGCAGATGCAACATCCTCATTACTTCTGTATTTTGTAGTATAATAAATTGCATTTGTTTTATCCAGCCATCTTGACATTTTACTGTCGTTTACTCAATTGTTTCTAGGTCAGTCTAAATGCCAGATGCAAGATAATCCTCAACCTGGTTCACTAGCACAGATAAATAAGTCATCGCCAATGAGACTAGCAGTATAAAAAAAAAAATATGCATCCACACACATCACGAAATGCAGAGACCAAACAGTTAATTGTATAGAAATTGTAACTTTACATGAATAATTTCACAGGAGCAGCTTGGATTTAGCACAGTCAAATTATGTGAACCAAATCTCAAACAATTTTTAATAAAAGCATACCGTTACAGATATGAAGTTCGCACAGATGAAAACGTGCATAAGTAACATATCTGTATGGTCAAGAAAAATCAAAGTTGCATTCATAAACTGAGCAGTTTAGAGGTCTATTATCTACTGCGTATATATTTTCCCTGAAACTTGCTATAAAAAGGTTAGTCATATGAAAAAAAGCCTACAAACCTGTAGATTAACACAAGTACTTACCTGATCGCCTCCTTTGAGGTTGAGGCTTTTTATTCTCGTCGTTCACTTGAGCCTGACTTTGCTGTGCTGGAGTCGGCTGAACAACTGAAGAAAAATAGGAATGGTTTAATTCACTGTCCATTAATTCTGCAACTGGATGAAAGTCACATTGTGTAGCACTATACAGTAAACTCTATCTGGCACCTACAGGACCAGGATGGTGCCAGTTGATGAAAAATTCTGGATAACAGAGGTAGGCAATTTTTAACAAAAAATAAAAACCACTGACTAACTCGGGAGACTCAGACTCGGCAAAACGAGTGCTGGATGGATTCGGCAAGATTACTGGTTATTAAAGAATTCTGGATGATTAAGTGCCGTTTAAACAAGAGTTTACTGTACTAGCGCCTGGCCTCAAACTTAAAACCATCAATTGACCAGTAGCCACAGATTCAGTTGCTAGCAATCACTAATCTGCATTATATAAATGCAAGTCGTTTGTCATACATGAAAATTTAAAGTGCTTCACGTGGCCAACAGTGCAGGTCTAAAGAGCCCCTACCTTTCCTTTGCTCCTGTCCAACAGATTGCTGATTTATACCGGCAGGGATTTTGTCCTGTTGCAGGTTCTTCTGATTAAGACCCTCTGTAGGACTTGTCTGCACACCCTGTTCCACCATAGGACTTTGTCTTGGTGGCAAAAATGGAAAGCCAGTAGCTGCTAAACAGACAAAATTTAGTTCAGCAACTGCAAACATAGAAATTGAGCACAGTTTACAAAGTAGTTTGCATGCACTAGAGAAGCTGACTTCATTTAATAAAGCATGAAATGGACAAAAGAAATAAAATTGCAATTATTACACAGCAGCAATAAAGCAAGAGGAGTGGTACAAAGTTCATTGGTTAGTTAACTATTATTTGGGGGAAAATGGAAATAATGCACTAAAAAGTTTGAATACAAACAAATTTCCATTATCAGCTACCAATCAGGACCAGAATAATTTGAAAAATTTACATTAGTCTTCAGTTGAGAAAGTCTCCATTTACAATGTGGATTTAGATCAGAAAACATTCTTACTGGTCAAAGTTATCATGAACTGAACAAGTGAAATGTTTTGCAATGTGTGCATGTATGAACTTGTGTTGCAAATTTTCCCCCATCAATATATTTTTTAGTGGAAACTCCCCATTATACTTAATTGTAAAATGAGCCAAATGTACTCTGGTTAGCAAGACTGACTTTTTTGGCAGAAAATCATTTACATGAAAACATTAAAGACCAACTTTCTCAGCACTTACTTTAAACTAGTGCATTACTGCCAAAGGGCCCTATTCAACAACATGATCAACCATGCAGTCATTTTGAACTAGATAGTTCAATGTTTTAACCCTTCATCCACAAACATGAAGCTTCGCTTCACTACAAACCGTCTTCTTAAACCCCTCTCCTCTGCCTCCAACAAGCGCAAGGAGCACATAGACTTTTGTCACCAAGATGGAGACCAGAGAAGTGAAAAAGAAAATAAGATGGGCAAAGAGAGGATAAGATGGGCAAAGAGAGGATATGAGAATAGAATGGCAGTCAACATAAAAGTCCAAAAGTCTTCGAGGCATATAAATAGTTAATGAGTAGTAAGAGGCAGGGTGGGGCTGATTAGGGACCAAAAAGGAGACTCATGCACAGAGGTATGGCTGAGGTACTAAATGACTACTTCGCATTTGTCTTTACCAAGAAGGAAGATGCTGCCATAGACAGTGAAAGAGGAGGTAGTAGAGACACTTGATAGGATAAAATTGATAGGATAAAATTGATGGAGGTATTAGAAAGGCTGGCTGTTCTTAAAAGTAGATAAATCACCAGGAGTGGATGAGATGCATCCTAGGATGGGGAGGAAATTGCGGAGGTACTGGCCATAATATTCCAATCCTCCATCGATACAGTGCCAGAGGACTGGAGAATTGCAAATGTTACACCATTGTTCAAAAAAAGGGTTTAAAGATAAACCCAGCAACTACAGGCCAGTCAGTTTAACTTCAGCAGTGGGGATGCTTTTAGAAACAGTGGATTAATTAAGGAAAGCCAGCATGGATTTGTTAAAGGCAAATCATGTTTAACCAACTTGATCGAGTTTTTTGAGGAGGTTAACAGAGAGGGTTGACGTAGTGTACATGGATTTCCAAAAGGCATTCAACAAAGTGCCACATAATAGGCTTGCCAGCAAAATTGAAGCCCATGGAATAAAAGGGACAGTGGCAGCCTGGAAATTGAAATTGGCTAAGTGGCAGGAAACAGTAGTGGTGAACGGTTGTTTTTCAGACTGGAGGAAGGTATAGTGGTGTTCCCCAGGGGTCAGTACTAGGACCACTGCTTTTCTTGATATATATTAATGACTTGGACGTGGGTGTACAGGGCTCAACTTCAAAATTTGCAGATGACAAAACTTGGAAGTATAGTGAGGAGGAGAGTGATAGACTTCAGGAAGGCAGACAGGCTGGTGAAATGGGCAGACATGTGGCAGATGAAATTTAATGCAGGAAAGTGTGAAGTGATGCATTTTGGCAGAAAGAATGAGGAGAGGACATATAAACTAAGTGGTACAATCCTAAAGGGGGTGCACAAACAGAGACCTGGGGGTATGTGTGCATAAATCGTTGAAGGTGGCAGGGCAGGTTGAGAAAGCAGTTAAAAAGGCATGTGGGATCCTGGGCTTCATGGAGGTAGAGTACAAAAGTGCAGAAATGATGATGAACTTGTATAAAACACTGGTTCTGCCCCAACTGGAGTACTGTGTCCAATTCTGTGCACCACACTAAGAATGTGAAGGCCTTAGAGAAGGTGCAGAAAAGATTTACGAGAACGATTCCAGGAATGAGAGACTTCAGTTACATTGATAGACTGGAGAAGCTGGGGTTGTTCTCCTGGGAGCAGAGAGAGGAGATTTGATGAGGTATTTAAAATCATGAGGGGTCTGGACAGGGTAGATAGAGAGAAACTGTTACCATTGGTAGAAGGGTCAAGAACCAGAGGACACAGATTTAAGGTGATTGGCAAAAGAATCAAAGGCGATGCAAGAAAAAACTTTTTTTTTTTTAAATATATAGAGAGTGGTTAAGATCTGGAATGCACTGTCTGAAAGGGTGGTGGAGGCAGACTCAATTTTATCTTTCAAAAGGGAGTTGGATAAGTATCTGAAGGAAAAAAATTGCAGGGCTACAGGGGAAAGGGCAGGGGAGTGGGTGTAGCCATGAGTCGGCACGGTCTCGACGGGCCGAATGGCCTTCTTCCGTGCTGTAACCATTCTATGATTTGTTCCCCTGCCTCGGCCACTTCACTCCCTTCCCATGGCCACTGAGCCAAACATCCCCCTAAGATTCTCCCCTGCTCTAGCCCTGAACTAACATCTTTCTCTAGTTTCTCTCCCATCTCGCCCTCTGAGCTCACCTTGTCCACGAGACCCACCTCCTGACCACCCAACTTCCCTTCCTGTTAACTGATAGTTCCCTCCCCTCAAATCTGCAGACATCACCCCTCTCCTCAAAAAAAAACCTTGACCCTTCTGTCCTTGCAAACTACCACCCCATAGCCAACCTCCCTTTCCTCTCCAAACTCCTTGAACATGTTGTCGCCTCCCAAATCTGTGCCCACCTTTCCCGCAACTCCATGTTTGAATCCCTCCAATCAGGTTTCCACCCCTTCCACATACTGAAACAGCCCGGTCAAAAATGACTAGGTGACTGACCGCAATAAACTATCCCTCCTCGACCAGCCTTCAGCCTGTGACACGGCTGACTGCACCATCCTCCAACACATCTCCCGTCGTCCAGCTGGGTGGGACTTCCCTCACATGCTTCCATTCTTATCTATCCAGTCATAGCCAGAGAATCACCTGTAATGGCTTCTCTTCCTGCTCCCACACCATTACCTCTGAAGTCCCCCCAGGATCCATCCTTAGCCCCCTCCTATTTCTCATCTACGTGCTGCCCCTCGGCAACATCATCCAAAAACATGCCAGGTCCCACATGTATGCTGACGACATGCTGGGGCTCTACCTCACCACCACCTATCTCGACCCCTCCACTGTCAAATTTGTCACACTGCTTGTCTGACATCAGTACTGATGAGCAGAAATTTCCTCCAACTAAATATTGGGAAGACAGAAGTCATTGTCTTCCGTCCGTGCCACAAACTCCACCCCTCTCCCTGGCAACTGTGAGCTGAACCAGGCAGTTCGCAACCTTGATGTTGTATTTGACAGATGAGCTTCTGACCACATATCCGCTCCATTACCAAGACTGCCTACTTCCACCTCCATTACCAAGACTGCCTACTTCCACCTCCATAACAGTCAGACTCCGCCCTTGCCTCAGCTCATCTGCTGCTGAAAACCTCATCCATGACTTTTTACCTCTAGATTTGACTATTCCAATGCTCTCCTGGCTGGGCTCTCATCTTCCAAACAAACTTGCTCATCCAAAACTCTGCTGCCCATATCCTAACTCACACCCTGGAAACTAACACACCAAGTCCCCATCACCCGTGCTTGCTTGCAAGCCGCCCCACCCCCCCTCACAACCCACCCCAAATTAAAAAATTCTCAGTTTTCAAATCCCTCCATGGCGTCGGCCCCTCCCTATCTCTATAACCACCTCCAGCCCTACAACCCTCAAATTCTCGCCTCTTGTGCAGCCCCTATTTTAACTGCTCCACCATTGACAGCTGCCTAGGCCCCAAGCTCTGGAATGCCCTCCCTAAACCTCTCCTCCTTTTAAGACACTCCTTAAAACCTACTTCTTCTGTCCTAATATATCTCATGTGGCTCAGTGTCAAATTTTGTTTGAGAACATTGCTATGAAGCACCTCGGGATGTTATAGAAATGCAAGTTGTTGCGGTGGTGATGACATCGCTTCCACATGTACGACGACAACAAACAACTCTTCCCCCTCCACCACCTTTCTCCACCCCAGCACTGCCTGTGTTAGGCAATTTGGTCAGAAATCCAATCTTCAATAAGCTATAATTTCTGCTAGCTAAACACTGGAAAGGCAATGGCATTGGTCTTCAGACCCTGTCAAAACTCTATACACTTGCCATCCCCTCCCAAGTCACCTTCGCAGTCTGAACCAGAATGCTCTCAACTTATTTGATCCTGAGCTGAGCTTCTGACCCCATATCCTCTCCATCACAAAAAACACCACCTACTCCTCCAACATCATCTGCCTGCATGTCCACATCAGCCTATCTACTGCTGAAACTATCATCCATGCCGTTGTCACCTCCAGACTCGACTATACTAATGCTTTCCTGGCTAGCCTCCCATAACGCAGCTCACAATATATGCGCAATATAATATGGGCAGCAAAGTCCTGCTCACCCATCACCCCATCCTCACTGACCTACTTTGGGGACCGAGAGCCATTGCATCAAATTTAAGATGCTCATTCTAGTTTTTCCATTCCCTTCATAGCCTTTAATCTCCTCCACCCATATCCCGCCAACCCCCCCCCCCGCCCCACCAAAAAGAACTCCAATTCACCGACTCTGGCCTTGTGTACCACCCCTCCCTTCGCCCCATCATTGGCGGCTATGCCTTCAGGTACTTGGGCCACATCTCCAAAATCCCCATCCCAAATTGAAAGGCCCTCAACCCCATACCAAACTTTTGTTCAACCTACCCTGCATCATCTCCTTTCACTCAAAATCCATTCCCCCCCACCCCCGATTACACTTTTGCATGGCACCATTGGATTTTTTTTTAATGCTATATAAATGCAAGTTATTTGAAGCACATGTATCATTTCAGACAATGAACCATTGTTCAAAAAAAAAGCACTCATTTTATGCTTACAAAATTCATTGCATGCCACTCACTTGTGCATGTAGCAGAAACATGCAGTAATTCTTTGAATTATGTAACACACAACAAAGTCTGATTTCATAAAGTGCAAAACTGTTACAACAGTTAAATTAGAAGGAACTTTTGATGGAGTGGAGTGCCAAGCTTCCAAGCATATACAACTTCCATTACTGGAGTTGCAGCTGCAGTTGCATAGAGCTTGCAGCACATGTGTTTCATTAGTCTTAAATCTAAAGTGGGTTCCTTCACACCAAGGTTTGATGCCATTTATAGGAATAAGAAATCCAATACACCAAGTCATACCTGGACAGGCATTAGCTATGGTAATAACTTAAGCCCAACAGTATCATGGTTATTAAAGAATGCTATAGCATGAACTGCAACAGTTGCCTGGATGTGAGCAGAAACTGATTTATACCCCATTCATATTGCAGGACCACTTTCACAACATGCCCTAGTTGTTGCTGAATTTCCCAATTTATACTACACAGCAGATTTAGAAGCCAGTTTGAACACTGGTACAATTGCATATGGGCAAATCTCATTTCCACATAGCTAGCTATTCATAAACCACATTCAGAAGTTTGTATCCCCTCAGGACAGCACAGCAGGAGTTCCTTGGGACCAAACTGTCTTCAGCAGCTTCAATTACCTTTCCTCCCTCATAATTCCATGCTCCTCAGGCATGGGGTGGGACGTTTGAAGAACACCATTAACATTTGGATTGTAATTTGTGCAACCAGTTCAGGGCAGGGAACTTTGAGTGACATCAACATTTGGTGCTGTCTGCAGTTAGAATTATGTAATCAGAAGCAATAACCCCAATAAATTGAAGTGTAAAAATAAAAAATTCTCCTCCTTCCCACCTAAAATGTATAGAACATCTTCGTTTAATTGTGTGAAGTATAAAAAAAAGTTTGTGAAAAAAAAAAATCTAGCGTGATGGGAGCTTCAAGTCCCATCAACGTGAAACTGGCCATCACAGAAGTGACTGCTCGAATATTCTATATAGTTACAGCAACATTTAGATCCTGGACACTTATGTCACAGTTCAGGATTCTGTGGCCATTTTTCCCCACCACAAGGTAGACTCGGGCATTGTGATTTTAATGTGCATTTTGGGTAGCGTACCTAGACAGCCCCTGGCTGGGTTGGCCATCCATAGGCAGATGAGAAACAATTTCAAGGCAGGGTGGGCAACTGTTTTGCATACATCCTAAACATTGCCTTGGTGTTAACATTTTTTGAACTCTGTCTTGGTAGGAAGGTTTCAAGAATCAGACACCCGAATTCAGTCAGGGCAGCAGAAAGGCTGTAAGGGAGAAATAACTGCTGCTGCACGGTCAGCAGGTTAAATAGCAGATAGAAAACATCTTTCTACGTTATGCATCTCTTCTCTTGCCTCCCCTCACCCCAAAGTTCTTCTGTTCACACAAGATTACAAAAATAAGTTGAACTAATGTGGCACAGTGTTGTGCATGTTTCGCTTACTGTTGAATAAAGCAGCTTACAAGCCAAACCAAAATACCTGACCTAGAGTTAACTTAATCCAACTTCAGAGACATTAAGGTACACATGCCTAAGACACAGATCTGGTCCAGATCACAAGGGAGTTTCATTGCAACACCCCCAGGTCCTGCTGTCCCACTAGCGGCAACAAGAGGCAAATTGCGTTTTATTAAAAAAAAACAGCCAACCAGATTGCTTAAGGGAGCAATTGGAGACCCTAGCAGACCCAAATTCTCAACATTGAAGAGACTGCTCTATTTTCCATATAGCTCCAGCAACATTTTATATCTGACATCTACAATCCAAAAATCTGTCATTTTCTGAGCTTACAGCCCCTATTTAGGTTATTGGGATCGCCATTTAGTTACTGAAGTAATGTAGGTACACTGTAACATAGTTAACAAAGCCTAGAAACGATCCCACAAAAACTATTCACAATTAGATAGGTTGATATAGGGTGTAGCCTCCCTCCACACTAAATGCAGGAGGCAGGCAAGCTAGGGGAAGGGAATTTTAAAAAACGGTCACTACAGAAACTAATAATGCAAGGGAATTATGCACAGACCATGCCCAAATCATCCATGCCGATGTTTATACTCTCGTCTGTTCCCACTCTAATTACCTTTTCCCATCCTAATAGCACAAAGGAGACGACATTCCAGAATGTATTGTAGCTAGCTACATACACAAGGACAAAGTCTAGGTGGCAGACTGTATGCCCACCCCCACAATTTACTTACTAAAATTCAGTGATAACATATCCAGAAATAAAAACAAAACCTCAATAAAAAGGAACTTTTAAGAAGCAGCTTTGGTTACAATAGATCTTGGCTTCAAATAAGAATTGGACATAAAATTGCTAAAATATGCCAAGAGGATCATTTGTCCAAACGGAGGGCCATGTGCGCCCCTTATCATCATACTCCTTCTGCCAGCTAAATGTTAGTGTTGGTTTAGAAGGTTGAGGGAACGGAAAAAAGAAATCCACAAAGCACTATTAAAAATTACAAGACGTCAATGGCAATATTCCAGAACAGTAGAGATGAGACGAGCAAATCAACTCTGGTTGGTTGCTTATGCACCAACAGGAATTTAATATATTAAATTTATAAAAATGTAACTTTTAAAAAAAAGTTTGCACATCATTTAGATGCAAAATACAAGAACAAAACCAGACTAGCTGCAATTTAGAATAAATGGGATCTATTTGGCCTGCTACTTTGGAATTCTGCAAGTATGATAATAAGCAGGTCTCATGGCATTGCTCAAAATATTTGTGAATTAGTTAAAATAAAGATGCTTCAATAAAAAAAATTCCAAACAAGTAGTACATGCTGCACACAAGACACATGTTAAAGACAAGACAGAACAGCAACTGCCTAGCATAGTCATAACAGATAAACAACCTTAAGCAGACTACAGACAGACGTTACCCTGAGAAATCAGTTGGCTTTTCTGCAAGGGTGCTGGATCAGGTGGTATTTCAAGCTCGGTAAAGGCTGGTTGTGGTGAGGGAGGACTATCAGTACTGGAGTGAGAAACAGTTGTGATTTGGGTGGGTGTTGAGCATCCTGTTAAAGTGCAGGAAGGAAAGAAAAGGGAACCAGAGGATCAATGCTGCCAATTTTTATATTAAAGAAACGTTATTAAGTATCCTCAAATCCTACAAAAGGTACTTTACAATAACTTTAGAGATTCATTGACTGTCAACTAGTATATAAACTTTCCAGCAGGACCAATTATACACCACTTGGTATGAATACAAGGATAAAAGTAGAGTAGTGCAAGACTGCAAAGGAAAAACCTGGCATTAAGACTTAATCACAGCACTGTATTCACAACAGTTGAAGAATTTACTGCCAGGACCATCTCAATTCAAGTGAGGGTGGGGGGGGTGGGGGAAACAGTAGTCAAAATATTATACAGTCTACCCAAATAGTTGGAGGTTTCCCCAGGCAATGAAATATTCTTCCAAATGATCTTTAATGTGTTGCAGTACCCTGTTCTATTGTAAAGTGAGTACCAATTCCTCATTTAAGCTAGATGGACAAATATTACTGTAAGTAATGAAACTTGTATACACTTGCATTACTCCAGTCTGTATTCTTAATTGAGTTTTGAAACAGGACATTTTCACACTATATGGACTGTTAATTTAATGGTCTCTGAAAGCCAAGTGTACAGATCAAGTCTAGTTCCGAACAGTTTGTCTGTAACAATACATCTTAAGTTACAACTGCTACCAAGCTTTATAAACCAAACCAGATCTTTATACCTTTTTCTCTGGACTAAAATGGTTCATCTTCCAATTAGTTCCAGTAAATATTAGTCTAAATTGGCAAGTTATGGTTTCCTACAGTAATTATGCAACAGCTGTACTAATGGAGAAACTCATTCCTCAACTTATTTGATGTTGTTAGTTAGTATTTTAGATAGCTACACTAGTAATTGAGTTGTTACACTGATCAAGTTACTTTACAATTTGATGTGCATTGCACCTTTATGCATTTTTATATTGACAGACTTGTAATGACTGAAGGGGTTTAGACATGTCAACTGTCAAAAAAGTGATATCCTTAGTATTGACAAATTAAGTTAGACTAAAAAGGCATTTTACAATCAGTGCAACTCAAGACAGTAGACAAAAAATCACTTAGTAAATGATGCCATGAGCAACTTCATTTGAGGAGGTGGATTGTGTGCCAGTAGTTACAGTAGTACAAAATGTTTATTTACAGATGTCAAATCACATTCAAATTCAATTCTACATCCAGACCTTCAGGGGTTTTACCTTAATTTATTTGAACCTAAAAGCCATTTCCTAGAAAATTAGTTTGCAGCAACTGAATATTGCATACTACTTGACAAGTTTAAAATAAAGAGGCTATTAATTACTAGTTACAAAGGATTGCAACTCAGATCTGGTAGGCTATAGTGTCAACATTCTAACCATTATTCAGATATTTCCAACAATTCTGCTCAAATTGTTAGTTTCAGCACAATCTAAACTAAAACGGCAGTTTAATCATTGCAATATTCATATGTACAAAATGTTAACATAACTGCACACAAACTATGCAGCAGACTGAGGGAACAGTGCACTGACCTAAACCCACAGAGCCACCATACTGCTGTCCAACCAGGATCCTCCAGCAAACTGGCTATATGGAGTCATACTACGGAATGGGCTGTATGACGCAGGAGGCTGAAATGAAGTGTTTGACGAAGTACTCAACGAAGACTAGAAGAAAGATGGTATGTCATTACTGACACTATTACTGGTACACTGTTACTATACAGACACTATACATATTGCAATATCCTACAATACAGTGTAAAACTTAAATTAATGTTGGCAAAGCAACAGAAAGGGCTCGAGAACCACAGGAAGTTCTTTATTCTACCATATGTATTTACCATCCACATTATCCTTTGACTTTTCCCATTTCCAAGATGGGTAAAAGATGCAGCATGGCATATTGGTGCTCTGTCGGTGATTAGATTCACATTTATATCCACAGTTCCTTGCACAAGTTTCTAATCTTGGCCAAGGTCTTCACAAAATAACTCTTGCAGAGAACTGCTACTTCACAAACTGGATCTCTTTATGGGCCCAATTGAGGAGAGTTAGGAGGCGTGGTTACTTGGTTGCCTTCTTAAAGAGCAGCACAAGATATGGGTGGGTGAAGTTGAATCAAAGGGAAGAGTAAATCTTTCAGATGCCACCTGAAGTAGTGAATTTGTCACCAACCAAACTTGAAGACGAACGTTTCAAAAGCAACAAAATTGCTTAGGATGAGTAAGTAACTTAAAGGGATAGACCTCCTGTTTAAAATAGAAATTTCACCAACTTACCCATATCTAGTGACTAGCACTGTAGTAAATCAAGGACAATCATGGTATGGCAATGAGATAGATACCAAAAAGGCTGATAAGAGATGGAGTAGACTAGGCCTTTATTCCCCTGGAGTTTAGAAGAATGAGAGTTGATCTCAAAACGTATAAAATTCTTAAGGGGCTTGACAGGGTAGATGCTGGGAGGATGTTTCCCCTGGCTGGGGAGTCTAGAATTTGGGGGTCAGTGTCTCAGAATAAGGGGTCGGCCATTTAGGACTGAGATGAGGAGAAATTTCTTCACTTAAAAGGGTTGTGAATCTTTGGAATTCTCTACCCCAGAGAGCTGTGGATGCTCAGTATATTCAAGACAGATCGATAGATTTTTGGATACTAGGGAACCAAGTTAGTGCGGGAAGGTGGAGTTGAGGTAGAAGATCAGCCATGATCTTACTGAATGGCCTGCTCCTGATGATCTTATTTTTCAATAATGCTTTACAGTCATAGACGGCGACAGTATTAAAAACAACCAGTTATTCACCTGTACAATAGCAGGATCCTGGGGTTGAGGTTTTGGGGGCTCACACACAGTAATATCTTTGATATCACTACCACGGAAGATGATGTATTCATAGATTTCATCTCTTGGGGCAACAGGTCTGTCTGTGGGGCGGTCTTCAGTTCCAAATGATCGCACTGCCAAAACAAAAGTTTAATATAATGCATTGAATATAATCCAACACAATTTCACCTGGGTCATGACAGTACTGGTTCAAACTTGAAGCTACCCTCGAATCAAAATGAACATAATTGTTGCCAATTACAGTTAGCAAATTGCACCACTTTATTCATTTTTCACATAATAGATGTGGTCCAAATGTAATCTTTCTGCAATGAGATTAAAGGTCAATTTTTGATTATGATCAGAAGATGTTCTTGTTTTTGATCCTTTGATTTGCCATAGCCATTAGCAGGTTGGAATAGAAAGAGCTAGATTACATTTGCAAGGTGTAAAGCTGTATTCCACATTTAGATGACGATTTACAATATTTTTGAAACACAAGCATGGTGTTGCAGTGCATTTCTGCAATAAGCAAGTTCACAGCCACAATCTGACCTTCTGCCTCCCTTCCCCCAACGCAATACTAATGAGCTCTTTATCTCCGCTACGTTGCCTTGGAGAAGTGCCGAGTACAGCCCAGGTGCTCCCCTACCATCAGAGGTCAGACAGCCAGCACCTTGCTGCTCACATGCCGCCTAGCAGTCAGGTCAGAGCATTATTGGCTGAAGCCTACGAGGTCACCAATAGAAGGTGCATAGTCCAGCAGCCATGGGAACTCGAGATTCATATAATTACAAACAATTTAAAATAGTTTACCTGCTGCAGAACAAACTTTAATCTTGAACGCTATTTGTAAAAGTCTGTCTGGGTTCACGGACAGCACTGTGCACAACTCAAGCTGCAAACCCATAAAAGTCTTGCAGTACTACCACAAAACAAAGCCAATTCAATTTACAGCATTGAGTTTGATGCCCCAGCCTCTCACCTTCAGATCAGACAGAGTGACAGATTAGATAGGAATCAAATATTCCATTACAGCACATGATCTTCTCTCATTGGTATCACATCCAGTATCTAGTCATTTGTTTCTTTGATTTCCAAGGAACCATTCCAAATTCAGATTAATGATCCCCTGCCAGATGTTTCCTACTCATAGAAGGTGCAGACTCGATGGGCCGAATGGCCGCCTTCTGTGCTGTACTATTCTTGATTTTATGGTAAGTGCAGAGTTATCTGAAACAGGATTGTTAGAGCAGGCTGTTGTCGGAGGGCTCTATGCTCACCTTTTGACAGCTGAACACCAGTTTCATATTTAAGACATCCTTCCTCATCGCAAGTTTTTCTGGCTGCACCCTCTTAAAGCTGCATTTTTTGCTGCTGCAAATAAATCCACATTGCAACAGTGCACCATTGGATACAGCATATTCTCCTTTATCTAGTGCATTTATGAGAAGTCTACAAAGATGCCATGATTCCACATTATCATTGCACAACAACTCTGGATAGAACTTTGACTCAAAGAATAAATCAAACTGTCAAACACATTAAATCAAGCTTTTCAGAAAGGGGAATGGAAGTCATTTCTAAACACTTGAGGAACTTGTCCCAAGTTACTTAGAATCTCTTTGGATATTTTATCAATCAATGGGTTTCAGGTGAGAAGATATTAGCCAATCTGCAGTATTAGCTAGTAAATTAGAAACCAAGGTGATTAAATCAGGGGGTAGTGTCAAATTACCTGTAAATCAAGTGAATGGACAATTCACAAAAGCTTAAAATAGTGACACCCCTTATTGTATATAAATAGTATATCCTCATCTCAGGATACATGATCTACCAAACTTCTCCCAGATTTTCTTCAGACCAGGCAGTGACAGATGCAACAGTCTAACACATTCCATAGGACCCAAAACTGGGAAATGTTACTATTATGGTAAATAAAAATATTTTGACAAGCAAATTGCTGCTGGTAGAATTACATTAGCAGCAATAATATCAACCAAGTCATTCATCTCCATTTTTCTGCATTACAAGTACAATTTGCAGTTGCCCAATTGTAGTTTTATTTAAGCTAAAATTCTGCAGTCTACTCCGCATGTACTGGGCAAAGACAGCAAAGCTATACAATTTAGTCAACATAACCTGAAGGCCCTGTTTATATTGGGTAGCGCGAGAGACAAAATTTAATATGGTCAAACATGTCTCAAAATTAACCCTGGTAGTTTATGAAAAGCATACAAAGACCTGAAAAAAATGTACTAGAGCATTCATAGACAAATCAGATTTTCTAGAGCTTCTGGCTTCACGAACTCCAGTTAATCAAATGTCTTAACTCGGTCTCAAAAGTTTGGCAGTTTAGAAGAAAATCTGAGTAAACTATTGAAATCCAAGAAAAAGATCATCAAGGTCACTTTTTACCATCCATAACTTACCAACGATGCCACTTGTCCAAGGACCCAATACAATTTGGACAAGGGAACCCACCAAAACAAATTACCAGCCTTTGTTACTCCAAGATCTGGCAATAACATGTAATTTTATTCAGATGATCATCTTCAATGGACAGGTAATTGAACCTTTTCCAGCCCAACGAGGAAGGAAGCAGCGCTGGATTTAGTTCTGGGGAATGGAATGGAGCAGGTGCAGCATGTTTTAGTGAGAGAGCTGCTGAGAAACAGTGATCAGAATATTAGGTTTAGAGTAGTTATGGAAAGGGACAAAGGTGAAATACTCAACTGAGGGCTCATTTCAGTGAGTTGAAAAGGGATCTGGCCCAGGTGAACTGGAAACAAAGATTGGCACGTAAAACAGTAAATGAGCAATGGGAGGACTTCAAGGAGGAGGTAGTTCAGATACAGACTAAACACATTCCCATGAGGGGGAGAGGAAGGGCATCCAAAGCTATAGAGCTCCCTGGATGACTAAAGAAAGTGAAATTAAAATGAAACAAGATAAAAGGAGGCTTCTGCTAAATGTCAGGTTCATAATACAGTAGAGAATCAAGTAAAATATAGAAAGTGCAGAGAACTGAAAAAGGAAATAGGTGCAAAGTATGAGAAGAGATTAGCAGGTAATATAAAAGGGAACACTAAAGTATTTTATAAACTTAAGAGTAAAAGGATAGCCAAAGGAAGGATGGGGCCAATTACAGACAAAAAGGAAATCTTGGAGGCAGAGGGTATGGCTAAAGCACTGAATAAATACTTTGCATCGGTCTTCACAAAAGAGCTGCCAATGTCATAGTAAAGGAGCAGGTAGAGAAATTATATATATGGAGGTACTTAAAAGGTTGGCAGCACTCAAAAGTAGAAAAGTCATCTGGTTCAGATGGGCTAATAAAGACTAATGCTCCACTTATTTGTAAAAAACAAACTAAATGTTACCATACAAGATAACAAGTCAACACAATATTGTAGGGATATCAGGACATTGCCAGTTGAGCTCATGTGAGCATGCTTACACAAATTAGCTTTTGAAGATGCTTGGACTACAGAGTAATTAAGTATCCCAACTTCAAACATACATTACTGGAGCCATTGCAACAGTTTCAGCTTCAAATCATATTTTAACAACTACTTGAGCCCTTTTGTGCTTTGTCGACCTACATCACGTGAGCTCAGACAGGGATAGTAGACACTCCTAATTCAGACCATTTGACTGCATATATATCCAAATATAAATAATGCAAACTGCACAATTAGAGCTCAGTGCCTCAGGAGAAAATGGGCCACAAGTCAGCTGTCAATCTGCGACATGCAGAAAGGACGCTGGGGGAAAACTAATGAGGTCAATGCACCAGTTGCAGGTGAGAATCAAAGAGGTTTAAAAAAAAAGTAACCACAACTACCTGTCCCAGTTACAAGCAGTCAAAACCAGGACAAAGGCAAATTAAAAGGAATCAGAAGGTAGAGGCACACAATAATAAATAAGAGGCCATGGTTGCCCGGTGCAGGCAGAGATATTAAAACATGATTTGATAAGGGCAGTCAAGATAAAAGGTCCAGGACTACATGCTGAGGGACTCACTGAAGCTTGGTGCAGCCGCCGCAAAGGCTCAATGGGGAAAAGGCCATAGTTTAAGGCCCTCCTGCCGTTGTACACCAAGGGGCTGGAACCAGTATAAACCCCACCACCCCTCCCTCAGGCTGTATGAATCAGAAAAAGCTCAATGTAAATATAATTTGCACTATAATTGGAATGGGGCACCCTGTACTGCATTTAGCATGTATGCAAAATGTGACTTCTGGACTGTATCGTACTTCAACAATTTTTTTTTTTTAAAAACACGAATAAAAAAGTATATTTCTGAAATTTTAATTTAAAAAAGGAAAAGGCCTCAGAAGGCAGCGAGCGGCTGGGTAGCGTCGCAACTCAAAGCAGAGGGGAGGGCGGCTGGTGTAAAGGCCAGGCCCCTGGGGGAGATGGTGGTGGGGGGGGGGGAAGCAAAAATCCTATTACTCCCCCACCCCCGGGGGGCTCAGAGCCCCCGGCCCGCCGGCGCTTACCCTTGGCCAGGGCCACGGTGGAGTTGTCCGTGTCGATAGTGTACAAGATGCCCTCGTAGCGGATCTGCGCCTTGGAGATGAGGCTGATCTTGCTGCCGATGTACGGCGTGCCGCCACCGCCGCTCATGGTGACGACGGGCCTTGCGGGAAGCTGGCGAATAAGGACGATTTTATATTTTTATTCCTTTCCGCTTACTCCGGGTCCTTTCCTCCAACCAACCACCCCCCCACCAACCAACTGTGCTTTAAACGCCCGCCGCCTGCACCGACCCAATTTCGCCGCCTCACGTCGCTTAAATATGGCGTTAGGGGCCCACCCGGGCTTCGCGGAGCCGCCCCGCCTCACGCCGCTTCCAGCGACCCCTGCCGCTCAGCGGCCAGTCACTGCAGGCGCTGCGCAGCCACCGCTGCAGGCTACCCAGGACACAGAAAGGGAAGACTTGCATTTATATAGCGCCTTTCACCACCACCCAGTCGTCCACCAAAGCGCTTTACAGCCAGTGAAGTACTATTTTTTTTTGAAGTGTGGTCACTGTAGGAAACATTAGGGAACCGGTAGCCTAGTGGTTATGTTACTGGACTCGTAATCAAGCAGACTCACCTTTTGTTTTCTTAACTTGTCCTATTACCAGCTCCTTTTCGTCATCCCTTTGTTAATCTCTCCTGCCTGCCATCCTCCCACAGACCTTCCCTTTTGTTCTTTCCTCCCCTCCCCCCTTTCCCACTTGCTTAAAAATCTGTTACATCTCTAACTTTTTCCAGTTCTGAGGAAGGGGCATTGACCTGAAACATTAACTCTGTTTCTCTCTCCACAGATGCTGCCTGACCTGCTTAGTATTTCCAGCATTTTTTGTTTTTATTTCAGATTTCCAGCATCCGCAGTATTCTGCTTTTGTATTAGTAATCCAGCAGGACGGGACTAATAATCTGGAGATGTGAATTCAAAATCCCACCATGGCAGCTGGGGGAATTTAAATTCAGTTAATTAAATAAATCTCGAATAAAAAGCTAGTATCAGTAATGGTGACCATGAAACTACTGGATTGTCATAAAAACCCATCCGGTTCACTAATGCCCCTTAGGGGAGGAAACCTGCCATCCTTACCCGGTCTGGCCTAGCAACTCAGTTGTACCAAACCACTCCCATAAAGTCAGCACTGTGGGACTACACAAGGACTGCAGCGATTCAAGAAGGCGGCTCACCACCACCTTCTCAATTAGGATGGGCAATAAATGCTGGCCTTGCCACCAACACCCACATCCTGTGAACAAATAAAGAAAAACACGGCAGCCAATTTGCGCACAGCAAGCTCCACCAAACAGCAATGTGATAGAATAGCATAGAAGGAGGCCATTAGGCCCGTCGTGCCCATGCCGGCTCTCTGCAAGAGAACTTCAGTTAGTCCCACTCCCCCGACCTATCCCTGTAGAACTGCAATTTTTTTTTCCAATTCCATTTTGAAATCCACGATTGAACCTGCCTCCACCACCCTTTCTGATAATGACCTGTTTTTTTAGTGCTGTTGATTGAGGGATAAATGTTGGCCAGGACTCTGGGGATAAATCCCCCTGCTCTGCTTCAAAATAGTGCCATGGAATCTTTTACATCCACCTGAGAGAGTAGATGGGGCTTCGCTTTAACATCTCACCCGAAAGATGTGGACAAACGCTTCAGCCTGCTCCTACAATCCTGTCTCAGGTAACTCTTCTGCACTCATTGACATTTTTAAACCCATTCATTTAAAGTGAGAGTCACTCATTTCTGCCCCCCCCCCCCAAATAGCCTTTTGTTGCCAGCTCCTTTTCATTGATATGCCAGATATCATCTAGAAGCACAGGATCAGCTTTTCCAATCATCCCTCAGCCCTCCTACTCTGCATCTAGTTATTACTAACCCGGTAAATTACTGAGCGGTCCCTCTTTACATTATAGAAATGTAAGATGTGTCTTACTCCAAAAGAGAAACACGTTTATTAAATGGGGTTTGAGAATAATCTGTCTCTTTACGTGATCATAAATTTCACTCCTCATATTTTTCTGATATTGCCAGCTCTGGTTTTTACTTTTGAATGTCAGCAGCATAGAAGCTAAGCTAGTTTTGCTGCATATTTCACCATGTAAGAAGTAAGCTTCTATTTAAGAACATAAGAAATATGAGCAGGAGTAGGCCATTTGGCCCTTCGAGCCTGCTCTGCCATTCAATAAGATCATGGCTGATCTTCTACCTCAAATCCACCTTCCCGCACTATCCCCATATCCCTTGATGCCCTTAATATTCAAAAATCTATAGATCTCTGTCTTGAATATACTCAACGACTGAGCCTCCACAGCCCTCTGGAGTAGAAAATTCCAAAGATTCACCAACCTCTGAGTGAAGAAATTTCTCCTCATCTCAGTCCTAAATGGCCAACCCCTTATTCTGAGACTGTGACTCTGGTTCTAGACTCCCCAGCCAGGGGAAACATCCTCCCTGCATCTAGCCTGTCAAGCCCTGTAAGAATTTAGTATGTTTCAATGAGATCACCTCTCATTCTTCTAAACTCTAGGGAATATAGGCCTAGTCTACTCAATCTGTCCTCATAGGACAATCCCCCCATCCCAGGAAGCAGTCTGGTGAACCTTCGTTGCACTCCCTCTATGGTAAGTATATCCTTCCTTCAGTAAGGATACCAAAACTGTACACAATACTCCAGGTGTGGTCTCACCAGGGCCCTATATAATTGCAGTAAGACATCCTTACTCTTATACTCAAATCCTGTTGTAATAAAGGCCAACATACCATTTGCTTTCCTAATTGCTTGCTGTACCTGCATGTTAACTTTCAGTGATTCGTGTACAAGGACACCCAGATCCCTCTGAACACCAACATTTCCCAATCTCTCACCATTTAAAAAATACTCTGCTTTTCTATTTTTCCTACCAAAGTGGATAACTTCACATTTCTCCACATTATATTCCATTTGCCATGTTCTTGCCCACTCACTTAGCCTGTCTATATCCCCTTGAAGCCTCCTTGCATCCTCCTCACAACTTACATTCCCAGCCAGCTTTGTATCATCAGTAAACTTGGATATATTACATTTGGTCCCCTCATCCAAATCATTGATGTAGATTGTGAATAGCTGAGGCCCAAGCACTGATCCTTGTGGTACCCCACTAGTTACAGCCTGCCAACCTGAAAATGACCCGTTTATCCCTACTCTGTTTTCTGTCCGTTAACCAATCCTCAATCCATGCTAGTATATTACCCCCAATCCCTGAGCCCTAATTTTGTTTAATAACCTCGTGTGGCACCTTATCGAATGCCTTCTGAAAATCCAAATACACCACATCCACTGGTTCTCCCTTATTGATTCTGCTAGTTACAACCTCAAAAAACTCTAATAGATTTGTCAAATACGACTTCCCTTTCATAAATCCATGTTGACTCTGCCCAATCCAATTATTATTTTCTAAGTGCCCTGTTACCACGTCCTTTATTTTAAAGTCTATGTATGGAGAAAAGATGAGGGACATATTTATTATTTTATGTATCGAGCAGAATAGTGAAGTATATTATTTACTGTTTTACACTGTATACTGTTCATTTACCCGTTTCATTTAAATAAACCATCTGCTGCTTTAGAGGCTGAGCCTCAGTCTTATAGAATGTATACCGAATCAATTTTGCATGTGATCCATTTCAGTGGCTGATGTACAGTAGAAGGGTTCTTTGTTACAATCCTTGGGTCTTGCTCTCTGTTACCTAGATATTGGGCAGGAAAAGATAAAAGATAAAACTCAATTCGTAGGAGGTGTGAGGTCTGCTTAGAGGAGTCGTTGGTAACGTTGAATCCAAGAAAATAGTGTAAAAACCTAAAAATGTGACAGTAATCAAAATACATATACAACACATAGGCAAAAAAAGATTTTTCAGCAAGCTTTGAGAATAATAATTTTCAGGCAAAATTACCCATCACCGCATACTGTTTGTGATGCCATAGTCATCATTGTGTTGGTAATTCATTGTTTATTATTCATTTCATTTGTGACATAATTGGAATTTAGAATGACAGCGGGGGGGTGGGTCAAATGTATTATTGTTTCAAGAAATAGAATAACCGATAAGGAGCAGTAACAGAGCCAAAATAATCTCCTAAATTATTCTGGTAAGTACATAGCTATAGACTTGTGTCTGAACTCTGTTCAGTCAGTTGTATAATTTGGTAACTAAAGTCATGTATCTGTGACTCCATGTTAGTGAGCTGATCTTAACATTTCTAATTTGGTCAGACTTATTTCACATAATATGATTAACCTTGTACTAATTGTCTAGAATCACATGCTGTTGACTCCCCGACAAGAAGAAACAGTGTTTCCCTATTTACCCTATCAAAACAACATAATTTGAAATAAACTCTATGGTGTTTCTTAGTCTTCTATGCTTCATGATGCGGAGATGCCGGTGTTGGACTGGGGTGGACAAAAGTGAGAAGTCGCACAACACCAGGTTATAGTCCAACAGTTTTATTTGAAATCACAAGCTTTCGGAGCTGCTGCCCCTTCGTCAGGTGAAGTGAAGGAATACGAATCGGCAAAGCATATATAGACAGAGAACAATGCCTGTGTAGCGTACAATCTCAGATGACTACAGTTAATCTATCTGACTGCCTTTCATCACACCTCGGCAGAGAAACAATCAGGTCAGCCAGGAAGGCACCACATCAAAGACATAGCAAGATACAGCTAAGACAATGAGGTGGGGTCACAGGGGGTCTAATGTGTCAAATGCAGTCTGTATGGAAAACCATAAACTTTAAAATTTTTACTTTTTTTTACTGGAAATCACATCACATCACACAAGGCGGCCTTCGAGACACACGACAACGCAAAATCATCGAGCAGAAACTGATAGCCAAGTTCCGCACCCATGAGGACGGCCTCAACCGAGATCTTGGGTTCATGTCATGCTACACGACGTAGAGTCATCCAGACTCCAGTCGTCGTTGGCTTGTTCACAGATGTGACTTCCAGTAAAAAAAGTAAAAATTTTAAAGTTTATGGTTTTCCATACAGACTGCATTTGACACATTAGACCCCCTGTGACCCCACCTCATTGTCTTAGCTGTATCTTGCTATGTCTTTGATGTGGTGCCTTCCTGGCTGACCTGATTGTTTCTCTGCCGAGGTGTGATGAAAGGCAGTCAGATAGATTAACTGTAGTCGTCTGAGATTGTACGCTACACAGGCATTGTTCTGTCTATATATGCTTTACCGATTCGTATTCCTTCACTTCACCTGACGAAGGGGCAGCAGCTCCGAAAGCTTGTGATTTCAAATTAAACTGTTGGACTATAACCTGGTGTTGTGCGACTTCTCACTTCTATGCTTCAAGGGAAGCAGTCCTAGTTTCTCAAGCCTATCCTCATCACTATAGTTTCTCATCCCTAATATCATCCTGGTAAATCTATGCTATATGCTTGCTACGGCTTTCATGTCTTTTCTATGATGGGGTCTCCAAAACTGTACACGGTATTTTAACTGCAGCCCAACTATTACCTTGGGCAAATTTATTACAGTACTTCTCTACTCTTCTACTCTATGGCCCTAGTTATAAACCTCAGAATGTTATTGGTATTGTGGTTTTATCAATCTGTACTCGCACTTCCCAAGAATTCTGTATTTGAACCCCCATCCATCCACATCTGTCCATTGAGTTTATATTCTCATTCCTTGTTTCCTCCTAAAAATGTATTACCTCACACTTCTCCACATTAAATTATATCTGCCATTTGTCTGCCCTTTCCACTAATCTGTTATGCCCTCTTGAAGTTTTGTATAGTGCTCCGCATTAATTTTCAAACCCCGTACATTTGTGTCATCAGCAAATTTCAATATTGTGTTCCCTAAGCCAAATCATCTATTTGTGCTGAGAACAAAAGTGAACCGAGCACTGACTGTTAAAGTAGACCACCTCCAACTCTTCTCCAAACCAAGCAACATTGATTACCCTAACTCTTGGTTTCCTCTCTATCAATCAACTTTCTTTCATGTTCCTTCATTTCCTCACACTATATGCCTGAATTTTGGTAAAAGCCTCCTGAGTTACCTTGTCGAATGCCTTCTGAAAATCCATATACACTGCATGCCTTTATCTATCTATTTTGTCACCTTCGCAAAAAAACTATTAAATTTGTCAAACACAACTTGCCTTTGACAAATCCATTCTAACACTCCTTCATTGATGCATGCATTTTCCAATGCTCACTAGTTTATTTTGAATTATTGATCTGAGAGTTTGCACACAACTGACATTAGATTAACTGATGTATAGGTATCTGGTTTATCCCTTTCCTGATAATATTGGTCATCTGTCTCACTAGTCTCCATGTCAATGGCGGTATATATTGTCAAGTCATTGTGCATGTTTTTCGTTTGTCTGAAATTCTGTTTAGTTATGTTGTTTCATATGTATTTTAATAGTTTCATGCTTTGTATTATGAAGTTCTTACTGTTGTATTGATAAATGCATACCATGGATCTTTACTGAAGTGTTATTTTCCAGTAAGCAATTTCATAACAAATTCCTATAAGTTTTCAAATTGAATATTTTATTGAGAACATAATCATCCAGTTGATTTTAGAGTTTCATGACATGAATGTTCACTTTGATATCCACGACTGGAAAAAAAAACCTGAAAAGCTAGATAGGAAACAAAATTATATTGCCCCCATAGCTCCAAAAGACACACTGTTTAAAAATGGGTAAGTGATTACAAAAGGAAATGAATCAATTCTTGAGGTTCAGATGACAAATAACTCATGCCTTGGTCTCACAGCTTATGATGTGATCTGAACCCATCTGAACTTGTAACTGTTCCCTTCCAATTGTTATTTTCTATAGAGAAGTTCTGAAAGTATGTAATAACTCCAAAACCCAGTGTTCGGACATGGTGCCCATGATAAATTTTTTTGGATGCTGTCAAATTTGCCTTTTATTTTTGATCTTCACTATAGTATTTTTTTTCTCTGTTTCTCTTGTCCTCTTCAAAAGTAAAGTTTAAAAAAAAGCCATATGGGAAATATAGTTTTCTTCTTTGTTATCCCCCAATAAGAAATATAAGCTGTATAGTAGGGAAGCAAAATGGGAAATTAGGAAGGGTAGGGTTTAAAAGACTTGCAGTCAACATAGAGGAAAATATCAAGGACTTTTTTTTTTAAAGCTTTATGTAGATCTAGCACACACCTCCTGTGCTACCAGGAAGGTCACATCATACTATTTTCATAACATGTGGAGTAAGTTTTAAGCTGCAAGATGTGCATATATAGCTATGGCTGTGGCTCAGTTGGTAGCTCACTCGCCTCTCAGTCAGAAGGTTGTGGGTTCAAGTCCCACTCCAGGGACTTGAGCACATAAAGCTAGGCTGACACTCCAGTACAGTGCTGAGGGAATGCTGCACTGTTGGAGGTGGCGTTAAACCGAGGCCCCGTCTGCTCTCTCAGGTGGACGTAAAAGAGCCCATGGCACTATTTCGAAGAAGGGCAGTGGAGTTATCCCTGGTGTCCTGGCCAATATTTATCCCTCAACTAACAAAAACAGATTATCTGGTCATTATCACATTGCCGTTTGTGGGAGCTTGCTGTGTGCAAATTGGCTGCCGCGTTTCCCACATTACAACAGTGACTCCACTTCAAAAAGTACTTCATTGGCTGTAAAGCGCTTTGAGACATCCGGTGGTCGTGAAAGGCGCTATATAAATGCAAGTTTTTTTTTATGGTTATATTTCTAGTCCTCCCAAAGCTAGGTGGCATTATTGGTGGATCCATCTCCATATCTGTGATCCAAAACCTGCCTGTGGCCCTGGCTGGATCCATACTTCCACCAATGCTCCATGACCTTGCAATCCATTACCCAAAACACAGCCTGCTACTCTGGCCAAATCTTTCCTCCCACCCACCACCAGAAATATGGCCTGTGGCCCTTGGTAGCTCCCTTCCCCATCATGCTGACACCCACCACCTCCCATCTAGAGGGATAGATGAAGAGAAAGAATGAATCAGAAGCAGATAGCATGAACCTCAGAATATTGAAGGACGTTAGGGAGGAAATATCAGAGACATTAACCATAATTTTTGAAAAAATATTTGGACACAGGAATTGTGTCAAATGTCTGGAGGGTGGTAAATATTACATCACTGTAGTAAAAAAGGGAAAAGGCCAAGAAATTAGTCTTACCTTGGCTATGAATAAACTTATGAATAAGAGTCCATATTACAGGATGAAATTAATATTTAGAAAGGCATGGGTTAATCAGGGACAATCACGTGTCAACAACAAAACAGCAACTTTCATTTATATAGCACCTTTCTGTAGAAAAATATCCCAAGGTGCTTCACAAAAGCATAATTAGACAAAAATTAACCAGCCAAAAGGAGATATTAGAAGGAGTGACCAACAGCTCGGCAAATGAAGTGGGTTTTGAAGGAGTGTCTGAAAGCAGAAGGAGATGGAGAGGTGGAGATGTAGGGAGGAAATTTAGGGCCTACATGGCTAAAGGCACAGCTGCCAATGGCAGAGCAAAGTGAGTGGGGGATGCATGAGGTCAGAATTGGAGGAACATGAAGTTTTCAGAGGGCTGGAGAAGGTTATAGAGATAGGGAGGGACGAGGCCATGATGGGATTTGAACACAGGATTAGAATTTTAAATTGGGGGTGTTGGGGTTCAGGAGCCAAAGTAGGTCAGTGAGCACAGGGGTGATGGGTGAGCAGGACTCAGTGCGGGTTAGGATACAGGCAGCAGAGTTTTGGATGAGCTGAACTTTATGGAGAGGAGGAGAATGGGAGACCAGTTAAGAAACTTATTGAAATAGTCAAGTCCGGAGGTAACAAAAGCACGGATGAGGATTGTGTCAGATGGATTTATAAATGGGTTATGTCTGACTAGTGTCAGCTTGGTTCATTTGGTAGCACTCCCACAAGGTTGTAGGTTGAAGCCCCATTCCAGGACTTGAACACATAATCTAGGGTGAAATTTCAGTGTAGCACTAATGGACTGCTGAATTAATGGAGATGCAGACTTTTAGATGAAATGTTAAATTAAGGCCGTCTCTGCACGTTCAGGTGGGTGTAAAAGATCCTATGGCACTATTTGAAGGAGAGTAGCGAGATCACCTTCGAGAGTCCTGGTAACCGTTCATCCCTCATCCAATACCACCAAAACAGATTAATGGGCCATTTATCTCAATTGGTAGTTGTGGAATCTTGTAGTGTGCACATTGTTATATAGTCAAACACAACAACCAAATTGAATACACTGCAGAAGTAATTCATTGGCTGTGAAACATTTGAGCAGTCCTGAAGATGTGAAAGGTGCTTTTTAAATGCAAGTTCTTAATAAGTTAATAGATTTTTTGGAGAAATCAGTGTATAGCTAAAGGGATATTGTGGATGTTGTAGATATAGACTTTCATAAGACATTTGATTGCATACCCAACAAAAGATTAAGGCAAATGCCATTAAAGGAAATGTAGGGACACGATAAAATAATAGGATGGGGAAAGAAAGAAAAAATAGTAGACATTAATGGATGTTTTTGGGGTTTGAGGAATATGGGAAATGGTCTGCCTCAGGAATAAGTGTTGGAATCTTTTCTGTTTCTCATTTATATAAATTATTCGGAGGTAAGCAGCGATACTGATGTTACCAAATTAAGGGGCATAGCAAATTGCAAGGAATAATGTAGAAGATTGCAGGAAGATAGATTAGTGGAGTAGATAAATAGGCAGCAAATGCAGAGAAATGGGAAAACGAATGGAAAAAGGAAATATACTCTAAATGGCAAGACTCTAAACAGTGGAGGAACAAAGATATTGGAGTTAATTATCACTAGTTTGGATGGCCTTTTATCACCTGAAACATATAAAGTTGATAGATCTCAGCTGTCAAAACAAATTCATCTTGCAGTATTTAATACAACATTCCAAGACTTGGTGGGTAAATGTGTTGTGTGATGTGATACTGAGCATACAGACCCCCAAAAGGGGTCAGGTTTGATTCTTGTTTTGTGTAAATTAACTCATCTCAGCAAGGGCAGTAGTTGAGATACTGCAATTAGCCTTCCTGTCGTAGAATCATAGAAATTTAAGGCACAGAAGGAGGCCATTCAGCCCATTGTGTCTGTGCCGGCCAAGAAAGAACTATCCAGCCTAATCCCAATTTCCAGCTCTTGGTCCGTAGCCCTGTAGGTTACGGCGCTGCAGATGCATATCCAAGTGTCCTTTAGGCGAAGTAAGAGAAAAATATCAATCCAGAGCTCCCACCCGACCTCCAGTCACTAGGCAGTGACCTCGTCTGGAACGTGGATATCGGGTGGTCAGGATTCGGACTCGGGCATCATGCCCTCCACAACCCAGTACTCAAACAACACTCGATGTCTAGGTTTGCATCTGAAAAATTCACACAGGAGTTGATATGGAGGTCCATCAGTACCAGTCAGCGAGAGGGAGAAAAGGGGGGGAAACCGTTCTCATGAATGAAGTCTCAGTTATTACATATCCACATCTAAAAAGGAAATATATCAGTTAATGCTCCACTGGTCCACTAATTACTTGCATAATGCTCTACTGTAAACTCAAAACAGATGTATTTCTATAAATTCTGTTATCAAGAGATATCAACCCGGTATTCAGCAGCGTTCAGCGCTGTTTGCAATTATTCAGCTTCAAGAGCCATTTATTGGTTCATAAAATCCAGTAACATTTGATAATTTATAGCACCTTTCTCACATCCCAGATAGCAAAACATTTCATACAATGAATTACTTTAAGTGCATATTTTTATGAAGGCAAACATCAGCATTTTTAAGTACATCAAGATCCCATGAACAGCAAATGAGATGCATGATCAGTTAACCTGCTTTCTGTGGTCGTGGCTGAAGGAGGAATGTTGGCCAGAACACAGAAATCCTTGCTCTTCTCCAATAGTGCCAGGGGCATTTAATGTGCAGCTGAACCACTGAAACAGGCACAATAGCAAAATACTGCGGATGCTGGAAATCTGAAATAACAGAAAACGCTCTCCACGGATGCTGCCTGGCCTGCTGAGTGTTTCCAGCGTTTTCTGTTGTTATTTCACTGCAACAGGCAGTTGGAAACCTCAGTTTAATATTTCATCCAAAAGGACAGCACTTCTGTCAATGCAGGACACCATGAGTACGACATTCAAAAAAAGCCTAAATTGTGTGTTTCGGACTGAGTATGGGACTCAAACACACAACCTTTTGACCCAAGAGATGAGAATGCTACCAGCTAAACTAACACACAATATTGTATGAAGAGATACCATATTTATTAAAATGTATCTAGCTAGCTTTATTTTTTGTTTGCAAATGCACAATTTAATGACCGATGAACATATCCCATCACCTCCATGTGACATTTAAAAAAGTGTTCTGGTTTCCCTAAATAAACAGGTCGTCAGGTACTGTCTATGAAGACAATGGCCAATTGATTATATAATGACAGAGAATTGATGTTTTATTTCTGGTTGTTTATATTTGTATTGAGGCTTCTTATTGCCTTGCGAAACAACTTTCAGGGTTTAAGCAGTTCAAGCTAATCATTGCAAGGAGTCTCCTTAATTTTAAAAGTCTGTTTAAAAATGATGTTTAATAGTATGACAGTATATACATATGTTGGAATGTTAAAATATGCAACAACACACATGGTGTCAGATTACATAAAATACTCATCTTTTGTACTCATTAATGATGCAACTCATGATTATTTTGGGTAATCCATGTCAGTCATGATCAGTGTTGTTTTAGTTGCTAAATAAAGAGGAACTTTTTAATCAACTAAATTAAAATTGGGAGTGCAGTATGATGATTAAATTAAAATGAGAGATTTGGGGATTCTGAAATTCAAGAGGCAATTATTTTTTAAACTAATTCACTCCCTTCTCCCCCACAAACGAAAGAAAATCCGGAATTTCAGAATGAGGGAATTTTTAAAAATGATCGCTACAAAATCCGCAGCAATTAACCTAAAGCCTGAAATTAATTAGCAGCTTCCGATCTGTAATTAAACTTTGATTCGACTTCTCTCTGTTGAGTTAAGTCATAGGCTGTGGCTTAAAAGGACACAGCTTAACCGTCACAGTGAAATAATAAGTTATACATTACATGGTACAATACCGGTCTTTGTAAAACAGCGTAGCATCTGGCTTACCGTGAGCAATGACAGAATATCCATGAGTAAATAAAAATACTAAAACTTTAATAAATGACATTAAAATAATTTCTAGGACTAAACTACAGGTTTTGATGCATATTTCTCCATATATTAATGACCAACTAATATTCCTTTATCTTTGAATCTTCAATAGTCATTCTAATAATTTGTCCTGGTGATGTGAATGCAGTACATCATTTAACTTCTGTTATTAGAACTCAGGTGTTTCAGGGTGTGAAGCCACATTTTTTGATGCTAGTTCTTTTTCTTAATTTTTGATCTAGAGGCGGCAGATACAAAAAAGGTTAAATGCACGTTTTTCTAACTTCAGTTATAAAAGTGTTCCTTTATCTTCACAGATTTTCATTTCCTTCAGTATTTTTAATGTTTTGCTATGATTCATTTTAAGTGCTGTACAGGAGATCCTAAGCGGTTTCTGGTTATTGCGTCACATGTAAAACATGAACTTCCTGCAACCAGAAGCAGCATAGGCACTTATTCAATTACAAAAGTTACAGTAAGAATGGACTGGTTCAGCATTCCAGATCAGTAACAAGGCAAGAGTTAAATTAGATCGAAAACACTTAGCCAAAGCTATAAATGGGCAAATGCCTTCAGAGTTAAAAGTTCTACAAATATGTGGAACACAAGACAACTACAAATCTGCAATTGCAAGAGTTTTGATAGCCCTTCCTCCTGTGGTGCAGCCCACTAAAGTCCCAAATACAATAATTAACAGACTGGAACTGTTGCTTTTGTTCTGTTTAAAGTTTGACTATGGGATGATGATTTGGGGATGGGGTGTGAATCAAAAACATATTTGGAAGCAATGTTGATTTCAATGTTGTACAATATTTAACTAAAATACATACAGCTGATTTGTGTGACACTAAAGTAACGGTCCATTATTATTTTATTATCTTAATGGCGAGAAACTGGAAAGTACTGCAGTACAAGGGGATCTGGGGGTCCTAGTGCAAGAAAATCAAAAAGTTAGTATGCAGGTGCAGCAGGTGATCAAGAAGGCCAACGGAATGTTGGCTTTTATTGCTAGGGGGATAGATTATAAAAACAGGGAGGTATTGCTGCAGTTATATAAGGTATTGGTGAGACCGCATCTGGAATACTGCATACAGTTTTGGTGTCCATACTTAAGGAAAGACATACTTGCTCTCGAGGCAGTACAAAGAAGGTTCACTCGGTTAATCCCCGGGATGAGGGGGTGGACATATGAGGAGAGGTTGAGTAGATTGGGACTCTACTCATTGGAGTTCAGAAGAATGAGAGGCGATCTTATTGAAACATATAAGATTGTGAAGGGGCTTGATCGGGTGGATGCGGTAAGGATGTTCCCAAGGATGGGTGAAACTAGAACTAGAGGGCATAATCTTAGAATAAGGGGCTGCTCTTTCAAAACTGAGATGAGGAGAAACTTCTTCACTCAGAGGGTAGTAGGTCTGTGGAATTTGCTGCCCCAGGAAGCTGTGGAAGCTACATCATTAAATAAATTTAAAACAGAAATAGACAGTTTCCTAGAAGTAAAGGGAATTAGGGGTTACGGGGAGCGGGCAGGAAATTGGACATGAGGCTGAGTTCGGATCGGTCGAGGCCCTGTGGGTGGCGTAGCGGGCCCAGGGGCTGAGTGGCCGGGTCCTGCTCCTACTTCGTGTTCTTTAGATTTGAGGTGAGGATCAGATCAGCCATGATCTTATTGAATGGCGGAGCAGGCTCGAAGGGCCGATTGGCCTACTCCTGCTCCTATTTCTTATGTTCTTATGTTCCACTTGCTATGCAACACTATGGAAAACTTCAGCCTTTTGCCCTTGGATTTCAGGTGTTTCTTCAACAAATATGTTTAACAGCTCTGTTTTATCCATAGAGGTACAGCATGTGACGGTATCTTTCTCAAAAGGAGGGAATATTAGTTTGTACCCAATGTTTGAAACATATTTTGATACCTTTCACCTGTCCATGAAGATTGGCAGAGAATCATTCAATTTGCATTTGATGTTGGAAATACTATGGAGATCTGCTCTCAGTATTCTTCTCATGGTGGGCTCTATTCTGGAGATATGCTTTCTTGTCATCTTGGTTGTTTGATCTTCCCCATTTTACTGGTTTTCATCAATGCTGCAGCGTATCTTTAATAGACGAAGGACTATAAGTCATTTTTAATCTCTAGCTACTTGGACAGGCTATGGTGCTCTGCAGTACCAGATATGATGTTTGATCCAAGTTCAGGTGTGAAATCTAGATTGTTGACTTGTAGATAGCAAGCCAGTCTGAGGTAGTAACATCCATCTTGAGAACGTTCCAAAAAGACCTATCATACTTGAGTTTTGTTCTAAAGTATCTTTAAACGGCCACTTGGAAGCAGGCTAAGTGATATTTATGCATACCAACTGATGCTTTGTTGAGTCAGTCAATGCAAGATCTAAATTGGCACGCCATATAGTTTCAGATTAAACTCGCTGCATGAAGTGCTTTGTGACAGTAAAAAGATTAGCACACACTTGTGTCTCACAGTGGATATTTCAGGATAATAAGAGTTTGCAACTCACTGGCCTAAAATCCAGATGTGTGTGTAATATATTGGAAATTTACAATTCATATACATAAAAAGACCATTTGCCAATAGGCATGTAGCCAATAGACATAATGCCAAATACATGTAGCTCTCCATGTCTGAAGTCAGATTCCAGACAGCAAAGAATGTTTGCAGAACTCTCCAAAAACTTACAATTTTAGTTTTTAATAACATGCTATATTACAGAAATATGCAATAAATTAAATGCATTTTGTACACTATAACTAAATGCATAATGGCTTGTACAAGGGCAAAGCAAATGATAAAAACCAGTGGAGGTCATTTATCACCTCAAACTTTTGCAGTTAGAATTACCAATCGATCAACAGTCACTTTATTTTGAAGATAATTTTCTTCATTTAGTTTAGAGTCGAGAACAATATAATTCCTATTCAAGAGAATAGACAGTGTTAAAGCATGTTGAAGAATATTAAATAGAATAACTAGAACTAATCTCAAAGCATGAAAAAAAATCAAACATTCAGCCATTAAACCCGTTACTTCACAGATCATGTGCTATTTGGCAGATAGTGAACTCCAGCCAACCTATTTAATCGCCCCACGGAGATTTTACAAATGTTTCTTCCCCATTAGTCGATCAAGTGAGATTTCAGAATATCTAACCTTACAATTTACATTATCCATCATTCACCAGTTGTTTCCAGCAGCTCAGAAACAAACAAATTACAGTAGTTCAAAAGCAAAATACTACGGATGCTGGAAATCTGAAATAAAAACAGAAAATGCTGGAAATACTCAGCAGGTCAGGCAGCATCTGTAGAGAGAGGAGGAAAGAACAAAAGGAAAGGTCCGTGATAGGATGGATGGAAGGCAGGAGAGATTAAAAGACAAAAAGGGATGATGGTGCAAGGCAAAAGGAGTTGGTAATGGGACAAGTTAAGAAACAAAAGATGACTAAATGAGGTATAAATGGCAAAGGCAGAATCATCAACAGCTGCCGAGAGAAAAAAAGAAAAAAAAAGTGGCCGAGGTTATAGTCTGAAATTGTTGAACTCTACGTTGAGTCCAGAAGGCTGTAAAGTGCCTAATCAAAATATGAGGTGCTGTTCCTCGAGCTTAAGTTGAGCTTCGTTGGAACAATGCAAGAGGCCGAGGACGGAGAGATCAGTGGGAGTGGGGCGGAGAATTAAAGTGACAGGCGACCAGAAGCTCAGGGTCACGCTTACAGACTGAACGAGGTGTTCCGCAAAGCAGTCACCCAATCTGCGTTTGGTCTCCCCGCATCATGAGCAGCGAATACAGTATACTAAATTGCAAGTACAACAAGTAAATCGCTGTTTCACCTGGAAGGAGTGTTTGGGGCCCTGGACAGTGGGAAGGGAGGAGGTAAAAAGGGCAGGTGTTGCATCGCCTGCGCTTGCACGGGAAGGTGCCATTGTAAGGGGTGTTGGGTGATAGAGGAATGGACCAGGGTGTCGCAGAGGTAGCGGTCCCTTCGGAATGCTGAAAGGGGAGGTGAGGGGAAGGTGTGTTTGGTGGTGGGATCACGCTGGAGGTGGTGAAAATGGCGGAGGATGACCTGTTGAATGTGGAGACTGGTGGGGTGAAAGGTGAGGACAAGGGGAACCCTCTCGTGGTGCTGGGAGGGAGGGGGAAGAGGTGAGAGCAGAAGTGCAGGAAATAGAACGGACACCGTCAAGGGCTGTGGCAACCACGGTAGAGGGGAATCCTCAGTTGAGGAAAAAGGAAGTCATATTGGAAGCACTAATATGGAAGGTGCAATCGTCAGAACAGATGCGACAGAGATGCAGAAACTGGGAGAATTGAATGGAGTCGTTACAGGAAGCGGGATGGGAAGAACTGTAGTCCAGGTAGCTGTGGGAGTCAGTAGGCTTAGTAGATGTTTGTCGATTGTCTCCCTTTCTGGGGATAGGCTGATAAGTCGAGGAAGGGAAGAGTCAGAGATGGACCATGTGAAGGTGAGGGAAGGGTGGAAATTGGAAGCGAAGTGATTGAAATTTTCTAGTTCACGGCGAGAGCAGGAAACGGCACAGATAGTCATCAATGCACTGGGAAAAAAAAAATCAAAAAATCCCCTGCCTTGCAATCGAAGTGCTGATCCCACTGGGAGAAAGGGATCTGTTGATTTACCCTATAATTGATAAGAGATGGCTTGGGAAAGCAGGTGTTTATGAATTGAAAATGTACACAAGAGTGGAAGAATGGTGGTGACTTTCTTTTGCCAGTGGAAAAATAGAAAATGGGGAAACTAATCATGGTGATGATGCTTTAAAAGCATCAGATCTGGTCAGCAGAATACGTAGCTGGAGTGTATCTAGGAACAGAAATTTATTGATTACAGCTGGTGAAGATATCCTGATGAAGGTAAAGCAAGAAGTGGTTCAAAGAGGCATTCAGTACTGTACAGAGCAGGAAATAATGTTCTTGATGGCATAGTCACCTGTGGCTGTTGAAAGTAAATGACTGATAAAAGCATGATAATGAATAAAATAAAAAAGAAAACAAGGCAGACTGATGCAAGAGGACGATTCCCACAAGGAGTTGTGGACAAACTGGCAAAACCACAGACAAGAAAATACGATGCATTTTGGAAGCCTCAAGTAGGCGATGTAATGCTATGCTAGCCATATACTACATCAGACTTCTATGGCTAACTGCATTTATGTGTTTGTGACAACCGCGTATGCATCTGGCATGTGCTATTGCAGCAGGATAGATAAAACGGAGCTAGCAGATTAAAAGTAGTAAACTGTTCAATTTTGGTGTTAATGAAAGAACTTTTCACATCTTCAGGATTTACAACAAATGTTTTTTTTGTACAAGGAAACAGCAGTTAACTTGTGCACAGCAAGATCCCAAACAGATGCCCAAAGTATGTGTTTTTCATTGTTAGTTTCGGGAGGAATGTTGGCCAGGACACAGGGAAAACTTCCTGCTCTTCTTCAAATAGCATACACTCTTAACACCTCGTCTATAAAATGACACCTCTGACAATGCAGCACTCCCACAGTACACTTACAAAGTGAATGACTCTCTTGGACCTATTGCGAAGTTCTGCTCAGAAATCAGTATATTATAGAGAGCTTGTCTTTATGGAGATAAAATTGATAACACATTTGCAAAATAATTCAATTGGATTTGCCAGTGCTGGTCCTGTAACAATTTGTCATCAGAAAAGCAAGAGTTGGTCAGGGTTTCCAAGGCAAATATCCAAACATCATAATGTAACTTTGTCTCAATGGCAGTAGTGAATTAGTAGTCAGATTTACTATTGATGAAGGGAATGGTTTCCAATCATTTTCAGACATTTATGGATAAACTACACAATCTGTACATCTGCTCATCAATCAACCAAGGATTTGAGAATCTGAAGATCAGGAACTATTAAATAAAACTGGGTATTATTAGGAACCAGAAGGTTTGCATATTCATTCCGCAGACATGGTCCTGTATGGAATGAGTTGAGGCATTTCATGCTCAGCTGCTCAAGAGGAAACAAAGCTACATCCAATGGACTGTTACAAGATTGCAATCGCTTTAACCTGCTCAGATTTTAGGCATAATGTGTGACTATATCTGCTTTTAGAGTTATTGCAGAAGTGAGATGCCACACTTACTGAGCAGTACAATATAACTCAGACTATGAAGATGAAAGCAGGCACAAGGACAGATTCCTGAAGGCAGCAGGACAGGTAGATAAGGTGGTTAAGAAGGCATATGGGATACTTATATTCTATGCCTCAGCTAATGAAGGCAAGAGCAGGGAGGTTATGATGGAGGTGTACAAAACACTAGTTAGGCCACAGCTGGAATATTGTGTGCAGTTCTGGTCGCCACACTATAGGAAGGATGTGATTGCATTGGAGAGGGTGCAGAGGAGATTCACCAGGATGTCACCTGGGCTGGAGCGTTTCAGCTATGAAGAGAGACTGGACAGGCTGGGGTTGTTTTCCTTAGAGCAGAGAAGGCTGAGGGGGAACCTGATTGAGGTGTACAAAATTATGAGGGGCATAGATAGGGTAGATAGAAAGGAACTTTTCCCCTTAGTAGGAGGGGTCAATAACCAGGGGGCATAGTTTCAAGGTAAGGGGCAGGAGTTTGAGGAAAAACTTTCACCCAGAGTGTGGTTGGAATCTGGAACACTCTGCCTGAAAGGGTGGTAGAGGCAGGAACCCTCGACATTCAAGCAGCATTTAGATGAGCACTTGAAACGCAATAGCATACAAGGCTACGGACCAAGTGCTGGAAAATGGGATTAGAATAGATAAGGCTTGATGGCCGGTGCAGACACGATGGGCCGAAGGGCCTCTTTCTGTGCTGTATAACTATGGGAACAAAACTGTAGCTCAAGAAAATGTTCCTTTAGTCTTCAACCACCAAGAGTTTCTTTCCAGATTGATAAACCACATGACAGCTCAATTATTTGTCACTGCAGCACAAGGGGGGGAAAAAAGAGACAATAAAAAGAGTACAATTCTCTGACTGTCAAGATAGCTGTGCTATATTCAGATTACTGGCCAGTGGATGTGTCGACTGATTAGGATGAAGAACAAGTGTATGAAAGGTTTGCTCCAGAAATTATAAAGAAAAACAATTACTGAAATTACAAAAATAATGCTAGATGTATTTGCCCTGCAGAATTTACATCATTGGGAATAAATGGAATTGGGATAAGGGGATTAGGACTACTGCTAAGGTGAAAGATACACACCAATACAGTTGAGATGAACTGCCTGTTTACATGTTGCCATTTCTATGTAATTCTAATAATTAATTGTGCAAAGTTGATGCATTGCTCTATAGCCAAGTGCAAGCAAAGCTTTAACCACACAAACTTAATTATTACTCCTGCACCCACTGTGCTAATATCTGGCACATCTTATACAAAAAGTAAAATACTGCAGATGCTGGAAATCTGAAAAAAAACCACAAAATGCTGCTCAGGCAGCATCTGGGGAGAGAGAAACAGAGTTAACGTTTCAGGTCAATGACCTTTCATCCGAACAGGTCATCCCTGATGTTGATCTAGCTTCAATGGATTCTGGTCCACATATGGAACCCAGAGACACGAAGATTTGACTTCAATCTTACAGGTCTGTAGATGACACCAGAACGTGGGAAAGATCACAGATTCTTTCTTGAAAGCTCCTTTAGACTCACCGCAGTGGCTGCGACTTTTATGTTACCTTGTGTTTTCATGCAATATCACATGCACTCTGATAATAGCAGTGTATTATACATATATTTTGAATTTTCATTGCACTGTAGAGGGCCCACTGATTCACGAGATATTTTCCTAAATATCAGCATCTCTGCACATTTGCCACTATACCACTGGTGACAAGAAGATTTAGAAGATCCTGGTCAAGGAACTGAGGGATAGCTGTGTGGTTGCAAACATCAAGGTAAATTATAATGATGCTCCTAGCTGGATCTTGTTTGGCAGTTTGAGCAGAAAGTACAGTATTACTGGATTAGCAACCAAGAAGTTGAAAGTTCAAATCCCACAATAGCAACTTGTGAAATTGAGTTTATAGCCTGTAAATTACAGATTTATTGAAAAGCCAACTGGTTCACTATGTAATGAAGGAAACCTGCCATCCTTACACTAGTCTGGTATATATGCAACTATAATCCCACACTACATGGTTGACTCTTACTAGCCTCAGGGCAACAAATGCTGCCTTGGCAATGTTACCCACAACCCAAAAACAGATACCATACTGTAATGAGCAAGGCTCTTAAAAAAAAATGTTGCTATGCGACTAGGGCATCAGAAGTTCATCTGGCATTTTGGAATGAAGGCTTCTTGTGGATCAGCAACAACATTATTTGACAAATTATGGAGGTATTGGTGAAAGCTTCTACAGCTCCTGCCAAAGTGGTAGAATTGTCAGGGATGCTGCCTGCATACCACCAGCTGAAAGTTAGTTAAAACCTTAGTGATATGTGGTACTCATCTAATGAGCTTATTGTTCAGCATCTTGCTCACTTCCAGATCTAATCTGAACATTATAGCACAATTGGCCTTGTCCAAGTAACTACCATTTTATCCCACTCTGATGGATTCTTATGAAATAATAAATCTAGTGAAATAGACTTTAGCCCATTTACAGCACAAGATGAAACCATTATTAGGTAGGTGCAATATTAGAGATCACTGGTCAAGATCTTGAGAGAGAAATACTACCCATAGAAGATCTGAATTAATGAACTCTAATATTGCACCTCCAGAGCAAAATAGCCTCTAATACTATTGCAGAGATCAAACTGGAGCACAAGGAGGATGAGTATATGTATATTTTGCATATAGCTGAGAGAAAGGAGATAAAGTCTTACTACTAATACGTATTAATTGATCCATTTTAAGCCTTAAAAGCATAGGTTATTTAATTAGCCAATTCAGCCATCTGTTCTACTACAAGAGCTAGGCATCTCCCATGAAACAAGGAAGCATCTGTTGTGATGAGCAGATGCTGCATCAAATTTAAGAGGGTACATTTACATTCAAGATGCACATTTTCTTCTGACATAGTTAAAACTATTTGATTTTGAAGTTGTAAAGCTGGCTTCTCATAACCGCATCCAAGGATTGAAGATACAAGTCTCAATTATGGTGCAAAAATCTCACACTGGCAAACTAGTGGGGTACACATCTGAGGCTTGCAAGTAAGTTATATTGATGACAGAATAGATCGGATTTTTTTTTTTTAAAAACACTGTAGCTAGCTGTGCTATAGTGGAAGTAACAACAGAAAACGCTGGAAAAACTCAGCAGGCCAGGCAGCATCCGTGGAGAGAGAAAGAGAGTTAACGTTTCAGGTCGATGACCTTTCATCAGAACTGGGAAGAGCCGGAAATCAAATAGATTTAAGGCCAGGGTAAAGCTGGGAAAAGGGGGAGGGGATAAAGGAACAAAGGTGGAGATGAAGAGACATTAAGAGATATGCAAGGCTAGAGGTGGTGTTAATGTGACAGATTAAGGCTGAATGAAGTGTGAAATCCACTGGCAGAATGAAGGACAGCTGCCAGCTTCTAGGAGGAAAAAAAAAGGGTGGGGGGGGACAAATAAAAGGGTGGATAAAATAAAATATAAATGTGATTGGAGCTGAGGTTCCTGGGGCATGCTCGACACTGCAAAGGTAAGGAATTGGTTAGCAGGCATAATGGGTATGTACCCCAATTGGCAGGATGTGATTGGTGGTGTCCCCCAGGGATCTGTACTGAGACCTCAACTTTTCACTATATTTATCAATGACTTAGATGAAGGAATAGAGAGCCGTATATCCAAGGTTTGCTGATGACACCAAGTTAGGAGACACAATAAGTAGCGTAGACAGGAGCAGAAAGTTGCAACAGGACATTGATAGATTAAGTGAGTGGGCATAACTGTGGCAGATGGAGTTCAATGTGGGAAAGCACAAGGTCACCCACTTTGGATCCAAGAAGGAGGAGCAGAGAGATATGGGGTCCATGTACAAAACTCAAAGCTAGTGGACAGGTACAAAAAATAATTAAAAGGCTTGTCTCAAGGGCTCAGAAATACAAGAGGGTGGAAGTTATGCTACGTTGTAAAAAGCTCTAGTTAGACTGCATCTGGAGTACTGCGTTCAGTTCAAAAGGACATATTGGCCTTGGAGTGGGTGCAGTGCAGATTCACCAGAATGATACCAGGGCTAAAATAAGAGGAAAGGTTGCATAGACCAGGCTTATATTCCCTTGAGTACAGAAGATTAAGGGGTGATATAATTGAGGTGTTTATGATTAAAGAATTTCTCTCTTTACCCTATGGACATAATCTTAAAGTTAGAGTCAAGCCAGTCAGGGTTGATATCGGGAAACACTTCACAAAGGGTAGTGGAATTCTGGAACACTCGTTAGAAAACAAACAAGTTTTGAGGGAAAACACTATAGTGCCCTTGTAATATTACAAATTTTGGTATTCAGAATTTATGCCATTTCAAGATTGAAAAAAGGTGAGATAAGAACTTTTCAATCATCTAAGACACTGCCATTATAATAACCTGCCACTCTTAGTCCAAAAATGTGTGGGTTAGGTTGATTTGGCTATGATAAATTGACCCTTAGTGTTAGGGGGGATTAAATATGTGGGGTTATGGGGATAGGATGGGATATGTTAGGGGCAATTAAATACGTGGGGTTACGGGGGTAGGGTGGGATATGTGTACTGTGGGGATTAAAGCAGGGACAGGGTACTAGATTTGGATGATCAGCCATGATCGTATTGAATGGCGGAGCAGGCTCGACGGGCCGAATGGCCTACTCCTGCTCCTAGATTCTATGTTTCTTCAGTGCCCACTTCTCATTTTCTCCTCTTAAAGAAAACAGGAAATTCAGTGAGCAGAGTTTGGACAGTCATGGATGGATACAATGAAAATTACTATGGTGAGTAATCTTACTTTACTCTATTATACATATCATGTGATTAAAGTGAACTTGCACTTCACACTTTCCAGGAGATGAAATGTTGAACCAAGGTTCTGCCCAGAGAGTGGTGAGAATGTGGAACTTACCACCACAGGGAGTAGTGAGGTAAATAATATAGATGCATTTAAGGGGAAGCTAGGTAAGCATGAGGGAGAAGGGAAGAGAGGGTTATGCTGATAAGAGTTAGAGGATGAAGGATGGGAGGAAGCTTGAGTGGAGCATAAACTGCCAGCATGGACTGGTTGGGCTGAATGGCCTGTTGCTGTGCTGTATATTCTATGTTGATGTGAAACTATTTGGAGAAGCACCAAGCTGACCCAGTGATGTAGTCACCACCAAAAAAAGTTAACTGCTCATTCAGTTCAGTGCTGTTTTATGGACATTAATAGTGCAGAATGCACTACATTTGACTATACAAGAGACATTCTACTGAAAGAGCAATAAGATATTTGGACAACATGCATGCAATTTAGAAAAGTTGTTTTAGTCTTAATCCTACATATCTTGAGTATGAAGGGCTTATACAGCTAGTACACTCAGCCGATTCATAATCAATCGAAGATCTCCTATCCAAGCAGTGCACTCAATTCTGCAAAATCATGCTGATAAAGAATTTATTTCTCTCTTCGGAAAGAGTCCAAGTCAGTATGTTAAAATTATTTTAAATGAAAAAAGTGTTCTCTTCAAAATTAAATTTAGGATTTGTAATCAAGATTAAGAATGTTAGTCGTAGGAAATGAAACTTTTCTCTATCCTGTACTGACCATCAGCATCAAGCACACACAGGCCAGGTATAGCACAGTAAAGTTCCCTCGGCCACAATTTATTTTAGCCAACCTCAAGAAACGATCAGGCTTACAGGAATGTTTTAATTCCATACTGTTTTAAGGTTGTTTGATCACAGCATACCAATCTTTTCTGCTCTAGAAGGCAAAAATGTTCAAGAAACTCACTTTACATTAGTAAACTTGTGCTTCTAACTTTCTGTAAAGTTATTGAAGCAGAAGTTTACTAAACTTTCACAAACAGCTTTGAAATACTTGGCTCATCTGGAGTTGCAAGATATTCTTTGCAACTTCTTTGAGAGCCACAACTAAATTTGATCACTTAGCCAACACTACACAAAGCAAAATTCTTAATTAAAATCCAGGTCAGGTAGATCATTATTCAGCAACCCTGGGCACAAGGACAGATTAGTTTGTGACATCCCCACAGTTGAATAGCATGCAAATTTTCAATACTTGAACTCACAAAAAGAGTGATCACTTAAGTGAAAGACTACAGTTAGAGGAACTCCAAAACTTTGGGGCTGGATGGGGGGGGGGGGGGGAAAAGGGGGGAAAGGAGAGAGAGAGAGAGAGAGAGAGAGAGAGAGAGAGAGAGAGAGAGAGAGAGAACCCTCAACTAAGATGAGTTTTGCACGTGCAACAAAAATATAACAGCATGGGATGGTATTCTTATATAAAAAAAGTTGAATATTTTTCTGCTACTGTAGCAATCGACATGCAGAGGTGTTATCTGCATTATTTGTTCTTCTACACCCATCTTCACTGGGCCTTACTCTGCAAAATAATCAGTTGCTGGCTCCATCTGCAGTGTATGAAAAATATTTAAGTTTTTACTGGCGAGACTACTTGCAAGAAGATTGTGGTGACAAAGTTTATATTACACTTGCACAGAAAATCTTGGGGTCAGGAGTTTGTTCTGTACTAAACACAATTATTCAGTGTAAGAAGTTCAAACTACTCAGCCCGAAGAGTATTGATTAAAAGGAAGCAGGAGTTTAAGCAGAATTTTAATAAAATAACCATAAAACCAGATTCAAGATATGTCACAAAGTGGTTTTATTATTGAATATAAAAGTGCTCCAATTCAAGGACTGCACATCGTTAAATCTAACCAACATTACATTTAGCCAAAAGTTACAAATGGATCAAGGTTTTCAACCCTCTGGCTGATCCACCAGGAGTGATTTTAAAGAAAGCATTGGGGGGAAAAAACTAGTTGGTTATAGTAACTGATCAAGAATATCAGTTAGTTCCAAAAACAAAGCACGAAGTTTACTTTGATAATGAACACAACAAATATTTATACAATTTTAAAAAAAATTTTTTTTAATAAAAGTGACAGTTTACCTTTCTATCTTTCCATGACTAATTTTCCCAGATTTGTTTATGGAAGAGGCATAAAAGGTGATGCAAACTTGCCATAGTTAAGGAAAGAGGGGTGAGAAGACAAATAATGGGAATTCCAGTGTTCCACAATTTAATATTCTGGTTAAATTTTTTTTTTGCTAAAGATCAATATTACAGTTCATGGAGGTTCTGCACTTAAAGGGTAGTTAGCCATCATTGAATGGATTATAGAATCAGGTAAATTGACATCTAAAAAGGCCTTCCATTTAGCTTTACATGCCATTAGGATTACATTTTTAAGCAATTTTATAATGCACTATAGCATGGTTAAAGACACATTTAAAAAGTACACATAGCTAAAAGGTGTAATACATGTAAAGTTTACAAAAGTTAGTGCAATACAATCACTGACTAATTTCACCCAAAACAATTCTGCACACCAGCACTATCCCTATACCACCAAAAGATCATTGCATAAAACAGAACACAAATTACTACTAAGTTTCATGTTAAATACCATACCAAAATAATGTAACATTTACACATTTTATAAATGCTCCCATTTCCTTTGTGAAAATGGGAACACTTATTTGCACTGGAAAGTACACAATTTAGACATTCTTTGCCAATTTAGGAAATTCCACAAGTCCATTGGGGTATTTCAGATACATGTATATAGCATCTTAGCCATCCTGAAAGTTATCCAACCAAATGCACCATAAGCTTTTTATTGCCATTTATACTTGTTTCATGGTCTGGGGAAAAAAGGAAAAAAATCCCACTAGACCAAATCACTAATATATGATAGCATTATCCAACTCATTGAAAGTGGTGAAAAGGGAAGTGGTCTGGTACAAGCATGCTCTGGAGAGCTGCAACTACTGATCACAGCAATTGGACACCAGCTTACTGCACCTGTCAGAGGTCTCAGCCTTCTCTATTCAAGAGAGCTAGTAGAAAGGTTATTTGACAAGGTTGTGCAGATTACATGCACAATACAAGTTGTCCTCTGACCCAATTTGTATAACATGTTACTGCATGTGTGTAATTTAAGGATCACTAGCATAAACCAGCAGAACTCTTGATCGAATCATCTCTGGTAGGGAGAGTTAGAAGTTTGCAAGTAGCCCAGCCCCTGGTGAGTAGTCTGGATACATTTTATCTGATAAATGTTTATCAGCAGCAGTTTTCCCCCAAAAGCTTTTGTAATGATCCAAAGTAATTGTTTGTACAATAGAAAACAAGTCAAGGCACAAGTCAAGTTACAAACAATCCTCAATTCAGAGGCAGAATTTCCACATGAAGGAATTTTAAAAATCAGAATATAAAAGTATTACTACAACCATAAGGTATTTCAATAATCAATGAGAAGATCATGTGGATGGTCTCAAACTTCAGAGGACAACTGATTGCAATCTTAGAATTGCCAGAAGAGGGAATATCAACTGTACAGGATAATCTTAATCCCACATCTTCACCAAACTAGTGTGCATGGTTTGCTTTGATTAGTTGAAATTCACTAATTGCCATATAGAAATAGGAAGTTTGTCTATCTAGTAGCTGCAAAGCACTACCAATTCAACAGATGGATTTATTTAATCTAGTATATTTAAAAATTTGGACTACATGCAATAAAGTGTTATTTTACTTGACCAATAAGCCAAAGGAGACAGCTTTAAGATTGACATAGTTAATTATACAACAAAAAAAATCTCCACTCCCCCACCCCAATTCAGTGTTTGAAAAGCAACTTCAAATGTCAAGTAATTATCAGCAGGGTTTTAACTTTTAGCCTTTAGCTTAAATTTTAAACCTAACTGGTTCATTAAAAGTTGTCAATTTCCTACAAGTCCATTTTATAAACTCTAAATTCCGAAGTCTACAACTTTTGAGACTGTCACCAAGATCGCAATGCAACTCAAGTTGTTTGGAAGGATAACAGCTTTCACTAGATAGCTGGATGAAGGATAGGATTACAGTGTAAACATTCAGTCGTTGCTTTATGTAGATTCAGTTTCGTGCAACACTGCATTTCTAAATCTCAGGAGGCTATTTCTAGACTTCCCAGGAGTTCAATAGCTAGTCTAAACACTAGTACGCTTTAAGAGAACTAAAATCTCTCCCCTTTGAAGCCTGCAGAATCTGATTTCTCACAAGCACATGCAACAATTCGGTTTCTTACTAGTTAAACTGCTTATTTTCTGAATACAATATTAAATTTGCAGGAGTACCCATCCTTGCATATTTAAAATAAAGGGGGGGGGGGAAACTTTCCTCAAGTAGCATTTACACAAATCCTATATGGAACATTCTAAAGAAAAACTGCCCATGAATCGTTATTAGTGGTTCTTGTAAACAATCCTGAATACTTTGCTCCAAAAAAGATTGGAAAAATATCTTATCCTTGCCTTTATCTCAAACTGTATCCTGAAATAAAGCAGCTATACAACATCCCAATAATATAAATAGTCTTACGAATCAACTGAAAACTACACCAATTTACTTTAAAAAAATACCAGTACCAACTAGCTCACTTCAGTTGTATACACATCCCCATAGAGTTATGAAATAAAAACCTCAAAAGTAGATTTAACATGTCCGCTGAGATAAAGCTGCGAGACAAGTTGCTGTTTCCACACATGTACCAGGTGTGGCGCCCTTCAGCATCTGGAGCGAGGGAGCCATCTTGCACACAATAATGTACAAAGATAAATTCGAAAAATCCGCAGAAAACAGTCGCTTTTGACGCCATTCTCGTCGAAACCGTCGAGCTAGTCGGAAAGGACAATCTTTCAGACCAGAAGGAGCAGGATTAAAGTATTTCCCTTCGTGTTGTTGCTGCCCAGCGCGTCCTCAGCCCGCTCAGCACAGTCATTCCACAGCCCACTAACGCGCTCCTTCATTGGCCGGCGCTTTAAACCGCGAGCCGACCAATCGCGGCCGGCCGTGGCGGCCCCAGTTCTGACGTAACCCCCAATAACACGGCTCGCTGCGCCTGCGCGATCCGAGTCAAACAAGAGTTCTGCCTTAAGATGGCGGCGGGGGCTTCAGATCTGTTGGACGATGTGTTCTTCTCAGACGTGGACGAGAAAGTGGTGAGCGACTTGGTCGGCTCCCTGGAGTCCCAGTTGGCGGCGACGGGCCACAACGCGGCGGAGCAGGCCGCAATCAGGCCGCAGGTGGTGAACAATCACGTGGAAAACACACCCGGGATGGTGAGCAATAATGTTGAGCTGCAAACAGCAGAGAACAAAATGGGACTGGCAGGAGCAGAGCTTTCCACCGCAGCCAAAATCAAAGTGGAGGAGAGCTCCGAGGGGAAAAGCGTACAGATTAACTCGCAGAACGCATTCGGCGGCGGGGTTTTGCCCTGCACGACGGCGGGGAGCGGGGTACAGCAAAGTGTTGTTATCAATAATGCAAGGTCCCAGGCTCCAGGAGTGGAACAAGAGCAGAGTACAGCGGCGGCAGCGGTGACAGGACCAGCAGCAGGAGCAGGAGCAGCAGCAGCAGCAGCAACAGAAACATCAGCTTCAGGCAGCATCGGGCAGGGGAAATCGGTGGTCATAAGTGCAGTGGCAACCCCAGTGTCCAACCATGTGAAAACTGTCACCTCCACCGTGCAAACTCTTAATGGGAATAATGGAATGGTGATAAACTCTCACAATGCAGGAAATGCCACCACTTTCACTTGTTCGGCGGCTGCAACTACCTTGCCAGCAGTTACGGTGGTCAATAATGGACCTGGATCTGTTGTTAAAAACACAATTAATACAGGGTTGCCAGCGGCGTCTTTGCCGGCCTCTAGTTCTGCCTACACGGTTATTCAGACGTCTTTTGTCAGTACGCAGAATGTTCCTTCAACTGTCGTTTCCTCACAGGCAACAGGACCCACAGTGACATTGGTGAGACCACCACCTCACAGTGGCCCGTCTCTGTCCGTTGCATCGACGCCGAACGGCAGTAGCACTATATTGAACTCAACGGTTAGTGTAACTAACTTGCCGGCTCCTGGTGGCACTGGGGCTCCCCATCAGACTTCGCTTCTGACTTTAAACAGTCAACCTGCTAGTTTGTCAAGCAACGTTTCTTTGTCTGCTGGTGGACAGGCTATCAAATCCGAGTTACAACCCAAAACTATTATACAGACACCACAACAGACTCTCAGTGCAGGAATATTGACATCAACAACTGGTAGTTCGGTGACCAGTGTAAACAATCAGTCAAATACAGGTACTATGGTAATAGGTCAGACTATACAAAGTGGGCTTCAGAATGTGGCATCCAATCCTGGCGGAATTTCCACTCAGTCAGTTGGTACACCAGCAGGAATGGGCAAAGGAACCATTAACACAGTTGCCCAAACTCTGGCAAGGACAGCAGCAGTGAACACTGGCCCAAGGACAACTATAACACCACAAGTTATAGCTCCCCGTCTCCCTCAACCCCCACAGCATCAGCCAAACATTCAAAACATTCAAATTCCCCCAGGTGAGAACCAGATCATATTGTTCAGTGGCATGTGCTTTCTTGTATTGTTACGACTTTTGGCAAATAGCTTATTTTGTTTTACAACCCAATGTCAGTCTTCAGAGATGCAAGTTACAGTGTTGTAGGAGGCAAATAAACCAAAGTGGGAAAACTTAATGTGCAATGGACTGTTAATAATCAGGGTGTAGATTATACTGACAGAAATATTGGCAGTAAAAAAAAAATCAGTTTCTAGTTTCCAAATTTTAATGTAATAGAACCTGATGTGACTTCCTAAATTAACAGTTCTGACTTGCAAATTATGAAAGGTTGATGTCATGTAGAAGCTAATTTAGCATAAAACTGTTAAACAATTGAACTCATATATAACCTTAATGCCATTACATTTTGTAATAATATTGCTCATTTCCAAGTGAGCTGTGAAAACCGCTTGCAGATCGAGTGCTCTTTTCATTTTAAAACATTGATTATTATAGGGGTTGTACAGCATGGCTGTAGTGCAGACTTCCATTCTACCTTGTACTGTATCGTAGATGTGTGTAGATGGATTTCTCTTGTATAACTGAGTAATCTGTTAGTCCAATTGGTAAAGTTAGAATATTTTTAAGAGGCAGGATAATTTTGCACAACTTTTAACTATTATAAGATTAATATAAACCAATATGTAAATGTTCATCAGCACCTCCCTCTGCCCCAGAAATTAATTGAAGCCACAAAATGCTATTTTAAAAACAAATCCAAAATAATAATTACTGCTTACTGACATATCAAATGGGAGACTTATCCAGGTGATTTATTGCCTGTTAATATCAAATTGTTGCAGTGAAATAAATGGCGTACAACACTGATTAGAGCCCATAAGTGTTAATGAAACCAGTTATTAAAATGATTTCTACTTCTGTGGTATTCTTTCTTCCCTCCCCCAAACTAAAATTGCTGGACAAGTATCCATCTAACCTTAAGTAATATTATTTTGCACGTTAGCATTTTCTTCAGAAATCAAGAGGAAAATGTATGAACATTGTACAAAGTAAAGGATCAAACACATAGTGAACAGTACATTCGTCAAATTCTGCAAAGAGAATTATATTCGAACAAATAATCAATGTTTGAAATTGCATAGTTTCCCTTTTTTTTATCACTTGTGACCAAGAAGGCGGTAATGTGTTGGTGCTGAATTACTATTAATGTCCACAAAATATAACGTAATTGCTGCATTTACTGCTGCATTGTCTGACTGCAATCAATTTCAAGTTATTCATACATGATTATTGTCACTAGGATTTCAGTAAAGTGCAGTAGTGGACACATGAAATGTTCTTCCTATATCTGCTTAAACAGAGAACAGCCAGCAGGAGAATTAGACATGCAGTCTTTGGGTTGCATCTGGAGTATTTTGAGCCACTATGGTGAAGTTCAACTTGTTACAGGAAACTTGTTGGGAACAATTTGAAATTATGAATTATGTTGCACAAGAATCATATTAACACAACATAAAAGGGGATTGCCTTAAAGGGAAATGAAAGTCCAGGGGAGTACTTTGTTCAAAGTACTCCTCAATTTTGTTGAAGAAAAAAATTAAGCAAAAGTTTACTTTGACTTTTAAAAAAAAAAAACATTTCATACGAGCAAGGAAACCCTTTAGACAGGTTTTCCTCCTTGCTAAGCCACTTGGTGACATCACCAATGGGGCATGTCCCTATGCAGTGTCATAGGAAAAAGTGAAGGCCAGGACTGCAAACTGGCCATTTTCTATAAAATTGGGTAGTCATTTGAACTAAAAGTACTCCTAGACTTTTCTTCCCCTTTAAGTGCAGTGAAGCATCCACTACAAGCCCAGTGAGATCACTGAATATGTACTTTGACTTAAGTCACTGCCAATCCTGCTTTTGCATAAATAGAAAAAGAAAGGAAAGTAAAATCTAAATAATGAGGAATGGAGAGAGAGAAATCAAAATAATTCCAGCACAAAATGATACAGTGTGCCTCTCATACAACATCTTTAAATTAATTAAATTAAGAGATTGCGTGTTCTTAACCTACGATGGAGCCATTGTTTAACATTAGAATTCTGGAATCTTAGGTGTTCAGTTTTTTTTATAAGAAGTAAAAAAAAACAAAATATTATTTGAAAAAAGTATATTCCATACGTTTTTGGTTTAACAAAAAAAATCCAAGAGTGATAGTTTTTCCCAGTAGAATGAATGAAAGGATGATATTTACAGCAAAGTGTCAGTTTATAGAATGCATAAAATTCAAAACTTTGCACTTACAGCTTTGTTGTATTTTAGAGTTTTTTTGGGGATTGCATTCTACAAAGGTGTATCCACACAGTATTTCACAATATTCAAGTCAAACTTAGGCTGAGTTTGATACAAAGAGAGCAGTTATTTATTCCATGAGGGATTGCTAACAATCTGCTATCACAAGATTTCATACTTCTCACTAAAATATATGGGGTTATGATGAATGTAAATGTGCAAGTTTTTTTTTTAACTGCATGTTACTTTAAAAAAAATTAAATAGAAAGCATTTTCTGTTAATGATATCCCACATGCCGTCACATAAACAAATAATGCACACAGAACTCCTAGATTCACAACTGTCATTTCAGCATGTGGTGTAGACTGAATTAATAAGAAAAGCCTCTCAATCACTCCAAGTTTGAAACTTAATTTTATTGTAAGGAATAGGTTTAGTTATTAAAATAAGAACTATATACTTGAGAATGCTCCATGTATGAAAGCTGTTTACATACTAACAGTTCTGTTCAGTATAGGTGCACTAATGCTAGTTTTCAATTGCTATGTATAACTTTAAAGGTTGCTCACAGCCTAAACATGTGAGGTAAATTAATTGAAAAGTTAAAGAATTTGCAGGCAATGTGACAGAAATTTAAAGTGAAGAATTAGAGACAAAACTTACAATTTTACAGTTGAGTTCAGGACTCAAAAGTAGAATAGTATATGTCTAAAATTTTTGTGGCTGGTTTAGGTTAGGTGGACTCGGAGTGAATTGAAAGAGTGAGTGCTCCTCAGTAACTCTTAATTGGTTGACTCTCTGTTGTGGTAGCCTTAGCATTTCTGAAATTGGGGGATGGGGAGGGAAAGAGCGAGGGAGAGAATCAGTGAGAGTTGCTGGTCCTGATCACTTTCCAGTGACTTCTGCAAAAGGTGCGCATTTGTACATGTGCTGGGATGGCAGGATCAAACTCAGCTGTGATGCTTCTGTGGCTGAATAAAGTGTTGTCAAGCTCACGCTTGGGCAAGATATTGGAGGGTGACCAGTGGCAGTGGAGCTGTCCCCTGTAAGGAATCAACACTATTTGGGAGGAGAATGAAGTAAGTTGACAAGCAAAAAAAAAAAATACATTTAGCTTCAGTTTGAGACAGGTCAATTAGAGGCCAGTGAAGGGAAACGGGTAAAATTATTCCTTGTTCTCTTATTGTCCCAGTTGAAGTGAGGTGCTCGAACCACACAAGGATGTCTCCCAATCTTCAGATCCTGCTACTCCTGAAATTAGGATGAAAACACCACATCAAATGTAATGTACAGGAGAGTACGCAACTTCTCCACAATAAATCAGTTGGCATGCACTCTGTAAATTCCAATATTCATGCTTATTACTTCAGATATTCATGGAATAAACAATACATACAAATTAAATCATGATAAATCCAACTGTGTAGCCGAATCTCACAATCTTAGACAAAATGTTTTGTGTTTGGATGTGCAGTCTTATGTTTTTCATACTAAATTTCACTATGGAAGTCATATTATTATCTCTTGCGCAAATTAGTTTACCTAAGACAATAAGAACACAAGAAATAGGAGCAGCAGTAGGCCATTCGGCCCTTCGAGCCTGCTCCACCATTCAATAAGATCATGACGATCTTCTACCTCAACTCCACCTTCCCGTACTATCCCCATATCCCTTGATTCCCTTAATATCCAAAAATCTATCGATCTCTGTCTTGAATATACTCAACAACTGAGCATCCACAGCCCTCTGGAGTAGAGAATTCCAAAGATTCACAACCTTTTGAGTGAAGAAATTTCTCCTCATCTCAGTCCTAAGTAGCTGACTGAGACTGTGACCCCTAGTTCTAGACTCCCCAGCCAGGGGAAACATCCTCCCAGCATCTAGCCTGTCAAGCCCTGTAAGAACTTTATATGTTTCAATGAGATCACTTCTCATTCTTCTAAACTCTAGGGAATATAGACTACTCAATCCCTCCTCAGAGGACAATCCCCTCATCCCAGGAATCAGTCTAATGAACCTTCGTTGCACTCCCTCCTAAGGCAAGTATATCCTTCCTTAGGTAAGGAGACCAGAACTGTACACAGTACTCCAGGTGTGGTCTCACTAAGGCCCTATATAATTGCAGTAAGACTTCTTTACTCTTATACCCCAATCCTTTTGTAATAAAGGCTAACATACCATTTGCTTTGCTAATTGCTTGCTGTACCTGCATGTTAACTTTCAGTGATTCATGTACAAGGACACCCAGGTCCCTCTGAATACCAACATTTCTCAATCTCTCACCATTTAAAAAAAATTCTGCTTTTCTATTTTTCCTACCAAAGTGGATAACTTCACATTTCCCCACATTATATTCCCTCTGCTATGTTCTTGCCCACTCACTTAACCTGTCTATATCCCTTTGTAGCCTCTTTGCATCCTCCTCACAACTTACTTTCTGCAATTGCCTACAAAACACAATCATTGATTTGGGGTTTCCCAAGGATGTGAAAGGTGCTTGTATAAATGCAAGTTCTTTCTCTAGTAAATAAACAATAACTTGTAGTAGTTAAAGTTTAAATTTCTTTTTGTGGGGTAAGGATTTTGGGCTATTTTGTCCAATAATTTAATTGAAATTTAGTTCTGTCACCGATCGATTTTACACCCCGTGACCACAATGTAGGATAACATGAATAGAAAATGCCCTATATTTAACCATTAGTTTAATGAAAATCAAAATAGTAGACATTGTAGATTACAATTTATGTGTATATAATTGTAGAGGAAATTGTGCTGAATAAAATAATATAGATTCCATACTTTGTTTGAAATTAAACTTGCAAAGTTTTTTTAAAATAATTAAATGTCAAATGAATGTTACACTACCAGCTCTGGATATCCTACCTTAAAAACTCATAGGTTCTTGATTTAAAAGTTATTAATTGTAAATGACCAGCGCTCAACATTAACTTTGGCAATAGGGCAAGTAGCTTCCAAATTTCACTTGCCATAACAAAATTATTAATTAGTTTGATATCACAGTAATAGATTTGGATGTACAATAAAATGTACAGCATTTGTCATTATTTATCTTGAAATACAATTCTACAACTGAAGCATTAAGAAAACACTTTAAAGATGAACAACAGTATTAAAGGCAAGTTAAAAGAATAAACAGTGACACCACCAAAAGCTACCGACTTAAAAAACAAATTAAGTTGCTTTGAAGAAGTAGACAACTGTTCCGAAGCCTGGACCTCATTACTGAATTACAGAATGCTGTTAATCTAATTATCGGTGCAGAACGTAAAGCTCAGTATTTAAGTGAAAACAACCAGTTGTGATCTTCATGTGTCACCTATATCCTTATAAACAGCCTCCAGACTCTATGATGAAAATTATGTTGCGACTAAAACTAATTTGCCATTTTTTCAGTAATACCTGCCGCTAGCTCAAAATACTTCACTTCATTGAAGATTTTTTTTTTAAATGCCACACACAAGCCACATTAAAAAGGTCCTCTCTGTATGGTAGTGTTATGAACAATTGATGAACAGAATTCTTCCTGTTTACATGCAGAGAAAGTATTTTTGTTGTAACCTGTTGAACAGCGAGTGGAGGGGACCCTAAAATGCACAGCAAGTGCAATGAGAATATGAAGAATTGACGAGAGGGAGAATGAATACACAGTTAAGAAAATGCACATATGACAGCTGGATAGTTTCCAAAAGTAATTAAAACAAAATTTGGTAGTGTTCCCCTTTGTATGTGGGAAATTTGTTTTAGTTAAAAAAAAATCTAAATAAAGTTAATAATTGGACATTGACAACTAACTTTAAGAGCTGGTAGTCATTGTCCAGAAACTTAGTAAGGGGTCTGGTGTTATCATGATTATCGGAATTTTGGTAGGAGACAATACAGACTGGTTTTTATTGACTGCTAGATTTTATGGTTCTGCAATGATGTATCTCGCTGATGTTTATATTGTGGCAGAATTAATATAGTTAAATAGACAAGTACATAGGACATTGCAATTTTTTGTTTAAGGAGTGCATACGTGTAGGAAAAGTGTTATTTAACTTTGATAGTTTTATATTGCGCTAAAACTTAAAGCAGATTTTACTCACTTAGTCATTGCAACTGGACTACAATAATCTTTAACAACCAGACAGGTTTAGCTATCAGTACCGTTCATTTTTAAGTGCTACAGCACTACTTGAAATCTGATGTTATATTTTTATTCCTCAATTAGTATTTTTAACCTGTGGAAGGAGAGACACGAGCATTTTTTTCTCTTCCTCTCCAGTCTCCCATCATATTGTGCAGGCAAGTAACTTGCTTCTGGGGGTTGAGCGATATTTCTTTTAAGCTGGCCACTAGGGTATGTGCGAATGGGATGGGGCTATATCCCTCTCCACCCTATAGGGAAAACACTTGGCCTTTGCTCTATGTTTCCATACAACAGCACAGTAATTCACAGTGTGAAGGTCTGCGTTTAACAGCAATATCTGCTCCAATGCATGGTATTACGTTATTTAGAATAGTTAGATGCCTTTCCCTTTATCTTTGAGAAGGCTTTACAGCCTACATAGCAATGTTTTTCCCCCCAAAAGGGGTACATTTTTCAGATGTCAAACCTAAGTATGCAGCATGTGAATCTTAAGAGTTTGTGACAATTATAAATGGGCAGAACTATTGCACGATCATCCTAAAGTAACTTTGGTAAATTATTACTGGAGGTGATGGGGCGGGGAAGAGAAGAAAAAGACAAAAATGTGCTACACTCAAATAGAATACTGAATGTGCATCTATGTAAACATTTTTATTGTGGCCACATTTTTATGTAATCTTTTATGAATTAGATCCCATCTCCCTTATGCTGTAGGACTTGATACTTTGATTCATTCATTGCCATTAGATGAATTGGATGTGAATGCTTAATAAACAGTGTACTGAAACTTGTGCCCATTTGTATAGTACCTGATAAGCATGAACCATCTTCAGAGCCTTGTATTAGCAGGTATTAAAAACAAAATAACAGTATTTAATTCATAGAACATTTCTCATAGATCTAGCTCCCACAGGGGTTTAAAAATCACTTAAGTCTGAGGTGCAGACCCATCATTTAGATCTCTGGACAGTCACTATTTTCTTCTTTGAGGTCCAAAGGACAAAATAATTTTGTTTCCTTGAACACATTTTGAAAAGAGTTGGAGTTGCATGTTGTTAGCGCCAAGTCTCCATCCAAGCCCAGCATCAGCACCATCATTTTTATTGACTCGGAAAGCTTACCCGAAAGAATGAGTTTCTTTCTTCTTTAAACTACTTTAGAGTGCTCTCCAAAATATTCCCCGTATTTAAAAATAATGGGGCCGTAATTTTCGACCCCTACGGGTGCGCACGTGCCCATAAGGGCCTCACAAGTTCCGGGGTTAGGCTGCGCATGCGCTAAAACCCGGAACTTGCGATTGCATCCCCGGGAAAAGGGCCTCCATGGGCGTCCTGCCCAGCGAATGCCCGTGAAATTCTTACGCCTGGTAAAAGTAGGCATAAGGCCTGCTTTTACCAGCGTAAGAGTTTTAAAAAACAGAAAAATAATTTTTACATTTAAAAACCTGTGAAATAAGGTAAGTTTATTTTTCGCCCCTTTAAAACATGTACATTTACTTTTCAAAATTAATTTTGTTTTAAATATTTAATTAAATGCCATTTTAATTAATTTTAAATATGTGATTTAAAATTTTTTTATTTTAAGTGTAGAAGTATTTTTGGGGGTATTCCCATTCATACTTATGGGGATTCTGTACATACGGAACCTCTAAGTATGAATGGGGATTCCCTTCTGTCATTGGTTGGGCCAGCCCACTGCGCCCCTGGGATACGTGGGCCTCTACGCGTAGAGGCCCAGGAGCGCGAGTCTCCGTGGCTCCCGAGGCAGAAGGTAAGTTCGTAGATTTTTTGCCGGTCGGAGGCATCCGCCCGCGGGAAGCCTCCGACCGCAAACCCGGGCCCAATAAATATGTGTATACATACATACAAGAATTGGCATGGTACAAGATATTTTCATGAACTGGCATTTGCAACAAACATGCTCCAAGGAATGCAAGAGTACAAATTGATTTTAATAATGCAAGAAGAGAAGTTAGTGTAAATATTTATTGGGAGCAAAATGTAGTTTTTCAATAGAAGCATCAAGTCTATAAGAGCTGGAGACAATTAAGAGGACGAGGTTAGGTTGGGGAAAATGCTATGGTGCCATTAAGACAGTGTGGGAGATGACGAGGGAAGAGGAGGTAAAAGATTTTTGTGTTCTGTTCTCAATTAACTTTTAGTCACACATACTTGTGTGTTGCTGCTTGAACAAATCTGGCTCTGGAAGACTTATCTTTAAAAAAAAAAGTTATCTTTTTGTGCCAATTTCTGCAAGTAATGTCTGAACTTTTGAGTGAATTTGCAGAGTATTGTCAATGTTTAAAAAAAGAGGAACGTCGTCTATATTGATATCAGAAAGTTAACGTAGGATCTTTCATTTAAAGTTGTTTAAAAGTGGGGGAAATATGTTGCATTGTCATTTAACTTTCCCATTAAGTGGTACGGTACAGTTCCCCACATGATGAGCTTGTAATCTTGGTGGCCTGTTCAGGGGATGCAAGGACAGGCCAGGTATATCAGTATAAGGAGGAAGGGAAAATTAAACAGCAACTCTGTATGGCTGGAAGCTATCCCATGAAGTGGCATGGTACCGTTCCCCACATTTGATACACCATTCCAAGCTGCCAAGTGTAGGCCATGGATTTTTCCATTTGGAACAAGGAAAAATTGAGGAGTACTCTGCCCGGGCCTTTTTCACACATCTTGCTGCTGATAATTGTGGAGGTCCAGGAGCACACCACCTCAGAATGATCTTTTGTGGGGGAGGAGAGGATACAGCAAAAAAAGTAATAATTTAATGCTTAGATAATTTGAGCTTCTCACACGAGAATAAAACTTACATGAAATTCAAAATGTGTTGATGTCTGTTAGTACTGCAAATATACCAGACCCCAGTGAATTTTTACATTACCCATTACATTTTCAGTGATCCTAAAAGGGTCAATAGCTAGTTTGCAAGCATCCCAAGGAGTGTTTGAACAGGATACATATTTATGCAGCTTGTTTCAGTTAGATATGTACACTGCAGACCTTGTGTGGATTTTATAGTGTAATATGTGTGTACATTTTGTTCACTGAGAAGAAAAACTCTTCTAACTACTTCCAGTAAGTTTAAGGTTTCAAGTTTATAATTTGCAAGAACGTAAATGTTGAAATTGTAGCCACATCTGGGATTATAACCCTTGATGACAAGGCCCTGATAAACAGTGGCATACTTCACCAAAGACCTTCTAAGTCAAGTTCTTTAAAATCAGATATATTGGGGTAATTTTGTGAGGCTCCATTCCCGGGTTAGAGATTGGGCTATAACACTCTAGGGCCAATTCTGTGACCTGTTGAGCGACACTCCACATCTGATGCTGAACTTCGCAAAATTGCTAGAATTGTTTCCTATTAAACACATTTTAAAAAATCTTACCTGATTCGTCCTTCTTTACAAGAGAGAGAATTTTGGCCCACTATGACCGGTTCCTTTGCTGTTAGGCCTGCTCTGCTCAGCCACTGCCCACTCCTGTCTACTTCACTACTGCCCATTCCAATTACTGTACTTGAAAATGGCTGGCTTAACGTGTATACATGGCAATGTAACGATTCGCAGGTGAGCTATTCATTTTTAAATATAGTGGAATCTCGATCATCCACACTCCCAATTTCATACTTTTGATTCCATCTTTGAGGAATTCGGGCTGGGAGACCAATGGTAAGTGAACAGTTATTTAAAAAAAGGAAAAGTTTGGTTAATTTAGAACACCTGTTGAAGGAAGTTTAGGGGACATGTAGTTATCTGCCAGTTAGCTTCATTCACTGAGTTTGTGTCCCTTCCATGAAAGATTAAGGTTCCACTACAAGTGACAATTTTACCTTTTCTTCAAACTGAGTAACTATAGCACAGGTTTTTTTTAAAAATCTGCCATATTTAAAGCAAACACACCAAATGATCATCCTAAAGTTGAAAGGAACTTACTTATAATACTTGTATTCAGAGGGAACTGGCACAATATGATCCTCATTCAAGAGCTATTTGGAAACCTCAGAAGCCAAATAATATGAATTTGGCAAACCCTGGTTCCAGTAAAGTGATTATTCAGGGTGTGAGGCACATCCCGAAAATACATTTTCAGTCGACTGATTCTGATTTTGTTAATTAGGAGCAAATAATTTCAAAGCACTTTGCTGATTTGAATAGTGAAAATAGAAGAATGTTAATGCATTCAAAGATTAATTTTTTTACCTGCATTAAAAAAAAGTTAGTTTCTGGAATATTGCTGTAGCAATAGTTTTGAACCGAACATTAAGGGGAAATATTAATGCAGTGATTGGAAGGGAGAAAAACATATGGTCACTAGACCACCAACCTGCAGAATCTTCAAACCCTGATCTCTCCATTTTGAAACTTGTTAAAGCCAGACTGTTTTTTTAAAAAAATTTCCTCAGACAGATTAACACACCTTCTCCAAATAATTATTACACACGTGAGTATTTGGGATCTCAATTTGAATCTAGCCTAGACTGACCAAATAAATGTGTCCTCTCTCCACCAGCTTTATGAAATGAGTTTGGTCAGTCTCAATACAGATTTCCACCACAAATATTTTTTTTTATTCGTTCGTGGGATGTGGGTGTCGCTGGCTAGGCCAGCATTTATGACCCATCCCTAATTTCCCTTGAGAAGTTGGTGGTGTGCCGCCTTTTTGAACTGCTGCAGTCCATGTGGTGAAGCTACTCCCATAGTGCTGTTAGGGAGGGAGTTGCTACAGTGCATCTTGTCGATGGTACACACTGCAGCCACGGTGGTGGAAGGAGTGAATGTTTAAGGTGGTGGATGGGGTGCCAATTAAGCGGGCTGCTTTGTCCTGGATGGTGTCGAGCTTCTTGAGTGTTGTTGGAGCTGCATTCATCCAGGCAAGTGGAGAGTATTCCATCACAATCCTGACTTGTGCCTTGTAGATAGTGGAAAGGCTTTGGGGAGTCAGGAAGTGAGACACTCGCTGCAGAATACCCAGCCTCTGACCTGCTCTTGTAGCCACAGTATTTATGTGGCGGTCCAGTTAAGTTTCTGGTCAATGATGACCCCCCAGGATGTTGATGGTGGGGGATTCGGGGATGGTAATGCTGTTGAATGTCAAGGGGCGGTGGTTAGACGCTCTCTTGTTGGAGATAGTTATTTCCTGGCACTTGTGTGGCGTGAATTATACTTGCCACTTATCAGTCCAAGCCTGAATGTTGTCCAGGTCTTGCTGCATGCAGGCATTATCTGAGGAGTTGCAAATGGAACTGAATACTGTGCAATCATCAGAGAACATCCCCACTTCTGATCTTATGATGGCGGGAAGGTCATTGATGAAGCAGTTGAAGATGGTTGGGCTTAGGACACTGCCCTGAGGAACACCATGACCATCTTCCTTTGTGCTAGGTGTGACTCCAGCCAGTGGAGAGTTTGTCCCGATTCCCATTGACTTCAGTTTTACTAGGTCTCCCTGATGCTACACTCGGTCAAATGCTCCCTTGATGTCAAGGGCAGTCACTCTCACCTCACCTCTGGAATTCAGCTCTTTGTCCATGTTTGGACCAAGGCTGTAATGAGGTCTGGAGAAGAGTGGTCCTGGCGGAACCCAAACTGAGCATCGGTGAGCAGGTTATTGGTGAGTAAGTGCCACTTGCTAGCACTGTCAACTGTGGTGGAATACAATTCTGCTGCTGCTGATGGCCCACAGCGCCTCATGGATGCCTAGTTTTGCACTGCTAGATCTGTTCTGAATCTATCCCATTTAGCACGGTGGTAGTGCAACATAACATGATGGAGGGTGACCTCAGTGTGAAGACGGGACTTCGTCTCCACAAGGACTGTGCGATGGTCACTGCTGCCAATACTGTCATGGACATATGCATCTGCGACAGGTAGATTGGTGAGGATGAGGTCAAGTAGGTTTTTCCCCTCGTGTTGGTTCTCTCACCACCTGCCGCAGGCCCAGTCTGGCAGCTATGTCCTTCATGACTCGGCCAGTTCGGTCAGTAGTGGTGTTGCCAAGCCACTCTTAGCGATGGACATGGAAGTCCCCCACCCAGAATCCATTCAGTGCCCTTACTACCCTCAGTGTTTCTTCCAAGTGGTGTTCAATATGGAGGAGTACTGATTCATCAGCTGAGGGAGGGCAGTAGGTGGTAATCAGCAGGAGCCAATAACTCAGCACGAAAGTGGTACTTTCGCCAGAGAGGGCCGTAAGGATAGCTGGTGTGGGAAACAGAAACATTCACACTGGTGCAGTAGCAGGTGTTCTAATATTGGAACTAAAGCATATTGTTGGGGCAGAGTGCAAGAAGCTTTAGTTTGCATCTGACCTGGGAGTGTTTAATGATGACTAGTTGCAAACAAAAGTCAGAAAACAAACATTCTATTCTCCGGCACTGGTCTTCTGCATATTTAGCATCAAATTTGACAACTTTATACTAATCGGCCATTAGCTGAGTTTCACCAACATGCGAGATTGGAGAAATGCAGTCAGATGGAAACAAATTAAGAATGAGATGATGGGGATGTGTTATGCTGGACAAAGTAATAAGAAAAAATTAGCAGAGTAATGTGGAAACCTCAGCAGTACACATTACAGTATATGTTGCATTACTGTGATAGTTATTGGGTTAAATGTAATTAGAAGATGCCAATTCTGTAGATCTGTTTTGAGATGAGAGTTGAAGATACCTGCAGTGTAATGGGGATAGATAATTACACGTACAGGATTTCAGAGTCCAGCAATGCCACACGGAAAAGTTCTCTGAACCTTTTGTGGGCAGATAAAAGTGACAAAATTGCCAAATTCACATACACCCATAGTCATTTACATTCCCTGTTAAAGGGCATCAAATTCTTGTTCTATACATAAGCAATATTCAACAATGAGTGGGTAAAATAGTGTTGGGTGTAAACTTCCATGCAGGTGTCTGATTAGCGCTTTTGTGACAGTAAAGTAGTATTATGTAGATAAAGGTCAGTGAGTGGATTGGAAATAGTAGGAAGGAGGCAAGTGGCTGAAGAACTGTAAGGACTATTCAGGGAAAAAAAGACTAAAATAAGTGTTATCAGCAAGGCAAGCAATATTCTCTTCTCTGGCAGTCCCTCGGAACCGAGGATGACTTGCATCCACATTAAAAATGAGTTCTCAGGTGACTGAGTCCAATGCGGGACCTACAGTCTCTGTCACAGGTGGGGCAGATGGTGGTTGAAGGGGCGGGCGGGTGGGTGGGGTGCTTGGGTTGACGTGCGCTGCTTGCGCTTGGCTTCCGCTTGCTCCCGGCGAAGAGACTCGAGGTGTTCGGCGCCTTCCCGGATGCTTCTTCTCCATTTTGTGCGGTCTTGGGCCAGGGATTCCCAGGTGTCGGTGGGGATGTTGCACTTTTTCCAAGGAGGCTTTGAGGGTGTCCTTGAAGCATTTCCTCTGCCCACCTGGGGCTCTCTTGCCGTGTCGGAGCTCCGAGTAGAGCGTTTGTTTTGGGAGTCTCGTATCGGGCATGCCGCCGATATTAGACTCTCAAAAGAGGTACATGGAGGGTTCAAAAACAAAATATTGGAAATTCACAGCAGGTCTGTCAGCATCTGAGAAGAGAAAAGACAGGTTAACATTTTGGAGTACAGATCCTTTATCAGAACTGGAGGGATGGGTTAATCTTTTTTGTTAATTCTGTTGAAGGGGCTGTACTTGAAACATTAAGTTATCTTTTTTCTCTTCAGATGCTGACAAACTTAGTTTATTTCTGCTTTTTATATTTCCAGCCTTTACAGTTTTTCCCCTTTTTCAATCACTGTGAAGATAGTGGTTTATGTTTGCATTTACTGAATGCTGCTGTGAATTATATTTCCAAGTAGGTCGACTGTACATTGGATCATGTGGTAGTTATCTACATAATTTGCCCCATCATAGACAACAAGCAATCAGAGATGATGACAAAGTTGCAAGATGAAAGTGCAAAAGTAACAATACTTGGGCTGTATCCAGTGCTGATCTATTTGTAGTGTAAAGTGGAAATGGATAATTGGCTGTAACCAACAGTTGAATTGGAGGAAAGATGACAGAAGAAAATACATTGATAATTGAACAAGGTTTTGAGGAAGATGTAAATAATGTCTAAACTGAGAAAGAAGTGGGAAATCGGCTCAGAGCTTGTGATTGAGGAATATTTAAACGAGAAGCAGAAGGAGGCAGAGGGAAGAAAGTATAGGGGGAAAAAAGTATCATAATGGAAATGAGATACCAAGAAATCAAAAGTCAGCTGTGGCTCAGTTGGTAGCACACTCGCCTCTGAGGCAGAAAGTTCTGGGTTCAAGTCCCACTCCAGAGAGTTGAGCACAAAACCCTCGGCTGACACTCTCGTGCAGTACTGAGCAACGTTCCCTTTAAACTGCGCTGCCGGTCCAGCCCGGGACCGGCTTTTCCAATTTTAAGAAACTGAACGGGCCGCGCACCCAAAACAAATTAGGGGGAACATTTGTACTGAGGGAGTGCTGCACTGTCGGAGGTGCCGTCTTTCAGATCAGAGGTTAAACAGAGGCCCCGTCTGCCCTCTGAGGTGGACGTAAAAGATCCCGTGGCGTTATTTCGAAGAAGAGTAGGGGAGTTATCCCTGGTGTCCTGGCCAATATTTATCCCTTAATCAACATCACTAAAAAAAAACCTGATTATCTGGTCATTATCACATTGCGGTTTGTGGGAGCTTGCTGTTTGCAAATTGGCTGCCATGTTTCCTACATTACAACAGCGACTATACTTCAAAAAGTACTTTATTGGTCGTGAAAGGCGCTATATAATGCAAGTCTTTCTTTTTTCTTTTTTAGCCTGAACGTAGTGATCTGTGGATTGTATTGCTCTTGGAGTAGGCAGCAAAATATAAATGCAAGTCTTTCTTTTTATAAATGTGCATGGTATCTTATTGGGGATCGTTGTAAGTAGTGAAACTCAAGTGATTTTATACTTAAAGAAATAACTTGCATTTTTAACAAGCTTTTCACTTACTTGGGCTATCCCAAAGTATTTATAGCCAATGAGTTAAAGTGCAGCTTTGCAGGCAAACTATGCGGTCAATTTGCTCACAGCAGTGTGATAAATGGCCAGTTAATCTGTTTTGGTGGTGTTGATTGAGGGATAAATGTTGGCCAGGACACCGGGAGAACGCGCCTGTTCTTCTTTGAATAGTGCCTTGGGATCTTCTACATCTAACCGAGTAGGCAAATGAGGCCTTGGTTTAAAGTCTTATCCAAAAGACTGCATTTCCAACAATACTGCACTCCCTTAGTACTGCACTTAAGTGCTAGTCTAGATTATTCGCTAAAGTTGCAGAGTGGGGCTTGAACCCCCGACCTTCTGAGATAAGAGTGCGACCACTGAACTGAACCACAAAAGTGCAACAACAACAACTTGTATTTATAGAACGCCTTTAACGTAGTAAAACGTCCCACGGCACTGCACAGGACTATTGTAAGACAAAAAAATTTGACACCAAGCCACATAAGGGTAAATTAGGGCAGGTGACCAAAAGCTTGGTCAAAGAGGTAGGTTTTAAGGAGCGTCTTAAAGGAGGAAAGAGAGGTAGTGAGGCGGAGAGGTTATGGGGAATTCCAGAGCTTAGGGCCTAGGCAACAGAAGGCACGGCCACCAATGGTTGAGCGATTATAATCAGGGATGCTCAAGAGGGCAGAATTAGAGGAGCGCAGATATCTCCGGGGGGCTGTGGGGCTGAAGGAGATTACAGAGATAGGAAGGGGCGAGGCCATGGAGGGATTTGAAAACAAGGATGAGAATTTTGAAATTGAGGCATTGCTTAACAGGGAGCCAATGTAGGTCAGCGAGCACAGAGGAGATGGGCGAACGGGACTTGGTGCAAGTTAGGACACGGACAGCCAAGTTTTGGATGACCTCCGGTTTACGTAGGGTGGAATGTGGGAGGCCAGCCAGGTGTGCATTGGAATAGTCAAGTCTAGAGGTAACAAAGGTATGGATGAGGGTTTCAGCAGCGGATGAGCTGAGGCAAGGGCGGAGACGGGCGATGTTACGGAGGTGGAAATAGACGGTCTTTGTTATGCTGCGGATATGTGGGCGAAAGCTCATTTCAGGGTCAAATATGACACCAAGGTGGCAAACAGTGTGGTTCAGCCTCAGACAGATGTTAGGGAGAGGGATGGAGTCAGTGGCTAGGGAACGGAGTTTGTGGCGGGGACCAAAAACAATGGCTTCGGTCTTCCCAATATTTAATTGTAGAAAATTATTGCTCATCCAGAACTGTATGTCGCACAAGCAGTCTGACAATTTAGAGACCGTGGAGGGGTCGAGAGAAGAGGTAGTGAGGTAGAGCTGGGTGTGGAAACTGATGCTGTGTTTTCGGATGATGTCGCCAAGGGGCAACATGTAGATGAAAAATAGGAGGGGGCCAAGGATAGATCCTTGGGGGGACACCAGAGGTAACTATGCGGGAGCGGGAAGAGAAGCCGTTGCAGATGATTCTCTGGCTATGATTAGATAGATAAGAATGGAACCAGGCGAGTGCAGTCCCATCCAGCTGTACCTAGTGCAAAAGTACCTAGAGGTTATGTACGAAGCAAGAAGATGGATGCAGATGTTTTAATGGAAACGGTTGGCATGAGTTTCAAAAATGAGATTTGTAATCACTAGGCAATTTTTGTTTTGTGGGAGGAAGGGATTGGAATGGAGATGGGAAACAGCGTCAGTTCAAATGTGTATCTGTCACTGAGGACAAGAAAATAACTGGAAATTATTATAGACCGGTGGTATTAAAAATAGCTAAATATGGAATAAGTAGTGAATGATGACGAACGGAGGGTACTAGTTATGGGCAATTTTAATTTTCCTCTCATATGCTTAACTCCAAATAAAAATAGTAAATTATCTTTATCCTATAAATGGGATGGGGGAGGGGGAGGGAAGAGACACCAGTGACACTGCTCCTTAAACGATTGGTACGTTGCATTTATGCAATGCTGTGAGGTGAGCTGCATTCTTGGTTCTCTTGTCAGAGACAGTCATGTACTGTTTTCTTTGCACACACAAAATGCAAGTTTCGTTAAATCAGTTTGTATGTTCTACAATTAAATATAGATTGGTACCTCTTAGTGAAAAAGCAAAGTTTTTAACAGATATATTTAATTTTAGCAGCATGCTGGTTTAATTTAAACAGACATCTTTGAGTGGTCAGTGTCCACATGCCATGCATCCCAATACCAACCTACTGAGACCTTACCTTTGATCAATTCTGTTCTGCTCATTATCAAAATCAAGTCAATCCTGATATCCTGTTTCAAGACTTGAGATGGTTTATGAGGGTTTTGAATGGGTACCTAAAATGACTGGATTGTCTAATAGGTCTCATTTATACCTTTTCATTTATCAAAAGGAATTGCTGGGTCTCAAGTTAAAACTCTAAACAAAGCGAGTGGTCAGTTTTAAACATTCAATTTTGTGGCACGTTTTCAGACAATTTTAAAAGTATGATTTTAATGTAAAAGATTGTACATGTGAAATTAAGCATCAACTCATTCCAATTTTGACAAACATTTGGCAAGCATAGCCTTGGACTTTATTGAGCTGAAAAAGTTTGAGGGTCATTTTATCACATCCAAATTTAAAGTTAACTATAATTTTTGTTTATTAGTGCATTAAATTAGAACTTACAAACATACTGTCACTGCTGCAATTTTGAATTTTTTTTAAATGTTGATTTAAAATTTTTTAATCCCAGTGCAGATGGCAGATTGGGAGACATTCATGTTCAGCACATAATAGTTTGAGAGTTTTCAACCTGCTGGAAACACAAACATCCTTGGACTTTCCACATCATATACCTGATTTTTACTTAACATCTAATTGGTTCTTAAAATTATTCCAGAGTTTTGTCCTTGTGTACTCTATTCTGTGTATTGATGCCCTTTGTGTGGGGGGAAAAGATTCCGGATATCCTAAATTTGGCTTTTACAAGTTTGAACCAGTGATCCCTTGTTCTTCTCTTGCAATTTAATTTAAAGTAATTTTCCAGATCATTTACACGCAGCACAGAACAGACACTAACTCTTAAAAGTCAAATGATCAAAAAAGTGCCAGGTTTGCTTGTAAACCAATCTGCAGTTAACCCTTCTGAATGTTAATATTCCTCTTTTTAGCATATTTATTTGGCCAACCAGTTACAAGCTGGACTCAAACCTTTCAGAATGCCCTCAATCTTTACAAAAAGTCCCAAATATTGTGGTTCATTTTTCAAAGGGCCATCAGCTTCACGAAAGCAAGGATTGAAAATGAGCCAAAAGAGCTATCTTTCCATTGCATGCAAATTACACAATGAATTGACATTATTACATTGTACATTAGTAATTGGAGTGTTGTCAAACATTTTCATAAAATCAGTGCCTCCAAGAAGATCAGCTAGTTACTAGTTTTCATTTTTTTTTTTTAAAGTTATCAAGATGATTTTGGGAAATAGGGCTCATTAGCAATTTAATTTTTAACAGAAACAGTAATTTCAATCCAGTGAGAGATTGAGAAAGGCAGATCTGAACTCATCGGATTAGTGAATGTTGTGACCTTTAGAAAAGACTTGGTGCCTAAAAGTAAAACGATCTTGGAATAAAAGAGGAAAGAGAAAATTGGATAATAAGTTAGAAAAAAATAGAAGAATGATCAATGATAGTTCTAATTGGACAGTTATTGGTACCCTCGGTATCGGTTTTGAAGATTGATAATTTTTTCCTTCCTTTTCATGACACTTTTCTCCTCTCGGGTACCTTGCCAGCAGGCCATCATTCATGCATGAACTTTGATAGTAAGTGCTGACATGGTGAGCATTTGGTGAAGTCCTTAAGAATTGAACTATTCTGAATGAAAGTGTTAAAAGCCAAAAATCTAATTTGTATATTATACTAAATTGTGTGGCAAAGCACCATGTTCAGAAGAAAAGAAAAAATTCAAAGTTCTGCAGACTAAAGTGAATGACATTTAACAGACAAATACAAGGATATATGTATGTTCTAAAACAACAGATTGGATTATAGAAAAAAGGGTATATAATTTTCAATAAGATACATCAGGACAATAAATCTAGGTATAATAGTTAGCCAAATGTGAGGTGGTGCATTTTGGTAGGAAGAGTAAGAGGCCACATACTACTTGGATGGTAAGAGTCTAAATGAGGTAGAGGAACAAAGGGATCTCGGGGTACAGATGCACAAATCACTAAAAGTAGCGATGCAGGTTAATAAGGCCATACAAAAAGCAGACCAAGCACTGGGGTTCTTTTCTCGAGGGATAGAATTGAAAAGCAGGGAAGTCATGTTAAATTTGTATAGAACCTTGGTTAGACCACACTTGGGAGTATTGTGCACAGTTCTGATCTCCATATTATAAAAAAAGGATATAGAGGCATTAGAGGAGGTGCAAAAAGATTCACAAGGATGATACTAGAACTGAGAGGTTATAAATATCAGGAAAGATTGAACAGGCTGGGTCGCTTTTCTCTAAAGAGAAGGCTGAGGAATGCTTTGATAGGGTAGAAATGGAGAAAATATTTCCACATGTGGGGGTGACCAAAATTAGAGGCCATAATATAAGATAGTCACTAATAAATCCAATAGGGAATTCAGGAGAAACTTCTTTACCCAAAGAGTGGTAAGAATGTGGAACTCACTACCACAAGGAGTAGTTGAAGCAAATAGCATAGACGCATTTAAAGAGAAGCTAGATAAGCACATGAAGGAAAAAATAGAAGGGTATGCTGATAGGGTTAGATGAAGGAGTAGGAGGAGGCCCATGTGAAGCATAAATGGCGGTAAAGACCAGTTGGGCCGAATGGCCTGTTTCTGTGCTGTAGACTCGATGATGTAAGTATTGACCAGGGGACAGCAGAGCAGTTGCAAAAGCAAATTAAATATTGGATTATATGCACAGTTCTATAAAGCAACAGTGGAACATTGTGCCCAGTTGTCACTCTACATGCAATGCAACCAATATACATAAATTACTCAAACTGTATTCTTCAGATTAGTACAAGTTAAAGATTGACCTGTTGTGAAGTCATAACTGTGTAAACATATAGTGCAATTTATTTTCTGTACACATCAAAACTTTAATGAGCCCCATCAGGACACAGCATTGTAAGCATTCTTCAAAATAACATCATAGAGTCTGTTAAACTGTTCATATGTAAATGCAGATGTGGAAGTTTGAGAAAAGTCCCAGTCAGTTGCATACAAGTGGATCTACTCAATTATACTTATGAATTTAGTTTAGCAAATCACAATCTGTAAGACTATGATGAATGTTTAAACCAGAAGCGAGTTTGCTTTGTACTTAGTGTTGGTGAGTTTATAATTTTATTGACTACATTTGTAGCCTCTAGTTTATAAAAAAATCACTAATATTTTGAATTTATTATTGGAATTAATAATTAATGTTCTAATAACTTTCAGATTGGCCGTTTTCACTTTATCCAATATTGATTGTAACATTAATGCATTTTTAAATGTCAATATTGGGGACGGGACTTGAGTATTTGGGTCAGGTATAACGTTTCCATATGTGGAATAAAGTCACAGTATGCTGTAACTCCAACGCCCTATTCCAGTTATTCTCCAACCTCAAATTCCATGCCAGCCATCCTTTTGCACTCTCAGATGTAACAGTTACACTTACTTTGGAGTACTCGTAGGGTGGTATTCAATTGATTTAGATATTGAATTTGGAGTTCAGTTTTTATTTTCTTGCTACTTTTTAAATTTCTTCACCAACTTTCTCCCCTCCTGAAGGAATTAACTTTTTGCTGGCGTAGGGTTCCTTAGCCAAGTGCTTCTGTACGAGCCTCAAAATTGAGGGGCAGCAGTCTATTTGAGTGTTGGGGGATGGGGGCAGCATCAAAGCCAAACCCAATCCAGTCTTAAAAGATTTTTTTCTTTAAAGATTCTAAACCAACCCAAGTCCAAACGCATTCATTTCCATCAGGGGGTCACATGATGGTGATCACTAGATGTGGGAAGACCAGATGATTTCTCTCTCCCGAACCCATGGACACATAGGCCAGCTTTAGTGCTGCTACTGCTACCATGGGGGTCACTCTTCTAAGATGGACACCTATCTATCAAGCCCTATGGTGAATGTTATTGCTTTGTGGTGCATTTCTTCACTTAATTAATTCACATGACAATCCCACAAGGGGGTTCTATATTATACCATGTTAAATATCACTGCCTCTTCAGAATCAGGCCATCTGCTGACAATGTGGCCAAGGGAAACATTGCTCCATCATGGCAATATCCTAAAGTGGTTAGGGTCTAGAAGGAGGTCACTGGATTCTGTCAGGACTTTTGAGGATATGGATCTCTGTGGACTCAGCTGTGTTCAGAATGTACAGCTTTTATCAGAATAGACTCCAAAGTAGATGGACCTCCTAGTGACAAGGAAGTGTACTTTATATTGTAAAAGATATAGGTAAGGTGTCCGGCTGGTTGGTAGAATTGTTATTTATGGTGGATTACAAACTCCTTTAGCTTCAGGTTGTAAGCTAACAAACTACGAAAACAATAGACCTCTTTAGACAGATCATCATAGACGGTTGGGGAAATCAACATGTAAAAGGTACTTGCTCCTCTAGGAAATTATGTTCATGTTCTGATTTTAGTTTGAAATTACTTAACTGTTGAATGGTGCCATTATCCTTTGACACTTAAGTGAGTTCACTTTCCTTATGTAATTGTGAAAAAAATAAATCATTTTTGGTATATGCTTAATCACCCAGCTCAAAATATCATTAGATTACTTACTGCAGAACCAAAGTACTTACAGATAATTCTAATTTTACAAAACTATTGCATTTGCAGCACTGAGCAAGAGGATTAATCTTTTTGTTAGTTTCAGCCAGCAGGGAGTTTCTGAACAACGTTGGCCACCATTCAGCTTAACAGGACTATAATTATTATTGGCAGCTTCTCAGAATAGTTATGTTGTCATGATTGAGTATGATTAATGATCAGTAATGGGTTTTGTCTGAGCTTATCAGTGCTAGGAGGTTGACACCTTCCATAAATTTCTGCATGAAAGTTGTCATTCTTACCAGATTCCTTGTGACGTCGGTTGGTCTTAGGATTGATAACTGACCATTTTTTAGCACTTTATTTTTATACCCCATTTTCTGTCAGACAACCCCATTGTGTCATGCACCTTTTTTGGTCAAAAGGATAGACTGCACATTTGCTCTCAGACTTGCACTAGTATCACTAAATAACCAGCTACTTGGTAATGTAAGTAGAATGACCCAGCTTTCCCTCCCCTCCCTTTGTGGGAAAGTAGGCGGGAATACCATTTTTCCACTCTGTACAAAGGCAAGCAGCAGTTCCTCAATTAGAATGCCATTTTCATCTGGAGGATCAGATGAAAATGACTCACTTTGTTGGTTTACACCACCGCTGTACACCAGATGGAGGCAAACTTCCAACATAAATGGAGTATTAGCTGTAATTTCTTGTGCATCTCTTTATGCTCTCCAAACTTAATTTGCTTTCATACTGCCTTTACATTGGAATGGTCGCTGACTGCAGCCCCGACAGTGCTGTAATGTAAACAGTGTGGCTTTAGTGCCTCTGGTGGCATGGAGTAACATTTCAAGAGATGGTGCTCCTTCCCATAATGCTGCCAGTCAACTGAAGCAACCTTTTTTTTTAAACAAGCTTCATGAGAACTGAGCATTTAGCCTATCCATACAGGCCAGCGGTGTGGTTTTTCTATCAGGAAACAGTGACGGGCAGATAATTGGCCCGGAATTTGCAATGAGAATAATGGTGATGCTATCAACACTCACCGTTATATTGGAGGAAATCTGACAGCAACTTCTGGAGTACCCACATGCGCGGATAAACGCGGAAATCCAGAAGTTGCTGTCAGAGATTCCCTGCTCCTCCACAGGATGCACTGTTGCAGTCCTCGCTGATAGACTTGGCATTAAAATAACTGCAACGGCGTGAACTTGCTGTACTTGCCCACTAGTTCCGCACTACAAACAGCTGAAAAAGTTAGAGCTGGTGCATTCAGGAGTAAGTGAGTTTTTAAAAAGGTGTGACAAGTTATAATTACTGAATAGCTTCTCTGGCCCTGAAAAATTAATTTTACAAGTGTGGAGTCTCATTCCCTCAGAAGAAAATGCGTGTTGGAGAAATTTAAAAAAACAAACACTTTTTCTGTCTGTCTCATCTCTCTCTCCCTTAACCCATCTGTATTTCCCAATCTTTATTTCGCTTTCTGTACATCATTTAAATCTAATTTATATTTCTTGCTTTATACTTCCTGGATTTGACTCTGCGTGTCAGTGAGGATACTTCATCTGATTGGTTGAAGAGCCTCACTGTTGGTTGCCTTGTTCACAGACTCCACAGACCCCCTGTAGAGGGCGCCGCGCTGGAAGAGACGCCGGATTAGAGGAAATCTCCGCTGACTAGCCCGCGAAATGTCTGTGGGCAGCTGTCAGCGAGGTGAGCGGCAAGCGCTGTTCCTTCGCCACAGAGCAAAATCCGAGCCATTAAGTTTCCGATCATGACTTTGAAACAGTGGCTTTCACTGGTACTCTAAAGTTCACACCACAGTGGGGTGGGGGGGAAAACAGATCTCCGGCACATTGCAGAATTGCTTTGACAATATAGGTTGGGCTTCAGAAGCTTCAAGCCACTCACGTTGGCAGCTGTGCTGTACTACAGTCATGCAATTAAATGGAGATTTAAGGTTGAAAAACAAAATTGCAACATTTTTGGAATTAGGAGGGTCAGATTGAGGGACTTTCCAAGCAGAAATGCATTTAATTTTCCATGCATTTGTTGTGAAGGATTATTATTGGAAGAATTAAGGTCGATGTTGGAAGAAGTTTGTTTTGCACAGGGTTATTGGACCATTGATTGCTTTACCACAAGTGGTTATCAAAGCAGATTTAAAGAAGAATCGGATAAACATTTGAAAAGGATATAAAAATCTACAAGGAAAGGCTAGTAGATTGGATTAAAGTAGATAGCTCCAATTTAAGAGCTAGCACTCATCCATGCCCGATGTGTTCAATGGCTTTTTTGTGTGATAGAATTCCGACTCCTCTATGGTTACGCTGTTGAGAAAAACTGTATAAAGATGCTAGTTACAGCCAGCAAATGCTCTCTTTCAGTTGATCTTTTTGAAGTGTAGTCACTGTTGTAATGCAGCCAATTTGCCCACAGCAAGGTCCAGCAAACAGCAGTGAGATAAACAGATAATCTGTTTTAGTGGTGTTCATTGAACGATAAATGTTGACCAGGATATCGGAAGAACTCTCCTGCGCTTCTTTGCATAGTAGCATGGGATCTTTTATGCCCATCTGTGCAGGCAGACGTTAAACCAAGGCCCTGTTTATCTATTCAGGTGGATGTAAAAGATCCCGTGAAATTTTCTCGAAGAACAGCAAGGAGTTTGGCCAGCGTCCTGACCAACATTCCACCAGTTGGTCATTTGCTGTTTGTGGGACTATGCTGTGCGCAAATTGGTTGCCACTTTTGTCGACAAAGCAACAGTGATTACGCTTAAAAAGTAATTAATTGGCAGTGAAGTGCTTTGGGACATCCCGAGAACATGAAGGCTGTTGTATAAATGCAAGTCTTTCTTTTTATACACATTTCTAATGCTCCGATTTCTCAAAATTGAATAAGTATCAGTTCAATAGTTTCTTTATTTGAGCCTTTTTTGGGGGAGGGGGATGGGGGCGCGGGTTTGATTAATATCATCACAACTGAATTGTACCAATATATTTGTCGTGTTCAGCTCAACAGAAATATTCCACATTTTTTTTGATGGGGACATAAAACTGAGGGAAATATTGTTTACCAGAATCTAAGTGAACGGGAATTCTAACTGAATTGTTTTCTATGTGTAGGAATGGTTCTTGTGCGTAGCGACAGTGGACAGTTGATGCTGATTCCTCAGCAAGCTCTGCAACAGATGCAGTCGCAAGCTCAGTCTCAAGGGGCGCTCACTTCACGATCTGCCACACCGACCAGCGCTCCTCCAGTTCAGATCTCAACAGTACAGGTAAGGTGAAGCTCATCAATAAGGTGGTCTAAAATAGGATCCGCCGAGTGTTTTAATACAACAGAGCCTGCTTAGCAGTTGCCGCTACATTTTATTTGCTATTTCATTTCAGCGCAGGATAAAAGTTTTTGGTGCAATTTTATCCAGATAATCGAACTCTCAGTCTGGATTTGAAAGTCAGTTTTATTGCCAGATGGTTACACTCTGTAAACCACAACTCTGGGATTATTTGCAAACTCCAAACGGTGATTTGAAAGCGCTTTGGATCGTAGAAGTAGATTTTCCAGTGATGGTACAATGTCACAGGATGTTCTTTATACCTGCATGGCTGAGTATTATGTACACGCAACTGTTTATAGTATCAGAGCAAAATGTAAAAGTTACTATTCATTTTCATCACTTTTTCCTATCTTACTTAAAGGATTGAAAGCAGGAAAACTAATTGAAGATACAATATATAGGCTTTTTTTTTTTAAAAACATGAAGCTGATGCCCCTTCAGGAGGGAAAGTTAATACTGTGGAACATTCTAACCACAGAACCAAACTTTTAAATAATTGCTTTCACAATAGTTTTCATTAAACAATAGATGGAAAATAAAGTATTGCCAATCAATTTCTTGAATGGATCAACATAAACGTAAGAAAATACAGGTTCTTCACAAGAGACGCCGGTGACTAAAAGTTAAAACTCAAGGATGCGGTTGTAAATTATATCATGAATTGGCTTGCTAATAGGAATCCAAAGTAGTCATCAACGTTAGTGGTTATAATTGGGAAGTTAGAACTACCGCAGTTCCTGAGGGAATGGTCTAAACCCTCCCCCTCTCCAACTTTCACTGTAAATAGAATGCAAGTTTAAATATGACAGTGGAAAGCTTTCAGAAACCGAGCAATTTGACCACAACAACTTGCATAGGGTCTTTCAGATTTAAAAAAATCACAGCACTTTACAAAGGGGGAAAAACGGTAGTCTGCCAGCTTGACAGATGATTAGGAAATGGCATTTCATACTGTGAAATACCAGGACATTAATATTGGTGCCAAAATGGCAAATACAATTTCATAATGCAGGGCAAGTCAAAAAAAAATCATTATCTAGGCTAATGTAAAAGATTTGCATGCATTGATTGATTGATCAAATTTTGAAAACATAATTACATTGTATGGCGCGGATTACCAAATTAAGGATTAAGGGCAAAGAGTTGGCAGAGCACCTCTTTGAATGGAAAACTGCTCTTGAACAGATCATGGCGATATGGGGTGCTGAAATTCAGAGGATGCAACACACTTGCCCACAACACGCACACATGCTCTAACTGTTCCTCCTTTACCTATGAATTTTAAACTCTCAGGCTCACTAGTACATAGTTTGCTTACTCAGGGCTGGATTTTGCCAATGGGGAGCTTTTGGAGGTGGGACTCCCACTTGTCGGGTTTTAGACCCACCTCCATCGACTTCTGGCCAACCCACGCTATTTTCCCTTGATTGACCTTGTTAAGCCCGCCCAGCGAGCTTAGCAGGCCAATTAAGGGGAAGCCGGTTACAGAAAACGTCAGCGTATGATGTTTCATCTGTCAGAAATTTTTGACAAATGAATTGTCATCGTTTGACAGCTCTGTGAAGCTGTCAAACACTGACATTCTCTGTTGTTTGATGAGTTCTTGTATTCAAGACTCATCAAACCTCTTTAGCAGAAATTAGATGGTTGTTGCATTGGAGAATGCAGCAGTCATCTGTCATCTCTGCCGCGGAGATGCGAGACTCTCTGCATCCCCAACGATTGAAGCCTGCAGGAAGAAACAAAGGTAAGTAAACTTTTTTGAACACTTTCCACTTACCTCACATACTCACCTCTCCACACTTGCAGCCATCACTTACCTTCACAACGCACTTTTGCACCCCTCCGACCCACTGCTCGTCTTGGTGACCCTGGCGGGGTTCGCAGCCTTTGGGAAGCCCGCACTTGTGTGGGTAAAATGGGGATAATCCTCTAACAGCCTGTTAACAGGCAGTTAAGTGGCTGTAATCCCCTTCCCGCCTCCAGGAGACAGGACCCGGCGCGGGTCGGCTACCTGCCTCCTGCGAAGATGGCATGGAGACGGGATGGGCACCCGCCCCCAGATTCTACCATTTTCCTGGCAGTCCCACCTCCAAACCTGCCTCCCCAGGGCTGGCAAGATCACTCCCTTAGTCTCTGTTGTACCAGTGTTAGAAACAGGCCTGCAATAGCTCCATAAATTCACCACTTCTCTAGAAAGATCCCTTTCTTGATTCCACTGACAATTAGAACCCCCCCCACCACCAATAATCATCATCTCCGCTTTCCCCAGTGTCTTTTATTTGTTCAGATAATTACATATCAATTTTCAATCAGACCCCACAGCATTACTGTAATACCCAGGCTATTCAGTCATTTCCCTAAGTGATCCTCAAATTGACATGAATGTGTGCAATCAGTAGGATGTTATCTCCGAGGGTGTTGGACTATAATGGCAGTGAGTAAAAATGATTTATTTACTGGAAAGTTATGCTGTTTTGTGGAAGGGATTAGTCATATTTTCGAAACACCTAACTTTCCCGACCAGGCTGGGTCCATCACTTGTGGAATGTTTTCTGCATCTGCTTATAAAGTGGTAATAACTAGGTTTTAAAATGTCTAGGTCATCAGATGAGTATGCTTTTTTTTTTAAACCAAGTTACAGGCCACAGCAATCTCTCGGGCCCAAGGTTCAGAAAATATAGTTTTTAATGATTTGCAAAGCAACCATCTGGAATAATTTTAACATACTAAATAATGCTTACTGGGTTTACCAACCTCGCCAAGTAGTTTTGCACAACAGTCCTATAGGTATACATACCATCAGTTAGAATACCTGTGGTAATGATTGTATCTATGTAATGGTGTTCAAATCAAGGCTAATTCTAACATGGCATACTCTTAACTCATTCTTTTCCAGAACTTAAGCTGTCAAACTTTGTACCTTGCTCCAATTTACTCTTCAAAACCCAAACTTAGTGCTTCCTCGCCATTTGAATTTGTCTTTTCAATTTTGGTAGTGTACTCAACTATGGGCCTTGATGCTTCACCCAGGTTTCTCAATAATAAAACCTTTGCTAAGTGATAGAGAGATATCAAAGTTCATGGGCAGTAATGTATAAATGTTCACGAGGAATGTGATAGCCAGCAATTTAATAGTTATAAAAATTCTTGAATACTAGATGATTCATAAAGCAGATGTGGTTATATACCATAAACCAAGCTCCCACCTGACCGTAATTTTGTGCCTAATGATGTTTCTGGACATCTTTCAAAATAACTTCTATTTCCATTATTGGGGGGGGAAGAACTGATGTGCTGAGTCCAATGTCGGGCTACAATCTGTTAGGGGCATGAGGAAATGTCATTTCAGATACAGACAACTTAAAAGGGTCAGAGTAATCGTGACTATTTTGTTCCCTTATTGACAATGAACTCATCCTACTGTATATGCAAAACATCATTTGAAGATTAAATATGACCATGCTATCTACATTTCCATACTTCATGAAGTAAATAGTCCCAGTAAATATTGCAAAGAAAGGTTAGTGAAAATTTCACTTCATTTTCCCCACGATAATCTGATATTTAAAATAAAAATCAGTCCTCAAAATGTGTGCGGTTAGACACCCATCTGAACAAAAATAATGGTTATATCCTTTTGCCCTGCTGCGCACACATCTAAAATGGACTGCACTGTGGTTGTAGAGCAAGCACTGTTATGTAGAAACTAGAGGCATATTAAAAATTCTCATACCTTTACCACACATGAATGATTGGTTGAGTTCTTACAGTTTAGCTTTTTGCTGAGACTCCTAACCAAGCAGGTCTATTCTGAAATATATTACTCAAGAGTCTGGTTTATATGTACTGTGTGTTGGGTGGGGCAGGGCTCACTACAGTTATCTTGTTCTTCAGTTTTGTACTCCATATATCTTATCCTCAATGTATGTATAGAAGGTGATCCTCTTTTTTGTTTTAAAAAAACCCATCTCAGCAGTAACCAGGTATTCAACTATCAGGTTATTTTTTAATCATCAAAAGTTTATATTTTAGAATATATAATTTAACAAAATAAGAACAGCTTTATAACTGGGAGGAGGGTTCCAAGTTTACACCCCTACCAGAAGAAAATGGGAAAGATTGTACGGGAACCAGAGAAAGATAAGTCGTGTAGAAGGTAATTTGCTCCTAAAGGGGCAGGCATTCGGAAACAAATGTATTCACATGACTATGCTGGCTTAATTGAGTACTCAATATGTGGAGAAGAACTAAGTCATCCAAATCCAGAAATTACTTTGAAATTGACTTTTATATGCTTACATTTTATAGAAATTGATACAGCAGTCATTAAAATGTAAAAAAAAACATGAAAATAGTTCTATGAAAAGTAATTCCCTTTTTCATAGATCAACCCCGACCTTACATGATTTCACAGTGCATCCCTCACTCCTTTGTCCTTCCAGAAATGTATCCAATTGTTTTGTGCACCCAATTATACTGTCAGCTTCAATGATCTTCTATGGTAACTTATTCCACAGCCCTTTACGTTAAAAAAAAAATTCCACCTGACTAGCATTAGAATCAAACAAATATCTATTCAAGAAATTTCAGCTTCATGGGAACTTCTCGAAGGCAACTTCAAGATCATTTGGTTTTGATTTGATGGTTTTCAGATCCGTCAATAACTCAGTGTGTGGTTGCAGTACTGGATTAGCAGCCCAGAGGTCATGAAATCAAATCCCTCCATGGCGAGTCGTGAAATGTAATTCAATAATTTTGGTAATTTGTAGGTTAGCGTCAGAAAAAAAGATGACCATGGCTGGTCATAAAAACCTACTGGTTCACTCATGTCCTTTAGGGAAGAGAACCAGCCACCCCTTTTTCCACATCTGTCCACGTCAATACTGCCCAGAAATTGGGTGGTAGAGGTAGGAAAATTTAGGCCATCATGTTTCTGTTCAAGTAAAAATAATAGTGATTTAATAATTCTTAAATCTAGTTTTAGAACCTACAGAAAAATAGGCTCTTGCATCGTACCTTAACACAAAGTTGTTGACTAAGTAATTACAGGAAGGTATTTTGGCTACTATGCATGGAACATTTCTGATCTGATGACTGGGCTCTGAAACTGATTGTTAACCAAAATTTATTGAAGTTTATCAAGACTAAGAAAAATAAACTTTGATGGGTAGCATAAAACATTGATAGCAACTTCATATTTAAAAGCAAATCTTATGTAAACCCTGAAAATTTAAAACGAGCAATGTAAGTAAGTTCACGATGTATGTAGTGTTAGAGTTTACCGATTTGTACATATTATTTACTTGGATATGCTTTGGAGAACACCACAAGGAAGAAAGGCCCAAAAAACCTGAATACAAAACCTTTTCCATATTGTTTTTTCCACTTTTTTAATTAATGTTAATAATTTGTTACGGGCGTTTTACCACTCTCCAAGGTGCTGAAAGTTAACACTTCATAATTCCATACTTTCATATAGACTTTTATAGAAATGGATGTTTATTTTGTAATCTGGTTGATATATTATTGGTTCTGAAAGCAGTTGCATTTAAATTATTCCAGATTACTTCTACAAAAAATACATTCTCCATGAATGATGCCACACAGGCAGAACTCAACCTTTCTACCCTTTTAATGTAATTTCTAGGCACCAGGCATAATTGCACGGCAAGTGACACCTACAATCATCAAGCCAGTTTCTCAGCCACAGACGACGGTACAAGTTACAACTGCATTGCAGCGACCTCCAACTGTACAGGTAATGTTATGAATCAGACTGTGTTACCTAAAAGATTTGAGCAATGAATTCAATTTCATTGGAAAACAACAGGGCAGCAATATTCAAAATTAGATAGGAAATGTCTGTGGGGAAAGGGGAGAAGGATAGTTGTAAAGTAAGGACTAAGTAAAAACCACGGTATATATGTAAAAAAAAAAAGTATTGTGCAATGTGTTTGGGCAGTCTCAGTCCTAGAGTGATGATTCCATAGCACAGGACTAGATGTAGTTTGACACAATTTGTAAAAAAAAAAGTGTTACGCTGGTGCAGTGAGGAATGTCACCTGCAGCACCACTTTTTGCTAGACGAGGGTATAAAAGGATATGGAGCTAAAGCAGGTAGATGGAGTTAAGATACAGATCAGCTATGATCTCATTGAATGGCAGAACAGGCTCGAGGGGCTGAATGGCCTACTCCTGTTCCTATGCCACAGCTTATTTGGGTTTTGATTTAATTAAATGACAGGAGTGATTTTTTTTTCAGTGTTTGGAATCCATGATGTCACTACTAAGTGTGCCATAGAAATCTTATTACATGAAAAGCATCCTGATGCTGTTTTTATCACTTTACTATCTCAGCCTTGGATCATGGTTTTAGGCCACATTTCAGAGATGTGCACATAATCTAGGTCGACACTTCAGTGCAATACTGAGGGAGTGCTGAACTGTCAGAGGTACTGTCTTTCCGATGAGGTCCCATCTGCCCTTGAGTGGACGCAAAAGATTTCATGGCACTATTCGAAGAGGAGTAGCAAAGTTCGCCCAGTGTCTGGCAATATTTATCTCTCAAATATCACTAAAACAGGTGTTTGGTCATTAATTTCATTGCTGTTTGTGGGACCTTGCTGTGCACAAATTGTCTGTCACATTTCCCTGCATTACAACAGTGACTACAATTCAAAAGTACTTTGTTGGCTGTGAAGTGCTTTGCGACATCCTGAGGTAATGAAAGGCACTGGATAAAGGCAAGTTCTTTATTTTTCTTACAGTCTCAGATTGTAATAAGTGGAGCAACATCTGCAGCATCGATAGGGACAGCAACGACAGTCCAACCAGGAACACCTCAGAGAACTGTACAAACATTGGCAGCAGCCACAGGGGCTCCAGCATCACAGATACTGCAACCCACTGCCTCAGCGGTAAGAATCACCTGTTGAAGTGTGGTACATAACCTGTGTAGAAGAAGCCTAGTATCAAAACTCAGTGCAAACAGCTTTTCAAAACCCCTTTTGTGAGGACAGAAACATACACAGCTTTGAAATGTAAGAAATACAATTCACGTGGAACATACATTCAGTACTCAATAAAACATACTTTGACAGTGGAGAGAATCAGAAATTTCCACTTGGGTACTATCTGGAAAGCAAATTCAAATCTATGGAAAACACCTGATTAAAAATAACTTCCTCTCCATTGTAATACAGTAGAACAAAGGTATCCCAATCCATTATAGCATATAGTACCTTCGTAGTGGTCATAACTTATTGCTAGATTTTAGATAATGTAATGACCCCCCTGAAGGAGTTGCAATCATAGATTTAATAAAGTTTCACAAATTAAGTGCAGACAACACATTTCAAACTGTGGATCTTTTTTCACAAAACTGCACTTCCAAAAATGAAAGGCTACGAAACAATAAATTTTATTTGAATCATAGCAGATAGGAGCAGGAGTAGGCCATTCGGCCCCTCGGGCCTGCTCCGCCATTTAATGCGATCATGGCTGATCATCCAAATTCAGTACCCTGTCCCTGCTTTCCCCCCATATCCCTTGATCCCTTTAGCCTTAAGAAATATATCTAACTCCTTCTTGAATATATTTAATGAATTGGCCTCAACTGCCTTCTGTGGTAGAGAATTCCACAGGTTCACCACTCTCTGGGTGAAGAAATTCCTCCTCATCTCAGTCCTAAATGGCTTACCCCTTATCAATCTTTGGAAACTGTTCTCTCTCGTTCTGCGTAGTTGAAACACTTTTTCCAAGTTCTAGGAGTGTGCTTTGAAAACAAGAACCTGAATAAACCTGTATCTCCATTTACAACACGTTAACATAGAGATGCTGACCTTCCACAAGCCTCGGACTTAATTCCAAGAACCCACACACCTCACTCCATATCCGCCTCGGTTTGTGCTCCTCTGCTTGGCTTAACTTTCATTTAAAATTCTTTCATGTTTAACAACCTGCATCCCAGAACACATCCTGACAATCAGTTAAAGCAAATAGATTTATGTTGCAACAAAATCCCTTCAACTTTGTCCTGGAGAATTTCTAATTAAGATCATTTTAGTCTTAAAAGCTTTGCTCTCAAATGTGAGAAATTAAGTCATTTTTCTTTTAAAATGTTGAAATTTTATCAACATTCATCCGAGGCAGGCATGCAGTATTTTATATATTGGATTGACTTTGGTACAATACAATATCATAAGAATCTAGGATCTAGATTTTGAGTACATCCAGCTCACTCCGAAGTTTGTATTTATCATAAATAAGTTTTAATCAACAGCTGCCCAAAAATCGTAAGTTTGCAAACTGGGGAACCTGGTCCTGAGGGATCCTAGATGTACGAGTGCTTTATTTCTGTTGTATACTAAAGTGTTTTCTGTAATGATGACACTGTTTTCCTTAGTCTTTTGAAAGTTAGGACAGTATTGGCAAAAGGGCAACCTTTTATAGATCCTTTGATATTGTGGCTAAGTTGATCCAGTGTATAAAATATTGGACATCTGCCTCTGAAATTCCCTGAGTGATGAATTAATGAGACAAAATTTGGATTTATTTTTTAAACTGTGTGGTCACATCAATAGAAAAGCTTTTAAAAGCCTCATGTTCTTCAGATGTCATTAACAATTTAAGAGTTATGGGGTGGTAACTTTTTGGAAGAAGTGGTGCCATTAAACATTTACTGGTTGTAATTACACATTTTGTTGCTTCAATAACTAATCAAGCAGTTACTTTCATAGTTAAAGCTGGAGAAATTGAACAGTAACGTTCAAGTTCACACGAGGAGTTACATTATGTATCTGTAAAATCCATTGCTTCCATAGTTGAGTTACATGGTTAAGACTACCCTTTCACAAATAATGTAGGTCAGTATGTCAGCCAAGTCCATTCAGCACGGGAAACCCAAAACTGATTAATGGTTGATGAGCTAAAGACATACAGCCATCTGCTGGCTGGTGCTCAAATTGCATGCACAGAAAAAGATCCAAATTTGTGTCAACAGCAATTACATACAAGTTGGACGGTTAGAAATATATTTCACCTGGAATAAGTAGCTGGATGAGTAATGTAGTCACGAGTGCATATGCAAGCCAAAAACCACTGTGTAAAAATTGGCCTCCATTAATAATGAGTGTATAAAGAACACATGTACAAATCTGTTAGTGAACAGTGGAAGTCTTCCGATATTTTTATTCTACTGATAAGCTGCCCATGATTTAGGAAAGCCTTCTCCCCATTAATGGATAACTCGCTACTGGCAGCAGTGATCTTGTATCAGTAGAGCATTTCATTACATTGTGTTTGCATTAGCATAAACAATTATTCATGGTACAACCTGGTACTATTTTCATATTTAGTGCCCACAGTGGGACATAAGCCACATTATTGTGAGGGTGTACTGCCATACAAGTTGGATTTTCATCACTAGGATGATGTTCATATGCTTCCTAGCCATAATCTAGAGAGGTTTGGGGGGGTGGGGGGGAGAAAGAAGAGAAGCAAAATTGAAGGCAGCAAATGCTCACAATTTTAAAAAAAATACTGGAGTTCGTTTTTGACAAATAGTAATTTTTCCCCTTTTTTCTTATTCTCCATAATTTACTGACAAATTGTGGCTTTATTATGGTCTATGGATGGATTGTCATTAAAAGCAGACCACACAGGTGATCAAATTGTCCCAATGACATCTAAATTAACAAGAAAATAATTACAAGTTAATCTGGTACCACAGGTTGTTAAAAAATCTGGTATCCTATATTTTATTAAAGGATTACACTTGCTTGCTACCACTAGAGAACATACAGCGCATCCGACACCTGAAGATTAGTCTCTCCACCATCAAGTCCCTTCTTAAAATCTACCTCTTTCACCAAGCTTTTAGTCACCCCATATATCTTCTTTGGCTTTGTGTCAATTCTTGTCTGATTACACTTTTCTGAAGTGCCTTGGGACGTTTTCCGATGTTAGTCGCTATATAAATGCAAGTTGTTGTTGTTGGCTAGACTCATGAAGAATAGCCAATTGGGCAAGATACTGAATGGCTGCCAGCAGCTGTGAACTATACCTGCAAGAATCACTGCCTTCAAAAAAGAAAATAGGAAACACAAACTTATTTGCACAGTTAATTGATTTACCCAGCAAATAAGAGGTTTTCTGGTTTTGAAGTAAAATATAAAATGTGTGAAAATTAGTACTTTATACAAGAACTGAAGCTTCCCTTCTATCCCCAGGAATGTTTTGTAGCAAGAAACTGACTCCTGTGTGTGTAAAATAAACTTTGAATAGAGAAAGCATTTAATTATATGGTACGGTAACCTTGCCCTCTATTAAATCCTTACAATGTTCCACAGGAAACGATGGAAAATGTCAAGAAATGCAAGAACTTTCTGTCTACGCTGATCAAACTAGCTTCAAGTGGTAAACAGTCAACTGAAACGGCTGCCAATGTCAAAGAACTGGTGCAAAACCTATTGGTGAGAAAGTGTAGTACAAACATTTCTACATTAACTTAGCTTAATCTAAAAGAATCTCAACTAAACTATATTTGTCTTGGAATTGGGGGTGGGGGGGGGGGTAGAAAGAGGGTGAGCGACAGAGAGAAACAAAGAAAACAAATCTTTACATAGAGAATTGTTAGAGAGGATAGAATGCTTTATCATAGGGAGTAATTGAGGCAGAGACCACAGCATCTTTTAAGGGAAGGGTAGATAAACATTTGAAGCAGAAGGTGATACAGGACAATGGGGAAAGCGCAGGGCAGTGGGATTAGTTTTTGGATTGCTCTAGCAAAGAGCGGCACAAACACTGTGGGACAAATAGCTTCTTTCTGTGCTGTAAACTTTTATGCTTTTATGTGTTATAGAGGATACAGTTCTCAAATTCTGAAAGATGTTGAGTGAAGCAGTGTATCATACACAAGCCATAGATGTACCAAACTTTTGACTAAATATTCAGGTGAGACATTGAAACACTCAAAGCGTGGTTTCGCCTGAAATTCAGAAGCTTCCCCACCTCTTAAAATCTGTTGGACCCCCAATTCTCAGCACCGCACAGGCAAGTTGTCTGTAATGTGCACAAAACAGATTGCACCTGAGAATTTTTCCATCAGAGAACACTATATATAGTTCAAATGAAACATGTTCAACAGTGTTTAAAAGCTGCATTATTCAGGCTTGCAATTCATACATTTCACTTTATTGTATGTTCACTCTCCAGTTTTAAGGAAGGAGTTTGAGTTTCTGAGCAAAATCCCTTAAGGCTTTCAATTAACCCCGATTTTAAAAGTCCAATTTAAAGAACACTTTGTATTACACTAGATGTCAGAAGCCATTTTTCAGCCTGATGTTTTACAAAAGATTGATATATTGTTATTGGTGCAAGTGCAGATGCTGCATGTATAGGTATAAAGCTGTACCAGCAATAGAGGGCAATGTACAGTATAGCCTAGCTCAAGGATGTTCTTACCATTACATTTTAATAGTGCTAGTTTTTTTTTTTTTAACTAGTGGGTATTAAATAAGACCAGACCATTGTGCTTCTAGTCTCTTCCCTACAGAGCACGAATTATCCAGCGAAAATGGAAACGCCCTTAATCATGTTGAAAGCCTCTCAAGTTTTGTTTTCCTCCTTCTCGCAGGATGGGAAAATTGAAGCAGAAGACTTTACTAGCCGGTTATATAGAGAGCTCAACTCCTCACCTCAACCTTACCTTGTGCCTTTCCTGAAGGTAATTAATCATTTGTCTTGGAATGGTACATCAAAATTTTTCATATTTGGAGGAGATAGTTATGACTTTTTGGCTTTCCTCCCGGAAAATGATCCTTGTATGGGAACAAAACTAGTATGAGAAATCTATGACCGCATATACGTTACACTGTCTAAAAACCACTCTTTGATATCAGGCTCACTCAGTTGAGATTCTATTGATTACTCCAAATAAAATCGCTTCCCCATCCCCCCCCCCCCCCCCCTCTCACACTCGGAGAATGAGGACGTGCACTATATTGAAAGTCATTTATTTTACTCTTTCCAGTTAGGTTCCTTTCATGAATCTTGGTTGAATTCCTTCTGCTAATTTCACTGAAAAGATCAAATTTTGCACTGACCAAAATGGTTACAATCTTTTTTTTTATTCGTTCATGGGATGCGGGCGTCGCTGGCGAGGCCAGCATTTACTGCCCATCCCTAATTGCCCTCGAGAAGATGATGGTGGTGAGCCGCCACCTTGAACCGTTGCAGTCCATGTGGTGAAGGTGCTCCCACAGTGCTGTTAGGTAGGGAGTTCCAGGATTTTTGACCCAGTGACGATGAAGGAACTAATTTGGCCTAATTGATGGACTTTGGGGGGGGAAAAAACCACCATCTTGTGAATACGGTACACGTGACAGAAGGGTTTCTCTTTAAAGTTTTTTTCTTTCTTTCCCTCTCCCCAAAAAAACATACATAATGAAAGTGATGCTTTAGAAATTGGCTTTAGCCAGTCCTATTTCCAGAGTACCAGGAAACTAGCAACCAGTAAATAGTTGAGTTGGTCTTAACGAAGTGTCCAGAAATTGGCAGCATTTTAAAATGGATGATCCAATTAGTACAAATTCAGTTGCACAAAGCAAAGTAATTTTTGTGTAAAAGCGTAATAAGATTGGCACAAATGTTTAACCCTTCTGTGTTTCCCCAGCGGAGTTTGCCAGCCTTGCGCCAACTCACTCAAGACTCGCAAGCTTTTATTCAGCAAAGTCAACAACAATCCTCAACTCAGACCACAACAGCATTGACAGCAGTGGTACTAGGAAACACTGTACAACAGCGACCTGTAGTGCGGACAACTACTGCTACAGCTACAGTAACTAGCACCCTCCAACATCCTGTGCTAAGTTTAGCACAGCCTGGACAGTCAGTGCAAGCTGGCAAGGTAGGACAAATCAACACAACTAGTTCCTAAGGAACAACTGTATTATCTAAACGCTGAGTGTGTCTCAGGCATCCTTATTACCATATTTAGTGGTAGTCTCAGATAGATTTTCTGAACAAACTCATTTCATCAGCATGTACTAGTAGTTGAGCAACCCTATGTAGAATACGGTCAGCAGCACTCCATTCACACCATCATAGGAGAGAAAAATTATTTTAGACCATAACATGGGAATAAGATGATGGAGCAGTGCCAGTCTTGTAACATTTAAGATTCTGTGGCATTTCTCTTTAGTTTACAGCCTGATCGACTATCATCCTAAATTGTATTTTAAGATGCCTCGTGGGATTAAATAAATATGGTTTTTAATATATAAACCTTAGTGCAAAATCTTTAAATTTCCTGGAATACAGGATGGTTAAAAGATAAAATGTGCAAAGTATTTAATTATCTTCATTGTAGCCATTGTTAAAATATTGTTCAAGAATAAACATCCTGGCTCTATTGAAAAAATGACAATAGCTACTTAATGTCTCACCCCAAAATTAAAGCCACTGTTTGGTAAACGTTTTGGGGAAATAGTTAGAAGAAGTCATAAACACGTATGTTATCTAGAATATGGAGTGGGTGCGGTTGGCAGCAGGACATTTCAGATTGGAGAATTCGCCAAGAAAATGGCTTTGATGTAGAATGACCCAAAAAATATTCGGTACTGAAGGGAAAGCAAACATGCAAATGTCAGTCAAGACTAGAATTTGAACAAAGATCTCCAAATCAGTTCTGTTGGATTATAGCTACTGAAGCTGTCCACAGAGCTTGAATGTTGATGACTAACATCATTTTGGATAGACAGTTAAAGCATGCACACCCTCAAATATTGTTTTTGAGTTAGTAAAAACAAAGACATTTTGATAAATCCTAGTGTATAAAACAGACTGTTACCGTGCATTTTTCCCCTCTGGTTTTGCCAACGTTGTTCTGGTGCAGGCCACTTTGTTCCTGGTCACCACTTGTCTGATTACTTGATGGAATTAAAGGAGATGTTTTGTTCCTGTTGGATACTGAATTTGGCAAAACATTGTCGTTTTTGGTTTGTAATGTGGAACCATGCAGCGCAGTAACACACTTCACAAAATAGTAAGTGCGTCCAAAAGTTAGCCTGCTAAATTTAATACTGTTACCATTACTATCAACCTTAAGATGGAGCTAGGAAGTATCCAGAGTCACTTCACATGGCATAAATGGTGGTACTGCATGTCTTGTGTTTGTAATATTCCACATTGAAACTATGTTTGAAAAAATTTTTAAAACCCTTTAAAGCAGAGTTAGTTATCAGAAAGAAGTCAAACTCACTCAGAACGTCACTCCAAATATCCAGTTCATGTAGGCTAAAAAGTTCATAATTATTTGCCTTGTACCCATGGTTTTATTCATTTTGTTATTGCTAGCATCTACAAAACAATAATGATATTTAGAGTAGTTGCTGGAGACTGACTATCATGGCCGTCTCAGATTTTAGACTTGTTTATGCTAATGAGTGTATTTGTCTTCAGGTTGTTCAACAGCAGCAAGGAACACTGGTCCGACCGCAGGTAACACTGACACAAACACCCATGGTGACACTTAGGCAACCTCAGAACCGCATCATGCTAACTGCTCCTTCACAGGTGCAATTGAAGCAACTTCAGACAGGTAAATATGAATGTTTTTAAACCTCGTAAATTAGTAAATACAAAACATCAAAACTACAAATCATTAATTATTGACCTGTTTGCTTAGATACCAATCTCTTATGTTCAGTAACTATTTTTCTTTGCTTCACCCCGGTTAAAAAAAAAATTCCTCGTTGAATATTTTTGCTCAAAATTCCTTAAAGAAGCCCTTTCAAATTAGTAACATTAAATTGTAAAAACACACTCGCTGGAGGGTAACTTTGATGCCGAGTCAGAAAAATCTAGAACGGTCATGAAAACAAATCGATCTGTTACCATTGGACACGGGGTGTGGAGACAAAGTGTAGTCTTCAGGAGAAAGGATAGACCAGGATTGGACCAGGGTATGCAGACGAAATTCAGTTCCCATTTTAAAGTCATGAATTTTGTCCTTAATTTTAATATAATAGCTTGACAAAACGTATGGCAGTTGGTTACAACATAGGAATTTCTCTGTAGTACAGGGCGAGGAACTGGGAAATGCAGAACTGGCGTGCTACAGCAAAATTGACAAGAGTGTGTAATTACAATGTGACAAATTTGCATAGGTAGTTTACATTAAAAATATTGATATAGGAAATGTATAATGGGAACAGTCGATACAGGAAATGCATGCCGACATCAGATTTTAATATATAGATGAGGCAAAGTCTCTGAATTTGTAAATAAATAGTACTCACATTTAAAACTAAAACAAATATACAGTGACTACTGCACTTATAAATCACATACTGCAGGTTGCCAGCGCCCAATCCAACGGTCACTAGGAAAGAAAGAAATGCTTGAACTTGTATAGCACCTTATGACAGAATTGAAACATCTTAAAACACTTAAGAACATAATGCAAGAAAAAATAGGAGCCCCACCACTGTCATAATGAACTAGACTGTTGGCAACCTATTTGACTCCATATCCTGTTCATCACAATCACCTCCTAGTTCCACCTCCGTAGCATCACCCTTCTCGGCCCATCTGCTGCTAAAACCCTCATCCATGCCTTTGTCGCCTTCAAATTAATTATTCCAATACTCCTGTCTGGCCTTCTATCCTCCACCTTCTGTAAGTTTCACCTTATCCAAAACTCTTCTGCCTATATCCTATCCTACATCAAGGTCTACTAACCCATCATCCTCACTGACCTATATTGGCCTCAGATATAACATTCTCATTCTTATGTTTATATTACTCCATGGCTTCTCCAACCTATTCCTCCAACTCTGGCCTCTTGTGACCACCCCCTTTCCCTTTGTCCCACCATTGGCAGCCATGCCTCCAGCCACCTTGGCTGCACTAGCTGGAATTCCCTCCATAAACCCTTCTACCTCTCCACCTCCCTCTCGACCCTCCTTAAAATCCAGCTCTTTGACTAAGCTAATATCTCCTTCAGTGGCTCAGTACACATTTATTTTCCCTTATGGCTCTGAAAAGCACCGTGGCATATTTTTCTACATTAAAGATGCTCTATAAATACAAGTTGTTAATTTTGCCTGCCAAGGTGACCCACAGGATAGATAGCCATTTTACATCATCATTCCCCCATTATACAACTGCACATTGCTGCTTATATAATATTTGTGCTTTAAGCAAAATTGCAAATAAGCGGTGCTCAAAGTGCCCTGGCTGTGAATGAGGGGTCATAGCATCATGATCCTAGATACTGGCAAAAATCAAATATTCCACACTAAAGTACATCTAACTGCATAACAGTAAATCTGATTAAATGAATATTGACAATGACAAAAGCAAAATACTGCGGATGCTGGAAATCTGGAAAAAAAACAGAAAATGCTGAAAATACTCAGCAGGTCAGGCAGCATCTGTGGAGAGAGAAACAGAGTTAACAATACAGGTCGATGACCTTTCATCAGACATAATGATATACAAAGGTTTTACCGCCACATTCAGTTCAGTTTTTTGCAAATGTCCATGGGGATTCTTTTGTAACTGAAATAACTGAGGGTGTTGGCATATTGAGGAACTTCTGTTATTAACGCAAGATAATATTTAGAAGACGTACTCAATTAAATGATGGAGCGAGTGGTAAAAATGTCCTTTGCTGCCACAAAAACGATGTTGCAGTCGTCGTCCACAAATAGACAGAGCTTCTATACGATAGTTTGTTGTGCAAGTGATAAGTGTGCATTTGTATCTTTGAGTTAGATAACCAGGCTTAAAAATTGCTGTACAAGGAAAATACTGTAACCAATTGAGCTGGAGAAAGTTACGAGACACAAGTGTTTAACATAACTTTCTCCATAATTTTACAGTTCCCGTTATGAAACAGACAGTGGTGCCAGGAAATAAAGCTGGTTTGACTTATTCTGTCCAGACTTCTGTTGTTCAAAAAAACAAGCTTAAAGAAGCAGCAGCAGGCGGTTCTTTCAGGTGAGATGTTTGAGCAAAACCTCAGGAAGGAACAAATGATACTTAGGATGGAAAATGTTGATATTAAAAACTCAAGACTTTGTTCCAAAAATAGAATTGATATGCACATCACTTAACTAGCAATAAGTAAATATTTATCTATCGTAAAAACCCAAATGACAAAGTTCCTTTAAAAACAACCCCCCCCCCCCCACCCACAACTGGCATTCTTTCAAGTAACTTCACTTCTGATCCCTGGGCCTTTATCAGGTTACTTATTTAGAACTTAGACCTTTTGACTACGAATACACAGCATTCTGATATCCGGATGCTCAACGCATGTTGCGCTGTGGTGGATTAATACATCACAACCAACGATCTTGGTTTAGCTCTCGGAGGGAAGAGCAGGGCACACCATGCACCAAGCATATAGCAGAAGTGAGGCATTTCCCACTAGGAAGAGAAAACAGGCTAATTTTTTTTTTTGCTCTCGGGATGTGGGCAATGCTGGCAAGGCCACATTCATTGCCCGTCCCGAGTTGACCGGAGAAGGTGTGTTGGGCCTTCTTGAACCACTACAGTCTCTGTGATGATGGTGCTTCTGCAATGGTGTTAGGTAGGGAATTACCCTGCATGCGTCTCAGTACCTACTCGTGCGCTGATCCTGAAAGCAGACTGCCTGCGCTGTTGACCAAGGACAACCTAAATGGGGAACTCTTCCTTCCTCCCAAACCAAATAAATGTAGTTTTAACAAATCTGTACATCTTGGTCCAGTATTACATGAGCATTTGCAGATTTCTAAAATGTAGATTATCTCTTAATGACATTAATGTGTAGATGTGAAATTTTCTAGGGATGATGATGATATTAATGATGTGGCATCCATGGCTGGAGTTAATCTTTCTGAAGAAAGTGCACGCATTTTGGCAACAAATTCAGAACTGGTGGGCACTCTGACAAGATCGTGTAAAGATGAAGCATTCCTGTTCGCTGCACCATTGCACAGAAGAATGTTAGAAATAGGTAAAGAGATATCTAGCCATTCTCACAGTATGGCAACCTTCTTATGCAAACTTTGTGAAGGAGCCAATGTATTTGGGAATCTTCTTAAAACAGAAGCCTCTTTCAAACTGTTTAAAAGTATCTCTAAGGAAAGTTTTTGACATTACATTTTATAGCCAGAAGAAACTAAAAATGCAAAAGTTAAGAAGTGGAACCATAAGTAAGGTTACATTTTAAATCAGCAAACAGTGTTGTCCAATAAAACTTGCTAACTAGCCACAGGTGTGGCTATGGCAACACCGTTTTAGCCATATGCACTAATTTTTGTAGAAAACACCTTGGGTACACTCTCAATACAGATAAATGTATTTAACGTGTATATTTACTTAACGTACATCTACCACCATTCAGTAACCAAGGAAAGAAAGCACTCAACAATTAAAAAACACTCGCGCGCTGCTTTTCATCTGACCATTTTACTAACAAACGCACAAAAAGGCTAAAGTACACATACATACAGTGTGAATGAGCACTGAGATCACAAGCCCATTAATGGTGTCTATTACTCTTTTTTAATTTACTAATCAGAAATGCAATTAGCCACATCTGGATTCCCAATTAGCCACATGCAGCTAGTGGCCAAGGTATTGAACAACACTGAACTAAAAGAATACTGCATCAGTAAAAGGGGAATGCTATAATAGTTAAGAATATTTAACCCATCTAAAAAAGGTATTTTAACTTTTTTTGGGAACAGGTAAAAAACATGGAATTACCGACGTTCATCCTGATGTAGTAAATTTTGTGTCACATGCCACCCAACAGAGATTACAAACACTTGTAGAAAAGATATCTGAAGTTGCACAGCAGAGAAACATCTCCTACAAGGTGAGTGTAGAATCACTGACTGTTCTTTAGACCCAATCTCATTATAATTGTCTTTTAAAAAGAAATCTTTTGTTGGTAGGAATTGAAGCAGCAACTCAAGGTTCATAAGCTAAATGTACTTGCATCCTTTTCCAAGCATTTGCTGTAATCTTTTAAAAAACTCTATAAATTGCCCCCTCCCCCTTTCCTGAAGGTATTGACTCACATTGGGACATGGGTCCACGGGTATCAGCGATCCTCCGTTACCTCACCAACGTGCACATTCTTCGTGTGTGGAACTAGACAGTCAGTGGTAGCAGGAAATCTGATAATGGGGGCATCAGAGCCAAGTCTCAACTAACATCAGTATAAAAGTGTACCTTCCAGCAAGCATCACTGATTTGCAGTCAGGAGCAGAAACGCTCTGATCATTCCCTTCCCCAGCCCGGGACACAGAGACCACTTTTAGTACCTTTACAGCCACCTCAACTAACTCAGTACAAACAGCAAACAAAAGTTTGTATTGCAGAACAGTAACATCTTGGAAGATTTATTGGTGAAATGTGCACATTTTTTACTTAAGTTTTTATATAGTGGTGGCTTGCACTAGAACTTCTTCAAAAAGTAAATGGCAAATCAACATTACATTGATGTATGTGCACTCATTGCTCTTAATCCTATCTCTAATCTCCGCCAGCCCTACAATCCTCAGAGATATCTGCGCTCCGCCAATTCTGGCCTCTTGCGCATTCCCCGGTTTTAATCGCTCCACCATTGGTGGCCGTGCCTTCAGCTGCCAAGGCCCCAAGCTCTGGAATTCCCTCCCTAAAACGTTCCCCCTTCTCTTTCCTCCTTTAAGATGCTCCTTAAAACCTACCACTCATCTGCCCTAATATCTCATGTGGCTTGGTGGTCAGATTTTGTTTAACGCTCCTGTGAAGCCCCTTGGGACGTTTTACTACTGTAAAGGCGCTATATAAATGCAAATTGTTGTTAACAAAACAAGGCTGATAAGCAGAACACACACTTAAATGATGGTTTTAAAGATTTTGTTAGGAGTTATCATCACTAATACACAGAATATTTCTCTTTTTGCATCTCAGGATTAAGCACTGATTTTAGCAGCAATTTATTTTTGCTACTTCATTTATTAGCAAGCAGAGCATTATTCAATGGGGTAGGAGGATAACGAGCAGAACATTTTCCCCTCACCCAGCACAATTGGACTAGTTACTTGAGGATTTAATTGAGATGTCAACAGGTTGGAATGCTGCCCTTCACACACCTGCATCAAATAAGAAACTGGTGATAGGACAGTCCATTTGTTGTCAAGCTTTCTATGTAGGAGTTATTTCACTACTTCTGCAAACAATTAATAATTCAGATTGCCTTTTGATTTCAGGAGGACGACAGGTATGAGCAGTTAAGTGATGTAAGGTCACAGCTCAAGTTCTTTGAACAACTTGATCAAATAGAAAAGCAGAGGAAAGATGAACAAGAAAGGGAAATTTTAATGCGAGCAGCAAAGGTAAGCAACAAGTCTTATATTTTAATGACAATGCACATTAGGTGCAATTTAAGTGAAATCGAACGAGAGAGGATGTTACAATAAATTAAACTCACACAGTTCCATTGAGTGCATAGTGATGCCGTTCTAAAGTTTAATCTAGCACTTAGCGTACATAATGAATGCTGAGCCAAAGTCAACACTGGTACAAATGTCATATGCACATACCCAATCTGGGAGCCATGTGCACTTGTACACCACACACAGTTGTGCTTAGCTAATGATGCCAAACAAATCTTGAGTCTTCTGTCGCCAGCACAACCATTTCTGCTGTAAAATTGCAGCTCTTATGGTGGGCATACATCCACCTGTTTTGAAGCGTACATTTAACGAATTGAAACAAAGACCAGCACACGCTGTGCCGTACAAGAGGAGACTGGATTGGAAGATCTGTCCCGGTGTTTGTGTATGTGAAAGTCACAGTAAACTACTTCAACTGCTGGAGTTCAACACCCAGAGTTCCACAAGCAAGCTTTTAAAAGCAATGGTGTGTTCACGTGGCAGAGCACACAATTCAGTTGTGCAATTTTTATCAACATTAAAAAAAATCTTTTAAAAAATCTTGCTGATTATTACTTAAGCTACAAAATAGTTCCTTTATAAAAGGAATGGATCATCAGATCAAGTCAGACAATACAACATAAACACTTGGGACAATATTTTAAAACCATTCTAGAACACAAAGTAACATCACAGAAAAATAACAGATGAAACACAAGTAACTACTGCAACTGAAATGACATGAAAGCTGCTAGATTATCGTAAAAACGCAACTGAATTCATTAATGTCCTTCTTGAAAGGAAACCTGCCAACCTCACTTCACGTGACCAATGTGACACCTGTCCCACATGGTGGTTGACTCTTAATGCCCTTTGAAGTGGCCTAGCAAGGCACTTAGTTTTAAGGCTACTAGGGATAGGCAATAAATGCAGCGTTGCCCACACCGTGCAAACAAATGGGGAAAAAAGCTTGCCCATATACAGTGACTGTACCCCAAATAAATCCTGTGTGTAGCAATTTGAGACATTTCAATGTGATAAAGTACTATATAAATAGTATATAATACTATATAAATCACAAATACTATATAAATGTATATAAAAGTACATTTCCCCACCACTTACACCGTCCACGGTTATCACAGGCAGGGGCCTACATCAGGCAAACAGAGCTAACCATTTTTCATTACCATCGGAGTCAATTACAAAAAGTTACCATAAGAGTCAATTACAGGCCAGCTATTTCAGGCAGTACTCAAGAAGTACTTACGCTGCAGTTACCAATTTAAATGCCAAGCAAAATAGAGTCTTTTATAACAGTTTCAATCAGCTATTCACACCTTGCTAATCCCCTGTATTGTATTTACCGATTTAATAGACTGCTGATTTCAGGCAAATTCAGGTCTTCAAGCAGTTTCAATTAGCTGTTCGCACCTCGTTAAAGTGCGATTACCTTAGTGATGAAATTCTGGATGCAACTGCTAACAATTAGGGAGAGGCAGTTGCTAAGTGGAGATTTCTTGTTTTTTTTTAAAATGTTGGTTACTTTGCTTTTTGGTTTTACCGTCCAGCGCATACAGCGAACAAATCGCGTTAACTCCAACACGCCAACTATAAGCGGTGGAGATTGTATTACTTTGACTGTTGGTATTCAACACATTGTAATCAACCATAGGTCATACCTTAAAAGAAAATTTCTTTGCTTTATTGGGTTATTGTGGGTTATAGTTATCACATTGGAATAAAGTTGAACTCTCACACAGAACACTTGCCCACGGTATTGCATAATCACCATCCTTTGAGTTAACTCCGTAACTCAGTAAATCGTTGCAGGTTAGAACCTGGCGTATAAAGACAGTGACATTAGTTTGCCTCGAAAGATGTAGTGACTTGTAAGCTGATTAATCAGTGAGTGCCTTTACAGGAATTTTTAATTATCAATCTCAACCCCAGTGTGCTGGAAAACAAGTGCTGCATTGTTTTACAATTATCATTTTCTTCTATTTCATCATCAGTCTCGCTCCAGACAAGAGGACCCAGAACAACTTAGGCTAAAACAAAAGGCCAAAGAGGTAAGAATAATCCGTTTTTAAAATTCCTCCCTACCAAAAAAACTATTAATTAGCCTTCAATCACAAATCAATCTACAAAAGACAACTATAGGGATGTACTGGAAAAGAGATATCTATAACAAAAGAAGTGGTGCATCAAGTTAAATTAATTGGTCGGAGATCAAGGGTAATAGTAGAAACAAATAATGCAGGAAAGAAAGTTCAGATGACAAGCATATGCAGGAAGGTTCCACACAATTTTATTAATAAAGTCAACACAGACACACACACACACTTGAAATAGGTGCCTTTATGCAAAAAAAAATGGCGACTTATAGTGTTGGAGCAGTACATTTGGTCAGTACAGGTTCTACTCTTAATTTCAAACCCTCTAAAGAATACACTTCAAAACTGAAATTTGACTTATTTGGCAGTAGATTTAAGCAGCCATAATAGTACTACTTAGTGACAGTGGTGGATTGTTTGTTTGACTGGTTTATAGGCCTTAGTAGAAAAAATGATGGCTTCTAATAGATTAAAAGTCTTTGAGTTTTAAAAAAAATGACTTCTTGTATATGGGATTTTACTTCTGTGTCAGATTAATTAATTAATTTCACAAGCATAAAATAAGCACCAAAGTACAAACTAACATAGGAACAGGAGTAGGCCATTTAGCCCCTCAAGTCTGTTCCACCATTCAATGAGATCATGGCTGATCTGCGACCTAACTTCATATACACGCTTTTGCCCCATATCCCTTAATACCTTTGGTTAACAAAAATCTATCAATCTCCAATTTAAAATTAATTGATCTAGCATCAACTGCCATTTGCAGAAGAGAGTTCCAAACTTCTACCACCGTGTGTGTGTAGAAGTGTTTCCTAATTTCACTCTTGAAAGGTCTGGCTCTAATTTTTAGACTATGCCCCCAAGTCCTGGACTCCCCAACCAGCGGAAATTGTTTCTCTCTCTACGGATGCTGAAAAATTGAGTTAACGTTTCAGGTCTGTGACCCTTCATCAGAACTGGAAAAAGAGATGTAACAGATTTTAACCAGGTGCAGAGGCGGGGGAAGGGAAGAACAAAAGGCACAGTCTGTGATAGGGTGGAAGGCCTGAAACGTTAATTCTGTTTCTCTCTCTCCACGGATGCTGCCTGGCCTGCTAGGTGTTTCCAGCATTTTCTGTTTTTTTGGATTCCAGCATCCGCAGTATTTTGCTATTGAAAATAGTTTCTCTTTATCTACCCTCTCTGTTCCCTTAATATCTTGAAAGCTTTGATCAAATCACTGCTTAACCTTCTAAATTCTAGGAAATACAACCCTAGTTTGTGTAATCTCTCCTCATAACTCAACCTTTGAAGTTCGGGTATCATTCTGGTAAACCTACGCCGCACTCTATCCAAGGCCAGTAGATCCTTCCTAAGGTGTGGTGCCTGGAATTGCTCACAGTATTCCAGGTGTGGTCTAACCAGGGTTTTGTATAGCTGCAGCATAACTTCTACCCCCTTGTATTCTAGTCCTCCAGATATAAAGGCTAGCATTCCATTAGTCTTTTTGATTATTTTTCTGTACCTGTTCATGACATTTTAATGATCTATGTACCTGGAACCCCAAGTCTCTTTGGACCTCCACTGTTTTTAGCTTTTCACCATTTAGAAAGTACCCTGTTCTATCCTTTTTAGGTCCAAAGTGAATGACCTCACATTTGCCTACATTGAAATCCATTTGCCACAGTTTTGCCCATTCACTTAATCTATCAATATCTTTGTAATTTTATGCTTTCATCTACACTGCCTACAATGCCACCCATCTTTGTGTCATCGGCAAATTTGGATATGTGGCTTTCTATCCCATTATCCAAGTCATTAATAAATGCAGTGAATAGTTGAGGCCCCAACACAGATCCCTGCAGGACACCACTAGTCACATCCTGCCAGTTAGAGTACCTGCTCATTATCCCTACTCTCTGTCTCCTGATGCCCAGCCAATTTCCTAACCAGGTCAATAATTTGCCTTCAATTCCATGTTAACAGTCTCTTATGTGGGACTTTATCAAATGCCTTCTGGAAGTCCATTTCAATAACATCCATAGACAGTCCCCTGTCCACTACTTTGGTCACCTCTTCAAAAAATTCAGTCAGGTTCGTCAGGCATGACCTACCTTTTAAGAATCCATGCTGTCCCTCTCTGATCAGTTGAAAATTTTCAAAGTGTTCAGTCACCCTATCCTTAATTATAGACTCTAGTAATTTCCCGACAACAGATTTTAGGCTAACTGGTCTAGAATTCCCTGGTTTCCCTCTCTCACCATTTTTAAATAGCGTAATTTTCCAATCTAAAAGGAACGGTTCCTGAATCGAGAGAACTTTGGAAGATTATAGTTACGGCATCTGCAATGTGCTCACCTACTTCCTTTAAAACCCTGGGATGAAAACTATCTGGTTCTGGGGATTTGTCACTCTTTAGTGCCATTATTTTCTTCATTACTGTTATTTTGCTTATATTAATTTTGTTGAGTCCCTGTTTCACTTAATTTCCTTGGGATTTCTGGCATGCTAACCTCTTCCTCTACTGTAAATACTGATGCAAACTAATTATTCAACATTTCTGCCATTTCCTTATTGACAATACCCCCATTATCAGTTTTCAAGGGGCCAACATTCCTCTTTTTAATATAATTGTGTGTTGATTTTGATGTCCCTTTTCATAACTAACTAGGCGATTTCTCACAATTGAGATAAACCTACGTTCAGCACTGTTTAGATAGTGATTTGTATAAATGAACTGATTACTCTGACAACTCTGTTGCTAGTTTCTGTGATGACAGATTTCAGCATCAGTTGTGCTATTTTTTTCTTGTGATGTCACAGAATGTAGAAATATTAGCTATATATTTGTAGGTGTTAGCTTGGCTTAGTTGGAAGCACTCTTGCATCGAGTCAGAAGGTTGTGGGTTCATGCTCCATGCCAGGACATGAGCTCATAACCTAGGCTGACACTTCAGTGCAGTACTGAGGGGGTGCCGCATTGTTGGAAGTGCCATCTTCTGAATGAGATGTTAAACCAAGTTTGCCTGTTCAAGTGAATGTAAAGATCTGATGGCCCATCGGCAGGGAGTTCTCCCGGTGTCTTGGTCAACATTCCTCCCTCAATCACCAAAAAGATGTTCACTGGTCATTCGTCTAATTTGCTGTTTGTGGGACCTTACAACATGAAGATTGGTTGCTGCATTTGCCTAAGCAACAACAGTGACCACTTCAAAAAAGTAATTCATTGGCTATGAAGCACTTTGGGACATCCAGAAAAAATGATACGGCACTATATAAATTATCGTTCTTGCTACCCATGTAAGATGAGCCAAAGATATCGTGGATAAAACGAATAGTAATAGTTGCACAATAAACTGGATCTGTGTCATAACAATACTTAACCATTTCTAGAAGTTAATATTTTGAGCTAGTTAAGACTCTGTTGTTTAACTCAGCCAGTGTTAATTGAAATTGAGCCATCTATCAAATTGTAATGATACATAACTTAATTCAGATGGAAACTACCAACAACCAAAGTAAGGCGTGGCACTGCAACAGTCAACATCATCATATGAATAATTGAACATTTCTTTGATTCCCAGATGCAACAGCAGGAATTGGCTCAGATGAGACAGCGAGAAGCCAATTTAACTGCATTAGCTGCCATTGGCCCCAGGAAGAAGCGGAAGGTTGATTCACCAGGACCTGGGATTGGAGCTGGGGCAGAGGTACTGTATCTGTTTTTATTTATAAAAATGTAATACAGCATTACATTAACACTATGCAATATTCAAAATCAGATGAAATTTTCTCCATTGCAAGTTATGAGAAAAAAATCCTATTTTCATCATTATACACTTGAGTCAAGGGTTTCATACAGAACTATTCACAACTTAAAACGATTTCAAATTCCTGTTCTCTTCGCCATCACTAGATTTCACTATATTCTCCCCTGCATATGCCATTCAGACAAGAGATGATCCAGATATCTCTACCAGCAAACTTGTGGACAAAGGAGTATTTTCTGAAACAAATTTGAGTTAAAGGACGCAACTCCAACTCCTTACGCCCACTGCGTTTTATATTAACTTACACATTCAGCTGTTAAATATGAAACCTGTAGAGTGCTATGAGTTAGAGTTCAGGTTTTAATCAAACAACAGTAATTCACATCTAACAGTTTAACCCAGCACAACGATACCTGCAGCTGCTGAAACAATAACCCCAAGGAATTTTTTTATTATTTTTTTTAAACACATACAACACCGAAACGTAAAAGTCTACTGGAAGGATATGATTTGGTGCTGATAAAACAGCTGGTCCATTCCAGCAATACCTTGATGCTATGCTTTTAAGCCACTGGCATAAAAATCCTCTGGGAGAACGCTGCTGTCCCGGTGGTGCCTTCAGTGTAACGCAGGCTTCCTTCCATGTTGCCAAGGTGAGGCACACTGCCAGGTATTTCCAGCTGATCTTTTCTGGGGGTTTGTCAAGGGAAGACTGTGCAGTGGAGCTGGTAGGGCAGCATTTTTCTCTGTGCCAAGCCAGATATTTTTGCAGGGGGGGGGGGGGGGTGGGAGTAGCGGAGTCCTTGTTCTAGGCAATGTTATTCTGGGGTTGGGCAGCCCAGCAAGAGTGCTTGAAATGTGATAGCCTTTTCTTGGTGAGTTGGCATCATCTCTTGGATATTCTGGAACAGTACTTGTCAGGCTCCTGTACCAGGATGTGTAAATGGACAGCATCTGGAACACAAAGGAAGTGGAGGACCTCATTCACCTTTACAGTGCTTGCTATCCCCAGCAGCAGGATGAGCAGGCAATTTCACCCATTCAGGTTGGCATATACACAGGCAAAGGAGGGATACTGTTGGGCGTTTCCAGCCCTCTGCTTGTCTTTTCTGTGATGGGTAGGGCAGCAATTGCCTTTGTGCTGAGCCAACAGATTTTGGAGAGGAGGGAGTAGCGAGTCTATGTTCTAGCTAATGAGACCCAGGAATTGCATTGCCCAATAGTAGTGCTTCTTGAACATGCCCAGTTTAGTCTGGGGAAAACGGCTATGCCCTCCATTTTAGAATAAGTGAAGCTTGTAGCCTGAGCGTTGCCAGAATTCTTTGATGATCTGAAAGGGGATGGGGAAAGAGAGATGCTGGGATCGGTGACATACAGCAGGACGTCATCCACTAAAGGATACTTTGCATTCCACTCTGCCAGCTCCTCGAGGTCCTCGGATGCCAAGGCTAGGGTTTCTGCAGACAGGCCAAAGAGGGAAGATGGGGACAACCCTGCCTAGTCCCTCATTGGAGGGAATGCTGGCAACATGTTGCCACTTGTTCTCATTAAAGATGAGTAGAGGCAAAGGATTTGGATTAAGGTTCTAAACATGTCTCCAGAGGCCATCCACTCACACGCGGGGTGTAGGATGCTCTATTCCCCCTGATTGAAAATTCAGTGATTACAACAGTGTAAACATGTTCACACAATCACTGAACAGTTGTCGGATATCATCAGTCAAGAGGCATCCTTGGATGAACCAAGGGGCAACCAAATCCAGAACTTGTTAGTAATTTATAATCACATTTGGGGAGGAATATTGACCTGTAGAAGACACAGGCATTTTGCATCCTTTCTCCTTTTATGTAGGAGAGTGACTGGATCTGATTTCAAAGATTCTGCAAGTGTATCCACCACCAGTATGTGGCAGAAGAGCTTCACCAGAATAGGGCTTCGTTCAGGAAGTAGAGCTTTGTAGAAATCAGTCGGGAATTCCTTTGGCCCTGGAGCCGTGCTGTACTGCAGGCCTGTGCCAGCCTTTTGGACCTCAGTTCCTGGGACATCTAACAATTTCAAGTTTTCCTCAGAGATGGATGGAAAGTCCAACAACTTCCTGACAGTACTACAGGGAAGTGTGCAAGCAATACTCATGCTAAGTAATATCCCACAACAAAAAAAACCACACCTGTGATGCCAAACCCAGAGGGCCCTGGAGCAGTGTGTGGATGAAGTAGAATCCCTACACAAGCAATCACGCAGCGAGTGCCAAAAGGGGCTTATGATCCAGACCAGAGAAGATCTAAATAACCTGCTTCCAGTAGGAACTGGATGGTTCTTCCACTGTACCAAGAGAAGATACAACGAGCAGGGAGGACAAACCAGGGTAGCTCCCAGCATACACACTGCGCAAATAGATATAGAACAGAACCATTGCATCTAAAACCAGACATAAACCACCAGTGAAAAGAATTTCCAAGTACTATGCCACCCTCTACACCTCACCGGCAACACAGCTGTTCTAATATAACTGATACTATGTAAATCTTAATTTACTTCTCTTTTTAAATAGTATATGGTTTCATTCAGTGTATCATTATTATAAAAAAAACAAATACTGTTTTGCATTGAAACTGTCCACATGGTACAAGTCCACAGCTTCAAAGCTCAAAACTGGGCATCCATGAGGCGCTGTGGGCCATCAGCAAAATTGTATTCCACCACAATCTGTAACCTTATGGCCTGGCATATCCCTCACTCTACCATTACCATCAAGCCAGAGGATCGACCCTGGTTCAATAAGGAATGTAGAAGAGCATGCCAGGAGCAACACCAGGCGTACCTAAAAATGCAGTGCCAACTTGGGGAAGCTGCAACACAGGACTACGTGCTTGCTAAAAAGTGAAAGGAGCATGCTATAGACAGGGCTAAGCAAACACACAATCAGCGAATCAGATCAAAACTCTGCAGTCCTGCCACATCCAGTCGTGAATGGTGGTGGATCATTAAACAACTAACGGGAGGATGAGGCTCCATGAATATCCCCATCCTCAATGATGGTGGAACCCAGCATGTGAGTGCAAAAGACAAGGCTGAAGTGTTTGCAACCGTCTTCAGCCAGAAATGCCAAGTGGATGATCCACATCGGCCTCCACCGGAGGTCCCCACCACCACAGAATCCAGTCTTCAGCCAATTCCATTCACTCCACGTGATCGAGAAACGGCTGAGTGCACTGGATACAGCAAAGGCTCTGGGCCCCAACAACATCCCGGTTGTCGTGCTGAAGACTTGTGCTCCAGAACTAGCCACGCCACTAGCTAAGCTGTTCTAGTACAGCTGCAACACTGGCATCTATCCGACAATGTGGAAAACTGCCCAGGTATATCCTGTCCACAAAAAGTAGGACAAATCCAATCTGGCCAATTACCGCCCCATCAGTCTACTCTCAATCATCAGCAAAGCGATGGAAGGTGTCGTCTGCACTGCTATCAAGCGGCATTTACTCACTAATAACCTGCTCACTGATGCCCAGTTTGGGTTCCGTCAGGACCACTCAGCTCCAGACCTCATTACAGCCTTAGTCCAAACATGGACAAAAGGAGCTGAATTCCAGAGGTGAGGGGAGAGTGACTACCCTTGACATCAAGGCAGCATTTGACCGAGTGTGGCATCAAGGAGCCCTAGTAAAACTATAGTCAGTGGGAATCGGGGGGGAAAACTCTCCATTGGCTGGAGTCATACCTAGCACAAAGGAAGATGGTTTTGGTGGTTGGTGGTCAATCACAGCCCCAGGACATCGCTGCTAGAGTTGCTCAGGGCAGTGTTTTAGGCCCAACCATCTTCAGCTGCTTCATCAATGACCTTATATAGGAGGGAAGGTCAAAAATGGGGATGTTCACTGATGACTGCACAGTGTTCAGTGCCATTCGCAACTCCTCAGATAATGAAGCAGTCTATGCCCATGTGCAACAAGACCTGGACAACATTCAGGCTTGGGCTGATAAGTGGCAGGTAACATTCACGCCACAGAAGTGCCAGGCAATGACTATCTCCAACAAGTGAGAGTCTAACCACCGCCCCTTGACATTCAATGGCATTACCATCGCCGAATCCCCCACCATCAACATCCTGGGGGTCACCATTGCCCAGAAACTTAACTGGACCAGCCACATAAATACTGTGGCAACAAGAGCAGGTCAGAGGCTGGGTATTCTGCGGCGAATGTCTCGCCTCCTGACTCCCCAAAGCCTTTCCACCATCTACAAGGCACAAGTAAGGAGTGTGATGGAATACTCTCCACTTGCCTGGATGAGTGCAGCTCCAACACTCGAAGCTCGACACCATCAAGGACAAAGCAGCCCGCTTGATTGGCACCCCATCCACCACCTTAAACATTCGCTCCCTCCACCACCGGCGTACCGTGGCTGCAGTGTGTACCATCTACAAGATGCACTGCAGCAACTCACCAAGGCACCTTCGGCAGCACTTCCCAAACCCGCGACCTCTACCACCTAGAAGGACAAGGGCAGCAGGCGCATGGGAACACCATCACCTGCAAGTTCCCCTCCAAGTCACACACCATCCTGACTTGGAAATATATTGCCGTTCCTTCGTCGTCGCTGGGTCAAAATCCTGGAACTTCCTAACAGCACTGTGGGAGCACCTTCACCACACGGACTGCAGAGGTTCAAGGTGGCGGCTCACCACCACCTTCTCAAGGGCAATTAGGGATGGGCAATAAAAATGCTGGCCTTGCCAGCGCCACCCACATCCCATGAACAAATAAAAAGTGAGGGGCAGAAGGTGGTTTTGGGAAATGGAAGTGTCACCTTTGTAAGTTCGGGGTTAATACAGAGGAGTAAATCTAACCCATCCTATAATTGAACAAAAGACAGATGATACAGAATGTCAAAAAATATTTCAATCCACGGCACCAACACATTACAGTACTGTGAACATAAAATTGACAAAAAAAGTACATAATATGGTGATTCAGTAGTTATAGTACCTTGGTATATTGGTGAGTGTCACAATAACGTAGGATGCAGGCTTACTCCCATAGTTTCTGATCTCAACCTTGAGATTTGGGCTTGAAAGCAAGTTACCCAGCCACCACCTCATCCAGTGAAGTATAAGCACTGATTTCCATTCAGGTTTTATCAGTTATAAACATCAGCATTAGATTGGCCAGCAAAAAGTCACATATCTTACTTAGCTATTCTCATTGATGAATTGAAGGGAAAAGGGTATTCAAATACTTTCAAAGAATCATTCCTCTGCTGTACTGTGCAAGCATCAGCTTCATGTTATCCCCAGTTTTGAAACAGTGGTGACCTCACAGAACAAGACTTACCTTAAAGGAATTAGTTTTCTTATTATACAAGGTGGGGTTTTTTTCCCTGTAGGACTAACTAGGATCGTGTTTTTTTTTTACATAGCACTACACAGACCAGTTTGGCTTGACTACATCTTGTTAACCCCCTATCTAAAGTCAATTATCCAATCAGTTGCAGTCACCTGGGGGAATGTTACTTAAAGAAGCATTGCCTTTTATTGTAGACATGGATAGCAACTACATATCTTATATTATCACCCACCCAACCAACCCCCAAATCCACTGGTATTCTTGTAGTATAGTAATGCTTATTTTAAGGTGAATTTGCATCAACTAATTGCAGTGTTTGTCAACCCGGTTTGTGAAGCAGTTTTCAATAAAGACAGCGCCTCTTTAATTCTTTAAAATCTTGTTATGACCACACTTGGATTATATACAATGAAACCCAAGCCCAATTTTCACAGAACCATTTTGGAAGAAGGTACTGTACTACAGAAGTGTGTAAAGCTAGAATCTGATACAAACAGATTGTGATGGAGAAAACTGGTTTTAATAAAGAAATAAATCAAATAGCATAATGTACCTCGGCTATTTTATTCCTGAAACTCACCATTTCAGCCCAGTAACCCAAACTCCTTGGAGAAAGGTGAATGCTGTTCTACTTTAGACACTTTATCTGCTACTAACTGTTAAATGAGCCATGAAGTTTGTTGATACAAAGGCATTTACCTAATATAAATGAACATTCTAATTGTGTAATGCACACTTTGCTATTTACAGGGGGGGGGGGGAGGGTTCAGTATAAATCACAGGTTACATTACAGTAGTATAAAGTGATATTGATGTACAAGTTTGGTCTTCTATATAGAGAGCTTAAGAACACAGTCCTTTTACCTCTGGCATCTGGGTTGGAATCCACCCTGGATGAGTCTGGGAAAGTCTCTGTTTCATGGTTCCCAATGAGTTTGAGTAATCTCAATCCAGTTGCTAGAGATCATGAGACCACAGCTGAATGTAATTCTGCATTAATTGGCAATATAGTAGAGGGTCACTCAGGCCATTATACCAAATGGTATGGAACAGGAAATGTCACACAGGTGCAGTAGGGCCTGTTCTTCTGAATTTGAAGTTAAGGTACATTGTTGGGATAGAATGAAGGGAGCTCTACCTTGCATTTGGCCCATTGGATATTTATTCCAGAAAAGCTTGATGTTGTTCCCGGAAAAATTCCCTTCCCTAGAACTGACAATTCAAACCAAAAAATAATATCCAGTTCACATGGTGATTTTATTTTTTAATGTTTCACTAGTATTTTGTATGGGGTATTTTCTTTACCCCCAAAGGGCTGTGGACGCTGAGTCTTTGAGTATATTCAAGGCTTAAATAGATAGATTTTTGGACTCTAGGGGAATCAAGGAATATGGGGATTGAGCGGAAAAGTGGAGTTGAGGTCAAAAATCCGCCATGATCTTATTGAATGGGGGAGCAGGCTCGAGGGGCCGTATGACTGACTTCTGCTCCTAATTCTTATGTAACACCTAAATATACAAAAGCTGCAGGTGTCATTGGATGCGGATCAAGAGCAGGAACTTGGGTTGCTTTTTTTGCCGCTCCCTATCCTGGGAATATTGAGGTCAGTGTTAATACCTCCACTGCCACACCAGCTGAGACCAACAGCAGTCTTGGATTAAACTGGAACCTTTCTGGTCTAACTCAGTACCACACAATGGACTACATCCACCCACTGAGTTATGTACTTACAATCTTTAATGTACACTTTTCTCACATGAAAGAAAATTAAATAAAGCAGGAGCTTCATGGAACAAAAGTCTTCATTTCGCATTTGTTCACCAAACAAGTCCACACAGTTAGCACAGCAAATACCATGACTAGTACCTTCTAAGATATTTTATTATTCCAAGCTAATTGTAGAGTTCAGGTAGTTAATATATTGGCAGTACAGGAAACTCTCTTTTAACCGGCACCCAAATAACCGGAAATCTCTCTTAACCGGCAAAATTCTTGAGTAGGTAACCGGGGTTTTCCTTCATCTCTCCTTTAAAAATAACTTTTTAAAAAACCCCGAGGCGTTTGCCTTGTATCGGAGCGTGTAGATTGGGAGGGGAATGTGCAGCCTGGGTAGGCAGCGGACACGACAGATGGTCAGCTGGCGGTCCCCGGGGAGACGGAGCTCTGAATGCAGGCGCATGTCAGTGTGTACGGGGCTCTCGTACGTTGGGAGATATAACTCTCCATTATCCGGACTTTTTGATTAACCGGCACCACACCGGTCCCGTCGGTGCTGGTTAATAAAGAGTTTCCTGTATGAAGTAAAGTATCTCGCAAAGCAAATTCCAGATTGTCCAGTCTGAGAAAAAGTTGCCGGAATTTGAATTGTTGCATTTCAGTCCCTGACATGACTTACTGCTGCTTCTATCAAATCTTTGAATTTACAATGGAATGCAATACGTTATCTGTTACATAAGAAATAGGAGCAGGAGTAGGCCATTTGGCCCTTTGAGCTTTTGGCCATTCAATAAGATCATGGCTGATCATCTACCTCATCTCCACTTTCCTGAACTATCCCCATATCTCTTGATTCCCTTAATATTCAAAAATCTATCGATCTCTGTCTTGAATATACTCAACGACTAAGCCTCCACAGCCCTCTGGGGTAGAAAATTCCAAAGATTCACCACCCTCTGAGTGAAGAAATTTCTCATCTCAGTCCTAAATGGCCGACCCCTTATTCTGAGACTGTGACCCCTGGTTCTAGACTCCCCAGCCAAGGAAACAGCCTCCCTGCATCTACCCTGTCAAGCCCTGTAAGAATTTTGTATGTTTCAATGAGATCACCTCTCATTCTTCTAAACTCTAGGGAATATAGGCCTAGTCTACTCAATCTGTCCTCATAGGACAATCCCCCCATCCCTGGAACCAGTCTGGTGAACCTTTGTTGCACTCCCTCTATGGCAAGTATATCCTTCCTTGGGTAAGGAGACCAAAATTGTAAACAATACTCCAGGTGTGGTCTCACCAGGGCCCTATATAATTGCAGTAAGACATCTTTACTCTTATACTCAAATCCTATTGTAATAAAGGCCAACATACCATTTGCTTTCCTAATTGCTTGCTGTACCTGCATGTTAACTTTCAGTGATTCATGTACAAGGACACCCAGGTCCCTTTGAACACCAACATTTCCCAATCCCTCAACCATTTAAAAAATACTCTGCTTTTCTATTTTTCCTACCAAAGTGGATAACTTCACATTTCTCCACATTATATTCCAGCTTTGCATTATATCTGTTGTTTTTCTCTGCTTTAGGGACCCAGTACGGGCGGGACACCAGGTGGCTCTGGAGCTGGAACAACGAGACAGTTCACGCGGCAACGAATAACAAGAGTCAACCTCAGGGACCTTATCTTCTGCTTGGAGAATGAGCGCGAGACAAGCCATTCACTAATGCTATACCGTGCATTCCTTAAATAAACGTCCTGGGTTGATTTGTTTAGTTTTATGACCGAGACAACCTTCTGCCATTTCTTTTTCTTTGCATTTTTTTTTGAGAGGGGGGGTGGGGTGGGGTGGGGAAGGAAAGAGTTGTAGAGATGGAGAACAGCTGGAATTCTGCGAGTGGGAGAATGTTTTAACGTTCAGCTTTACATTAACTCTTATGGTTTTAAAGTTTTGAATTTTAGTTAGAAAAAAATGAATACAGCGAGACCTGTGGATCCTTTATTTATAAAATAAAAAATCTGATCACTTCTCGTCTCCTGACTGAGTGGCCTTCTTGCCAAACAAGCCATATTTAAAAACTGATTCTGATTTCACCAGTGTATAATTTGCCACCTTTTTGGCAGATTAGTAGCAACTTGAAACATTTAAGTATTCTGTTTTTGAATCATTTGGCTTAGAAGACTTCGAATTATATGGGTCTGAAGCTAACGACCTTGCATTATTTTACCGTCAAGGGCATGGAGCAAAAAAAACATTTTCATTATTGTATTTTTATCTATTTTTCATTGTTTCCGTTCCTTTGCTGTATTTTTTTTCCTCGATTTAGCCTTTGTAAATGTATGGTTTGTGAAGAGTTAGGAGAGTTGGTTCAGTGGTAACTCTGCCGTTCTCGCCATGTGATTTGCATGTCAGAGGCTTTCCTTGGAAGCCTTTAAGAAGGGTTTTTTTGTGAATGTTGTAGGGCATTTGTAAAAAGAAAAAAAATGCTTTTTTATTTGATACAGTACATGATGCCGTAAAGGATTTAAAAAAGATAACTTTTCTGCATAAATATACATTACTTGCACTGTGTTGGCTATCTAGCTAATGTAAAACTTTAGTTTAAAAAAAAATCTAAGAAATGGTGAATTGTGAAAGGATTGTTACTTGGTATGAATCACGTGTAGAAAACAATTTGCTGGTGTCTATCAGTGAGCTAATAATTTGTACATAATTTTGGCACATAACATAAATTGCTATGTAAACCGTAATTATTTTGGTAAAAAGACTGTATGCAAGCTATGGGCCTACTTAATGGTAACCAGAGCAATGTCCCTTCTTTGTATCTATTTTTTTATAAAAAAAATACTAAATTTTTCTTTATATTTTCAGAGGTTATTGTATTAAATGATTGTCTATCGATAGGACATTATGATTGTAAATACTTTTGCTTTCTTTGTGTGTAATTTTATGTTGTTAAAAGAAACATTTAAGATGCTATTAAGCTGATGAGTTCTGTGTGTAAACTGAAAACTAATCAGTATTTTTACCAATGCCTGAAAACTGTTACACCCTTGGTCTTTTACAAATCCTGTCTTTCCATTTTTCATGTAAATTTTGCACAGTTACTTGTTAATATGTAAATATTTTACTTTCAAAAAAAGGAAGTTTTTAATTACTATTGTTTTATATAGGATTGAAAGAGAATTAACTCCTTTATTAAAACAATGAATTTATCTGTATTTTGCTTACTGTCTTTCTTGTTGCTTGAATTAACCTTTTAAAATTAGGTTGTATGTTTCTACAATACTCCTATGAGCAGGAAGACAAGTTAAGAAAACATGCATTCCTCAGTTTAAAAAAAAGTGCAGCATGCTGAAGAAACAACACTGAAGTGAAGATTTTTGCAAGCACATGTCACAACGGCATTGGGCTATACCTTTATTGTACAGCATCATTTTAACGATTTACTGTACCCGTGGCAAATAACCACCAAGTAGAATTGAAGTCTAGTTTCTTACTGCTGTGCTAGAAATCTTGAAAAACTAATCAGCAGCTTAGCACTTAACTACATTATTCATAGTAGCCCAAAGCCAGTATTGGAAACTGGTCCAAGGGAATTTGTTCATCAATCTTGATAAGAAATTCTCACTGTGGGGGGTAAACTGGTACATGGTTGGACCATCTCATTTTGTTAGGATGTCTGGCAAATTACTCAATGTCATTTTAATTAGAGGGATTGTTATCTAGTTGGTAATGATGTCTCAATGATTCCAATTTCTCCATAATTTTTATGTAATATATCCAACCAATGATCTGTCCTTTGTTATAGCCAGTGACTCTTTACACATCCAAAAGCAAATTGCCAAGATCCAAATCCGTAATCAAGCATTTCACCCCAAAAAAAATCAGAATACAAAGCTAATTTAAGAACGAGTTTCAAAAATAGATTGCAAATTCTACAAATGGAAAAAAAAAAGCACTCCAGCATATCCTGATGGTTAATGATGCTGTGTTACAAGTACAAGTCTTCGGTGGACACAAGGAAAGTAATTGGAAGCACATCAGTTCTGTACCTATATACTGTTTTGTAGCTCAAAACTCAATTTAGCCATTGCATAGCAGTTACACTTGATAGCTTTAACAAATTTCCCTTTTTTTTCCCCTTTGACATCCCGCCAGATATTTGCCATATATCAGAACACTGCCCCCAGGATTCATTATTGCCCCCAGGGCAACACGGTGGCATAGTGGTTAGCACTGTTACCTCACAGCGCCAGGGACCCGGGTTCGAATCCGGCCTCGGGTGACTGTGTGGAGTTTGCACATTCTCCCCGTGTCTGCGTGGGTTTCCTCCGGGTGCTCCGGTTTCCTCCCACAGTCCAAAGATGTGCGGGTTAGGTTGATTTGGCTATGATAAATTGACCCTTAGTGTTAGGGGGATTAAATACGTGGGGTTACGGGGATAGGGTGGGATATGTGTCGGTGCAGGCTCGATGGGCCGAAATGGCCTCTATCTGCTCTGTGATTCTGTGATTATCTACATTGAATCATGATGATTAATTGTGAGATCTGTAGATTATACTCTGGGAGTTACAGCATTCATTGAATAGAATTTTAAAATTCTTGGACTGACTTTCTTCTCTGACCTCACATAGAACTCCCATATCTCCACGTTAAAGCGGCCTCCCAAGAAGCTCAGGTTCCTCTTCTGCCAACCACTGCTTCCCTGAACAACTCTTAAATCTCAAAAAAATCCCAAGTTTCTTCCAGACTGCCAATACTGCTCCCATATGTGGGGAAGCTTTGCTACCATCTCTTTCACTCTTCGACAAGGCACAACTGAAAGTTGTTGCCTGATACGCAACTCCTGTCTTACATTTATCACTCAACTTCCCTCTGTCACAGCCTTTTTTCTCCCCTAAGACAGTACTCCTCCCTGCCTCCTCAGCATTGAAACCCAGCCTCATCACAGTCTCCTACTCTCAATTCTTTTGCAATACCTCAAAACTGTGCAGCTACTTATCTCCCCTAGTCTTTCCTTTCTTGCACAATCCTTGGGCTTTTAAAATTCAAGATTGACATAATTTAATCACTAGCTATATAAAGAAATGTTATAAATGCTGGTAATCTGAAATCAAAAATACTGGAAATGTAAAGCAGGTTCATCAGCATTTGAAAGGACAGATTAATATTTTGGGTTGGACAGCTCATCAGACTGATGATGAAAAGAGGAAAAGCCCCTCAATAATACTAATCAAAACAGGGGAGGAGAAGAACAGCAGACACGTGTACAGAAACACTTAACTATTACAAAGAGACATCTAATGGGTTTAACAGCCTCTGAACAAATATTTGAAAAAGGTGCAAAAATGCTCGATAAATACAAAGATAATTTTAATCAGGCTGTGGAAGGACATTTAAAAGGAGAGGCAAGTATAACAACTCCAAAATGGAAGGGAACAGAGTAGAGTTTTAATATGAGAAACAGACAGGAAAATGGGGGAAGAGGGGACAAGTGTCTAAATCAATCTGTCACTCTAAGACAGTTAGGAGGTATCTGAGAACTCAATCCAGCACTCAAGTCCCCTCCCTCACCTACTTTTCTGATACATTGATGACTGTATTGGTGCAGTTTTCTGCTCTCGCCCTGAAATAGAAAATTTCATTCACTTTGCTTCCAATTTCCACCCTTCCCTCACCTTCACATGGTCCATCTCCAACTCTTCCCTTCCTCGACTTCTCTGTCTCCCTTTCTGGGGATAGGCTATCGACAAACATCACTATAAGCCCACTGACTCCCACAGCTACCTGGACTACACTTCTTCCCACCCTGCTTCCTGTAAGGACTCTATTCCATTCTCCCAGTTTCTCGGTCTCCGCCGCATCTGTTCTGACGATGCCACCTTCCATACTAGTGCTTCCGATATGTCTTCCTTTTTCCTCAACCGAGGATTCCCCTCTACCGTGGTTGACATGGCCCTCGACAGTGTCCGTTCCATTTCCCGTACTTCTGCTTTCACCCACCCCTTCCCCTCCCTCCCAGAACCACTGATAGAATTCCCCTTGTCCTCACCTTTCACCCCACCAGCCTTCACATTCAACGGATCATCCTTCACTATTTCTACCACCTTCAGCGTGATCCCACCACCAAACACATCTTCCCCCCCCCTTTCAGCATTCCGAAGGGACCGCTCCCTCTGCAACACCCTGGTCCACTCCTCAATCACCCCCAACACCCCCTCCTCTTCCCACGGCACCTTCCCGTGCAAGCGCAGAAGATGCAACACTTGCCCTTTTACCTCCTCCCTTCCCACTGTCCAGGGCCCAAACACTCCTTCCAGGTGAAACAACAATTTACTTGCACTTCTTGCAATTTAGTATGCTGTATTCGCTGCTCACGATGCGGTCTCCTCTACATTGGGGAGACCAAACGGAGACTGGGTGACCGCTTTGCGGAACACCTCCATTCAGTCCGTAAGGGTGACCCCGAGCTTCCAGTTGCCTGTCACTTTAATTCTCCGCTCCACTCCCACTCTGACCTTTCTCTCCTCGGCCTCTTACACTGTTCCAACGAAGCTCAACGTAAGCTCGAGGAACAGCACCTCATCTTTCGATTAGGCACTTTACAGCCTTCTGATGATGATTCTTTCATTCCCATTTACACCTCTTATAGACTCATCTTTTGTTTCTTTACTTGTTCCATTACCATCACCTTTTGCTATATACCATCATACCTTTTGTCATTTAATCACTCCTGCCTTCCACCTTATTACAGACTTTCCCTTTTGTTCTTTCCTCCCCTCCCCTCTTTCCCTGTCCTTGTTTAAAATCTGTTACATCTCTAACTTTATCCAGTTCTGAGGAAAGGTCATCAATCTGAAACGTTAACTCTGTTTCTCTCTCCACAGATGCTGCCAGACCTGCTGAATATTTCCAGCATTTTCTGTTTTTATTTCAATCCAGCACAAGTTGCTTTCCTTATGTATTCAGGAAGTGAATTTCACTACCTTTCTCTTTAAAAACAATTGAACACTCCCTGTAATATGAACCTTAAAAAAAGAAAATTATACAGCAATTTTAAAGAGACCACTGTTTATATCTTTGCAGCAATGTTAAATCAATTGATTTGCTTCCAACATCATTCATTAATAATTGCATTAAAGTTATGACCAAAGACAGTTCTTACTGTACATTGTTTACACTAGCAAGAAAAGCAGAACATCTTTACAAAATTCCAGATTCTAAAACTTAAAATTTATAACCAAATTTGTTCCAAAATAACTTTAGCACAAAAATCTTACCCAAAAAACTTACTATAAACATCTTGATTTAAAAAATGACATTAGCGTGCCAGTTACATACATGAATCTAAACAAGACTGCATAATAAACGTGATTGGCTAAAACTTCGTTTGAAAACAATTAGTCATTCACAAGTTTGCAAAGTATACAACCAGGTGCAACTTATGTTAATTTTTAAGAGAGAAAATCAAAACCTGTACAAAAATAAAACACACGCACATAACTATTCTACTAAAGGTAGCTGCACCCTCAATGTTTGTTCTACCAGATCCTACTACTTTGCCCTGCCAGTAACTATCTTCCTAGAATGACCACAATTGGAGTTGGAGAATCCTGTTCCTTCTGTAATATACAAGTTTGGTGAAACCAAGTTGCACAATATCAGCAACAAATGTGCTAACACATTTCATTAAATTCCTCTCCAATGCTTTAACAAAGTCCTTAAGCAGTTTATGTGAGCATATACACTCACTTGTTACTCGTATCACACAGCACAACTTCACCCCAAAAAGCAAACTCCCAGAACTCAAGTAGCTCATGGACATCTGCCCAGGAGACAGGGGAGCAATGAGCTGCCTGCACTCTATTTACAGAACAGGTATTACCTGTTGGTTGGAATTGTAATGAGTAGGATAAGGAGAAGCATCATTTAAAATCTGTAAAACTCAAATCTATTCCATCTATTTTACATAGAAATTTTTTTTTTTTTTGTTCGTTTATGGGATCTGGGCGTCGCTGGCAAGGCCAACATTTATTGCCCATCCCTAATTGCCCTTGAGAAGGTGGTGGTGAGCCACCTTCTTGAACCGCTGCAGTCCATGTGGTGATGGTATTCCCAGTGCTGTTAGGTAGGGAATTACAGGATTTTGACCCAGCGACGATGATGGATCAGCGATATACTTCTAAGTCAGGATGGTGTGTGACTTGGAGGGGAACTTGGGGGTGGTGGTGTTCCCATGCGCCTGCTGCCCTTGTCCTTCTAGGTGGAAGAGGTCGCGGGTTTGGGAGGTGCTGCTGAAGAAGCCTTGGCGAGTTGCTGCAGTGCATCTTGTAGATGGTACACACTGCAGCCACGGTACGCCGGTGGTGGAGGGAGTGAATGTTTAAGGTGGTGGATGGGGTGCCAATCAAGCGGGCTGCTTTGTCCTGGATGGTGTCGAGCTTCTTGAGTGTTGTTGCAGCTGCACTCATCCAGGCAAGTGGAGAGTATTCCATCACACTCCTTACTTGTGCCTTGTAGATGGTGGAAAGGCTTTGGGGAGTCAGGAGGTGAGACACTCGCCGCAGAATACCTAGCCTCTGACCTGCTCTTGTTGCCACAGTATCTATGTGGCTGGTCCAGTTAAGTTTCTGGTTAATGGTGACCCCCAGGATGTTGATAGTGGGGGATTCGGCGATGGTAATGCCATTGAATGTCAAGGGGAGGTGGTGAGACTCTCGCTTGTTGGAGATAGTCATTGCCTAGCACTCCTGTGGCGCGAATGTTACCTGCCACTTATCAGCCCAAGCCTGAATGTCGTCCAGATCTTGTTGCATGCGGGCATGGACTGCTTCATTATTTGTGGAGTTGCGAATGGCGCTGAACACTGCAGTCATCAGCGAACATCCCCATTTCTGACCTTATGTTGGAGGGAAGGTCATTGATGAAGCAGCTGAAGATGGTTGGGCCTAGCCCAAATAACTACATACTGATGAGGACCAACCACACATTCAAGGATTCTCTCAATGACCTTCCTTTTGAATCTCAAAGTCAGACTTAAATTGGGTACCAACAGTAGAATAACCATCACTATTCTGGCATAGGTTTGTATGAAAGTGATAAATTTGTAGCAGACTGTCTAGATAATCTGCACATTGCCATCAGAAATAAAGAAAAAAAGAGGGATAGTGCTTGCAAAAATTAAACTCGACAGCGAGCAGTAAAAGACACCAAGAAAGAGATTTTATTTATTTTTTGGAGGGGGGATGTAGGTGGCCACAGAATTGCAGAGTGAGTAGCTTGTTGAAAGGAACCTCCAAGTTATTTTATGGTTCAAACTAGGCAGTATAGTACACAGGACAGTGAAATATATAATTGAGAAAATGACTCTTACCTGCAAAATAGATGGAACTTATCAAAAATAACCGGAGAGGATACTGCATCAACATTTCGAATCCAATACAGAAACATTAAGCAGGCAGACAATACAGGCAGCTCTTCAGAGAGAGCGGGGACTAAGCAGATGTAGAAAGATAAAACAAAGACTGAAGAAACATAAAAGTAGAAACACAAAGGAGTGCATTTGTATGTATGGGGCGGGGGGGGGGGGGGGGGGGAGGTAGAAGAGGAAAGAGAAAAAGGGGGAGTATTGCAGTTATAGGATCCATTGATCACTTACAGGGTGGGTTCCAAATTGTGTGAAATATATCAAGTCTTTGACTCAAAGATGTTTATTTTCTTCAACACAATCTCCAGGTCAGCATTGGATCAGTTTGTGGAAGTTGATGGGGACCAAAAGACTTCTAGTTAAGTAGTAAATGTTTGTGTTTCCAGCAACAATTTTTTTTTTTGAAACCAACTTCTTGATGTTATTAATCATTTACTGCCTTTGCACACTCAGCAGGTGCAGGCCCAAGTACTGAGTTTTCATTTGGGATACCTGGCAGTTCATCACAGAACTTCTTGGCACTGAAGCTTGAGGAACAGCACCTCATCTTTCGATTTGGCACTTTACAGTCTTCTGGACTCAACATCAAGTTCAACAATTTCAGACCATAACCTCGGCCCCTATTTTTTCACATGGCAGCTGTTGATGATTCAGCCATTCCCATTTACACCTCTTCTAGACTCATCTTTTGTTTCTTTACTTGTCCCATTACCATCTCCTTTTGCCTTGCACCATCATCCCTTTTGTCTTTTAATCTCTCCTGCCTTCCATCCTATCACAGACCTTCCCTTTTGTTCTTTCCTCTCCTCCCCTCCCCCCTTTCCCTGCCCCTGCACTTGCTTAAAACCTGTTGCATCTCCAACATTTTCCAGTTCTGACGAAAGGTCATCGACCTGAAATGCTTCTCTCCACAGACACGGCCTGACCTGCTGAGTGTTTCCCACATTTTCTACTTTTTATTTGGTATTGAAGTTACTGCTTTTAGGATCTAAAACAAGCAAATATCAATTCTTTGAACATTGGAACAGATACCAATGTGTGATATAGGGCAGAAGGATCCCCATACAATATGCTCTCTCTCTCTCTCAGTCACATTCTGTCAGTGCTCACATCTTTTCACAGAGGCAGTTTGTAGGCTTGGTTGCACTGAAAACTGAAGTCTAAAAACAAAAGGGACCAGTTCATAAATGGTCTAAAAAAGAAATTAAACGGGCACTGATGATCCCGAGTGGTCACTGTACCAAACACAGCAATATCGGACTCCAGAAAGGTCTGACAAATGGCCTCATTACACAAATAGAATGACATTTTAGTGTGCCTGTCAGTTTCAGATCAGCTTAGCCAGATGTTTCCAAGTTCTTTGTCTTTATACCCCATATAGAATTGAAATGTGTTCCCATTAATTTGCATGTATCTCAAGGTACTACTATGAAGAGGTCTTGGTGTCCTAGTTTAGGATTTATCAACCAGTGAGGCAACAATGAGGAGAACAGCCCTTCCCAATCGTCCAGGCCCACAGAATTCAGACAGAAAAAGCCAGCAAAGAATAAATATCTGCAGAAATAAGACCAAATTAACCAGGCTTTGAAGGCTAGGTTGATGGGCTCTGGGACTGCATGTGGTCCCAGTCCAGAATTTGGACATTTTGGAGCTAAACCTACCCAAGTCAGTCCACAGCTACATGACCAATACTTGATTCTGCTCGTTTTCTCAGTGCATTCAGTACTTACTTGCGATAGAGGATATTCTTTGGAATAAATTTCTATGGAATCAGATTTTCATGACAAATCCCCTGTGACAAAGTAGGGAGATATTTATTTTGTTATTTCAAATAAGTTAGGATTTCCCTACATTACAATAATGACTATGATTAAAAAGTACTTAATTGGTTGTGAAGCATTTTGGGACATCTTGAAAGGCGCTATATAAATGCATGTTCTTTCTTTAAACCAGATTTACAAATTTGCTTCAGCCAATTGTTTCTCAAACAATATTCTTCTGTGGCAATGACCAATAACTGGCTACATAATCATATCTTGGACAGCATATTCAATGAGAAATGCTTTTCCTAAATGGGCAAGTGTTTATTTGGTTTAGTACCTATGTGCAGAAACATTAAGGCAAAAAGTTGCTTTGCGGCTAGAACAGCTTTTGAGATTTTAACAACTTTTATTTATATAGCACCTTTAACATAGTAAAATGCCCCAAGATGCTTCACAGGAGAGTTATCAAACAAAATTTGACACCGAGCCGCACAAGGAGATATTAGGGCAGATGGGAGGCAGGTTTTAAGGAGTGTCTTAAAAGGTAGAACGAGAAGTAGAGAGGCTTAGGGAGGGAATTTCATTGCTTAGGGCCTTGGCAGCTGAAGGTACGGCCGCCAATGGTGGAGTGATTAAAATTGAGAATGCTCAAAAGGCCAGAATTGGAGGACCACAGATATCTCGGAGGGTTGTAGGGCTGGAGATTACAAAGATAAGGAGGAGCGAGGCCACGGAGGGATTTGAAAACAAGGATGAGCATTTTAAAATCGAGGCATTGCTTAACCGGCAGCCAATGTAGATCAGTGCACACAGGGGTGATGGGTGAACGGGACTTGGTGCAAGTTGGGACACGGGTAGCAGTTTTGGATGACGTCAAGTTTATGGAGGGTACAACGCGGGAGGATAGCCACGAGTGCATTGGGACAGTCAAGTTTAAAGGTAACAAAAGCATGGATGAGGGTTTCAGCAGCAGATCAACTGAGGCGGGGTGGAGTCAGGCGGTCTTGGTGATGGCGCGGATGTGTGGTCGGAAGCTCATCTTAGGGTCAAGATTGCGAACAGTCTGGTTCAGCCTCAAACAGTTGCCAGGGAGAGGGATGAGTTGGTAGCTAGGGAACGGAGTTGTTGGAGGTGAGGGTGGAGGAGACGGGTTTTAGCAGACGGTTTGCAGTAGAGAAAAGAAAACATGTGCAAACTGACAAAAAAGTCTATTCTAATCTTGGAATAGCTGAAATATTAAGATAAATGTATAAAGGATTCAACTCATCTCACAAGGTGAAAGATCGATCAAACTCTGTTTACATCAAGGAAATAACTGCAATGTGAAAGACATTGTATGGCACGAATCACAGTACAGGTTGCTCAATCTTCGTTCTGGAGATCCAAACTCGCACCGACGAACTGGTATTTGCATCATCCATGTACACATCTGGAAAGTCTGAGGAGTCAAACCTGACCGCTTTCTCCAAAAGTCCTGTTCCTTATCATACTCGAAGGAATATATCTGCAAAGGGTGTATTAACCTCTTGTACATAGGAGCAAGAGTAGGCCATTTAGCCCCTCGAGCCTGTTCAGCCATTCAATTAGATCATGGCTGATCTGCGACCTAACTCCATATACCTGCCTTTGCCCCATATCCCTTAATACCTTTGGTTAACAAAAATCTATCAATCTGCAATTTAAAATTAACAACTGATCTAGCATCAATTGCAGTTTGCGGAAGAGAGTTCCAAACTCCTTGTAATTTAACCCCTGGAGTCCGGCTATCATTCTGGTAAACTTACGCTGCACTCCCTCCCAAAGCCAATTTATCCTTCCTAAGGTGTGGTGCCCAGTGTGGTGTGGACGGATATTAATTTTATTACTTTTAAATATTGGGTTGATCCAGTAACTACTGTGCATTAGTTAAACTATAAATAAACCAAGTAATTTTAGCTTATATGCACTGGTCTGGCTGGTGCTAATTCTCAGGTTTCAGAAATGGCAGGAGAACATGGGAGGCAATGCATGTGATTTCCAATGATTATACATGGACAAGCGCTACTTGTTAAGCCAGGGCATGCTAACTTGCACACAGCACCTGTACACACGCAGGTTTTGGGTCCCATCACATTCAGAATTCTTATGGAAACCAACTTTGAGCCATGGCACACAAAATATATATGTTAGGATAAAGCCCAAACGGTAACAATGCTCATGACTCTCTGAAGCCTTGGAACAGTATATGCACTGCCAGAAGTATAATATAGGAAGATAGTACAGATACTACCCAGCACTGGAAAGATAGTGCGCAGTACTGTGTCAGAATCTGTCCACTGGCTTCAACTAATTCAAGTCGAGGCAATCAGGGCACAATTCTTATAAAGTAACAATGTTGATCAACCACAAGACACAAATTACAGAAATAATAGTCATAAGCGGAGTAGAAAACTTCAACTCCAGAGCAGGATCAAAAATAGAACCTTCCCCCCCCACCTTGTGAAGCACCAGAATACTTCTTCTTAGGCAGTCCCTTGGAACTGAGGATGATTTGCTTCCACATTAAAAATGAGTTCTCAGGTGACTGATGAGTCCAATGCAGGACCTACAGTCTCTGTCACAGGTGGGGCAGACAGTGGTTGAAGGGGCGGGGTGCTTGGGTTGACGTGCGCTCCTTGTGCTTGCTCCCGGCGAAGAGAATCGAGGTGGTCGGCACCTTCCCGGATGCTTCTCCTCCACTTTGTGCGGTCTTGGGCCAGGGATCGGTGGGGATGTATGGATGATATGGGGAAAATAAAAAGCAAACAAGGAATTCAAAACAAGACTTTTACATACAGTGCAATATGGGAGGACATCTCATGGCTACTGCAAATAATGAAGAGTGTGTTAAAATGGATAGTACTCTGATTTATATCCCATTTGGATGTTGGCATATTCATGTGTATGTGGAGAATTAATGAATGGGGGAAAAGTCTGCACAGCTCCTGAACATAGATTTTAATGGCACGCAAGTGAAATCGCCTTTCTTCACCATTACTTTCTTATTTATACATCATAAAACACTATACAGAATCTTAATTCTGGAATGGTGGGGATGTTCTTTCCCAGTTTAAAAAAATTATTTTGTTCATGTAATAGGACAAGTAGAAGATATGATGCACGCACACATTTCTACACTTTTGTTATTTGAAAAATCATAACTACCATAAAAAACTTGGGAGGATAGGTTAGTGATGCTAAAAAGCGGGCAATTAATTTATTTCGGAAACAGACCATCTTGTATAACTCAAATGCCTGTTAACATGAGCTAAGTACTATAGTATTTCTGTGCTTTAACATAGCAGTGAAAACATTCTTCAACTTTTAAAAAAAATGCACGTTTTTGCCATACAACTACAAAATGAAAATTTTTGAATAACTCTGAAAAGAAGCAAACTTCTTAATTCATAGTACTGTTAGAACAAATATGACATTTTTGATTTTGGTGCTGAAATCTTACTTCTGTAAGCAGTCAAGACAGCGCACCTTCAATTTGAAGAGTTCATGGAAACAAGGTTACAGCAACAAACATGATAAGACATCGTTAGAGAACCCTTCTCAATGACTTCACAACACCAAGCACAATTTTGCCTGTGCAGTGACTGTTCAACAATGAAGCCTTCCAGTGAAAGAGAGTTAGTGGTTAACGTTAAATCATTGTTACAACTTTTTTTTTGAAGAAAGGCTACGACATGCTCTTACGCTTTGAAGAGCACAAATTGTATTTATGTAATGGTCTGTCCTTGGGACTTCCTCTCCCCTCCCCCCAGTGATGAGATACTGTCCTGAAACAAATTACGACTGGAACACCAAGGTGATCTCTTGGTTTACAGATCCACTTAAAATTTAGTTCCTGGTATTCCACAAGGTAATTCTTTCCATTGGAAGAGCCGTCCAGGTAGAATGTTTTTAAACTGTTCTACACCACATTATAAAATCAAGGTCCTGGAGGTGAGAGTTGTTTTGAATGCATTTAAGTACTTCCTGGCTTTCTCAGTCATTATAAGCTGATCCTTTGTTCTTCCACAGGCTACTGCTTCCCAAGCACTGCTCATCTACAAACAGAAATCGGAGGGAAAAAATACTTTTGAATGCCAGTTATGAAACAGGTTTTGGTTATGCAAATAAGTTTTCAAATACATTATTCTTGCAGAACATCTTCAAAATATCAAAGGTCGAGTATAATTATATTTATTATAGATTCTGATGGAAATTAGGAAGTTGAACAACAGGTAGCCTGCAACCAACGTTCCAGGTAAGCTGCACGGCCCCGCAGCGGTCTGGAGGTCCCGCGAAAGCTGCTCACCGGATTTCTAATGCAGGAAATGGCGAATACGCGAAAATCTGAATGGGCCGCGCAACCAGTTAAAGGGACCGCGCACCCAAAAAAAAATTGGAGGGATAATTGCCTGCAACATTTGGGATTGGTCAATCTTTCCCCATTCATTCACATGTTTTTAAAAAGACAGGTTGCATATTGTAAATTTGGTTAATACCACAAATCTTAATTGTTATACAAGTTATTTGGAAAGGCCACAAGACACTTGTGGCTGAAATGAAAAAATCATAAAGTCAGTGGGAGCTGTCCAGCAGTTAAAGAGTTGGCTCGATAACAGAAAACATTTTTGAATGTTGCTCATCTCATCATGAGGACATTAGAAGCAGAATGCCTGTGTCTTTTGGTTAAGCCACCAAATTGTGCAGGAAAGCAAAGATGTTTCGTGGAGAGGGTTAACAATCAAAGACATTCAGAGATTAAATCACATGTGGGCTGAAGAATTAAGATGGAAGCAACTGCAAGATAAAAAGGTTATGTTAGTTATGTGAACTCCACACTTTGTAGTAAAATAGAAATTTAATGGTCAGTGTCTGCCATTTCTATAGACAATACCTTAACAAGACAAATTTCCAATTAATAACACTACTTACCCATATTGGAGTTTCCAGTTTAGGGTGTGTGGAGGAAAAACTAGTCTCTTTATTGGGTATAATAAAACCTCTGTTCAGAGTATCATCCTTTTTACTTGATGAAGAGCTGTTCAAAGATCTTGATAAAAAGTCTTCCGGCTGCTTATAAGAGAAGACAAAAACAATCGCATGATGAACCCTCCTGGTGTTGGAGCATGTATTCGTTAACAGACACAGTCCCTTTAAAAAAAAAAACTTCTAGTTGTATACAAAGATTCAACTTACCCTCAGAAACCATTCTATTTCAGCAGTTAAGCACCCTTTCGGGTTTGCCTAATACAATTGAAAAAAAAATCAGGGCTTGCTCAAAACTTTTGACAGGGCTGAAGATTGATATATAGAGAAAAACTAAGCCAGGAGATTCAATGACGAATATTGAAGTTCAGAAGAGAGTTGAAGACCTTCCTTTCCCCTTAACTCCCCCCGCCCCCCCCACCAAAAAAATAACCACCCACCCATTTCCGTACTGACATAGCAATAAGTGAAAGTCATGGCTAAGCGGTCTGATTAATTCCAGCTCTACTGAAAGCCAACTGGCCAAACATCATCTCTGGGAGATCAAAACTCCTACTTTTCTCTGTTCTTTCTGAAATCTGTTATGCAACTGTTTAGATGACGGCTAAAAATAGCACAGTCAACACAAATACTTCAACCAGTTATTGAAGACAGCCCTCTGGCTCTGGAGTATCATTTCAAATAGAAAACAAGTCAAGCAGTAAAAGCAAAGAAATGTTTCAACTGTTTTCAAACTCAATAAAGTCATACGTTACAGTTAATGGGATTCTTATTGCAGACCACACATCTTGTATACCTATATTTGCGGGCAAGTTACCTTTTTGTGGGTGCTGGACACATCCTTGTTGCCATTACTCCCATCCTTTTCCAAAATGTCCAAAGCAAGAGACTTTCGTACTTTCTTCATAAGAGGTCGGTGTAGCTATACAAACAAGAATAGTGAGGCCTTACTCAGCAGATGCTTCTTTGCAGAATTTTAAACAGATCACAATGTTCCACATTACAAATTTTTAACATGTTGTAAGGCACAATTATAAAATGCCTTCTATAAATAATTTTGACCAACTAAAAGTTGCATTTCATATACTGTGCGATAAGGTTAAGACATGGAACCACTGAGCTTTGTCCCTTTGTAAGACTTTTCCGAGAAAACCCTCAAGATTGTGCCTCATGCATCCTATAGGACCCATACATCAGTTTCAGTTTTTTCCTACAATCATCTCAACACAAGCTGAACCAGTAAAAACAGATTTCATAATGACTTTAAGACTGAAGTTAAATTTGCAACAAATTTGATATTTCACTGCAAAAGTATCTTTACTTGAGGTATAAAGCTTTCCAAAGTAGGACTACAGCACAACAGTATGGTTATCATATTTCCCAAAAGGGACAATCATTCATTTGATAAACTTTGGAGGAGGATAATAGAGAAGTTTCCTGAACATTGAACACTATATTATGAGGAGTGATTAAGACACCAACTGAAGCAGAAAAACAAAATGAACTTTTTTCTGGTTTAACAGATTCTGATATTAGTGACATTTATCGAAAAGGAGGTTTTCCTTTAATTCCACTGTTTTTTGAATCATTTAAGCTCTTAATGCAAGCACCTCTATAAATAGAATTTAAAAGAAAAATATGTATAATAGCTTCATAAAATGTGAACATACATTTGAGAACCCAATTAAAAACGTGGATTAAAAAACAACAGTAACGAAATAGAAAAAAAAAGGTAAACATTGGTTGAACACATGCACACACTAACCCCGTGCTGCTTTCTTTTTACTAACTGGGCTTCCTCTTCCTGCAAAATGCTCCTCAAACCCTCTTTTAGATCTTCCTCAAAATGAGGCGTTGGATACTAGATTTATGCAAAAGGGAGAGAAAAAGAGATACAATTAAAAAATATTTCATGGTAAAATATGCAACTGGAAATTAATCTTTCATGAAGTAGCCAATACGTACACGAGGCTTTACTGCTCCATATTTTTCCAGCCCATTTTTGAATGGAGTAGGTGTTCTTGGTGTGCTGTCCAAAAGAGACCTGCGACTTCTGGGTGTTCGAAACCTACAACGATAAAAACTGGTGAAAGGAACAATTCGCACCACATTTCATATTCCTTCAAATACAAGCATTACAATCGATTACATGACTGAAGCAGTACAGTAACATTCGATGACCAGTGCTTCTCTTTCCTTCTAGTATTGGTTACAGAAATTGTGCAACTACATCAAAGTCAGTTCCAAGAAAAAGAATACGAACCTTTAAATATGACCGTAAAATTTCCCATTACGCACTTTAAAATCTAATATTTTATATGAAAAATTACTGTCCCACCAAAGCCAGGAAAACAAGTGTACTGAAAGCTGCAAATGCTGCCAAAGAACCAAATACCAGGCATTATTTTTTTTAAGTTGGAGGATAATTGCAGCAGGCTGGTAATTACGATTCTTAATTCATATGTAAAAACACCCACACAACTCTCAAAATTCTTGAGGTACACAAGTTCGCACTTGTGAAATAAACACTACTCAATTTCCTGTGCAGTATTCTCCATTTACATAGCGTGTGTGTTCTGAACTTGGTTTTGTGTAGTTAAAAAATGCAATTGAACTTTTCTTTTTGATTGGAGCCTTCGATCTAATATGGTGGTCCTTTTTGTCACATGGTTTTAAGAGCAACAACCCAAAATGTTACAAAGTACTTTTCATTTAAGATACAGGGCACATTACCAGTTGCTTGGCTGAACATGATACAGAGAAGGGGCCTTTGTGAGCGAACCAATTTGTTTTTTCTTGGAGAGGCTGGGGTTATGGCTTGTTTCATCCAGTTCCTTTAAAATTTGATTACAGCAGATAACTAGAAGGCATGGTGGCCACGCAAAAAGATTTTAAAAAGCACCAATGTTATCTCACAGTTTAGCAGAAAATCTTTAATAGCAGGAATGAAGGTATTGATACTGTAGCGAAATAAACACTGGGCCAAAAATTGATGCCGCTACGCGAGAGTACGCACTGCGTCCTCTCGCGTATTCTCTCTCCAATTGCCGGTTTTCTGCATGCACTGCGCATGCGCTGAAAACCGGCACTTGGTCTTTGGAAAAGGGGGCGGTTCCTCGGTGCACCGCGTGCGCGCTACAGGCTGCGCGCACGCTGTGCACTTAGTGCTTTGGACGCGCAGGTAAGGACGGAAGATTTTAGAAGTGAAAAAAGGAGTAAGACCCACTTTTAACAAGGTAAGTAGTGAATTAAGTATTATTTTGAATTTTTTTTAACAGGTATATCTTTTTTAGAGACTTTAAAGACAGGTAAGTTTATTTTTATAACTTTTTAAAAGATTTTAAATTTTTTCAAAAATTTAATTTATTTAAAATGGTTAATTTATTTAACTATACTTATTTTATTAATGTGATGGTTTTTTTTAAATTTAATTGAGGTTTAGCTGTTATTTTGGGGGTGTGTAAGATTCATAAGTTTCACATACGTGCTGTGAAAGCTATGAATGGAAGATGGTGTGCTGCCATTGGCTCTGAGTCACGTGATCCCACAGCTCGCACGAATTCACTACGCCGGTGGGATACGCAAGCACTGCCCAGCTGATGTCTAGAACATCAAGTTTGTGCGAGCTGGATCTGAAAAAGTCAACGCGGAGTGAGAGATCGCGCCTGCTCCTTACCCCCGTGGGAACAGAGCGAGATCAATTTCTGGGCCACTATTTATACTAGGATTTTTCTTAATCAGCTTAACGTATAAAATAAATAGCAATAATTAATTTTCCATTAATGTACTATATTCGAACATTATATGCATTATGTTAACTAAGCAAAACCAGATGAAAGATACTAATTAGATGTTTTATTGAAACACTTTGATTATGTACAGTGTGTGCATTTCTTAAATCTGCAAGTTTGTTACTGCAGGAAGGCTGTTGGTGCAATTGTATGATGACATTTCCACTGACAGCAGTGCTGGCCGCTAAAGTTGATCCTTCTGGTCACCAGGGGAGATTTTCCTGGCTCTACGCCCTAGTGCACTGGATTGCCTGGGTATGGTGAATATCAGAAAATCGAGTGGCTGGAAGCGCATAGCTGTAAAAGGAACCCGCTCAGGTTTCCTTCCATTAACTTAGAGAAAAAAAAATCAGATGGGTTTCCTTTACAAACGTGCATTTCTTACCCACCCGATTTTCGAACATTCGCTGCACCCAGGCAATCTATTGTGCCTGGACGTGGACCCAGAAAAGTCTCCCCCAATAATTTTACATTCTGCTCTGCAATTTCTCAGTATATAAAATATTCTGTGCTGCTGCTTCCCTTGCAACTTTTGGCACAAGTATGGATATTGTGCATGTTTTTAGGATTAGCACAGCGCTGGTTTTGGGGACACAGAACCCCTAGCTTAGCAGAGCTACAAGGAAGAAAATGTTGTGAAACATGCAGCCTTAATTCATGAGAATGGGTGTGGAAGACAACTGGTGGATGACTGCACTACAAAAAGGTCTTAACACCATTTCTTTGAGCTACTTAACGCTCTTCTTAGACCTCCATTGGAACTCAAACCAAATTCATGCACGGTGGCACAGCAGGAACTGGAAGCTTTGTGTTAGGACATTAAAAGCTCTCTTGTAACAATATAGATTGTAAAGCTTGAGCCACAGTTGAGATGGATAAAAATGTTGAGCCCGAACTCAAAAGTCAAGCACCAAAATATCTTCATGAGCCCACAGTATTTTAAGGATAAGGGCTAAATTTAAGGATAAGGGCTAAACCATTTAGGACAGAAATGAGGGGGAATTTCTTCACTCAGAGGGTGGTGAACCTGTGGAACTCATTGCCACAGAGGGCAGTGTACGCCAGCTCATTAAATATATTTAAGAGGGAATTAGATGTATTTCTACAGGCAAAAGGGGTTAAGGGTTACGGAGAGAAGGCGGGGACGGGATACTGAATTGGAGGATCAGCCATGATCTCATTAAATGGCGGAGCAGGCTCGAAGGGCCGGATGGCCTACTCCTGCTCCTATCTTCTATGTATCTATGTATTATACCCAAGTACAGGAAACTCTCGTTTAAACGGCACCTAAATATCCGGAATTCTCTATTAACCGGCAAAATTCATACTCCGAAAACTCCTCTCAAATAACCGGCAATGTTTCCGAGTCCGAGTCCGAGTCTCCCGCGAACGCCGAGTTAGTCAGTGGGGGTAGTTCTCCAAAGTGCCACTACTCGGCTTCCTGGCGCTGTCGGAAGTCCGAACACTGCAATAACGGGAGTCTGATTCTCCCGCGCTGCCGGAAGTCTCTTCTGATCCACCATTTTACTGTGTGTCTCCCGCGCTGCTGGTAGTCTCTTCCTAGCCACCATTATTCTGTGTGTCTCTCCATCTTTATCGGGAATTATCTCCCCCATCTTGCATTATGGAATTCCCAAAAGCTGGTCCAAGCAAAAGGAAGACAGTGGTCTTAACTTTAAAACAGAAAATCGAGATATGCCAACGACTAGAAAGGGGAGAGAAGCGTATCAACATTATGAATGAATTCAAAATCGGTTCGTCAACAATCTACGACATCAAATCGCAGAAGGATAAGCTGCTCAAGTTTTATTCAAGCTCGGAGACATCTAAGAGTGTAGAGAAACGACGTACGCTTCGTAAGCCTAAGCTTGAAGAGCTGGATACCGTGCTTTATGAATGGTTTTCTCTTAAGCGTTCAGAGGGTGTTCCAATTTCCGGACCCATGCTAATCGAGAAAGCGAAGGATTTCTACGAAAGGATGGAGCTCACTGACAAGTGTGCTTTCTCCGAGGGATGGCTAACGTGCTTCAAGTTACGGCACGGGATACGATGACTCGATATTTCCGGGGAGAAGAAATCAGCTGATCACGACGCCGCAGAAGAATACTGCGATTATTTCAATCGGATTGTGCAGCAACATGATTTGTCGCCAGCAGATATATAATGCCGATGAAACTGGCTTGTTTTGGAGGTTTTTGCCAGAATCAACGCTTGCTGGGGCTAGTGAGGCTAATGCTTCAGGTTACAAGAAAAATAAAGATCGTGTAACCGTGCTAACATGTGCGAACGCCGGTGGATCACACCGGGTTAAACTTCTTGTTATTGGGAAGTATAAAAATCCCCGTGCATTTAAAAATGTGAGGCACTTACCTGTGGAGTACAAAGATCAAAAAAATGCTTGGATGGATAAGGAAATCTTCTCCTATTGGTTCCATCATATTTTTGTTCCATCTGTGAGGGAACATTTCCGTAAAATAGGGAAACCTGAAGATAGCAAATGCATTTTATTGCTTGATAATTGTAGAGCCCATCCGCATGAATCAGAGTTGGTTTCGGGAAATATTTTCACCATTTATTTGCCACCAAATGTAACTTCTCTCATACAACCCATGGACCAGGGCGTTATCCAAAATCTGAAGTGTCATTACAAGAAAGACTTCCTACGTAAACTGATAAACCAAGATGACAATATTCACGCATTTCAGAAGGAATACAATATTAAAGATGCCATCTATAATGTTGCATGTTCCTGGAACTTGGTGAAAGGTCACACTCTGAGGCAAGCCTGGTGCAAATTGTGGCCTTCTGTAATGTTTGCTGAAGGTTCTTCTTCAGAGGAGGAATTTCATGGGTTCAATGTTCGTCCCAAGAGTACAATAATGGAAATGGCTGGCATGGTGAAAAATGTAGGCCCAGCAAACCCTCTACGTCACCTCAGTGAAAGTGATATCGAGCAGTGGGTTGATGCAGATAGAGAAGTTGGTGTTGTGCATATGCTAAGTGATGATGAAATAATTGAGAGTGTTTTGAATCCAAAGAAAGAAAAGGAAAGCGAGATGGAAAGTGAAGAGGATGAGATTTCTGAAGAGAACAAGATTTCTTGGGCTAAAGCTGCAGAAGGATTTTCTTCAATCCTCCAATTTGCTGAAAGGCAGCCTTGCTACTCTGCCCAAGAAGTTATGCAACTCCATATTCTGCATTCCACGTTTCTACAGAAAAGGCAAGAGTCCACTAAGCAAACCGACATCCGCAACATGTTTAAGAAAACTTCCAAAAGAGTCGAAGCAGTGGAAGTGCCTGAAGAATCTGTGGAATCTGTGGAAATGCATGATCCTGATGACCCAGCTGGCATGGATATTCCTGATGAACCAGTTGACTTGGAATAAGTGTACAGTCAACTACAGTACTGTATACAGTCATTTATAAGTTTTGTTTTACTGTTAAGTAATTAAAAAGAGTTATGGATTACCCTCAACTAGCAGTACTGTACTTAATCAAGCATCTTCCACCATCCATTTAACACAACATGTAGGTGAGTACCCAAATACTGTATACTGCACATTTCTTGATTTTTTCTATTTTTGTTTGTTAAAAATAGCCTCGGTCGATATACCTCTCCGTTATCCGGAATTTTTATTCAACCGGCACCACCCCGGTCCCGTCGGTGCCAGATACCAAAGAGTTTCCTGTACTTGCATTTATATGAACAAGTAGCAGCTGAGTTCAGCGTTAAGATCACACACACAAGTACCACAACTCGCACTGAATGTTACTAGAATAATATGCCCAGTGCTTACATTAGAAAATAGGTGCCCAGGACTGACAGAGTAGCAATCTTATTAAGGAGTTCAGAATCACAAACAGACAGCAAAATTCAAGCAATTTACAACCATCATCCGAAGCCCTCCCACCCCAACCAAATGATTACTGCAGTATTATTTCCCCCCCCCACTTTTTCTGAAAAAATATATAGTTGGTGGGGAGTTTTTGACGGGTTTACTTTATGCCAACTGATGCAGATAATGTAGCTGACATAATTACTGTTGAAGCCATAATCTAGAGTTAATTACTGAGACATAAGTCAGCATTTGTTGATATCAGCCATTTGCTTTGTGCGTTAAATACTTGACAGTTAATTATATTGGGAGGTCGGTTTAAATTATACATTTCATGTGCTTTGCTTAAGTGATTAAATCTGCACTTTCACAAAGTTGCGCAGTAAATGAAATCTCAGTGGAATCTCATGTCAGGTCTTTGAGATCTACATAGCTTTGACAGCTACATTTTTATTTACTTGATTAAAATAGTAGCTCGTGCAACTTTCTGTAGGTAGTTTCAGCAATGGTCTCACTACATTGGCTTACCATGTATTGGCCACACAATCAATAAATGGCTTGCTTTAAGCATTGAAAAAAAATTGTAAATCATTGATTTTTGCATCATCTGGTACAACTCAGCATTATATTTTGGTTTAAAAAGGGATTTTATTGTAAAGCTACAAAACTTCTAATCATGCAAGCTTTAAATCTACTTGCACCGCCAGGAACAGATAGGAAATAAAATTATGAAAAATTTTGATAGAGATTGTTTCCACTTGTGGGGAAGAGCATAACTAGAGGCCATCAATATAAGATAGTCACCAAGAAATCCAATAGGGAATTCAGAAGAAACTTCTTTACCCAAAGAGTGGTGAGAATGTGGAACTTGCTACCACAGGGAGTGGTTGAAGCGAATAGTTTAGATGCATTTAAGGGGAGGCTAGACAAGCATAGGAGGGAGAAGGGAATAGAGGGTTATGCTGATAGATTTAGATGAGGAAAGACGGGAGGAGGCTTGCGTGGAGCATAAACGCCAGCATGGACTGGTTGGGCCGAATGGCCTGTTTCTGTGCCCTATATCCTATGTAATCCTATGTAGTTCAAGAACAAGTCTTAAGTTTCCAGAGCCTATAAGAAAAATAAACAACTTTCTCAGCAGGATTTAACAAGCTCTGATGATTTAGCATTAGTTCCATGGTATAGGACTACCAACAAAATTTACCCCACATATATGTAGTACAAATCAGAGGCATCTCCCCATATAATGGGAACTGTTAGCAGTTCCAGGAGTCTCCGATTGATCAAGTGAATAAGCAAAACAGTTCCAGTTTACAACTGTTGATCTTTGTTGCTAGAGAAATTAAATAAGGAAATTAAGGGTTCTGCATTAACACATGTTGGATACTTGACAATAAAGATGATGAATAGGTCCACCGATTGCACCATTTTAATAGTGGAAAAAAAGGAAGTCTGGAATTGCCTTCTAGCTTAGCTACTTACACCGAATTCTCCTTTTGAACTTTGGGCGTGTAGTCTCGCTGAAGTGGGGCTGTAACAATGATTTTCTGGCTACAAACTGGTGTAGAGGTAAGAGACGGATTCTCTATATCAAGATTATCTTGTTTGGTCCAGAAGTTCAAAAACTGTAAGGGTAGGAAAGGGAAAAAGAAATCTGTATTTTTAACAATTTCAGCCTGCTAATACCCACGCCTGAAACTTGATATATACACAAGTTAAATTTAATTGCAGAAGAAAAATCAATTTACTAAGAATCACCTATTCAAGATTGCAAAACCAGCTGTAAAATTTCCTCTTCGCTTAACCACACTGTTAAGTACTGTGGACAGAGCTGATCAGCACGCCTGACTACTCAGCAGCCAGACACTGCCATTGAAGCACAGTCACCACAAAAAAACAAAATTAGAAAGAGAGAGGACCCATGAGTGGAGTAGGAGGAGGGGACTAGGATAGGGAAACTATACACACACAAATTTGGCTTACATTCTCGTAACCCATTTTAAATTTCAGGTAATTCAACACTTCTTACAGAAGGTTCCAAGAAAAGTGGCATGACTTCAAGTTGTTCCATTTTTGAAAGGAACCTAGTAATTGTTGACTAGAAGTTTGGACAAAATCTGATGGGGCACTTAGTAAAATTATGGAGAGGATATGGATAACAGAGGCTGAGGAAGCAGATACAACACAGATAGAGTCAGCGCAAAAGATGGAGTGTTTAAGGGAAGTGGGCTGACAGTCTGTGGGCAGCAAAAGATGGAGAAAATTGACCAGGAAGCGAAGAGTCAGAAATGGATTGTGTAAAGCAGACGGGGTGGAAATTGGAAGCACAGCCAATTAAATTCTCCCTTGGCAATCTTGCCTGCTCTCAATCTTTTCATTGGGAATTCCTGCCACGACAGAAGCAGTCGGTTATCCCCAACAAAGAGTTTCTGATCTCAACTTTGGTGCCAAGAGGAGGCACTAAGTGCAGGAAAAGTGCTTCCCTGCAGAAAGGGGTAAATTAGAGCTCGGAGTTGCTGGGAGGCAACCAGTTTCAAAGGCAGAGACCTTGCAGCAGGTCTCTGTTCTCTCAGCTACTGATGAGGTGTGATAGAGGTGAAAAAATGCCAAAAGACAGTAAACAAATCATATTTTTAGTAAATAAAGCGACTTAAATCAGTAGTCTTCATTATGATTTAGCTGTGGTTTATAGTCAGACTGGCCAGATTTACCATACTGGTCTTCTTTGGTTGTGTACACATTCCTATTTTGCTATATATCAGCCTGGAGGGTCAGAAAGATGATTGCTCTATACTGTAATATTACCTGTGATGGCGAGAAAGGCAAGGTCTTCACTGGAGTACTTTTCGGAGTCATGCTGCTGCTGGTACTGCTTTCAAAGATTGTAAAACTATTGCTGTAACTGCCATCATTAACCGGCGAAAGTGTAATTTTTGTTTTCCTCTTGCGCCTCAGGATTGTGGGTGGTGTACTGAAGCTTCCTGCAACCGGGGAGGTGATCATGGGGATGAGTTCCCCCTTCTTTGCACTTTTGCTCAGGTCAGAGATGGTATTTGCATCAATGCGGTATTCTGTCAAAGTTTGCTGTGTGGTCTTATCGGGAGTCTGTTTGACGAGATCCTCCGGTAAATCGAAGCATGACAGATCAGACCATGCATCTGTATCCTTAAATATGGAGAAGAGGCACAATTAATACGTCTGTTTCAGTAGCAACTGGAGATTGCCTCCAGTATGCTTAGGTTATCACCCTGCCGTCAGAATCATTCCTTCACCTTTCCATTATTATAGAACTAGAAGCATAATTGTACATAACCCTGGAAGAGCTGAAGTAAAAAGCCAGTACTGTACATCAAAACCTAAAAGTGGCTGCAGGTGGGAAAGCAACTACAGGAAACTCTCTTTTAACCGGCACCCAAATAACCGGAAATCTCTCTTAACCGGCAAAATTCTTGAGTAGGTAACCGGGGTTTTCCTTCATCTCTCCTTTAAAAATAACTTTTAAAAAAACCGAGGCGTTTGCCTTGTATCGGAGCGTGTAGATTGGGAGGGGAATGTGCAGCCCGGGTAGGCAGCGGACACGACAGATGGTCAGCTGGCGGTCCCCGGGGAGACGGGGCTCCGAATGCAGGCGCATGTCAGTGTGTATGGGGCTCTCGTACGTTGGGAGATATAACTCTCCGTTATCCGGACTTTTTGATTAACCGGCACCACGCCGGTCCCGTCGGTGCCGGTTAATAAAGAGTTTCCTGTACTAGGCTCAGTGATGTCTCAGCATATGGGAAAGACAATCAATAACACCATCTTCAAATCGGATGGAGGAAAGAACATTTCATATTGTACATACTTCCCCTTCCATACTAGTCTGACCCTTTAATAATGCAGACGTCACGGAGTTTATACATTTCCGAGTCTGAATGAGTTAATGCAGTATCTAAACATTTGATAGTTTGCATCTTATATGCTTCAAATTTAAAATCGTGAGTTATTATAGAAACTCTGGATACAATGCACGCGGAATATATTGGGGAGATGTTCATTCAGCAGAGTGTACCTATATTATTTAAGAAACATTTATTGTAATTAAAATACTCTTGTATATTTTTCCACTGGTCAGTTAATGCAAGTTCTTCTTGACCAACTTCTTTACTCAACTTAACCACCAGACCTAGGTTTGAAAAAAAAACAGGGGAATCAAGGGCTATGGGGAGCAGGCAGGAAAGTGGTGTCGAGGCCAAGATCAGATCAGCCATGATCTTATTGAATGGCGGAGCAGGCTCGAGGGGCTGAATGGCCTACTCCCGCTCCTATTTCTTATGTTATGTAAGTAAAATGCTATTAGGATTGAACTACTTTTAAATTATTTCCCCAAGGTAAAACAATTGCAGCATTTTTGAATAACTTCTCAAGCTACTAGGGATAAACTGGGTTTGAATAGAGCTGTTACGGTTTATTTTAGCCAATTTTTTATAGAGATTTAACCTTTGTGCTACTTATTTCACAGACCAAAAGATAACAAGGATGTTGTAAAATACAGATATTACTATGAATATTTTAAAAAAAAAGCATAAAATTGCTAATGAAACAAGCAGCAAACTGGTATGTATTCCTGGAACTCAGAAATGCGTAATAGGACTAATTTAATACTATTAGGAATAATGCAATGTATTAAAATGTTTAATGCATGCAGAGCAAACTACAATTTGCAGTGCATATCCTCGCCAGTTGCGCACTCAGCTGCCAAACCCCGACATCCCTATCCTCAGATGTTAACCCACAATGCTAACTTATGTTCCATATGAGCCTCCTCCCACCTCTCCATCTAACCCCATCAACATATCCTTCTATTCCTTTCTCCCTCATGCTTTATCTAGCCTCCCCTTTAATGCATTTATGTTATTCGTTTCAACTACTCCTTGTGGTAGCGAGTTCCACATTCTCACCACTCTCTGGGTAAAGAAGTTTCTCCTGAATTCCCTTTTGGATTTATTGGTGACTATCCTATATTTATGGCCTCTCGTTCTGGTCTCACTTGCAAGTGGAAACATCTTCTCTACGTCTACCCGATCAAACCCTTTCATAAGCTTGCAGGCCCCTATCAGGTCACCCCCTCAGTCTTGAAAAGAGCCCCAGCCTGTTCAATCTTTCCTGATAGGTACAAGGAAAGGTAGAAGGTGCAATACAGCTGAAGGAACCCTGGAGAAGTGTTAGCTGAACCCATCCACTGCTGAAAGACTGTGGTGGTACCAGGAATGCCGCATTTCTTCTTCCCCAATGTATGCTAATGAGATGTTATCCAGGGCCTTGGTTGAAGGATAAGTTTGACAACCTCAGACACCCACCCACCACTCACCAAACCAAAATGATTTAAGGAAGAGAAGGAAGGAAGGTGAAGTTTGACCCCAAAATGTTTCGTGGAAATGCTGGAGGGAAGCTGAAATCAACCCTCTATTTCCGCCCCCTTTTCTGCTCAGATGATTTCTAGGTCCTACTGAAAGGAAGGTGAAGTCTGACAGGACCACCCCCTTCCTCAATCATTAACTGAGCTGGCAAGATGCAAGGTGGAAGTACCCTCCAATGCAGAGACAAAAATGAGTAGCCATTGGGGGGGGGGGTTGGTTAAGCTCAAATAATTCTTCTCTCTCACTAAGAGGGAAGGTGAAGTTTCCCCCCACCCCACAAAAAAAATCAAATAATTTCCTGGGTCCCCCTTCCAACTGAGATGAAAATCTCAAGACGACAGTGGCTCACACTAGGGTGGTAGACTACCCCAGTACCTCAGACAATCTACCACGCTTCATGTTAAAGTCTTGAATCGTAGTATCTCCTTCGTATTCAACCACAGGGGCCATCACAAATGAGCCTGATCCTTTGAATACATCAAGTTCCAGTAAGGGGAAAATTACCCCCATTGCATGTTATGGCTGATGTAGATGTGGCACAATAAGCTTACTTAACTATACTTAAGCGGTTAATGATTCAAAGAGGTCACTACACAACTTTAAACAATTCACAGCAGCTATCAGAATCCCCTTTAATATCCAGAAGGGCACTTGTCTTTTGGGAAAGTGCTATGAAAATGAACAGAGCCTGGCATCGATTGGAAACGTTCCTGTGCTGAAAAGTGCAAGAAGTGTAAAAGGCCACAAATTAGGTTTTCAGATTTTCCAACAGACAACTTCAGAGTGACTGCTTTCACAGCACTTACACATTTGATTAGCTCCAGGGGCTCAGAGAATTCAGGGGCCGACTGTGGAGAGAATATTCCCCCAGAATCCACAATCAGGAACATGCTGCCAGAAGCCTCTTCTGTAGATTGGTTAGGTTCCTGGGATTGATCAGAAGTCGACTGTTCTTGCTGAGCTTCAGAAGTGCCCGATAGTCCATGATCACCAAGTATAGAGTTATCAGTGAGAAGACTGCCTGACCAACTGGCAAAACTGTCCTCCTGCAGTCAATAGAAAAAAATACAAACTTGCTTATACCTCAACTCAAAAAAGGAACTGCCAAGGATTTGCAAGTCAAAGACTAATTTTTGAGTGAAGCACACAATGAACTCCAAATGTAAAAAGAGTGCACAGCCAAATAATAAGCCATTTAAACTCAAGGCATCACTGAAAAATGGTCACGCAAAGCATATTCTAACAGCAATATTCCCCCTCCCATTAAAAAATTCCCATAACTATCATATATACTTCCGTAAGATCACCTCTCAGATGCTTAATTTCCAGGTTGAAAAGCCCAGGTTCCTCCAGTCCTTCCTCATAACTCAAACCTCGTACACGTGGGATCATCCTCGAAGCTTTAAGCTGTTTCCACCTGTGCGTGAATGTCTCCCAAGTACTGGAAGCAGTGTAGAGAAGTGCGATGAGGGTAATCCGAAGTTATGAGAAAAAAAGAGTGAAAAACCTGGGGTTTTCAACCTGCAAAGGAGGCGTCTGCAAGGTGATCTTATGCAAGACAGTTAAGGAAATGGAAAAGGTAATCCAGCGTTCTACTTTAATTTAAATTGCGAGTGGGACAAGGGCACACAAGTCCAAACTAGTAAATGGCAAATTTAGGATTGGTATCAGGAAGATCTTCACACAAAGTGATCAACACATGAAAGAGACTTCCAGATATAGAAGTGGAGGTTAAAAACCTTGGAATTGTTTAAGAAACAATGGGACGCAGCCAACTGCCGGGGGGGGGTTGTTGTCGGATCTTTCTGGATGAACGCATTAAACATGGGCTGAATGGCCTTCTTTATCTGCAATTTTTTTTTTTTTTATTCGTTTATGGAATGTGGGCGCCGCTGGCAAGGCCAGCATTTATTGCCCATCCCCAATTGCCCTCGAGAAGGTGGTGGCGAGCCACCTTCTTGAACCGCTGCAGTCCGTGTGGTGAAGGTACTCCCAGTGTGCTGGGAGGGAGGGAGTTCCACGATTTTGACCCAGCGACGATGAAGGATCGGCGATATACTTCTAAGTCAGGATGGTGTGAGACTTGGAGGGGAACTTGGAGGTGGTGGTGTTCCCATGCGCCTGCTGCCCTTGTCCTTCTAGGTGGTAGAGGTCGCGGGTTTGGGAGGTGCTGCCGAAGAAGCCTTGGCGAGTTGCTGCAGTGCATCTTGTAGATGGTACACACTGCAGCCACATTGCGCCAGTGGTGGAGGGAGTGAATGTTTAAGGTGGTAGATGGGGTGCCAATCAAGCGGGCTGCTTTGTCCTGGATGGTGTCGAACCTCTTGTGTTGTTGGAGCGGCACTCATCCAGTCAAGTGGAGAGTATTCCATCACACTCCTTACTTGTGCCTTGTAGATGGTGGAAACGCTTTGGGGAGTCAGAAGGTGAGGCACTCACCACAGAATACCTAGCCTCTGACCTGCTCTTGTTGCCACAGTATTTATGTGGCTGGTCCAGTTAAGTTTCTGGTCAATGGTGACCCCCCAGGATGTTGATGGTGGGAAATTTGGCAATGCCATTGAATGTCATGGGGAGGTGGTTAGACTCTCGCTTGTTGGAGATAGTAATTCCCTGGCACTTGTGTGGCGCGAATGTTACCTGCCACATATCAGCCCAAGCCTGAACGTCGTCCAGGTCTTGTTGCATGCGGGCACGGACTGCCTCATTATCGGAGGAGTTGTGAATGGCGCTGAACACTGTGCAGTCATCAGCGAACATCCCTGTTTCTGACTTTATGTTGGAGGGAAGGTCATTGATGAAGCAGCTGAAGATGGTTGGGTCTAGGACACTGCCCTGAGGAACTCCTGCAGCGATGTCCTGGGGCTGTGATGATTGACCTTCAACCACCACAACCATCTTCCTTTGTGATAGGCATGACTCCAGCCAGTGGAGCGTTTTCCCCGATTCCCATTGACTTCAGTTTTACTAGGGCTCCTTGATGCCACACTCGGTCAAATGCTGCCTTGATGTCAAGGGCAGTTACTGTCACCTCACCTCTGGAATTTAGCTCCTTTGTCCATGTTTGGACCAAGGCTGTAATGAGGTCGGGAGCGGAGTGGTCTTGGCGGAACCCAAACTGGGCACCAGTGAGCAGGTTATTGGTGAGTAAGTGCCGCTTGATAGCACTGTCGATGACACCTTCCATCACTTTGCTGATGACTGAGAGTAGACTGATGGGGCGGTAATCGGCCGGGTTGGATTTGTCCTGCTTTTTGTGGACAGGACATACCTGGGCAGTTTTCCACATTGTCGGATAGATGCCAGTGTTGTAGCTGTACTGGAACAGCTTGGCTAAAGGTGCGGCTAGTTCTGGAGCACATGTCTTCAGCACGATAGCCGGGATGTTGTCGGGGCCCATAGTCTTTGCTGTGTCCAGTGCACTCAGCCGTTTCTGGATATCACGTGGAGTGAATCGAATTGGCTGAAGACTGGCTTCTGTGATGGTGGAGACCTCAGGAGTAGGCCGATATGGATCATCCACTCGGCACTTCCGGCTGAAGATGGCTTCAGCCTCGTCTTTTGCACTCACGTGCTGGGCTCCACCATCATTGAGGATGGGGATATTCATGGAGCCTCCTCCTACCGTTAGTTGTTTAATTCACGACTGGATGTGGCAGGACTGCAGAGCTTTGATCTGATCTGTTAATTGTGGGATCGCTTAGCCCTGTCTATAGCATGCTGCTTCTGCTTTTTAGCATGCATGTAGTCCTGTGTTGCAGCTTCCCCAGCTTGGCATCTCATTTTTAGGTACGCCTGGTGCTGCTCCTGGCATGCTCTTCTACACTCCTTATTGAACCAGGGTTGGTCCCCTGACTTGATGGTAATGGTAGAGTGAGGGATATGCCAGGCCATGAGGTTACAGATTGTGGTGGAATACAATTTTGATGCTGCTGATGGCCCACAGCGCCTCATGGATGCCCAGTTTTGAGCTGCTAGATCTGTTCTGAATCTGTCCCATTTAGCACGGTGGCAGTGCCACACAACACGATGGAGGGTGTCCTCAGTGTGAAGACGGGACTTCGTCTCCATAATGACTGTGTGGCGGTCACTGCTACCAATACTGTCATGGACAGATGTATCTGCGACAGGTAGATTAGTGAGGACGAGGTCAAGTAGGTTTTTCCTTCGTGTTGGTTCTCACCACCTGCCGCACGCCCAGACTGGCAGTTATGTCCTTCAGGACACAATTACCTTGTGATTGCTGTAATTGATTGCGTAGTTTAAGTGAGAAAAAATTTAATTACAAGATACAAACATCAAATAACTAAAGTTTTACTGATTTTAATTACAGGATTTTGCTCGTTAAGGAAGTTGTTTTGCACTTTTTGGTAAAAATGTATTAGCTTTCTTAAACAAGATTGTATGGGAGTTTCAAAAGTAATTTGAAGTACTTTTTAAAATATAAGTATTTCAGCAGTTTCTACAAAACCTGACAAGTTGGGGGGGTGGGGGTGGGGAAGGGAGAGAAGGCCGGTCATACATTTCATGCTTTACAATTGCTTCAAGCAGTCTCTACATTAAATAACAAGAGAACAAGCTTAAAACACGCTGTATTGATAAGCAATTCAGTACCAGGAGATAGCATTGACACTGAAAAATTTAGGTGATCAATCGCAATACCTATTTTAAATGTTATTTTGTGTATTAAGTACTGCAGCAAGTGTGCAACCAAAGACATGGGTAATGAGGACAAGTGTGACAAATTTGACACTAGTGGCTATTGGGACCACAGAATAATTTAACGAAAATGTACTTGAATCTCTTAGGCACATAACAGATTTCCCATAAGCCTAAAATGTGCTCCAACAAGCTGGGATCAGCAAGTGATTATCAACTGTGTTTGAGCTCTGTATAAAAGGGAGTTCAGATGACGACAATGTGTGACAGAGTTCCATCAAAGCGATGTGCAATATGTCATTGCCAGTTCAGTCTATAATTTATAAGTCACACCCTTATAACTTAGAAAACTCAAAGACACCTACATGCATCAGATTTTAGAGTAATGAGCTTCCCTGATTACTTCCAAAAACATAATTGAGAATGCAATTATACTGTCACAATGGTGTTGATGCAAAGTGGTTTCAGGCATACAGTGACATGAAACCTAGCAATGTAACTCAGGTGACGGGTCTCCATCTCACACCAAAAAGTTCTAAAATCCAAGTAGTGAGAGACCTTCTCCAAAAGGGCACCATTCTGAGTTCACACTGGCTGCAGTACAACTGCAGTCTAGTGCAAAGCTGAAATTCAAAAAGTCCCAGGTGGCCTGCTGGATCTCCCGAGAACTTTAAGAACTGTGCATGGAATTCTTTAACTTTATGACAAAGCAGACAATCCCGCTCTGCTCGTGCAACTGCTGGAGAATAGTAGACCCAGTATGATTCAAAACAAACAGATGCAGAGCTGCTGTTGCTGTACCTGGATGTCTGTCAAACGCAGATCATTGCACATTACAACAGGGGTCTGCTGCCTGTGCATCATAGCTTGAGGCTACTGGTTTCAGATCATTACCTGCAGTATAACTGCAGTCTTACTTTCAGTGAATGCCCAATACTATTGTAAACTAGAATTAAACAAACATATATGTACACAGTATTTACCAAATAAAAATATTGTAGCTGAAATGCTCCCTTAAGTAAACAATTAAAACCCACAACATTGTATTATATTTCTACGCCTAGTAGAAATTAAAGCTTGCATTTAATGCGAATGCTGGTGATTTTTTTTTATTCAAAGACTATTTTCTAACCTGCTTTATAGTAACAGATGTCGGTTGTGGAACTGCTTCTACAGTAACAGGTTCATGTTTTAAAGAAGGCTGAAATAAGAAAAAAAAATCAGATTGCAATTTCTTTTTGAATGTATGCAAATTATTCAGATAAACGCCTTTTAAATCAGTACGCTACCCTATGAGAACAAACCTCTCAACCACAAAGTTTGCACCTAGTTTAGTCACTACACTTACTGGAAAGGGTTCAGAGAAGGTCAGCAAGGATGGCACTGTGGCTGTTCAATCAGCTAGGAAGACAGACTAAGGAAATTAAACCCATTCTTACTGGAAAAATTATTTTGACAGGACCTTTGGAAAGGAAGAAAAATTCACCCACTTTCATTTTGTCCAAGCCATGAAGAAAACTGGTGACTGTTCTTCGTGCAAGAGAAAAATAATTGAGGACAGGATAATAAACTAAGCATAATTTATTGAAGTACAGAACAGGAAAAGGCAATTCACCCCCTCAAACCCGTTGCTTCCAACAGAACATGCACACTAACAGTGCTGTAGTTTCCCCCCTGACCCCCCCAAACTTATTTGGGGGAAGATCAACAACAAAAAATCTGGGCTGTTAATCTACAGCTAATATTTTTTAAGATGTCAGCCTTGGCTCAGTAGTAGCATGCTCACATCCGAGTCAGAAGGTTGTGGGTTCATTTCCCACTTAAGCACATGAAAAGGCTGACACTTCAGTGCAGTACTGAGGGAGAGCTGCGCTGTTGGAGGTGCCTTCTTTCAGAAGAGATGTTAAACTGAGGCCCCATCTGCCCCCTCAGGTGAATGTAAAAGATCCCACGGCACGATTCAAAGAAGAACATGGGAGTTCTCCCCATGTCCTGGCCAATATTTATCCCTCAACCAACATCACTAAAACAGTAAAGCTGTAAAGCACTTTGGGACATCCTAAGGTCATGATAGGCGCTATAAAAAATGGTCCTGAAACACTGGATTTCACCATATTCCGAATGAGTTAATAAAAAGTGAGTATCTTCTGGAGAGGAGGGGGAAAATTAGCAAAAAAAATTAAGGAAAAAAAGCAACTTTGACACTTTACCTTCAATGCTGATTTCTAATTAATGCAAATATCTCTAAAGAATGATTTTAATTAAAGTATCCTCCTTAAGTAGAATTTCTGATAGCACTGACTTGTATTTTGCACAGGTAGTATCGCGAACAAAATCAATAAAATTTGAATCCAGCAGGAATCCCTCACTGAACATTTAATGAAAACAAACCTGAGTTATCGTGGTCCTGAAACACTGGATTTCACCATCTTCCGAATGAGCGAATAAAAACATAGGCATATTCTGGTTACCATCTTGCAAGTAGCCTTCCATTTCCACCTTCCTTTTCATCGTAGAGTTCCAGTGGTTCTTTACAGCATTGTCCGTTCTATCATTAAAAATATATTTTTAATGTCATTACACAACAGTGATTGGTTATATTAAATAGAAGAGAACAGTTAGCTAGGAGCAATGTTCCTGCTAATTTTGTTTTGGTGCATGGCCCCTTTCAAAATACTGTGCATGCGCGGTTTTTGCCATTAGAACGCTGTTGAGCCGGCAGCATGGGACCTGCAGATCTCTGCGCGGCTTAAAGGGAACATTGGCTAGGAGTGCTTAAAATCTGATCAAAAGTTTCAAATAATGTCAAACTTCCAGAGTTGAAACTCCAGTTCTTTCGAAGCATTACCAAAAAACCCCATAACATTTGTTGCTCTATTCATAAATAATATAAATGTTCGGAGGCTGTAATCTCGTTTCTGTCCATTTTTGTGTTGGCAGTAACCATTTGTGCAGACACCTATTGCCAACACGGATATTTACGCTGAAGTATTAATGATTGCGTCTGGGAAAATGCGGAACAATTTGTTGTTGATTACCAGCTAGATCATACTTTTTTTTTAAAGTCACATGCACTTTGGACAAGTAAGTTTTGCACTGAACTACAACTTACAGATGAATGTGCAAAACGGGGAACAGCATAATCCAGATTTTATATGATTGAGGAAGAACTAACCAGTTAGTGCATCACAAAGACTGGAATATAAACTGGGCAAGAGTCAAATTGTTGCGAATCAATGCATTTCAAACTTGCAGTGACCTCGGAACCAAATTGTAACATTAAGAAAGCGAAGGATTGGCAGCAGTGCTAAGTTCTAGACAACCATTGAGAACATAACAGCCCCAAATTTCCATGGCCTTAAAAGTACAAAATGAGGATCCAAGACAGGGGTTGCAGGGTTGGAATTTCGAACAGGACCCAGTTTACCTGGGTTGCTGCTTCTTTTTTAAGTCTGTAAAATTCCAGCTGGAGGGGCACGGCGTTTCTTCTGCCTGCCCCCCTTCTGTCCTGACATCATTGAAAGAGGTGGGACGACAATCCTGCTCGAAATCCTGCCAGTTCCGCCTCTACTGTGGCCAACTAAAAGTATCCCTTTCATGAAGCGGGTGTACTTAATGCATGAATGTGGAAATGGGAGCCTAGTGCTGATTTTTGTGGCAATCACAAGGTGATAAATTGCCATTAGGAAAGTGCTAACAGTGCAATTGATGGGCCCATTTTTTTTTTTAAAAACCTGGTCACAACGGCCTGCCCCCAATGGAGTGGCATAGTGTTGCTCCGATTTTTCTGGGTCCCCACACGGTGTACACCCAGGAAGTGCAGTAAATGGTGTGGATGCCCGCCCCTTTATGCTAATGACCCACCCTCGGGTGCTGGGACGAGGTTAACACTGCCAGACTGGCGGTCAGAAGTCCTGTCCAACCATATTTCCAGTGGCAGAGAATTAAGGAATTTCAGTTCCAATATCTCTGAACAAAACCAAGAGACATGTTTTTTTTTAAATATATTTAAAATCAGCCTCGATGTTAACTTTTTGGAGCGCATGCCTTTCCGGGAAATATCCATCAAGTTTCACAGACTGAAATGCACATTTGTACCTATCAAAACTGAATGAACATTATTGCCTATTTTGTTATTTTTTTTTAAAATCAATTAATCTGTATCGTTCAAACTTTGCCTCTTACAGCACCAGCGAAAGGGGGTGATATATGAACCTCTGGATAATATAGCAAGAGTTTGCTAATTTAATTTGGACAAACAATAGTATTGATGTATTGTTCTTTTCCCCTTCCTTTGCCAATTCATGCTTTTGGACATTTCTTTTCCTATGCTCCATTTCTGTTCTCTTTCCTTATGCCACCTTCTCCTCGCCTCCTTCATTCACTGAAAATAATGCTTTCAAAGCCTATGGAAGGCTAATATAGTCAACCTTTCAACATTATTCATCAAATGTATTCCTCTGTGCAACAGTTACAGCACGTGGGAGTAGCGTTATTATACAAACAAATATCAGGCAACTGGAAGCATGGACAAACAGCTTTGCAAGCAATCCAGGTATTCATCATCTGGATCTTTCAGCTCCTGCTAATTCCAAATCCAGTATAAAACAAACTAAAAGAAATACTTATTCCAAGCTCATGGTTGACAATACTGAAACCTCATGGAGGAGAAATGGAACACTTGCCTCCCTGGTAGTAATTTTGCAATCTCTGCCCAGCGGTTGCCAAGGACCTTGTGAGCTTCGTAAATAATCTTGTCCTCCTCTTCTGTCCAAGATGACTTCTTAACCTCAGGGTTGAGATGATTGTGCCAGCGTTCACGGCACTGTTTGCCAAGTCTACCTTTTAGATGCCTAGCAATCAATGACCAACGTTTTGGCCCGTATTTCTGAACTAATTCAATTACCTAAATGAAACAATAGGAGTCAAACATCAGTTCATTCACCCTGCTCTCTGATTAATGTGCTACATAACTCAACAGGTTTGCAGATTCCTTTGATTTCCCTGTACAACATGCCAAAAAATACAATTACCAAGTGAGCAACCTGATCTCAGTCTTCTGCCAATATTGCTGTAGTTAGGCACAAAGATAGGGAAGGAAAGCCAGGCGGCTTGCTCTCCAACCTTTACTCTCCTCATCCCAATGGGTAAGTACCTAACCTTTACTCAGCACCTTCCACCAGCTACTGAAAATAGAGATTGGCACCATGTAGTGAATCATGGTTATAAACCCAAGTCTTCAATGGTATTAATGTGCCACCTTACTTAGATCCATTTTAAACAAGTTACTATTTGATATTTTAACCATACTAGCTACAGAAATAAAAATAAACTTTTACTTATGGGACTTATCTATTATTACCACCAATCACATTATAAGCTTTATAATTTAATGTATTTGTACACTATTACCTTCTGGTCTTCTTCCTTTGTCCATGGCCCTTTCACAAGCTCTGGGTTCAGAACCTTCAGCCACCGATGCTGGCACTGACTATCAGTTCGGTTCTGTAACAATTAAACATTTATCAACGTACAATCAACACAAACAAAAAAAGGTAGAAATTACACAAGAGGAGGCAGGAAATTCAGCTTTGTTTAGTTTCATTTTACAATCTCCTCCCACTTCTCCCTGATCACCTCTGATGTACCCCACAATTCCATCCTTGGCCACTTCCTATTCCCATCTACGTGTTGCCCCTCAGCAGCATTATCAATGAGCACAGGGTCAGCTGCCACATGTACGCTGACAACACCCAGCTCTGCCTCTCTGCTGGACACCCTTGAATCAATGAACACCACTATGTGGTCAAATTACTTGTGCTATATCAAGCTATAGATGAGCCACAATTTTCTCCAACTTATGAAGACCAAATCCATTCTGTTCAGCTCTTAGAAACTCCATATCCTTGCCCCCCTCCGCTGTCTGTATCCTTCTCCCTGCTTGCTTGCTCAGTCTGAACTTGACTGTGCATAATCTTGTCCTGTTCAACCTTGAGCTGAACTTCAAGCCCCATATCTAGCCCGTGCCAAAAGGTCTTACTTCTATCATAAGACCAGCTGCCTCTGCCCTTTACCCTCGCTACTGATGCTGAAAACCTTGCCCATTCTTTTGTTACTTCCAGGCTTGACTTTTGCAATTCTTTCCTCACTGGCCTCCCAAGCTCCACTCTACATAAATTCCAACTTGTCCAAAATCCTGCTGCCATTATCCTGTCCTACATTAAGTCCCACTCGCCCATCATGGCTCCTAATCTACCAATGCATTAAATTCAAATCTTCATCCTGGTTTACAAATCCTCCTCTGCCTCGTCCCATCATGTCCCTGCTTTCTCCTCCAGCCCTACGTCCCAACACATTTCCTTTGGTTTTCCAATGATTAACCCCAGTGCATCACCTTCCTTCTACGATACGGCTTTCGATATCTCAGCGGTACTCTGAAATTCTCCCTCTAAATCCATCCAATGCACTACCACTCTCCTTACTCTCAAAAGCTTCCTCAAAACCAGTCTCCTCAACTAAGCCTTCTGCTACCTCCATTCTTACTGCTCAGCGAGCGTTTCAGCTCTGAAGCATCTTGGGATGTCAAAATTAATTGTTGAAAAGAAACTGAAAACAATGTACGTCCTGAAAATAAGATGCACTTTATATATTTATTAAACTAAAAGCAATAAAAAAGTAGTCTACCACCAATTCAAAATCATTTTTGCACTTAAATTTGAATTAAGCAATATAAATAAGACAAGTGAGAACTAAAAAGCAAAAATCAAATACTTCAAATGAAGGAGTAGACCAAGTATTTTAACATAATTTGCTCACTTTGGACAAATAATACATTTAAGTAGCAAAAATTGGATAAAGTTTGAACTTATTCAAAACAACTAACCCCTATGATTGATGAACCAAACAATCAGGGAGATTAAAACATTCCAAATACTGGAAATACAAAGCAGCATCTCTAAAAGAGATCCTTGAACAGGACTGGAATCTGGAAGATAAGCAAACCCCTTTATAGAACTAAATGAGACAGAGGAGAGAGAACAGGTAAAAATCAAGTCAGATATACTAACAAAGGGCCTCATCCTCTTTTCTCTCCTCTCAGAACATCATGTCACTCTTGCATCCCACTAGCCTGTAAATCTGCCCGATGATCCCACCACATTTTCTCCAACCCCCATCTTTGGGAAGCGCTATTCCCTTTGCAATACGCGTGTACACCCTTCTATTAACTCCAATTCTGGCTGCCCTTCCCTCAGAACCTTCCATGCAACTGTTGCAAAAATATGACCAGGGTCCCAAGCACACCTATACCATAATTTACACATATATCCTCCAATCTGGTACATTGTATTCAGTGCTCATCACCTGCTCCTCTACTATGGAAGACTAAAAGCAGATTGGGTGACCACTTTGCTAACATCTCAGTTCTATCCACAGGCGTGATCCTGGCTTTGCTGAGGCTCCACATTTCAACTTCCCCTCCCATTCCGACTCTGACCTTTCCACCTTTACCACTTGTGCAGTTCCAACAAACGCAACGCATATTTCAGGGAACACAATTTCATGAATGCTCTCATCTTTGTCCTCAAAATTTTGCTGTCATCTGGTCTGAACATCTGACTTTAGCAAATTCATAATTTCTTTGCTCCTGCCCGTTTCTTGCATCCACCTTCCACCCATTTCAATCCTATAAAAGGTTCGCTCATCTTCCAGTTGACAGTCAACACCCAAAAAGTTAGCCTACCCTTTTCAAATATTGATCGACCTGCAGTAGATTCTAGTATTATTTGGCAGAAAATCTTACTGATAAAATTAACAGGTTAGTCGGGAGGAGGAAGTGGTTGGGTTTAAGAAAGCTCAAAATAAGCTTTTCAAAATCATTCAGAAATAATAAGTGTTAAAACTGCATTAAGGTTATCTGTGGTAGCTTGAGCGAGGGTCGAAGAGGAAGCTATTGAATATTTGAATAATTGGTACAGAAGATTGCTACAAAAGAGCACTTTTTCAGATCACATGCGAAAAAGCAACTGGCACAAGCAGACCGTTATCTTTAAAAAAAATACAAGTTAGTGCTGAGAACGCAATGTTAACATCTAGCACTTAAAGTATACCATTCTAATACGATACCTTAACCCCAAGCTCAGAAGAGTACGCTTACATGACCAAAGTAGCATTCCCAGTTTCCACACCAGCCATTCTTAGGGCCAAAGAACAAGATTGCAAAAGCTCTGCAGAACTGTGGATGTCTTTCAGGCTGTGAACTCAGGCCGACTGGAAATTAGATTATGACTAATCAAGCTCATTCCGCACTAGCAAAGAAAGAAGATTTGCATCCCATCAGTTTGGGAAGGATTGAAAACCAGGTTCCAGAGTGAAACGGCAGTCTTCTAATGAACTGCACCACTTGACCTATAGGCAGCAGTTCTACAACAACCAGCAGGGACCTTGTACTTGTTGCTGGGAAGTGCAAAGCAAAGAATTGTCTTATTGTGCATCAGTCTGTAACAAGAAAGCTTAGTTCCTGCTTACGGGCAGGCCAGATATTTTCTGGAAATGAGCAGAGGCTAGATTCTTTCGTTTTGAGCCTCCAATGGTTTTCCAGTCTTACCACTGCTTGTTCATAGTACTCAGAAAAATGGATCCAGATGAGTGTGAGTGTATAATTAATAAATACAGCAGGAGATTTTCTGAGATCTACACATCCACTAATGGGAAGGTAGTTTGTAAGATCAGCTTTGCTTATGAAGCACTAGGACGAGAGTGACTACCTTCAAAAGTCACAACTACAAAGATACTTACTGAGAAATTACTTGCTATAAGTTTCCAGTCATTTTTGCCATATTGCTTTATCAGCTTCTTCAACCTTTCATCCTATACAAAAGTAAAAAGTTTAACTTAAACCCCTTTAACATGGTAATGTCATTAATATTCTGTTGTAGACACAGTGCGGTGCCTCTTGCAACCTCTTAAGGTTATTATCTCTATGGCACAGGATCCTAAAACAAAGAGCTCTGCAAAGGAACAATAAGAGGTTCAAACCCATGAAACTGTGGGACCCGAGTAGAGTGTAACTGCCAAGCTTTCAACACTTTCTAAATTAGATTCACCTGTACAACAGGAAAAAAGTTGCATCAAACTAGAACTATTTGTTTCTAATGTGTCTGATAAGTGACTTTAAATTAGCAATGTCCTCGTCAAAGCAGCAGCAGCGGCGAGAGGATAAAGAGCAGACCTGAATTAAAGCAGCGGCAAGAGGATAAAGAGCAGCCCGAGAGCGGACCTGAATTAAAGCAGCGGCAGTGGCGCGAGGATAAAGAGCGACCCTGAATTAAAGCAGCGGCGAGAGGATAAAGAGCGACCCGAGAGCAGACCTGAATTAAAGCAGCGGCAGCGGCGCGAGGATAAAGAGCGACCCGAGAGCGGACCTGAATTAAAGCAGCGGCAGCGGCGCGAGGATAAAGAGCGACCCGAGAGCGGACCTGAATGAAAGCAGCATCAGCGCGAGGCTCCGATTCAAAAACAACAAAGAGTGACGTCACAGGAGAGCAGGTAGGTGATTGGTTGGTTGGTGAGTATTGCAGCTCTTTTTGCTCTCTAAGTTAGGGAAGTGGGTTAAATTAAGAGCTGAGAAACTGTAACTTGCTAGTACTTATTAAATTAATAACAAACTAAATAAAATAAATAAACCTAAAATAGCAATTGAATAAAATCTTTAACTAATTAATTAATAAATAAAACAAGGTTATAGATGGCAGGGCAGGTGATGTGTCGTAACTGCAGCGTGTGGAAGTCTGTGGAGAGCATCGCGATCCTGAGCAACCACATCTGCAGCAAGTGTCTGCAACTCGAGGAACTTCAGCTCAGAGTTGTTGAGCTGGAGTACGAGCTGCAGACATTGCGATGCATCAGGGAGGGGGAGAGTTACCGGGACACTTTGTTCCAGGAGGCAGTCACACCCTTTAGGTTAAGTAGTACTTTAGAGTTCGTCAGTGGTCAGGGACAGGAGGGTGTGACTGCGAGTCAGGAAGGTATGGGGACCCAGGATGTAGTGATGGAGGCGCCTCAGCCCTGGACTTTGTCCAACAGGTACGAGGTACTTTCTACCTGCATGGATGAGGAAAAGGACTGCAGGGAGGATAGGCAAATTGACCACGGCACTGTGGTACAGGGGGCCATCCAAATGGGGGGGGGGGGGGGGGAGAAAGAAGGAAGGAATGTGGTAGTAGTAGGGGACAGTATAGTCGGGGGGGATAGATTCTGTTCTCTACAGCCGCGAAAGAGAGTCCCAAAGGCTGTTGCCTGCCCGGTGCCAGGGTTAAGGATATCTCCTCACGGCTGGAGAAGAACTTGGAGTGGGAGGGGGAGGATCCAGCTGTCGTGGTCCATATAGGAACCAACGACATAAGTAGAACTAACAATGAGGTTATGCTGAGGGAGTTTGAGGAGCTAGGGTCTAAATTAATAAGCAGAACCACAAGGGTAATAATCTCTGGATTACTACCTGAGCCACGTGCAAATTGGCATAGGGTCAAGCAGATCAGGGAGTTAAATGCGTGGCTCAAAGAGTGGTATGGGAAAAAGGGGTTTCAATTCATGGGGCACTGGCACCAGTACTGGGGAAAGAGGGAGCTGTTCTGTCGGGACGGGCTCCACTTAAACCGGGCTGGGACCAGTGCCCTGGCGAATCGAATAACTAGGGCTGTAGATAGAGCTTTAAACTAAAAGGGGAGGGAGGGGTCAGGTGAAGGAAAATTTAGAAATCTAAGGAGAAAGGTCAAGGCAATAGAGCAGTGTAGTGATTTGAGTAAAAATAAGCAGTGTGACATGAAGGGACAGAGTTTAATGGTAGCAGTGCAGCAGAGAATAAGGTCAAAGCAGGGAATAATGGTAAAACATTTAAATTAAAGGCTCTTTATCTGAATGCACGAAGCATTCGTAACAAGATAGACAAACTAGTGGCACAAATAGAGATAAATGGGTTTGATCTAATAGCCATTACAGAGACATGGTTGCAAGGTGGCCAAGGCTGGGAACTAAATGTTCCAGGGTACTTGATGTTTCGAAAAGACAGGCAGAGTGGAAAAGGAGGGGGAGTAGCCCTGATAATAAAGGATGACATAAGGACAGTAGCAAGAAAGGATCTCGGCTCAGAAGATCAGGAAGTAGAATCAGTATGGGCGGAGATAAGGAATAACAAGGGGCAGAAAACACTGGTAGGAGTAGTATATAGGCCCCCTAACAGTAGCTATACCGTTGGACAGAATATTAATCAAGAAATAGTAGGAGCTTGCAACAAAGGTAATGCAATAACCTTGGGGGACTTTAATCTTCAAAAAGACTGGACAAATCAAATTGGCAAAGGTAGTCTGGAGGACGAGTTCATGGAATGCATTCGGGACAGTTTCCCAGAACAATGGCCCAGAAATTGATCTCGCTCTGTTCCCGCGGGGGTAAGGCTTCCCCGCGATCTCTCACTCGCGTTGGCTTTTTCAGATCCAGCTCGCACGAACTTGATGTTCCAGACATCAGCTGGGCAGTGCTTGCGTATCCCACCGGCGTAGTGAATTCGTGCGAGCTGTGGGATCACGTGACTCAGTTAGAGCCAATGGCAGCACACCATCTTCCATTCATAAGTTTCACATACGTGCTGTGAAAGCTATGAATCTTACACCCCCCCAAAATAACAGCTAAACCTCAATTAAATTTAAAAAAAACCCATCACATTAATAAAATAAGTATAGTTAAATAAATTAACCATTTTAAATAAAAAATTAAATTTTGAAAAAATTTAAAATCTTTTAAAAAGTTATAAAAATAAACTTACCTGTCTTTAAAGTCTCTAAAAAAGATATACCTGTTAAAAAAAATTCAAAAAAATACTTAATTCACTACTTACCTTGTTAAAAGTGGGTCTTACTCCTCCTTTTTCCATTTCTAAAATCTTCCGTACTTACCTGCGCGTCCAAAGCACTAAGTGCACAGCGTGCGCACAGCCTGTAGCGCGCACGCGATGCACCGAGGAACCGCCCCCTTTTCCAAAGACCAAGTGCCGGTTTTCAGCGCATGCGCAGGGCATGCAGAAAACCGGCAATTGGAGAGAGAATACGCGAGAGTACACAGTGCGTACTCTCGCGCAGCGGATGAATTTTTGGCCCAATGTCTCATGGAATAGGCTATTTTAGATCTTGTATTGTGTAATGAGACAGGGTTAATTAGCAATCTCATAGTAAAGGATCCTCTGGGGCAAAGTGATCATAATATGATAAAATTAATGTGAAATTCTGAGAGTGACTTGCCCAAGTCCGAAACTAGAGTCTTAAACTTAAATTAAGCCAATTATATAGGTATGAGGGGCGAGTTGGCCAAGGTAGATTGGAAAAATAGATTAAAAAGGTATGGCGGTAGATAAGCAGTGGCTAGCATTTAAAGAAATATTTCATAATTCTCAACAAAAATACATTCCACTGAGAAACAAAAACTCCACGGGAAAAGTGATCCAACCGTGGCTAACTAAAGCAGTTAAGGATAGCATTAGATTGAAAGAAGCTTATAATGTTGCAAAGAATAATAGTAAGCTTGAGGATTGGGAGAGTTTCAGAAACCAGCAAAGGTTGACCAAAAAATTGATTAAAAAAAAAGGGAAAAAAACAGAATATCAGAGAAAACTAGCAAGAAATATAAAAGCAGATTGTAAGAGTTTCTACAAGTATGTAAAAAGGAAAAAAGAGTCACAAAAGTAAACGTTGGCCCCTTAGAGACTGAGACAGGAGAAATTATTATGGGGAATAAGGAAATGGCAGAAACGTTAAACAAATATTTTGTATCTGTCTTCACAGTAGAAGACACAGAAAGCATACCAAAAATGGTGGGGAACCAAGGGTCTAATGAGGGTGAGGAACTTAACATAATTGATATATGTAGAGAAAAGTTACTAGAGAAACTAATGGGACTAAAAGCCGACAAATCCCCTGGACCTGACGGCCTACATCCTAGGGTTCTAAAAGAGGTGGCTGAAGAGATAGTGGATGCATTGGTTTTGATCTTCCAAAATTCCCTAGATTCTGGAATGGTCCCAGCAGATTGGAAGATCGCAAATGTAACACCGTTAATCAAGAAAGGAGGGAGGGGAAAAAAAAACAGGAACTACAGGCCAGTTAGCCTGACATCAGTCGTCAGGAAAATGCTGGAATTCATCGTTAAGGAAGTGGTATCAAGTCACTTTGAAAATCATAACATAATTAAGCAGAGTCAACATGGTTTTATGAAAGGGAAATCGTGTTTGACAAATTTATTAGTGTTTTTTGAGATGTAACTAGCAGGGTAGATAAAGGGGAACCAGTGGATGTAGTATATTTGGATTTCCAAAAGGCATTTGATAAGGTGCCACATAAAAGTTTATTACACAAGATTAGGGCTCATGGGGTTGGGGGTAATATAGTAGCATAGATAGAGGATTGGTTAACGGACAGAAAACAGAGAGTAGGGATAAACGGATCTTTTTCAGGTTGGCAGGTTGTAACTAGTGGGGTGCTGCAAGGATCAATGTTGGGGCCTCAGCTATTTACAATCTATATTAATGACCTAGATGAAGGGACTGAATGTAATGTATCCATGTTTGCTGATGATACAAAGCTAGGTGGGACAGTAAGCTGCGAGGAGAACACAAAGAGGCTGCAAAGGGATATAGATAGACTAAGTGAGTGGGCAGTAAGGTGGCAGATGGAGTATAATGTAGGGAAATGTGAGGTTATTCATTTTGGTAGGAAGAATAGAAAGAGTATTTTTTTTTTTTAAATGGTGAGAAACTTTCAAATGTTGGTGTTCAGAGAGATTTGGGTGTCCTCGTGCAAGAAACACAGAAAGCTAGCATGCAGGTACAGCAAGCAATAAGGAAGGCAAATGGCATGTTGGCCTTTATTGCAAGGGGGTTGGAGTATAAGAGTAAGGAAGTCTTGCTACAATTATACAGGGCCTTGGTGAGACCACACCTGGAGTACTGCGCACAGTTTTGGTCTCCATATCTAAGGAAGGATATACTTGCCTTGGAGGCGGTACAACGAAGGTTCACTAGATTGCTTCCTGGGATGAGAGGGCTGTCCTATGATGAGAGATTGTGTCGAATGGGCCTATACTCTCTGGAGTTTAGAAGAATGAGAGGTAATCTCATTGAAACATATGAGATTCTGAAGGGGATTGACAGGGTAGATGCTGAGAGGTTGTTTCCCCTGGCTGGAGTGTCTAGAACTAGGGGGCATAGTCTCAGGATAAGGGGTAGGCCATTTAAGACTAAGATGAGGAAGAATTTCTTCACTCAGATGGTTATGAATCTTCAGAATTCTCTGCCCCAGAGGGCTGTGAATGCTGATGAGTATATTCAAGGCTGAGATAGATAGATTTTTGGACTCTAGCAGAATCAAGGGATATGGAGATCGGGCGGGAAAGTGGAGTTGAGGTCGATGATCAGCCATGATCTTATCGAATGGCGGAGCAGGCTCGAGGGGCCAAATGGCCTACTCCTGCTCTTAAAAGAATGTCTGGTAAACCAATTTACCACTGGGAATTAAGGACAGCTAGAAGAGTTGTGCATCATTCTCCTTACTGCTATATTACATGCTTTTGTTGGTATATATGATTCAGACCATTGGTGTCATTAGCAAAGTTTCCCTAACCAAAAGAAAGGGTGACCCTTTAAAATGTTGTCATTAACCTGGCCGTGTCAGACAGCCAGTTAAGCATGCCACTGACCAGCATATCCAGTCAGTCCACTAGAAACAGAGCGCCAACTTACATTTGAACAGCTAGTGTTGTGGAGCAGTTGAAGCAGGACGGTGTCACAAACTACCTAAAAACTAAGCACCACCCCCCCCCCCCCAAACCTGTTGTTGCTCTGGCACACGCGTCAATGAAATTGAGAATCATCAGGCAAGCAGCTGCAGTGGTTATTTAAATTGAGTGAATTTGATTAACGTGTCAACCTTTAGGCAAACCTAAAGACTTCAACAGTCTCTTGAGATTACAAAAGGACACAACAACATGCTTGATTGGTTGCACATAGCAGTGACCAAATAAGTGCAATACCCTCATGTGAAAAATAGTTCAAGTTCAGCATACACCCAAGGTCACCCGAGCCACTTTTACTGGTGATGGATTCTACGACACATGTCTGTGAACGTACAGATTGATGTCCATATTTTGAAATAGCAGTTCCTTAGAGATTCTTGATTTCCCTTTGCATCAGAGTCCTTAGTGCAAATCCACCATAAGAAATGGGTGCTGCTACTGCTTCACTCACTAAAAAGGTGCAATCTGCACATTGTTCTTACTGAAAGAACACATTTCTACTTTCTCAATTAAAAACTAGTGTTTCATTCTGATGGTGCAGGAATATTTCAGTGAAAAACTAACATGACATGAATCAGCAAGTCCTGAAAGGAAAGATAAAAGGTTCAACTCCCTAAAATATTAGTACAATATCTCTTCAGGCTGACGGTGGCTATGAAAATGTTTTAATAGCAAATTAGGAGAGAACGTTTTTTTGAATGGTTTTAATAATATTGATCCGATACTATACAAGAGTTGAACTTCTTTCATAAACAGGCAGGATATGAAAGATGCTCTGGAGTTCTGTGCATCAATTGCATTTCACATTTAAATGCCAACTCAAAACAGTGGCACATCATGCTTCAGACTATCATGACAATGACATAGCCATTCTGTGGGATATCAGACATTGAAATCTTATCCATTTCACAATCCTAAGTGTATTTTTTTTTTTTAAAAAGGAAGAATGTGGTTTCAGAGCAGATACCTCTTCCGAAGTCCATTTGACTTTGTACAGTTTATTTGCATCTTTGTGGTCTGGAACATCAAAATCCAAATCCTGCGAGAGTTCATCCAATTCCTCACTATATATATATGCACATAGAAAAAGAAAGCATAGTCCATCATGGTGTAGATAAAATAGGTCACCGTTCATGTAAGCACACAGAGCATTTGACATACAGCTGAAACAGCAACCAGTAGGGTCAATATAATTAGCGCAATAAGTAGGATTAAGCAAGTTTTGAGTCTCTTCTGGTCACCTGGGTATCCTATGATCAACTTGCTATCCTCAGTGCCCAATCACCCAAAATTAAAAAGTGAGCGCTTTTGTTACAAACATGGCTCACAGTAGCTAACCCTCTCCTCGGACCAGCAATCATAGATTGCATGAGGACCCCTCTCATGTGATGAGTTTTTTTTTAATGAGTTCCTAGTTTACATGCATGTTTTGTCAAAGTTCACAAGGTACTAAGTGTCGTTTAACATCCAAGTGGTATTCTCAGTTTATCACGTCAAAGTACCAGCAGTGACTGAATGAAAATAGTTTACGGCACTAATTCAAAACTTTCAATGCATTTCCATTCCAGCCACATCTGTGTTGGCCATGACTCAGTTGGTAGCACCCTCGCCTCCGAGTCAGAAGTTTGTTGGTTCAAGTCCCACTCCAGAGACTTGAGCACAAAAATCTAGGCTGACACTCCAGTGCAGTGCTGAGGGAGTGCTGCACTGTCAGAGGTGCCGTCTTTCGGATGGGACGTTAAACCGAGGCCCCTCCTTCCCTCTCAGGTGGATGTAAAAGCTCCTATGGCACTATTTCGAACAAGAGCAGGGGAGTTATCCCCAGTGTCCTGCCCAATATCTATCCCTCAATCAACATCACAAACAGATTATCTGGTCATTATCACATTGCTGTTTGTGGGAGCTTGCTGTGCGCAAATTGGCTGCCTCGTTTCCTACATTACAACAGTGAGCACACTTCAAAAAGTACTTAATTGACTGTAAAGCGCTTTGGGACGTCCGGTGGTCATGAAAGGCGCTATATAAATGTAAGTCTTTCTTTTTTTGTATGTGTTCCTGACTGTACTCACGAACTTTCCTGCATTCATACAAAAATCGATTCTCAGTCAGCAGCCAAACTAGCAGTAGCTCTGCAACATACAAACATTTAGCCCATTTCCAATTCTTGGATAGTCACATTGAGATCGAGTCTGGAAAGCTGGTAAAAAAAAACAGAAAATGCTGCAAACAATCAACAGAGAGCGGAACATAGGGTTAACGTTTCAGGTCAATGACCTTACGTTATAACTGAATTTGGGGTCAGTGGGCTAATAAATGTGGTTACTTGAAAGTCTGCTCGCACAGATATAACTTTTAACATGCCATATATCATTTTTCCCCTCCATGATTGGCAAGCTCAGGTGTGTCATTGTTGGGAAGTCAGTGTGTAACTGAGCTTCAGAGAAAACCTTGTCAAATGAAACTACGAAAGAGAACAGCAGGGTAGGCTGACATCCAAACTGCTAACAAATGGAACAGACTAGGGATGGAATAAGCCTGGGAAAAGGCAGCAAACTCAACGTCTCAGTCAGCATGAGGGAGCGGGGACACATGTGGAATCATAGAAAAATAATTCTAGCAGTGACACAAGATGGCCAAGAAACACTAAATGCAAATCTCAAACAAGATTATTTGTAACGAAGTCCCCACCGTACTGACTGTATGAAGGAGAATTTGAATGTATTTAAATACAATTATACAATTGTAATTTTACAAATTAGTTATAAATTCTCATTTAAAATTATAAATGATCTGTGGTATTGCTTACAATTTTTTTTTATATTAAATGATCACTCTCTATTCCTCTGGTGCATTATTTTGCCTTCTACCATCAATTCTTTCTGCCTCACAATCTGTCTTTCTGTTTGTACTGCTCTCTTTCTGGCTCCTTTTTTCTGTGTTCCTTTGTTGTCATCTCTGTGACTTTTTCTTACTGTCTCCCTTTGTGCAAGTCACTCCTTGTCCCTGCCTCCTCATTTCAGCACATCTCTTACTTTCCTTCCTGTCACATGGTGCCTTTTTCTATATACTGTATGCACATCTCACTTACTGTATATCTTTCACTTTCTCCTTTTCCTTTTATCTGTCATGCAGACCAGGAGGCAGGCTCAGGGCTCCAAACTTCGGATAGCGCCAACTGCTGAGATCATTGCTGTGACTGTCGACTTGTCACCTTTGTGCAAGGGGGCCACCCAAGACCTAGGTTGGGAGGCAGTGAGGGTCTGTGGTATGTAGAGTAAGTGGGAAGCTGGAGTTTTGTACTAGAAGGAAGTAGGGAGCCAGGGGCTGGGATTTAGGCTTAAAGAGAGCAGGAAGGCAGGGGTTTAGCTCCTCTGTGACAGTTGGGCTAGAAATGTAAGCATTGAGCCCTGGTAACAAGTGAGAATGCATCGATTTTCACATGCTTAGCACAGATGAATCAGATCTGTGGGAAATGATGGGCAATAATGGACAAAATCTTTTTATTTATATACATAGAATATAAATTATGTAAACATCCGGATCAACAATAATTGTAAAATTATAAATTTGTTGTATAAATACCCAATAAATGAAAGATTTCAATAGTATAAATACAAATCATCTGGGAGAAAACATGAAGAGCACTGCAGTCCTAGGACCAGGGAATAGAGCCAAAAGCAACCAAATTCACAGTCAAAGCAGCAGAGACAAAGATGAGGAGAGGCCAATATCATGTGTGTACCCGGGTGACCTTGGAGTGGAATCACGCGGTGTCCACCGGCTTGCTTCAAATCTTCCATGGGCACCACAGGACACACTGTTTTATTGACAATCAGGACAAAATTATATTCTAACTCATGCGTGCAGTTTTAGTTTGTTTGAAGCAGCTGTATTAGTGGTGTCCTCCTCACACCGCACCCCCCCCTCATCTCTTATGGAAGGGGGTACTCATCAGGAACTAGTCATTGCTGTGTGCGATGGGGGAACTATTTTATTAGTTCGAACTAAAGAGATAAAGGCCAATACAGCACACTTTGAAGCTATTTTCCTTCCAGTTTCCAATGCAGTGATTTATTTGGTGCATCTGTATTTTGCACACATGAACTGAGCCTGGAAGAGCAGACACAAAGAAGATAAATACTGGTGTCTGCACTGCAAACAAAGCTCATCTGCCAGGGTTGGATCAGGACCTACATCCACAGTATTGCCAGCAATGAGTTCCACCACCAATTGTCTCCTTAGTCAAGAGCTGTTGTAGAACAGGTAGCATAATTCAGGGTAGAACAGGTAGCATAATTCAGGATTAAACTGGTAGCATAATTCAGGATTAAACTATCAGTCTTTTCCAATGTTACATTATTGATTGGATCCCTGGAGATCCACACTCAACACCAATGTCACCATGTTCCTGAATTATATTACGATTTGCTCAATTCCAGCATCGTTCTTCCTCCAGGTTCATTGAAGGTCAATATGAAAGGTGGAGATTTGTTTTCGAACATGCATGAGCAAATCATGTCTCCTAATAGAGGAAAAAAAAATTCCCCTCAACAGCAAGAGACCAAGCAGCCTCTAAAAATCATATTTAAAAAGTTTAGAAAGGGGAGCAAAGAGGCTGGGCACATTTAGGCCCAAGAACTGATGCAGAAATGGCTGCCATGAAGCAGGCCACAGATACATAGAACTGGCTCTACACACTTAAACAAGAACAGGTGCTATCTAATCTGGCAGCAGATTGTAAGCCCCACAAAAATGTCTGTGATGCTATCTGAACTCTGGAGGTCAACTCTTATATATTTGGGAGCTGACAGCATGAAAACCATGCTCTCTGTTGTTGTCAGCACTAGGTTAACGCAAAATTAACTTTTGAGAATGTGTTTGGGAAAGAAAAAATGTATAGTACAGTATTTTCTTCATATCAATCACAAGCAAATCAATTTACAACTAACTTGCGCTTCCAAACAAAAAGTTATTTGTTAAACATTTCTTCACAAAGTTACCTTTTCTGTAGGCAATTAAATCAAACACAACACACAAAACATTGCAAGCTAATGCTGTCTAACACTCTTAGAAATGTTAAATTATTTGGAGATGAAAGGGGAAATTATAAATGTGGAAACCTTGCTGATGAAGGCTCGCAACCAAAAAGTTATCTTGAAATTCTCTATATATTTCCAACATTTTCCTCTTAACAAAAAAATAAATTTGAAATATATACAATCGTAGAATTAATAATACAGAAGGAGGCCTTTCAGCCTTTGGCACCTGCGCTGGCGCTAACTTTTCAGCTCAAGATAAATTGGGGTGGATTTCCCCAATTCGACACCTTGCATTTAATAGCACCTTTCACAGCCTCAGGACGTCTCAAAATGCTTCACAGTCAATTAAGTACTTTTGAAGTGTCATTGTTGTAATGTAGGAAAAGCTGTCAGACAATTTGCGCACACCAAGGCCCTACATGCCTGGGTGTCCCTGGAGAGGGAGCACACGGTGTCCACCGGTACAATTGAGGCTTTCCATGACCGATGGGCACCGGAGGGACGAGAGTACATAGTGGATACAAGTAACAAAATTATAATTTGAAATTTTTTTTATGTTAGTTTTATTATACTTTGGAACTCATTGTTTGTGCCCCTTTAAAAAGGGGGCACTTATGGTTTAAGGGTTCCCAATCGATGATTTAATCATCCAAATTGATTAATCAAAGAGAGAAAGGTTCTACAAACAGCAATGTGATAATGACCAGATAATCTGCTTTTAAGCATTGGCTGAGGGATAAATATTGGCCAGGACAGTGCCATGGGATCTTTTATATCCATCTGAGAGGGAAGATGTCTCATCCGAAAGACAGCACCTCCAACAGTGTAGCACTCCCTCAGTACTGTAGTGGAGTGTCAGCCTAGATTACGTGTTCAAGTCGCTGGAGGACTTGAACCCACAACCTTCTGACTCAGACAAGTCATACCTGACACCTAGAAGGGAACCTACTCAATTTTCCATCCATTAATTTAAATGGACAAAAAAATTAGGCGGGTTCCCTTCCAGGCGTGCACTCTCTCCATCTAATTTTCTGTATTCATAGTACCCAGGCCATCTAAATATGCCTGGGACCAGGAAAACCTCATCAACTTTAATGCAATTTCCCTGCCCTTTCCCATATCTTTTTAAATACATCCAATTCCCATTAAACAATGTTCTAGTCTGTGTCCCAATAGCTAGTTGGAAAGCGTGCCATGATCTCATATCCCTCTGTCAATAAAAAATATTCAAACTTGCCCCTTCTCCTAATAACAATCCTGAGTCTATGCACCATCGTTATTGACTCAACTGGCAGAAACAATATTTCCATGCTTATCCTCTCAGAACCTTTAATGATAATTTTGAAAACCTGCCAGATCCCCTTTAACTGTTCCACCTCCCAGTGCCCCCATTATTGGGAGATGGGGGCAAACAATGAAGGGGGAAAGAGGGGACAGCAGGAATTAAATAGAGAGAGATGGGTGAATCAAAACAAAAATTTGAAATAAAAAACACAGAATGCTGGAAATACTTAGCAGGTCAGGCAGCATTTGTGGAGAGAGAGAGAGAGAGAGAAAGCTTTTTGCACACCCACCCAAACGAGGGGAGGATGATTTTGGGGGGCCGCTCACTTACCAGAGGGTCTGCTGAGCCATGGTCACTTGCACAGGGAGGGAAGGTCGCTCGGGGTTACTGCGGCCTGGGAGTAGGCTGCGGCCCTGAAGTGGGCCAATTGACAAATATATAAATCACCCCAAGGACCGCTGCAGTCTGGTCTGATGTGGATCTGCTGCACTTGTGTCTCGGAGCCGGCCGAACGTCTTGTCTGCGGCTCTTTCTCTCTCTCTGCCGCTCGGACTCCGCCAGCCACTTTCCTAAAACCCGCCAAATCCGCCGCTCGCCGCCGACTGGTGGAGGCGCTGCTGCGCCTGCGCACTGGCCGCGCCGCTCCCCTCCCTCCCCGCCCCGGGCTGACGTTCCATTCTGCTTCTTTCCTTAAAGCAAACACTCCGAGCTTCTGGTTGCATTTATACATTTTTTTTACGGTCTAGGGGTCCCGTATTGCAACTGAAAAAAATAGCCTCTGTCGTTGCAAATTCGACCTCTTGCTGTTCCCAGGTGTCAGCTGGTAGCACTCTTGCCTCTGAATCGGAAGGTTGTGGGTCTGGAGTCCCACTCCAGAGACTCCAGCACAGAAATCTAGGCTGACACTCGCAGTGCAGTGCTGCAACTGCCGGAGTTGCTGTCTTTTGGATGAGATGTTAAACCGAGTCCCCATCTGCTCTCTCAGGTGGATGTAAAAGATCCCATGGCACTCTTTCGAAGAAGAGCAGAGGAGTTATCTCCGGTGTCCTGGCCAATATTTATCCCTCAATCAACATCACTAAAACAGATTATCTGGTTATTATCACATTGCTGTTTTTGGGACTTTGCTGTGTGCAGATTGGCTGCCGCATTTCCTACATTACAACAGTGACTGCACTTCAAAAGTACTCCACTGGCTGTAAAGCGCTTTGGGATGTCCTGAGATCATGAAAGGTGCTATATAAATGCACTTCTTTCTTTTTATACTCCAGCCACTATAAAACTTCAGTTCATCCAAAACTCTGATGCCCAAATCCTATCCTGCACCAAGTCTGGCTTGCTCAGCAGCCCCCAATGCCTCAAATTTAAAATTCTTAGGGGGAAAAATTCAGCTGCTTGCGCCTCCCGTTAGCGCCTTAAGAGGGCGCTAATGGGGCGTAAAGCAGCTAACGCCCGGGCGCAGCGCCGCCCACGCCTCCCGAAAAATTTAGTGGGAGGTTAGCGGCGGCGGCAGCCGGTAGCGCCCTGTGGCGCTGCGCCGCCGGCGATGACGTCATCGCCGTGCGCAGCACCCCGCTCGCGCCCCGGCCGTGATCTTCAGTCGCGCCCCCTGATTTATCGCCAGACGCTATGTCCGACGGGTTCAGGGAGGCGTACGTGCGGCCGGGGCGGCGATATTTAAAGCGGAGGTGGCAGGCGGCCATTTTTGTTGCTGGCCGCCTGCCAGCACCTGTCCCCGGCCCCCGTGAAGCCCCCCCACCGTGAAGTGCCGGCTGCGCTCCAAGAGCCCGGCACTTCTCTTGAGTGCCGGGCTCTTTTGCCGGCACTCCCGATCCCTGGAGGCCCAGCTGGGCCCCGGTTCGCGCTGCGCAGGGTCCCTCCCCTTTAAGAAGGGGAGGAAGGCCTGCAATACCGCGGCGCGACGTGCCGCAGCGCGTGGCGCTGCGGCACGTAGCGCCAGGATATTCACTCGCAGCGCCCCAAGAGGGATGCGGGGTGCTTCCAGTTGCGCCCCGCTTCCCTCTTGGGGCGCAACCACTGAAGTTCCGGCGCGGGGCTGCTAATTTTTTCGGGGCGCTAAAAGTCGCGCCCCGGCGAGGTTAGCGCCCCAAATGGGGCGCGACTCAATTTTTACCCCTTATTCTTGTCTTTAATGCTCTCCCTCCCCCAATCTCTGAAACCTCCTCCAGCCATTCCTCAAAACTCTCCATTACTTTGACTCTAGCCTCTTCTGAATCGCCTTCTCTCTTTGCTTCATCATTGATGGTAATGCCTTCAGCCAACTAGGTCCCACTCTCTAGAGTTCCCTTCTTTAAGACCATTCTTAAAACCCACCTTTTCAATCAAATTCTTGGTCATCCTCCTAATATCTCTTGCTTTGGGTCAGTATCAATTTTTTGTTCTGCTTTTGTGAAATGTGTTGGGATGTTTTACTATGTTAAAGATGCTATAATAAATGCAAATTATTTTGTTGCTTTTTGGATTAGTTGGACTATGCTATTTCCATCTCTTTTTCTCTCCACTTTATTCTCTCTCTCTGCCTTAATTTGTCTGCACATTTCTCTCTATTCCACTTAGATATCCTTTCCCTCTCCCTCTATGCTGGACTTATCTTTCCTCAAGCTTAATTTCTCACTCCTTCACCTCACATGCCTCCTCTTTCACTTCGGCCTCTCCCACTTCTATTTGTTTCTCCCACTTGCTTCTTGTTTGTTTACTTTTCCCTTCTGTTGTAAAGTAGTCAATTTGTGCACAGCAAACTCCCACAAACAGTAATGTGATAACGACCAGACAATCTGTTCAGATGTTGATTGAGGGATAACTATTGGCTAGGACACTGGGGATAACTCCCCTACTCTTCGTCAAAATAGTGCCATAGGATTTCTTTTTTATTTATTCTTTCATGGGATGTGGGCGTCGCTGGAAAGGCCAGCATTTATTGCCCATCCCTAATTGCCCTTGAGAAAGTAGTGGTGAGCCGCCTTCTTGAACCGCTGCAGTCCGTGTGGTGAAGGTACTCCCACAGTGCTGTTGGAGTGTTCCAGGATTTTGACCCAGCGACGATGAAGGAACGGTGATATACTTCCAAGTCAGGATGGTGTGTGACTTGGAGGTGGTGGTGTTCCCATGTGCCTGCTGCCCTTGTCCTTCTAGGTGGAAGAGGTCGTGGGTTTGGGAGGTGCTGACAAAAAAGCCTTGGCGAGTTGCTGCAGTGCATCTTGTAGATGGTACACACTGCAGCCACGGTGCGCCGATGATGGAGGGAGTGAATGTTTAAGGTTGTGGATGGGGTGCCAATCAAATGGACTGCTGTGTCATAGAAACATAGAAGATAGGAGCAGGAGTAGGCCATTCGGCCCCTCGAGCCTGCTCCGCCATTCGATAAGATCATGGCTGATCATCCAAACTCAGTACCCTGTCCCTGCCTTCTCCCCATATCCCTTGATACCTTTAGCCTTAAATATATCTAACTCCTTCTTGAATATATTTACTGACTTGGCCTCAACTGCCTTCTGTGGTAGAGAATTCTACAGGTTCACCACTCTCTGGGTGAAGAAATTCCTCCTCATCTCTGTCCTAAATGGCTTACCCCTTATCTTTAGACTGTGACCTCTTGTTCTGGACTCCCCCGCCATCGGGAACATCCATCCTGCATCCAGTCTGTCTAGCCCTGTTAGAATTTTATAAGTTTCAATGAGATCCCCTCTCATTCTTCTAAACTCCAGCGAGTATAAGCCCAATCGACCCGATCTCTTCTCATACGTCATTCCTGCCATCCCAGGTATCAGTCTGGTAAATCTTCGCTGTACACCCTCCATGGCAAGAACATCCTTCCTCAGATAAGGCGACCAAAACTGCACACAATACTCAAGGTGTGGTCTCACCAAGGCCCTGTACAACTGCAGCAAGACATCCTTGCTAAATAACAACAGAAAACACTGGAAAAACTCAGCAGGCCAGGCAACATCCGTGGAGAGAGAAAGAGAGTTAACGTTTCAGGTCGAAACCCTTCGTCGGAACTGAAAGAGCAAGAAATAAACAGATAAAAATGCAAGGGGGAGGCTGGGGGGAGGAATAAAAGAACAAAAGGGATGGTCTTTAGTGAGTAGAGACATTAAGAGATGCTCAAGGCAAGACGAGATGGTAATGGGACTGGTTGAGAAACAAAAGGTAAGGTGTGAAATGCTGGCAGAATCAGAGACAGCTGCCGTGGGGGGAGAGAGAGAAAAAAAGGAAAAAGGCACGGACCAAAAGAGTGGTTAAAATGTATACATATGTGGTAGGGGCCGGGGTTATGATCTGAAATTGTTGAACTCGATATTGAGTCCGGAAGGCTGTAAAGTGCCTAAACGGAAGATGAGGTGCTGTTCCTGGAGCTTACGCTGCGCTTCCGTGGAACAATGCAAGAGGCCGAGGACGGTGAGGTCTGAGTGAGCGTGGAGGGGTGAATTAAAATGACAAGCGACCGGAAGCTCAGGGTCACCCTTCCGGACTGAACAGAGGTGTTCCGCAAAGCGGTCACCCAATCTGCGTTTGGTCTCCCCAATGTAGAGGAGACCACATCGTGAGCAGCGAATACAGTATACTAGATTGCAAGAAGTACAAGTAAATCGCTGTTTCACCTGGAAGGGGTGTTTGGGGCCCTGGAGAGTGGGAAGGGGGGATGTATAAGGGCAGGTGTTGCATCTCCTGCGCTTGCACGGGAAGGTGCCGGGTGAAGGGGAAGGGGTGCTGGGGGTGATAGAGGAGTGGACTAGGGTGTCTCGGAGGGAGCGGTCCCGACGGAATGCTGAAAGGGGAGGTGAGGGGAAGATACGTTTGGTGGTGGGATCACGTTGGAGGTGGCAGAAATGGCGGAGGATGATCCGTTGAATGTGGAGGCTGGTGGGGTGAAAGGTGAGGACAAGGGGAACTCTATCGTGGTTCCGGGAGGGAGGGGCCGGGGTGAGGGCAGAAGTGCGGGAGATGGAACGGACAGGGTTGAGGGCCGTGTTGACCACGGTAGAGGGGAATCCTCGGTTGAGGAAAAAGGTTGACATGTCGGAAGCACTGGTATGGAAGGTGGCATCGTCGGAGCAGATGCGGCGGAGACGGAGAAACTGGGAGAAGGGAATAGAGTCCTTACAGGAGGCGGGGTGGGAGGAAGTGTAGTCCAGGTAGCTGTGGGAGTCAGTGGGCTTGTAGTGAATGTTGGTCAATAACCTATCCCCAGAGATGGAGACGGAGAAGTCGAGGAAGGGGAGGGAAGAGTCGGAGATGGACCATGTGAAGGTGAGGGAAGGGTGGAAATTGGAGGCAAAGTGAATGAAATTGTCTAGTTCAGGGCGAGAGCAGGAAACGGCACCGATACAGTCGTCAATGTACCGGAAAAAGAGGTGAGGGAGGGGACCCGAGTAGGACTGGAACAAAGAGTGTTCCACATATCCCACGAAAAGGCAGGCATAGCTAGGACCCATGCGGGTACCCATAGCAACACCTTTGATTTGGAGGAAATGAGTGGAGTCAAAGGAGAAGTTGTTCAATGTGAGAACAAGTTCAGCCAGGCGGAGGAGGGTGGCGGTGGATGGGGACTGGTTGGGCCTCTGTTCAAGGAAGAAGCGGACCGCCCTCAGGCCATCCTGGTGGGGGATGGAGGTGTAGAGGGATTGTACGTCCATGGTGAAAAGGAGGCGGTTGGGGCCAGGAAACTGGAAACTGTTAAAATGGCGGAGGGCGTCAGAGGAATCGCGGATGTAGGTGGGAAGGGACTGGACAAGGGGAGAAAAAATAGAATCGAGATAGGAAGAGATAAGTTCCGTGGGGCAAGAGCAGGCTGAAACGATGGGTCTACCAGGGCAGTCCTGTTTGTGGATCTTGGGAAGGAGGTAGAAGCGGGCTGTGCGGGGTTGGGGAACTATGAGGTTGGCGGCCGCGGGGGGAAGATCTCCAGAGGAGATGAGGTCAGTGACAGTCTTGGACACGGTGGCTTGATGTTCTGTAGTGGGGTCATGGTCCAGGTGGAGGTAGGAGGAGGTGTCGGAGAGTTGGCGTTCAACTTCCGCTAGGTAGAGGTCGGTTCGCCAAACAACAACAGCACCACCCTTGTCAGCAGGTTTAATGACAATGTCGGGGTTGGATCTGAGAGAATGGAGTGCTGCAAGTTCAGAGGGAGGTAGGTTGGAGTGAGAGAGGGGAGCAGAGAAATTGAGCTGGCCGATGTCACGGCGGCATCCTTGCTCCTGTACTCGAATCCTCTCGCTATGAAGGCCAACATACCATTTGCCTTCTTCACCGCCTGCTGCACCTGCATGCTTACCTTCAGCGACTGGTGCACAAGGACACCCAGGTCTCGTTGCACTTCCCCTTCTCCCAATCTATTGCCATTCAGATAATAGTCTGCCTTTCTGTTTTTGCCACCAAAGTGGATAACCTCGCATTTATCCACATTATACTGCATCTGCCATGCTTCTGCCCAATCACCCAACCTGTCCAAATCATACTGGAGTTTCTCGGCATCCTCCTCGCAGCACACACGCCCACCCAGCTTTGTGTCATCTGCAAACTTGGAGATATTACATCTAGTTCCCTCGTCTAGATCATTAATATATATAGTGAATAGCTGGGGTCCTAGGACCGATCCCTGCGGAACCCCACTAGTCACTGCCTGCCACATGGAAAAAGACCCGTTCATTCCAACTCTTTGCTTCCTGTCTGCCAGCCAGTTCTCTATCCAAGTCAGTACCTTGCCCCCAGTCCCATGCGCCTTAACTTTACACGCTAATCTCTTATGCGGGACCTTATCGAAAGCCTTCTGAAAGTCCAAATACACCACATCCACTGGTTCTCCCTTATCTATTCTATCAGTTACATCCTCAAAAAATTCCAGTAGATTAGTCAAGCACGATTTACCTTTTGTAAAGCCATGTTGACTTTGTCCAATCCTGTCACTGTTTTCCAAGTGCTCTGCTATTATATCTTTTATAATGGGCTCGAGCATTTTCCCCACAACCGATGTCAGGCTTATCGGTCTATAATTCCCTGTTTTTTCTTTACCACCTTTTTTTAACAGCGGGGTAACATTAGCTACCCTCCAATCCATGGGAACTGTTCCAGAGTCAATAGAATTTTGGAAGATGACCAGCAATGCATCTACTATTTCTAGGGCCACTTCCTTAAGTACCCTAGGATGTAGATTATCAGGCCCTGGGGATTTATCGGCCTTTAATGCCGTCAATTTCCCTAACATCATTTCCCTACAAATACTGATTTCATTCAGTTCCTCCCTCTCATTAGACCCTATGTTCCCCAACATCTCTGGGAGGTTATTTGTGTTCTCCTTTGTGAAGACAGAGCCAAAGTATGTATTTAATTGGTCTGCCATTTCTTTGTTCCCTATTATAAATTCCCCTGATTCTGACTGCAAGGGACCTATGCTTGACTTCACCAATCTTTTTCTCTTCACATATTGATAAAAGCTTTTACAGTCAGTTTTTATGTTCCCTGCAAGCTTACGCTCGTACTCTATTTTCCCCCTCCTAATTAATCCCTTTGTCCTCCTTTGCTGAATCCTAAACTGTTCTCAATCCTCAGGTTTACTGCTTTTTCTGGCCAATTTATATGTCCTCTCCTTGGATCTTATGCTATCCCTGATTTCCCTCGTCAGCCATGGTTGAGTCACCTTTTTTGTTTTATTTTTATGCCAGACAGGGATGAACAAATTCTGTAGTTCATCCATGCGATCTTTGAATGTTTGCCATTGCCTATCCACCGTCAACCCTTTGAGTAACATTCCCCAATCTATCCTACCCAACTCGCACCTCATACCATCGTAGTTTCCTTTATTTAAATTCAGGACCCTAGTCTCCGAGTCAACTATTTCATTCTCCACCTTAATGAAGAATTCTATCATATTATGATCGCTCCGCCCCAAGGGGCCCCGCACAACAAGATTGCTAATTAATCCTTTCTCGTTACATAATACCCAGTCTAAGATGGCCTGGTCTCTAGTTGGTTCCTTGACATATTGGTCCAGGAAACCATCCCGTAGACACTCCAGGAATTCCTCCTCCACAGTATTGTTACTAATTTGATTAGCCCAATCTATATGTAGATTAAAGTCACCCATGATAACTGCTATGCCTTTATTGCACGCGTCTCTAATTTCCTGTTTAATGCCATCCCCAACCTCTGCATTACTGTTTGGGGGTCTGTATACCACTCCCACTAACGTTTTCTGCCCTTTGGTATTTCTCAGTTCTACCCATACGGATTCCACATCATCAGAGCTAATATCCTTCCTTACAATTGTGTTAATCCCCTCTTTAACCAGCAATGCTACCCCACCTCCTTTTCCTTTTTGCCTGTCTTTCCTGAATATCGAATACCCCTGGATGTTGAATTCCCAGCCTTGGTCACCCTGGAGCCATGTCTCCGTAATCCCAATCATATCATATCTGTTTACCTCTATTAGTGCAGCTAATTCATCCACCTTATTACGAATGCTCCTCGCATTAAGACATAAAGCCTTCAGGCTTGTTTTTTTAACACTCTTAGACCTTTTAGAATTATTATTTACTGTGGCCATGTTTGATTTAAACTCTTGATTTCTCTGACTGTCACCTTTGCTTTTCTCCTTCCTGTCTTTTGCTTCTATCCTGGTTTCCCTTTCCTCTGTCTCCCTGCTCAGGTTCCCAACCCCCTGCCATTTTAGTTTAAACCCTCCCCCAGAGCACTAGCAAACACTACCCCTAGGACATTGGTCCCGGCCCTGCCCAGGTGCAAACTGTCCAGTTTGTACTGGTCCCACCTCCCCCAGAACCGGTTCCAATGTCGCAGGAATTTAAATCCCTCCCCCTTGCACCATTCCTCTGGATGTCCTGGATGGTGTCGAGCTTCTTGAGTGTTGTTGCAGCTGCACTCATCCAGGCATGTGGAGAGTATTCCATCACACTCCTTACTTGTGCCTTGTAGATGGTAGAAAGGCTTTGGGGAGTCAGGAGGTGAGACACTCACCGCAGAATACCTAGCCTCTGACCTGCTCTTGTTGCCACAGTATTTGTGTGGCTGGTCCAGTTAAGTTTCTGGTCAATGGCGACCCCCAGGATGTTGATGTGGGGGATTCGGTGGTGGAATGTTAAGGGGCGTAGTTAGACTCAGTTGTTGGAGATTGTCATTGCCTGGCACTTCTGTGGCACGAATGTTACCTGCCACTTAACAGCCCAAGCCTGAACATCATCCAGGTCTTGTTGCATGCGGGCATGGACTGCTTCATTATCTGAGGAGTTGTGAATTGCACTGAACAACTGTGCAGTCATCAGCGAACATCCCTGTTTCTGACCTTATGTTGGAGGAAGGTCATTGATGAAGCAGCTGAAGATGGTTGGGCCTTGGACACTGCCTTGAGGAACTCCTGTAGCGATGTCCTGGGGCTGTGATGATTGACCTCCAACCACCACAACCATCTTCCTTTGTGCTAGGTATGACTCCAACCAGTGGAGAGTTTGCCCCCCAATTCCCATTGACTTCAGTTTTACTTGGGCTCCTTGATGCTACACTCAGTCAAATGCTGCCTTGATGTCAAGAGCAGTCACTCTCACCTCACCTCTGGAATTCAGCTCCTTTGTCCATGTTTGGACCAAGGCTATAATGAGGTCGGGAGCCGAGTGGTCTTGGCAGAACCCAAACTAGGCATCAGTGAGCAGGTTATTGAGTAAGTGCCACTCGATAGCACTGTCAATAACACCTTCCATCACTTTGCTGATGATTGAGAGTAGACTGATGGGGCAGTAATTGGCCAAATTGGATTTGTCCTGCTTTTTGTAGACAGGCCATACAACTGAAAGAGCAGACAATCAAGGAATGAAAAGGTTTACTATGTAATTGATGAGTTGTAGAAGTACTATTGTACTTGAATAAAAAGATTAAAGAGCAGACAGGGCCTTGGTTTAACATCTCATCCAAAAGACAGCCCCTCCAACAGTGCAGCACTCCCTCAGTACTGCACTGGAGTGTCAGCCTAGATTTTTAGCTCAAGTCTCTGGAATGGGCCTTTGAACCCACAACCTTCTGCCTCAGAGGCAAATTGCCCCCTGAGCCACACCTGCTTTAATAATCCCCCACGCACCAAGTACCGGCTGGACCTGAGCCAATTAGATGTGATTTTTTTTAAATTTAAAATGTGAACATTTTATTTACAGTTAATGACATTTACAGAGCTCGAGTCTCAGCTCTTTGTACAAAGTCACAAGCCATCATTCCCTACAAGGCAGGGGTCCCAGTCTCTACAAGTTGGTCCAATTAGATGTGATTGACATTAATAGTTTGCACAAATGAGCGATCTCGGAAGCTGAACAAATCAAGTAAATACGTGGGTTTCAATTAATTGCACAGACGATAAACAGGGACAGAAAAAACTATTCCGAATAAAAGGGTCTGGTTTAGCTTTGGCTCAGATAAGTATGAATTCGACATTTGACCGAGGTTTTATGAATGATGGCTTTGGAACGAGTGGTTTGTCTCCGTCCAGTTCTGACCAGCGAGCCAATATCTCGGCTGCAACTGATGGACATCATCTCTCAAATACAGAGCGAAGATTCAACTCCTCAAAGTGGGAGTGCGGAGTGACAGTTAGCAATGATGACAGTTGCCCTAAAGCTGACGAGCTTTTTTCTAAACCCAAGGCCTCCACTACACTGTTTAGAAACAGATTCCCCACTGTTAATCCAGAAAAGATGAGCTGGCCCGAGTGTCCTTTTGATTCAATGGCCGACTCCACTTTACTGAGTCGATCACCTGGTAGTTCTCCTCCTCCGAATGCTGATTTCAGCCTCCTAGCCCAAGAGCAGCGTCCTTCTCCTTCTGCATCTAATAGCTTCTCTTTGGATTTAGTGGGGACTGCATCTTCCACTCCACTCTGGGATGAAGAGACGAAGGCGACTGCGAGTTTCCACCGGACTGCAGAAATCCCAAATGACCTTTCCAGCATACTTAAGATCGCTTCGACTTTAGAGGATGTATCTGAAACTGCGGTATCGGGCAACATTGAACCCTCTCTGGATCTGAAGTCTCCCACCCCTGCCTCTATCGCCCCCTCTTCTCCATTAGCACCCGGGGAGAGAAGGAACGGTCAAGACGCCTGCAAATAGGTCTCCGAAAGCGCCCCATGTAGCAAAAAGTGTCGACACAAACAGAATAAACGTACGTTATTTTTGATGTTAGTAGTGCTTTGTAATTGAGTTTTTGTGGTGTAAATTTTAGATGACTAAATAAAAGTTAAAGTTTATTCTTGTGTTGCATTTATCAAAACTGTTGTAATTGACTTTTTTGTATCGGGCTATTCCCTTTTCCCACCTCATCCCATCTTCCCCTTCATTTGATGGGTCTAAAATTGGGATTAACACGGACTACTCTGAAGTGGGCCACCCACTACTACTTCGCCCCCGCATCCTGTTTTATTTAATTGTTTTGTTAACCGTTTTAAAAAGTTCAGCCTTTTACCTTCCATTGCTATTCCTGAATCTCTTGCCCTGGCCCTTTTTCTTGGCCAAGTGTAAATTGGATTCTAAGTTCTAACTTGGTTTCTGCGTGTACTGGGCTTCGATTCTGTATGTCCTCCTTGCGGATTTTCAGCTAATAGCCACATGTGCTTCCATCAGTTGTAACTTCTATGTTTGCATATTACTGTCTTTGCTTCTCTACATGAGCGTGGGTGGCCAGACTTGTGTTTTGCATTTATTTCCCCACCGTATATCCTGTGCCTGTAAATCCAGATCTCTAATTGTTAATGAAGTAAATTGCAGATTGACCAGAGCTTTTTAAAAGAGCCTGCAATCAGTGAAACTGACACACTCTGACTTTTCTGCGGTAATATCGCTGGTAAATACCCCATTAAATGTTAGGCCTTGTTGGATTAGGTGTAACTGGGGTTTTAACAGCATCTTGACTGCTAAACAAACATTCTGGCCTTGAAAAACGAATTTTAATTTTGTGGTCTCAAATTACAATGAGAAACTTATGCTTTTTAATATTTTTTAGGTTTGTTCATATTTATTTCAAAATTATTTCAAAAAAAAAAAATAATAATTCTCCTAACCTTCCCTCTGGTTCTTTTGCCAAGTAATAAAAGCTTAGGCTACGATTTTTTTTTGCAGCTTTGATTAAAAAAAAATCGGTTTAAGATGCTTAATGTATAATATCAGGATCATCCCTCCATCATAAGATCAGGAGTGGTAGGTGTTCTGTTCCATTTGCAACTCCTCAGATAATGAAGCAGTCCATGCCCGCATGCAACAAGACCTAGATGACATTTAGGCTTGGGCTGATAAGTGGCAAGTAACATTTGTGCCACACAAGTGCCAGGCAATGACCTCCAACAAGCGAGAGTCTAACCACCACCCCTTGATGGTCAACAGCATAACCATTGCCGAATCCACCACCATCAACATCCTGCAGGTTACCATTGACCAGAAACGTAACTGGACCAGCCACATAAATACTGCGGCGACAAGAGCAGGTCAGAGGCTGGGTATTCCCTCCTGACTCCCTAAAGCCTTTCCACCATCTACAAGTCAGGAGTGTGATGGAATACTCTCCACTTGCCTGGATGAGTGCAGCCCCAACAACATTCAAAGCTAGACACCATCCAGGACAAAGCAGCCCGCTTGATTGGTTACCCCCCCATCACCAGTACACTGTGGCTGCAGTGTACACCATCTACAAGATGTAGCAACTCACCAAAGCTTCTTCGACAGCACCTCCCAAACCCGTGACCTCTATCACCTAGGACAAGGGCACCAGGTGCGTTCCCATCACCTCCAAGTCACACACCAGCCTGACTTGGAAATATACTGCCATTCCTTCATCATCGTTGGGTCAAAATCCTAGAACACCTGAGAGTACCTTCACCGTACTGGCTGCAGTGGTTCAAGAAGGTGGCTCACCACCACCTTCTCGAGGGCAATTAGGGATGGGCAATAAATGCTGGCCTTGCAGCAACTCCCACATCCCAGGAATAAATAAAAAAATATTTTCAAGGAACTGATGGAAGAGCTAGTGCACTGGCTAATAATTAAAGCTCAGTACCTAGACATCAGTCCTGGTTTTCTCAGTAGATCGAGTAGCTGACCTACATGCCCCAGAAGCTCCCAGATTGTCGCCATCTGAATACTGCGCATGCGCAGTCACGCCTGCCAGCTGGCCTCTGACGCAATTGATTTAGTTCCGGCACGGCTGGCCGCTGAGTCCAGTGCGCAGGCGGTGACGAGCAGCAAGATGGAGAATGTGACGGGAAAACAAGTGCAGAAAAGTGTTAAAATTGCAGCTGGAGCTGTTGTCTGCGTTGAGAGTGAAATCAAGGGAGATGTAACTATCGGACCGAGGACAGTAGTACACCCCAAGGCTCGCATTATTGCAGAAGCAGGACCAATCATCATTGGAGAAGGGAACTTGATTGAAGAACAAGCACTTATTATTAACAGCTTTCCAGAAAATCTCATGCCTCAGAAGGAAGATATTGAACCTAAACTTATGACTATTGGAACAAACAATGTATTTGAAGTTGGGTGCCATTTCGAAGCTCTGAAGATTGGAGATAACAATGTAATTGAATCTAAAGCATTTATAGGGAGAAATGTGATCCTAACCAGTGGCTGCATTATTGGAGCCTGTTGTCAAGTAAACTCCTGTGAGGTTATTCCAGAGAACACAGTAATCTACGGGGTAGACTGTATGCGAAGGGTGCAGTCAGAACGGCCACAGCCACAAACTCTGCAGCTGGATTTCCTGATGAAGATCTTGCCTAATTATCATCACCTGAAGAAAACAGTGAAAGGAAGCTCCACTCCAATAAAGAGCTGAATAGAACCAGAATCTGGGTTCTCCAGAGGAATCAATAAGTTTTATCTTGTTAAAAGCAGTAATCTGTGCTACAATAAGAAACAATTGTATGTAAAACCCTTTACTGAAGTGTGTAATGTGTCCTTTGCAATAAAATGAAAATAGAAATTTAGGCATAATAAAAAAGCTCCCAGATTTAACTGCTGGTATATGTTGCTTTAACTGATCTTGCCCAGGGTAATGGTATGGCCACAGTAGGGAAGTGAAAATAGGCAAACTTTAGTTGGGCTCTGGGTTTAAGATCGGGATGGGAAAATTGGGCAGGGCTCAGAGGTGGTGGTCTGCAGTCTGGTTCTGGTTCTGGTTCCTCCTCCTCTCCCTGGTCAAGGAGACCACTCTGCTTCTGCTGCTCTCCTCACTCTCCTACTGGCTGATGAGGCAGCCAATCTTCTTACTATTTTGTTCAAACCAATCATTTATCTGTAACTAAATAAAACTTTAAAGGAAACTTAACAAATCAAATTAAAATTTGATAGTCCCGGGTGACGATGCACTCCAGCCCCCGCAGCGCCCACCGGTCGCGGAAAAACTCAAGCGTGCCGGCGGACACCGCGTGCTCCATCTCCAGGGCCACCCGGGCGCGAACATGGCCGCGGAAGAGAGGCAGGCAATCGGGCCGAACGACCCCCTCGACCGCCCGCTGCCTGGACCAATTAATGGCTTTCTTAGCCAGGCCCAGGAGCAGTCCCACGAGGAGGTCCTCCGACCCGCCCGCTCCCCTCCGCACCGGGTGACCGTAGATCAGGAGCGTGGGGCTGAAGTGTAACCAGAAATTGAGGAGCAGCCCCTTAAAGGATGATTCTTCCCATGCTTGAATAACTCTTGCACAGGAATAATGATTTGAGGGAATCCAGTTCCTATGGAATTTCAGGATGCTACCACTTTCAAAATTGGCAAGAAAAATTGCAGCCCCTTTTTCACAAAACTTGTGTGGAATTCAGTGTCCTGAAATATTGAGATTACTGAATTTCCAAAGTGTGTCTCATTTTATGTAATTGCAGAAGTTACCAGAACTCCTGGCCATTACTGCCCTAGTAGCTATCTGTATTTAATGCAATCATTTAAATATCTTAAACATAAATGTGTAATATTAAAAAACTTTTATTTACAAATTGAAGTACAAACGGGAAACACAACGGGAATAGATAAACAGTAATGGTTAAGTACAAGAGAAAGTATATGCAATTTGAAAATAAAAATTCTCACCGAGGCACTAGTCACTTATTCTAAATCAAATACTCTGCAGAAATGGGCTTTAAGCCAAGACCTAAAGTTAAGTGCAAATTAGTAACTGGAGGTATTTACATGCATGAGATTGTTTTATAATAGGATAAGTTCACCATAATCTTAAATGTAACCATACAAAGTGTATAAAATGCCTTGAAGTTGTATACAGACAAATAATGATTAACCCTTTCAATACAAAAATATACATTTTTGAATAAGGAATCTAACATTCTGTAAGTTACAAGTTGTCGAAGAACCAAGTCCTGCTAAAATCTCCATCACGAGGAGATGGTGTGCTGAATATCAGTGGTAGTGCAGCTGCTCAATTTCAGTTATTCTGCAAAGTAATTATGCCAGTATCGTGCGTGTCCAGGTCATGCTCCTGTAGAGAAAACACAATGCAATCACTAGAGCACTGCAATGCATTTGACAGGATTTCAATACATATATTTCTTTAATAGTTCACAATTTTAAAAGGGCTTTGACAGCAAGACTAAGTTTTTTTACAGCTTCTTCACCGCAAGTTTTTAAATATTTAAATTTTACCTGATTCAGCTTCTTAAATTCCACCACCTGGAAAAAGATGTGCTCTAAAATTTCTTTTGCATCTCGACTATCTTGTCTATTTGATACACCAAGAATGTCACCACACTTTCGAACGTAGAATTCAAGATCATCATCAGTACCTGAAAACAAAAATCAGTGTGAATTTGATTTGTTTAACAAACTGTAAGCTGTTGCTGTGCACTTAATATAGCAACATCTCACTATTACACCAGCAGGAGTGAAGAATAGGATATGTAGAAGAGGATAATCTTCCTAGGTGAAGGTAAGCAAGGTCAAATTTGCTCCAAACTATCATGCCTGACGATGGAAGATCAGAACCCTCGGACCGACTTTGTAACCTCATGCCTGAGTCAAGCAGGTTCACTGAACGTAAAGGCATTGTTCATTAACCAGTTAGCCTGGCTCATTAATGGGAACTGCAGGGGTTGACCTGTTGCTGGGATTCTCCCTACTTGACTGCAGTTAATCTGTAAACTAAAGCCCTAATGTGCAGAGTGGTCCTGACTGTGCAAGGTTTCCTTTTTACTCTTTTTTTAAGGGTATAAATAACATTGCCAGAGTCAACCACTGGGGACACATGTAGACCAAACCAGGTTCCTTCCTTAAAAGGACATCAGCAAACCAGTTTTTACTACAATCCAGAAGCTTGCATGGTTTTTTTTTTCCTGGTGTCCGCTCAAATTAGCAGATTTATGGATTAAGTGTCACAACTTGCCATGTTGGGTTTGAATTCATAACCTCTGATACTCTGCTGGTAAACTTCATTCTTTTAACTGGTTAAACTCCAGCAGCACTTCTGTAAACCCTTGGAGGGGCTATTATCAATCTTCTGTCTGAACTTGGATAAGTGGGATGTGCATTCTAAATTGGGGAAACAGAAACTCTGCCTCTGTCGCTTTCTCAGTAACTTGGTTTGGAAACTGGAGATGGCTTTCCAAAATATCTGACCAAAAGCTGACACAAACAGGAACGATAGCGTAGTGGTAATGTCACTGGGCTAGTAATCCTGAGGCCTGGACTAATGATCCAGAGACGTGAGTTCATAATCCCAGCACGACAGCTGGGGAATTCACTTAATTAAATAAATCTGGAATTAAAAAGCTAGTATCAGTAATGGTAACCATGAAACTATCGGATTGTCGTAAAAACCCATCTAGTTCACTAATGTCCTTCAGGGAAGGAAATCTGCTGTCCTTACCTGGTCTGGCCTATATGTGACTCCAGACCCACAGCAATGTGGTTGACTCTTAACCTCTGAAATGGCCCCAATTGTAACAAACCGCTACGAAACACAATAATAAGAATGAATCCAGACGGACCACCCAGCATCAACCTTGGCACTGGCTACGGACACGGCAACGGCACACCCAGCCCAGTCGACCCTGCAAAGTCCTCCTCACCAACATCTGGGGACTTGTGCCAAAATTGGGAGAGCTGGACTAGTCAAACAACAGCCTGACATAGTCATACTCACAGAATCATACCTTTCAGCGAATGTCCCAAACTCCTTCATCACCATCCCTGGGTGGCAGCATAGTGGTATACAGTCGGGAAGGAGTGGCCCTGGGAGTTCTCAAAATTGACCCCATGAAGTCTCATGGCTTCAGGTCAAGCATGGGCAAGGAAACCTCCTGCTGATTACCACCCTCCCTCAGTTGATGAATCAATACTCCACTTGGAAGAAGCACTGAGAGTAGCAAGGGCACAGAATGTACTCTGGGTGGGGGACTTCAATGTCCATCATAGACCGAGCTGGCCGAGTCCTGAAGGACATAACTGCCAGTCTGGGCCTGCGACAGGTGGTGAGTGAACCAATACGAGGGAAAAACCTACTTGACCTTGTCCTCAGCAATCTACCTGTCACAGATGCATCTGTCCATGACAGTATTGGTAGCAGTTACCACCGCAGTCACTGTGGACACCCTCCATTGTGTTGTGTGGCACTACCACCGTGCTAAATGGGATAGATTCAGAACAGATCTAGCAGCTCAAAACTGGGCATCCATGAGACGCTGTGGGCCATCAGCAGCAGAATTGTATTCCACCACAATCTGTAACCTCATGGCCGGCATATCCCTCACTCTACCATTTCCATCAAGCCAGGGGACCAACCCTTGTTCAATAAGGAGTGTAGAAGAGCATGCCAGGAGCAGCACCAGGCATACCTAAAAATGAGGTGCCAACCTGGGGAAGCTGCAACACAGGACTATATGCTAAAAAGCAGAAGCGGCATGCTATAGACAGGGCTAAGTGATCCCACAATCAACGGATCAGATCAAAGCTCTGCAGTCCTGCCACATCCAGTCGTGAATGGTGGTGGACCATTAAACAACTAATGGGAGTATCCCTATCCTCAATGATGGTGGAGCCCAGCACGTGAGTGCAAAAGACAAGGCTAAAGTGTTTGCAACCATCTTCAGCCAGAAGTGCCGAGTGGATAATCCATATCGGCATAGTCCTGAGATCCCCACCATCACAGAAGCCAGGCTTCAGCCAATTCGATTCACTCCACATGATATCAAGAAACGGCTGAGCGCACTGAATACAGCAAAGGCTATGGGCCCCGACAACATCCTGGCTATCGTGCTGAAGACTTGTGCTCCAGAACTGGCCGCCCCTCTAGCCAAGCTGTTCCAGTACAGCTACAACACTGGCATCTATCCGACAATGTGGAAAACTGCCCAGGTATGTCCTGCCCACAAAAAGCAGGACAAATCCAACCCGGCCAATTACCGCACCATCAGCAAAGTGATGGAAGGTGGCACTTACCAATAACCTGCTCACTGATGGCCAGTTTGGGTTCCGCCAAGACCACTCGGCTCCCGACCACATTACAGCCTTGGTCCAAACATGGACAAAGGAGCTGAATTCCAGAGGTGAGAGTGACTGCCTTTGACATCAAGGCAGCATTTGATCGAGTGTGGCATCAAGGAGCCCTAGTAAAACTGAAATCAACAGGAATGGGGGGAAAACGCTCCACTGGCTGGAGTCATACCTAGCACGAAGGAAGATGGTTGTGGTGGTTGAAGGTCAATCATCACAGCCTCAGGACATTGCTGCAGGAGTTCCTCAGGGCAGTGTCCTAGGCCCAATCATCTTCAGCTGCTTCATCAATGACCTTCCCTCCAACATAAGGTCAGAAATGGGGATGTTCGCTGATGACTGCACAGTGTTCAGCGCCATTCACAACTCCTCAGATACTGAAGCAGTCCATGCCCGCATGCAACAAGACCTGGACGACATTCAGGCTTGGGCTGTTAAGTGGCAGGTAACATTCGTGCCACAGAAGTGCCAGGCAATGACTATCTCCAACAAGCGAGAGTCTAACCACCTCCCCAATGATGACAGTTGCCCGAAAGCTGACGAGCTTTTTTCTAAACCCAAGGGGGTAGAAATTAGGTCGCGCCCCATTTGGGGCGCAAATATCGTCCGGACGCAAATATTAGCGCCTGGCGCTAATTATCGGCACTGATGGGAAACTTCACTTTTACCGCCCCGGGAGGTGAGTGGAGCGCTAAAGCAGGCGCTGCACACCTCTCTTAAGGCGCAAAGGCCGAGCAGTGAGGCGCTAACTCGGAGCGCTGGCGAAGCTCATGTAATGTCAGTCAGCAATGGAACACACACACAATGGCACGGGCCAGTTCTTAAAGGGGATGGTTAATCTTGCTTTCCATCCACATCCTGTTCATTGCTGCCTTGAATCTCGGCCTGGAGAGACTTGCACATCAAATGTGCTGGAAAGAACAATGGAGAGCACCAGGCAAAGAGCTCAGAGTGCAGCTCCCATGGTCTCTGCTAAATCGATACAAGGAATGGCAAATCAAAATGAACCTGCAAAGTGCTGCTCAGTACCCAAAACTCCTTCACACAACGTTGAATCTCTCCAGAAGTCTCTCCCTCTCTCTCTCAGAATGCGTAGTTCAAAAATGCCACCAACAATAAAAGACAGGAAGAGGCCCCTTTTAAATAGCGCCACCCCCAGCCCCACAGCGATTGATAGCGTTCCAGTCTTCTGGTCGTTGGAAGCGCCAGGCGGTAAGGCAGGGGGCGCCACTCAATTTCCGCTACGGGGCGCCCCAAGGGCGTTGCACCATGGAATGACGTCACAATCTGCGCGCGCAGGTGGTCGCAGCGGTAAGTTTTAGCGCCGCCGCACAATCTCAAGTTAAGTTCTCAAGCGGCGCAAACATCGCTGCGCCCGGGCGTTAGCGGCTTTGCGCCCCATTAGCGCCCTCTTAAGGCGCTAACGGGTGGCGCAACCAAGTGAATTTTTACCCCAAGGCCTCCACTACACTGTTTAGAAACAGATTCCCCACTGTTAATCCAGAAAAGATGAGCTGGCCCGAGTGTCCTTTTGATTCAATGGCCGACTCCACTTTACTGAGTCGATCACCTGGTAGTTCTCCTCCGAATGCTGATTTCAGCCTCCTAGCCCAAGAGCAGCGTTCTTCTCCTTCTGCATCTAATAGCTTTTCTTTGGATTTAGTGGGGACTGCATCTTCCACTCCACTCTGGGATGAAGAGACGAAGGCGACTGCGAGTTTCCACCGGACTGCAGAAATCCCAAATGACCTTTCCAGCATACTTAAGATCGCTTCGACTTTAGAGGATGTATCTGAAACTGCGGTATCGGGCAACATTGAACCCTCTCTGGATCTGAAGTCTCCCACCCCTGCCTCTATCGCCCCCTCTTCTCCATTAGCACCCGGGCGAGAAGGAACGGACAAGACGCCTGCAAATAGGTCTCCGAAAGCGCCCATGTAGCAAAAAGTGTCGGACACATACATAATAAACGTACGTTATTTTTGATGTTAGTAGTGCTTTGTAATTGAGTTTTTGTGGTGTAAATTTCAGATGACTAAATAAAAGTTAAAGTTTATTCTTGTGTTGCATTTATCAAAACTGTTGTAATTGACTTCTTTGTATCGGGCTATTCCCTTTCTTTTCCCACCTCATCCCATCTTCCCCTTCATTTGATGGGTCTAAAATTGGGATTAACACGGACTACTCTGAAGTGGGCCACCCACTACTACTTCGCCCCCGCATCCTGTTTTATTTAATTGTTTTGTTAACCGTTTTAAAAAGTTCAGCCTTTTACCTTCCATTGCTATTCCTGAATCTCTTGCCCTGGCCCTTTTTCTTGGCCAAGTGTAAATTGGATTCTAAGTTCTAACTTGGTTTCGTGTACTGGGCTTCGATTCTGTATGTCCTCCTTGCGGATTTTCAGCTAATAGCCACATGTGCTTCCATCAGTTGTAACTTCCATGTTTGCATATTACTGTCTTTGCTTCTCTACATGAGCGTGGGTGGCCAGACTTGTGTTTTGCATTTATTTCCCCACCGTATATCCTGTGCCTGTAAATCCAGATCTCTAATTGTTAATGAAGTAAATTGCAGATTGACGAGAGCTTTTTAAAAGAGCCTGCAATCAGTGAAACTGACACACTCTGACTTTTCTGCGGTAATATCGCTGGTAAATACCCCATTAAATGTTAGGCCTTGTTGGATTAGGTGTAACTGGGGTTTTAACAGCATCTTGACTGCTAAACAAACATTCTGGCCTTGAAAAACGAATTTTAATTTTGTGGTCTCAAATTACAATGAGAAACTTATGCTTTTTAATATTTTTTAGGTTTGTTCATATTTATTTCAGCTTTACCTTATACCCATATGAGAGCCCCAATCTTTGTTTTGCTCTAACATTTTTAAAAAGTGGGGATAAAAGCAGCTTTTCATTTCCTGCTTTCCTGTCTGAGAATTCTGCAATGTGATTGGCTGCTTAGACAGCTTGTTGAAGTCTCAGCAGAGCTTGCTAGGGATTCCCCATTATATTGCACTAAAATCACTTGCGTGCGTGTCAAAAGGCAAACTTCTCACCAGAGATAGAGATCTTTGTGGGCTGCTTTCTTCGGGAGCCAGTGGCGAACACCTTTATTTTGCTGCTGACCAAGTTCTGGGCCATTAAATCTTGCTTCCAGTGTACTCCCGATCATAACTCGCTGTATGTATAAAAAAAATAAAAAAATTCTCCTAACCTTCCCTCTGGTTCTTTTGTCAAGTAATAAAAGCTTAGGCTATGATTTTTTTGCAGCTTTGATTTTTTTTAAAAAAATCGGTTTAAGATGCTTAATGTATAATATCAGGATCATCCCTCCATCATAAGATCAGGCGTGGTAGGTGTTCTGTTCCATTTGCAACTCCTCAGATAATGAAGCAGTCCATGCCTGCATGCAACAAGACCTAGATGACATTCAGGCTTGGGCTGCTAAGTGTCAAGTAACATTTGTGCCACACAAGTGCCAGGCAATGACCTCCAACAAGCGAGTCTAACCACCACCCCTTGATGGTCAACAGCATAATCATTGCCGAATCCCCCACCATCAACATCCTGCGGGTTACCATTGACCAGAAACTTAACTGGACCAGCCACATAAATACTGTGGCAACAAGAGCAGGTCAGAGGCTGGGTATTCCTTCCTGACTCCCCAAAGCCTTTCCACCATCTACAAGTCAGGAGTGTGATGAAATACTCTCCACTTGCCTGGATGAGTGCAGCCCCAACAACACGCAAAGCTAGACACCATCCAGGACAAAGCAGCCCGCTTGATTGGTACGCCCCCCATCACCAGTACACTGTGGCTGCAGTGTACACCATCTACAAGATGTAGCAACTCACCAAAGCTTCTTCGACAGCACCTCCCAACCCCGTGACCTCTATCACCTAGGGCAAGGGCACCAGGTGCGTTCCCATCACCTCCAAGTCACACACCAGCCTGACTTGGAAATATACTGCCATTCCTTCATCGTCGCTGGGTCAAAATCCTAGCATGCCTGAGAGTACCTTCACCGTACTGGCTGCAGTGGTGCAAGAAGGTGGCTCACCACCACCTTCTCGAGGGCAATTAGGGATGGGCAATAAATGCTGGCCTTGCAGCAACTCCCACATCCCAGGAATAAATCAAAAATATTTTCAGGGAACTGATGGAACAGCTAGTGCACTGACTAATAATTAAAGCTCAGTACCTAGACATCAGTCCTGGTTTTCTCAGTAGATCGAGTAGCTGACCTACATGCCCAAGCTCCCAGATTGTCACCATCTGAATACTGCGCATGCGCAGTCACGCCTGCCAGCTGGCCTCTGACGCAATTGATTTAGTTCCGGCACGGCTGGCCGCTGAGTCCAGTGCGCAGGCGGTGACGAGCAGCAAGATGGAGAATGTGACGGGAAAGCAAGTGCAGAAAAGTGTTAAAATTGCAGCTGGAGCTGTTGTCTGCGTTGAGAGTGAAATCAAGGGAGATGTAACTATCGGACCGAGGACAGTAGTACACCCCAAGGCTCGCATTATTGCAGAAGCAGGACCAATCATCATTGGAGAAGGGAACTTGATTGAAGAACAAGCACTTATTATTAACAGCTTTCCAGAAAATCTCATGCCTCAGAAGGAAGATATTGAACCTAAACTTATGACTATTGGAACAAACAATGTATTTGAAGTCGGGTGCCATTTCGAAGCTCTGAAGATTGGAGATAACAATGTAATTGAATCTAAAGCATTTATAGGGAGAAATGTGATCCTAACCAGTGGCTGCATTATTGGAGCCTGTTGTCAAGTAAACTCCTGTGAGGTTATTCCAGAGAACACAGTAATCTACGGGGTAGACTGTATGCGAAGGGTGCAGTCAGAACGGCCACAGCCACAAACTCTGCAGCTGGATTTCCTGATGAAGATCTTGCCTAATTATCATCACCTGAAGAAAACAGTGAAAGGAAGCTCCACTCCAATAAAGAGCTGAATAGAACCAGAATCTGGGTTCTCCAGAGGAATCAATAAGTTTTATCTTGTTAAAAGCAGTAATCTGTGCTACAATAAGAAACAATTGTATGTAAAACCCTTTACTGAAGTGTGTAATGTGTCCTTTGCAATAAAATGAAAATAGAAATTTAGGCATAATAAAAAGCTCCCAGATTTAACTGCTGGTATATGTTGCTTTAACTGATCTTGCCCAGGGTAATGGTATGGCCACAGTAGGGAAGTGAAAATAGGCAAACTTTAGTTGGGCTCTGGGTTTAAGATCGGGATGGGAAAATTGGGCAGGGCTCAGATAAAGGATGTTTTTTTGGCCTTCCTTTCTTGCTCCTTCTCCTCTCCTGTCCTCTCTCTCCAGGCACCTCAGTTGGAGTGGTTGAGTTTGGGTTGGTGGTGGTCTGCAGTCTGGTTCTGGTTCCTCCTCCTCTCCCTGGTCAAGGAGACCACCACTCTGCTTCTGCTGCTGCTGCTGCTCTCCTCACTCTCCTTCTACTGGCTGATGAGGCAGCCAATCTTCTTACTATTTTGTTCAAACCAATCATTTATCTGTAACTAAATGAAGCTTTAAAGGAAACTTAACAAATCAAATTAAAATTTGGTAGTCCGGGGTGACGATGCACTCCAGCCCCCGCGGCGCCCACCGGTCGCGGAAAAACTCAAGCGTGCTGGCGGACACCGCGTGCTCCATCTCCAGGGCCACCCGGGCGCGAACATGGCCGCGGAAGAGAGGCAGGCAATCGGGCCAAACGACCCCCTCGACCGCCTGCTGCCTGGACCAATTAATGGCTTTCTTAGCCAGGCCCAGGAGCAGTCCCACGAGGAGGTCCTCCGACCCGCCCGCTCCCCTCCGCACCGGGTGACCGTAGATCAGGAGCGTGGGGCTGAAGTGTAACCAGAAATTGAGGAGCAGCCCCTTCAGGTAATGAAAGAGGGGCTGCAACCTCTCACACTCTATATATACGTGAAATACGGACTCCTCCAGGCCGCAGAAATGGCAAGCGGCCTGGGAGTCCGTAAACCTACTTAATAACCTATTGCACAGGACTGCTCCGTGCAACACCCTCCAGGCCAAGTCCCCAATAGAACAAGGGAAGACTCCCGCGTAGAGAGCCCTCCATTGGGGACCTTCGCCTCCGCCGGACGGTAAGATGGTACGCCAAGGCGTGTCCGGACGGCAAAGGATGATTCTTCCCATGCTTGAATAACTCTTGCACAGGAATAATGATTTGAGGGAATCCAGTTCCTATGGAATTTCAGGATGCTACCACTTTCAAAATTGGCAAGAAAAATTGCAGCCCCTTTTTCACAAAACTTGTGTGGAATTCAGTGTCCTGAAATATTGAGATTACTGAATTTCCAAAGTGCGTCTCATTTTATGTAATTGCAGGAGTTACCAGAACTCCTGGCCATTACTGCCCTAGTAGCTATCTGTATTTAATGCAATCATTTAAATATCTTAAACATAAATGTGTAATATTAAAAAACTTTTATTTACAAATTGAAGTACAAACGGGAAACACAACGGGAATAGATAAACAGTAATGGTTAAGTACAAGAGAAAGTATATGCAATTTGAAAATAAAAATTCTCACCTAGGCACTAGTCACTTATTCTAAATCAAATACTCTGCAGAAATGGGCTTTAAGCCAAGACCTAAAGTTAAGTGCAAATTAGTAACTGGAGGTATTTACATGCATGAGATTGTTTTATAAGAGGATAAGTTCACCATAATCTTAAATGTAACCATACAAAGTGTATAAAATGCCTTGAAGTTGTATACAGACAAATAATGATTAACCCTTTCAATACAAAAATATACATTTTTGAATAAGGAATCTAACATTCTGTAAGTTACAAGTTGTCGAAGAACCAAGTCCTGCGAAAATCTCCATCACGAGGAGATGGTGTGCTGAATATCAGTGGTAGTGCAGCTGCTCAATTTCAGTTATTCTGCAAAGTAATTATGCCAGTATCGTGCGTGTCCAGGTCATGCTCCTGTAGAGAAAACACAATGCAATCACTAGAGCACTGCAATGCATTTGACAGGATTTCAATACATATATTTCTTTAATAGTTCACAATTTTAAAAGGGCTTTGACAGCAAGACTAAGTTTTTTTACAGCTTCTTCACCGCAAGTTTTTAAATATTTAAATTTTACCTGATTCAGCTTCTTAAATTCCACCACCTGGAAAAAGATGTGCTCTAAAATTTCTTTTGCATCTCGACTATCTTGTCTATTTGATACACCAAGAATGTCACCACACTTTCGAACATAGAATTCAAGATCATCATCAGTACCTGAAAACAAAAATCAGTGTTAATTTGATTTGTTTAACAAACCGTAAGCTGTTGCTGTGCACTTAATATAGCAACATCTCACTATTACACCAGCAGGAGTGAAGAATAGGATATGTAGAAGAGGATAATCTTCCTAGGTGAAGGTAAGCAAGGTCAAATTTGCTCCAAACTATCATGCCTGACGATGGAAGATCAGAACCCTCGGACCGACTTTGTAACCTCATGCCTGAGTCAAGCAGGTCTACTGAACGTAAACGCATTGTTCATTAACCAGTTAGCCTGGCTCATTAATGGGAACTGCAGGAGTTGACCTGTTGCTGGGATTCTCCCTACTTGACTGCAGTTAATCTGTAAACTAAAGCCCTAATGTGCAGAGTGGTCCTGACTGTGCAAGGTTTCCTTTTTACTCTTTTTTTAAGGGTATAAATAACATTGCCAGAGTCAACCACAGGGGACTGGGGACACATGTAGACCAAACCAGGTTCCTTCCTTAAAAGGACATCAGCAAACCAGTTTTTACTACAATCCAGAAGCTTGCATGGTTTTTTTTTCCTGGTGTCAGCTCAAATTAGCAGATTTATGGATTAAGTGTCACAACTTGCCATGTTGGGTTTGAATTCATAACCTCTGATACTCTGCTGGTAAACTTCATTCTTTTAACTGGTTAAACTCCAGCAGCACTTCTGTAAACCCTTGGAGGGGCTATTATCAATCTTCTGTCTGAACTTGGATAAGTGGGATGTGCATTCTAAATTGGGGAAACAGAAACTCTGCCTCTGTAGCTTTCTCAGTAACTTGGTTTGGAAACTGGTGATGGCTTTCCAAAATATCTGACCAAAAGCTGACACAAACAGGAACGATAGCGTAGTGGTAATGTCACTGAGCTAGTAATCCTGAGGCCTGGACTAATGATCCAGAGACGTGAGTTCAAATCCCACCACGACAGCTGGGGAATTCACTTAATTAAATAAATCTGGAATTAAAAAGCTAGTATCAGTAATGGTAACCATGAAACTATCGGATTGTCGTAAAAACCCATCTAGTTCACTAATGTCCTTCAGGGAAGGAAATCTGCTGTCCTTATCTGGTCTGGCCTATATGTGACTCCAGACCCACAGCAATGTGGTTGACTCTTAACCTCTGAAATGGCCCCAGTTGTAACAAACCGCTACGAAACACAATAATAAGAATGATACCAGACGGACCACCCAGCATCAACCTTGGCACTGGCTACGGACACGTCAACGGCACACCCAGCCCAGTCGACCCTGCAAAGTCCTCCTCACCAACATCTGGGGACTTGTGCCAAAATTGGGAGAGCTGGACTCGTCAAGCAACAGCCTGACATAGTCATACTCTCAGAATCATACCTTTCAGCGAATGTCCCAAACTCCTTCATCACCATCCCTGGGTGGCAGCATAGTGGTATACAGTCGGGAAGGAGTGGCCCTGGGAGTCCTCAAAATTGACCCCATGAAGTCTCATGGCTTCAGGTCAAGCATGGGCAAGGAAACCTCCTGCTGATTACCACCCTCCCTCAGTTGATGAATCAATACTCCACTTGGAAGAAGCACTGAGAGTAGCAAGGGCACAGAATGTACTCTGGGTGGGGGACTTCAATGTCCATCATAGACCGAGCTGGCCGAGTCCTGAAGGACATAACTGCCAGTCTGGGCCTGCGACAGGTGGTGAGTGAACCAATACGAGGGAAAAACCTACTTGACCTTGTCCTCAGCAATCTACCTGTCACAGATGCATCTGTCCATGACAGTATTGGTAGCAGTTACCACCGCAGTCACTGTGGACACCCTCCATTGTGTTGTGTGGCACTACCACCGTGCTAAATGGGATAGATTCAGAACAGATCTAGCAGCTCAAAACTGGGCATCCATGAGGCGCTGTGGGCCATCAGCAGCAGAATTGTATTCCACCACAATCTGTAACCTCATGGCCGGCATATCCCTCACTCTACCATTACCATCAAGCCAGGGGACCAACTCTTGTTCAATAAGGAGTGTAGAAGAGCATGCCAGGAGCAGCACCAGGCATACCTAAAAATGAGGTGCCAACCTGGGGAAGCTGCAACACAGGACTATATGCTAAAAAGCAGAAGCGGCATGCTATAGACAGGGCTAAGTGATCCCACAATCAACGGATCAGATCAAAGCTCTGCAGTCCTGCCACATCCAGTCGTGAATGGTGGTGGACCATTAAACAACTAATGGGAGTATCCCTATCCTCAATGATGGTGGAGCCCAGCACGTGAGTGCAAAAGACAAGGCTAAAGTGTTTGCAACCATCTTCAGCCAGAAGTGCCGAGTGGATGATCCATATCGGCCTAATCCTGAGATCCCCACCATCACAGAAGCCAGGCTTCAGCTAATTCGATTCACTCCACATGATATCAAGAAACGGCTGAGCGCACTGAATACAGCAAAGGCTATGGGCCCCGACAACATCCTGGCTATCGTGCTGAAGACTTGTGCTCCAGAACTTGCCGCCCCTCTAGCCAAGCTGTTCCAGTACAGCTACAACACTGGCATCTATCCGACAATGTGGAAAACTGCCCAGGTATGTCCTGCCCACAAAAAGCAGGACAAATCCAACCCGGCCAATTACCGCACCATCAGCAAAGTGATGGAAGGTGGCACTTACCAATAACCTGCTCACTGATGCCCAGTTTGGGTTCCGCCAAGACCACTCGGCTCCCGACCACATTACAGCCTTGGTCCAAACATGGACAAAGGAGCTGAATTCCAGAGGTGAGAGTGACTGCCTTTGACATCAAGGCAGCATTTGATCGAGTGTGGCATCAAGGAGCCCTAGTAAAACTGAAGTCAACGGGAATGGGGGGAAAACGCTCCACTGGCTGGAGTCATACCTAGCACGAAGGAAGATGGTTGTGGTGGTTGAAGGTCAATCATCACAGCCCCAGGACATTGCTGCAGGAGTTCCTCAGGGCAGTGTCCTAGGCCCAATCATCTTCAGCTGCTTCATCAATGACCTTCCCTCCAACATAAGGTCAGAAATGGGGATGTTCGCTGATGACTGCACAGTGTTCAGCGCCATTCACAACTCCTCAGATACTGAAGCAGTCCATGCCCGCATGCAACAAGACCTGGACGACATTCAGGCTTGGGCTGTTAAGTGGCAGGTAACATTCGCGCCACAGAAGTGCCAGGCAATGACTATCTCCAACAAGCGAGAGTCTAACCACCTCCCCAGGACATTCAACGGCATTACCATTGCCAAATCCCCCACCATCAACATCCTGGGGGTCACCATTGACCAGAAACTTAACTGGACCAGCCACATAAATACTGTGGCAACAAGAGCAGGTTAGAGGCTGGGTATTCTGCAGCGGGTGTCTCACCTCCTGACTCCCCAAAGCCTTTCCACCATCTACAAGGCACAAGTAAGGAGTGTGATGGAATACTCTCCACTTGCCTGGATGAGTGCAGCTCCAACAACACTCAAGAAGCGCGACACTATCCAGGACAAAGCAGCCCGCTTGATTGGCACCCCATCCACCACCTTAAACATTCACTCCCTCCACCACCAGTGTACCGTGGCTGCAGTGTGTACCATCTACAAGATGCACTGTAGCAACTCGCCAAGACTTTTTTGGCAGCATCTCCCAAACCCGCGACCTCTTCCACCTAGAAGGACAAGGGCAGCAGGCGCATGGGAACACCACCACCTCCAAGGTCCCCTCCAAGTCACACACCATCCTGACTTAGAAGTTTATCGCCGATCCTTCATTATCGCTGGGTCAAAATCCTGGAACTCCCTCCCTAACAGCACTGTGGGAGTACCTTCACCACACGGACTGTAGCGGTTCAAGGCGGCGGCTCACCACCACCTTCTCGAGGGCAATTAAGGATGGGCAATAATTGCTGGCCTTGCCAGCGACGCAGACATCCCATAAACGAATTAAAAAAAAATCCTGAGAGGTTATTATATATGGACATATTAATTCACACAAAAACAGAGGAATTCAACTATAGATTAGAGAACAATCAGAAAAAGCAGCAGATGTTCAAAATGTAAAACATATACTTGAGAACAGTGGCTTAGAAATAAGAAAGAATTAGACAATTACAAAATAAATTATTTGCTCACATTTGTTAGTCAGCTGAGCAAGTCTGACTTTCTCAGATGAAAATGTTTCGTCAAGATCAAAGAGGTCCAAGGTCGGTGCTGGCAACTCTCGAAAGGAGGGAGGAAAGACCTGTTGAATAATAACAATTAATGCATATATGCTCCTGTACCGCACTACAGTAGATGTCACCCAAACTGATAAAATTAGAATGGTGCAATTTTATAACTGGCAATGCTTTGTATTTTTGATGTACAAAGTAGACCTTGCAATCTCAATATACTGGACTTAACATTACACTCAGCACATTGTCGCCATTAAAGCCTTATGACCACAAGAGTGCTGGATTACTATCAAAGTGGCAATAATGCCACCAGGACACCTGTTGCAACACTACCATTCTCAGAGTAAATAATATTCACTTTCTTACCATCCCAACATTTTTACCATCACTTTTGTGACGATGATAAGACAACCGGGTGCAGGTTTTCTTATATTGCTGATTTTTAAAAAATCACTGAGGGGAATCAGTGAATCACCATATCGAGAACACAGCATAGCATAACAGAAAGCTCAGGTCATCACATCTGATGATCTCATTTGCATTTGATGATGCATTCATGGCTGTTACAAATATTCTGTTCTGTAGCCTGCGGATTTGTACTTACAGCTGGCTGCAGTGTAGGGAGCGGGGTTTCAAACTGAGGCTGTATCAGTTGAAGTGATTCATGTTTCACATTCAGTTGTTCATATGCCCTGGAAACACAAAAACAGTGAAAATCTAGTAAGATTGCAATGGTGGCTATAGCAGGTACAATAAACATTGCAGATTTTATGAAATAAAGTGATCCAGCTATCACAAAAAAGTGTTTAATTATCCACACTTCACTAGGACCTACATTTCAGCAGTTCATTTAATATTCTCTTCTGGTTTGCAAAATAATGTTGTTTCGGCCATGATTTTCAACTACCAAAGTAGGCAAGGTGAGTAAATTCAGATACCAAGGAACTTTAAATAAGTAAAAATAAATTTTTTAACAGCATAATTTCAGGAAAGAATCTTACTCTATGAAGGATGCAGCATATATGCCTATTGAGCTGGAAAGGAAATGATATTAAATACTTATTTAAAGTTCCTTGGTATCTGAATTTACTCACCTTGCCTACTTTGGTAGTTGAAAATCATGGCCGAAACAACATTATTTTGCAAACCAGAAGAGAATATTAAATGAACTGCTGAAATGTAGGTATTTAAGTCAGAGTCATAGACTCTATGACTATGACATACATTTCATCTCAAGGCAAATAGTGCTTCTTAAATTTGCAAGCAGACTTGTTGCTGTGCAAGTTTTAAGTTTGACATGTAATAATTCCAAACGATTAATTACATAATTTAAAAAAAAACTTGTCCTTACTTTTTGTTTTTTCCCATGCCATGTACTATCTCCTAGCAGAGAGAATGGACAGACAACTTCATTCCAACTCTTTGAAATGCTGCTCCAATCGGCTACTTTAGAAGGAGGATAAGTTGTTTCTCTGAGAGCAATCTGGGTTGACATTCCAACTTTTCACTGCTCGGTCCCTACCTGTACAGTATCAGGAATACATCATGTGGGGAATTATGGATATGTGAAGCCATATCCTCCCATTCTGTGGTGCAACACATTAGTACCCCAATGTGCTGACAAGCTGGACGACTACTCAACTAGTTCAATCCAGTTACCTACCTGGAATAAAGTTGTCTGCCCATTCTCTCTGCTAGGAAATAGTACATGGCACGGGGAAAAACAAAAAGGAAGAAAATGTTTATTTAAAAAAATTTATATAATGAATCTGTTATTTTAAATTCTACCCTCTCGTTTCTCCTACTTAAATTCCGTATCTCAAATATACAATACATTTTGTTTTCAACGAGTTTTATCTGATACTTACGTGATAACTTTTGGAAGAGCCATTGTGTCCAGTTTAAAGACCGACATGTCAAATAGAGTGGTAAAATCTCGTGGGTTTTCATCCCCTTCCTGCAGACATACCCTCAGTCTCTCAGACAGTTTAGCTGTATCTGGAAGCATGGTGTAATCTGAAATCTTAAGATGATTGAGTTTTTTCATCAATAATACAAAAAGAGTAACAACACGAAACAAAATAACTTTATGTTTTTCATTCAATTAAATAACACCAATCTTTATGCTTTAATAACAAGTGGTTCCTGACATGGGTACACATTCTGTTCTAGCAGCAGATACATTTAAAAGTGTAACACACAGATCCCTCTAACCATACCCCCCCCCCCACCCCATTTTTTATTTTTCAGTTTCCATTTTTGTTCTGTGCCCCCTGGGTGTCACAGTGAACAGTGATGATCAACTAGGTTCCTCCTGTGTATAATGTGATTAAGCTAGAATTGATGCTGTACTATAGTGCTGTCCCAACAACAACTTACATTTATATAGCGCATTAAACGTAGCAAAACGTCCCAAGGTGCTTAACAAGAGCGACATCAATAAAAACATTTTTGACACCGAGCCACAGAAGGAGCTATCAGGACAGATGACCAAAAGCTTGGTCAAAGAGGTAGGTTTTAAGGAGCATTTTAAAGGAGGAGAGAGGTAGAAAGGTGGACAGCTTTAGGGAGGGAATTTCAGAGCTAAGGCCAAGGCAGCTGAAAGCATAGCCGCCAATGGTGGAGTGATCAAAATCGGGGATGCGCAAGAGGGCAGAATTGGAGGAGCGCAGAGATCTTGAAGGCTTGTAGGGCTGGAGGAAGTTACAGAGATAGGGAGGGGCGAGGCCATGGAGGGATTTGAAAACAAGGATGAGGATTCTAAAATTGAGACGTTGCCGGACTGGGAGCCAATGTCGGTCAGCAAGCACAAGGGTGATGGGTGAACGAGACTTGGAGCATGTTAAGATACGGGCAACAGAGCGTTGGATGAGCACAAGTTTATGTAGGGTGGAAGATGGGAGGCTGGCCAGGAGAGCATTGGAATAGTCGTCTCGAGGTAACAAAGACATGGATGAGGGTTTCAGCAGCAGATGAGCTACGGCAGGGTTGGAGTCGGGCGATGTTATGGAGGTGGAAGTAGGCAGTCTTGGTGATGGAGCAGATATGTCAACAAGTTTATCCAGTGAGGGTGTGAAAAGTGCTTCATAAATGCAAGTTTTTCTTAATTAGTGATTCCTATAGCAATAAGGCTTATGGATTTTCAGGACAACTATTTTCTCATACTGTACTGAGTGCATAGTTATCTAGTTTTTAAAAAAGGAATGCAGCATTTCCCACTATTTACTCCAAATAACTAGTTTACCTCTGGATCTTCTGCATCGATTTGGTTCAACTGGATTTCATTTGTAGTCAGCCACTGAAAAACAACATCCTGAGACAAAAGGAACAAGAGATGGAGAATCAGCAAATTGGTCATAGACTTTATTTTCTGAATGCATATGATCAGGCACTTTCAAAGACTTGTGGGCACTGGCGGATAGATCACTTAAGCCACCAGCATGTTGTGCAGTTGTAAAGAGGGCAAATCTCAGAAAGTGATTCTGAGTTTGTACAAAGTGCCGGTCCAGCCCCACTTGAAGTATTTTACGATGCTGGTCATTCTATTATAAGACACCCAGGCACTGGTGAGAGTGTAGTGAATGGCAACTGAATTGATAACTGGGATTAGGTAGCTGAGTTATGAGGACAGGCTGCAGAAGCTGGGAATGTTTACATTGGAGAAAGTCGTCTCAGGTGATCATGTAGATCTCAAGATTCTAAAAGGTATAGATAAGATAAACACAAACACATTTAACACAAACGGGGGCACAGCCTTAAGCTTAGAATAGGGAGGGTAAAAAGGCAGCTTAGACTTAACTGCTTTATGCAGTGAGGTGAATTATGGATTGGATTGCCAAGGGAAGCAGTGTGGCTGACTGTATCAGCAAATTCAAGAGAACTGAATAAGGAATAAAAACAGAAAATGCTGGAGATACTCAGCATCTGTGGAGAGAGAAACAGAGTTAACATTTCAGGTCGATGACCTTCTGTTCAGACGAAGGGTGATCGACCTGAAATGTTAACTCTGTTTCTCTCTCCACAGATGCTGCCTGACCTGCTGAGTATTTCCAGTATCTTCTGTTTTTATTTCAGATTTCCAGCATCCGCAGTATTTTGCTTTTGTAGAGCTGAATAAGGACCTGGTAACAAATCTGATAGAGGAGGCATGACAGATATTGTGAGCTCTTCTAGACACTGGGACCGGCCAGGCAGACCACACTGGTGGCATCAACACCCGGTTGTGTCCAGACACGATAACTCATCACTGCTGGAACCGTGGTTAAAAAAAATGAACTTTTATTTAAAATTGTCAAAATACTATATTTTAATTAGTACAAGGTTATTATAATATGAAACTATTCTGGACATCCAAGTAGTTTTATGGTAAAATTGTTTATTATAGCATCACATGAGCTGAAAACCTGCAAGTTCAGGGAGTCGGAAACTCTCTCGGGAAGTCAATGAAGTAATGAATCAATAACACAGATGCAGAGAGGTATCTTGTACAAAACCAGGTGGGGAGAGCTACAGCTGTAAACTGAAGAAGTCATGTACTAAACGTAGTCTAAAGTGTAACTTTTTATGCTTACAACTGATGACTTATAGAATAGATCAACTCAGACGAAACTCTGAAAAGGAAACTCATTCAATTCATCATTTAGAAGGAAATAGAAGGATATGGCCTTTAGAATAAGAAAAAGCACGAGTTGTTTTCCAAGTATGCCTTGCATGCAGGTAGCCTTGCCTGCCAGCTGCAGTATCAGAATATCACAAGCATGCTGCCCACAATTTTCCATTAACTGCAATCAATGGGCATCATGGGCAGTGCACCTGCAATTTCTCAGTATGGGCGGTCAGTATGACCCTACCAGCAGTGTGTGCTCAGAAAATCAGCCCTATGGTGTCAGATTAGGTCTTGAAATTGGATCTAGATATTCCTAAATTAACTTTGTAAGGAATATGAGATAGTTACTGAATTGCTATTATACTCGGTTGGATTCTTGCTAAATTACTATTCATCTGCAGAGAAACAAACTACAGGTGTCTAGGACACTAAATCTGATAAGCGATGTGTTTAACAAATAATAAAAATTACAAAGCTATTAAACATTTTCTCAAACATAAATGTGTAATTAAATTAGGCAAACAACTTGCACGCACAGGTTTTGTTGAAAATAAATCCAAACAAGAACAAGCACATAGTCCACTTATTCTTCATTCACTATGCAATTCTGAATATTACTGTGCCAGTTGGTTTCCACTTTTATCCTTTTGCTATATCACTGTTTCTACAACAACAAGACCCCTGGGGTAAAACTGAACATTTTAAATGAGAGAGAAAAAGAGAAACAATGTGCACAAAAAAGTTAAAATTATCAATTAAATAATTAAGGAAATTATCCCAAAACAGCATACCATGATTTTGCCATTTTCTTCTTTGTCGAAGTACTGGTCACTGATCATGTGACAAGATCCCAGCACAGCCAACTTTCCACCCTGGAGCTGTTGACAAATTTCACATTTTTCAATGATCAGGACAATCTGTAGTCTCAGTTAATTATTCTGATATATGAGGAGCTTTTAAGGTTCCACTCTACCTGCCTCTCTCAATTGCATTAACAAGTATGAATATGTTTCAAGTATTTCCCCTAAAAGTATTTGGTGTTTTCCCCCGGCAGAAAGGACCATAGGAAAATGTCATACAGTATGTATCAGCTGAAACCGAAACTTCCTCTATAAGCTGCAAGAAAGGTTGCTGTGATCAATCCAAGATGGCATTTGTAGGCAAAAGTGACGCTTTCCTACTTGGTCGATAATTGGCCTTGTCTGAAAATGAAAATATCTATTGTTTTTGAACAGCTTTATCTAGTGTATCACCACTGGCCTTATATAATCAGGCTATTTGCAAAGGAACGCCTCGATTTTTTTAAAGATAGGTTCTTACAGAAAAAAACCACTAAGCTGCTACCTAACTATCTGAAGCCTAAAAGGGTATGTGCAGAGTTCTCAACTCTCCTGAACTGAAGATTGTGTGTATCTATTATGCTATTAAGGTACTTTGGTGATGAACTACACAAAAAATCTATTTCAAAAATTGGTAGAAACTCTGAGGCAGCAAAGTTTGGTTCCATGAAATGTCGTCTTCTGTCTTAATTCAAAATTTTATTGAAAAACTAGTAAATTGCCCATGGCGTTGCCCACCCACAGTACGCGACGAATAAAAGTTTTTTTTTAAATATACAAGATGGTGGCAGAGTTGGGAGAGAAACTTCAGAAACTTGCTCTGCAGAGCAACCTGGTTGCCAGAGCCTGCACTTATTGGACCGGATTTTGCGGTCAGCGGCGAATGAACAGCACTAGCCGTTCATTACACTTACACTTGCCCACAGACTTTCACTAGCCTTCCGCACTGGAACTAGCGGTTATTAAAAATCAAAAAACAGCTCAGTGCCCTGTACAAGGGATCTAAGACTTGTGTGAACAGGGCAAGCGACCAATCAGATTGAAGAATCCTTACTGAGACGTGCAGAATCTAAACCAAGAAGTACCAGTTAGAATATTTGATTCAATGCCAAATTATGTACAGAAAATTAAATAAAGAGGGGGAAAGAAGGGATTAAGAAGAGAGATAAAAGAGACAAAAAGTTTAAAAAAATAATATTTTTAAATCTCCAATAATTAAAATCTGAAGCAATGAGACTCCACACTTGTAAAAGATAATTTTCAGTGTCAGAGAGGTTGTTTGGCAGTAATTAAGACTTATCACGCCGTTAAAAATTCACTTACACGTGAATGGACAAGCCTTAACTTTTTCTGATGTGTTTAGTGGGTGTCTAGTGTGTAAGTAGCACAACTTCACGCCCTTCCATGTATTGAATGCCGAGTCACTCAGCGAGGTACCATGTGTAGCGCAGCTTCTGAAGGAGCAGGGCAATTCGGACAGCAACTTCCTGATTTCTGCCTTTACCTATGCATGTGCGGATGCTGGAAGTTGCTGTCCGATTTAGTCCTTAATAACAGCGAGCGCTGATAGCCTCACCGTTATTTCTACCGCAAAATCCAAGCCATTATAGTAACATTTAACATAGCAAAATTGAAAGGTAAATGTTGATGTAGAGGCTGTACCAAAAATTGTGACAGCAGTAAGTTTTGTGGACAGGAAGTGCAAGCCCTAGACAGAATTTTAATAATGTATAGATATAGATAAATTATTTTGTAGTTTAAAAAAAAAGAAATTTTAAAGTAAATGGAGGTAGTTGAGGCCAAGTCATTAAATATATTCAAGAATGAGTTAGATATATTTCTTAAAGCTAAAGGTATCAAGGGATATGGGGAGAAGGCAGGTACAGGGTACTGAATTTGGATGATCAGCCATGATCGCATTGAATGGCGGAGCAGGCTCGAGGGGCCGAATGGCCTACTCCTGCTCCTATCTTCTATGTTTCTATGTGATTCTATGTTCTGGACATTTTAATTATGAATTATTATCAGTCATGTCTTACATTTTATCCTTGCAAACTATTTTGATAATAAGTAGTTTCTGTAAATTTTTCATTCATCATTAATGTTTTAAATGCTAAAACAGGGGGACAGGTCTTAATGTTTGGGGCCCTCTACAGGAGCTGCTCCTGCAAGTTCCCCTCCAAGATAAACACCATCTGACTTGGAAATATATCGCCGTTCCTTCATCGTCGCTGGGTCAAAATCCTGGAACTCCTTCCCTAACAGCACTATGGAAGTAACTTCACCACACGGACTGCAGCGGTTCAAGGTGGCGGCTCACCACCACCTTCTCAAGCGCCATTAGGGATGGGCAATAAATGCTGGACTTGCCAGCGACGCCCACATCCCAGGAACAAATTAAAAAAATTATTCTGTGGTTCCCCTTCTGACTGCGATTATCAAAGACCAAAAGGCTGTTATCCTGGGGGTGGGGGTGGTGATCACTCCAGGACACGCACGTCTCTGGAAAATTAAGAAATTTATATGCAAGAAGAAGCAGTGTAAGGTTAGTAATTTGGAAAGAAAAATTAGTACATTTATTGAAGAAAGTCATAGTTTGATTTCAGCAGTGTTCTTGGATATCTGCTTCTACCCTATTTGAGGAATTATCTCCAACTTACATCCTCTGGTATTTGGATTCTGGATTAGTTTGTTCCCTACTCCCTGCACTCCATCGTCTACAGCATATGTCCAGTCACTATGCCCCAATTTTCTGGAATTCATTTGCAAAACTACTTTGCCTTGTGACCTTACTCCTTGCCTTTCCAAGTCTCTTAAAATACATCTCTTCCACCATGCCTTTGGTCTCCCCTGGCTCAAATTGCTCCTTTTTCTGCTCGGTATCCACCTCTCTGCCTTGTAAAGAGCTCTGAGACATGAGATAAAAGGAGCACTTTATGAAGGGCAGTTGTTACCATTCTCATTAATCACTGTGGTGTTCTCCAACCAAAACAATACAAGTTACACAAAGGCAGATAGTCTAATAGAAATGAAACGCTGAAAGTATTTGGTTTGCTCAGTTTCACAAATTGCTGCAATTTTTTTCAATATATTACAATTGAATGGAAAGACACTTGAAATCGGACAAACTTTATATAGACAATTTAAAACAATTTAGAATGAAAATGAAGGCAGCCAAAAGAACACATACAGAGCTTTGTTAGAAAGGCTTTTTTGCCGAGATGCATTATAACCACTGAGAATAGCATAGAAAAAAGAACTTTCCCAGTAATTTCAAAGAGGAAAATGTAAGCAAGAGATTGGATGTAAGTAGCTCAATAGATAGTGCAATAGTGCAAGTTCATTGATTAGCGTCAGTTATCTCACTTCATCATAGTAATTAAAGCTGCAAAACTTTTTAACATACTAATTCATCTCCCATGGCATTGCGCATGAGGAGTCAAGACCGAGTGTAGTCTTGAAATGAAGTGGAGTTAGATGGTGGGGTACAATTGGACCAGGACGTGCAGATAGGATTCAGTTCCCATTCTGAAGTTATATATTTGGTCCTTATTTTTGTACAATACTTTAATTTTATATTTTATATAGTTAAATAGCAAAACTGTCACAATTTGGGGAGCAGAGAAGTAGAGTTGGTTGGAGCATACAGGTTAAGGAACAGGGAGATGGAAAACTGAGGCGCTACCACTGGCAGGAGAGTGCCATTACAGTGTGACAAGTTTACTTAGGCAGTTTCCATTATAAACAGGACATAGGAATTTCTAATGGAAAAAGTTGACACAAAAGTGTGATAAAACCATGACAAGTTGACTCTGGGGCAGAGTGATCATAATATGATAGAATTTCACATTAATTTTGAGAGCGACTTGCCTCAGTCCGAAACTTTGGCTTAAACTTAAATAAAGCCAATTACATAAGTATGAGGGGCGAGTTGGCTAAGGTAGATTGGAAAAATAGATTAAAAGGTATGGCGGTAGATAAGCAGTGGCTAGCATTTAAAGAAATATTTCATAATTCTCAACAAAAATACATTCCATTGAGAAACAAAAACTCCATGGGAAAAGTGATCCAACCGTGGCTAACTAAAGATGTTAAGGATAGCATTAGATTGAAAGAAGAAGCTTATAATGTTGCAAAGAATAATAGTAAGCCTGAGGATTGGGAGAGTTTCAGAAACCAGCAAAGGTTGACCAAATAATTGATAAAAAGGTAAAAAATAGAGTGAGAGAAAACTAACAAGAAATATAAAAGCAGATTGTAAGAGTTTCTACAAGTATGTAAAAAGGAAAAGAGTAGCAAAAGTAAACATTGGTCCTTTAGAGGCTGAGACAGGAGAAATTATTATGGGGAATAAGGAAATGGCAGAAACGTTAAACAGATATTTTGTATCTATCTTCACAGTAGAAGACACAGAAAGCATATCAAAAATGGTGGGGAACCAAGGGTCTAATGAGGGTGAGGAACTTCATGTAATTAATATATGTAGAGAAAACGTACTAGAGAAACTAATGGGACTAAAAGCCGACAAATCCCCTGGACCTGACGGCCTACATCCTAGGGTTCCAAAAGAGGTGGCTGAAGAGATAGTGGATGCATTTATTGGTTTTGATCTTCCAAAATTCCCCAGATTCTAGAATAGTCCCAGCGGATTGGAAGGTCGCAAATGTAACATCGCTATTCAAGAAAGGAGGGAGAGAGAAAACAGAGAACTACAGGCCAGTTAGCCTGACATCACTCGTCGGGAAAAGGCTGGAATCCATTGTTAAGGAAGTGGTATCAAGTCACTTAGAAAATCATATCATGATTAGGCAGAGTCAACATGGTTTTATGAAAGGGAAATCGTGTTTGACAAATTTATTAAGAGTTTTTTGAGGATGTAACTAGCAGGGTAGATAAAGGGGAACCAGTGGATATAGTATATTTGGATTTCCAAAAGGCATTCAATAAGGTGCCACACAAAAGGTTATTACACAAGATTAGGGCTCATGGGGTTGGGGGTAATATAGTAGCATGGATAGAGGATTGGTTAACGAACAGAAAACAGAGAGTAGGGATAAACGGATCTTTATCAGGTTGGCAGGTTGTAACTAGTGGGGTGCCGCAAGGATCAGTGTTGGGGCCTCAGCTATTTACAATCTATATTAATGACCTAGATGAAGGGACTGAATGTAATGTATCCATGTTTGCTGATGATACAAAGCTAGGTGGGACAGTAAGCTGTGAGGAGAACACAAAGAGTCTGCAAAGGGATATAGGTAGACTAAGTGAGTGGGCAGTAAGGTGGCAGATGGAGTATAATGTAGGGAAATGTGAGGTTATTCACTTTGGTAGGAAGAATAGAAAAACAGAATCTTTTTTAAATGGTGAGAAACTTTCAAATGTTGGTGTTCAGAGAGATTTGGGTGTCCTCGTGCAAGAAACACAGAAAGCTAGCATGCAGGTACAGCAAGCAATAAGGAAGGCAAATGGCATGTTAGCCTTTATTGCAAGGGGGTTGGAGTATAAGAGTAAGGAAGTCTTGCTACAATTGTACAGGGCCTTGGTGAGACCACACCTGGAGTACACAGTTTTGGTCTCCTTATCTAAGGAAGGATATACTTGCCTTGGAGGCGGTGTAATGAAGGTTCACTAGATTGATTCCTGGGATGAGAGGGCTGTCCTACGATGAGAGATTGTGTAGAATGGGCCTATACTCTCTGGAGTTTCGAAGAATGAGAGGTGATCTCATTGAAACATACAAGATTCTGAAGGGGATTGACAGGGTAGATGCTGAGAGGTTGTTTCCCCTGGCTAGAGTGTCTAGAACTAGGGGGCATGGTCTCAGGATAAGGGGTAGGCCATTTAAGACTGAGATGAGGAGAAATTTCTTCACTCAGAGGGTTGTGAATCTTTGGAATTCTCTGCCCCAGAGGGCTGTGAATGCGGAGTCTTTGAGTATATTCAAGGCTGAGATAGATAGATTTTTGGAATCAAGGGATATGGAGATCGGGCGGGAAAGTGGAGTTGAGGTTGATGATCAGCCATGGCCTTATTAAATGGCGGAGCAGGCTCGAGGGGCCTTATGGCCTACTTCTGCTCTTATTTCTTATGTTCTTATGTTCTTAAGTAAGGCCCTGTAGACTGAAGTGTGCACTGATGCAAGATTTTAAAATATATTATAGATATATTATTTGAAACAGTACCTTGGAATAGTAGAATGCCAGAATAGGCCTGTTGAGGGGAAAACACACAGAACCTGTCGATAGCACTGCAATGGCTGGCTTCATTACACTCAGCGTAGCGCCAAATGGATAAACAAACGTTAGGGCTCTGCAGCACATAACAACAATGAGATTACTAAAAGTACAAGAAGATAGTCATCTTGTCAATAAACTATTTTTCATAACCAAATACTGAAGATGTTTTCCAGAAATCCATTAAGTCCTACATTTTCAAACAAGAAAATAATTGCTTGAAAATTCTTACCATTTTAGAGTTACGTATGATTACATCTCCATTACCTTCTACATTGCCCAGTCATATTTAAAATGGCTACCCACCAGTTATCAATGAGTAGCATAATGCTATAATTGTTTTAAATCTGAATAAATGTCCATTATGATACATAATTATACATTTCAATTGCCAAAAATGTACTTTAAAAAAAACCTCTATCCCATTTCACATTTTCTTTCTTTGCACTGCAACTACTACGGAATGGGCAATCACTAACTCTTATCTTACTACTTTATGGCACAATACATTGGAGCACTAATCTGCTTCGCCACTAAAAAAAAAGCTATTGTAACAGTACACAGCAGAGTAGCTATACAAGCAAGTGGTAGAATGAATAAAAGATCAGTTTTGGAGACAGTTAAATTATTGCACTGTTGGTTTATCATGTAATTAACAGTATTTAATTATATTGGTTTGCTTTTTATTATCGATTCATTAATAAAGAAAACATTAATCAGAGGGGAAAATTATCTTCTAAATTTCAGTTAATTGCTCTGCAGAATTCTTTCTGACTGAATGCATTATTTTGCTTACATAACAATAGTGAGTGCACTTCAGAAGTAATTAATTGGCTGTTACGTGCATTAGGACACACTTAGCACATCAAGGTCACTATATTAACGCAAATTCTTCTTTCTCGATATAGGTACCACTGTGCGTATTCTGTTGGGCTGTAGTTTTGCTTATTAAAATGTTGCTTTGCAATTTTATAAAAGTAGTCAATTTATGTATTCAAACCATAAAAGTGACTGTCAAGCAAGAGTACCACATAAACAGAGTAAGTAGATTACAATTCTGTGCACAGAAACCATGTTGCTATTGAATTACTTTTGAAAAACCTACTGCAAGTTGTTGCCATTGTTGTCTTCTTCCATCACGCCAGGCACAGACTTCCCAGCAGCTCGACTAATTTCTCTGTGAACAACAATTCATTTTCCATGATCTCATTTGAAGGAGAAGCACTTTTACTGTAACAAACGCTGAAACAATCCATTCCACTTATAATCAACATACACAAGATCAAATCCCACTTAAGATACATTTTAGAAAACAAAGCTTGTGGTCCATAACTAAATCTCCCCCTCCTTCTCGCCATCCCACAATTACAACCTTTGGGATTCTGATTGCAAGATTAGATGAAGTTCTGGGTCAAATGTTATAAATTTGTGGCAGTAAATGTTTTTAAAATCCCCCAACAATCCTACATTACTATTTAAAAGGGCAAGTAACTGAAAAGACTAACCAAAGTAAAACTCTTCCTGATTTTTAAATAAAATTAGTTTAACAAACTTGCTCATTGGGAGTCGGGCCATTTGTTAATCTGTGGTCCATTTTTCAGGCTGCGGTAATTTTAATACTGGGACTTCACAGGGAAAATGAAACAGAACAGGCATGATGTGTGCATTCTCAGTGAGGAAACAAGCAATTTTCCAAAACATAAGACCCGATGGAGAAGTGACACGCCTGTTTTAAACATTAACTACTGTATTTTTACTCTTCAGCAAAACAGCGTAACTTTATTGCCTCCACATCTTTCTTTGTGTTATCACTCTTGTGTCTGAAAGGAATCTGAAGTCGGCAAGAAAGTCCAAACATGATTTGACAGCACTTGCCATGGTGAAAAACACGAGTTGGCCAACAGAGGGTAGTCTCACTACTGGCTCAGTAGCAATTGAGATTAGGAAAATTAATAAAACTGAAAGGATATCCTGTCCCCCTCAAAAGTTACGTACATACATATCAAAAACCTGAATGGAAAAAAAAAAGCCAGAAGACTTTCTCTGTCCCAAAAATTGATTAATAGGATAAAATCAGAATGTATTTTCTGCAATTACCAACTGAGTCATTGGAGTATTATTTTGCCCTCCTCCCCCAAAATAATGTATTAACTAAAGATGTAAAGTATCTCTAAATACTTTTCAAGTAGCATTACACAGGTAGAACGAAAATGATTAGATTAAGCTGTACTCAAGGTTACCTGTTTAAAATTCCATTTGATATCAATGCTTCTTTAGGGTGGAAATATTTGTAGTACATATTTCTCACAACAGCATCTTCAAGACAAAGACATTTTAAATTATGATGTAAATCCTTATACAGAAAGATACAAATGACAAAAATAGAATTTAAAGAAAATTTACAATGCTCACCATTATTTACCATAATTCCATACTCCTCTAACAAAAAGTTTATATTTGTGTCGTATTTAGATTCTCCACCTTCTCCCAGCATCACAAGAATACGCCCTCCACTTTCTAGGTACTTTTTCAATATTTCAAGCTAAAAGAATGAAAAAATTACTAAGTTCAATTCTGAATTCATTAAATGCAGAGCATTCTTCAAAATAAAATTTGGTCTCAATTCATAGCCTGAAAATAAGGCCCATAATGATTATATAACAAGTACAGAAGCATACATATAGTGTGCAGTTTAAAAAATGGTTTGCCAGTTTAAACTGAAAATCTACTTACTATATCTCTTGTTAGAATACATGGACCTGAAACTCCTTTTTAACGAAAAATAGTAGAAAGCCTGTTTTACTCTATAATTAATGGCTTATAGTTCAACAATTAAACAGTTTGCCTACACTTAAAAATATATCATTGACTTTGAGGTGCTTTGGGATGTCTTGAGGATATAAAAGCTATATTAATGCAAGTTCTTTCTTTACTAACAAATTCATGAAAACATCCAGACTTGAAACGTACAATTTCTGACCAATTTCATTAGTGGGACGTTCATTACAGAGAAAAAAAAATCATTCACGAGCTTTTCATTAGAGGAGGAATTTCACTTCAGTGTTTGTTAGGAGGCACTTTGTAAGAAGCCTGCACGTGTTTGTGCTGGAAAGTCTTTACTGGCCTATCAGATCATTCACATTCTCAGTCACTGACCTGTTACTAAATGTACTGGTTTACTGGACTCCCAGCAGCATTTCAAATAAACAGTGTAGCAGTGAAAGCCCAACTGAGGACCTTGTTCATTGAATTTGTTTGGCAGGGTCGAGAAACTAGTCTATTTCTTTATTTTAACTTTATGGTGGAGTGCTTCCGCACTTATCCATCAAAATCAACTACAGGAACCTCTCGTTTAAACGGCACCTAAATATCCAGAATTCTCTATTAACCGGCAAAATTCATACTCCAAAAACACCACCTCAATAACCGTTTTGTTTTACTGTTAAGTAATTAAAGAGTTATGGATTATCCTCAACTGGCAGTACTGTACTTAATCAAGCATCTTCCACCATCCATTTAACACAACATTCTGCAGGTGAGTACCCAATTACTGTATACTGCACATTTCTTGATTTTTTAACTTTTGTTTGTTAAAAATAGCCTCGGTAGATAACCCTCTCCGTCATCCGGAATTTTTAATCAACCGGCACCATCGCGGTCCCGTCAGTGCCGGATACCAAAGAGTTTCCTGTACAAATATGAACAAGTCACAAATTTTCTTGCATAATGTATTAAACACTTGTTTGTTAATATTTGCACAGCATAATTTCAAGGCCATAATGATTTACACTAACATGTGCCTTTCTATAGCACACTGTGTGCACAGAGACACATATAAGGGCATTTTACAGATTTAATAGAAATTATCTGGAATAATTTGTAATATATTATGACAATGAAATACACACAGGCATGCATATATCATTAAAGTTACAGCACAGTTCTCAAACCATTATTATTTATGGTACTGAACAAATATTTATATTTTATTAACCATTGGTTTGTGCTAGTATTAATTATTTTTTTAAAAAGTAATAAAAACCATGGTAAACAGGAAATAAATGTCAATTTTTTTTTCAATGTGGAATTTTTTAATCTAAAAGGGTCTACAATGACATTTGTTAAAGTCTTGTGAAGTGTTTTTCAATTATTGAGTAATTCATTTTTGCTAGATGCATCTACTAAGTCAGTCAGAAGTATAAACTGACTTGTTTAGAAAGCAGAACAAGGGGGCACAATCTTAAAATTAGAGCCAGAGCTAGGCCGTTTAGGAGTGAAAGCAGGAAGCATTTTTTCACACAAAGGCTCGTGGAAATTTGGAACTCTCTCCCCTAAAAGTCTGTGCATACTGGGCCAATTGAAATTTTCAAGACTGAGATCGATGGATTTTTGTTAGGTAAGGCTTTCAAGGGATATGGAGGAAAGATGGGTAAAATGACTTGAGGTACAGATCAGCCATGATCTATTGAATGGCAGAACAGGCTCGAGGGGCTGAATGGCCTACTCCTGTTCCCAGGAGGTTTAATTGTTTGACATAAAGAAGCATATATTATTATGTAAGCTATATCTATTGGGAGTTTTATCAGAAATATCTGCTTTCCTATATTTTAAGAAATTAAAAGGAAGATTTTTTAAATCTATAATAAGATCCTATATAGAAATCGGGAGCTTAAATAAACTGGTCATTTATTTTGTTACTGTGATCATAAACTGGCAGAAATATCTGAAAAATTAATTTGAACACAGTAAACTCCATTTACAGAATTAATGTGTTTTCTTACTTCAGCAGCAGTGAATTTCTCTCTGGGTCCTGCTGTGATCCACAGTTTTACACCTATCAGTTTTTCTTCTGTGATTTCATCTTTAAAACTGTCAAACACAAGAATACATTAAGCCTGACATTGTTATCTCAAAAACATATCCAATACAAGTTTGTTAAAGCATATGCACTTGTTCATAAGAACATAAGACGTAGGAGCAGGAGTAGGTCATTTGGCTCCTCGAGCCTGCTCCGCCATTCAATAAGATCATGGCTGATCTGATCTTGGCCTCAACTCCACTTCCTGCCCGCTCCCCATAACCCTTGACTCCCTTATTGTTTGCTGGTCCTTAGCAGTAACACTAATGTTAACCGTGGATATATATGAATTCCAAACTAGAGACAGGTCACAGGTTAAACTGTTTTCAATGTCATGACCCAGTGTCTCTGAAACATCAGCGATGGACACACCCATCTTGTTTCAGATCTTAAGAATCTCTATATTGTAAGGAATTTATAGCTTTCTAGTATTGTTATGAATTTAAAAGATGGGGAAGGTGAGAGATTTATATCCAGCTGTCTAGCTTCCCTAACTCATAACTTCTCAAATAACTTTTAAAATGACAATGGTTCTTCTCTGACACCTGTAATTACTGTATATGAGAAAATGTATGTGTCTTTGAACTTACTATGCTAGATGAAGTTTTCTTGCCCTATTATTTACAAGCTGCTGCAGTCATGCTATCTGTAAGATGCTGGCCAGCTGCTTCACTTGGTAGGCCAACCAGCTATCTCCTAGGCTTATCTGCTTATGCTTTGTCAGATCATTAATTGGATATATGAGACCCGAGCAATGTGTGGATCAGTATTCAAGTCAGCCGGTGCCATGGTATAGGTGTCTTTGAAATCTATTTTTGACTAATTGTATCGGTACTTCTTTGCCTTTCCTTTTGTACCAGCCTGACTTCAAAGGGAAGAATCTTCAGTCTCTTCTGAATCTTCAATACTGGCAGTGTTCAGTATTTTCCAACCTCACCCTTCTGCTATATATACTGGGAGCTAGTAGGATGCTCCATAAGATATCAATATCATGTAAAGGAAATGTTGTCAAATAGCCTCATTAGACAACATTTGGAGTCATACTATCATCACACTAGCCACATGTGATGAATTTGGAATTTAGATGTGGCAAAGTGCATTTCTAATTAGTAAATAAAAACGAGTAAGAGTAACTGTGATGTGATCTCAATACTCTTTCGCACAGCGTATGCATGTTAACCTTTTTCTGAGTTTGTCGGTAAAATGGTAAGATCAAAAACTGAGTGTGCAAGTATTTTTTGATCGTTGAGTGCTTTACTTCCTTGGTTACTGAATAGTGGCAGATGTTTGTTAAGTAAATGTACATGTGAAGTACATTTACCTGTTTTATGTGAATTTATGCAAGATATTTTCTGCGAAAAGTAGTGCATGTGACAGTTTCACTGTAGCCAAACCTGTGGCGAGTCAGCGAGTTCTATTGACAACACTGATGTAAAGATTTTCATCATGGATGTACACACCGAAGTTACAGAAGAGAACTGTTGAAGATATTAATAGCTTTTAATGTTTTGAAGCAAAACTGTAAGGCGCCCTGAAAAAATTAGCACCCCCGTGGCCGAAATTTATTGGTAGCACCCCAAGAGGGAAGCGGGGTGCTACTGGAAACGCCCTGCCTCCCTCTTGGGGTGCTGCGAGCGAATATCGCGGCGCTACGTGCCACAGCGCCACGTCGCGCCGCGGTATTGCAGGCCTTCCTCCCCTTCTTAAAGGGGAGGGGCCTTGCGCAGCGCAACCCGGGGCCCAGCTGGGCCACCAGGGATCGGAGTGCCGGCAAAAGAGCCCGGCACTCAAGAGAAGCCGGCACTCCGCAGGGGGGCCGCAGAGGAGGCCGGGGACGGCAATGGGGGCAGGTGCTGGCAGGTGGCCAGCAACAAAAATGGCCGCCCGGCACCTTCCCTTTAATTAGTGCTGCCCCGGCCGCTAGTAGGCCCCCCTGACCCCGTCGGACATAGCGTCTGGCGGTAAGTCAGGGGGCGCTACCGAAGATCGTGGCCGGGACGCTGCGCACGGCAATGACGTCATTGCCAGCGGTGCAGTGCCTGCGGGTCGCTAACGGTTACCCGCCGCAAAACCTCCCGCTGAATTTCACGGGAGGCGTTAGCGGCGCCGCACCCGGGCGCTAGTTGCTTTGCGCCCCAGAAGGCGCTAACAGGAGGCGCAAAGCAACCGAATTTTTAGGCCTAAGTATTGCAATATAGCTAAGTTTATTATCAATTTTCTTTCTGTTCAATATTACTTCTTAGTAAACTTGATCTGTTATTTTCAGTTTGAGTCACATGGTTTGTCAGCGTGGTATCTGCCATCAGTCGGAGTAATCTAGAGCCTGGAGTATTTTCAGCGTATAACCCAATAGTAATGATCTTTTGGTTTTTGCCTACTGATTGGGAAAGTACTTAAATCACAGGAAAAGTGCTTTGACTTAATGACTTGAATATCTAAGGTGGCCCTGAAATACAGCAATCATAAGGTAAAAATGCAAACAAACACCTGCCTTTGTATCTTCCAGTTGGCCCGAAGTTTCTTCTGCAATGACTTGTACCCACTACTGGTAGTAAAGAGTTCTTTCTTTGATGCATTAAAAACTATAGTGTTTCGCTGATCCTTTTCCATGTTTTCCTAAAAAAAAGAAAACTTATTCTATTGATCACATATTTCCACAGTATTAAAAATGAAAACAGGAATCTGAATTCAAACTTAACCACACCGCCCCACCCTCCCAAAAAAAGGTAAAGCTGGAGAGGGATGATGTAGTTGATGGGTCAAAGGCAGAAGCCATTTGAATTAAGGAACAATAGAGGAGCTATACACTATTGGGTGTATAGTATAAGCCACCAAACAGTGGGAAGGAGATAGTGGAGCTAATTTGCAGGCAAATTACAGAAAGATGCAAGAACTACAGAGTAGTGATAATGGGGACATCAATTATCCTAATATAGACTGGGAAAGTAACAGTGTAAAGGGCAAAGAGGGGGAGGAATTCCTAAAATGTGTACAAGAGAACTTTCTTGATCAATGTGTTTCCAGCCCAATAAGGAAGGAATCAGTGCTGGATCTAGTTCTGGGGAATGAAGTGGGGTAAGCGAAGCATGTTTCACTGGGGGAGCATTTGGGGAACAGTGATCATAATATCAGATTTAGAGTAGTTATGCAAAAGGACAAGCAACAATCAAGCGTAAAAATACTTAACTGGAGAAGGGCTAACTTCAGTGAGTTGAAAAGGGATCGGGCCCAGGTGGATTGGAATCAAAAATTGGTAGGCAAAACAGTAATTGAACAATGGGAGGCTGTCAAAGAGGAGATGGTTCGGATACAGAATAGACACATTCCCATGAGGGGGAAGGGAAGGGCATCCAAAGCTAGAGCTCCCTGGCTGACAAAAGATATACATTAGAATGAGACAGAAAAAGGAGGCTTATGACAAATATAAGGTTCATAATACAGAAGAGAACCAAGCTGAATATAGAAAGTACAGAGGAGATCTAAAAAAAGGAAGAAGGGCAAAGAGAGAGTATGAGAATAGATTAGCGGCTAATATAAAAGCAGAACACAAAAGTCTTTTATAAACAATAGTAAAAGGGTAGTCAAAGGAAGGGTGGGGCCAATTAGGGTCCAAAAAAGAGATATTCTTGTGGAGGCAGAGGGCATGGCTGAGGTACTAAATGAGTACTTGCATTTATCTTCACTAGAGAAGAGGATGCTGCCAATTTAGCAGTAAAGGAGGGGGTAGTAGCGATATTGGATAGGATAAAAATAAAGAGGTACTTAAAAGGTTAGCAATCCTCAAAGTAGAAAAATCACCCAGTCCAGATGGGATGCATCCTAAGTTACTGAGGGAAGTAGGGTGAAATTGCAGAGGCTCTAGCCACAATCTTCCAATCATCCTTAGATATGGGAGTGGTGCCAGAGGACTGGAGGATTCCAATGTTACACCCGTTTAAAAAAGAGTAGAGGGATAAACCCAGCAACTACAGGCTAGTCATCCTCACGTCAGTGATGGGGAAATTTTTAGAGACAATATTCCGGGTCAAAATTAATTGGCATTTGGAAAAGAATGGGCTAATAAATGAAAGTCAGCACATATTACATGTAATATATTTGGATTTCCACATAGCCTTCGATGGTAGATTCATGACTAAGGTCAGAACATGTGGTGTCAGAGGACAAGTAGCAGAATGGACAGCAAGCTGGCTACAAAACAGAAAACAGAGTCGGGGTTAAAGGTAATTACTCAGATTGGCAAATGGTGCGAAGTTGCGTTCTACAAGGATCGGTGTTGGGACTATTGTTGTTCACCATTTACATGAACGATTTGGACTCAGGAATCGGAAGTACAATTTGAAAATTTGCAGATGACACCAAATTGGGGGTTGTAGTTAATACACAGGACTGCAGCAAAATACAGGAAGACATGAATAAACTTAGAGAATGGGCGTGCAATTGGCAAATTAACTTCAATATAGATAAATGCGAGGTAATACATTTTGATAGGAAGAATAAGGAGGCCACATACTCCTTGGAAAACGTGTCTAAATGGGGTAGAGAAACAGAGGGATCTGGGGGCACAGATACACAGATCACTAAAAGTAGCAGGTTAATAAGGCAATAAAAAAGAAGCAAACAAAGCACTGGGGTTCATTTTCAGAGGGATAGAATTGAAAAGCAGAGAGATAGAATTGAAAAGCAGAGAAGTTATGTTAAACTTGGAAAGAACCTTGGTTCGACCACATATGGGAGTGCTGTTAACAGTTCTGGTCTCCATATTATAAAAAGGATATAGAGGCACTGCAGAAGGTGCAAAAATGATTTACTAGAATTATACCATAACTGAGTGCTTATAACCATCAGGAATGGTTGAACAGGCTGGGGCTCTTTTCTCTAGAAAAGAGAAGACTGGGGGGTGACCTGATAGAGGTCTTCAAGATTATGAAAGGCTTTGATAGGGCAGATGTAGAGATGTTTCCACTTGTGGGCAAGGCCAGAACTAGGGGCCATAAATATAAGGTAGTCACTAATAAATCCAATAGGGAATCCAGGAGAAAACTCTTTACCCAGTGAGTGGTTAGAATTCACCACCACAGGGAGTAGTTGAGTAGCATAGATCCATTCAAGGGGAAGCTAGATAAAATATGAGGGAGAAAGGAATAGAAGGATATGTTGATAGGGTTAGATGAAGTGGGGTGGGAGGAGGCTTGTGTGGAGCATAAACCTCTTGTAACTATGCCTTTGTTACCTCTAGACTTGACTATTCCAACGCACTCCTGACTGGCCTCCCACATTCTACCCTATGTAAACTTGAGATCATCCAAAACTCGGCAGCCCGTGTCCTAACTCGTACCAAGTCCCGTTCACCCATCACCCCTGTGCTCGCTGACCTACATTGGCTCCCGGTTAAGCAACGCCTCGATTTTAAAATTCTCATCCTTGGTTTCAAATTCCTCCATGGCCTTGCCCCTCCCTATCTCTGTAATCATCCCCAGCCCCACAACCCCCCAAGATATGTCCTTTAGGGAAGGAAATCTGCTGTCCTTACTTGGTCTGGCCTATATGTGACTCCAGACCCACAGCAATGTGGTTGACTCTTAACTGCCCTCTGAAATGGCCTAGCAAGTCACTCAGTTGTAACTAACCGCTACGAAACAAAATAATAAGAATGAAACCGGACGGACCACCCGGCATCGACCTCGGCACCGGCTACGGACACGGCAACGGCACACCCAACCCAGTCAACCGTGCAAAGTCCTCCTCACCAACATCTGGGGACTTGTGCCAAAATTGGGAGAGCTGTCCCACAGACTAGTCAAGCATAAGCCTGACATAGCCATACTCACAGAATCATACCTTTCAGCCAATGTCCCGAACTCCTCCATCACCATCCCTGGATATGTCCTGTCCCACCGGCAGGACAGACCCACCAGGGGTGGTGGCACAGTGGTATACAGTTGGGAAGGAGTGGCCCTGGGAGTCTTCAACATTGACTCCGGACCCCATGAAGTCTCATGGCTTCAGGTCAAGCACGGGCAAGGAAACCTCCTGCTGATTCCCACCTACCACCCTCCTCAGCTGATGAATCAGTACTTCTCCATGTTGAACACCACTTGGAAGAAGCACTGAGAGTAGCAAGGGCACAGAATATACTCTGGGTGGGGGACTTCAATGTCCATCACCAAGAGTGGCTCGGTAGCACCACTACTGACCGAGATGGCCGAGTCCTGAAGGACATAACTGCCAGTCTGGGCCTGCGACAGGTGGTGAGTGAACCAACATGAGGGAAAAACCTACTTGACCTCGTCCTTACCAATCTACCTGCCGCAGATGCATCTGTCCATGACAGCATTGGCAGCAGTGACCACAGCACAGTCATTGTGGAGACGAAGTCCCGTCTTCACACTGAGAACACCCTCCATCGTGTTGTGTGGCACGACCACTGTGCTAAATGGGATAGATTCAGAACAGGTCTAGCAGCTCAAAACTGGGCATTCATGAGGCGCTGAGGGACATCAGCAGCAGCAGAATTGTATTCCACCACAATCTGTAACCTCATGGCCCGGCATATCCCTCACTCTACCATTACCACCAAGCCAGGGGACCAACCCTGGTTCAACGAGTGCAGAAGAGCATGCCAAGAGCAGCACCAGGTGTACCTAAAAATGAGGTGCCAACCTGGGGAAGCTGCAACACAGGACTACATGCATGCTAAAAAGCGGAAGAAGCATGTTATAGACAGGCTAAGCGATCCCACAATCAACGGATCAGGTCAAAGCACTGCAGTCCTGCCACATCCAGTCGTGAATGGTGGTGGACCATTAGACAACTAACGGGAGGAGGAGGCTCCAAGAATATCCCCATCCTCAATGATGGTGGAGCCCAGTACGTGAATGCAAAAGATAAGGCTGAAGCGTTTGCAACCAACTTCAGCCAGAAGTGCCGAGTGGATGATCCATATTGGCCTACTCCTGAGGTCCCCACCATCACAGAAGCCAGTCTTCAGCCAATTCGATTCACTCCACGTGATATCAAGAAACGGCTGAGCGCACTGGATACAGCAAAGGCTATGGGCCCCGACAACATCCCGGCTATCGTGCTGAAGACTTGTGCTCCAGAACTAGCTGCGCCTCTAGCCAAGCTGTTCCAGTACAGGTACAACACTGGCATCTATCCGACAATTTGGAAAACTGCCCAGGTATGTCCTGTCCACAAAAAGCAGGACAAATCCAACCCGGCCAATTACCACCCCATCAGTCTACTCTCAATCATCAGCAAAGTGATGGAAGGTGTCATCGCAAGTGCTATCAAGCGGCACTTACTCACCAATAACCTGCTCACTGATGCCTAGTTTGGGTTCCGCCAAGACCACTCGGGTCACGACCTCATTACAGCCTTGGTCCAAACATGGACAAAGGAGCTGAGAGGTGAGGTGAGAGTGACTGCCCTTGACATCAAGGCAGCATTTGACCGAGTGTGGCATGAAGGAGCCCTAGTAAAACTGAAGTCAATGGGAATCAGGGGGAAAACGCTCCACTGGCTGGAGTCATACCTAGCACAAAGGAAGATGGTTGTGGTGGTTGAAGGTCAATCATCACAGCCCCAGGACATCGCTGCAGGAGTTCCTCAGGGCAGTGTCCTAGGCCCAACCATCTTCAGCTGCTTCATCAATGACCTTCCCTCCAACATAAGGTCAGAAATGGGGATGTTCGCTGATGACTGCACAGTGTTCAGCGCTATTCGCAACTCCACAGATAATGAAGCAGTCCATGCCCGCATGCAACAAGACCTGGACGACGTTCAAGCTTGGGCTGATAAGTGGCAGGTAACATTCGCGCCACAGAAGTGCCAGGCAATGACTATCTCCAACAAGCGAGAGTCTAACCACCTCCCCTTGACATTCAATGGCATTACCATCGCCGAATCCCCCACTATCAACATCCTGGGGGTCACCATTAACCAGAAACTTAACTGGACCAACCACATAAATACTGTGGCAACAAGAGCAGGTCAGAGGCGAGGTATTCTGCGGCGAGTGTCTCACCTCCTAACTCCCCAAAGCCTTTCCACCATCTACAAGGCACAAGTAAGGAGTGTGATGGAATACTCTCCACTTGCTTGGATGAGTGCAGCTCCAACAACACTCAAGAAGCTCGACACCATCCAGGACAAAGCAGCCCGCTTGATTGGCACCCCATCCACCACCTTAAACATTCACTCCCTCCACCACCGGCGTACCGTGGCTGCAGTGTGTACCATCTACAAGATGCACTGCAGCAACTCGCCAAGGCTTCTTCGGCAGCACCTCCCAAACCCGCGACCTCTTCCACCTAGAAGGACAAGGGCAGCAGGCGCATGGGAACACCACCCCCTGCAAGTTCCCCTCCAAGTCACACACCATCCTGACTTAGAAGTATATCGTTGATCCTTCATCGTCGCTGGGTCAAAATCCTGGAACTCCGTACCTAACAGCACTGTGGGAGTACTATCACCACACGGACTGCTGCGGTTCAAGAAGGCGGCTCACCACCACCTTCTCAAGGGCAACTAGGGATGGGCAATAAATGCTGGCATTGCCAGCGACGCCCTGATCCCATAAACGAATAAGAAAAAAAATATCTGCGCTCCTCAAATTCTGCCCTCGAGCATCCCTGATTATAATCACTCAACCATTGGTGACCATGCCTATAGCTGTCTAGGCCCTAAGCTCTGGAATTCCCTCCCTAAACCTCTCCGCCTCTCTTTCCTCCTTTAAGGCGCACCTTAAAAACTTACCTCTTTGACCAAGTCTGCCTTAATTTCTCCTTATGTGGCTCGGTGTCAAATTTTTGTCTTAGAACACTCCTGTGAAGCGCCTTGGGATGTTTTACTACATTAAAGGCGCTATACAAATACAAGCTGTTGTTGTTGTTGGGCCGAATGGCCTGTTTCTGTGCTGTAAAGACAGACTGGTGAAATGGACAGACGAAATTTAATGCAGAGAAATGTGAAGTGATACATTTTGGTAGGAAGAATGAGGAGAGGCAATATAAATTAAATGATACAATTTTAAAGGGGGTCCAGGAACAGAGACCGAGGGGCGTGCGTACACAAGTCGTTGAAGGTATCAGGACAAGTTGAGAAGGCTGTTAAAAAAGCAGATGGGACCTTGGCTTTATTAATAGAGACAATGGCCCGAATTTTATTAATAGAATCAGGTAGGTGCGGAGTTTACTTGTGGTTCAGAGGCATTCGCCCGCGGGACACCTCCGACTGCAATTTCCAGCCCATAGAGTACAAAAGCAGGGAAGTTATGCTAAATCTTTATAAAACACTGGTTAGGCCTCATCTGCAGTATCGTGTTCAATTCTGGGCACCACATTTTAGAAATGATGTCAAACCTTAGAGAGGGTGCAAAAGAGATTTACTAGAATGGTACCAGGGATAAGGGATTTCAGTTATGTGGAGAAACTGGAAAAGCTGGGGTTGTTCTCCTTAGAGTAGAGGAGGTTAGGAGGAAATTTGATAGAGGTGTTCAAAATCATGAACAGTTTTGGTAGAGTAAATAAGGAGAAACTGTTTCCAATGGCAGAAGGGTCGCTAACCAGAGGACACAGATTTAAGGTGATTGGCAAAAGAACCAGAGGCGACATGAGGAAACATGGTTTAGACAGCGAGTTGCTGTGATCGGGAATGCACTGCCTGAAAGGGTGGTGGTAGCAGATTCACTAGTAGCTTTCAAAAGGGAATTGGAGGGGAAAAATTTACAGGGCTACAGGGAAAGAGCAGGGGAGTGGGACTAATTGGATAGCTCTACCAATGAGCTGGCACAGGCACGATGGGCCGAATGACCTTCCATTGTGCTGTATCATTCTATGATTCTATGCAGATATTGGGAGGGGATATTATGGGCTTGACTGTGATGCCCATGTGGTCAAATAATCACATAGACATGCAGGAATAATGGTCACTTGAACAAGATACAAAGTGGTGGTGATCATCACCTATGGAACTGTACCCCAGCAAGGAATCAATCCTTCAGGGGTGGACGAAGAGGAGGGGAGAAAATTGATAGTGGAATTTTCTTTCAAACAAAGTAAAAACAAAAATAAGTGCTTTCTTCATTTTTCCTTTTGCAGGCTACAATTGCAAGCTTGAATAGTACTGACATTATACAGGAAATGAAATCCGCAACATGAATATTAATAAAACAGAAAATTTTCAATAGCAAAATTTATCATAAAGTATTAACAGCCAAAAAAATGTTTGAGGGCAGGGATAAAGATGAGATAGGCAGAGCCCTTGCTCGTACAAATTAGTATTCTACAAAACCTAGGGATACAGATAACCACACTTGAAATTTAAACATCTTAAAAGGCCAAAAGACCACTTCCCTAAAGGTTCCTAACATTGCTTTTGATCAGGATCAAGAGAAAATTCTCTTAACAATGTAGGCTAACTCCAATGGAGTACCGAGAGACTGCAGCATTGTTGGAGGTGCTATCTTTCAGATGAGTCATTAAACCAAGGAACTGTCTGTTTGTTTGGAATATCCTAATCCAATGAAGGATTCTTAAAAAAGAATTATTCTACACATGTCATGAAAAAGTGGTGGTGACCATCACCTATGGAACTGTACCCCAGCAAGGAATCAATCCTTCAGGAGTGGACGAAGAGGAGGGGAGAAAATTGATAGTGGAATTTTCTTTCAAACAAAGTAAATACAAAAATAAGTGCTTTCTTCATTTTTCCTTTTGCAGGCTACAATTGCAAGCTTGAATAGTTCTGACATTATACAGGAAATGAAATCCGCAACAGTCACACCTTTGATTGCCGTGATTATCTCTCTGCCGAGGTGTGATAAAGGGCAGTTAGAAAGATTAACTGTAATCGTCTGGCAGTGTTCTCTGACTATATATGCTGTGCCGATATACATCTCTTCACTTCACCTGACGAAAGCTTGCGATTTCAAATAAAACTGTTGGACTATAACCTGGTGTTGTGCGACTTCTCACATTTGAACATAGGCATCTTCATAGTGATGTAGTACTCAATTATTGCCATTAGGTGGTGGTATTATACTGAAATGTTATACTTTTATAATGTCCGATTCCAACCACAGTGTGGAGCCATGCAAAAATGCGGTCAGTACTGTACTACTACAATGACTACACAGTACAGTACAGCCTAAGAAGAAGACAGTATTTACTGTTAATCAAAAGGAATCCAAAGCAAAGAATGAAGGTGGAGAAAGAAAGATAGAAATACTAGGATTTGGTGCTAGCATATAATTTGCCATCAATTTGACAAAAATCACCCCTCACAAATGGTAGAGAAGTTAATGTTAGCTTGTTCTTTACTGTGGAGGTGATCTCTACATCCAATGATATTCAGCATGGCTATGTTATGTATTAAACCATGAAGAAATGGGCTTAAAGCATTTTTTTTAATGTTATAGTGAGCATAAATGACTTCTTGTTTAAAGTCTCAGCTGTTTTTTTCTGCACAATAAACGTGGTACTGGGCATTCCCATTCCTAAGCATTGGGAAGCAGGCCTCAATTCCATCCCCATAGCTCTCAAATGATTAAAGATTTAAGCCTTTCTTTCAGCTATCCAATGGTTACAAATCCTTTGGCTGCAAGTGGTACACAAAGCTCTGGAGGTTGGAACTGAGTCATCATTACTGCGCAGGTCAGTAACCTCCAAAAATCTCCATTTGGGAAGCAAATCTTTCGGAGGCAACGTTAAACCGAGGCCCCATCTGCTCTCTCAGGTGGACGGAAAGATCCCATGGCACTATTTCGAAGAAGAGTCTGGGAGTTATCCCTGGTGTCCTGGCCAATATTTATCCCTCAATCAACATAACAAAAACAGATTATCTGGTCATTATCACATTACTGTTCGTGGGAGTTTGCTGTGTGCAAATTGGCTGCTGTGTTCCCCACTTTACAACAGTGACTACATTCCAAAAAGTACTTCATTGGCTAAAGCGCTTTGAGACATCCAGTGGTTGTGAAAGGCGCTATATAAATATAAGTCTTTCTTTTTTTCTTTCAAATGGAATTAGTGGAGAGAGCCCAATTTTAGAAATGGCCATATCACAATTTCCTGCTTTGGGAAGTCAACTTCAAAACTCATGTTCACTCGTGTCTGCTATGAACTGAAACTTGCAATTTTATACATTACATGAATAGGAGAGCATGCCACAGGACCAATGTTGACTCCTTTACATGGTTGCATTTTGCACCAGAGGTTGCCCACCATGCACTTGTGCCCACTTTAAAAATATCACACTGTCAGAATGCATCATTCAGGTTAAAATTAGTAGACTAATTTATTTACAGTAATAATTGCACAGGACATACAGCAGGTACAAGTACAGTACTTCACTTACAAAACGGTTTTAAAAAATGGAGTCAAAATTCCTTTGAACTGATTACCTGACAAAAAGTTACATGAGCAAGGAAGTACACAGAGCCCCATGTCATTACTTCATATATAAATAGGCAGTCAAAACAGGCAACTAATATAGACAGGTGAATTACACACAACTGGGATTGCCCTCGGAAAAAGGAAATTGGGGGGTAGATAAGGATGCAATGGATCATGTTCTGCCCTGTCCATCATAGATCCATTGGAAAACCAGTGAGACGGGGCCACAACAATATCTTCTCACTGGTTGGCAAAATTGCATACATTAATATTTCAAAAAATGAGGTAACTTCTGATGCAATTAGTTTATGAATATAGGCAAAATTGTTACTGCAGCGACCGGCTAGCACAGATATCTCTCAACCACTTAGCATAATTTTTCTCCTGACACCAAGACAAAAGAGATGGGATTCCTCCCACCCCAGCCCAATCCGCAGGAGTGATGTAGAGGGTTTTGTGCCTGCCTAACTCAAATCCCGTTAATCTCACCAAAGTTTTTGGTGTCAGGCTAATTTAGACATCGTGCACCTCAACTAGGAGTTCGCCACTGACGGAGGCAGGAAATGGCTGTTGCAGCAGGAATTTGTAAAAGGCGAGATTGCATCAATGAAGAACATGGGGTTGAAGAATTGGTCTGGAAGTTTGGGGAAAATATTGAGCAACAATCCCTACGGGCTCCGGTAGGTTATGTTGGTTGAATAGGGTACTTTGTATAGATTCGCAATAGCTGCCTATTTTTTTCCAAACAAGTGTATGACACACAAAATTGCACGTGTGGCCAATACATCTAAAACAACTTTCATGAACAACTAGCATCAACTGTGAGTGCTCTTTTGGAAGGCAATTAATTACAGAAATGTTAGTTATAAATCTACATTTCGGTTTATACAGGAACGGCCAAACGTCCACCTCGCAATCAAATTCATAAATCGGTGAGATTTTGCTTTAAAAGTTTACACCTTTTGTGATAAACACCAGCGGTGTCTGCACGGACAGAAGCTCCTCTTTTAAAACGATTGTGGCGATTTCCTTTTCCTAGGGCACAACTTGCATTTACGTAGCGCCTTTAACGAAGAGTGACGTCCCGAGACAGTTAAATGTTTTCCCTCCGACCATGGTCAATTTTAGGGAGCATTCTCGCAGTGTGATGTGTATAAGTGACTTATTCTGGCGAATAAACTAGCGAGTGAGTCAAGTGATGCTGGAAATGTTTAGCAAACTAGCGGTTCTACGATAATCTCTATGGTTACTATACAGCTACGGAAACTAGACGCGCAGGATAGACCAGCTGTGGGGGTGGGACATCAGAAAGCGCACGTTCGTTCTCTCTATCCGGTTAGATGATAAATTTCCATTCCTTGTGGCAAGGGACATCGTGCGCCGCCACCGCACAAAAAAAACAAACCTCGACTGCAGCTTCTTACCTGCAGACTCGCCACCATTTTCCTCCCCTTCATTGGTTGGCGCCGCGCTGCACCCTGGGCCGGTAACCAGGCGCCGCGCTGCACCCTGGGCCGGTAACCAGGCGCCGCGCTGCACCCTGGGCCGGTAACCAGGCGCAGCGCCTCCGCGGCCTCCGGTTGCCAGGGAGCCGCCAGCCAGCCAGCCAGCCAGGGGGAACCGACTGCGCCCGGGTGAGTGAGTGATCGCACAAGGAAAACACATCCAAAAAAAAGAAGTGAAGCGGTGTGGAATTTGATTTTTTTTTTGTATATAACGAAAATATGCACCGGAATAAATTATGCTGAAAACATGAGCGGGCCGGTTCGCATCTGAAATGCGCTCACCGCTAAAAAAAAAGGAAAAAAAAGTACTTGCATTTATATAGCGCCTTTCACGACCATCGGACCTCCCAAAGAGCTCTTTACAGCCAATGAAGTACTTTTTTTGAAGTGTAGTCACTGTTGTAACGCGGCAGCCAAAATTGCGCACAGCAAGGTCCCACAAACAGCAATGTGATAATGACCAGATAATCTATTTTTAGTGATGTTGCTTGAGGGATAAATATTCACTAGGACACTGGGGATAACTCCCCTGCTCTTCTTCGAAATAGTGCTAAGGGATCTTTTCCGTCCACCTGAGAGAACAGACGGCACCTCTGACAGTGCAGCACTCCCTCAGTACTGCACTGGAGCGTCAGCCGAGACTTTTGTGCTCAAATCTCTGGAGTGGGACTTGAACCTAAACTGAACTTAAAGCAACAAAATAGACTACATTGTAAACCAACTTGCAGAGGAGAAAGTACATAAGTATATGAGGGAGAAAGGAATAGAAGGATATGTTGATAAGATGAGATGTATTAAGGTGGGAAGTGGCTCATGTGGAGCATAAACACCAGCATAGACCTGTTGGGCCGAAAGGCCTGTTTCTGTGCTGTAAAATTCTATGTAATAAATATCAACTTTTAATATTGCCTACAAGGTTGATGGCCTGTTAGAAATATTTTCACGCTGAGAGATTGTTTTAAAATATCAGTTGGTGTCAAGGTTGGTACCAGGGAGATACATTTCTGTGCCTGGTGCGAGCATTTTCATCTTTGAGTCAGAAGGTTTAGGTTCAATCCCTATTCTATAAATTTGAGCACGTAAACTAGGCTTATAATTCAGTGCAGTACTATGGGAATGCTGCACTGTCAGAGGTACGGTATTTTAGTTGCTTTTTAAATGAGGTCCTCTCTGTACTCTCAGACGGATGTAGACGAGCCCATGGTACTATTTGTAGACGAGCAGGGGAGTTCTCTTGGTGTCCTGGCCAACATTTATCCCTGAACCAACATCACTAAAAATTATCTGGTCATTTATTTCATTGTAGTTTGTAGGACCTTGCTGCACACAAATTCGCTGCCATGTTTCTGTACATTATAACACTGACTGCACTTCAAAAGTACTTCAGTGGCTGTGGAGCGCTTTGGGACATTCGGAGGTCGTGAAAAGTGCTATATCAATGCAAGCTCTTTCTTTATACATGGATTTGCAACATTAAAAATAATCTCCAGCCCTACAGAGTCCCTAAAATTTAAGAGAAACAGACGTCATATGGATTTTATGCAGTGTTAAACAGGCACCAGTAGTGTAGGTTGTGTGCAAACAATGTAGAACTAAACTGTCATAGCAAATAAAAAGTACATAGTATTCTAAGAGTACACAGAAGTAGTGTTCATTTTTGGTGAAAGTGCTACTTTTGTCATCAGAGTCAATACATTTGCAATAAAATAATAAATTAAAATTATCCATTTTATTAGAGATTTTCAGCCATTCTACAAAAATCAGGAAAATGAGATCCCACAGAAATAGAGCACTAGAACATTCTTTGGTCAACTGTATAATCAATAACTGAAGTAACTTAATGTTTGGCATGAATTTGCCATAGAGAGTCAACTCGGTTCCAATCTTCCATTGACCTCAACTTGGAGCTAACTTCACCCCAAAGAGGACCTCACTTACCTTCCTGCCTTTGCTCAAAGTATGATAATCTCTAGTTGGTCATTAAACAACTGACAAGCAGCTGACGAGGTTATTACACAAGAGTAGGGCTCATGGGATTGGGGTTATTAGCATGGATTGAGGATTGGTTAACGGACAGAAAATAGAAATAAATGGATCATTTTCGGGTTGCCAGGTTGTAACATTCCCGAAAGAGTTGGCATCCACCTGAACTCTTACGTACCAATATGAATCAATAATTGGGATAGACACCCTTTGTATCTTCCAGTCAATACCTTGCAAATCCTCAAGTCAGGCAAAACCATAATGTTGCATTTGGGGGTACCCACCACCATATCCAATTGGTTAGGCCATCATTCATGATAAGGAATAGAGCACATTAGATCCCCAGACAAGTCCACCAACATAATATCATCTGCAAAAAGGAGCACTGCAATGCTTTCAAAAGTGTGGAGTGGAAGAGACAATTTTACTTACACATCTAATAATGATTTCAAGAACTTAAATTTAATGTCGTCAACAAATAGTTGGGATTCTGAGTAGATTGGGCCTATACTCTCTGGAATTTAGAAGAATGAGAGGTGATCTCATTGAAACATATAAGGTTCTGAGGGGGATTGACAGGGTAGATGCTGAGAGGTTGTTTCCCCTGGCTGGAGAGTCTAGAACTAGGGGGCATAGTCTCAGGATACGGGGTTGGCCATTTAAGACTGAGATGAGGAGGAATTTCTTCACTCAGAGGGTTGTGAATCTTTGGAATTCTCTACTCCAAAGGGCTGTGGATGCTGAGTCATTGAGTATATTCAAGACTGAGATAGATAGATTTTTGGACTCTAGGGGAATCAAGGGATGTGGGGATTGGGCAGGAGAGTAGAGTTGAGGTTGAAGATCAGCCATGATCTTATTGAATGGCAGAGCAGGCTCAAAGAGCCATATGGCCTACTCCTGCTCCTACTTATGTTCTTATTCAGAAGAATCCTTGCACAAATCACAAGATACATTGCATGTTCCAACTTCCTGGAATATATCAGGTAAGATTTTACTGTAAGAGACTACCATTGAAGAAATGATCATCCAAGGTGAGAAGCAGAGTTCTGAGGTGCAGGAACTCGTGGTAGAAGTTGTGCACAGATCAGGCTTGTTTTGGACAGTGTCAGAAGCATATATTGAAGTATGTGCATGCTTATACCGACAGAAACAGGCAAGGTCAGCAGCAAGGTATTTTACACAGCTGGGTGGCAGAAAGAGAAAAGAGGGAGAGAAGGGAAGGAGTGGTGCACAATATTAAAGCAGAACAGGTGCAGAAGAGTTGGGGACATTGTACCCATATTTGCCTCCATGAGGCTTACTGTAACTGGGTACACGTTTAGAATTGAGGTGGATAAGGCATGTTCGTACACTAATGGGAGACTAACTGCAAGGAATGCTCCAAAAACACACAAATTCTTAAGTATTATATTCCTCAGAAAACTGCAAGGAAGTTATTTTTCATTCAAAATAAAAATCAGTTTCCTCAGAAGCTTTTGTGCTGAAGCCATTTAGTTTTAGTGACATTATCTTCCTTCTGGTAGTAAAGTCCATTTAAATTCCTCAGTTCAACTAAATACTTAGTTAACTTCTTAAATTATCATCTGTAGTAGCATAGGAAAATCCCAAAAATGCACTTGTTGCTGTTGGGCTGTTAATGGCGGAGTCAGGAATGCGTCCCACAGAATTAGGAACAATTTCTTGTGTGAATTCAGGATCGAAGTGCTGTAGGTCACCAGGGCCAGCCTGAAAAAAAACCAAAAAAAAATTGTCAAGCTAATTTTTCCCAATGCACCTATCCAAATTTAAATTTAAGAAAAGTTGTGAAGTTTATTTCTTTTAACCTTGTGTTCTCAGCGAGGCACAACTGTTCTTGGGAAGACAATACTTTGGCACTCTTTATAAATGATGCCAGGTCAGGTATTGTATGAACTAGGCATGGGTAAAGCTCACTACACTGTCCTGTCTGACTGCAAAAGAACACTCAAAACTGCACTTTTGCAGGATGATGCTTTCCCTCCCTCTCACTCCATCTTCCTCCCATTTTCCCATGCTAGTCCTGCTTACAGCCTCAGTTAGTGCGGTTTGTCCCTCTCCCTACCTCACTTAAATTTTGTTATGCAATTTAAATCTTTATATATTTTAAAAGGAGCCTATAAGTGTCACCTTGGGCAACAGAAGGAATGGAATGAAGTCTAGAGATAAGCCCTAACAAACTATGTGCAGCAAGAAGTGCAAAACCTTTCTTTAATCTTACCAAAATTGCTGCACCCTACAAAATTCCATACATTTCCAATTTTCCGAGCAGATGAATGGTGGATAGATTCTGGCCAGACAGGCCACTACACACCATCTGATCCTACTCCCAAATCTAATGAACCTGGGTTCATCGGGTATGTCACAAAAGCCTTGACTGACTTCTTGATCTCATCAGATCTACTTATCACCTACTAGATATTTCCCATGGTTGAGGAAGAATCCTTCTCACTAAGGAATTCTTATTGTTAGAAGTGAGAAGGTACATCCCTTTGCATTTGCAAAACTCTTCGTTACCATAAACAAACACTTGGAAAGCACCTATGGGCAAATGCCAGTTGGAATGAGTTTAATTCGGCCCCCACCTAAAGTTGGAAAAGTAGCAAGTAGTCTCATTCCGTTCCTGGGGGAACCATGCAACTAACCTGCCCACCACAAACACTAAAACATACCCTAAATGAGGGATGAGCTGACTGGAGGGGAATAACATGGACCACACCCAGACACAAGAACAGCAACCCAACTTCACCTTATGCAATATAGATCAGCTCTGAATGCACCTGTCCAACTGTCTCTGTAGCCAATGTTAGTAGCTACCTTGATCCTTAATTGTGCATCATCACTCAAGATTTTGCAACAATGCAAGCAGATTCACTGCAGCATTGTATCCTCCTGTAAAATGCCACACAACAAAATGCACAGCTCTATAAATATAAAAACTAACAGAATCCAGAAAACATACCACATTGGGGTTGTATGGTGGGGTAATTCTCTTGTGGTAGAGATCCTCCCAGGTGACAGATGAAAAGAATACGTGCTTTTTTATATCAAGCTGTGACAGGAGAAAATATAGTGAAGTTAGTCAAGCAATAAAATTTGTTCATGCCTCATGCTAGAGCTTGAAATGAAAAAATATGCTTTTTGGATTTTAGGCCTTGATACGATTAGGGCTGCTACCCAACACCTTGCATGTGCTCATTGTAAAAAGCAGCTTCCATAAGTATGATTGAGCTTCTTATAAATTGAAACTTAACCTGATGTGTGAAGTGAATGGGCTGCAGCATGCCTCAGGGATAACAAGCTACCTGTTTATGGGCTGGTCACGAAGTATTCCCAATTTCTCCAAAAGGTGTAGAAACACAACACAACACTGACAGACCATACATTTCAGGCTAGAATTGTTTATTAAGAGAAAGCATTGTACACCAAAGCAAATTAAATGGGCAGCACCTAACTCTGATAGTTTAAATGTTTTCTGAGATTCATACAATCCCTTTTTCAGAGTACTTTAACCTGAATTTCTTGCTGAGATTTTTATGCAAGTGCATGCCATGGCACTCTGTCTCTTCACAATGACCTGGAAATACATTGATCTAAGCAAACTAAAGATGAACAGCTATCTCAAGCTTTTTGTGTTAAAAGAAACCTAATTTCACAGGTGCTAATTTTGAGGGCAGAAAAAGTACTGAGTGGGTTGCCCCTAGGATTGGTATTGGGACTGCTTTGTCTCTAAGTTACATCGATGACTTGGATTCATAAATTCCATGCAAATTTGTCAGATTTGCAGATACCAGACTAGGAGTAGTGGAAATTACAAGTCAAATATATTTAAATATGCAGAACAACGGTTGATAAAATTTAATGCGGAAAAATGTAAAATACTGCACATAGGAAGGAAAAATGGTCTACAAATATAGGCCATCGATTGCGTTGAAATAGCTAGTGATAAAGTTGAAAGACACTCGGGAGTCTTAATAGACTTGACATTCAAATATATCCAACTGCTGCAGACCAGCAATCAACAAAGCTAATAGAATGCTGAACTATGTTGCTAAAATAGCAGAGTACAAGTCAAAGAAATCATGCTCAAACTGAATAGTACGCTGGTTAGACTGCACCTTGCATACAGTGTTCGGGTCTGGTCAGTGACACAGGAAGACATTCAACACTGGATTAATACATAGACTGAGCTTCCAGATAAAATGGTAGAGGTGGAATTATTAAAGAAACAATTAGATGTCACAGTGGGTACAAAAGGGTCTCTCTGGATGAACTAAAATTCCTCACCACAAATTATGTTGTGATCTTGTAATATAGCGCCTTTCATGTCAGAACATCCCAATGCACTTCATAGCCAAATTAATTATTTTGAATTGTAGTCACTGTGGTTATTGGAGCCAATTTGCACAACAGTAATATCCCATAAACAGCAAATAAAATGAATAATGATTTAATCTGCTTTGGTGGTATTGGTTGCTGGATGAACACCCTACTTATTTGAAGAGTGCTATGGGATCTTTTACGTCCACCTGAACAGGCAGACAAGCCTTGGTTTAACAACTAATCCAAACAATGGCATTTCCAACAATGAGGCATTCCCTCAGTGCTAAAGTGCCAGCCAAGATTATGTGTTCAGGACCTGGAGCGGGGCTTGAACCCACAGCTTTCTGACTCAGAGTGCTACCAAGGGAACTAAACCAACACTTGAAATAGGCCTGGTTCACATTTTCATCACAGGCCTCATTTTATTCAATTGAAATGGTCTGAAATCCTGGCTGATCTTCTGGTGGAGTAACTGAAGTTTAGCTGTGCTTATGATAATGTGGGGCAGTGTCAAATGCCTTCTTGAAATCCAGGTAGATAACATTCACTGTCTCACCCCTATCTTCTTTTTCACTTCCATAGAGGCTAGCTATAAAACTTCCTTTCAAATGGTCTGATGTTTTTAAATTACAAAATAGTTTTAAGAATCAACCATATACATATCTATGGATTCACACCTTCAACAAACTTTGACATATACCAAATCTCTAATATTTCGGAATGTTAGTTTCTTCCATTTCATGCTCTTCCCAATCATAATTCATTGTATTCCCCACAGAATAAGAATGAAGTTTAAGAAAATGTGCAAAATTGAACTATGAATATTCAAAGATTGAAATATTTATAGTAACATGGTATCAGTTTCAGGCAGGAGAAGACCTTGGTTCATCAAGCCAACTTATCCACTGTATTTCCTTGGTGTATTTCTAATAACACTGAATCCAATTGTTGACAAGAACTTGTCTAGTTCCTTCTTGAAACCCATTAAAGATTTCTTGTTCCACCACCCATGCCGATAATCTGTTCTACATACTTATCAAATTTGTCCAAACCCTTCATAATTTTAAACACTTGTATAAAATCTCCTCTTAATGTTCTCTTTCCAAAAGGGTAGTCAATCTTTCCTCATACATCATTGCCCTTTCCAAAGCTGAATATCCTTTTTTAAATAGGGAGACCAAAACTGCATGCAGTACTCCAAATATAGTCTCACCATGACCTCTCTGGATTTATGTTATACCCCTTGCTATGCATCCCAACATTCTGTTTGCTTTTTAAAAAAAAACAGCCTGGGAACATTGTGCTGATGGTTTTGGTGACCTGTCGACTAAAATCCCAAGTTTGCTCTCCTGCCTGAAATATATTCCAATTTAGCACATAATCCACATCAACCTTCCCTCTGCCAAATCTCAATCTTACATTTCCCTGTATTAAATTGCATCTGCCATTTCTCTGCCCACTGTTTGAGCTGATCAAGATCCTTTTGAATTTGTGCGCATTGATGTTTATCATTTGCCACTGATCATAATTTGGTATCGTCTGGACACAATTCCTTACTCTGAATCATTTATAAACAACAGCGGCCCCAACACTGAATCTTGTGGCGCTCCACAGGTAACTGGCTGCCAACCAGATACCTGCCCATGCATTAATACTTAAGTAGTCTACCAACCAAACACTTGCCACTCTATTTTAATACATTCCATCTCTTCAATGGGCTTTGACCTTAAGTAGTAGCCTATTATGCGAGATAGTGTCAAGTGCCTTTCTCAAATCCAAATAGACAGTCACTGTCTCTCCCCTATCTACTAGGTCTGTCACTTTCTCCAAAAAATCCAATAAGTTTGTCAAGCATTATTTCCCACTCCTAAAACTACACTGACTGTCTTGCATTATCTCTCTTTCTGAACAATGTAAAGTATCGTCTTAATAGTCCAATGTTTAGTGTTCAGTCATATACAAAATGCACACATACAAAATCTGCTTCAGCTCCTAATCTTCTCTTTTGGTCTTTTTGTAGAAGTCCCATCAGAATATCACGAGCGGCTGTTGATATTCTCATTGGCAAGTGGAGCGGCTTATGGAGAATGTTATCGTACATCTCAGCTACATCCTGACTGTAAAAGGGTGGCTGTCCACATAAAGGAAAGAATCATTAACTCATTGACCAAATCTGTGAAAGAAACAAATTTGTCATTTAGACTTGACTCAAGAGCAGCTTGCACAAGGGAAAAAATAAATTTAGAAGCTCATTGTTTATATCTACTTTCATCACTGAGCTGCTATGTATTGTATGAAGTTTCAAACTACCAGAACATGACTTAAGTATTCTTACAATTTTTCCTCATTGTTACCATTATCATAGTACTAAACAGAGTAGTCAGAAACTTTGTTTATTTGCACAGTATTTGTTATAGATTTTTGGCTCAGTTAGTAGATTGCCAGTTTATTACTTACCAATCCAAACAACATCTCATAGAGGACTGCCCCAAAGCACCACCAGTCAACAGTCCGATCATATGGTTGCTTTTTAAGCACTTCTGGGGCAAGATACTGCCAAAACAAAATGTATTTAGAATGGGTGCTTGTAAAGTTTTCTGTGATGTGAAACATTCACGGCTTGCGAGTATGAAATGGAAGCAGTAACCAATTGAAAGTGCATTAATCACTGCACAAGAACAAAACTAAACCAACCAAAATGTATACCATCAGCTTTCTTCAACCAATCAGAAATATGACCAACAGTCAGAAGTTGGTCAGTACACATGAATACTCATGCATTGAACTGCAATATCCCTGCACGCTCAGTGAGACAATTAGGTAGACAATCCTAGGTGCCCATTCTCCATTGTTACAAGGATGACCAATACACCAATTGGTGCAATATACTGGAGGAATGAAATACAAGGCACTAGACAAGATTCAGCCAATAGTTTTAGAGGCACTAGACAAGATTCAGCCAATAGTTTTAGAGACAGGCTAGGAAAAGGTAGGTGTCAGGTAAGAGCCATAAAAACTCATATGGAAAGAAATGTGACAAATATTTGATTTAAACTTTGCTGAAGAATAAATATACTTTGCAGATTGGACACCCGAATTTTCATTACTTGTAAAAGCTACGCTTTATATGTTCTCTCTTTACAGAGTTGCTTTGACTATTGAACCCTTACTGGCCAAATGAAATATGAACCTACTAGTCACACACATACCTCAGGTGTCCCACAGAATGTAGAGGTTGTTCCTGTTGGTTCTATTACCTCTTTACAAAGACCAAAGTCTGTTAGTACAATATGGCCCTGAAATATAACAAAAGTCGGTCATTAACAGGGTGCTGTGACTTTTTTTATTTCAAAAAACTGGGAAGATTGTTAATAATACCTGAGAATCCAAGAGAATGTTTTCAGGCTTCAAATCCCTGGAATACAAAGTGAGATCGTAGAGGCTTTGGAATTTTACAAAAAAAGTTACAGACAACATCCTTTACAGCAGAACTCACCGATACACAATGTTGAGCGAGTGAAGATATCCTATAGCACTGGCCACCTCTGATGCATAAAATCTAGCTCTAGGCTCTGGAAAAGTGTGCTCTCGTTGCAAATGGAAGAAGAGCTGCAAAATTAAAAACCACTACTCAGTAGCTGTAATATGTCAAGTCTTGTTTTCTGGCAGCCATGTAGCATTACATGGAGTTTCCACTGACGGCCCTCTGGATCAAAATGTTGTGGACAAACTGGTCAGTATCTATAGTATATAACCTACACCTCAGGTGGGAGAATTTCCGTTGAGTGTGGTCTCCTTCCTAAAATATTGTTAACTTTCACCAATAAGGTCTTCCCAATATTTCCCCAATCTTCCAAATGTTGGAAGAACTGCATTGCTTTGGCCTGCCCCTTACATTTCCCCTTGCCCTTGAGCCTGATCAATAGGACCCAGCTACCTATTAAAGTTACTGTAAAGAGACTCTTAGGATTTCAGTTTATTTTTTAAACTGCATTGTAGCTGTTTTGCTAATGGTGTGGGATGAATAAAATCACAGATTTAACTTATAACATCACAAGAGCGTGGAAGATTTCAAACTCCTTTTCCTTTCCCCATGTCTTGTTTTTAGTTGCTGTCCTTGAGCACTAATCTCTGACAGATTGAATATTATGGTGTGTATTGAAAAAGTGTTTCATTAATACAACTTTCCTTCTCAATAATTTGCCTTGCTGTGGGTCACATTACAAGCGAAGGACTTCATTGATAGTTATCTTCCTTGATAGTTATATTGTGCTTGCAACCTAGTGTACCGTTGCAGCTTTCTAAAGGGTTAAATAAATTCACAACCTTACAGAAACAAAGGTAAAAGGACAATTGGAAGTTTTAGAAAAACAAATGATGCCCACCAAACTGTTGTAAGAAATCTCTTAGAACTAACAAATTCAGAGGAATTATTGAGTTTTATGGTTTCAGCTTCATTAGCATCATCTGCCTTCAACCCTATCTCAGCCCACCTGCTGCTGAAATCCTCATCTACACCTTTGTCAGCTATAGACTCAATTATTCCAATGCTCTCCTGGCCATCCTCCACCCTCCACAAATTTCAGCTCATCGAAAACTCTGATGCCCATATCCTAGCCTGCACCAAGCTCCACTTGCCTATCACCCCCATCCTCGCTGACTTAAATTAGGTCCTGGTCCCCCAATGCCTCAGAGTTAAAATTCTCATTGTGTTTAAATCCCTCCATTGATTTGCCCTTTCCTATCTCTGTAACCTCCTTCAGTCTTAGAACCTTCCCTAAACTCTCTGTTCCTTTGACTGGCCTCTTGTGCATTTCCCTTTCTTTTGCTCCACCATTGGCAGCCCTGTCTTCAGCCTAGCTCTGGAATTCCCTACCTAAATACCTCCACCTTCCTCTCCTGTAATACTCTCCTTAAAACCTATGTTAACCGCACAATATAAATTTAAGGGTTTTTTTCCAAGATGGAACCTACACATCTCATTGACCAGACACAGGTTTTAGGAGGAAGTAAAAACACCTCAGACACCTATTCACCATTCCTTTTCCTACTAACTTTCTCTAGGTGCAAGGATTTATTCTAGGCCCACAGTTAGCAAGGTGTATAGTCCTGCAATGACAATTGCATACAAGATAAACATACAAGACACCTCTTTTAAACTACCTACTGCTACATTCTACCAAGCATGTGGTAGGTGACTTCTTGGACATGAATACATGATGCCTCTTGGAAATCAGGATGCAGAAGGGTTCCATATAAATGCTACTGGACCCCATCTTAAGTTATTTGTGATAAACTACCTCCACAAGTTGGCAATGTCCCTGTCTATATTTGCTACACAAAGTGGAACCACATTGTGTCTTTGTCTTCATTCCAAAGATATCCTGATATGCAAGCATCTACTTCATGGAGTTGTCTACTCATTTTGTCAGTAGCTCGAGGAAATAGCTGGTCAAAGACAAATGTGCCAACTGTGAACAGTACTGATGGGAGTTTTCTCCAGCACATTCAAGAGGCCATGGATAGAAGCATTGTGCCCATGATGTACAATGCTGTTACAGTATTATGTGAGTTGCAATGCCATGTAGAGAGCAGCACAAATTATATGAGGACATGGAAATAAAGATAGAGAAAAGCAAGGAAACAGGTACAACAGTTAAATATAAAAGCCAGATATAAAGAATTTAGGAAGGGACTACAATCTTCAGGAAGCACAGTCCACAGTAACCCACCCACTCACCTCACCACCATTCACATAGTCCAGGACAAAATAGAGTTTCTCTGTTGTCTGAAAACAGTAGTGGAGCCCAACCAGAAAGGGATGCTTGAGATTTTTCAGCAGCACATTGCGTTCAGCCATAATGTTCTTTTGCTAATTTAAAATAGGTACCATTAGAATCTGAACAAGCAACAATTGAGAATAGATTTATACATCCTTTAGTCAGTATATTTCAAATTTTGGATTTATGAGAATTCACACCAAATTTATTCCAGCTTCAGTGTACCTCACTGATTTCAGTTCTAGCCCTAAAAAAACTATATAGTATTAATTACCAGTCATATTTTCAGTTTTACAGTAATTTTACCTTAAAGTAAAAGGATAGTTGTGGCTCAGTGAGTAGCACTCTCGCCTCTGAGTCAGAAGGTTGTGTGTTCCACTCCAGAGACTTGAGCACAAACTCTAGGCTGACACTTCAGTGCATTACTGAGGGAGTGCTGCACTGTTGGAGGTGCTGTCTTTCAGATGCGACGTTAAACCGAGGCCCCGTTTACCCTCTCAGGTGGACGTAAAAGATCCCATGGAACTATTTTGAAGGGAAAATATTTACAGGGCAATGGGTAAAGAGCAGGGGAGTGGGTTTAATTGGATAGCTCTACCAAAGAGCTGGCATAGGCCCGAAGGGCCGAATGGCCTCCTTCTGTGCTGTATCATTCTATGATTCTATGAAGAGCAGGGGAATTCTCCCCAGTGTCCTGACCAATATTTATTCCTCAACTAACATCACTAAACAGATCATCTGGTCATTATCAGAGTGCTGTTTGTGGGATCTTGCTGTGCACAAATTGGCTGCAGCGTTTCCTACATTGCAACAGTGACTACACTTTGAAAGCACTTCACTGGCTGTAAAGCGCTTTGGGATGTCCTGAGGCCATGAAAGGTGTTATATAAATACAAATCTTTCTTTCCTTTCTTTCTTACTAACTTTACTAGTTTTGCTTAGTGCAGTGACAGGCCATAGCCAGGTGCATTTCAAAGACAATAGGGTAGACATTACTGTTGGTGATCTTATTATACAAACACTTAATTCTATAAAATAGATGGGTTACTGCCTCAATTAAAATAGCGAGGAGAGGAATTTAACTCCCACCTCATCTCCAACCTCCCTTTCCTCTCCAAAGTCCTTAAATATATTGCCTCCCAAATCTGTGCCCATCTTTCCCACAACCCCCTATTTGAATCCCTCCAATCAGGTTTCTGCCCCACCACAGCACCAATTTGGCCCTAACCAAAGTCATGAACTACATTCTCTGTGACTGTGATCATGGTAGATTATTTCCCTTCATCTTCCTCAACCTCTCTGCAGCCTATAACATTATTGAACATACCATTCTCCTCCAACACCTCTCCTTCGTTGTCTAGCTCAGTAGGACTGCCCTTGCTTACACTTTTACCAATCTGATCATCTCCAGCAATGGCTTCTCTTCCAACCCCTGTATCATTACATCCGGAGTTCTCCAAGGATCTGTTGTTGACCCCCTTCTTCCTCATCTACATGCTATCCTTTAGTAACATCATCTGCAAACATGGGGTCAGCTTCCACATATACACTGACAACATCAGCTGTACCTCAACACCACTTTCTCTTGAACTCTCCACTGCCACGGTGTCTGACATTCAGTTTTGGATAAGCTGCAATTTCCTCCAGCTAAACATTGGGAAGACCAAAGTCATCGCCTTTAGCCCCCGCCACAAATTTTATACAACTCTGAGCTGTGCTTCCGACTCCATATCCTCTCCATTACAAAGACTGCCTACTTCCACCTCTCTAACATCACCGGCCTCTATCCCTACATCAGCCAATCTGCTGCTGAAACACTCATCCATGCCTTTGTCACCTTCAGACTCAACTATTCCAATGTCTACTGGTTGGCATCCTATTATCCACCTGTCATAAACTTTGCTCATCCAAAACTCTATATCGCCCATATCATATCTTGCAACAAGTCCCAATCACCCATTATCCTTGTCCTTGCTGAGGTATTTGGCTTCTGGTCCCACCCATGCCTCACATTTAAGATTTTCATCCTTGTGTTTAAATCCTTTTATGGTCACACCCTCCTTATCTATGTAACCTTGTCCGGCCCTACAATGCCTGCCCACCGCCTCCCCCCCCCCCCCACCCCCGCACCTAGTACTCCTCTGCTCTGCAATCCCTCCCTCCCTTTGTCCTACCATTGGCAGCAAAGCCTTTAGCTACCTAGGCCACACTCTCTTGAATTCCTTTGCTAAACTTTTGGTCACCCCCTTCTTAATATCTCCTACCTTGGCTTGGCATCCATTTTTGAAGAGCGTGGAGCACTTTGAAGACTGTGGAGCTCTTTCAAATGTTTTTCTACATTTAAAGGTGCTATATAACTGCATGTTGTTGTAGCATCAGCACTTGGACTTTGAAACGTGTACTAGATTAATCATCTAGACTAGTAAAGGGGACTCACTGAAGACTGGATGGCATTGATATTCAGCCAGGGAGGGATGGAGAGAATAATAATCTCACCATGGTTTACCAGTCACTAAAGAGGTTGATATTCCTGCCACCAACTTCCATGACTTGTTTTTGAGCTTGGTCTGTGAACACAACTGCACCAATACTTAAACAAAATCATCATCATGGCGGTAAATAAAACGTTATTGTTTGAGTTCCCATTTACAAGTGATTAAGAAGTGCTCCACTTTCTTGTTCTAAACATCTGATACACTGCTAACTTTTAGTTCATTAAGTATTGTACACAATAAAGTCAACTGCCACTACATTTTGATATTCTGTGCTGTGAGGAAATTCCTTCAGGATATGTGTGTTAAAGTAATTAAGAGGTACAGAGTAACATTTAAGACTGTGCATTGGAGTGTACACTCAAGGAGTTAAGCATTGAGGGCAATTTAATACTTGCCTCTTTTCTATTCAGGATCACTTTCTTCTGCAAGACTTTGATGGCATAAAACCTGCCATCTGATTTACGTTTTGCAAGGAGAACCTAAATAAAAGTTAAGAGTTTAGGGTTAAAGTCCCAAATCTGTATATTACACTCAACAGGTAGGCTTTAAAAGTTACATATTTTCCAAGTCTATAATCCAAGTATAAGTTAATTTTGGCCAAGTTTGAACTAACAAATTTGAGCATATTTAAAATCAGATGCAAGTTTAAGTAAACTGTCTTTTTTTGTCCGACCTGGATATAGCTGAGTTTACTCAATAAAAAGTATATATTTTTTTTTAAATGGCATCTATAGAAAGTGGAAACAAAATATAGCAGTTTAGTAAAGCAGGTTCAACATTTATTTTGCAGGAGAAACTCAAATTTGAAAGTATAAACAGAATAAAATAGAAATAAAATCAAACCAGTAGTAAAACAATTCACTTACTTTCCCAAAACTCCCTTTTCCAATAACTTTTAGAAAATCAAAGTCTGTTGGTTTGGCACTGCAAACAAATAACCATTTTTAAATGAAATATTTTCAGGTACAATAGGTTATTATTCCAATATTAAAATGAACTTACTAGGGATTGGCGGATGGTCCCAGGTTGATGTCACTTTCCACTGACATGATCTGCAAGAGAAGGTTTGGGTGGAACGTTCAAAGGAATGGGATGTGCTTGTTAAACGGTTATAATAAGGATCTACAAATTATAGATATCAAAATAGGAAAGCAAGGGTTAAGAGTGTTTTCTGCTTACCGGATTCCCCTCATTGTTGCAAAAGTGATCCATTGGAATTTTTTAATGTTTGGTGCAGGAGGCCTGTCAAGTGGGGGGAGTGAAAGGGAATGTAGTTGTGGTAGGGGACAATATAGTCAGGGGGATAGATACTGTTCTCTGCAGCCACGACAGAGAGTTCCAAAGGTTATGTTGCCTGCCCGGTGCCAGGGTTAAAGACATCTCCTCGCGGCTGGAGGAGAACTTGGAGTGGGAGGGGGAGGATCCAGTTGTCGTGGTCCACGTAGGAACCAACGACATAGGTAGAACTAGGAATGAGGTTCTGCTGAAGGAGTTTGAGGAGCTAGGATCCAAATTAAAAAGCAGAACCTCAAAAGGTAATAATCTCTGGATTGTTACCTGAGCCACGTGCAAATTGGCATAGGGACAAACAGATTAGAGGTTTAAATGCGTGGCTCAAAGAGTGGTGTGGGAGGAAGGGGTTTCTGTTCATGGGGCACTGGCACCAGTACTGGGGAAAGAGAGAGCTGTTCCATTGGGATGGGCTCCACTTAAACCGGGCTGGGACCAGTGTCCTGGTGAACCGAATAACTAGGGCAGTTATCAGGGCTTTAAACTAATGAAGTGGGGGCAGGAGGATTCAGGAAAGAGTAAATTTAAAAGCAGTGAGAGAAATGTCAGGGCTCTAGAACAGAGTAGAGTTTTGGGTAAAAATAAGCAGAGTGGGTCAGGAAGGGACAGAGAGAGTAACAAAGGTAATAAGGCATCAGTGACTAAGGTGATATCAGGGAAAAATAGAAATAAGTCAAAGCTAAAGGCACTATATCTGAATGCACAAAGCATTCGCAACAAAATAGATGAATTAATAGCGCAGAAGAAATTAATAGGTTTCATCTAATAGCCATTGGGGAGATGTGGTTGCAATGTGGTCAAGGTTGGGAACTAAATATTCCAGGATACTTAACTTTTAGAAGAGATAGGCAAAATGGAAAAGGAGATGGGGTAGCCCTGATAATAAAGGATGGGATAAAGACAGTAGAGAGAAAGGATCTTAGCTCCGAAAATCAAGTAGTAGAATCAGTTTGGGTGGAGCTAAGAAACAGCAAGGGGCAGAAAACATTGGTGGGAGTTGTTTATAGGCCCCCAAACAGTCATTGTAATGTAGGGCAGAGTATAAATCAGGAAATTAGAGGTGCATGTAACAAGGGTAATACAGTCATCATGGGGGACTTTAATCTACATATAGACTGGGCAAACCAAATTTGCAGTAATAGTGTGGAGGACGAATCCATGGAATGTATGCAAGATAGTTTTCTAGATCAGTATGTTGAGGAACCAACTAGGGAACAGGCTATTTTAGATCTAGTATTGAGCAATGAGAAAGGGTTAATTAATAACCTTGTAGTAAAGAGGCCTTTAGGGAAGAGTGATCATAATATGATAGAATTTTATATTGAGTTTGAAAGTGATTTAGTTAAATCCGAAACTAGGGTCTTAAATCTAAACAAAGCAAACTACGTAGGTATGAGGGGCGAGTTGGCTAAGGTAGATTGGGAAACTACATTAAAAGGTATGATGGTAGAGAAGCAATGGCTAGCATTTAAAGAATTAATACATAATTTACAACAAATATACATTCCTTTAAGGCATAAAAACTCCACAGGAAAAGTAGTCCAACCGTGGCTAACAAGAGAAGTTAAAGATAGTATTAGATCAAAGGAAGAGGCTTATAATGTTGCCAAAAAGAGTAGTAAGCCTGAGGATTGGTAAGATTTTAGAATTCAGCAAAGGAGGACCAAGAAATTGATAAGAAAGGGAAAATAGAATATGAAAGTAAACTAGCGAGAAACATAAAAACAGACTGTAAAAGCTTCTATAGGTTTGCAAAAAGGAAAAAATTAGCAAAAGTAAATGTGGGTCCCTTATAGGCTGAGACAGGAGAAATTATAATGGGGAATAAGGAAATAGCAGATAATTTAAACAAATACTTTTTGTGTCTGTCTTCACAGAAGAAGATGCAAAAAACTTCCCGGAAATAGTGGAGAACAAAGGGTCTAGTGAGAATGAGGAACTGAAAGACATTAGTATTAGTAAAAAAATAGTACTAGAGAAATTAATGGGACTGAAAGCTAATAAATCCCCTGGACCTGATGGCCTACATCCTAGGGTTTTGAAAGAGGTGGCTATAGAGATAGTGGATGCATTGGTTGTCATTTTCCAAAATTCCATAGGTTCTAGAACGATTCCTGCAGATTGGAAAGTAGCAAATGTAACCCCATTATTTAAGAAAGGAGGGAGAGAGAAAAGGGGTAACTACAGACCAGTCAGTCTGACAACGGTAGTAGGGAAAATGCTAGAATCTATTATTAAGGACATGGTAACAGGGCACTTAGAAAATAATAATAGGATCAGGCAGAGTCAACACGGATTTATGAAAGGGAAATCGTGTTTGACGAATCTGTTAGAGTTTTTTGAGGTTGTAACTAGCAGACTAGATAAGGGGGAACAAGTGGATGTGGTATATTTGGATTTTCAGAAGGCATTCGATAAGGTACCACACGAGGTTATTAAACAAAATTAGGGCTCATGGGATTGGGGGTAATATACTAGCATGGATTGAGGATTGGTTAACGGACAGAAAACAGATAGTAGGAATAAATGGGTCATAAATGGGCTGAGTGCACTGGATACAGCAAAGGCTATGGGCCCTGACAACATCTTGGTTGTCGTGCTGAAGACTTGTGCCCCAGAACTAGCTGCGCCTCTAGCCAAGCTGTTTCAGTAGAGCTACAACACTGGCATCTATCCGACAATGTGGAAAACTGCCCAGGTATGTCCTGTCCACAGAAAGCAGGACAAATCCAATCCGGCCAATTACTGCCCCATCAGTCTACCCTATGATGGAAGGTGTCATCGACAGTGCTATCAAGCGGCACTTACTCACCAATAACCTGCTCACTGATGCCCAGCTTGGGTTCCGCCAAGACCACTCGGCTCCCGACCTCATTACAGCCTTGGTCCAAACATGGACAAAGGAGCTGAATTCCAGAGGTGAGGTGAGGTGAGAGTGACTGCCCTTGACATCAAGGCAGCATTTGACCGAGTGTGGCATCAAGGAGCCCTAGTAAAACTGAAGTCAATGGGAATCGGGGGGAAAACTCTCCACTGGCTGGAGTCATACCTAGCACAAAGGAAGATGGTTGTGGTGGTTGGAGGTCAATCATCACAGCCCCAGGACATCATTACAGGAGTTCCTCAAAGCAATGTCCTAGGCCCAACCATCTTCAGCTGCTTCATCAATGACCTTCCTTCCAACATAAGGTCAGAAATGGGGATGTTCGCTGATGACTGCAGTGTTCAGTGTCATTCACAACTCCTCAGATAATGAAGCAGTCCATGCCCGCATGCAACAAGACCTGGACGACGTTCAGGCTTGGGCTGATAAGTGGCAGGTAACATTCGCGCCACACAAGTGCCAGGCAATGACTACCTGTTACAAGCGAGTGTCAATCACCGCCCCTTGACATTCAACGGCATTGCCATTGCCGAATCCCCCACCATCAATATCCTGGGGGTCACCATTGACCAGAAACTGAAGTGGACCAGCCACATAAATACTGTGGCAACAAGAGCAGGTCAGAGGCTGGGTATTCTGCGGCGAATGTCTCACCTCCTGACTCCCCAAAGCCTTTCCACCATCTACAAGGCACAAGTCAGAAGTGTGATAGAATACTCTCCACTTGCCTGGATGAGTGCAGCTCCAACAACAGTCAAGAAGCTCGACACCATCCAGGACAAAGCAGCCCACTTGATTGGCACCCCATCCACAACCTTAAACATTCACTCTCTCCACCACCGGCGCACCGTGGCTGCAGTGTGTACCATCTACAAGATGCACTGCAGCAACTCGCCAAGGCTTCTTCGACAGCACCTCCCAAACCCGCAGTCACTTCCACCGAGAAGGACAAGGGCAGCAGACGCATGGGAACACCACCACCTCCAAGTTCCCCTCCAAGTCACACACCATCCTGACTTGGAAATATATCACCGATCCTTCATCGTCGCTGGGTCAAAATCCTGGAACTCCCTCCCTCACAGCACTGTGGGAGTACCTTCACCCACGGACTGCAGCGGTTCAAGAAGGCGGCTCACCACCACCTTCTCAAGGGCAATTAGGGATGGTCAATAAATGCTGGCCTTGCCAGCGACGCCTACATCCCATAAACAAATTTTAAATTAAAAATTTAAAAATTCGGGTTGGCAGGTTGTAACTAGTGGGGATTAGTGCTTGGGCCTCAGCTATTCACAATCTATATCAATGATTTGGATGAGGGGACCAAATGTAATATATCCAAGGTTGCTGATGATACAAAGCTGGGTGGAATGTAAGTTGTGAGGAGGATGCAAAGAGGCTTCAAGGGAATAGAGACAGGTAAGTGAGTGGGCAAGAACATGGCAAATGGAATATAACGTGGAGAAATGTGAAGTTATTCACTTTGGTAGGAAAAATAGTGAGAGATTGGGAAATGTTGGTGTTCAGAGGGACCTGGGTGTCCTTGTACATGAATCACTGAAAGTTAACATGCAGGTACAGCAAGCAATTAGGAAAGCAAATGGTATGTTGGCCTTTATTACAAGAGGATTTGAGTATAAGAATAAAGACGTCATACTGCAATTATATAGGGCCCTGGTGAGACCACACCTGGAGTATTGTGTACAGTTTTAGTCTCCTTACCCAAGGAAGAATATACTTGCCATTGAGGGAGTGCAACAAAGGTTCACCAGACTGATTCCTGGGATGGGGGGATTGTCCTATGAGGAGAGATTGAGTAGACTAGGCCTATATTCTCTGGAGTTTAGAAGAATGAGAGGTGATCTCATTGAAACACACAAAATTCTTACAGGGCTTGACAGGCTAGATGCAGGGAGGATGTTTCCCCTGGCTGGGGAGTCTAGAACACAGGGTCACAGTCTCAGAATAAGGGGTCGGCCATTTAGGACTGAGATGAGGAGAAATTTCTTCACTCAGAGGTTGGTGAATCTTTGGAATTCTCTACCCCAGAGGGCTGTGGAGGCTCAGTCGTTGAGTATATTCAAGACAGAGATCGATAGATTTTTGGATATTAAGGAAATCGAGGGATAAGGGGATAGTGCAGGAAAGTGGAGATGAGGTAGAAGATCTACGATGATCTTATTGAATGGCGGAGCAGGCTCGAGGGGCCAAATGGCCTACTCCTGCTCCTATTTCTATTGTTCTTACATTATTATGTTTCATTTTCACAGAAGGACTAGTCCTGAAAAGAAAAATCAGCTGTCTTTTGTTGTTTGAAATCTGAGCCTTTAAACATTCTCCTGCTTTAAAGTACATTTTTAAAAGAAGCAGCCACTTCAAACAGGTACTGCTTTCATGAAAAAGTAGTTTTTGGAAACTTTTGGAGGAAGAAAGGCTTTGCCTTACTTTAATCAGAGCGGTGTCATTCACAAAGGGCGTGGTCTAGGAAATCACATTATGTGTTTTTGAACAAAAAAAAATACACTGAACATTTTTTTCCATGAGACTATGTGTGGTGGGACAGGTGTCCCTCTGCTGCCGTCTGTCTGATGTATTTTTAGGATATTTTAGTGAGTCGCTCCTTGCTGCAACAATCTCAGTGCTATTTCCGTAAGCGGATCACCTGTCCTCCATGAACCAGAAGTTGTAGCACTGCATCTTAGTTGCCTTGAACCCTTTAGAATCTCAAACCTAGGTCATTAGTGCCCCTATGCACTATTCGAAGCCATTCCAGTGCTATCAACACCCATGCTCAAGTTGGGTCAGGATCAGAATTAACTAACTAGATATATTTACAAAAATTAAGTAAGACGCATACAGAACAGCACAAGTATTTGTATAAAGACTTCAAAAAGCAAAAGGTTTTAAAAATCTACAATATGCTCCACCAGCAGTTAATATACTGTCTCTCCTACCACCAATCTCTAACACACTCTAGCGCTCACTTTCGATTCTGTTTCATCCTGAATCAGCCTAGTTCTCATGCTTTTGTGTCTGTGCCTCCATCTCTCCGGCCACAGGCTTAAATGTCTCCATAGCCTCCCAGGTGTCTGGAATGCATGGCCAATTGCAGGTAGACATAAAATAACGCGTAATGATGTTACAGACGATAACATAATAGCTCCTCGGATAGTCTCATTTCAAGGTTGAATGAACCACAGGAGGGTATTGCTGAAACCTCCCAAACGAAGTTATGCTGAGTTAATTAACACCTAAATATTGTTTGGAAGCTGAAGATAAAAGCCATCTCCTGCAAGCTAGTTCTGCCTTTATCTACCTTCAGTAACAGTACCATGGAATGTGTCACAGCATGCCTCCCTTTAAAAAAAGGGCTTGCCCATTCCAGCTGCTTTGATTATTGCAGGCCAGGTTTTGGGAGAGTGAACTAACAATGTTGCTCTCCCACATTTACTATTCGTAATAGGTAGCTGGTCTTCCTGTAAGCTGTCTGACTGTGCTGGCTGGCCATTTCGTGCACATGCAGGCAGATTATCAGAGTTTTGCCAGTGAGCATTTGTGCAGTAGTCACATCATGACAAGTCAACCTAATATTGGTAGTGGGTAAGCTTCTAAAGGCCGTAATATGGGATATAGTTAATACTCACTTTGCAATTAATTAAAATGAGAAGTCGCACAACACCAGGTTATAGTCCAACAGATTTATTTAATTTTACAAGCTTTCGGAGCTGTTCGCTCCTTCCTCAGGTAGAGTAACTGTGGGAGAATCTCCCAGAATTCACAATATAGACACAGAAAAAATCTATTCAAATCTTTCCCTACATCAAAGACACACTAAGAGCACAGCCAAGACAATGAGATGTGTCCCAGCGGGTCCAACGTGTCAAAACACCTGCTGGCTGCATATCCTGTCAATTTGTGTTGGTTCTTGTGTTAGTCTTTTTAAAAAAAAAACACCTGGAAAGACCGGCCATGATGTCAAGTCACGTTCTGTATCGTGACATGAACTCGATATCGCGATTGAGGCCATCCTCATGAGTGCGGAACTTGGCTATCAGTTTCTGCTCTATGATTTTGCGCTGTCGTGTAATTAAAGACAGCGATTATGTAAAAGGCAATCACATCTGACAAATTTAATGGAGTTTTTTTAAGGAAATAACAGGGTGTATTCATAAACTAAAGTGAGAAGTCGCACAACACCAAGTTATAGTCCAACAGCTTTATTTGAAATCACAAGCTTTCAGAGCGCTGCTCCTTCGTCAGGTGAAGTGACGAAGGAGCAGCGCTCCGAAAGCTTGTGATTTCAAATAAAGCTGTTGGACTATAACCTGGTGTTGTGCGACTTCTCACTTTTGTCCACCCCAGTCCAACACCGGCATCTCCGCATCATAAAGTAAATACAGTGGATGTTCTGTACAAGGATCTTCAAAAGGCGTTTAATAAGGTGCAACATAGAAGGCTTCTTCATCAAATTCAGGCATATGGTACTAAAGGGAAGGTGACAGCAAGGATAGGAAATTAGTTGAAGAACAAAAATAGAGCAATGTTTAATGGATGTTTTTCAGACTGGAGGGATGATGTCCCCCAGGGGGTCAGTGTTGAACCCATTGCTTTTCTCATTGTATATTATCTGGACCGGTGTATGGGGCACAATATCAACATTTTCACACAATAAAAATAGGGAGCATGTGGGGAACTGTGAAGAGAACTGCTAAACAACTTCAGAACGAGATAGACAGGTTAAGGCGAGATTAAATTTAATGTGGATAAATGTCAGGCAATATTTTGAGGGGAAGAAGGAGGAAATATATACTAAATAGTAATACTTTTAAAGTAGTGCAGCACAGGAATTTAGGGGGTTCAGATTTACAAATCTTTAAAAGTGGGAGCACAGATTGATAAAGATGGAAAAAAAGGATTCTAAGTTTTATAAATAGGGATATTGAATACAAAAGCAAAGAGATAATATTAAACCTATACAAATCATTGGTTAGGCCACAGTTAGAATATTGTGATACATTTTGCACACTTTACTTCAGAAGGATGCCAACCAAACTGGATGGTTGTAGAGAGATTCACTGTGATACTAGGGATAAGAGGCTTTAATTATGACAAGAGACTAGAGAAATGAGGGCTCTCTACCTTAGAGCAGAGAAAGTTAAGCGGATAGAGGTATTCAAAATTATGAAGAGTTATGATGAGGTAAATAGGTAGATTTAAGCACATATACTATCACTAACCAAGTCTTGCTTGCTCATAACCCTGTCCTCGCTGACCTGCATTGGCTTCCAATCTCCTAATGCCTCAGATTTAAAATTCTCAACCTCGTGTTTACATTTCCTCCATGGCTTTGCCCATCCCTATCTCTACAACGTCCTCCAGACCAAAACACTCACCCCAGAACTCTCTGTTCCTGTGACTTCCTGTACATCTCCCCCCCTTTGTCCCTCCCTTTGTCACACCATTAGCGGCTGTGCCTTCAGTTACATAGGATCCACTCTCTGGGATTCCTTCTCTAAATCCCTCCACCTCCCTCTCCTCTTTAAGATCCTCCTACAAACCCACTACTTTTTTCCTTTTGGCTCAATTTCAGTTTTTCCTCACGCCTCTGAACAATTTGCCATGTTGAAGTTGCTATATAAAATGCAAGCCATTGTTAAAAACTATTTCCACTGGTCGGTGAATTTGTAATTCGAGGGTATAAATTTAAGTTCACCACCAAAAGAAGTAAGGGAGAAGTTATGAGAAGTTAATCTATTTATATATTTATTATGCCGCACGTTGTTAGAATGCTCTACCACAAACATTGGCGGAAGCAGAATCCATAATTGTTTTTAAAAGGGAAGTGGATAAGTATTTGAAACAAAAAACATTAAAAGGATATGGGGAAAGGACAGAAGAATGGGACTTTTTCCCAAGAGAGCCAGCAGAGGTATGATGGGCCAAATGGCCTTCACCTGTGCTGTAAGATTCGATGATGTTATGTAGAGAAAATAGTAGCATGCATCATGATGTTACCGCCAACACACCCAACATGTTTACTGGGCAGAGGAAGACCGTCGGCAATCAGGAAGACGTAGTAAAAAAAAAGAAAGCAGTCTTACTAGCTGCTCGTTAGGAAAATTGCAGAAGCTTTATTTTAATGTGGCCATCAGCTACATGAAAGCTGGGCTACAGGAGTTGGTGGCCAAAGACCGACATAAAAACAGCTTATGGATGCACCTATGCTGCAGCTACTTGTCTGAGATTGGTAGGTGCAGTAGCAGTTTCAGCCAGGCATTCTTTGTTTATATTGTCTGGCTCCAATTCTCTCTGATTCTCTCTCCCAGGGGAGAACTCTGCCCATATGTACTTACAGGCACGCACAGAGTTCCTGTCCTAGTAATTAAACTTTAAAAATTGAGAGTATATGGGTGGAGCATCTGTACTCTCTGAACAATAAATCAACTCTGGCTTTTTTAATGCATAGGAGAGCCATAAGCACTTTTTAAAACCAGATTTGACGACCCACTGGAGTTATGCTCCTCCATACAGTATAAAATTCAAGGGCCCAGAAATTGATCTCGCTCTGTTCCCGCGGGGGTAAGCCTTTCCCGCGATGTCTCACCTCGCTTATGCTTTTTCTGATCCAGCTCGCACGAAATTGATGTTCCAGACATCAGCTGTGCTGGGCTTGCGTATCCCAGCGGCGTAGTTAATTCGTGCGAGCTGTGGGATCACGTGACTCAGTTAGAGCCAATGGCAGCACACCATCTTCCATTCATAAGTCTCACAGCATGGCTGAGAGACTTATGAATCTTACACCCCCCCAAAATAACAGCTAAACCTCAATTAAATTTTAAAAAAAACCCATCACATTAATAAAATAAGTATAGTTAATTAAATTAACCATTTTAAATAAAAAATTAAATTTTTGAAAAAATTTAAAATCTTTTAAAAAGTTATAAAAATAAACTTACCTGTCTTTAAAGTCTATAAAAAAGATATACCTGTAAAAAAAAATTCAAAAAAATACTTAATTCACTACTTACCTTCTTAAAAGCGGGTCTTACTCCTCCTTTTTACATTTCCAAAATCTTCAGTACTTACCTGCGCGTCCAAAGCATGAAGTGCACAGCGTGCGCGCAGCCTGTAGCGCGCACGCGATGCACTCCGGCCCCGCCCCCTTTTCGGAAGAGCAATTGCCGGTTTTCAGCGCATGCGCAGGGCATGCAGAAAACCGGCAATTGGAGTGGGAATACGCGAGAGTATGCAGTGCGTACTCTCGCGTCCCGGGATCAAGTTTCGGCCCATTGTTTTTTTAGTCGTTCATGGAATGTGGGCGTCACTGGCAAGGCCAGCATTTATTGGCCATCCCAAATTGCCCTCGAGAAGGTGGTGGTGAGCCGCCTTCTTGAACCGCTGCAGTCTGTAAGGTGAAGGTACTCCCACAGTGGCGGTTTGGTACAACTGAGTGGCTTGCTAGGTCATTTCAGAGGGCAGTTAAGAGTCAACCACATTGCTGTGGGTCTGGAGTCATATATAGGCCAGACCGGGTAAGGACGGCAGATTTCCTTCCCTAAAGGACCTTACTGAACCAGATGGATTTTTTTACATCAAAACAGTAATTTCATGGTCAGCATTACTGATACTAGTTTTTTATTCCAGATTTTTTATTTAATTTTAAATTCCCCAGCTGCCGTGGTGGGATTATGAGCTCATATCCCCGGATTACTAGTCCAGTAACATAACCACTATGCTACCGTACCCCTACGGTTGAGACTGCCTCCTCTCAGGGTGATCTCACACCACTGGCTTCCCAAGTCAAGTCAAGTCAGGACCAGACTCCAGAAACTGCTTCAGAGCAACAGCAAAGTTGCAGTATAAACATAATTTAATGATTTTTATATAAACACTATACGATAACATTCAGTTTCAATACAATACTCAACAAGATGACATGTAACTCAGCTTAAAGACATATATTCTGTTTACTCACGGTGTACATATCAGCAATTGAGAATTGTGTATACTCTCGACCAATCTGTCCCTCTGCTGTTTAATAAAACCTGCAGACAAGAGTGCACAGAGTTACAGGTAATCGACCGTTACTGAATATAAATAACAAAGGCACCAAGAAGATATTTTGATTAGAACCCATCTGTGAGAACTCTCAGAACTTCACATATCCTCGAACAACTGAGATTAAATCCAGTCTTATTTTCCAAGGTCATCTCCCCCCGCGGGGTTTAGACCGCCTGAGTATTTGCATTTACCGTACGCAGTCTCAGAGATGCACTGATTGGTGTGAATGCAGAACGCGAGTGTGACTTCAGAGCCAGTTTTTGTTTGAGAGGGTTAATGATTAGCTGTAGTTTTGCCAATTTCTTGCTTAGAATCACGGAAAGAACTCTCTCCGTATTGTACCCATTGGGGTTTAACCCACTCATATCTGATTGAGAAGAGAGGTTTATCACAAATTAAGTATTTTAGAAAGAAAACAAAACCATTGAAAAGTGGACCGAGCAGATGTGTCAGTTCCGATTTCCGAAGCCAGCCCTACTCGTGCACTGACCAAGATCCGCATTTCGATCACCTGGGTTTTCGTAGTTTTTAAAGGAATAATTAATGATGGCATTTCATCCGATTGGTTTCGATCTCCGTTGGTCTAATCGCCGTGGAGTTCACGGTTAGTTCCCCCTCCTCCCGCTTTTACACTGGTTGTTAATCCCGATTGTATTACAGGGATTATGGCAAAAGGAAGTGTTAAAGTATTAATGTGCAAAACGCGCCCCGTTGTACTGCATCTTATTGTGCTGGCGATTTAAGAGAACGAGAATAGTAAGATTGAAAAAAATGCTCAAATCAGCCAGAATTGTCTTGTCCAACCGAGAAAACTCGAATGGTCAGATCTTCAGTGCTCAACACCGAAATATCCAGATATGAAATGAAAAGTCTAGCTTCGACCTCTACCACCTAGAAGGACAAGGGCAGCAGGCACACGGGAACACCACCACCTCCAGGTTGCCCTCCCAGTCACCCACCATCCTGACTTGGAAATACATCGATACGATAGCAAAATACTGTCAAAATCCTGGAACTCCCTCCCTAACAGCACCTTTACCACACGGACTGCAGTGGTTCAAGAAGGCGGCTCACCACCACCTTCTCAAGGGCAATTAGGGATGGGCAATAAATGCTGGCCTTGCCAGCGATGCCCACATCCCATGAAAGAAATTTTTTTTTAAAAAAGCATTAAAATTGCAGGAAAAGTTAATAAAGCAGAAGTAAAATATATCGATTTTTTTTAAGGAATTGTTAGATTCAAGAGACATTTTATGAATATTAAATATTCTTCCAAGAAATCCTTCCAACTATTTTCAGAGGTGTTGAAATATTGTCAGTATCTATCTAATTATTAAAATATCTTCAATCAGTTTTGGGGAAATCACTGTACTTAAGTGGAGATTTAATCCAATTCTCTTTCACAGGTGAAATATTAAATCGAAGATATAATTATTAATCTGCATTTCAGCTCCTTTCATTGCTCACTGCTTGATGGTGACTAATACTAGTGCTTTATGGACAACTAGCTTACAAGTAGACCATTGGCTGATTTTGAACTTAAGTTGTTCTTGTATTAACAGAACCGCTATTTTTAAAACAGACTTCTCAGATGATGTAGTAACTGGATTTCAACATCCAACATTCTCTGTTCTAACACAAACCCGCAGAGCATTGCGAAGTACCAGCATCTTTCAGCAAGTTAACAATAATAGTAAGTTAAATTAGAAATTCAGAGTTAAGCAAACAATGCTGTCTAATCAGATAAGCAAGAGAAATGGCCGATTATTTTGCCTTATTCAGCCATTAATTATTCTAAAGTTACACGAGATGAACATGGAAGGAAAGTCAAGAGAATCAGACGCTGCTCTGTGGTGTCCAATGGGCTTATTATTTTATACCAGTCGACCTCTGGGGAGCATTGCCTTTTCTTTTAACCCATAAGGAGACATTGGGTTGCCTCAGTGTCATCAACTCAAAGAAAAGAAATCTAACAAAAGTTCTCTCCTTTTATAGGGGCACAACTAATAGGAACATAGGAACAGGAGTAGGCCATTGAGCCCCTCGAGCCTGTTCCGCCATTCAATAAGATCTGGCTGATCTGTGACCTAACTCCATATACCCGCCTTTGCCCCATATCCCTTAATACCTTTGGTTAACAAATATCTATCAATCTCAGGTTTAAAATTAACAATTGACCCAGTATCAATTGCCATTTGTGGAAGAGAGTTACAGGAGGGAATTTTCCGGGAGGTCAGCGGGTGCAATCGGTGGTGGGTCGGGTGGGAAAATTGATTTTTTTTGACAGTGGGTCGGGACCCCGCTGTCAACCCTCCACCACACGCCTTTCCCAAATGTCGGGTTTGTCAGCGCCGAGCAGACCCAACACGCAGCAGTGGGGGAGGCAATTAAGGTCATTATGACCTTGTTAACAGACCATTAAGAACTATTTTCAGCTCACCTTCAGAGTTTACCAGGTCGCCCATGGGGTCCACGCTGCTCGGGGATTACGTCAGGTAAGCAGGGTGGGAGTTGAATGGCCATGGAATCATCTCATTACTTGACAGCTGCAAATGTGCTATAAAAGCTTCCATCTCACAGCTGTTCACTTTCCAAGCTCAGAAACTGTTGCTTACTGCATTTGGAAGACAGATTGAGCTTTATGCAGATTGCAAGTGTTTGGAGAAAACCTTCTATCCAGTGTCACCTCATTGGAACAACCTCTCTCACCATTGACAGACTGTTTCTGTCATCTCAAGTTCACCTGCCATCTATTACATCAGAATGGGTAGGGTTTATACTCTCTCAACTTGGTTCTCAGAATCTGACCACGATCAGCCACAACACCAGCAGCACCAGGCACACCATAGAAACATAGAAAAATAGGAGCAGGAGTATGCCATTTGGCCCTTCGAGCCTGCTCCACCATTCAATATGATCATGGCTGATCCTCTATCTCAATACCATATTCCCGTGCTCTCCCCATACCCCTTGATGCCTTTTGTGTCTAGAAATCTATCTATCTCCTTCTTAAATATATTCAGTGACTTGGCCTCCATAACCTTCTGTGGTAGAGAATTCCACAGGTTCACCACCCTCTGAGTGAAGAAATATCTCCTCATCTCAGTCCTAAATGTCCTACCCCATATCCTGAGACTGTGACCCCTCGTTCTAGACCCCCCAGCCAGGGGAAACATCCTCCCTGCATCCAGTCTGTCTAGCCCGGTCAGAATTTTATATGTTTCAATGAGATCCCCTCTCATTCTTCTAAACTCTAGCCTAGTCGACCCAATCTCTCCTCATACGACAGTCCTGGAATCAGTCTGGTGAATCTTTGCTGCACTCCCTCTATGGCAAGTATATCCTTTCTTAGGTAAGGAGACCAAAACTGCACACAGTACTCCAGGTGTGGTCTCACCAAGGCCCTGTATAACTGTAGTAAGACATCCTTGCTCCTGTACTCAAATCCTCTTGCAATGAAGGCCAACATACCATTTGCCTTTCTAACTGCTTGCTGCACCTGCATGTTTGCTTTCAGTGACTGGTGTACAAGGACACCCAGGTCCCTTTGTACATCAGCATTTCCCAATCTAGCACCATTTAAATAATACTCTACCTTTCTGTTTTTCCTACCGAAGTGGATAACTTCACATTTATCCACGTTATACTGCATCTGCCATGTATTTGCCCACTCACTCAACTTGTCTAAATCGCCTTGAAGCCTCTTTGCCTCCTCCTCACAACTCACAATCCCACCTAGTTTTGTGTCATCAGCAAACTTGGAAATATTACATTTGGTTCCCTCATCCAAATCATTGATATATATTGTGAATAGCTTGGGCTCAAGCACTGATCCCTGCGGTACTCCACTAGTCACCGCCTGCCACCCCAAAAAAGACCCATTTATTCCTACTCTCTGTTTCCTGTCTGTTAACCAATTTTCAATCCATGCCAGTATATTACCCCCAATCCCATGTGCTTTAATTTTGCTCACTAACCTCTTATGTGGGACTCTATCAAAGGCCTTCTGAAAATCCAAATACACCACATCCACTGGTTCTCCCTTATCTATTCTACCAGTTACATCCTCAAAAAACTCCAGTAGGTTTGTCAAACACGATTTCCCTTTCATAAATCCATGTTAACTTTGTCTAATTCCGTTGATATTTTCTAAGTGTCCTGTTATCACATCCTTTATAATAGACTCTAGCATTTTCCCTACTACTGATGTTAGGCTAACCGGTCTGTAGTTCCCTGCTTTCTCTCTCCCTCCTTTTTTAAATAGTGGGGTTACATTTGCCACCCTCCAATCTGCAGAACTGTTCCATAATCAATAGAATTTTGGAAGATGACAACCAACGCATCCACTATTTCCATGGCTACGTCTTTTAGTACTCTGGGATGCAGATTATCAGGCCCTGGGGATTTATCAGCTTTCAGTCCCATTAATTTCTCCAACACTATTTTTTTACTAAAACTAATTCCCTTTAATTCCTCTTTCTCACTAGACCCTTGGTTCCCTAGCATTTCTGGGAAGTTATTTGTGTCCTCTTCCGTGAAGACAGAACCAAAGTATTTGTTTAATTGCTCTGCCATTTCCTTGTTCCCCATTATAAATTCTCCCGTTTCTGACTGTAAGGGACCTACATTTGTCTTCACTAATCTTTTTCTTTTTACATACCTGTAGAAGCTTTTACAATCCGCTTTTATGTTCCTTGCAAGTTTACTCTCATACTCTATTTTTTCCCTTCTTAATCAATCTCTTGGTCCTTTTTTGCTGAACTCTAAACTGCTCCCAATCCTCAGGCTTGCTACTTTTTCTGGCAACTTTATATGACTCCTCTTTGGATCTAATACTATCCTTAATTTTTTTTGTTAGCCATGGTTGGGCCGCTTTTCCTTTTGTGTTTTTGCGCCAGAAAGGAATGTATAACTGTTGCAATTCATGCATTCGTTCCTTAAATGTTAGCCATTGTGTATCCAACGATCATGCCTTTTAATGAAGCTCCCCAATCTATCATAGCCAACTCACTCCTCATACTATCGTAGTTTCCTTTGTTTAGATTTAGGACCCTAGTTTCGGATTGGACTTCTTCACTTTCCATTTTAATGAAGAATTCTAGCATGTTATGGTCACTCTTCCCTAAAGGACCCCGCACAACAAGATTATTAATTAACCCCTTCTCATTGCACAATACCCAATCTAGGATAGCCTGTTCCCTAGTTGGCTCCTCAACGTACTGGTCTAAAAAAACATCTCGTACACACTCCAGGAATTCATCCTCCACAGTATTATTGCTAATTTGGTTTGGCCAGTCTATATGTAGATTAAAGTCACCTATGATTACTGTATTACACTTGTTACATGCATCTCTAATTTCCTGTTTGATGCCATCCCCTACATTACCACTGCTGTTTGGAGGCCTATAGACAACTCCCACCAATGTTTTCTGCCTCTTGATGCTTCTTAGCTCCACCCAGACTGATTCTACATCTTGATTTTCTGAGCCAATATCCTTTCTCACTATTGCTCTGATTTCATCCTTTACTAACAAGGCCACCCCACCTCCTTTTCCTTTTTGCCTGTCTTCCTAAATATCGAATATCCTTGATATTCAGCTCCCAGCCTTGGTCACGCTGCAGCCATGTCTCTGTAATCGTAAGTATATCGTATCACCAGCAGCACCAACAACAACACCAACCTTCTCTGCAATCAACTGATGCTGCACAGGACAAAGGGCATCAGCACCCGACCACATTGCTGCCGGGAGGCCAGGGATGGCCTCACCATGGCCACATTTACTTCACTTGACACTGTACACCATGGCTGCCACATGATGCGCCAGGTTGGTACCACCCCACACCAACACCATAAAGCATCCCTACAATGCCCAAGCCATTCCTTTCACACTCATCACCATTGTAGGGGGTATCGTTATGTCTCACTATTCACTGCAACTCACTAAGCCACTTCCAAAGCTGCACACAAATCTGTCCAAGAATCCAAAGTGTTGAAAATAAAGGTTTCAATGTTTGACACCACATTCACAGAAACTTTACATTGCATAACACACCCCAGTGCCTGCCCTTGTGTATTGTTAGTTGGTATGATTGGACTAGGATGAGGGCGAATGTGAGGGATGGCTAGTGAGATGGGGAACTGATAATGTAGATAGAGAGGGATGGGTGGAGGTGCAAGGTAAGTTGGTGTGAGTAAGGATGTGCAGGAGTAGGATAGGGAAGGCAGAGTGATGGGGATGCAATGAGTGACACAGCAGGATGAGGTTGAGTGTGGCTTGGCAATAACGTTTCATGATCTACTGAGATCATTGAAAGGTTTGCACCACTGCAGCCTGGTCCTCCTGACGACATCCCTGCTTGTGTCCTCCTGTGCAATGTGCAACCAGGCTGTGCTGGTCTCCTGGGGAGGTCTCTTCCACCCATTGGAAGGGAAGAGAACCTCCCTGCGTGCTGTGACTCCCTCCATAAGCATATGGAGGGAGTCATGGGAGAGCCTGGGTGCAGCCGTGCACCTCTGTGCAGTGCTTGTCAGTGTTTGCAGCACCTCAATGCTGTGGAACACTGACAGCACAACTGTCAAAATAAATTTGCGCATGGGTCCCTTTAAGGAAACCAGCTGATGACGTGTCATCAAATGACGTCATCAGACCCGCTTCCTTCAATTGGCCGGCAAACGCACTGGGTGGGCTTAACAAGCCCAATCAGGGGAAAATCATTTTACACAGTGGGCTGGAGCCAGCAACGAGGCTGGGACCCGCCACCGACGTCGCCTGCCATGGACTCGCCGAGGTAGGGGAAATCACGGCCTCAGGTTGTAGAGGCATTCGGCCAAGAGCTTGGGAACATCCACCAGACGAGCCGAGGAGGAATTCGGGTTGGCGGAGGACCCTCACGTGTCACACCGGGCGGATGAGGGAGCCTAGAGGCCAGGGTCGACGGGGGTGAACTCGTGGAGATCGTGACTTATAACCAGAGCATAACGGGTAATATAACTCACGATTGTGCCCTGTCAGACTACTGCTCAGATGCTGTAATGTATCATGTCTCACCTACACTGAATAAAATATAATCACTGTCACCAATATGAGTCAAGTCAAATCTTTTGGAACTTAGAAATGAAAAGGTTAATTGGCCACGACCCTGGTTTGTGTAATATCTCCTCTTAATTTAACGCTTGGATTCCAGATATCATTCTGGTAAATCTACGCTGCACTCCCTCCAAGGCCAATATATCCTTCCTAATAAAGCCCAAATCATAAAAAAAGACAAAAGAAACTTATCAAATTAAATAATAATGTTATCTTGAGGCGTTGCACATGGGGAGTTAAGGCTACTTGTAGTCTTCAGCTGGAGCAGGATAATTGGACCTAGGTGCCCAAGACTAAATTCAGTCCCATTTTAAAGTCATATACTGTGTCTGTACTTTATCTTTATCCCATTATAAGTTCCTATGTCCACATTTGTATTGGGAACTGTTTACGTAAACTTGTCAGGCTGTAATTACACCCTCCAACCAATGGTGGCACTACAGTTGGAGTGAACAGCGAGTTACCCGTACCATCTCATTACAATTTCAGTGGCACAGTGGAAGTGAAAATGGGGATTTCACTCTTGAAGAGGCTGGTCCACTGGAAAGCAACTAACACAATACAGTCCGGAAATTGAACCTGAAACTTTCCTACCCTGTGTGTCTCAGTACTGAACCATTTATCAACTGAACTAAAAGAAAGAAAGACTTGCATTTATATAGTGCCTTTCACGACCACCGGATGTCTCAAAGCACTTTACAGCCAATGAAGTACTTTTGGAGTCTACTCACTGTTGTAATGTGGGATAGGCAGCAGCCAATTTGCACACTGCAAGCTCCCACAAACAGCAATGTGCTAATGACCAGTTACTCTGTTTTTGTTATGTTGATTGAAGGATAAATATTGGCCAGGACACTGGGGATAACTCCACTGCTCTTCTCCGAAATAGTGCCATGGGATCTTTTACGTCCACCTGAGAGAGCGGACAGGGCCTCGGTTTAACGTCTCATCCGAAAGACGGCACCTCCAACAGTGTAGCACTCCCTCAGCACTGCACTGGAGTGTCAGCCTAGATTTATGTGCTCACATTCCTGGAGTGGGACTCGAACCCACAACCTTCTGACTCAGAGGCGAGTGTGCTACCAACTGAGCCACAGCTCCTTTTATTTGCCAAGGGATGTGCAGAGATTCTAACCCAGCAGTTAAATTAGAAATGTTAAGGTAGTGCTGGCGGCAGTTTCCACTTTTCCTAAAGATTTAAATTAATTGTAGGTTGGTTTAAAAAAAAGTGTCCAGAAGGTCCAATGAATTCCCCAGACACTTCTTACACCTGGTTTGACAGTGATCTGGATTTACATGCTACGCTGTGTCAAATGGAGGCGGTGTGAACTCCCTACTCCAGAAACCTCTGCTTTTCTCCGGAGTCTGGATTTACACAACTTTAGCATCAGTGTGAACCAGACACTGCTTTATTCTGTCACTAAAGGTTAAGTGCAAATCCACCTATATAGAAAAGCAACTTTTCATTACCATGTATCTGAAAGTGATCTGAGTGAAGCTCATTCTTAAATATGGCACTAGTCCAATAATGAAGAACATGCGTTAAAACTGAGAAACATATACCTGTCTACACAACTGTAATTTGAATTAACTTTTATACATATTTGTTAGACCATAGCCGTACTTGTCTTCAAAGCACTAAAAGTTCAATTTATCTAACAATGAGTTTATACTTTCCCAGTAGACTCTTCAATTAGAGTCTCTCTGTGAAAATACTGCTAGATACAGCTACTCCTGTAGGTAATATATAACATGGACCATTTCATTTAGAGGATATGTGCTAACTTGCATGCAATATTGGGGACCAGGCCCGAGGCACTCAGACTCAATGCTGCTGTCAGCAACGTAATTAACAACCAATGTTGCCATCAGATGCAAGCCTGAGTTGATGTTGTTTCTCTTCACGTCACACACTAAAAACAATGGGGCAGAATTTGCAGTCAGTTTGACGGCGTACTCTCAGAGTACTCTCAGCACGTGCTAAATCCCGAACTTGCAATCTGTCTAGACAGATCATCCGCTGTGACTGTCAAATCCTCATTGCTGGCGAGAAGTTGGGCTAATTGCCCACCAACTACACATCAATTACGCTGGAAAATGTTATGGCTGGTGCAAACAGGCGCTGGAGCCTGTTTGCACAGCGTAAGGAGAGGGGGGGATGAGAAAATTGTATCAATAATTAAAAACGAACACATAAAAGCGTCGTGTATCAACCTACCAGGCAGCTGTAAAGGCTCAGTTTGAGGGGTGAGATGCTTTAATCTTTTTTTAAATCTTGCAGTCTTCCAGTAATTAACTGTACTTACTCCAAAGTATTCCCTGTGCTTTTTAAAGCCAAGAACTGCACTTGTCAAATAAATATTCACACTGTTTAATTTACAAGCTAATTGATGTCGGGCATCAGAGATTTCTGTTTCCTGATTGACTAGTGAAAGGAGCACCGGCCCCGGCCCACGTGATCCTAGGTACGCTTACACACAACGGTGCACCCCTGGGATCGGTGGCCACTGCGCTGCGCACAACTCTGCGGCATTTCAGAGCAAGTTTTCGTTTGGGGCCTTGCACCAGGTCAGTGCGGATCTCATTTGGAGGTTGGCGGTGTACTCTGTAGCTACGCCGCCAACCGCAATTTCAGGGCTAGTATTTTTCCTGTAATACAGGACAATAGTTCTATATCCCGATGTGAAGTTTAGCCAGTTCAGTGTGGGTGGTTACTGCTGCCACATGCTAACTCAACATACCTGCGAGCAGCTACACATGAAGTCATCAAGCAAGTTAAAATTCAGTCAATTCTGTGCACCTGAAGTTTCCCTTCGCCAACACTGCTGTGCGGTGGGCAACAAGCCTCATCCATCAGGTGACAACAACAACTTGCATTTATGTCGCGCCTTTAACATAGTAAAACGTCTCAAGGTGCTTCACAGGAGCGATTATCAGACTAAATTTGACACCGAGCAGTCTGCAACTTGATGATGGATTTCAGAATGGAGGTGATTGAGCACTCGAAGTTTATGATTTAAAAACATGTACCTTCAGTGGGAAAATCTCGGGAAACTGGGAATCCTCTGGTCTCTGACAAGCTGCTGTTAGTCCTGGTGGTGCCAGGTGAAGAATGTGAGTGATCTGCAGGCGAAACAGACAGACTGACAAGGACAGGAACCTATTTACTAAACACAAAACAGGAAAAAACACTGTTTCTGCTCACCTGCCATGATAAAGTCACACCTGTAACCTTCAGCTGTACTATATTCTTTCTCCTAAAGCAGCATATTCGAAATCTACACTTAACTATTCAAGTAATTTTACACTACCAGTTATTTAGGGACAATCTCACCATCAGGACTTGTTGAAATAATTATGATTAATATTAACCTACTTTTATTGCATTTAAAAAAACATTTTTTTTGTCAGTGATGGCTGATGACACAATTGCAGGCACTGACTTGGCGGAATTATTGTACTGGACAGTGTGAGGGATCTCAGTTGAATAATTGGGAGTGGAGATAGTCATTACCCTGAGAGTACATCAGCATCAACTGTATAGAGACAACTTTTCCGAATGCCTGGCCCCAGAGAGAAAATCGTGGGGACCACGTCCATGACTTCCTGATATGTGCTCCCGGTGGATGAGGCTCTCCACTGGGAATGCGCTTTCAGAAAAGTCAACCCTCATCTGTTTACTTGCCTTCCGTACACTTTTGTGCTTAAGTAACTTCTTCAAGCTAATGGCCCAGAAATTAAAGACTGAGTGTTGACGCGGGGGTAAGGTTTCCCCGCGATCTCTCACTCCGCGTTGGCTTTTTCAGATCCAGCTCGCACGAACTTGATGTTCTAGACATCAGCTGGGCAGTGCTTGCGTATCCCACCGGCGTAGTGAATTCGTGCGAGCTGTGGGATCACGTGACTCAGTTAGAGCCAATGGCAGCACACCATCTTCCATTCATAAGTTTCACATAAGTGCTGTGAAAGCTATGAATCTTACACACCCCCAAAATAACAGCTAAACCTCAATTAAATTTAAAAAAAAACCCATCACATTAATAAAATAAGTATAGTTAAATAAATTAACCATTTTAAATAAAAAATTAAATTTTTGAAAAAATTTAAAATCTTTTAAAAAGTTATAAAAATAAACTTACCTGTCTTTAAAGTCTCTAAAAAAGATATACCTGTTAAAAAAAATTCAAAATAATACTTAATTCACTACTTACCTTGTTAAAAGTGGGTCTTACTCCTCCTTTTTTCATTTCTAAAATCTTCCGTCCTTACCTGCGCGTCCAAAGCACTAAGTGCACAGCGTGCGCGCAGCCTGTAGCGCGCACGCGGTGCACCGAGGAACCGCCCCCTTTTCCAAAAACCAAGTGCCGGTTTTCAGCGCATGCGCAGTGCATGCAGAAAACCGGCAATTGGTGACAGAATACGCGAGAGTACACAGTGCGTACTCTCGCGTCGCGGGACTAATTTTTGGGTCATTACCTTTAATTATGTTAGCCACATTTCCTCATTAAACAAAAACACTGCATTCTCCAAAGAAAAAAAACGACCAAAATGGAAAACACAGCGTTAAATTGAACCTAATTCTTAGTAGTAACTGTTCAATTTTTAAAAGTGGGCGTGATGCTGGGGACTCCCTCTTTAATAACTTTTAAATAACTATTTTATCCTTGCAATTGGAACAAATCAGCAGTTTGTAGGTGGTTTTTCACATCAATGTGAACATGCTCTTAAGGAAACATCTTCTCTAAGCTGCACCATGTCATACCCAATGCTCCCTCTTTTTCTTTTCATGCGCGGTCCCTTTAACTGGCTGCGCGGCCCATTCAAATTTTCGCGCATTCACGGTTACCTCCATTGCAAAACCGGTTTGCGGTCTGTGTGGGACCTCCAGACTGTAGCGGGAACGTTGGTCACGCCTGCTATAATTTAATTTTTGCAACAGTATCTATATATTTCACTGTGCCGTACACTTCAATATATTGTGAATATACTACATCAAATAAGGTGTGCAGCAATTAACAAAACGCTAATAAAGGTGCATAGTACAGCATCTGTGGCAAACATGCACGTTTTGTTTGTATTTTGTTTTGGAAGACTTAGGAAATTCTGCATTTCAAGTCATAAGTTACAGCACGAGACAGGGACCGTAGCCCATTCCTCATCAGCTCAGGAATGAAATGACCTCTTTTGTGAATTTCACATTCTGCCCATCTAGACAAACTGATACTGGTACTGTCTGGGTAAGACTGACTTCCTGAGCATCTTGCCTTGATATCTCTTAATGTCTCTTAATGGCCCAAAAATTCGTGAGGAAGCCTTCGTGCGAGGGTAAGGCTTCCCCGCGATCTCTCACTGTGCGTTGGCTTTTTCAGTTCCAGCTCGCACGAACTTGATGTTCTGGACAGCAGCTGTGCTGGGCTTTCGTATCCCACAGGCGTAGTTAATTCGTGCGAGCTGTGGGATCACGTGACTCAGTTAGAGCCAATGGCAGCACACCATCTTCCATTCATAACTTTCACATAAGTGCTGTGAAAGCTATGAATACTATAGCCCCCCAAAAGAACAGCTAAACCTCAATTAAATTTAAAAAAAAAACCATCACATTAATAAAATAAGTATAGTTAAATAAATTAACCATTTTAAATAAAAAAATAAATTTTTGAAAAAATTTAAAATCTTTTAAAAAGTTATAAAAATAAACTTACCTGTCTTTAAAGTCTCTAAAAAAGATATACCTGTTAAAAAAAATTCAAAATAATACTTAATTCACTACTTACCTTGTTAAAAGTGGGTCTTACTCCTCCTTTTTTTATGTGTAAAATCTTCCATACTTACCTGCGCGTTGAAACCACTAAGTGCACTGCATGCGCGCAGCCTGTAGCGTGCACGCGGTTCACCTAGGAACCGCCCCCTTTTCCATTCACCAAGTGCCGGTTTTCAGCGCATGCGCAGTGCATGCAGAAAACCGGCAATTGGAGACAGAATACGCGAGAGTACACAGTGCGTACTCTCGCGTAGCGGCACTAATTTTTGGGCCAATGTCTCTTAATCTCTCCTTTTGTTCTTTTATCCCCTCTCCCTTTTCCCAGCTTTATCCTTGCTTTAAATCTATTTGATTTCCTGCTGTCTCCAGTTCTGATGAAAGGTCTTCGACCTGAAACGTTAACTCTGTTTCTCTCTCCATGGATGCTGCCTCGCCTGCTGAGTTTTTCCAGCGTTTTCTGTTGTTATTTCCTGAGCATCTTTGCTGTTTTTGCTGATCCTGCTATCTTGGGTAAAGCACTTATATTCAGCTGATCCCTGCAAAAATATTTTTTTATTTCAAAAGCATGGACAATAAACATTACCGATATACTGATTGGAATGCCCACACTTTCTATCGAGATAATTTATAGAGCTAATTGCTCTTGCGTCGCCCATTTCCCGCTCAGAGATGAAAATCACATCCAGCCCCATCCAGTTAATTGTTCAACCAAGTCTTTCACAGCACACATTTCCCTGTGGTAATTATATTTTGTACTTCTGTTTCTAATGCTGCTCTGCTTTGAGAGTGCTATAAATAGGCAGCATCACGTTATACTTCAGGTTCTGCTCCACTCTTAAATTGAGGAAAAGTAGAACACTGTGCATGCACAAAACTTTGCTACATGGCATCCAAAGACTGCTGAATTTTTAGAATCATAGAATGGTTACAGCACAGAAGGAGGCCATTCGGCCCGTTGAGCCCGTGCCGGCTCTCTGCAAGAGCACTTCAGCTAGTGCCGTTCCCCCCTGCCCTTTCCCTGTAGCCCTGCAATTTTTTTCCTTCAGGTACTTATCCAATCCCCGTTTGAAAGCCATGATTGAGTCTGCCTTTTAATGTTGGTAAATAGCTAATTGCTCCATTGGAACATTACTAACATCAACACTTAGGAACTTTATAAACTTGACGATTTAAGCTTAAGAAAGGTTTCTTCACCTTGGCTGCAGTTACACTTTCAGATCTTGTTTCTCAAAACGAACTGCTGAAGCAACCAAATACCTGATCAGATAAAAAAATACCTAAGTTATGCACCTTGTGACAGGTGCCACCCAGACACATGCATAGGAAAGGTAGACAAGGCTTTCAGACAATTTCTCTTTGTACTAACTAAGCATCAACAAAATATGCTGCCCGTGCAAGTTTTAACACAACCAATCTGCTTCTGAACCAAAATGTTCAGAAGCTCAAGTTTCTGCTTGTCCCTGCCTGTTTGCAAAGACATTTAACATTCTCATATGACCTGTCTGTGTATTGTTGTCTTATCACTGCCTGTTGCTATAACCGAGTTCGACATAATCAGAATGTGTTGGTACTCCCATGCCACAGCCAGCTGCACCTAGATAATAATCACTCAAACTGCCTTCTGCTGTCATAGGAACAGGAGGAGGCCATTTAGCCCTTCGAGCCTGTTCCTCCATTCAATGAGATCATGGCTGATCTGCGACCCAACTCCATTTACCTGCCTTTTCCCCATATCCCTTAATACCTTTGATTAACAGAAATCTATTTAAAATTAATAATTGATCTAGCATCAACTGCCATTTTTGGAAGAGAGTTCCAAACTTCTACCACCCTTTGTGTGTAGAAGTGTTTCCTAACTTCACTCCTGAAAGGTCTGGCTCTAATTTTTAGACTTTGCCCCCTAGTCCTAGACTCCTCAACCAGTGGAAATAGTTTCTCTCTATCTACCCTATCTGTTCCCCTTAATATCTTGAAAACTCCAATCAAATCACCCCTTAAACTTCTAAATTCCAGGGAATACAACCCTAGTTTGTGTAATGTCTCCTCATAATTTAACCCTTGGAGTCCAGGTTTGATTCTAGTAAACCTACGCTGAACTCCCTCCTCGGCCAATATATCCTTCCGAAGGTGCGGTGCCCAGAACTGAGCACAGTACTCCGTGGTCTGGGTTTTGTATAACGGTAACGTGACTTCTAACCCCTTGTATTCTCATCCTCTAGATATAGAGGCCAGCATTGCATTAGCCTTTTTGATTTCTTTTTGTACCTGTCCATGGCATTTTATTGATCTATGTACATGGACCCCTAAGTCTCTTTGGATCTCCACTGTTTCTAGCTTTTCACCATTTAGATAGTACTCTGATCTATCCTTTTTAGGTCCAAAGTGGATGACCTCACACTTGCCTGTATTGAAATCTATTTGCCACAGTTTTGCCCATTCACTGAATCTATTAATAGCTCTTTGTAATTTTATGCTTCCATCTACACTGCTTACAATCCCGCCTATCTTTGTGTCATCAGCAAACTTGCATATGTGGCTCTCTATCCCATCATCTAAGCCGTTAATAAATGCAGTGAATAGTTGAGGCCCCAACACAGATCCCTGTGGGACACCACTAGTCACATCCTGCCAATTTACATTTTTCATAGTCAGTCTCAGAATAAGAGATTTGTCGGAGACTATTAATAATAATATTTAAAATTTTTGTATTGAAGCTTTTGAACATATATTCAATAAAATATGAAGTGGAATTAATTTTATGGATACAGAAAATACCAGAAAAGGCACCATCCTTGTTACTTCTATCAACAGCCCGAAGGAGTTAAGAAAGTTTGGTTAATGAGTCAAGTGCACATCAATGGAATTGTCTTAAAATTTTCTCAGCTATTTAATTTAAATCATTTATTTTTAGTTTCCCAGTCCAGTCCGATTATTTTACAGTACTAAGTGATTAACCAATAGCCCAGGAGTACTAATTGCAAAAATAAAACAATATCTAATAGTTGATGTCCCACAACAGTTCATCCCATTAAAAAAAATTATTCATAAGATGTGGGCAACACTGACAAGGTCGCATTGCTTGCCCACCTGGGGTTGCCTGAGAAGGTGACGATGAGCCTTCTCGAAGTCCTGCAATCCTGCTGGTGATGTTACTCCCAAAATGGTGTTTCTCTTTTCTCTCTTCTCCTGTCCTCTCTCCTCTCCCTCCAGGCACCTCAGCAGTAGCAGTAGTAGTGGTAGTGGTCACAGCAGTCAGTCTCAGTCTCCTCTTCCTCTTCCTTCTCCCAGAGAGAGACCACCTCTCCTTCTCCCTTTGAGGCAGCTGCACAGACAGCAAGGCTGAGAATGAGGTCTCAGATGAGTGTACTCCTTTGAGCAACCCATAAACAAATCAACTGTAACTTAACAAAAATACCTTAAATGCAACTTAACAACTTAAATTAAAATTTGGTTGTCCGGGGTGATGACGCACCCTGTGGTGCCCACCGGTCGCGGAAGGCCTCGAGCGTGCCGGCGGACACCGCGTGCGCCATCTCCAGGGCCACCCGGGCGCGAATGTGGCCGTGGAAGAGAAGCAGGCAATCGGGCCGAATGACCCCCTCGACCGCCCGCTGCCTGGACCAGTTGATGGCCCAAAATGGTGTTAGATGGGAATGCCTAGGATTTTGACCCAGAATTAATGAAGGAATGTCGATATATGTCCAGATCAATCTGTTGTGAGACTTGGAGAACACCTTAGAGGTGATGGTGTTCCATCATATTGCAGCTCTTGTGCGGACACTCCAGGTTGCTTGCAAGCAAATGTGTTGATTGAATATAACATTAACCACTGAAGCTATGACACATTCTTTCACTGATCTAAATGAGACTAACACATTTATGCCACACCACTTGTTCTTCATCACTCGCACTGTGGCACTAGCGCCAAGTACCTGTGATCAATGTTCCCTCTAAATTTTTTTTGGGTGCGTGGTCCCCTTAACGGGCTGTGCGGCTCATTTAAAAATTTTGCACATGCGCAAAATCTCCTGTTGAAAAGCCAGTCCTGGGGCTGCACGGGACCTCCAGACAGCGGCACGGTTGCGCAACTTAGCGGGAACGTTGCCTGTGATATGTGGGTACTTCATTCTAAAGAAATTAACTTGCATTTATACAGTGACTTATTCCAGCTCTGAGATCTGTCCATGACAGTATTGGTAGCAGTGACCACCGCACAGTCATTGTGGAGACGAAGTCCTGTCTTCACACTGAGGACACCCTCCATCGTGTTGTGTGGCACTACCGCCGTGCTAAATGGGATAGATTCAGAACAGATCTAGCAGCTCAAAACTGGACATCCATGAGGTGTTGTGGGGCATCAGCAGCAGCAGAATTGTACTCCATCACAATCTGTAACCTCATGGCCCAGCATATCCCTCACTCTACCATTACCATCAAGCCAGGGGACCAACCCTGGTTCAATAAGGAGTGTAGAAGAGCATGCCAGGAGCAGCACCAGGCGTACCTAAAAATGAGGTGCCAAGCTGGGGAAGCTGCAACACAGGACTACACGCATGCTAAAAAGCGGAAGCAGCATGCTATAGACAGGGCTAAGCGATCCCACAATCAACGGATCAGATCAAAGCTCTGCAGTCCTGCCACATCCAGTCATGAATGGTGGTGGACCATTAAACAACTAACGGGCAGAGGAGGCTCCATGAATATCCCCATCATCAATGATGAATCGGGGGGGAAACTCTCCACTGGCTGGAGTCATACCTAGCACAAAGGAAGATGGTTGTGGTGGTTGAAGGTCAATCATCACAGCCCCAGGACATCGCTGCAGGAGTTCCTCAGGGCAGTGTCCTAGGCCCAACCATCTTCAGCTGCTTCATCAATGACCTTCCCTCCAACATAAGGTCAGAAATGGGGATGTTCGCTGATGACTGCACAGTGTTCAGTGCCATTCACAACTCCTCAGATAATGAAGCAGTCCATGCCCGCATGCAACAAGACCTGGACGACCTTCAGGCTTGGGCTGATAAGTGGCAGGTAACATTCACGCCACAGAAGTGCCAGGCAATGACTATCTTCAACAAGCGAGAGTCTAACCATCGCCCCATGACATTCAACGGCATTAACATTGCCGAATCTCCCACCATCAACATCCTGGGGGTCACCATTGACCAGAAACTTAACTGGTCCAGCTACATAAATACTGTGGCAACAAGAGCAGGTCAGAGGCTAGGTATTCTGCGGCGAGTATCTCACCTCCTGACTCCCCAAAGCCTTTCCATCATATATAAGGCACAAGTAAGCAGTCTGATGAAATACTCTCCAGTTGCCTGGATGAGTGCAGCTCCAACAACACTCAAGAAGCTCGACATCATCCTGGATAAAGCAGCCTGCTTGATTGGCACCCCATCCACCACCTTAAACATTCACTCCCTCCACCACGTACCATGGCTGCAGTGTGTACCATCTACAAGATGCCCTGCAGCAACTCGCCCAAGGCTTCTTCGGCAGCACCTCCCAAACTCGCAACCTCTTCCACCTAGAAGGACAAGGGCAGCAGGCGCATGGGAACACCACCACCTCCAAGTTCCCCTCCAAGTCACACACCATCCTGACTTGGAAGTATATCGCCGATCCTTCATCGTCGCTGGGTCAAAATCCTGGAACTCCCTCCCTAACAGCACTGTGGGAGTACCATCACCACGTGGACTGCAGCGGTTCAAGAAGGCGGCTCACCACCACCTTCTCAAGAGCAATTAGGGATGGGCAATAAATGCTGGCTTTGCCAGCGACGCCCACATCCCATAAACAAATAAAAACAAAATGTCCCAAAGCACTGCACAAACAATGAATTATAGTGAAATGCAATCACAGTTATTATGTAGGCAAGCAGCAATCATTGTGTGCAGCGTAATGTCCCACAAATAGCAATGAGTGGTCCGTTAGTCTGTTTTTGTTGCGGTATTATTGTTGCCCAAGGCACAAGGGGAACTCCCTGTTCTTTGAATAATATCATCAAACCTTTAATGTTCATCTAAACTAGCAAAACAGGCGGACAAGGCTTTAATTAAAAGCCTCACCTGAAAGTCTGCCAGTGATAAATTTTAACAGCGGCGGGGGGTGGGGGGTGGAAACTGGCAGCAGAGGAGGTGGTTCGTGAGACACCTCGCCCGATATTCCTTTTCACCGTACAAAAGAAAACGTGTGCCGTATACAGTGACTGACCTTTAACATGCGGAATGAGCAGGAGCTCCACGTGATTGCGCAACAAATGTTGCGGGCAGCACTTTAAGGGTTACTTCCATACAGGAGCTCAGTTTTAGATACGAATAGAAGGGTTGCGCCGTGGACGTTGTACGACGTTCCAGGCGCTATATAAATGCATGTTGCTGTTGTGGTGGCTAGTGAAAGCCGATGGTGTCTGCAGCGTGCAGTCGGTACAACTCGAGCCCTGTGCTGGCGGAGTCCGCCCTTTACTCTCTGCCAGACGAGGAAACACCCATCAATACTTCTGTGAACAAGAATGCAAACCTAGACATACAGTGAGCATCTGTAGGTGCAGGAGCAGCAGAAGGACGTACCCGCTGACAACTCTTCAGGCTGTGAGAGGAGGCAACACATCCAGTCAGCCTACATCTCCAAGAGCAACCGCAGCTCTGTAAATGTAAGGCTCTTATTTTATCACCTGCCGTCTTTTTGTGCTCTTTATTATTATTTTTTTGAAAAGGAAAAGATTCCTTTGCAACTGTTCTGTTCATTTTTCTCCTACTCTTTGTCGTCAAAGTCTTTGATCTCGCTCGGCTTTTAGACAGTGAAGAACAAAGTAACGAATTGGAAAGGGAATAAGGTAAAGTTTGCCTGTAGAAGTCAATCCATCACATTGAAATTAAAGGTGGCGCTTCTTTTTATTCCCCCCAGACATTTCAAAGATCAGATGCAAAGCTGGTTAAAATATAATTCCAGGTTACTCACGTAAGACCCAGGCATTTAAACATAATTTCATCCTTAGAGCAAATAATTTATAGGTGCTAGTGTTTAGATCAAAAGTAAAAGCATTCTTCAGTTTCTTTCCTCTGAGTCAGAAGATTGTGGATTCCACTCCAGAGACTTGAGCATATTATCTAGGCTGGCACTCCCAGTGCAGTACTGAGGGAGCGCTGCACTGTCGGAGGTGCCGTCTTTCGGATGAGACGTTAAACCAGGTGGATGTAAAAGATCCCATGGCACTATTTCGAAGAAGAGCAGGGGAGTTATCCCCAGTGTCCAGGCCAATATTTATCCCACAACCAACATCTAAAACCACCAATTGGTCAATATCATATTTCTCTTTGTGGGAGCTTGCTGTGTGCAAATTGGCTGCTGTGTTTCCTACATTATAACAGTGACTACTCTTCAAAAAAGTACTTAATTGGATGTAAAGCACTTTGGGACATCCTGAGGTTGTGAAAGGCACTATGTAAGTGCAAGTCTTTCTTTCTTTCTTATGTTATATATAGTTAAATAATAGTGTTAAAGTTAAATAGTAAAGTTATAGTTCGATAGTATTATGGTATTAGAACTGGAACTTAACAGCATAAGTACCTTTTTAATGGCGAGGTTTATTCCTGAAATGCCACTCAACCTCTCCGGCACTGAAAAAGAACAATTTAAACTGTGGAGTCTCATTCCTGCAGGTAGTAAGTTGTTGTTAAGAATTTTTTCTTACTTTTCCTTTCTATCCCTTTTCTCTCTCTCTTAATCCATTCTTTCTTTCCCTCTCTTTATTTCTCTTTCTGTACCCGATTTGACTCTAATTCATCCTATTTCCTTCTCCGTCGTTCCTCTGTTTCTTTTTCTATCCTTAAATTTCATTGGTTACGGAGATAGACTGTTGGTCCTGTCGTTCTCCAAGGTCTCAGGTGCCTCACTGACCTCGCTGTGCCGTTATCAGCCCATTAATGGCCCGGAATTTGCAGTCATCGGCGAAGTGATGGCGATCGCTGCTGACCTCAAAGAAAGCTGCCCACAAAGATCACAAGATCTTTGTGGTGAAAACTTTAGCTTTCTCTAGCGTACGGCAGCAGTGATGTCATCAAGCTGGCCAAGCAGCCAATCACGTTGAAGAATTCTCACAGATAGCAAACCAGGAAATAAAAAGCAGCTTTTATCATTCACTTTTAAAAAGTTTTACAGAGAGTGAGATAAAGATTGGGACATACACACGGGGTTAAGGTAGCAGCAGAAACATCATAAATAAACTTTAAAAAATACTTATTATTTTAAAAATCTAGTAATTTTTATCATGTAATGGAGAAATTTGACATTCCACAAATATAAAATTAGTTTTTGAAGATGGTTGTTCAGCAGTAGTTATGACTCAGTACACCATTAAAACCCCAGTTACATCTCATTGAATAAGGCTTAACTTGTAACGGGTTTTTTAACAGTGATATTAGAGGAGAAAAGGGGTAGTTTTGGTCAGTTCAAGTGATTTCAGTGCTTGCCAGCTCTGGGGAGTTCCACAGCGCTGCCTGTGCCGGAGCAGGGAATGACTGACCGCAACTTCTGGATTTCCGCGTTTACTTGTGCATGCGCTAAATCCTGAAGTTACGGTCCGTTTCAGAGGCGTAATGACGGCGAATGCTGACAGTTTCGCTGTCATTGCCACCGCAAAAATCCAGGCCATTAGACTTAACTTTTAATTGCCGATTAATGTGCAAATGCAGCAACTTCCTGAAACTCACGGGGAAGTTAAGGCGAGATGCCAATTTTGTGAGGCTAGCGGCGCAAATCGTTCAGTAACTTGTATCAAAACAAAACATACTGCAGATGCTGGAAATCTGAAACCGGCCAGTCAGCATCTGTGGAGGGAGAAACAGGGAGTTAACGTTTCAGGTCTATGATCGACCTGAAACAACTCTTTGGCCCATAATTTCCGATCAGAGGCTTCCTGCGTGCGGAGGCCTCCTATCGGAAAAAAATCTACGCCCTTACCTGAGGGCTCCCGAGGTCCGGACACTTCCGCTCCTGGGCCTCTCCACAGTCGAAATGCGCAGGGCCCGCGTATCCCAGGGGCGCAGGCGGTTCGCAAGCGTCCCTGGGATCACGTGGGCCAGGCCAGTCAACGGGAGAAGGGAATCTCCCTTCATACTTTTGACAGATAGACCCGTTATAATATGAATGGAGATCACCCCAAAAAGACACTAAAACATAAAATAATTTTTTTTTAAACTTCACATTTTTAAAATGAGTTAAAATTACATTAAATTAAATATTTTAAACAAAAATTTAATTTTTTGAAAAAATAGTTTTTTATGGGCTAAAAATAAACTTACCTTTTATAAATGAGTGAAAAAAATGTTGTTTTAAAAACTTTTTTCAACTGTTACGCTGGTAAAAGCAGGCGTAAGATTTCTAAGGGTTTCCAGCCAGCTGAGGTTCTGCAGAAAGTGGAACTCTCCCCCCACAGGGGCCCTTCTCCAGGGCAGGTGTCCGATCTGTCAAGAGCATTCTTGAAACCGGCATTTCCGATGTCCCTACCAGTGTGTACACACCCGTAGGGACATTGAAATATATGGGCCTTTGTTTCTCTCTCCACAGATGTTGCCTGACCTGCTGAGTATTTCCAGCACTTTCTGTTTTTAGTTCAGTCACTTTGTGTCGATTTGCAACTCAGCGGGGTATCCCTTCCTCGCCACAAGTTGCTGGCCGATTTGCACATTAATAACGGCGAGCATCGTTCACACGCCGTTATTTTTTTCAGCAAATTCCGGTTCAAAAGATTTTAGGTTAACGCGGGGTTAATTTGCAATTCAGTCGACCGGGGGGCGGTCCAAAGCAAACAGATTTTGGGCGAGTTCTGCTGACTCGAAGGAGTAAAGCTGGACTCTGTCGCTCTCTGGTGGCCACTCCGTGTAGCTCCGCCGACTACTCATTAAATAACTTCGGTCTTGCAGTTAAACTCTGTGCCACGTCGACTTCGCGACGCAGAAACCACATTCCAAGAAGGCTCAAACTCAGCAAAATGTAACGGTATCGCTTTCCTGTACTTCATCGAAAATAGTCTCGCGGCTTTGCCTGCTTTCAGCGCGGGCAAAAGTAGACAGATTTGGGAGAAAGCCTGTTTATATTTCAGTACATGTAACTGACCGAAATGGTAATCGAGAGAAACATTGCTTAAGAAAATACCTTTAGGCCATGATTTTTAAACAATCGAATAAGTTGAGCAAAGAAAGATAGATCTGTTTGTCTTTTTTTTAATATATGGCGTCTTGCAAGACTCGGCAGAGTGAAATTTCTGTCTAATTTGATTCAATATCCCTAAAGTCCTGAAGCAATGATTCTGAAGATTTGTGTAACATTATAAATTATAGGCAACTAAATCAAATAGGAGTGTTGTTACTTTAAAACATGAGGGCGAAACCATGCAGGAGGAATGTTAAAAGTTCCACATCCACCCGTCGTACATAAAATGTATTTATTGCCAATGTTTACTCTGGCGGAAGGGAGACGAGGTCAGGCTGCTGTTTGAAGCAATGTGGCAAAAATGTGTTAAAAGATGAGCCTTCCTGAATGGTCAGACTGATCAGCTGCTTTTTGGCAATGCACCCAATCCTCTCTTTTAGGAAGTATTAAATCTGTGTCCTCTGGTTCAGGACACAGATTTAAGGTGATTGGCAGAAGAACCAAAGGCGACATGAGGGGAAAAAAAACTTTTTTACGCAGCGAGTGGTTAGGATCTGGAATGCACCGCCTGAGAGAGTGGTGGAGGCAGACTCAATCGTGGCTTTCAAAAGGGAGTTGGATAAATACCTGAAGGAAAAAAATGTGCAGGATTACGGGGCAAGGGCAGGGGGAGTGGAATTAGCTGAAGTGCTCCCGGCACGGGCTCGATGGGCCGAATGGCCTCCTTCTGTGCTGTAACCATTCTATGATTCTATGTAGGTTTTATTCTCTGTTGCTAATAACTGTGCTGTTTGGATATCAGAATTTGCTTTGCATTAGAGGATGAACATTTAAAGTGGAACGTCATAGGAACGCAATTCTAACCGATTCTTTTCCCAATGATCTCGCGCTCTCTCTCTCGCTCTCCTCTTCTGAGAATGATGGCTCTTGATGGGGTACGGTTACACGGATACCAGCGGCCCTCTGGTATCTTGGCTCGATGCCTTTCTTCATGTGTGAGCCTGGACAGCCAGTGTTTGCAGGCTGGTCGACCATGGGGGGGCATCACGGCCGAGCCCAAACTTGTTCTGGGGCCGAAATCTTTTTAAATCGCGGCCGCCTCCACACTGGCATTCACGCTTGAGCTGGATGGTGATATATGGTAACCCAAGGGCTTTCTTACACCAGCTGAATGGTTCATTGCCAGGTTTCAGAACTCGATATGGTGGGTGTCTGGGAGTGGAAATATAAAACTATTTTTTCTTATATAACTAAGGGGAAAATACTCCTTGTACAGTAATGTTCTATAGATCTTAATTAAACAGTGCCTTGGATCACTTTTCTGCTTTTTTTTGAGCAAGAAAGACTTGCTTTTATATCGCGCTTTTTATGACTTCAGCATTTTCCAAAGTGCTTTACAGCAATTAAGCACTTTTTTGAAGTCTAGTCACTTTTGTAATATGATACTGACCAGCTGATTAGTTTTCGTGATGTTGGTTGAGGGATAAATATTGGCCAAGACACCGGGGATAACTCCCCTACTATTCTTTCAAATAGTGCCATGGGATCTTTAACGTCCACCTGAGAGAGAGCAAATGTGAGAAGTCGCACAACACCAGGTTATAGTCCAACAGCTTTATTTGAAATCACCAAGCTTTCGGAGCGCTGACCTGATGAAGGAGCAGCGCTCCGAAAGCTTGTGATTTCAAATAAAGCTGTTGGACTATAACCTGGTGTTGTGCGACTTCTCACATTTGTCCACCCCAGTCCAACACCGGCACCTCCGACAGTGCCGCACTCCCTCAGCACTGCACTGAAGCTCAAGTCTCGAGTGGGGGTTGATCCCACAACCTCCTGACCTAGAGGTGAGAGTCCTACTCACTGAGCCAAGGCTGACACAGTGGAGAGTGCTGGGAAAGTGGCTGCACCCTCCATTGTCACTCAAAAATGGTATTTGAACCCCCGTCCCGTCTTTAGTGTTATAATTCTAAGATCAACGTTACATTACTGCTTCACTGCCTTCCATGTGATGCGATGACACCATCAGGGCAAAGGGACCGGGCAGTTTTTGTTAGAAGAGGAAGAGAAAGGCTAGCTGATCTCGGGGTCAAAAGTTGTGACAGATTTTTTCATTTCACATGAGTTACCCTGGGGGGCTGTCCTGCAGTTTGCCAATGAAATAGTTGTCACGATAGCATTTAGAATTCTCTCCCTCATACCAGGAACACTGCCATGGTGACTGGGGGCGGGACGGGACGGGTGGGTGGGAGAGGAATAAAACAGTCTGCAGTTCATTCAAATTGTTTTAACTCTTTCTTTCCTCAGATTGTTTCAGTTCTACAGTACACCCCTGTTACTGTGGAAACCTGAAACTCATTAGGAGAATAAGGTAGAGATATATGAGCTCCCATTTCTAATGTTAGAGATATACCAGCCTCTCTCTCCCAGTGTGTGATATACCAGCCTCTATCTCCCAGTGTGATATACCAGCCTCTATCTCCCAGTGTGTGATATACCAGCCTCTATCTCCCAGTGTGATATAGCAGCCTCTATCTCCCAGTGTGTGATATACCAGCCTCTATCTCCCAGTGTGTGATATACCAGCCTCTATCTCCCAGTGTGTGATATACCAGCCTCTCTCTCCCAGTGTGTGATATACCAGCCTCTATCTCCCAGTGTGTGATATACCAGCCTCTCTCTCCCAGTGTGTGATATACCAGCCTCTCTCTCCCAGTGTGTGATATACCAGCCTCTATCTCCCAGTGTGTGATATACCAGCCTCTATCTCCCAGTGTGAGATATATCAGCCTCTATCTCCCAGTGTGAGATATACCAGCCTCTATCTCCCAGTGTGTGATATACCAGCCTCTATCTCCCAGTGTGTGATATACCAGCCTCTATCTCCCAGTGTGTGATATACCAGCCTCTATCTCCCAGTGTGTGATATACCAGCCTCTATCTCCCAGTGTGTGATATATCAGCCTCTATCTCCCAGTGTGTGATATATCAGGCTCCCAACTTCCATCTGTGTTATTTATGATAGACTGTGTGCGTTATTTTTGGTATGCTGTGCTCATTTTATTCAAAAACTGACGCTCATATGTACTTTTAAAAATAACAGCTTACTATAGATTGCTGGTTTACAGCCATCTCTTTTACTAACATCCTAGACATACATATTTTTACAGCCAAATTACCATTCACTGTGAATGATCTCTGGTCATAACGACTAATCATTACTCTGGTATTTTCTCATCAAAATGAAATGACCAAATAAATCAGTCGTTGCACTGGATTGGTCCTTGTATCACCTTGCCAACTTATTTTGTCACATGGGTTTCTATGGAAACTATAACCTTGCTATCCAGCAAAAGCAGGCTAGGATGGACATTGTGACATTACGATAAGGTGGCCCATAATGAGATCAGTGCATAATACAAAGTGTGTTATTTTAATAATTTGCCGTGTCTTTATTTTTTTGTCCCCTGTAGGTTTTAATGAGACTCTGGCTAATGAATCCACTAGTTCCCTTGGCTACAAATCTCTTTGATGTCCCTCAAGAGGTTTCTAGTGGTCCCTAACACGTCATTTACTAATCTTCATTTTCCCTTACCTTCATTTGCTGTCAGCATGGAACAGACGAAAGGTAGAGGGCAATAAGTCAAGGTAATGTCGCTTGGTAAAGGATCTCTTTACGGCTGATTGACAATGGGAAATTCCACTCTGGTTCTGAGTATTAACGATGTTGTTACCGCTAACCTTTTTTTCCAGAGAAAGTCCAAAGGCTGGATGGCTGCTGGTACATTTTTAAGAATGATGTGGCCTTGCTTTCCTGGAGAGATGGGTGAGTGGAGGAGTTGATCCTCACTTGTATTTTTTCACAGGCCTCTTTCACCGTGTTAAATTTCACTGTGTAGTGCGTGTCTAACAGTACTCTGTTTTCCTGCAAGGAACTTTATCGAGTGAAGGTGAACAGTCATGTTTCTGCTTTTGATTCTCAGGTGTGTTAGTATTGTTATTTTTGGGGTTAATGAGTGCTGATGTTCTTCTGTGGGAAATCCCATGTGTTTTTCGCTGGGATGATCTGCCCAATAAAATAAATAAAAACTTGCATTTCTATAGCGCCTTTCGTGACCTCCCAAAGCGCTTTACAGCCAATGAAGTACTTTTGAAGTGTAGTCACTGTTGTAATGTAGGAAATGAGGCAGCCAATTGCGCACAGCCAGGTCCCACAAACAGCAACGTGATAATGACCAGATAATCTGTTTCTAGTGATGTTGCTTGAGGGATAAATATTGGCCAGGACACTGGGGATAACTGCCCCGCTCTTCTTCGTAATAGTGCCATGGGATCTTTTACGTCCACCTGAGAGAGTAGACGGGGCCTCGATTTAACGTCTCATCCGAAAGACGGCACCTCTGACAGTGCAGCACTCCCTCAGTACTGCACTGGAGTGTCAGCCTAGATTTTCGTGCTCAAGTCTCTGGAGTGGGACTTGAACCCACAACCTTCTGACTCAAAGGCGAGGGTGCTACCAGCTGAGCCATGGCTGACACATTGGAGAAAGAGGGATTTTCTAGGGAAGAAATATGTGCACCCACTATCATTCATGTTGTGTATTTGCAAAGGGGTGAATGTGTTGCTAGGCTCTATTTCACCCTTGATTTCTCTGACTTCCACTTTTGCTTTTCTCCTTCCTGTCTTTTGCTTCTATCCTTGCTTCCCTTTCTCTGTCTCCCTGCACAGGTTCCCAACCCCCTGCCATTTTCGTTTAAACCCTCCCCAACAGCACTAGCAAACACTCCCCCTAGGATGTTGGGTGATGGCATAGGTGGTGAATAATCTCCGGAGATTCGAAGGTGCCACCTGTAACTCATGCGGATAAAACAGCCGCATCGGTACAGGTTTCTTCACCTGCACCACGTGTGAACACGGAACATTAGGCCAATCTGGGTTACACTGCTAGAGCCGGATATGGCACTGGACCGAGACCGCTTCCGGCGAAGACTCTGCTGTGAAGTAAATGGTTTAGTGCGGCTAGAATCGTGTGGAGTGGGGACACCCCTCCTGCGACTGTTTCCCTCGCTCCTGGGAGGTGCCAGTGATTATTGGCCCACTCACCTGTGATCAAGGACATCGGGAACAATGTTAAAGCACCTCGATATTAGGTGCCCTGTGAGGCTTGCCTAGTGAAGGTTGCCGATCGACCTCTCCCCTCCCCCGAGGAGTGGGGCCTGCCACACTGGGCGTGCTATATTTAACATACACGGACATATACTAAATATAGTACGTCTCTGGCAGTGAAGAAAGACATTCATGCCGCATATACTGCAGTGGTTGCACAGTAATATTGATGTGCTTTCCATTGTTGCATGTGTTCTTCGCGCAGGTGAGTGGTCCAAAAATCCCAGAAGCGAGACCAACAGTGGCAGGAGGGGAGTTTGCATTCCATACAACTCTAGCAGCACCAAGTCATTTACCTCACAGGATAGGGAGGTACATCAGGGGCACCGGTGAAGGTTACAGCGCCGTGACTGAGGGAGTGTCGCCAGTGGAGTCATCGGAAAGCTGCAGACATGCTGAGCAGTGGTCTAGCCGAGGAAGTAGGCGTCTCAGTGGACCTCTTGAGCTGAGAGTGAAGGGCCCGTGCATCTCTATGGGAGCGCAGTGTACCAAGGTCTGGGTGCTCCAAAAACCACCTGTGCCCACCATCCGAAGCAGTTCAAATGACATGGATGAAGAGGACGGCTCCTCTGGCTGAGATCTGAAGAGTGGCAAAGTGCCAATGCCTGTGGCAGGCGTTGTGGTCGGCACTGTGTCAGCTGTGGTTCAGTGGGTAGCACACTCGCCTCTGAGTCAGAAGGCTGTGGGTTCAAGTCCCACTCCAGAGATTCGAGCACATAAATCTAGGCTGACACTCCAGTGCAGTACTGAGGGAGTGCTGCACTGTCGGAGGAGCTGTCTTTCAGATGAGACGTAAAACCGAGGCCCTGTCTGCTCTCTCAGGTGGACGTAAAAGATCCCACGGCACTATTTCGAAGAAGAGATGGGGATTTATCCCCAGTGTCCTGGCCAATATTTATCCCTCAGTCAACATAACAAAAGCAGTTTATCTGGTCATTATCACATTGCTGTTTGTGGGAGCTTGCTGTGCGCAAATTGGCTGCCGCGTATCCCACATTACAACAGTGACTACACTCCAAAAGTACTTCATTGGCTGTAAAGCGCTTTGAGACGTCCGGTGGTCATGAAAGGCGCTATAGAAATGCAAGTCTTTCAAAAAGCGAGACCATAAATGCAGAGTGTGCACCTCGATGGGTGCTCACACTTGGCTATGGGAAGCCCTGCTAAAAAGATCACAACAGCTCATAGGGGTCTATCATCCTTGGCTGCCAGCTCACCTTGTATGCACACACTCTCCTGCAATGTGAGGTGAGACAGCAGCCACGCTTTGCTGGCGGTGTTAGGCCAACCTGAAGCCTGTCAAAAGTGACAATGAAGCACATCTTGGATGTAGGGTGATGGCATCTCAAGGAGCTCCTGTTACTGATGCTGGCGCCTCATGGTAACTGAGACTGAGGACCTTGTGATTCTATAGATGTCGGTAGGAGTTTTTCCTGCAGTCATGATGCACCCCAGGAACTACAGCATGTAGAGCTAGATTGGGGCCCAGAGGTTTGAAAGACAGCAGCAGCACCGGGAGTTTGTAATGCGTACGATAAATTCATCTCCCCTATTCAATCGGTGGAACCCAATTCCAGTACAGCATGCATACATCTTTGCGCATCAATACAGCTGTTCACACATCACAGTTCTGTGTCGACACTCTGTTAAAGTCACAGAAATGCTCGTCACACATCTAGGGATCTGCACAGCAAATGCGTTTTAGTGCTGAATAAATGTTGGCACTAATTAAAGCATACTGCTGCCGATAGCTGTGCTGTAAATAGAAAAGGATATCAACAGGCACTGTTGTTAATATGCAGGGTAACCATGGGCTGGCAGATGGAGCAGGCATCACTGCCGCCAACGCAAGAAAATGATCCCAGTGCAGCAAGAGGAGGTAATCAATTGCTGTCAATTATCTGTCTTCCCCAGGTGATATATGTTACTCCTCCTTGTCTTCCTGTTGCACTGATGACTGCTTATCGGCAATGAACTGCATGCTGACGCCTCTGTCAGTGTTGTGTAGCGTATTCTCACTGTTTGTTTTGGCCAACTTCCCAGAGGTAGGCATGAAGCAGCACCTGAGCAGCCCAGCCACCTGGTGCCCGCCTGAGCTTGACGCAGGGCTGATTGATCGATGACCTAATCTAGGCACGATGTTCAGCCCCGATGCGCAGGTTGTACAGGAGCACCAGGAGTCACTGTTGCAAAGGGTAGCTCATAATCGCCCAGCAGCCAGCTATTGTATCATTCCTGGTCTTGGAAAAACTTGGTAATGTTGAATTGGTTTAGAATCATGGTGCTCCTGGGGGAAGCGGGCATTCTAGTACAGAATCCTTAATCGGTAGTTGCATTCCCTCTGCACATTAAAGAAATGAAAGTCCCTTTGATTTATGTCTGCTGTGGCACTGATGTGACAAAGGTCATCTCTAGAAATCTGTTGCTACCTCAAATGCTGTGGGTTGACTGAAGACTGCCCCTATAACTCAATGTTCAGGAGGTGGCACAGGGCAGTAAGCACCTCTTTTGCCCACCTCAGTCTTTGGTCTGTTAAGGACAGGTAGCTGTTCTTTTTTGGCTGGCATACATTGCTCGGGGGGTAGTTGGCGTTGTGGTGATGAGTGTTTTCTGAAGCCTTTCACTTTTGTTCTTTCCTCGATCTCCTGCAGTGTTGTAGGACAGCATGTTGTAATGCTTACCCGCATGGTTACCTGCCTCAGTGACGCAGTAACTTGACCTCCGGCACTAGGGGAACATTTACAGGACCCAGTGGAAAATAATGGCATTAAGGGTCAATAATAAGCCCTTAATTTGCATTATTAAGCATCGGTTGCGAATAAATTCTTAATGCTAATAAATTATTTCTCTACAGGGCAGAGAACGTTGCTGGTGCCTTTTTGCCAGGTGTCCTTTTTACACAAATCCCCGTGGACACTAGCAACGGGGAAAAAAACTCAAGGTAGTGCAGGTGGGATCCTGGGCTTTATAAAAAGAGGCATAGAGTACAAAAGCCAGGAAGTTATGCTAAACCTATATAAAACATTAGTTCGGCCCCAGCTGGCTTATTGTGTCCAATTCTGGGCACCACACTTTAGGAAGGATGTGAAGGCTTTGGAGAAGGTGCAGAGGAGATTTACTAGAATGGTTCCAGCGACGAGGGATTACAGTTACGTGGATAGACTGGAGAAGCTGGGGTTGTTCACCTTGGAGCAGAGAAGGCTAAGAGGAGATTTGATCGAGCTGTTTAAAATCATGAAGGGTTTAGATAGAGTAAATAAAGAGAAACTGTTTCCAATGGCTGAAGGGTCGATAACGAGAGGGCACAGATTTTAGGAGATTGGCAAAAGAACCAGAGACGACATTGAGGAAAAACTTTTTAACGCAGTGAGTGGTTAGGATTTGGAATGCACTGCCTGATAGGGTGGTGGATACAGATTCAATAGTAGCTTCAAAAGGGAATTGGATAAATATGTGAAGGAGGAAAAAATTGCAGGGATAGGGGGAAAGAGCGGGGGAGTGGGACTAACTGGATTGCTCTTCGAAAGAGCCGGCGCAGACTCGATGGGCCGAATGGCCTCCTTCTGTGCTGTACTGTTCCATGATTCTATGATTGTAGTCAATGTTTGCTTTCTTGACATCAATGATCACAGACAAACATTTAGGCCAGTTGGGGTTTTAGATTTCATTTCCCTATGTGCTACTGATTGCAGTTTAGGTTCACCAGTTTATGACTTTTCATTTATCCTGATTCACATTCAGCTCTAGATATGATTCAGTGTTTTTAATAGTTTTACCGGGGGAAAGGGGAAGCTCTTGGCTCCAGTGAATTGAAGTACGAGAAGAACCCAAAATCACTAGGGATCAGTGAGTTCAGCCTCTAAGCCCAACATGACCTGAACTGTGCTCTTCGACACCTAGCTTTGACCCGTACCTTTAATGAAAAGGTCGTGTTCCATGAACACAATGGGAAAAACCTCTGCAAGTGTGTGGCTTAGTTTTCCCATCTTGTTGGAAGTTGTGTGTGAGTGTACAGTGTTACTAGCTCATCACTTTCTTGTTTGAGCAGCACTTCTCCCTCAAACTCCCTTGTGTTTGACCTTCTGATATTCATGACGTCATGTATTGCTCAGTGCATGAATTATCTCCCAATATGAGTGATACCGCTCAGTCACTTCCCTCACTCTGGTCCAAATTGCAAAAATGTTGATATGTTATCCAATAGTACTTTAAGCAATAAAAGCAGAAAATGCTGGAGATACTCAGCAGGTCAGGCAGCATCTGTGAAGAGAGAAACAGAGTCAACATTTCAGGTCGATGACCTTTGCTTAGCAGTCAATATGCTATTAAAACCCCAGTTACACCAAATCCCTTTGGGTCTAGCATTTCGTGGGGAATTTAACAGCGTAATTACTGCGGAAGGGCCGAAGTTTTCGTCAGTTTCCCTGATTTGAGTGATTACACAGATTGGTAGGGGGAGCGGGGCACAGCGCAGACTGTGTTGGAGCTGCGAATGACTGACTGCAATTTCAGGATTTCTGTCTGCGCATGCGCCAAATCCTGAAGTTGCGGTCAGGTTTCAAAGGCGGAATGACACCGAACGCTGCCAGTTCGCCGTCATCCCGACCGCAAATTGCGGGCCAATAGTTTTCAGTGGCTACCTGTTTACTGCTTTGGGTGAGGCCTGATGATGGGCATTTTATAAATGTTTGTTTTACCTTTTTCAGGCCGACTTTCGCACGTCCTATTGCTGTCCGTGACGGTGGCCCTTCTTGGCGGCCTGATTTTCGGCTATGAATTGGGAATCATCTCCGGTGCTTTACTGCAGCTTCAGGAGGTCTTCGGCCTTAGCTGCTTGCAGCAGGAAATACTGGTCGGCGCCCTTCTGATCGGGGCTTTCTTTGCCTCGTTGGTCGGAGGGATAGCTGTTGACTACCACGGGCGGAAAAACTCGATCATTCTGAGCGCGGTATTGATGTGCGTCGGAAGCGGCATCCTCTTGCTGCCCTCCTCATTCGCACTGCTAGTGAGTGGCCGAATAACTGTTGGATTCGCCATGTCCATTTCCTCCACAGCCTGTTGCATATATGTTTCGGAAATGGTCAGCCCCCACCAGAGAGGCATGCTGGTGTCTCTCTATGAAGTTGGGATCACAGTTGGCATCTTGAGCGCCTATGCGTTGAATTACGTTTGGTCGGACGTAAGAAACGGATGGAAGTACATGTTTGGTTTGGCCATTGGCCCAGCGGCTTTCCAGGGCTTCAGCGTTCTCTTCCTTCCCTCGAGCATCCAGAGGGCCAAAAGACGAGGTGACGATTCCCAGAAAGTTCTGCTACAGTTACAAAACGGAGACCACGACAATCCTGACTCGGAGGACGTTAATTCAGCTCGAGGGAGCAGCCGACAGTACAGTTTTCTTGATTTGTTTCGGTCCAAAGACAACATGAGGGCAAGATTGCTGGTGGCACTGGGTCTCGTGCTCTCCCAGCAGCTCACTGGGCAGCCCAATCTGCTGTACTACGCCTCGACCATTTTTAGGTCGGTGGGATTTGAGAGCAATGCTTCGGCGGTACTGGCTTCAGTAGGACTGGGAATAGTGAAAGTCATTACGACTGTGGTAGCCATGGTATGCTCTGATAAAGTTGGGAGGCGAACACTGCTAATCGGCGGCTGTGTTGTAATGTCCGTGTCAGTCACTGTGATTGCTTTCTCGAGCCAGAGTGTTGCGGTGGAATCCCACAAGACCTGCAGAGCCAAAGCCCAGGTTAATCGAACTTTCTCCAAGCCAATTCTTTGGAAATCAAATCTAACATTTACCAATGAAAGTTTACTGAACATGAGTCGAACTTTGCCTTTATCTGCCCAGGGTAAACATCATCTGACGTTTGATGAGGGAATGAATAACAGTTTGGTCGGTGAGCAGACAATTCACTTTCTCAGTGTGATGGACTCTTTAACTACCACACACACTTCAGATGGAGGTTTCCATTCAAAGAAAACAAGGAGTCACAACACAAAAACTCCAGTAAGCTCTACTCAAACCGCCAAACATTTGGCTTTAAATTGGATTACACTGCTTAGTATGATGGCCTTTGTCAGTGCTTATTCAATTGGGTTTGGTCCAAGTAAGTGTATTGCTATTTGTACTGTTCTATAGTTATAAACCAGTGTTGCTAAGTTACAGTATGTAATGTATAGTTTGTTGACTGAGCAGGGAGGGGGTTGGCTGTAACACACACACACAGATAGTAGGATCTCTTACTATTGAAAATGTTTAAAAGGGACGTTAGCTCAGATGAACTCAGCCAAATTGCCGTCTAACAGTATCGCTGCTGACTTGTAGGAATAGTTGAGACTGAGGGCACTTTACTGCCGTGACTACTAGGCATTGTCGAAATATCTATTAACAGAAACTAAAATAACAGTTTAATTGGATACGAGTTAACCTTGTTCCTTTCCCCCTCTGTAATGAAGCTCTTTGGGTTTTGACAGGACAGCAATCCTCAGACTTTGGCTCATTCATTGTGTTTGCGGCCTTCTCCAGTTTTTGGAAGGCGCCTCACGGATAGGAAATTGTGTGTGAGCAAGTGTTACAAAACAAAAGGTAGCAATTCCATTTTATAAAGGTCACTGCACTGCTACCTGTGGCCTGGTATTGGTGTGGCTCTTGTGGGTGGGAAAGGGGGAGTGGAAATGAATGGGGTGGGGCCGGGGTGGGGGGCGTGGAGTCCCTGGCCTTCATTTGGTAGACAATAGGTTGGTAATCTCTGTACAGTCACAACTCCCAAAGCTCTCATTCAGTAGAAATAAACCTTGAAGCTTCTCAGAAATACAAACGGCTTTGCACTGTCCATTTCAATTACATTTGAGACCACTTGTCTTTGGCGATTCTCAGTTCCCTCATTGCCTGATCTATCTATGATAGACTCGACACAAGGCTACAATATCATGTAAGAAAGAAAGACTTGCATTTCTACAGCGCCTTTCACAACCTTACCAAAGCGCTTTACAGCCAATGAAGTACTTTTTGAAGTGTAGTCACTGTTGTGATGTAGAAAACACAGCAGCCAATTTGCACACAGCAAGCTCCCACAAACAGCAATGCGATAATGACCAGATAATCTGTTTTAGTGATGTTGATTGAGGGATAGATATTGGCCAGGACACCAGGGATAACTCCCCTGCTCTTTGAAATAGTGGTCATGATGCGGAGATGCCGGTGTTGGACTGGGGTGGACAAAATTGAGAGGTCGCACAACACCAGGTTATAGTCCAACAGTTTTATTTGAAATCACAAGCTTTCGGAGGAAGGAGCAATCGATAGCTCCGAAAGCTTGTGATTTCAAATAAAACTGTTGGACTATAACCTGGTGTTGTGCGACCTCTCAACTTTGAAATAGTGCCATGGGATCTTTTACATCCACCTGAGAGGGTAGACGGGACCTCGGTTTAACGTCTCATCTGAAAGATGGCACCTCCAGCTGCACTGACGTGTAAGCCTAGATTTTTGTGCTCAAGTCTCTGGAGTCGGACTTGAACCCACAACCTTCTGACTCAGAAGCGAGAGTGCTACCCCCTGAGCCACAGCTGACACGAACAGCGCGGCGACAGTGCCACATACTTGACACAAATTGCTCTAATTTTTTCAGTGACTTGGTTGGTTCTGAGCGAGATATTCCCTGCTGGAATAAGAGGACGAGCATTTGCATTCTCGAACAGCTTCAACTGGGCGGCGAATGTAATTATCACTGTCACGTTCCTGGATGTAATTGGTGAGTAAGAGAAGACTGCTTGCGTTTTGTATTGGGCCTTTATCATGTCAAAATGTCTCAAAAAAGAATTTTGCACAGAGTGAATTACTTCGTTTGGAGTGCAGTGACTGTTGCTAACTCGGCAAATACAGCGGCATTCTGCATCAGCAAAGTCCCACAGACAGCAGCAACGAATGACCAGTCAGTCTGGTTGAGGGAGGAATGTTGGACCCGGGGAATAGTCCCCGTTTTTCTTTGAAGAGAGTACACAGAGAGGGCAGCGGGTGTTCTAATACAAGACATGAGCGAGGTGCTTTTAAAATTGTGCTTTCTTGACATTCAAGCAGTTTTTATGACGCAGCACGCCGGCATAGACCGGTTGGGCCGAATGGCCTGCTTCTGTGCTCTCGACTCCGATGTAACATGCAGGAGCCTTTATCCAGTTTCAGCACAAATGCAGTCCTTATTTTCCCAGTTTTCTCGCTTAATTTTTTTTGTTTGAAGCTACACGGTGGCATAGTGGTTAGCACTGGTGCCTCACAGCGCCAGGGACCCAGGTTCGAATCTGGCCTCGGGTGACTGTCTGTGTGGAGTTTGCACATTCTCCCCGTGTCTGCGTGGGTTTCCTCCGGGTGCTCCGGTTTCCTCCCACAGTCCAAAAATGTGCGGGTTAGGTTGATTTGGCTATGATAAATTGACCCTTAGTGTTAGGGGGGGATTAAATATGTGGGGTTACGGGGATAGGATGGGATATGTTAGGGGGAATTAAATACGTGGGGTTACGGGGATAGGGTGGGATATGTGTCGTTGCAGGCTCGATGGGGATTCTGTGTGAGAAAGCAGAGACAGGGTACTGGATTTGGATGATCAGCCATGATCGTATTGAATGGTGGAGCAGGCTCGACGGGCCGAATGGCCTACTCCTGCTCCTAGTTTCTATGTTTCTATGTTTCTATGGCTCTTGCTGGGGTACGGTTGCATGCAGCCCTCTAGTATCTCCACCAAATGGACATTCTTTGTGTGTGAGCCTCGTGCCAAAAGGCTATCCAACCTTGGTAGGCAAAATGACCGACTCCGATCGTGTCCTCACCTGATACCCACACAGGCTCGCGCTGTCCAGCAGGAGTAACTGGATAGTGATCAGGAGCTGGGAATCTGGATGACGTCCTCCTCCCTAGTCCGAGCAGACCGAGTCCAGTTGGACCACCCCAGCGGCTGCCCGGGTTGAGACTAGCTAACTCAGACTGGGGATCAAATCAGGAACCTTCCTGGTACATATAGCCCAGTCCCCACCGGACGACGCACTTACCCATATTTAAGACGCACAAGGATGTGATTGTGTTGGAAGCACTGTTAGTGAGTTTTACTTATGGTTCTATTCAGAAACATTTCAGTGATCTGTTAAAATGTAAGCTTTTTGGAAATGTTTGTATTTTTAAAAAAACCCTTTGAAAGAATTGTCAGAAATTGCTGAAAATACATTTTAGCTAATCAGTAAGATTTAATATTTAGGCCAGGTCTATGCTATAATGTGGTGGTGGGTGGGGTGGGGTGGGTGTTTGCCATTTGGCTGAAGTCAGTTTTTACCAGCGGCAAAGATTAGTCACGGACTCCACTACTGTTGTTTTCCCAGTTCTGGTGGTGAGAGACCTGACTGCTCGTCCCTCACTGCCTCTGCTCCAAGCCCAATCCTTCAGCCGTTACACCTCTGCTCTCTGGAACTCTTTTTGAACCACTTTGCATTGCACCCTCCCTGCCTGTCTTCAAAAGCCTCCCAAAATCCTATCTCTTCATCAGTGCCATCAATCTCCCCCGCCCCCCCCCTTCCCTAAATTCTTATAATTCCTGGTCAGCATCCACCTCGGTCCTTGTAATGCATTTTGAGATATTCTTTTATGTGAGTAGTGCCAGATAAGTGCAAGTCATTGGGCGGATCTTTCATCTTTGGCCGCGGATTGACTATTGAAGTCAATGGAAAGGAACATTGAGCGGGGCGTGTAACAGTCGGCCAATCCGCTGCCACCTGTATATTGGCCCCACTGAAGTTGACACTTCCGCCCAGTGTTGTAGATCTATAAGAATAATTCTATTTCTTGCTGGCCATATTCAAAGGCTTTAATTCCTCAAATTCTGCTGGCAGACAGAGAACCAAGGCCCAGTGGGTGTGGGAAGCAAATATAGGCTGGATGTTTCTTATTTACAAATAGAAATATGAAAAGTCCCTGCTGATGGCAGAGAATCAATGTGGCTGGAGTCCCAACTTGTTCAAGACCGGAGTTGCCTTGTGCATGTAAAAAATCACTGGCTGGTGAAGTGTTAAATGTTTTGTTTCGTGTGATAGTGGAGTGACACCAGTAGAAAGCCATTATTGCTGGTAAGTTACCCGGAGGGAAACGGTATGCTGGGCAGAGGCCAATATTAATATTGAAAAATACTAAGACCCCACACCTGGGAAATGTTTCTTTCACTTGCATTTATCTCATTCTTTGTTCAGATACTATTGGACTCTCTGGGACATTCCTATTCTATGGGCTGGTGGGATTTGCTTCAGTTGCTTTTTTATGTCTTTACCTTCCTGAGACGAAGGGGCAATCACTGGAAGAGATCGACAGACAGTTCTCTGCTCGAAGGTAAATGTATTCTTGAATTTTAAAACAAATGGGTCAAGGGTTTAAAAAAAAAAGTTCTGCATGAAGTTTCTATGTTAATGGCATTGGATTGTAATTGGTAGTTACTTTTAGTGAGTATGTGTTTACATAACGAGCGTGTCTTATTAATGCATTCACTGGTACAACTGGCTTCTACAGAATGCCTGCTTGCTGCAGGGATCCATCTCCTGCTGTGAGGGCAGGGCATTCTGGATCACTCACCAGCACGTATCCTCCCCATACAGGGGCCTTCAGTCTGGCTTAAAGCTGTAATATCCCATTACATTCAGTCTTGACGGAGGAGGCTTCAGGCTTATATCCCACTACACTATGTTTCCCATGTAGTGCTGCAGCTTGGGGTATAGCTATTTTAATTCCATCAAGACGCTCAGCACCATCCAGGACAAAGCAGCCCGCTTGATTGGCACCCCATCCACCACCTTAAACATTCACTCCCTCCACCACCGGAGCACCGTGGTTGCAGTGTGTACCATCTACAAGATGCACTTGCAACAACTCACCAAGGCTTCTTTGATAGCACCTCCCAAACCCGCGACCTCTACCACCTAGAAGGACAAGGGCAGCAGGCGCATGGGAACACCACCACCTCCAAGTTCCCCTCCAAGTCACACACCATCCTGACTTGGAAATATATCGCCGATCCTTCATCGTCGCTGGATCAAAATCCTGGAACTCTCTCCCTAACAGCACTGTTGGGAGTACATTCACCGCACGGGCTGCAGCGGTTCAAGAAGGCGACTCACCACCACCTTCTCCAGGGCAATTAGGGATGGGCAATAAATGCTGGCCTTGTCAGCGATGTCCACATCCCATGAACACATATAAAAAAAAACTAAACTCTGTCCCCCATACAGTGGTTGAGTCTGGGGTACAGTTTTACTATCCCGTTAAACTGCTTTTACATTGCAGCTAATGCCCTGGCTCCCAATGCATGGGTCTTATGAAACCGGCTGCAAGCCAAAAATAAATTCGCTAAGAGTGGCGGGCGGGTGGGAAGGCCCAAGTTTTCTTGGCCCCTGGCCGTAGAAAATCACAGCAAGTTTACTTGTGGGTGCACGAGATCTATGCAATGGAAGCAAGGGGGCTCAGAACTGTGCAATTCCATTCCATCTTGCCCTCCACACAGAAGACAACTGGCTGGATTGCGTCTATATCATCTCTGTATACTATGTCCCCATACAGTGGGTCTGCACTTGGGTAAATCTGTATATTCCTATTACGTTGTATTACCCGTATAGGAGGCGGCAATCTGGGTTAACGTTGTATAACCCCATGACATTCGGTCCTGATTCACTAGGCTATAGACCGAGTTTTAACACACTTTCAGCTGTGGCTCAGTGGGTAGCACTCTCACCGCTGAGTCTGAAGGTTGTGGGTTCGAGTCCCACTCCAGAGACTCAGCACAAAAATCTAGGCTGACGCTCCAGTGCAGTGCTGAGGGAGTGCTGCACTGTCGGAGGTGCCATCTTTTGGGTGAGACGTTAAACTGAGTCCCCGTCTGCTCTCTCAGGTGGACGTAAAAGATCCCATGGCACTATTTCGGAAGAGTAAGGGAGATATCCCCGGTGTCCTGGCCAATATTTATCCCTCAATCAACATAACAAAAACAGATTATCTGGTCATTATCACATTGCTGTTTGTGGGAACTTGCTGTGCGCAAATTGGCTGCCGCGTTTCCCACATTACAACAGTGACTCCACTTCAAAAGCACTTAATTGGCTGTAAAGTGCTTTCGGACGTCCGGTGATTGTGAAAGGCGCTATATAAATGCAAGTCTTTTCTTTTACTAGCTCCAATAAAGCCCTATAATCCCATTACATTTGGTCCCCCACAGAAGGACCGAAGCTGGGGTAAAATTTTACAATCCTGTTACGCTGTATTCCCCATGCAACGGACTTCAGGATAGATTAAAATCCCATACCATATTGTCTCATGTAGAAAGCCACAGGTGGATCAATGCTAATCCCATTATACCATGTCCAGAATGTTTATATTGATATCAGGACAGTCTCAACTTCAGTTTTGGACACAATTGTTTAGGACTGAGCTGTGAAGGGCCTTTCTTTCTCATCTTTCTTCAGTGACAGGGAAGCCCAATTGTAGGGCATATTGAAGTGTTCTCCTTCATGATTCGTAGCTCTGGAATCATGGAAGAGAAGGGCTTTCTGCAGCCCAAGTGTGAGGTACAGAACTGAGATGCAAGGTACATTTGTGGCAGAGGGGAAACAGTTGGAGGGAGGAGGGAGGGCACTTTTCTACGCCAACCAGTTGCTAAACACCCTGGAGAGGTAGTCCACTTCATGACTGGCATGCCTCTTAGCTATAGCCTCTCACATAAGGACCTGGATGAAATGGTAGGTGGTGAGTAAGCTTGGTACATGGGGTTGGACCTGAATATTTGGCACATCAAGGTGGCTGGGAGGTTGCAAGGTGGCTTCTTTCGGCATATTGAAGACAGATGTCGGTCATATAGTTGATGAGAATTTGCAGCACCGCTTCTGAAAGGCATTACCTGGAGGTTGGATATGAGATCATGGGCTTATGTTTCCAGTGCTCGTTTGCTTGATAACAAAATATTGGCCCAAAAATCTCCGCCTGGACCGGAGGGCTCCCGGGAGGCGCAGAATTCCGTTGCTGTGCCTCTTCAAACTGCTGGTGTGCAGGGCACGCGTATCCCAGGGGCGCAGCTAGTTTGCAGCATCCCTGGGATCACGTGGGCCATGGGGAGCCAATCAGAGCAGGGAATCTCCATTCATAGATTTGACAGGAAGACCTGTGAAATCTATGAATAGAGATCAGCCCCAAAACATAAGTAAAACTTCAAATAATTTTTTTTTTAAATCACATTTTTAAAATGACTATAAATTACATAAATTAACTATTTTAAACAAAAATTTAAATTTTTGAAAAAAATAATTAAAGTTTTTAACGGGGCTAAAAATAAACTTACCTTTCTTTAAAGTATTTTAAAATGATAAATCAGTGGAAATTTTTTTTTTTACTTTCTTCAACTATTAGCCTGGTAAAAGCAGGCCTTGCGCCTGCTTTTCTAGGCGCAGCTGTTTCTGACTTACGTGGACTGAAGCAACTGTGGGAAAAAAACGGAAGTTTCAGCCGGTACGCGCTGCCTATCCGGCGCAGGCGTTTGACCTGTCAAGCCCTTTCTTCACAGAACGGAAGTTCTGGTTTCCAGTGCATGCGCAGCGCATGCCTAAAACCGGCACTTCCGTTGGCTCTACGGGTGAGTACACAGAGCGTACACACCCGTAGGGAATGGAATTTCTGGGCCAATTTGTCACTTATAGAATTACATTTGTTTGAAATATTCTTACTGTAAACTGTGTCTTAAAGTTCTGCATGTAACTGAAGCATTACAAGGGCACTTGATTGTAAGTAACTTAACCCCTTTTAACACTAATGAAAACTTAAAGGTGTGGGCTCCCTCAATGACCTACTGGATAAAGACATCGCCCAGTGTCGTACTAAACTGTACAGAACAGAAGTTCCCAGTTTTGATCGCTGGTCTGTGTTGAGTTAGCTGATTTCAACTGGGGCAGCAGTTGCAATTAATCTCAGTGCTTCTGGGCTAGAGAGGGGAAGATTCAGATAGGGTTCTTGCTCCAGGTCACTATCTAGTGAGCCCTGTTGGAAAGTACATTGTGTGGAAGGTGGGTGAGAACAAGATCGAGCTTGGTTGTGGTGCCTTCTGTGAAGAAGTGGCCCACTGACACTCCCTGTCTATGCTCACGCCAATGAATGAGTCATTGCGTGAGGTGCCGGGCTCCAGTTGGCGCCCGTTGAACTATGCCCCAACATGAATCACCATCTTCGGGATGATGGGGGAAAAATTGATTTTAAAAAACCTTAAAGAAATATATTAAGAAAAAAAAGAAAGATTTACATTTGTATAGCTCCTTTCACGACCACCAGACGTTCAAAGTGCTTTACAGCTAATGACGTACTTTTGAAGTGTAGTCACTGATGTAGGAAACGCGTCAGCCAATTTGCGCATAGCAAGCTCCCACAAACCGCAATGTGATAATGACCAGATAATCTGTTTTTGTTATGTTGATTGAGGGATAAATATTGGCCAGGACACCAGGGATAACTCCCCTGCTCTTCTTCGAAATAGCACATGGGGATCTTTTATATCCACCTGAGAGAGCAGACGGGGCCTCTGTTTAACATCTCATCGAAAGACAGCATCTCCAATAGTGCAGCGCTCCCTCAGCACTGCACTGGAGTGTCAAAACTAGATTTTTGTGCTCAAGTCTCATGGAGTGGGACTACGAACCCGCAACCTTCTGACTCAGAGGCAAGAGTGTCACCCACTGAGCCACAGCTGACATTTTGAAAAATTGGATGCTTAGGATTATTAATGTTCAGAGACTTTAACCCTCTCAGTTCCTGGTCTGTAATGTTGCACAGGAGAGGCTGGAACTGAGAGCATTAGCCCTCAATAAATGCTGCATTCTTTCGCGAAAGTTGCATCTCACACCTTAGCTGTACTTATTTTTTAGAGTCTCGCGAGTGAGGTGCTGCTGTCTGAGTACCAGCAGAAGAGGAGCATCAGTGGGTCGTTACCACCGAGTTGACGGTTTGTCATTTTAGACTACAGAGCTCTCGATATTTTTTTAACAGACTCAAATGTGATAACACTCATTTGAACGATTCTTTGAAACTGAATCTTGGTGTCAGAACTTCAACCCTGCATTGAAGGGAATATCCCAGTACTGGAAGCGTCGGGAGGAGACGGTCCTGATCCTTGAGGGTCTTTACGTCAATTGTCTTCATACTTTGGTGTTCACAAGACTTGCCATCAGAGCCGGCAGTACATTGACGCACTAACAGATTGTGCTTTGAATCACCTGGAAAGTAGCAGAGAGGAAGGCAACTATTTCCCGACAGGAAGGGAGAAAAGTTGGGAAGGATAAATCGCCCTGAGGCACTCTTGTTGCACGCTTCCTAGCTGCCAAGTCATGAGCAACAGTAGCAGAGGCCTAGCAACAGGCTGCGATTTAGTGTTGTTGCTTTTCTGTACCCTTTGATTAAGGCAGCATTCTGTCACAGGGCGGCCTATCAAAGGAGATTAAACTAGACTTATCTGTGAAGGTGCTAGAGTCTTATTTGAGATTATTAATTTTTTTTATTTTTAGGGAGATATGACCTGGAGACCTGAAGTAAATTGTCTCCAGTGCCAGCCAAACATTGACGGCTGTGAGTGCTGGAAGATACATTTTGATCTATTAATGTATTATTTTCTTTCCAGTGCCCCTTTCCTTTTAAGTGACTTTGCCGTGCAGCATTACTCAGCTGAGAGGGCACATATCTCGCAGCTTCCAGGCATTTCCCAAGGTTACTGTGTACGAGGTGTGAACGAGTAGCCTCGAGGTGATTTGCCACTGATTTGCCCTCCCTTCCTGTTAGGAAGCACATGGCCTCCACTTCCTGCCACCACGTGACAGTCAGGCCGGTACCTGGAGCTCAACCTGTGGGGAATTGCAATTGTGAGCCTGCGACCTGCTACTCAGTGGCACAGTGTGTCGCTGCTGCAATCAGTCTATGCTGTGCCTCCAGGTCCCAGAAACTGAATTTTAACATCCCTCCTAAATTTCGACAATACAAAAATATTAACGAGAGTCCTGGCATTGTGGGCGTTGCAAAGAGCAACAAATGAATATGAAATCAGACCCGTGGATTTTTTCAAGCATTTTTCTGTCTTTGGGCCACTGAGCTAGTATTCTCGATATGAAAGACTATAGAAAGTATTTAATATTGTGCAATAATAGCTATTTATTTGGGTCTTTCCCAGGATGAGTGCGCGTGGCTTATATTTTAATGTTTTAGATTGATCTGTGCACAGACGAGTGTAAGTTAGTTCTAAGTGTGGTTACTTTGCTACTGTACTGTGCTCTGGCAAATTTCTGTTGTTGGTGCATTCTTGTTATTGGTTTGTATTGCCTCAAGGCAGTGTTCAGTTATCAGTCCCAACAAATTAGAAACGATTTGTAACTGGCATAATTTTACATCAGAATGCTTAGATTATTTTTCTGCAACTTTAACCCACGCTTCGCCAATGGCAGATATTTGTGATGAACACAAGAACATAAGAAGTAGGAGCAGGAGTAGGCCATACGGCCCCTCCGAGCCTGCTCTGCCATTCAATAAGATCATGACTAATCTTCAACCTCAACTCCACTTTCCTGCCCGATCTCCATATTCCTTGATTCCCCTAGAGTCCAAAAGTCTAGCTATCTCAGCCTTGAATATACTCAATGATTTTCAAAGATTCACAACCTGCTGAGTGAAGAAATTCCTCCTCATCTCAGTCTTAAATGGCTGACCCCTTATCCTGAGACTATGCCCCCCGGTTCTGGACTCTTTCCCTCCCCCCTAGTTTTAGACTCTCCAGTTTCAATCTCTGACTTCACACAATCATGGTTTCTGTTTAGGAACAAGTATTTCACCCATATAGTCCCTGCCCCAGGTGAGAAATTGATAATCAAAGGCAAGAGGGGGAAAAGGTTAATCTATAATATAGGAATTAATCAAAGGCCAATGCGCATTGCTCAAGCTAACAGACAGGGATTTCATTTCCTTTGGTAGCATTCTTGTTGATGCTTTCATATAAACTTCCTTAAGGCACTGAGTCATACGAACATACGAATTAGGAGCAGGAGTCGGCCCCTCGGCCCCTCGAGCCTGCTCGGCCCCTCGAGCCTGCTCCGCCACTCGGCCCCTCGAGCCTGCTCCGCCACTCGGCCCCTCGAGCCTGCTCCGCCACTCGGCCCCTCGAGCCTGCTCCGCCACTCGACCCCTCGAGCCTGCTCCGCCATTCAATAAGATCGTGGCTGATCTGATTGCTCCACATTCCCGCCTACCCCCGATAACCTTTCGCCCCCTTGCTTATCAAGAATCTATCTACCTCTGCCTTAAAAATATTCAAAGACTCTGCTTCCACCGCCCTCTGAGGAAGAGAGTTCCAAAGACTCACGACCCTCTGTGAGAAATTTCTCCTCATCTCTGTCTTAAATGGACGACCCCTTATTTTTAAACAGTGACCCCTAGCTCCAGATTCTCCCACAAGAGGAAACATCCTCTCCACATCCACCCTGTCAAGACCCCTCAGGATCTTATATGTTTCAATCAAGTCACCTCTTACTCTTCTAAACTCCAGCGGATACAAGCCTAGCCTGTCCAAGCTTTTCTCATAAGACAACCCGCCCATTCCATGTCGGGGTTACGGTTTCTTTGGTGCTGGCCACCTACCCTATCTCATTATGTGCGAGTCTAAACAGTGAGTGCTGCCAAGCTGTTGGGGGGGTGGTTATGGGCAATGTTCCCTCTAATTTTTTTCCGGTGGGCGGACCCTTTAACGGGCTGCGCCGGCCATTCAAGATTCCACGCGTGCGCGGTTTTTCTATTTAAAAGCCGGCTCACCGGCTGCGCGGGACCTGCAGAGCGCTGCGCGGCCACGCAGCTTAAAGGGAACGTTGGTTATGGGGGGAAGCATCACACCCGGGTCCGCCGCTAGCCTCACCTGATGTTCATACCTTACACCTACCAGATAGCCTGGACATAGACACACCATCCAAATGAGCACGTTCACAGGGCTTATTATAGGCTTGCGCATGCTGTCCATACCTTACACCTACCAGATAGCCTGGACATAGACACACCATCCAAATGAGCACGTTCACAGGGCTTATTATAGGCTTGCGCATGCTGTCCAAAACAATGTGTCGAAAAAACAAAAAGATGATGGAAAAGCACAGCAGCTGGATCAGCATCTGAGAGAAAGATCAGTTAGTGCTTTGGGTGTAAGCTTTCATCAGAAGCCAGCGTTCTGGTGAAGGGCTACAGCTGAAAATGTAACTGTTTCATTTCAGATGCTGATCAAGCTGGAGTGCATTTCCAGAATTGCTGATTTTGATTTAAGATTTTCCTTATTCACAGTTTTCCTTTTAGCCAAACCCGGCATGTACATTCTGTCCAAATCAATAAATACTCAGGAATCTGTACATATTCTTTGCAACTCATCCCACCTGCCATTAATCTGTGTGTGTGTGTTTGTTAGCGAGAGATGCCAAGTGTTTTAAAATTCCTCCAGTAATTTCACTGGTAGTTTCTCCCCGAGACATTGGCATTAGTTTGAAACGAAAGCACTGTACAGTTCCAAAATCCTTCATAAGTAAACATTTTATGGAGTATCGGAAATTGATGTGCAGCATTAATTCTATTCCTGCGTCGCTCCGACCTCAAATTTAGATTACCTTCATATTCAGGAAAACTTCCAGGGATCGGCATTCCAATACATAGGGCCCAGACGTGCACACGCCCCGCTCGCAACAGCTGAACAACTTTATTGCTCTGTAGGTGCAGCTTACAAGCTGCTGAGTGTCAGCAGAGTGCGGTGAGACTGCTTTATTAAAATTAAAAAGCGGAATAGCTTGAGCGGAATCTGGCACGGCCTACCACTACATTTTTAAATGCATTGTGTTCTGCTTGACAGATGGCACCTCCATTAGTTTCAGATTATGTTTAATTGGAACATCTGTTCAAAGCAGTTGGCTGCATATTTTCAATGATTTCTTATGGGTGGTCTCCTTTATGGGGGAGGGGGAGCGAAGGCAAGGCGGCATAAAAGGCCACTGTGACAGCACTGCAACTCCAGATTATAACGAGCTTGCTGAATATATTTTCCAAATATGTATTTTTATGCTGTGCAATAAAAAAATTGAAAATCTGTGTGCTAATGTGTTCTTTAAAAAAATATATATATAAAACCGACGCAAGTTTCTGATGTTCCACCTCTTCAGCCGTGAAGAATAGAAAGTGTCCTGATTTGATTTAAACATCATTTTTCAGGGTTTTTTTTTTGGCTGACCTGCTTCCCTTCTGCAATTATCCTTGTATATCTCTTCCAAAAATATTCACTACTTGCTACTACTATTGCTTAGCAATAAGTTATAGGTTATTTTCTAAAGGCTTACTTAATTATACAAACAAAACAGTTACAAAATATGAATTTTCTTTATTTCGGTGTTGCCTGCTCTCCATTATTCTAGAATATTCTCTGACATGTAATTTATCTACTTTGAAGAGCACGACGGAACTCCAACCAGTGCCCTCCCGAGCTCTGTAACCTCCTCCAGTCCTACAACCCTCCAAGATCTCTGCACTCCTCCAATTCTGGCCTCTTGCGCATCCCCGATATTCATCGCTCCATCATTGGCGGCCGTGCCTTCAACTGCCTAGGCCCTAAGCTTTGGAATTTGCTCCCTAAACCTCTCTGCCTCTCTCCTCCTTTGACGCTCCTTAAAACCTACCTCTTTGACCAGGCCACCTGTCCTAATATCGCCTTATGTTGCTTGGTGTCAAATTTTGTTTGATAACGCTCCTGTGAAGCGCCTTGGGATGTTTTCATACGTCAAAGGCGCTATATGAATGCGAGTCGTTGGCGTTGTAAGGACATGAGTTTGCCTTAATCTCCTGATCTTAGGATGGGACAGTGAATAAGAGGCCAGCTCTTCTCCATGGTGTGATAGAAGAATTGGAGAGTGCATCACTGTGACTTGAGCCATTTAATGTTCTGGCTTAAGAGCATCAATGCCAGTGCTCCTTTCAACTAATGAATAAGAAATGAGAATGTGTGGAATGAGGAAAGGCCAGTCAACCTATTGAACCCAATCTTTCCATAGAGTCTCCACAATATACTTTATCCCAACCTATTTAGTCTCTTCAGGATAGGTTTTGCAAGTGGTTCCTAACCCCGAAAGGCAAATCAAGTGAAACCTTAGAATACAATTATCTAATCTACATCCTACACTAATGACTCCTGAATAGATGCTTTCCTTGTGTGACATTTCCATGGACCCAGCATAGTATCATACAGCACAGAAGGAGGCCATTTGGCCCATCGTGCCTGTGCCAGCTCCTTGAAAGAGCTATCCAATTAGTCCCACTCTTTCACCATAGCCCTGCAAATTTTTCCATTTTGCGTAGTTACCCAATTCACTTTTGAAAGCTATCATTGAATCTGCTTCCACCACCCTTTCAGGCAATGCATTCCAGATCATAACAACGTTGCATAATAGCTGCGTAAAAAAAATTCTCTCACCTCCCCTCTGGTTTTTTGCCAATTATCTTAAATCTGTGTCCTCTGGTTATCGATCCACCCGCCAGTGGAAACAGTTTCTCCTTATTTACTCTAACAAAACCCTTCATAATTTTGAGCACCTCTATTAAATCTCTCCTTAACCTTCTCTGCTGTGAGCAGAACAATCCCAGCTTCTCTAGCCTCTCCGCATAACCGAAGTCCCTCATCCCTGGTAAATAAACAGTATTTATATTTTTGCACTTAAATCAAGAAAACTCCAAACATCACTCGAAATAGAACCCAAGGAAGAACCTGCCAGTGATCTACTGGGGAAGTATACAATCCCTGGCAGCAACGTTCTGGCCTCGCAGACTGGGATAGTTTTTTTCAATGTTAAGTTTTGTGCATAGGCTGCACAGCCCCTTAAAGGGGCCGTGCACCCAAAACATTTTTAGGGGGACCATTGCCTGGCAGTCTAGTTATCTGGAGGCTATGCATCTGGATCCCAGTCAGTCTGTGATATGGCATCCAATCTCTGGCAATCAAGTGAGAGTGTAACCCATATTCTTCGCTATCAATGCAACAGGAGCTCTGTATTCCCTGGCACTCTAGTGGCGAGTGTGCATCTGATCGCTGGTGTGTATATCTGTTACTCTGGTGGTTTAGTGCCAGTATGTGTGTGTACATCTGGTTCCTGATGGCTTTAAAGCTTTAGCGAGACTTGAGTTTCATGAAAGCTTCTGAACCCAGAGGGTGAATAAACCTGAAGTCATCAGTAATCTTCTTATCAAATACAAACATCAGTGACTTGTCGAATATAACTTTTCAAATCAGAACTCAAGAAAATAACCCTAGGTTAAACATTTACAGTCATTTGAGGCAACAACCTCCAGCATGTCTTAAAAAATAATTCCTCCGCCGAACTTCATAATTAAATGAATGAAGATCATTCAAATGTTGCTTAGATTGTTTGGAACTTTGAGCAGTTTATGTTTGTTTTTTCTAGGTCTTGCAGACATATTTTGACCGATGAATTATTTCTAGTGTTTATTCAATATTGTATGAAGGTCGACGTTATGTTTGATTAAATGCGCTATTTAAGTAATCACAATTCAGACTAATTTCATCCATTAGAAGTCGCAGAAAACATTTATAGCCGCTACTTCCTCAACTACACACAAACTACCAATCAGTGGTCTGTGATTCCCAAGTAATTTTATTTATTTTTCCAGCAACTCCATGCCCAGACTAATTAACTCTGGGCATACAGCCTCACAGTGAGGACTCAGGAATAATATTATGACACGAAGTTGGAACTCTGAAATAATATTTTTGTGTTATTTACATCGACAAACTGCAGCAGATCGGGGCGAGTGGTTCTGTGATTGGTTCTATAAGCTGAAATTCTCTCTCTTAGAATTGCGTGAGAGCTTGGCTGCTTGGCTCATGCCTGATTTATGTGTTTCATGAGGCCTAATACGCTGACCTGCAGGACTGTGGATTTATTTAGGCTGTCCCCTGGCAAGGGAGGCTTCCTCTCTCTTCTAATCTTTCCCCAAGGAGAGGTAAATGAGGAAAGACTCAGATACTCATGTGGCGAAAAAGAAACACTCACTCCAAATGTTGGTGCAGTGGGTCAAACCTGAGGAACATCTGTGTTAAATGAAGCCCTGAGAGAAAAATAAGGCCATGCTGCCATTCTAAACCGCACGCTGAAAAACCCATGCTGATTTACAGCACAGCAAACGGCACAAACCCGTGCTGATCTGCAACTCAGCACATTGTATCAATCCACACTAATCCACTGCTGATACCACTCTCATCTACAGTATTGTTCACTGAACACCCTCACTGATCCACAATGGAACGTACTACAGAACCCACAGTGATTTAGTCCAAAATGCAAATTGAACAACAAGACAATATTTTGCAAGATGCACACTGATCTGCTACCGGCCATGCTGCAAAGGCCAGTCTGGTCCACAAGAGAGCATACTGCACAAGCTCATAGTCATTTACAAGTGAGCATTATGGACAAACCATCACAAATTTACAACAATGTGTACGGCACAATTCCCGAACTAACTTCAGTAACTGTTATTATGAAGTAATTGTGAACTGACTCACAAGTTATACTGTCACTTTTGACTAGACACAAAGAGAAAAAAAGGAAAAAGATTTCTATGGCGCCTTTCACAACCTCAGGATGTCCCAAAGCACTTTACAGTCAATGAAATACTTTTGAATTGTAGTCACTGTTGTAATGTAGGAAATGCAGCAGACAATTTGTGCACAGCAAGCTCCCACAAACAGCAATGTGATAATGACCAGATAATCTGTTTCAGTGATTAATATTGGCCAGGACACTGGGGATAACTCCCCTGCTCTTCATCAATATAGTGCCATGGGATCTTTTATGACCACCTGAGAGCAAACAGGGCCTCGGTTTAACATCTCATCCAAAAGACGGCACCTCCGACAGTGCAGCACTCCCTCAACACTGCACTGGAGTGTCAGCCTAGATTTTTGTGCTCAAGTCACTGGAGTGAGGACTTGAACCCACAAGCCTTCTGACTCAGAGGCGAGGGTGCTACCAACTGAGCCACAGCTGACTCTTGAAATGTGGCTATAGATGAGTATTAAGGTGAAAGTAGTGGTTGGACTTGGGACTCAGTTCAACAATCGGACTCTCAAGTGCACCAAGTGAAAGATGTGATACTACCTCCAGAAGGTAATCACACACACTGCAATGTGTTCACATTGGAAGCATTACAATTGTAGGCTGGTGCTAAGCTGAATTTTCAAGGTGCTCAGTTGGTCCATTGGGCCTCTTGGAAACTTTACCAACTTGCTTTTAATGATAGGAGAACATGGATGCTTTTGCCTGTGCTCTCATAACATTAAAATTAGTAGCTGCCAGAGGGGAGGATCTCTGCGCATGGCTCCAAACTTGTAATGCACAGTTCTCCTCAGTATGGCACGCTGCAATGCACCCTAGAAATATAATTCGTACCTGCCTCGCTGAGGGGGAGCACTCTACTAATACTAATCTGACAACATAGGTTAGAAATGAGTGTTTCTCATATAAGCAGACACTAAAAGTGTTCAAATGACATTCCTCTCCCTGCTATTTTAACAGAAGCATTAACCCATTTACAACAAACAGATTGACAGCCCCATTAAAATAGTGGACACAGGCGTGCCATACAAACATGGTAAGTATTTGTTGGTTAATATTGCCAATAGTAATTCTAGCCATATATGTAGTATAACTGCAGCCTAGTAATGAAAAATAGTAAACAAAAGAGATATCAATGAATTCTAGAGCAGGTAATGTATTGTAATTTTCTGTAGTTTGCAACATGTCTATAAGTGATACAGGGAATAGACCATTAATTCATAGTCCAGTAGCTGCACATTTTTCAAAACATTATCCTTTTTAGTCACTGAAATGGATCCAGGCATCAAGGAGCCAGTAGACACTGCGGGTTGGTACCCAAGGGACACCTGGGTGCAAACTAAAGCTTGAAAGGGCAAGGAATCAGAAAAATCCTGCCTGGTGATCCTGAGCATCCTGGATCTGTGGATTGCAGTCTTGGCCAGGGCTAAGAGCAAACCCCCTGAACTACTTCACCTGTCCACTGAATGAGGAAACGAAACAAGGTTAGGAAAAGCCAAACTAATAATATAAAAATAACCCCCTCAATTAATGAATGGGATGCAACCTCTGGCACTGCACATGGAGATGGAACGTGATACCTCATTGGCACAAATGGGGAAACCAGGGCAGAGTCCGTCTCATGTTCATGTGCCAGCTGTGGCTCAGTGGGTAGCACACTCGCCTCTGAGTCAGACAGGTCGTGGCTTCTAGTCCCACTCCAGGGACTTGAGCACATAAATCTAGGCTGACACTCCAGTGCAGTGCTGAGAGAGTGCTGCACTGTCGGAGGTGCTGTCTTTCGGATGAGACGTTAAACCGAGGCCCTGTCTGCTCTCTCAGGTGGACATAAAAGATCCCATAGCACTACTTTGAAGAAGAGCAGGGGAGTTATCCCTGGTGCCCTGGCCAATATCTATCCCTCAATCAACATAACAAAAACAGATTATCTGGTCATCATCATATTGCTGTTTGTGGGAGCTTGCTGTGCGCAAATTGCCAGCTGCATTTCCCACATTACAACAGTGACTACACTCCAAAAGTACTTCATAGACTGTAAAGTGCTTTGAGACGTCCGGTGGTCATGAAAGGCGCTATATAAATGCAAGTCTTTCTTTCTTTCCACCCAAAGTATCCAGCAGTACTGATAATGAGGCCTAATATAGGGTCTTCCATTGGCAATGGTTGTCTTCTGAAGATAGTATAACCTGCTGCTAGGAAGAGTCCTGGCAGGGAATAAACGTGAACAATTGGTTGTGGGGTTCCTATTTTGAGATAGGCCAGTTTGGGTGCAGGACCAGGTGAGCATTGCGACACTGGAACATAATCAAGTGCCTCCCCTTAAAGAGGCAACAGCATTAAAATATTCCAGGGTGACCTGTCCAACTCACACTGTTTTATTTTTTTTTAAAGAAAATTAACTAAAATAAAAAATTTAATTAAAACAGTAAGATCATGCGAAATCAACCAAAAATTTCATCTGATGCCCATTGCCCACTGGTCACAGAAGGTATCCAGCGAACCAGCAGAGTTGGCTACATGGACATCACTTACCAAAAGTGGCAAAGGAAACCCATTTGGAGAGATTGTTTACCATTCATTGAAAACATCCAGTCAATATGAAGCTATTATTATAAAGGCTAATCAAGTACTTGAATATATGTCTTGGGCATCAAATTATAAATGGGAACATAGAAACATAGAAACATAGAATCTAGGAGCAGGAGTAGGCCATTCGGCCCGTCGAGCCTGCTCCGCCATTCAATACGATCATGGCTGATCATCCAAATCCAGTACCCTGTCCCTGCTTTAATCCCCACAGTACACATATCCCACCCTACCCCCGTAACCCCACGTATTTAATTCCCCCTAACATATCCCATCCTATCCCCATAACCCCACATATTTAATCCCCCCTAACACTAAGGGTCAATTTATCATAGCCAAATCAACCTAACCCACACATTTTTGGACTGTGGGAGGAAACCGGAGCACCCGGAGGAAACCCACGCAGACACGGGGAGAATGTGCAAACTCCACACAGACAGTCACCCGAGGTCAGATTCGAACCCGGGTCTCTGGCGCTGTGAGGCACCAGTGCTAACCACTATGCCACCGTGTTGCCCCTGTATAGCTCATTAACAATGCTACATTTGGAATAATGTGTGGAATTTTAGGAACCTTACCTTCAAAAGGAAATTGATACGCTGGAGTGGGAAAGGGGAAAAACGAAAAGGATCTTTCTGGCACTCAAAACTCTTCAGAGAGAGATTTAAAAGAATTGAACCTTTTCATTGAAAAAATAAGCATGATGCAGATTGCTAATGCCCTCATGATGATAGGATTTTGTGCTAAAACTGATGCTGATAGTGATTGAATTTAAAATGATAGCAGAGCTGTATTACACCCCAAATATAGTGATTTACATCTACTGAAGCCATCTAAAGATACTTTTACATTTAGTGCTTCTGTACTTGAGATGGTAGGAGCATGATGTCCAGGTGCTGGCTCCCCAAGTTCACATTGTTTAAACTTCATTCTTATCTTAATGCCAAAATCGTAGACCCACAAAGATGCCTATTGTTTAGAGAAGGGAGCTGGTTTTAGCATTGTAAATGTGCACGGACTTTACTGTTCCACAATCCAAAGTACATAAAAGCTGAACGTATAAATACCTTTAATGCGTAGGCTGATGGTGGAGGACTCCTTTGTCACTTCTATTTTTACAAAGGGAGCCCTCATAGTGCCCTAGAATTCATTGCACCTCATCGGGCCAATCCACTTACTGGAGTCAATCTGACCATGCACACCCCTTGGGTTGGTGGACTTATACCAGTACTGTGAGTAGCTGAGTGAAGCGGGCTGCAAACACTGGACACTTTGGTTTTCTCCAGAACTTGGAATGATGCTGCATCTCTGCAAGCACATAATCATAATGGCCTGGAATTTGCGGTTATAATGATGGCGAAACTGTCAGCGTTCACTGTCATTACAACTGTGAAACTGATAGCAAGTTCTGGCGTCCGCACAGGCACAGTTAAATGGGGAAATCCAGAAGTTGCTGTCAGTCATTCCCTGCTCCTCCACAAGTTGAATTCCCCACAGCCGGCAATCAATTGAAATCACTGAACTGACAAGAACCTCAGTTTTTACACTCTAATATTGCTGTTAAAAAACCCTGTAAAAGTTAAGCCCTGCTCAATGAGGTATAATTGAGGTTTTAACGGCGTACTGAGTCATAACTACTGCTGAACAACCATTCTGGCTCTGAAAAACTAATTTTATATTTGTGAAATGTCAATTTTTTTCATTATGATAAAAATTCCATGGTTTTTAATATAATAATGGATTTTAAAGTTTGTTTCTGATATTTGAGCTTCTACCTTAATCCCATGTGTATGTCCCAATCTTTATTCCGCTCTGTGTGAAATTTATTAAAAGTGAAGGATAATCAGTGCATTTTACTTCCGGGTTTGCTGTCTGTGAGAATCCTTCAATGTGATTGGCTGCTTAGCCAGCTTGATGACATCACTGTTGCTGGATGCTGCAGATCCCCTCGACTTGGCACCAGATTCAAATTAACGTCGGGAGAGGTGAAGTAACCGCCACAGAGATCGCTAGATCTTTGTGGGCAGCTTTGTTCAAGGTCAGCGGCAAGCACCATCACTTCACCACTGACGGAATCCAGGCCAATGTCAGGCATCATGTAGGAATTTCTATGGATGTATAGAGTTGCTCCAAGAAGAAATTGGAATGTTACTGACTACCAGCCTCTATAATGCTTCTGGTTAAGATAGGCAATGTTTAATGTCCTTTTCTTGCCCTGTTGCACTTGCTACAGCAGGAATATAGGCCACTGAAAAATTTCAGTAATGGATAAAGCCTGATTAACAAATAAACATAGACATTCATATTTCCTATGCATTTGTTACTGTAAATTCTTAATTCCCATCATTTTCTTTATTTTCTGTTTAATATTTTAGACATTCAACAGAAAACTAAACACTACGGAATATAACGCGGAAATGAATGGGAAAGAATTTAGAAAATTACAAAAATTAGAAAACTCCAAATTATTCAAATTGTTTTAATTAGAGTGAGTTTCTGATACTTTCACTGTAAATATAATGGCCTGGATTTTCCAGGGCCTATGACCACGTATGTGGCCGTAAGTGCCCCGCAAGTTCTGGGTTTCCGCATGCGATGCGCATGTGCGAAAACCCGGAACTTGCGATCTGTCAAGTTTCAGCTCGACAGATCATCCGCATCCCCGGGAAATGGACATTCGCTGGCTATTTGCCCAACTACTGCCCAGCGAGTGCCCACGAAACTCTTACAACTGGTAAAAGCAGGCGTAGGGCCTTCTTTTACCAGCGTAAGAGTTTAATTAAATATTAAAATATTTGTAAAAAATTATTTAAACATAAAAAACTTTAAAATTAGTTATGTTATTTTTAGCCCCTTTAAAACATTTAAATTTGTTTTTCAAAAAATTAAATTTTTGCTTAAAATGTTTAATTTAATTGTATTTTAATTAATATTGAACATGTAATGATTTATTTTTACTTAACTGGTGTGTAATTGTGTTTTTTAGGGATTCCTATTCATGCTTATGGGGATTCCGTATCTAAATGAAATCCCCATAAGCATAATGGGGATTCCCCTTTTTCATTGGTTGGGCCAGCCTACGTGATCCCAGGGACGCTTGCAAATTGAGTGCGCCCCCTGGGATACATGGGCCTTTACACATGTGTACGTGTCGAGACCCAGGAGCGCGAGTCTTCGAACCTCCGGGACCATCAGGCAGGTTTGCACTTTTCTTGCGGTTCGGAGGCATTCGCCCGCGGGAAACCTCCGACCGCAAATTCAGGCCCATTGTTAAATTAAAAATTTCCACTAAATTATTTTGAAATGATATACATAGCCTTTAAAACCAGCAACGTGAAACTATTGCTTTCATTTGTCCCTTGTGCTTTTTACATCAAGGTGACAGGAACTCATGAAAAATATGAAAAGGTTTCTTCTTCTGTTAGTTTGTCACAATCACTAGTCAAGCAGTTGAAAATTATGATTTCAGATATATTTCAGAATGTGATTACCCTGTTTTGTACTAAAAAATAACTTTTGTACAAGACCTTTTTGGCTTGTTTACAAATAACTTTCGACTCACACTGGAATGTCATAAGGAGGCTGGCCTACTGAGTTGCATGAGAAACTGAGATAGGCACAGTGAAGGAAACAGGCTCAGCTATGCACCAGTATGATTTTTAAATCTGCATATGAAGCATAGACATACCCACCTTAGAGCGACTAAAAACAGTGACAGAAAGGGATGATGTAACATCTACTCCAATCCAACTGGTTTGCCTTTTGTGTTATTCAAATATTTAGATAATTCCTTATCAAATCATTCTTTTTCTTCTGTTCCTGTGTCTTTTCATTCCTTCGGTCCAACATACGTGACTGTCTCCACCATATTTCTATTGAAAGATTCTACAGAACCTTTTTATGTTCTTGTGAAATTCTCTGATGTGCAACTGTTTGGGGGGGTCTGATAAAAATCCTGTATTATCTAAACTTTGATAATGAGGTGATATAATTCAAGATAATTATTAAACATTGGCGTGGGCTAATAGGGAAATTGAACAAATCATCTGAAACATTGTTACTAGCTTCTTCAGTACAGTTCATGAGCAACACAGTGAAGTGTTATGTAATAGGTCTTTCACCACCTTCTGTGTCAGGAATGAAGCACAATGAAGGGCAAACTAGGCAGCTAAGAAAGAACTTTCATTTATATCGTGTCTTTCACATCCGCAGGACACCACAAAGTGCTTCTCAGCCAATGAATTACTTTTGAAGTAGTATCGCCGATCCTTCATCGTCGCTGGGTCAAAATCCTGGAACTCTCTCCCTAACAGCACTGTGGGAGCACCTTCACCACACGGACTGCGGCAGTCCAAGAAGGCGGCTCACCACCACCTTCTCAAGGGCAATTAGGGATGGGCAATAATTGCTGGCCTTCCGAGCGACGCCCACATCCCATAATCGATTAAAAAAAATGTGGCAGCCAATTTGTGCACACCAAGGCCTACGAATAACAAAAGTGGTCAGATCCCCAATTTAAAATGTGAGTATCCTCCAATTGGGCTTGTTCGGAGGTCTCTTCACATTGAGACCAGATTTTCAAGCGCCGCGGGAAAGAAAGTCATTCTTCTGGTGTTTATTGCAATCTTCTATTTCTTTTAATGCACTTTTATGCCATAAGTAAAAGTCACATTAAAAATGAAAAGCTTCCACCGAGTGCAGGTTCCTAAACAGACCTGATGTGCATGAATGATGGTTAAATGATTTGAAACTTACATTTTCCTACTTAAAGAAGAAATATATGGTGTGAGTTCGGCACTCTCCTTAGGCACCGACTGTTTGTGCTGATTTCTGCTGATTTCTGCCCATTCGGGTGTATTCTAACGAAATTGGATGGATACTTGACATCGGCAAATTGCGTGCCGACATTGGGCGCATTTTTGGGTCTAACTTCTGGTTTGCGCCCATGGAGGAACCATGTGAAGCTCAAACAGGGTTACTGGGAGGCAACCTACTAGAGGTAGCTCACTAATTCTTGACAGGAGAGTCAAATTACTGACCCAGCTCCTAAGTTATATTAAAGCAAAATACTGTGGATGCTGGAAATGAGAAATAAAAAGAGAAAATCCCCTTTTCCTCTGGCTCTGTACTTGCTTAAAAACTGTTTCCAGTTCTGAGGAAAGGTCATCGACCGGAAACATTGGCCCGGAATTTGCGGTCAGCAGCGAAGTGACGGCGTTCGCTGCTGGCCCAGAAATAGGCTTCGCAAAAGGATCTCGCGATCCCTGTGTCGAGAACTTTGTGTTTTCTGACCTTCGATTCAAATCAGTGAACTGTAGTGGGGATTCCTTTGTGCGAGCTGCTGTGATGTCAACAGGCTGTCTAAGCAGCCAATCAAAACGCAGAATTCTCACAGACAGCGAACAAGGAAGTGAGTAAGCTCTTAAAATTCTAACTTTTTCAAAATGTTAGAGAGAGCAAAACAAAGATTGGGGCTCTTCACATGGGGAAAAGGCAAACCTGAAATAAAGATGGATAGACCTAAAAAAAAAAATTATGTTTTGAAAAGTTTATTAAAATTTTTAATTTTTATTAAAATAGACAAATTTCACACTGCACAAAATTAAGTTAAAATTGCTTTTCCAGGCCCTTAACATTTGTTGAGCAATCAATACGCTGTTAAACCCCCAGTTACACCTAATTCTTTTGGGTCTAACTTTTCAGGGGGAATTTAACAGCGTAATTACTGTGGAAGAGTTTTCAGCAGTTTCAATGATTTAGGTGATTTCACTGATTGCCGGCTCTGTGGCGAGGGGTGGGGGGCGTCCACTGCACAGCCCGTGTCAGAGCTGTCAATGACTGACCGCAACATCAGGATTTCCGCATGCGCCTGCACCAAATGCCGAAGTTGCGGCCAGTTTCAAAGGCAGAATGACGGCGAACGCTGCCAGTTGGCCGTCATTGGGACTGCAAATTCTGGGCCATTACTCTTGTTTCTCTCTCCCCAGATGCTGCCTGACCTGCTGAGTATTTCCAGCATTTTCTCTTTTTATTCCCACATTATATTGCCTCATTCACGTTGATTTGCACCTGAAACTGTTCTGCATCAATGCAAAGTGCAATATAACGGTACCCTTAATTAAACTTCCACGATTTTCATCATATCTGTTACATATATATAGATTTCCCATATATAGGGATTTCCAATAGGTCCGAATTTTAAGTGTACACATATTTCCCACACATTTTAATTACATATACACGGATTTCTCATAAATCCAAATTACATGTACATGGATCTATTTTTCTGAATTAGACATACCGATTTTTTGCATGTCCCAACTATATCTGCTCAAGTTTCTCTTTCAGTTAAGTGAATTATATACACATGGATTTCCCATTCATCCAAATTATAAATATCTCTGTAATCTCCTCTAGCCCCACAACCCCCCCCCCCCCGCCCCGAGATATCTGCGCTCCTCTAATTCTGCCCTCTTGAGCATCCCTGATTATAATCGCTCATCATTGGTGGCCGTGCCGTCTGTTGCCTAGGCCCTAAGCTCTGGAATTCCCTGCGTAAACCTCTCCACCTCTCTACCTCTCTTTCCTCCTTTAAGACGCTCCTTAAAACCTACCTCTTTGACCAAGCTTTTGGTCATCTGTCCTAATTTCTCCTTATGTGGCTCGGTGTCAAATTTTTTGTCTTATAATACTCCTGTGAAGCGCCTTGGGACATTTTACTACGTTAAATATAAATACAAGTTGTTGTTATTACAAATACCTATTTCCCTTTGCATGCGCACTAGATATACATGGATGTTCATCGCAGACAAATCACACACGCATATATAAATATAGATACAGATTTCAGTTCAGCTTTATTTTATTAAAACACTTGTTCCCCATCTATTAGAGCTGCACACACAGATTTAAATAAATGTTTATGAATGTTTATTTTTACGATAGTTTTACATTAGAACATTACCAACCAATAAATGCAAAGGTTTATTTCATAGCCGTTTTCTGCCACACAAAAGCCATGATTCGAAGTATATTTGAATTGCCTTTCGCAAATAGGTTAAAAGGGCGCCTATATGTTAATTTCAGAGCGCCTATGTGTTAATTTCAGGGAGCCACCCTACCAGACTCGCTCTGTTCGTCCTGTGAAGCAAAACATTCCTGCAGTATTTGTCCTGTAGGTGTCGTAGACTTTACACAAGCTGACCTTAACATTCGTCCCCTCCCCCCCCCCCACTCCAAAAAAAACCCAACAAATTTACAAGAAGTCTGACAAAGGGTCCTCGACCCGAAACGTTGACTCTGTTTCTCTCTCCTCGATGCTGCCTGACCTTCTGAGTGTTTCCAGCATTTTCTGTTGTTATTCCAGATTTCCAGTATCGGCAAATATGTTGCTCTTGCTATTACAAGAAGTCTTATCTTTGAGGCTGATGATGTTGCTCTGGTGGCGTTTAGCACCAAGTTACAACCTGTTACAAGCAGATTTATCATTTCATAAATATATATACTAAAGAATCTGTCAATAGAAATGAAATATTTAAAAGGCAGCCCCCTGGTTCGGTTAGTTCTGGAGATAAGCTTCTTTGCAGTTTAGGGTCTTTTCACTGTGTGCTTTGAAAGTAGCGCGAACTAGCTGAAGAAACGGAGCCCTGTGAATGTTATTCCATGGCTTGTCTGTTCCATGTGACGCATAATGCCTGCAGACAGAATACTTTCGTAGAGGATGTCACATTTCAATATTATTAAATTATGGACTGATTGAAAAAACCCAGAGGACTTCAAATTCTCCCAAAGCAAGTAAATCAAGACAGTAACGCAGTGTATATATTTTTATTAAAACTTGGAAACTGATTATAATGTAGAAAACAGTTACACTCAACTGAGAAGCCTATATGAGGCATTGAAATCCACTTTTCCTACATACGGTGAGGCTCTGTGGCACAACTTTCAAAGGCAGACATGAGATCAATTTTTTGAAACGTGCAACTAGGGTTAAATATCGTTCTGAGCACAGATTCGCGCATGTTGCCCGTGTGATTTGAAAATACTGCTGGAATATATGTTTGTAAACATTTGAGTCAACCTTAACAGTGTTTAAAATGTTCCGTGTAGCGCAATATAAAATTCCACGCGTTTGAAGACAATTAATACCCCGTTTATTTAAATATGATTCAAAAAATATTTCCCGCACTCACATATTTTGGAAAATCGTCCCGTTCATTTGAAACATTGCGTGACACTGGAACCGATACATTATTGTTTTGGAATTGGGTTAAAATATTTCGTCGGCGCGTGGAGAATATTAAAGCATTTCGTACACGTGGATACGATTGCAATATCTTCCAAATACTGGATTCGGATTGCGAGCCTCGAATTGTCCATATTGAGCTGGAGAGAGACCCGCTTTTCCCGGGAATACCAGTGCGAATACAGGCGGCTCCAGCCTCTACCTTTTAACATTTATGATGCGGAGATTTCAAATAAAACTGTTGGACTATAACCTGGTGTTGTGCGACTTCTCATTTTTAACATTTAGAAAGTTATGGCAAGACAGATTCCACAATTCTAAACAATAAAGGTTGAATATGCCGCTCCAACAATGAACCACTACACAGCTACATAACATGCTACGGAATACATTAGACTTTTTTTTAACATGCAGAGCGTGCAATTTAAATGCATACATCTGCTGAAATCTTTCTGGTTTGATCATTTCGAGGTACTTTTGCACTACTCAAAATCCAGCCTAGATCCCAGACCGCACCCCGGGAGCTGGATCGTTGTGCGATTAAAAGTAATCGCAGCCCAGGACACCCGGGCGACAGGTACCAAGTGAGAGGCCCCGGGAAGAGCCATATCGCTACGGCTGGGGAAACCAAAAATGTGATTGAATTGAAGAGAGAGAGAAATTCCCAAATCCGACCCTTGGCAATGGGAAACCTTGAAGGGCGATTAGACCAAAAACAAAACGCAGGACATTTCAGATCAAAAGACCTCCCGTTTGTATTTAATTCGGAACAGCTTTATTTTTTTATTATTAAATAGTTAACTCCGACTGCTGGATCTGTTATCAATCTGATGCCTGGGCGAGTTACCTCTTCAGATCGGGTTATTGTGTAGAATCAGCTGGGGCTGATTCGGGCGGCTGAAAGGGGTCAGTGACCGGTTCAGAGTTAAGATGCATTAAAGAGAAAGTATTGCTTTTTTTTTTGTTATTGCCTGCGGTTCAATGCAATGCAGATTACCTAGAGCACAAGAGGTATTGGTCTCTCTGGTCAGGTTGCAGGGAAGTACTTGGACTGTGCTGGTCCCCCCCTGCTTTCTTTAAGTAGAGTCGAGAGTACTGGTATTGGGGTCTATATTCACGCTTCAGTAACACACATTTTAAATGCTTGAGGAACTGAGGTAATTTTTTTTTTTAAACAACATTTATTTAGGTGTTATATTTCCCGCGCCACGGGTTGAAGCTAAAACGAAATGAAACATCTCTTTTCCAACGGAAAAAAAAATCCCATTTGTGAAAAAAACAGTTCAAACTCTTCACATCTTTCTTTCCCTGAGAATCCTAGTCAGCGGTATTTATATCAGCCTTTCACAGCTTGTGCAGAGAATTTAATTCAGCTTATTAAGCGGCACGGATTTTGAATTGAATGTGAGTAATGAATGAGCTTGTGGTTTTATTGTCGAGGTTCTGATGCTGGAAGTAAATCGCTCCGCTTCCCCCTGTGGTGTGGGAGCAGCGCCGTTTAATAATCCTGATGCGCCTGTGCTCCCCCTGTCCTTGCTCATCCGATGGGGAATGGATGGGAAATGTCGGGTAGGTGAGATGTTGCACAGGTAACGGGGGCTGAGCTTCGGGACATCACCCAGTCCCGTTCAGCCCACCCGGGGAGGAACTCCTACCCTGCACCAACTTGTTCTTTCACGGGCTCCCGTTAGTAACCCGCTTTTGTTTGCACCTTTCTATTTCGTTCCGGAGTCGGTGAATAATGCAGGAGGGGAGGGATAATAAGTTCTGAAAATGTAATGCTTCCCATCCGCTGCTGTTTTTTTTGGGGGGGGTTGGGGGGGGGGGGACTTTGACAGCTCCCCGCCTTGAGTGTGAACACCATTCTGTTCCTAGTTCGGGTCAGTTAGTACCGAACCGGTCTAATTATATTTCATACTTGGCCTACGAGGATGTGGAGAGCGTTTAATGAAAATCCCATCAGTTACCATGGAGGGAATAGGTGCAACACGCCTGCGTGATTTTATTATAGAATAAATAAACCTTTTTATACGATTGAGAAAGTTTGGTGCGCGCAAATAGAGCCTCTCTCGCCCATGAGGTTGTTCCCATTTTCATCAATTGCTCTGATCCTGTAAGCAATTCACCGAAATTCCCAATAAAATTCTTTTTGACGTTTACATAAAAATATTTCTGGTTGAATTGAGTTTCCGGATTTTAATGTTGTTATTTTCATCGGCTGCAGCGATTTTGAACAACTAACTATGTTCCTATGTTGTCTCCTAGTTCTGGAATTGGAGCTGAACCGATAACACAACCCGTTGCCGGTTTGGCGATCAAGGTTCGCACTGAAAGCAGTGATACACGTCAGCACCACAGACTCCAAAGTAAATACCTAGAAACAGGCAGCGACTTATATTTCGAGGTAGCAGCATTGTAATTTGTAATTTTTTTAGTATGTGACGATTCTATAATTTGTCTTTTGTTCTGTAGAACGCTGCGAGAGACACTGCCAGCTCACTAGTTTTGTGCTGTTTGGTACCCGGGTTAAATCATCCGAAATGGACCCTTCAAGGATTGGAAAAAGGTGCCGAAATTTGACAAATTGCACACTTTGATCAATCCTTCAACACAGATTAGCTTCCGGCCCAAATTTTCTGAAATTAACTAGTTATTGAGCTAGTTTGTTCAGATTGTATTCAATGGCACACGGACAGTCAAGTATGATCGAGACATTGATAGCAAATACGATTGCCATCGCCTGACACTGCACACGGCCAAAAGTGACGGATTGTGTGAAATCCCTGGGCTATGTGCTACCAAGTGGCGCAACTTCTGAAACGTGTTTTTTTTAAGGACCAACAATTCCTGCCGTTGCGAACTTTAGCGGAAACCCCCCCCCCCCCCCCAAAGTCGGCGCAAAGTGCTGAGAAGTTGGTTTAGGAAGTGCTAGCAGAGGATTCACCTTGTGTATATTACTAATCTGAACACCCCTGCTTCTACACAATTGACTGACGTTCGCTGCAAGTGCGAAAAGAGGCTTTCTTGTTGCTTGTTAAGACCTTTTTAATGCCATTAATGCCATTCCACAGTGGCACAGTCAAATGGAAACGTCAGTACTTTCCTCCATATCAGACCCGGTGTGTCTGTGAGTCGAGCACAGGGGAAGATTTTGAACTATCCCCGCGGGCACAGACATGGAGCAGCTCACACGTTGGACTCTGCTGGCCAGAAATGGAGCAGAACCCCAACATAAAGAACAAGACCTTAATTGAGCTACTTAATACATTGTCTATTTTATTGTACATTAAATGTAACCAGACAACCAGCGTGAAGTACATTTCTGAAGGGGGCAAATGATTACTGAAATATGATTACTGAAACATGAAATATGGTTGTGTGATTAGCATGCATCCCCTAGCAAAAAAATAAAAACAATTGCACTTTATTAGAAGCATCTTTCAGCATTTAGAGGGTAAGACAAGCACATTTTCCCCTGAGCCACTCAGTTGCTTTTCAATTTCACAGCGATTCTAAGTATGAGTTAATGTCCACAGTTGAATAAGAAATGACTGACCTTATAATATTCTCATTAAGTTAATCTTTAAAATATTTCTGAACAGGTTTTTCTTCAAACAAAAAAAAACACTAATTGTTCAGCGATACAGAAAGTCAATTCATCAACCTCTGCACTATTTCTTCTGTTACTCACCCTATTGATTTAATTTGCCTTTGTGGAGCCAGCTTGCAGAGCCATATCCTAATCTGGTGCTAAAAACTATATATGATTTTTTTTCTGGTGCAAAAAAGGAAATGTGACTTACTTTATAAGTCTAAAACTTTATTACATTAACATTACAAGATTGGCTTAATTTTATACATGGGGTTGGCTGATATGTTTATCATTGGTGCTGAATAAATCTCACAATTTTTATGGTGGCCCAATAATTTCCAATTAAAATACATGACATTAACCCCACGCTTTGGAAAAATAAATAAATAGGCCTGTAGAGTTTCTAATGTGAATTGTTGAGTTATAATGTTGCACAAATTGCACTCTTTTGCGAGAGAGATTTGACACAATTAGTTTCAATCTTGCCCTATCCATATTTTGTTAAAGGATTCCATCACAGTAAATTATGCTTTAGTGAAGAAGGAGGTTTCACTTAACTGTTAGAATCTGGGTTTTGCACATTGAGTTTGGCTTTAATATCAATCATAAAATGTGTCATTTCAAAAATGTTTTCACTTTTTCTCCTTGCGGATTCACTTCTCTGCCTTTCCTCCACCCCATCAATGCCGAGATCCTCTGTTAAAAAGGCAGGGGTGTCTCTCCCACTGACATTAACACCAATGCTGTTAATTTCACTCCTTGTTGGAGCAAACAGACTCTGCGATCTTGCGTTCACATCTAGCTGCATTGGGGTTAGCTGAACGAGTTATCAGATGGCACCCATGATTGAGGAATGGAGGTTCAATGTGACGTACTGACCTGTCCCAGTAGTGCTGGCGATATCTGTGAGATGTACCAGATGGTCCAATCACAGTGAGACATATCATGCAGTCCAAACCGTACTGTAATGGTCTGTCAAATGTACTAAACTGATCACTTGCTCTGGAGGTGTCCGTACAACATGTTAGCTTTTCCTAGTGTTGCTCTGGGTATTTTATGTCCCAATGTCATGGCCCTCCCAGAGGTGACATGCACAAGAGTGACAGATTCACCTCAAGGAAGGCCTCAATATGATCATCAGTCATGCCAGAAATTTGAACTCGTCTCCTTACTGCTTTGGCTGCTGTTGTACAATGCTAAAAGTTTCAAAATAAGTGTGTGCATTCACTATAGTTTAAAATATTTTAAGTAGTAATGTACATTGTAGCCTTTCTAGATAGAATTTGATGCAGAGAGGTGTGAGGTGATGCATTTTGGCAGGGGGAACAGGGAGAGGCAGTGTACACTTAATGGCACAGTTTTGGGGAGTATGCAGGGACAGAGGGACCTGGGAGTTGGTGTGTATGGGTCCCTGAAGGTGGCGGGACATGTTGAGAGTGTGGTTGGCGGGGCATGTGGGTGGAGGTGTTGAGTGCAGGGGTAGGGAGGTTGTGCTGAACCTTTGTGGAGCGCTGGTTGGGCCACGGCTGGAGTATTGCGTCCAGTTCTGGTCACCACACTTTAGGAAGCCCTTGAGAGGGTGCAGAGGAGATTTACCAGAATGGTTCCGGGGATGGGGGATCTTAGCTACAAGGACAGGTTGGAGAAGCTGGATTTGTTTTCATTAAAGCAAAGGAGATTGAGGGGTGATTTGATAGAGGTGTACAAGATTATGACGGGTTTGGATAGGCTAGACGGGGAAAGGCTGTTCCCACTAGTTGATGGTACAAGGACTAGGGGACACAGATTTAAGGTTTTGGGCAAGAGATACAGGGGGGATGTGAGGAAAAACTTTTTTACGCAGCGAGTGGTGAGGACCTGGAATTTGCTGCCAACGGAAGTGGTGGAAGCGGAAACACTCAATGTTTTCAAGGGGAGACTGGATAGGCACTTGAGGGAAATAAACTTGCAGGGCTACGGGGATAGAGCGGGGGAATGGGACTGACTGGATTGCTCTACAGAGAGCCAGCACGGCCTCGATGGGCCCAATGGCCTCCTTCTGTGCCGTTATGACTCTATGACTCTAGTCCAGGTTTGGGATGTGGTCAGGAGAGCAGACTCCATCTTCTATCTAGCACGTCTAGACGCCTTAGGCTGCTCCCATTTTTTTGTATGGATTCCTGCATGCGTTTTGATGTGAATAAGTCGCAGGAGCCTGAGTGACAGTCAAGGGCACCAGCAAGCCAAATAATTCTGGGGGTGGGTATGGGGTGGGGAGAGTCGTGGCAGCTACAAATGTTCAGAATGTTGTACGTCCATGACTTAATAAGGGTGTGGAAAAAATGGGGAAGGAGAGAAAATATTCTTCAATTGCTCAGTTCTTCTGACTGTTAGGAGATATGCCAATGTATCTATCATCCCATGAATCTTAGGCATTTTGTCAGGAACAACATGTTCCTCCCATGATACTTCAAAAGTTTGACATTGCGGGTGACTGGAGAAGTACTTAGTGCTCTTTCATTATACGGATTGCTTTTGTTAACCAAAAGTATTAAGGGATATGGGGCAAAGGTAGCTATATGGAGTTAGGTCGCAGATCAGTGGTTAGGATTTGGCGCTCTCACCGCCGCGGCCTGGGTTCGATTCCCGGTCAGGGAAGCAATTTCTGTACAACAGTTAATCCCTCAGATGAAATTAATTATCGGCGCTCCCTGGTAGTCTGTGATCTCATTGAATGACAGAACAGGCTCGAGGGGCTAAATGGCCTACCCCTCTTTCTATGGAGGCCATTGTACAAATGCCTGATGTGTCTCGTAGCTTTAAAAGCTTTTCCATTGTCCAAAGACTGGATGTTTCTGTTGGCTGTGGCTGCACAGACCATCCGTCCCCATACTCCAAAGTTCAAACTACAACCAGCTCATTTAGAGACCAGACTTGCCCCTCTAATAGTCTCTGGAGGTATTTGCAAGTAACCCTAACGGACTATTGGTACAATTGTTTCCCATCCAAAAAACATGAATTACTGGTTGCTTGTGTTTTCATACTTAATTCAGTTATTAAGCCTGAAAGGAATAGTTAAGATTGTGGATGACCTATAAGATGCATTCTGAAAGACCAGTTGATAGAGGATGTATGTCGTGGATTTTTAGTTTCGACAAAACAGAATCTTAAATATAGTGTTACTTTCCAGGGCTCCTCTGCCAGGAGCAGCCTGTCACAAGCACTTGTTACCATTTTTATTTACTCTGTGATGGTAAACAGATTTCTTGGCACTGATGACAGCTCACTGATGCCAAAGGGGAAGTCATGATGATAGACAACTTCTGGTGTTAATAGGTTTTTAAGAACTGATGGGAGCTGGATGCCACTTGGCTGTACAAGGTTGCACTTGATTGTTCTTGATTTGAATGCACAGTGTAACAACTAGCTCAATAGGAAACCATCTGCTTATTGCAATAGCGTTCACTGTGCAGTACAATTTAACAAATAAGGTTTTATGTCAAAGTGAATCAAATGTAAAATATGATGGGGTGACTCAGTGCACTGCAGTAATAGCACACTTCACTGTGGATTGGCGTTGTAGGGTAATGTCGCATTTGAATCCCACAGCCTTAATTGTGATGAGGTACACTGGCTTGCAGCGAGGCCAGAGTGCCTAAGTGGAACTGAAAACCTGACACATGCACTGCCCTGTTACTAGGTCCCCCGCTGCCAATTATAAAGTAATATTAGTGGTATCTGTGAGACAACTGGGCTGCTCGGTAACACTGAAGGTGTCCGAGATTTGCTAGCCTGCTCGTGTAAGATTGAGGGACTGCCTGTAAGACATACGAGACTACCCAGACAGCAATGTAACACATACCAGACTGCCCTAGTAATACTGGAGTGTTTATTCTGATACCTGGAGCCCAGACTGCCTCAGCAATACTGTGATGTTTGTGATATGTACTAGACTACCCCAACAACATACAGGGCATCTGTGAATGGGGGTAGTTCTGTGAATGTCTGTGGCTCTGACTGCCCTGTCTTTTGGTCTGCAACACTAGAGATATGCACAGAGCCACATCTCAGAGGCTGAGATTGCCTCAAGCTACTTTTACATTAGCTTTAGAGGAGTGCTTGCTCCGGTTTTTTTACCAGACCTTTCTGATGGCTGGTTTTACCGAGCCTGGCAAGATTACATTGGATTTGCAGCAATATGTGTTTCCAATGTGTTGGGAACAGTGGTGTTAGCACCACTCTAAGCCAATGTAAAAGCAGCTTCAATCCCATTTCCTAGCTCATTTATGTTATAAGTTTGTTACCATCAGCATTCCTGACCTTGACAGCAAGTTTGTAATATAAAAAAAGCAGCAACATGAAAGTTAGCGGTAGAGAGCATCATCAAAGCTGGTAATTTGTAGCCATGCCTCTGCTAGCGGTTTAAATACACACACTATTGACACGAGAGGTAGAGGCACCAGAGGCAAACAAACATGGCCACTGCTAGGCTGAGCATTGGCTCAGTGGTAGCACTTTCACCTCTGAAGGTCAGGGGTTCAAGCCCCACTTCAGAGACTTTACATAATCTCGGTTGACACTACAGTGCAGTACTGAGGGAGTGCAGCACTGTTGGAGGTGCCGTCTTTCGGATGAGGTGTTAAACTGAGATCCCATCTGCCCTCTCAGGTGGATGTAATGGATCCCACGGAACTATCAAAGAAGAGCAGGGGAGTTCTCCAACGTTTATCCCTCAATCAACATCACTAAAACTGTTTAATTAGTCATTTATCTCATTACTGTTTGTGGGACCTTGCTGTGTGCAAATTGGCTGCTATGTTTCCCAAAATTACAACAGTGACTACACTTCAAAAGTACCTCATTGGCTTTGAAACACATTGGGACATCCTGAATTCACAAAAGGTGCGAGTTCTTTCTTTCTTTCTTGTACAGGTAGTAAAGTGGTTTTGCCACCAGTCACTTGTACAGAGTTTCTCCAGCCATTTCTTAGAGTGAAAGGAAAAAAGTTTTAAAAACTTTTCCAAACCAGTTACTTATGTGGAAGCCATCTCTGGCGCATATGTGCGGTTTTAAACCCGCGAATAACTATTTTCTTTCACTCTGCTAATTTCCTGAGTGGCCACAGAAGCTGTGTACAGGTGAATGGTAGTCACCTTTTTTTTATCCTGGCTGCTGTTTAAACTAATGTAAACAGATCAGGTTTAACAGCGGCAGGGTTGGAATTTGGATCAACACAGCTACTTCCTGAAGAAGTTGTGTATTATATAGAAGGGCTATTAATTTAGATCTTTACAGCCGGGAATGGCAGATTTAGCTGCTTTTATGTTGCGCTCGGCCCCAGTCCTAACATGCAGGCCCGTGCGACTGGCAAAATACCCAAAGTTAACATGTTAGATCCGCTAAGGCTGATGACTAGGAAGATGCGGTTTTAAGAAATGGCCCGGAATTTGCGGTCGGGATGACGGCGAACTGGCAGCGCCCGCTGTCATTCCGCCTTTGAAACTGACCGCAACTTCGGGATTAGGCGCATGCGCAGACAGATATCCTGAAGTTGCGGTCAGTCATTGACAGCTCCGACACAGGCTACGCTGTGGAACCCACCCATTCCCCCCCCCCCACCACACAGAGCCGGCAATCTGTGCAATCACTCAAATCAGGGAAACTGACAAAAACTTCAGCTCTTCTGCAGTAATTACACTGTTAAATTCCCCACTAAAAGCTAGACCCAAAGGAATTAGGTGTAACTGGAGTTTTAATTGCGTATTGACTGCTAAACAAAGGTTAAGGGCCTGAAAAACTACTTTTAATTTTGTGCAGTGTGAAATTTGTCCATTTTAATAAAAATCTAAATTTTTAAGAAACTTAAAAAAAATATTTAAAATTCAAAAAAAAATTGTTCATCTTTATTTCAGGTTTGCCTTTTCCCCATGTGAGAGCCCCAATCTTTGTTTTGCTCTCTCTAACATTTTTAAAAAGTTAGAATTCTTGTTCGCTGTCCGTGAGAATTCTGCGTTTTGATGGCTGCTTACACAGCTTGTTGACATCACAGCAGCTCACACAAGGGGATCCCCACTAAACTCCGTTGATTTGAATTGATTGTCGGGAAACCCGAAGTTCTCCACACAGATATCGCAAGATCCTTGTGCGAAGAGTACTTCGGGGCCAGCGGCGAACTCCTTCGCTTCGCCACTGACCGCAAATTCCAGGCTATTATATAATGAGGGGGCGCATAACATCCCACTTAGCACAATGTAAAAGCAGCTCTTTCACTGGATTACAACCAGGTCCTAAAAGACAAAGGACAGCACTGGTGAATGCAAATGAACTGGATGCGAAAGTAAGCAAAAAAGCAAAGTTCTGGTTTAAAGAGTGTGAAACTTTCACGAGCACATTAAATTCCACGTTAAATCATTTTTTTTTCAAGTATTGTGTTTATACCAAATGTGTAATACAAAAAATTAATTTTATGAATTTATGATTTTAATTTGGGCTGTTAGAAGCCCAGAGGGCGTTTTAATACTTTCCATGTGGTGAGATTTCACCTCTCTCCAAAAGGCTTTGTCTTCCATCCTGAAAGTCCCCATAAATGGAATTATTGAAGGGAATTATGAGCAGCTAAACCTCCAGAAACTTTGGGTTTGAAATTCCTCTGTTCAGTCAATTTACTGAAAATATAAGTGTGTAAAAAGTGGTGGAATCTAAAATCACCACTTGGGCTATTCATCTGTGGTGATCATTTCTCTAATAACTAACACGCCAACAATGAATGAATGAACTTTAGCAAAAATGTTGCAAACAAATGTTTTGCTTTTTGAACGGTATTTTAATGGCAAAGATCAGTGATCCTGAGTTCAAATCCCACTGTTGCAAGTTGTGAAATTGAATTCACTAAATATGATATCTTATGAGCAACATCAGGAAAAAAGATTAAAAAAAGAACCATGAAAGTTGCCAGATTGTTCTAAAAATCCAACAGGTTCACTAATGCCTGCGGAAAAGAGAATCTGTCACCCTCCCCCGCCCCACATCCAGTCTAGCTTATACCTGACTCTGATTGGCTCTTAGGCCTGGATATTAGCAGGGGCGGATTACGTAGGCAGGTCGGGGGGGAGGAGGGGCAGAGTTTTGGACGGGAAGTTTGGATTTCCCTGCATGCCTCTACAGCGTGTCTCTTCTGTCATTGACAAGTTCCCTGCCCAGAAAGCAGCCTGATTGACAGGCTTGGCTTCCAGTCAGGCGGGGAGGACTCTGGAGCAGGCCGCAGGAGCAGGCCGCAGGAGCAGGTAGGTTCGATCCGCGAACCGGAGTGGGGGGGGGCGGGGTGAGTCTGATCCGGGGTGGTCCAATCCCCAACAGCTGGGGGTCCAATCTCAGGGGGGTCTTTGTATGGAGGGTGTCTGATGGTGTGGGGAGCTTGGGGTCTGGAGGGAAGAATTTGTGGTCCTCCTGGCCCACAAGCAGAGCTGTAGAGGCATTTACCTTCTCCCCAAGGTCTGGGAAACCTGGCCAGCCACTGTTAAACCTGCAAAGCAGGTTAAATCAGAGGCTGCCAGCCTCATTAAAATATTTAAATTGCCAACCCGCCTCCTGGGAGCGGGTTGGCTGCCTGCCCCTGCCCCACCTCCGTTAAACCCAAAGTGGTTCAGATTTTTAAAATTTTAACATCTGTCCCGACCACAACCCGCCTGTTCTTGGCTGTTAAAATTCAGCCCTTAATGCCTTCTCAAATGACCATTCAGTTGTACATACAATTGTTTTCAAGAAGAAGGCACTTTGCCATCTTAGGCAACTAGCCTTACATTTATTGTCCAGAGCTAATTTTTTTTAAAAAGGAAGCACAAACATAGTTGCAGTGTAAGTCAGTTTAAGCTTCCTCTGGAGAAGGCAGAAATAGGAACTCAAACATTCCAAGGCCAGCTCATTTGAATAAATTCTTCATGCTCCATGCACACATTGTTCCAAACGGTGACAGAGGTGGGGCAGCGAACCAGCAACACTTAAAGGGCTGCTGCTCACATTTTAAAGGGGAACTGTCAGCAGTAAGTACTGCAATATATTTCTGATGTGGCACAAGAATGGGAGTCAGAAGAGGAACAACAAAGGTACCCCATTTGAGGATGCTGCCCTTCAGGTGTTGCTGCAGGAGGTGCAGCAAATGAGGGTTGCCCTATATGGAACTGGGAGTGGAGTGGGCGGGAGGGGGGGGGGGGAGGAAATGTCAGAAATGTCTGGGTGAAGGTGGCTGAGTAAGTGAATACAGTCCTCCACATTCATAGGTTGCAGGAATAAATGCAAAAAAAAGATTTGGGACTCTTGAAGATTATCAAGGTGAGAGGACCAGATGTTGCCTGCATTAAATATGCCATAGGATGCATGCCACAAAATGTGTACTGGCAACAAGGTGCAGTTTCATTCATGCAGCATTTTAAGGTACTCAGGAAACCTTTCACCTATGCATGAGCATGCTCACTTTGGTGGCACTGCAATATGCTTCTAATGCCACACATCAACTCTTATCAACTCCTATCAACTTAGGTCAGGTCTGATGAAAGGTCATCGACCTGAAGCGTTAACTCTGTTTCTCTCTCCACAGATGCTGCCTGACCTGCTGAGTATGTCCAGCATTTTCTGTTTTTATTTCAGATTTCCAGCATCCGCAGTAGTTTGTTTTTATAACCCATTGGTCTGGAATCATAGAAGGAGTGGGGGGTATAAGACCCTATCTCAGAACTCATCCTCCTTTTGTTATTCATCTTTCTACCACTACTTACTCACCTAGCAACACACAGACATACACTGTACACCATCTTTGTTAGAACAGATTCCTCGCTGTCATCAGAATAATGTATGCTTCTTTTCCCTTTCTGCAGGGGACTCCCAAGGTGAAATACCAGACCCAAGTATAAACAAAGAACCTCACACTGGCCCAAGTCACTCACTCCACTAGCACAGTTATATCCACCTTAGCGGATTTATCAAGTCAGATTGTAGGAGTGCTTGCATGGAGGTGAAACGCCTTCACGGACTGGTTGGGCCCAATAGCCTCTTTCCCTTTTCTAATTTCTATGTATAACAAACGCTAGGTGAAGCCCTGAACGCATTTTGTCCTCCTCATCCAAATCTCCAAGTGCCAGAGGAATAACAATGAGATTGCCACCCTTGGATATGTGGTTGCTGCAAGTAAAATTGCAGTAGGTGCAATAGTGAGCCGTTTTCTGCTTTCTGGAGAACCTCTGCCCACAGAAAACCCTTACAATTCATACGCCTGGTAAAAACAGGCATAAGGCCTGTTGAAAAAAAAGTTTAAAAAAAAAATAAAAAAAATTTCCACTCATTTATCATTTAAAAATACTTTAAAAAAGGTAAGTTTATTTTTAGCCCTGTAAAATCTTTAATAATTTTTTTCAAAAAATTAAATTTTTGTTTAAAATATTTAATTTATTGTCATTTCAACTAATTTTAAAAATGTGATTTAAAAAAAAATTATTTAATGTTTTAAAGTGTTTTTGGGGTGATCTCCATTCATATATTTGACAAGTGTATGAAGGGAGATTCCCTTCTTTGATTGGCTCCCCATGGCCCACGTGATCCCAGGGAAGCTTGCGAACTGCCTGCGCCCCTGGGATACGTGGGCCCTGCGCACTTGGAGTTGGAGAGGCCCAGCATCAGAACTATATGCACCACGGGAGTCCTCAGGTAAGTGCGTAGATTTTTTCAAGATCGGTGGCCTCCGCACGCAGGAAGCCTCCGATCGGAAAATACGGCCCAATATTGCTGATTCCACACTCAAACTGATTTGGCTATAGTTTAAATCAAATATCAATGTTTAGTTTCTTTTTTACTCTCTTCATTGGAGTTGTGTCAGTAGGGAAATATAAGACAAGGTTTGATATTGCAGTATTACAGCTACTCCCATGCAATGCTCCCTTTAAGCTGTGCAGCCGTGCGACTTTCTGAAGCTCCCGTGCAGCTGGTTCACCGGCTTTTAAATGGGAAAAATCGTGCAAGTGTGGTATTTTGAATGGGCCACGCAGCCCCTTAAAGGGGCCATGCACCCAAAAGTAAAAATAAAGGGAAAATTGCTCCCATGTTGTATGCAAGTGAGTGCCTATAGTAACTTATTAAGGAGCCATCTAACAGGAAAAGATCTGCATTCTACAATTGGATTTGATGTTTAGGGCTTTCATTAATTAATGTCTTTCCAGTACCATCTACAATATAACGTAATAGCCGTAGGTATTTTTAAGTATCATCGATGGTGTTCAGATTCAAAAGATCCCCTCTGTAAATGATAATGAATCTCCAATGTAGCATAAGTAACACTAGTTTCAGGTGAATGTATTTGACGAATCACAATTACAGTTTCCACCGTGATTTATAGATTACTTAAAGGTTACTTAGACCTCTGTTGGACATTCTTTACAATCTGAGTGTTTTGTACTGCCACTGTTTCAATTAGATTCTTAGGAGACCGGGTTTACACCACTAAATCCGGCTCCCTTATCCTGGGGAGAGACTTATAAACCCAGTTTTTCATGGGTTTATGCGAATGCAGCCAGGGTAAGGGAGCTGGCTTGCAGATATCAGTCTCCCGAATCTGAAATGTGCAGCAGTAGTATTAAAGTAGCTAATCAGACCAGTATAAGAATCTTCTTACACATCATTCAGACTTGTATAAGCGGCTTCTTATGTATTATTCATTTTGGTTTAAGAGCTCCTTATGTATCACTCAGGCTTGTGTGAAAGGCTCCTTATACATTGCTCAGACACGTATAAGAGGTCCTTTACACATAATTCAGACCCATGTAAAAGAACTCCTCTTATGTTTCGGTGGGAAAGTGCACGGCCATATAGACCAGGAAATTTCCATGTTTGATTCCTGCTCTGGCTTGAGTTAGCTGATCCCAACCGAAGCATGTGTAGGGTTGTTACACAGATTACATTACATAGGCTATACAGCACAGAAACAGGCCATTCGGCCCAACCAGTCCATGCCGGCATTTATGCTCCACCCGAGCCTCCTCCCATCTTTCCTCATCTGACTCTGTCAGCATAATCCTCTATTCCTTTCTCCCTCATATCCTTATCTAGCTTTCCCTTAAATGCATCTATACTATTCACCTCAACTGTTGCGTATATTCAAGGCTGAGATCGATAGATTTTTGGACTCTAAAGGAAAATCAAGGGATATGGAGATCGGGCGGGAAAGTGGAGTTGAGGTCGAAGATCAGCCATGATCTTATTGAATGGCAGAGCAGGCTCCTGAGGCCCTATGGCCTACTTCTGCTCCTAATTCTTATGTTCTTATGTTCTTGACCACTCCCTGTGGTAGCGAGTTCCACATTCTCACCACTCTCTGGGTAAAGAAGTTTCTTCTGAATTCCCTATTTGATTTCTTGGTGACTATCTTATATTGATGGCCTCTAGTTATGCTCTTCCCCACAAGTGGAAACACACTCTCTGGGCAGAATTTTGCCGGCACTCTGAGTGCGGGTTTGGAGGCGGGTCCGCTGTCAAAATCAAAAAGAATGACAGCGGATCGGTAACCCGCTGTAAACCCGCCTCCTTGTCAGTTTCCCAAGTGTCGGGTCTGTCATCCCTGAACAGCCCCGATACCAAGCGGCAGGGTCAGCCAATTTAGATACTTAAAAGCTTGTGAAAAGGTAGTTAAGCACCATTTTACCAGCTTTTCCATGAGTTTTCCAGAGCACGGGGATCACGTCAGGTAAGTAGGTTGGGTGTTGTGTCAGCATGGAATGATTTACTAACCTGACAGCTGTAAATGGTCTATGAAAGCTTCCATTTCATAGGTCTTCACTTTCCAAGGTTAGAATCTGTTGCTTACTGCATTTATGCCGCTAGCAAGTGTTTGGAGCAAACTCTCTATCCAATGTCACCTCATTGGAACAAACTCTCTCACCACTGACAGATCGCTTCTGTCATCTCAACCTCACCTGCCATCTATTCCATCAGCATCGGTGCCCTTGAAAAAATCTCACCTTGGTCCTCAGAATCCCAACACGATCAGCCCCAACACCAGCATCACCAGGCACACCAGCAGCACCAACATCCACACCAACCTTCTCCGCAATCAACTGATGCTGCACTGGACACAGGGCATCATCACCTGTGCATATTGCTGCCCAGGATGCCAGCGATGGCCTCACCATGTCCAGATTTGCTTCATTTAACACTGTACACCCTGGCTGCCACATGATGCACCAGGTTGGCACCACCCTACACCAGCACCATAAAGCATCCCTACAATGTCCAAGCCATTCCTTTCACACTCATCACCTTTGGGGTGGGGGTTATGTCTCACCATTCACTGCAACTCACTAAGACACTTTCAAAGGTGCATATAAATCTGTCCAAGAAGGCAAAATGGTGAAAATAAGGATTTCAATGCTTGACAACACATTAACAGAAACTTTACATGAGCATTGGCAAAAGTACACAAGTGCCTACCCTTGTGTGTTGTTAGTTTAAATTAATTGACACGGATGAGGGTGAGTGTGAGGGGTGGCTAGTGAGATGGGGAAGTGATAATGTAGATAGAGAGGGATGGGTGGAGGTGTAAGGTAAGTTGGTGTGAGTAAGGATGTGCAGGAGTAGGGTAGGGAAGGCAGAGTGATGGTGATGTGATGAGTGGCACAGCAGGATGCGGTTGAGTGTGGCTTTGCAGTAACGTTTCGTGATCTACTAAGATCATTGAAAGGTTTGCGCCACTGCAACCAGATCCTCCTGACAACACCCCTCCTGTGCAATGTGTAACCAGGCTGCACTGGTGTCCTGGGGAGGTCTCTTCCGTCCATGGGAAGGGAAGAGAACCTCCCTGCGCGCTGTGAGTCCTTCCATAAGCATATGGAGGGAGTCATGGGGGAGCCTGGTTGCAACTGTCCACCTCTGTGCAGTGCTTGTCAGTATTTGCAGCACCTCAATGCTGTAAAACACTGACAGCACAATTGTCAAAATAAATGTGGACATGGCCCCTTTAAGGAAACCGGCTGATGACGCGTCATCAGATGACGTTATCAGACTCGCACGGCGGGCTTAACAAGCCCAATCAGGGCAAAATGACTTGGAGGAGGCGGGATGAAGGCGGGAGCGGGGTTTGAGGCCGCTGCCTACTCCGGCCACACTGGACTCGCCACAGCTGGCGAAATCGCGGTTTCTGCATCTACTCTATCAAAACCTTTCATAATTTTAAAGACCTCTATTGGGACACCCCTCAGTTACAATAGGGCCTCAGTGACCCTTGGCTAGTGAAAAGCAAAGCAAGTTACCCCCTCCTGTTCATTATCCAGTGCTTGCGTGTGGTTGTTGAATGAGGGCATGATGGCCCCTTCCACGATCAAGTAGCTTGCAGGCACCCAACGTTTCAGCTCACACTTCGGCCGAGGTACTGGAGGGCTGCCGATTACCATTGAAGTGTCTCCTAGCACCAGTAAGGGCCATTAGTAGCAGAGGAGAGAACATTGGGAAAAGGAAGTACAAGATTTATATAAGAGGCTTCTTACACCTCACTCAGACTTGGTGTATAAAAAATCAAATTCCGATTTTCTTGTATCCTTTGAAAAAAAAAAGATGTTGTGATGCAGAACTAAAGTGCAGATTACTATTTTGTTGCCTGTTCTGGAGTGCTCACTCAACAGTGCACACCAGATACAATTGGGGTTTGAAAACCTTGAGCTCTCCCCCTGCCCTTTTATTGCTGAATTCCCCATTGCCGGTGGAACAGCTGATGAAACAATAGAAGTGGTGAGGATCAGACATCAAAGAGTCCTATAAATCATTAATGAATCCTAACGTTTTAAATTGCTTTTTGCAAGTGGGGGCCACATAGTGGTTTTTAAAGCTGTGGAATATGATCGGAAGGAATATGGAAAAAGTACCTATTACTTTGCATTAAAAGCTAATTTTAGTGTAATGCCATACAGAGCAGTAAGGAAACCTCAAAACAGCACAAGTAAAGCACCAAAGAAACAGTAAAGCACGAATAACCAAAGACGTTAGTGTCGTGTGGTTGTAGCTTTTGGTACTAGCTTAGTAAAACTGACTTAGTATTTCTGATTTTTTTTAAAGGTTACAGGATTTTGCATAATAGTTACATTACTCTATGGTGGATACAGGACACACTAGGAAAAGGGAACACTCATTCACACCTGATATTGTGTGACTCATGTAGTCAACAATGTGTATGCCCAATAGAAGGTACAACTCATTTACTTCATTGTTCTCTGTCTATATATGCTGTGCCCATTTGTATTTCTTCACTTCACCTGACGAAGGAGCAGCCGCTCCGAAAGCTTGTGATTTCAAATAAACCTGTTGGACTATAACCTGGTGTTGTGCGACTTCTCACTTTCATTTACTTCTGGCATTGTATGGCTTGTGTAAGCCCCAGTGTCAGCTCCTGTATATGCACGCTGCACACCTGAGCCTATACATTAATATCAAATTCCCCTGTTTGTTATTTTAACAGTCTCCCTGTTGGCTCAAAGTCAGTATTCTGTGTAGTTCAGTCTCTCCCCTTCCATTCAGGGACAGCATTATTTCTAATATCTGGGTGTGTTATAACTTTGCACAAAAATTGAATTGAGATTTCTGGAAGTGGGAATCTGAAGCTGGAGCATGCTGTAGTGCCCAAGGCCCATTAGGATGATAGGATATGTTTAGGCAAGTCTGACTGTAGGATATAAAATGCGCACATTCTGTTAAATAGCTCTAATACAATTCTTTTTGGGTCATATTTTTCTTTTGACATTAATTTAAACAAAAAAGTTGATGTGAGGAAACAGGTGAACAAGACCAGTAGAATGCAGACAGCAGTAACTGACATCACAACAAGACAATTTGTATTTTATAAAGCACCTTTAACATGACAAACATCACATGGAGCTGAAAATGGACACCGGATAGTGGAGAGAGAAGAACAAGGGGACCAAAGAGGTAGATTTTCAGGAAGATTTTAAAGAAGGTTAGAGAGGTATTCCACATTTCATCGTGCGGGGCCAAGACAGTTGAAGGCTCTGTGACTGGCATGTAGAGCTGGAGGAGGCTGTAGAGGTAGGGAGGGTCCATGAAGGGGCTCGTAGATGAGGGAAAGAGTTTTGGATTTGATGTCCTAGGAGATAGGGAGCCAGTGGAGTTTGGTGAGGTCAAGGGTGATAGAAGAGCGGGACTCTGCATGGATATTTTGGATGAGTTGCAGTTCATGTGGAGAGGTTGATTGGCAGTCATTAACAATTACCACGTTGTTGAAAGGGTACTTACACTATTAATTACTAGACTCAACTTTCTGTGGCGAGTTTAATGGGCAATTAATGTGCAAATGCAGCAACTTTATGAAACTCACAGGGAGGTTAAGGGCTAGATGCCGTTTTCGCGAGGCTAACAGTGGAGTGGCGCTAACTTGTGGTGATTTGCAATTCATGGGGTATCTCTACCTTGCTACAAGTTGCTGGTTAATCAGCACATTAATAACGGCGTGCGTCATTCACACGCTGTTATTTTTATCAGCAAATTCCAGTCCAAGGGATTCAGCCTGAGTTAGCTGCTGGGGAGGGGGATGGAATCGAGGGCCTGGTTGCAGAGTTTTGGGCAGAAACCGAACAGGAAGGCTTTGGTCTTGCTAGCGTTATGTTGAAGAAAGATTTTGTTATCCATGCTCAATGTCAGATAAGCAGGCAGACAGCATAGTGATGGTTATGGAGTCAAGGGTGGTGGAGGTGCAGCAGGGCTGGGTGTCATCAGCATACACATAGAAGTTGACTCTGTACCTATGAATTATGCTACCAAGGGGAGGCTTGTAGATGAGGCTTGAAAAGTAACCACGGGGCACACCTGAGGTGGCTCTGTCTTACTGAGAAGAGAAGCAGGAAATGTGCTTGTTGCATTGGGGTGGGTAGCAGTGGAACCAACCAATGGAGGTAGTCCACAGATGAGAAGGGTGTTGACAGCTGTTTTGAAGGCCAGGGGGACGAATCTTGACCAAAGGGAGACATTAATGATGTTTGTAAGCATTGAACCAAGGAAACGTAGTTGTGTTGACAGGATGTGGGCCAGAGCAATCGAGGATGCCAGAAAGAGAAGCGATACTGTCAGTGTATTCAATTTTGCTCCCATTCTAAAATGGGTACAAGGAAATTAGTGAAAAGAATACTGTTTGTTAAGGTTTTGTTAAAGACCTATCTTGGGAAACTTGTACAGAATTATGCGTGTGTCTGGGGTGGGACGGGGGGGGGGAATATAAATGAAAAGTGAGTCTTGAGTTCACATTCAGAACTGATATTAGTTCAAGAAGTGCAAGATTTCTAAGTACTATACTGTCCTCCAACAATGCACCATATTGTATGCTTAACAATGGAGCGATTGCACTGAACATATTTTTAAAGTATTGGGCCGAAAATTGATCCCGGGACGCGAGAGTACGCACTGCGTACTCTCGCGTATTCCCACTCCAATTGCCGGTTTTCTGCATGCCCTGCGCATGCGCTGAAAACCGGCAATTGCTCTTCCGAAAAGGGGGCGGGGCCTGGCTGCATCGCGTGCGCGCTACAGGCTGCGCGCACGCTGTGCACTTCATGCTTTGGACGCGCAGGTAAGTAGGGAAGATTTTGGAAATGTAAAAAGGAGGAGTAAGACCCGCTTTTAAGAAGGTAAGTAGTGAATTAAGTATTTTTTTGAATTTTTTTTTACAGGTATATCTTTTTTATAGACTTTAAAGACAGGTAAGTTTATTTTTATAACTTTTTAAAAGATTTTAAATTTTTTCAAAAATTTAATTTTTTATTTAAAATGGTTAATTTAATTAACTATACTTATTTTATTAATGTGATGGTTTTTTTTTTAAATTTAATTGAGGTTTAGCTGTTATTTTGGGGGGGTGTAAGATTCATAAGTCTCGCAGCCATGCTGTGAGACTTATGAATGGAAGATGGTGTGCTGCCATTGGCTCTAACTGAGTCACGTGATCCCACAGCTCGCACGAATTAACTACGCCGCTGGGATACGCAAGACCAGCACAGCTGATGTCTGGAACATCAATTTCGTGCGAGCTGGATCAGAAAAAGCATAAGCGAGGTGAGACATCGCGGGGAAGGCTTACCCCCGCGGGAACAGAGCGAGATCAATTTCTGGGCCATTATTTCTTACATTTTAAACAGTAATCTATTTTCCATGAGATTTTTTTAATGAATTCATTAAAAACTATGGGAATTGGATAAGTACCTAAAGGGAAAAAAAATTGCAGGGCTATGGGGAAAGAGCTGGGGAGTGGGACTAGCTGAATTGCTCTTGCAGAGAGCCGGCATGGGCTCGACGGGCCAAATGGCCTCCTTCTGTGCTGTAACCATTCTATGATTAGTACTATTCCTTGTTGAATGACCTTTAATAGACTATTAATTGTCATGAGATTTGTAACATGCAAATAGTTTTAAGACCCTAATTAGTTTATTCTTAGTAATTGCTATCAAATGTTTTATTTGGAATTAACAATGTTTAATGTTTCTCTGCATTAAATAATGAATTTCCAGTGCATTTTATTTTAGCTTAATTGAATTAGGTCCTAAAATTGTCTCCCAACTGTTTAGAAATACATCCATTTAGAAAACATTAATATATGGTTTTATTCAAAGATGAGTAGGGATGTACTTTATCACTTTTTATTTGTGTGTGTATATATATATATATAGACATATATCTGTCTATTATGTATTAAAAATGGTGAGAGCTTTCAGGATTCGAATGGTACTGCCCCTCTTGGAGGTGCTGTGAATGTAATGTTACGTGACTAAACAAGATCAAAGGACCGTACCTAATGTTATGTGACAGCTCAGATTTGCACCCTCACTAATCCCCAGGTACCCCTCCAATAAAAGTTTCATGATTTCCACCTCCTTGGAATCAGCAAATCAGTCAGTCAGTACGCTAAAATAATCGACGCGGTCTGAATTTGACAGCCATCAATGTGGAGAGGAAGTAAACTTGCAGAGTATGTTCCACAAATTTTGTAACGGTGGCTTCACAGAAAAGAGCTGATCATCACCGGAATAAAACGGTGTCAACTCATAAGGAAATGTGAACCAAAACAGAAGACCGAGCAGAAGCACCAAAAAATCCAGCAAAGTATGCGCGCAAACAGAAACAGATGCCAAATGGTTTGCCTGCTGAAGTTGGATAACTGTTAGGTGATGGAACAAAATTGAGAGGTCGCACAACACCAGGTTATAGTCCAACAGTTTTATTTGAAATCACAAGCTTTCGGAGCTTACTACTCCTTCGTCGGGTCCGACAGGGTACAGAGCGGAATTTGGAGCCATGCCCGCAGCAATTCCCAAAAAGGCGTAGCTCTACAGTCCTAATAAATGTGAAATCAATGAGCAGCATTAATTGGAGCTAAATTTCCTCAAGGGAACACTAATTAGAGATATGGAACAAGAACTATACCCCCAATTTCCCAGTGCCACTGCTGACCAGAAATGTCAGTATATTGTGCATCGAAAGGCAAAATACATACAAGCCTCTGTGTGTACTTTCGGATACAAAACTGATTTTGAAACTGTTGGTCTGAAGTTCATTTTGATTTTGTAGCATTATGAATGGATTTTTTTTCTAGTTTGGACCATTGTAGCGTGCATTCTGTGTAAGTTAATGCAAAGGCAAGCGTTGGTGATATTTTGTCTTACAGAATTTAGTCAAATATTTTCAACACATAACTTGTTCTAAGATTTCTGATGTGCATTGCCTTCACCCAGTACAATCACTTGTTCATGGGATTATCAAGAAAATCGAATCTAATACGCATTACAGCTAACAATTCCACCCCTCCACCCCCAGACCAGGATGCAAAAAAACATGCTGCAATAAATAACTTTGAAAACGAAGGGCTGGATTTTCTCAATGGGAAGCTTTTGGAGGCGGGACTGCTGCTTGCCAGCTTTCAATCCCGCCTCCATCAGCTTCTGGCCAACCAGCGGGATTTTCCCCTGATTGACCTTGTTAAGCCCGCCCAGCGGGCTCAGCAGGCCAATTAGGGGGAAGTCAGTGACAGAGCACGTCAACGTATGACGTGTCATCTGTCAAGAACTTTTGAAAGAAGAAATGTCATCGTTTGACAGCTCTGTGAAGCTGTCAAACACTGACATTCTGTGTAGTTTGATGAGTCCTTGTGTTCAGGACTCATCAAACCTTTCAACTTTGCAGAAATCACCTGGCTGTTGGTTCGGAGGATCCAACAGCTAGTCTGTGATCTCTACAATGGAGATGTCGGGACTCCGGCTCCACAGCGGCTGAAGGCTGTAGGCAGAAACAAAGGTAAGTGAATATTTTCTAACACTTTACACTCACCTCACATACTTACCACTCCACACTTGCACCCATCATTCACCTCTACATCGCACTTTCAGACCCCTCCAACCCCACAGCCCTCCTACTCGTCTCCTACACCCTGGTGGGGTTCCCCGAGGTCGGGAAGCCTGCACTTCGGAAGGAAAAATGGGGATAATCCTATTTTCTGCCTGTTAACCACCTGTTAACAGGCAGTTAATAGGCTTTAATCCCTTTCCCGCCTCAAGGAGACGGGACCTGGGGCAGGACGGCTTCCCGCCTCCTGGCAAGAGGGCACGGAGGCGGGTTGGGGGCGGGTTTGCCACCCGCCCCAAATTCTGCAACTTTACCGGCAGTCCCGCCTCCATACCCGCCTCTCGGGGCTGACAAAATCCAGCCCAAAGTATTTGAATAAACAATATTTTTCCCCAAAAGAGAATTTGAGAAGCTCTGTGATAATATGCTATCGCTAGTATTGAATATATTTTTTAACAACAGTGCAGTGCTCATTTAAATTAAGTGTTTAAATTGATTATTGATAATTGCAACATAACCAGCAACTAAAGACAGACGATCAATAAATATTTTGTGTGAATATTTTTAAATGTGTGGAACACAGTGACTTGCTTTTGGCACACAGAAGATTACAGGTGCAATGGGGCAACTGTCCACTGTGTCACAGTTTCAGTGCCCTGTGACGTATGGTTCGTGTTCATCAGGATATGAAGGAGACCTAGTGCAAAAAGGATGAAGTCTTGGGGCTTATTCTGTGATTGGGCGCTCCTAGCAAAGAGCAGCACTCGCAAGGAGCACAGGTTGCTGGCCCACAGCCCATGGCTTTTATTATTCAATTTAAATGGATGGAAAACTGTGGGCTGTGGTTCTGCGATTTCCTGATCTACATTCCCTCGGAGCACAACTCCACGTTGGGAGCACTTGATCACGAAATCAACCGTATAATTCCAAATAGTGAGTTACTGTATAACAGAGTTGGTCCCTGTACAAGATAGTAGGAGCTTCCTCGGACCATCTCTGCAATTATACTGGAGGTCAATTATCTTTTGACATCTGGCGATGCCCTATAGTTTAGTTTCTCTCCTTCCTATCAGACCCAATGCTATTCATAATAGGGCAATAATTATACACTTGGTGAATAATTATAACTATGTACAGAAATCAACTTGAGATAAAATTCCACCAGAATAGGGAAATAGCTACGAGAAGTCATTCAATAATTTCAAGATATTGTGATTTATTTCCTTTTCTAACTTTAAAATATGCAAACTATTGAACATGCATGTTATGCATTGTACATCTGTATTACATTTAGTATTCAAATTATATCTATAAATGCTTATTGTTTAGAATTAAAATTATTTTGCCGAGAACAGCACAGACACGATGGGCCGAATGGCCTCTTTCTGTGCTGTACGATTCTACAACACATTCTTTTGGATTATTGCCAAACATAACAGAACATTAAATAAATAACGTGGCTTGTTTAGACCAGTTGATGTGAAAATGCGTACATCATTTTAAAGATGTGGTGGCAGAATTATATATTATATCATTATTGATTTATTGTGATCACTTATAAAATGACTACGACATTCTGCTTTCAGGTTCAAACTTTGATTTTACACATTATAAGGAATTTCGTCCCATTATTCTTGACCAGTTTCTCCATCGCCCTCATTTGACATTTATGTATCATTAAATACAACATATTGCATTGCTTTCTTTTGATACACTTTACAGAGGGACAGTGTTCAGAAGTGTCACCAGCCTATAGTATGGTTTTCCAGAGTTGGACATCACAGAGAGGCCTAGCAGGAGAAGAGTCCGGACTCCAGGGTGAGATGTCCATGCTAGTATGAAACCAGACATTTTTACTACAACAAATAGAAAAATTCTGCCAAGGCTATTAATTTCTTCAATAAAATGGGAGAGTTCTTGGAACAAAAACGCACTCTCCCTACATCATCCTTCTCCTTTAAATGTTTAATTCATCACTTATGGAGTGACGGCTATATTTCTAACTGATATTGGGCAATGGATTGGTTGTCAAATTTTGTACTTTTTTTGAACAAGAGAATATATGTTAAAAATCAATGCATTAAAATGATCTTTCTCAGAGGACAGGAAAATGCAAAAATCTGATTATGTTAGAACCGTAGAGTAGAACAGCACAGAAAGAGGCCATTCGGCCCATCGCGTCTACGCTGGCTCTTTCGAAGAGCAAACCAGTTAGTCCCACTCCCACACTCTTCCTCCCCATATCCCTGCAATTTTTTCTCCTTCAAGTATTTATCCAATTTCCTTTTGAAGGCTACTATTGAAACTGTATCCACCACCCTATCAGGCAGTGCCAAATCCTAACCATTTGGTGCCCTAATTTATCCTTATGTGGATCGGTGTCAAATTTTTTGTCTTACAATACTCCTGTGCGGCGCCTTGGGGCATTTTACTACGTTAAAGGTGCTATATAAATACAAGTTGTTGTTGTTGTTGTAAAAAAACCTTTTGCCAGTCACCATAAATCTGTGCCCTCTGGTTATTGACCCTTCAGCCATTGGAAACAGTTTCTCTTTATTTACTCTATCTAAATCCTTCATGATTTTAAACAGCTCTATCAAATCTCCTCTTAGCTTTTTCTGCTCTAAGGAGAACAACCCCAGCTTCTCCAGTCTATCCACGTAACTGTAATCATTCATCCCTGGAACCACTCCAGTAAATCTCTTCTGTACCCTCCCCAAAGCCTTCATGTCCTTCCTAAAGTGCGGTGCCCAGAATTGGACACAATACTCCAGCTGGGGCTGGACTAGTATGATGGTGAAGTTAAAATAATTTGTAATTTGTTTGGGAGAGGAGTTGGCTGTGTGGAAGAAAGTATGAGATTTTTGTATGTTTTTTCCTAAATCACTGCACGTGGGGTATAATAAGGTTAACTAAGCAGTACACTGCAGTTCAAATTTGAAGCACAGTTTAAACACTGCTTTCCAGTATGTGTCTTTGGTACAAAAGCTATGCAGTCATACATCCACGATCTTAGGCACAATCTAAACCACTGTATATTTTTTTGGTAATACATTGACTGTAAAACTGCATTTCTGTCAAGGAGTAATATTATCTTACAGCATAGGAGAAATACCAATATTCGTTTTGTTTCTGTGGCCTGTAACCTATGTACGGATTGTAGGGGGAGAAATTCCCCTAGAGGGCTGTTTGGGGCCTTAAGTGAAAAATGTTTGGAAAGTTAGCGCCAGGCCTCCACTTGCCTCTTAGAGCGCAAGAGGCGGGAAATGTCCCTGTCCGGGGTGATGAGCTCAGCAGCGCCACGTGTGGCCACGCATGGCACTGCTGCATCGCAGGGGCTCTTCCCTACATTAAAGGGAAGGGCCCCATGCTGCGAGCTCTGCAGGTTTCATTGTAGATTTCTGGGCCACTAGGGAGTGGGAGTGCTGCGCGATCAGCCCGGTGGGCTGAGCGACCATGGCACAGACGCCGTGACTGGTGGCTGAAAATATATATTTTTTAAATCGGCCTTTTTTTTTGGGCTGGCCGTCCACTGCGCCTTTAAGTTGCGCCCCGTGAGTGGCCGGCCTCACTGTTCGCGACCCCTGCAGCAGACGGTTACATCGCCCGGCGCTGCTGTGGGGCGCGAGTGCAAATCTTTCTCCTGAGGCGCTACCGGGGCGCTGCACCCTGAGGTGAAGTCATGATCTCCAGGTGCAGAAGACCGGGGCGATACCCGGTAGCACCGCCGCTAACCTCCCGCGGGAGGCGCGGTTATCGCCTTGGGGGGGCGAAAAGCCATTTGCGCCCCGTTAGCGCCTCCCACCGGAGGCGCAAATGAGGGGAATTTCGCTCCCATAGTCTTTGTTACCAGAGCAACTACATATCCTAGAGGACCGGTGCGGATGAAAACATTCTTGTTTTCACAAATACCAACCATTGCAAATTTTAATTTGTCGTAGTTGATTTAAATTTTATAATCCTACTCTCTGAAAGTCATGGTTTAAAATCTTCCAATCTTTAAGCTGACTAATGCCGGATTTGACTGAGAGTTCAAAACTCACTTTTCTATTTTATTTTTATTCTCCTCTCCTGAATATAGTTGATTATCTTGTGATTGGCCTTTAACAAGGACTCGATAAGTAAAAATCTGCATTGTCCTCTACTAAATAATTTCCGTTAACCATTTTTGGGATGGAAGTATCACTCACAGTCAAACAACAAATAGCATTACCGCTTTCAATCAGTCTTCCACCTCCAATTACGTACCTCCACTTTGTTGTAAAAATTAACACACAGAGGAAAACTTGGTCCTTATGTCTACCTTGTCTTTGAAATAGACCATCCTTAAAATTGTGATTTGTGGCTGATTTTGGTGGACGTGAGGCCCTGTCTGATTCAACGATTCTTGTCAGTTTTCAGTGGTAGTGTCAAGGAGTTCAAGTAACACTTTTTCGAGGAACGCTATTTAATTTCTGCCGACGCTTTTCTCTTCCATCTTAGGTTTTATCATATCCATTATCACATAGCTCATTTCCTGAAAGGTAAATTCAATCTCCTTTATAGAAGAAACTGCAAAAGAGGCTGTTGATGACCTCAGGGGATAAAAAACGCTTGTACCATTTTAGGCTTGAGATAGTTAGTTTAATTATCCAAAACAAAGACTTCAACATTATGGTGACAGCGCTGTCACATTTTAATTATCATGATGCGGAGATGCCGGTGTTGGATTGGGGTGGACAAAAATGAGAAGTCGCACAACACCAGGTTATAGTCCAACAGTTTTATTTGAAATCACAAGCTTTCGGAGCTTACGTGGCCCCTTCCTCAGGTGAAGTAAAGAGATACAGAATCGCCAAAGCATATATAGATAGAGAACAATGCATGTGTTACTTACAAAAGCAGACGACTACATTTAAATCAACCTAACTGTTTATCTGCCGAGGTGTGACAAAAGGCAATCAGGTCAGCCAGGAAAGTACCACATCAAAGACATAGCAAGATACAACTGAGACAATGAGGTGGAGCCACAGGGGGTCCAATGTGTCAAAAGCCGCAGTATGGGAAACGATAAACTTTAACATTTTTACTTTTTTACTGGGAATCACATCTGTTAACAAGCCACCGACGACTCGAGTCTGGATCACGTCATGTATCGTGACATAAACCCAAGATCCCGGTTGAGGCCGTCCTCATGAGTGCGGAACTTGGCTATCAGTTTCTGCTCGATGATTTTGCGTTGTCGTATGTTTCTAAGGCCGCCTTGGAGAACGCTTACCCGCAGATCCGAGGCTGAATGTCCTTGACTGCTGATGTGTTCCCCGACTGGGAGGGAACACTCCTGCCTGGTGATTGTTGCGCGGTGTCCGTTCATACGTTGTCTCAGTGTCTGCATGGTCTCGCCGATGTACCATGCCGCGGTGCATTCTTTCCTGCAACGTATGAGGTAGACAACATTGTCCGAGTCACATGAGTATGTACCATGCACCTGGTGGGTAGTGTCCTCACGTGTGATGATGGTATCTGTGTTGATGATCTGGCATGTCTTGCAGAGGTTGCCGTGGCAGGGTTGTGTGGTGTCGTGGTCGCTGTTATCCTGAAAGCTGGGTAATTTGCTGCGAACGATGGTACTTCTGAGGTTAGGCGGCTGTTTGAAGGCAAGTAGTGGAGGCGTGGGGATGGCCTTAGCGAGGTGTTCGTCGTCATCGATGACATGTTGGAGGCTGCGAAGAACATGGCGTAGTTTCTCCACTCCGGGGAAGTACTGGACGACGTAGAGTACCCTGTTGGTTGTGTCCCGTGTTTGCCTTCTGAGGAGGTCTATGCGATTTTTCGCTGTGGCCCGTCGGAACTGTCGATCGATGAGTCGAGCGTCATACCCCGTTCTTACGAGGGCGTTTTTCAGCGTCCGTAGGTGTCCATCGCGTTCCTCCTCGTCTGAGCAGATCCTGTGTATTCGCAGGGCTTGTCCATAGGGGATGGCTTTTTTAACGTGGTTAGGGTGGAAGCTGGAGAAGTGGAGCATCGTGAGGTTGTCCGTGGGCTTGCGGTAGAGTGAAGTGCTGAGGTGTCCGTCTTTGATGGAGATTCGTGTGTCCAGGAATGAAACCGATTCTGAGGAGTAGTCCATGGTGAGTTTGATGGTGGGATGGAACTTGTTTATGTTATCGTGTAGTCTTTTCAGTGATCCTTCACCATGGGTCCAAAGGAAGAAAATGTCGTCGATGTATCTGGTGTACAGCGTTGGCTGGAGGTCCTGTGCAGCGAAGAAGTCTTGCTCGAACTTGTGCATGAAGATGTTGGCGTATTGGGGTGCGAATTTGGTCCCCATGGCTGTTCCGTGTGTTTGGGTAAAAAAATGGTTGTCGAAGGTGAAGACATTGTGGTCAAGGATGAAGCGGATGAGTTGTAGGATGGCGTCTGGAGATTGGCTGTTGTTGGTGTTGAGTACTGAGGCTGTCGCAGCGATGCCGTCATCGTGGGGGATACTGGTGTAGAGTGCCGATACGTCCATCGTGGCGAGGAGTGTTCCTGGTTCAACTGGTCCGTGGGTGCTGAGTTTCTGTAAGAAGTCTGTGGTGTCACGGCAGAAGCTGGGGGTTCCCTGTACGATGGGTTTCAGGATGCCCTCGACGTATCCAGAGAGGTTCTCACACAGGGTTCCGTTGCCTGATACGATAGGACATCCGGGTGTGTTGGCTTTGTGTATCTTTGGGAGGCAGTAGAAGTCTCACACGCGGGGAGTACGTGGGATGAGAGTGCGTAGGATGCTTTGAAGGTCTGGATCGAAGGTCTTGATCAGTCTATTGAGTTGGCGGGTGTGTTCTTTGGTCGGATCTGCGGGTAACTGTCTGTAGTGTTCCAGGTTGTCCAGTTGTCGGTATGCTTCTTTGCAATAGTCCATTCTGTTCTGTATGACGATGGCTCCTCCTTTGTCCGCTGGTTTGATGACGATGTTGCGGTTGGTCTTGAGAGCATGGATGGCGTTGCGTTGTGCTCGGGTGACATTCTGGACTGTCTTGTGAGTGCGGCTGATGAATCTGGCGTTGATGCATCTCCTGACAGCTTGAGCATACATGTCAAGCTTGGGGCAGCGACCCTCCGGAGGGGTCCAATTTGACTCTTTTTTCTTCGGTTGCTGCACTGTGAGTCCCTCTGTCTGCTGTTCTGGATCATTGATTGTCTCATTGGGTTTGTTGCTGACATCTTGGGATTTGTGGAAGTATTCCCGGAGCCTCATTCTCCTGATGAATTCCTCCGTGTCCGCCGCGAGACCGATGGGGTCCATTTTGGTGGTGGGGCAGAACTTGAGCCCTGGTGAAGGATCACTGAAAAGACTACACGATAACATAAACAAGTTCCATCCCACCATCAAACTCACCATGGACTACTCCTCAGAATCGGTTTCATTCCTGGACACACGAATCTCCATCAAAGACGGACACCTCAGCACTTCACTCTACCGCAAGCCCACGGACAACCTCACGATGCTCCACTTCTCCAGCTTCCACCCTAACCATGTTAAAAAAGCCATCCCCTATGGACAAGCCCTGCGAATACACAGGATCTGCTCAGACGAGGAGGAACGCGATGGACACCTACGGGCGCTGAAAAATGCCCTCATAAGAACGGGATATGACGCTCGACTCATCGATCGACAGTTCCGACGGGCCACAGCGAAAAATCACTTAGACCTCCTCAGAAGGCAAACACGGGACACAACCAACAGGGTACCCTACGTCGTCCAGTACTTCCCCGGAGCGGAGAAACTACGCCATGTTCTTCGCAGCCTCCAACATGTCATCGATGACGACGAACACCTCGCTAAGGCCAGCCGCACGCCTCCACTACTTGCCTTCAAACAGCCGCCTAACCTCAGAAGTACCATCGTTCGCAGCAAATTACCCAGCTTTCAGGATAACAGCGACCACGACACCACACAACCCTGCCACGGCAACCTCTGCAAGACATGCCAGATCATCAACACAGATACCATCATTACACGTGAGGACACTACCCACCAGGTGCATGGTACATACTCATGTGACTCGGCCAACGTTGTCTACCTCATACGCTGCAGGAAAGAATGCACCGCGGCATGGTACATCGGCGAGACCATGCAGACACTGAGACAACGTATGAACGGACACCGCGCAACAATCACCAGGCAGGAGTGTTCCCTCCCAGTCGGGGAACACTTCAGCAGTCAAGGACATTCAGCCTCGGATCTGCGGGTAAGCGTTCTCCAAGGCGGCCTTAGAAACACACGACAACGCAAAATCATCGAGCAGAAACTGATAGCCAAGTTCCGCACTCATGAGGACGGCCTCAACCGGGATCTTGGGTTTATGTCACGATACATGACGTGATCCAGACTCGAGTCGTCGGTGGCTTGTTAACAGATGTGATTCCCAGTAAAAAAGTAAAAATTTTAAAGTTTATCGTTTCCCATACTGCGGCTTTTGACACATTGGACCCCCTGTGGCTCCACCTCATTGTCTCAGTTGTATCTTGCTATGTCTTTGATGTGGTACTTTCCTGGCTGACCTGATTGCCTTTTGTCACACCTCGGCAGATAAACAGTCAGGTTGATTTAAATGTAGTCGTCTGCTTTTGTAAGTAACACATGCATTGTTCTCTATCTATATATGCTTTGGCGATTCTGTATCTCTTTACTTCACCTGAGGAAGGGGCCACGTAAGCTCTGAAAGCTTGTGATTTCAAATAAAACTGTTGGACTATAACCTGGTGTTGTGCGACTTAACATTTTAATTAGGGTGTGATACGTAGACTCATTTGTAATGTCTCTGTATTATTTGTGTACATAGATGAGGTGCAGCACACCCAAGTAAACGATGCTAGATAGATTATCAGCAAAATGCGCATTGCTTTCGCCCACACTGTTAACACATTGTAAGCTCCACTAGTAGAGTGATATTGTCTTGCATTTAATTTTTGAGAGATAAAAAGGCCAAAGTTCACCCTTACAGCCTTCGCCCATTCTTCTAATTGAGCGGCAGCAATGTTACTAGTTGATAACCAAAATATAAGGCTTCCTGCTCTTGATTCCATCCATGCATCATGGCAATGCCTTTAAATTCTTGCAATGAAAAGCAACAATTCTTCCACCTATAAATGCTTTCCAAACTTGCAAAGGATGTATCGCAAGATTTACTGTATGACATAACTTATGCTATGTTATTAGGTTATTTTTCTGGTAGAAGATTACTGAGAAGTGGATAATGGGAAGTGCTGAGCTTTTGCTTGGCACCTCCTACTGATGGGAAAGCCAGAGCTGAGATTTCAACAACTTGCATTCTACCATTCTGCGGCATACTCTGATGGAGTACAGTACCATTATACTGCACCAAGGTGCCATTCCCACTTTTGACTCTAGGATTTTTAATAAGCGAGCCATTATTTATCAGAATTTATGACTGAAGATTAACTTTAATATGGCACTAGCTACAGTAGTGGCTGTCAACAGAATCAGGAGCAGACATGACAGGTTAATGCCATAGCTTAACTGCACACCATATCGAAAATCAGAAATTGGTTTACAAACTAAAAAATAATCACCCTATGGTATAATTGGGAATAATGCTTGCAGAAACATGATAGAAAAGAATGACTGCAGTCTCAAGAGGAAGCAATCAGCATCGTGACCCTGTTCTTTTGCAACTACCTATGTACAGCTTTTGAATGTGGGAAGATATGTTATATGAAAGATGGTCACGCAGCACAAAAGCATCCTTTCTGTGACCCACCTTTAGGTTGAGAACCTTTGGCCTACAGAAAGCAATTCAATATTCATGAGAACAGTTAAGTTCTATCGCCAAGGCAAGCCAGCTTTCGTACCATGACTGTTTGGATCTCATAACTTTAGTTCCCATTTTACTTAGTGTTGATAGGGGACATCCGACTGACTTTTGTGATACGGCACCAGATTGTAAAGTAATGTTAACTTGTTCTGGCTGAGTAAGCTGTATTGATTATCCAAAGTACCAGAATGGTATTGAGGATTTTAGGTAGTCGTGTGTACATTGCAGGCTAACCTCATAGATCTGGCAAGACTCATTCTGAGCATCCATATTTGTTAACTTTGGCTAGTGGTTTTCCTTGTCTGTACAAATTTTTTTTGCCTTAGGCAGTCAATGTTTTTGAAACAAGAATTTTTTTTTTTTTTTTTTGGTCTTGCTGATCTTTCTGCTGCCTCAGCAGTCAGATAAAATAAAGCTGACCAACTTCTTGGCTGAAGCTGCTGCCGCTCTACAATGAATGAAGGCGAAATCAAGCTGGTGGAGTGAAAGGCGTGCTGTGGCTCACATCTGCTTCAGATGAAGTCTTAATTTTCACCAGTCTTTTATTTCCTCCTCAAAACGAGCTGAGATGTTTTAGATTATCTGAACCTCAATCTGCTAGCTTGTGATTCTATTCCAAGAATATGACCGCAGTGCTGGATTTGGTGTAATTTTCCTTGTTAAATTTAACCAATTAATGGATAATATAACTTTATAATGAATAGAATTTTCCCAGTTTTTCCATCATGTGGAAACCATGCTGTCACTCACAATTTCCCAACATGGCTTTCCACAGTGTAGACTGAGCTCAGTGACACTATGCAAAGAAACTTGGAACGCTCCCTCCCAGAAGAACTGGACATAATGTAAAGCCGACACTGCCACATAATTCATTACGGACATTTTGGCTTCATCGATCGGTTTGGCTGTTGGATTTGCATATGCCCTCTCTGCTCTAACTTCAATTGCTCTGGAAGGGACAGGATTACATTTCTGAGTAAATAAATAGACCCAAAATGATTCTTCAAATTCTTCCGCAAAAACAATTTACTAATAATGGTTGTAAAACTGTCCTCGTGGCTTAGTTATTAAAGGCATCACAGAGCGCAATCCAAAAAGTCCCAGGCCCCCCATGCCCTGTTTGCGTTGAATCAGGTGATCTCAGTTGGGGTAGCGTTAATGGGGCTGTGATTGATTTCAGTATCCCCGGGGCATTAAGGGGACAAAGCAGAAAAGGTTTCTGAGCCTTATTACTTTAAAGTGATTCTCTGCTGTAAGCTACACCTTTTTTGTCTGTCAGGTGAGGGCAAAATTTGGCTCAGCTGTTGATGTCCTCTTGTTGTAGAAAAATGGGAATATTTTCTTAATGGCGAGAGACGAGGAGCTGTGGAGGAGCAAAGGGATTTAGGTGTCCATTTACACAAATCACTAAAAGCTAGTGCACAGGCACAAAAAGTAATCAAAAAAGGCTAATGGAATGTTAGCCTTTATCTCAAAGGGGTTGGAATACAAAAGTGAGGAGGTGATGCTTCAGTTATACAGAGCCTTGGTTAGACCCCATCAGGAGCACTGTGTTCAGTTTTACACTCTGAACCATAGTCATGTGTTCATCACAATCAGGAAATATCTATTGGCTTTGGAAGAGGTACAGCGCACATTCACCAGAATTATACCAGGGCTTAAAGGGTTAAATTACGAGGACTCGTTGCATAAACGTGGTTTGTATTCCCTTGAGTTTAGAGGGTTGAGGGGTGATCTAATTAAGGTGTTTAAAATGATAAAGGGATTCAAGAGGGTAGATACAAAGAAACTGTTTCTGTGATCTAATTTAATGGCGGAACTGACACGGAGAGCTGATGGCTTACTCCTGTTCCTATATTTTACTTTGTTGGATAGCCTGCAGACACTCACTGTTTCGGCTCACAGATGAAGAATGGCCACTTTGGAGAGGTATCAGAGGATTGATGGTGACCATAGAACTGTACGCTACAAGAGTCAACATCTTCAGGAGAAGAGAGCAATAAAGGAGGAAAAATTGGAAGAAAGTGGTTGTAAGTTAGATTTTTTGTATGTCAACATTATTTAAGAAGAGCTGATTGTTAACTGCACATAGGTCACTAGGGCGATGTACAAGAGAGATCCACACCCAAAGAACTGTACCATTATAGCCATGGGTGGTGGTGGTGACCATGGTTTTGTGTTTATTTATTCATGAACTACCAAGATTATGACTGGCAGTAGTCATCATGGCTGTCTGCTCATTTTATCATGTGCCATTATAATGATAAATGACATTACTCACAATGGCTATGTGCTTTACTCTAATAGACACATCATGACTATGAATAACAGTACCCTCCATAGTCATGTGTTCATCACAATCATGTGCTCGCTATGATTATGAACAGCAGTGCTGACTGCAAAGTAGAGAAAAAAACCACAGAGGAACTGTATATTGTAGGTTCACACCTGCTGTTTCTTCACAGGGGAGTTTGTGATCTCCACCACACCACGGGGGAGGCACTGAGTGCTGCCAGGGCATAAGTGAAGAAAAGTATCACATACAATTACTCCAGTCCACTCTTGCACACTCTCTAGCAACCAGAATGGTATCGGCAGAGATCAAAGGAGAAGGTCACCGGCCAGCCCCTTCTCAGCCAAGGTAAGATACATGGCACAGGAAGATTTAAAAGAGGATAAAATATAAAAAACAAAGGCACTACCGAACAGGTTTTGCTTCCAGTTTTCAACAGTGAGAGAATCATGTAGTTCTGGGCCATATATGATATGGGGAAGCTGCACTGCACTACCCCTGTTCTTTTATTGTCCCACACAGGGCTTGTATACTCCTTCAGCTTTTTAACCTTTTATCTTTCGTTACATCAGAATGCACCAACGACACAGTCTTGTAACTTTCCTGCTTGCTTTGAGGTTTGTTTGCTCTAATCCAGAATTTGGAAGGCTTTTAGGCCCATTTGAAGACTTCGGGAGGCTTTCAGGTTATAGAATAAATTGACAATGGACAAATTCGAGTATTGTCTATCTTCCAGCAACATTTTCATCTCTCCTTTTAAGTGGCCAGCCAGAGGCAATAAATATTTGGATGTCAAAGGGTCCACAGTCTCATACTGAGTAGCGAGTGATAACATCTCTTCAGCAGCAGGATTTCTCATTGCCAATTTTTCTCTCCTCCTTCTCCCCTAAAGGCTTTGCCTCTTGCTGAGGTACAGTTCAATGGATGTGGGTCCCTCTGGTACCTTGCCCGAGTGGTCTTCTTTTTGTGTGTGTGCCTAAGCTGCATTGACAGACTATTCAAGCATGGGGCCATCACAGACAAGCCCAATCCTATTCTTACCTAATGCCACATATATGCATGTTTCAGAAGGGGTCACTGGATAGTAAAAAAAACTGGCTTTTCCCTTTATTCTGCTAAGGCTAAATATAATCAACTAGCTCAGCACAGATTGGGAATTGAACCTGGGACCTCTTTCGGATGAGACGTTAAACCGAGGCCCCATCTGCTCTCTCAGGGGGATGTAAAAGATCCCATCAAACTATTCCGAAGAAGAGCTGGGGCGTGACGTAAGAAAACTACTAGGCACTCGGTCTAAGTGTTAAACAAAGCTTTAATCAACTGTTTTACAACATGGAGGTCTAGTTGTGTCCTTCCCTAGTTCCTGTTAAGAATGTCCTGCGCAAGCTGGGCCCGTGCCCGAGTATTTATACTCTCCCTGGACAGCGCCACCCGCAGGCCACTCAGTATTATTTCATAAGTCTTTCTTTCATGAATGACAGATTCATGTCAGGGAGTTATCCCCAGTGTCCTGGCCAATATTTATCCCTCAATCAACATCACTCAAACAGATTATCTGGTCATTATCACATTGCTGTTTGTGGGAGCTTGCTATGTGCAAATTGGCTGCCGCGCTTCCGACATTACAACAGTGACTATACTTCAAAAAGTACTTCATTGGCTGTAAAGCACTTTGGGACATCCTGAGGTCGTGAAAGGCGCTATAGAAATGCAAGTCTTTCTTTTTTTTCTCTAGGTCTATATGATTCAACTACATGCTACTTTTACCAACTAAGCCATTGGGAAGTTACAGTAGGATTCTCTGAGATGGTAGGAAGGCCTTTTTGCATTACTTTGTGAATAGGTTACAACATTAACATGCTGTCTATTCTACGCTGACCCATATTGTGTCAACGATCCATCCTTATGGACCCAGTTACATTTTTTAAGAAACTAACCTTCTATTGTCTAGTCCTTATTATGGGGATATGGGAGATCCAGAATGAACTTAAATAATAATATACAGAAAGATCACTTGGAGGGACAGAGAGAGATTGGGCACCCCTGCTCCATTTCCATACTACTTAGCCTACCATTTAAAGGCTTTAATATATTGACCTATCTATCCAACTGTGGTTCAGTAAGTGACAATCGGAGGCAAGTCATCCTCCGACACTCTCCACTCCAAAGGTTTGATGAGCATCATGTGCGTTCATAGTCAACAAGGGGATGGCATGTGATGCAGGGAAAACTAAAGAGTGGGAGATGTCTGTTAAAATGGACATTAAAAATCATTGAGGATGCAATTACAACAATGTTAAAGATTCTTAATTAAGATCATATACAAATCTGCAATCTGTCTTGGTTTGCCAAAGGTAGACAATAAAATCTCAGAAAGATCAGTAGGTTTATGAGGCGTTTTTGTTTAGATCTGCAGACAGAGGAACACTGTGAATGCATTAAACGTCTTTTCATATAGGGATTAGATATAAATTTATGTACAATATTTGCAGTCTAAATGCTACCCTTTGTGTTTATTTATAGACGACAAATATGAGAAGTGATTGACGTACAGATCGGATTTGAAGACAACTCGTGGAGAGATATTGTATGTGGAAGGAATCTAAATGTTGACATTTGAACTTCCAATCTCAATGCTTCTGTTGCAGTCATGAGTACTTGTATTTTTTTCGAAAAGCTGACTGGTGAGTGTTACCGAGGAGAAAAGTTAGACTCTCACTGGAGCTTCATGCTGCTAATCAAATTTTTAAAATTTCAATGTTCTATATTGCCCATATTCTATTACTTCTCCGCAGAAAAGCCAAAATATCAGGGTACAATTGGTGTGAGCTGCCTGAACAGAAAATAAAACATACAAATGGCAGACTGCCTTTAAATGGATAAAGCAGTAATGAAGGAATGCAACACTGACATTTCAGTCTATAGATTAATTAGTTATGGTTTAAAAGTCAAACGTTGTTCATTTCTCCCATGTGTATAAATAACATTGTACGCACATAGCAAAGGCTCAAATTCATGGTAGCTCTGTAGCCCAAGGCTACCAAAATATCAGCTGTGTCACTGTCTTAACCTTTTCAGCCCAGGCATTTTCAATGTCTGTATGCACATCTTTTCTTTCATAGACAACTACACAAATCTTAATCTTAAAATTCCTACCGGTGAATATTTTAAAGTGAAACTAAAGAAGTGTGTAGAGCTAAAAACAAAATTATTCATTCATTATATTCCAGAATAGATTAAAACTTGCAATCTTGTTTGAGGTTCTGATTTTGGTGCAGCATACTAAAGCTTCCCCCAAAGGGTTAAAAGGCAGAATCCCAAAGCTACGAGACACTTTTACTATTGAAATGTGCCCTGTCTATATCAAAGGTGGAGGTTTCCCCCTGCTGCAATGATGTCAATGCTGTATAGCCAGAGCAGACACATTTCTAAACCTGGCTTAGCAGTAAGTGCAGGGTTTGTTACAGGTCTAGTGCGGTTGCAGTTTCTGCCTCTACGAAAGGGGCAATGATAGAAAATGCAATTGCCATGTGTAAGTGAGATTTTACAGTCAGCAGAGGATGGATGGGTCTACCTCAATACTGCTTTGCCACTTTTGGCTCTCCAAAAATGGGATAATGGGGTAGTTTACAGCCTGAGCTGTAATCTGGCAGAGGGGATTGCCCTCCCATTGTGGAAACCAACTGATTTTTATTCCATTGATTTCAACTCTACGATGGGTAGATGATCCACTTCACCAGATTACTACCCAGTGGGGGTGAAGATGAAATTCTACCCCAGTGAGTTTGATACAAATTATCACCAACGAGAGCTGTAAGAGTTTGGAGGTGGGAGCTGAAAGCTGGCATGCACATTCAGAATTGCCTCCCTTTGTGGAAACGTTGCCTGTGCACATGCCTTTGCTACACGAGTGCCTTCTGTAAATTAAGTCAAAAGTTTTAAACCTTCATCATTTCATGGTTTACTGCTATCAGCAAATGGAACGGGAGTGATTACGGGAGTTTCTTTTTACAATTTATGAATATTTCATTTGTTTGTCCATGTGACTAAGTTCCGGTGTTTAAGATTTTTCTGCTAAAAAAAGCTACTAATTAAATATAAAAATGCACGGACCTGAAATTATGCCATGGGATACAAATTAAAAAAAAAAATTGTTTATGGGATGTGGGCGTCACTGGCAAGGCCAGCATTTATTGCCCATCCCCAATTGCCCTTGAGAAGGTGGTGGTGAGTCGCCTTCTTGAACCGCTGCAGTCCGTGTGGTGAAGGTACTCCCACAGTGCTGTTAGGGAGGGAGTTCCAGGATTTTGACCCAGCGACGATGAAGGATCGGCAATATACTTCTAAATCAAGATGGTGTGTGACTTGAAGGGTTTGGGAGGTGCTGCCAAAGAAGCCTTGGCGAGTTGCTGCAGTGCATCTTGTAGATGGTACACACTGCAGCCACGGTGCGCCGGTGGTGGAGGGAGTGAATATTTAAGGTGGTGGATGGGGTGCCAATCAAGCGGGCTGCTTTGTCCTGGATGGTGTCGAGCTTCTTGAGTGTTGTTGGAGCTGCACTCATCCAGGCATCAATGCTTATTTTAAACATACCAGGGAGGGTATTCTAGATAAATATGTAAATATATTAATATCCTAAAGCATCATTTCTGGACCACTGCCTTTAATGTTAACTGCTTATTTCTGCATTTATACATTTACAGTGTAATTTGAGTAAAAATACACAGAAGTGATCTGTTCCACAAGTACTAGAAAATGTTATACTTGACAGTTGAGTTTCTGAAATGTCCTTCTATAGTATTCTTTGCTTGAATATGCATAATTTATTAACAAAATTTCTTCTTCTAAAGGTTGCCCTTGATTTTATTCTGGGTAATGACGGTGAACCTGTCAGTGTTCGCCATCATTACCCCTCTGAAACTGACCGCAACTTCGGAATTTAGCGCATGCGCATCTAACTGCGGAAACCCTGAAATTGCGGTCAGTCATTCACTGCTCCGACACAGGCTGCGCTGCGTCCCCCTGCCACCCCCCGCCCCCCGCCCCCCCCCCGCCCCCCCCCCCCTCCAACCATAGCTGACAATCAGTGAAATCAGTGGAACTGATGAAAGCTTGAGCTTTTCCGTGCTAATATCGCTATTAAGTACCCTATTAAATGTTAAGCCTTGTTGGAATAGATGCAACTGGGGTTTTAACAGCATATTGACTGCTAAACAACCATTCTAGCTCTAAAAAAACTAATTTTTATTTGTGAATGTCAAATTTCTCCATTATGATAAAAATTAGATTTTTTTTAAAAAGTAAATTTAAAAAAAATGTAAATTTGTTCATGATATTTCAGTTTCTACCTTATCCCCATGTGGAAGTCCTAATCTTTATTTTGCTCTCTGTAGCATTTTTAAAAAGTGAGGATAAAAGCTGCCTTTTATTTCCTGGTTTGCTGTCTGAGAATTTTTCCAATGTCTATCCTATGTAATCCTATGTAGTTAAGGGCAATCCTGCCTTCGCTCAATGTCCCCCACATAGAGTCATAGGGGTTAGAAATTAGGTCGCGCCCCATTTGGGGCGCAAATATCGTCCGGACGCAAATATTAGCGCCTGGCGCTAATTATCGGCACTGACAGGAAACTTCACTTTTACCGCCCCGGGAGGTGAGTGGAGCGCTAAAGCAGGCGCTGCACACCTCTCTTAAGGCGCAAAGGGCGAGCAGTGAGGCGCTAACTCGGAGCGCTGGCGAAGCTCATGTAATGTCAGTCAGCAATGGAACACACACACAATGGCACGGGCCAGTTCTTAAAGGGGATGGTTAATATTGCTTTCCATCCACATCCTGTTCATTGCAGCCTTGAATCTCGGCCTGGAGAGACTTGCACATCAAATGTGCTGGAAAGTACAATGGAGAGTACCAGGCAAAGAGCTCAGAGTGCAGCTCCCACAGTCTCTGCTAAATCGATACAAGGAATGGCAAATCAAAATGAACCTGCAAAGTGCTGCTCAGTACCCAAAACTCCTTCACACAACGTTGAATCTCTCCAGAAGTCTCTCCCTCTCTCTCTCAGAATGCGTAGTTCAAAAATGCCACCAACAATAAAAGACAGGAAGAGGCCCCCTTTAAATAGCGCCCCCCCCAGCCCCACAGCGATTGATAGCGTTCCAGTCTTCTGGTCGTTGGAAGCGCCAGGCGGTAAGGCAGGGGGCGCCACTCAATTTCTGCTACGGGGCGCCACAAGGGCGTTGCACCATGGAATGACGTCACAATCTGCGCGCGCAGGTGGTCGCAGCGGTAAGTTTTAGCGCCGCCGCACAATCTCAAGTTAAGTTCTCGAGCGGCGCAAACATCGCTGCGCCCGGGCGTTAGCGGCTTTGCGCCCCATTAGCGCCCTCTTAAGGCGCTAACGGGAGGCGCAACCAAGTGAATTTTTACCCCATAGAGTCATATAGCACAGAAGGAGGCCATTCAGCTCATCGAGTCTGTGCCGGCTCTCTGTAGAGCAATTCAGTCAGTCCCATTCCCCCGCTTTATCCCCGTAGCCCTGCAAGTTTATTTCCCTCAAGTGCCTATCCAGTCTCCCCTTGAAAACATTGAGTGTCTCCGCTTCCACCACTTCCGTCGGCAGCGAGTTCCAGGTACTCACCACTCGCTGTGTAAAAAAGTTTTTCCTCACGACCCCCTGTATCTCTTTCCCGAAACCTTAAATCTGTGTTCCCTAGTCCTTGTACCATCAACTAGTGGCAACAGCCTTTCCCCGTCTAGCCTATCCAAACCTGTCATAATCTTGTACACCTCTATCAAATCACCCCTCAACCTCCTTTGCTCTAATGAAAACAAATCCAGCTTCTCCAACCTGTCCTTGTAGCTAAGATCCCCCATCCCCGGAACCATTCTGGTAAATCTCCTCTGCACCCTCTCAAGACCCTTCACATCCTTCCTAAAGTGTGGTGACCAGAACTGGACGCAATACTCCAGTTGTGGCCCAACCAGCGCTTTATAAAGGTTCAGTATAACTTCTCTACTTTTGTACTCAATACTTCTATTTATGAAACCCAAGATCCCATATGCTTTGCTAACCACTCTCTCAATATGTCCTGCCACCTTCAGGGACCTATGCACATTAACTCCCAGGTCCCTCTGTCCCTGCACACTCTTTAAAACTGTGCCATTAAATGTATATTGCCTCTCCCTGTTCCTTCTGCCAAAATGCATCACCTCACACTTCTCTGTATTAAATTCCATCTGCCACTTGTCTGCTCATTCTGCTAGCCTTTCTATGTCCTGTTGCAGTCAATTGGTATCATCCTCACTGTTTGCCACACCCTCAAGTTTGGAGTCATCGGCACATTTAGAAATTCTACTCTGTATTCCAATATCCAGGTCATTTATATATATCAAAAAAAGCAGTGGCCCCAGCACTGACCCTTGGGTACACCACTGTCTACCAGTCTACCAGTCTGAACACCAGCCATTTACCACAACTCGATGTTTTCTGTCCTTAAGCCAATTCCTTATCCAAGCTGCCACCTATTCCATGAGCCTCGATTTTGTTAACCAGCTTTCTATGTGATACTTCGTCAAACGCCTTCCGAAAATCCATGTAGACAACATCCATTGCATTCCCTTCATCAATCCTCTCTGTTACTTCATCAAAAAATTCAATTAGATTAGTCAAACACGATCTGCCTTTTACAAATCTGTGTTAGCTCTCCTTAATTAGCTTAAACCTTTCCAAGCGCCCGTTAATTTTTTCCTTGATTATTGTTTCTAAAACTTTACCCACCACTGATGTTAAACTGACCAGCCTGTAGTTACCAGGATTGTCCTTACACCCTTTCTTGAACAATGGTGTCACATTTGCCACTTTCCAATCCTCAGGCACCTCCCCCCGCATCTAGGGAAGATTGGAAAATTATGGCAAGCCCTTCCGCTATCGCCTCCCCCAATTCCCTGAGCAACCTGGGATGCAAGCCATCTGGGCCAGGCGACTTGTCCACTCTAAGCTTACCTAGCCTTTCTAGTACATCCTGTCTATCAATTTTCACCCCTTCCATTGCTTCTACCTTTTCCACTGCTACTGATATTTTGTCAGCATCCAGCTCCTTAGTAAACACCGATACAAAGTACTCATTGAGTATTCTAGCCTTGCTCTGCGCCTCTAAGCATATATCACCTTCTTTGTCTCTAATGTCTCTAAGATGTGCACTTCCAGCAGGGGTTGCTGGATAACAATCAGGAGCAGGAACTTTAGAGTCCGTTTCCCTTATCTAACCTAGGGGTGTTGAGGTGAATTATATACCCCTACCGCCACCCTCACTGAGGTCAGCTCATTCAGCAGAGACCAGGGATTGAACCTGAAACCGTCCTGGTCTGAATGGCTCAGCTAGTAACTGGATAAACTTGTTGAACCATCCAGGGAGCCATAACAGCAAAATTTATCAACAAACTTTACAAGAATTCTAGTTTTTGCAGTGAAGAGTCTCTTAAAATTTTATATTGATGTATTACATATTTAAACTACATTAAACTGCAGATTTAGTTAGAGAAGACAAAATGACCGTTTTAGTGGCTATACAAGGAGAATTTTGATACAATCTGTCCTTTATCCTTTCTTGAGTGCTTAAATCCCTCTCTTACTTTTCAAATAGCTGACACAAAATCAAAGGTTTGAAAAATCAGTTTCTGCTTTCATCCAAACACGCTATTTAAACTAATCACTTTGTTGAACACAAACCGTAAAAAGCCAGTATAGTTTCAGTGCCTCCGAATCAGTCTAGACTGGGCAGCCAGTATAACCTGCTGATTAAATGCTGGATCTTTTAAAAGTCAGTTAGACTCCAGCAATTATGCTATCCAGACAAATCAGACAAATCAAATGAAACTGATCCCGTAACAGGCTAAATGTTCAAAGCCTCTTTCTCTTGAGCATGAGATGTGTTACTGACCTACATTTGGAACTCCTAATGAAAGCGCAGCTTTCACTGACCCATGTCGTTATAAAACTTATATTTAGTTACTAATTTAAAATGAATTTTAAAAGTAGTGATGGTGGCATTCGGAGAGCTGTTCTTCAGAAATCATGTACAGGCAAGCAGTGAATGTCTGGCTTGTGAGAATACTTTTTAACTCTTTCCCTGCAAAAGTTTGATATACCCATGAGGTGGTGTAGTGATCAAAGACTGGTGTTTAAAATATCAGTAAAAATATCGAACATTTTTTAAAAAACATGCTTGATGAGTCCATGATTCAGCTTTAGTAACTCATGATTCTATAGTTTAAATATGCAAAGCAGCACATTTATCAAACAGCCATAACTTTTTCTTTACACCTTTTAATGAACAAATTAAATCTTGGTGGCTCAAAATAAATATTGAATTTTTTATCTTTAGCATTCCGCAGTCAACACACAGATCTTTAAAAACAAAGTATGTTTGTTTTACTCATAGAAATTTTCTATTTTTCCGAGAGCAGATGCAAGACATTTTTCCATTAAAAACAAAACCATAATTTAACGGTGGCTCCTTCCCAGATTATGAACCTTCCAGAATACGTACGGAACAATATTGCTCAAAGCTAGTTGCTTCCATCACGGAACCTCATAAAAACTGAAAACATTTTAAGTTCATATTTACATGAAATAACATAATACTAAAATATTTGCACAATACAGAAAAAATTGCTGTGGAAATATATTTTCAGTATTTGTCAAAATTTAATTTCCAATTCCAGGTCCATAGGAACGAGTCCTACAAATAAAGGCTGTTATTGGTTTACAGACATGACTAGTTATGTGAGGTTTTCCGACAGGAGAAGTTGAATAAGGAAGGATTGGCTTTCAGCCAGTGCAAACATTTGCTGTCATAGGACCTAAATTGGCTACATGGGTTGAAAATGGTCTGAAAATGTTTCTGGGGAGGATCCTGTAAAATCTCCTTGAAGCAGTTGAGATGTTCCTGCATCTATTCGGGAGGTGTGACGTAAGCTTGTGCAACATAAAATTATGCACCATATGATTTGGATTCCAGCAACATCGAAAATTGCAGGGTTCTTAACAATGGATAAATGCTGAAGGTTTAAACAAGACAAAGGCACATTTTTACACAATTTGCCAATACTGCCCCTAGCTGTGCACCTTCTAGAAAGCTTGCCTGGATGAGGTCTTGGCTGTTTCTGAATTTGTAATACTTGAAGCTGTATTAAGAGTCACTTTGCAGATTTGAACCTTCCCCAATGAAAAAGTAAAATAGGTCCTTGTGTTCAAATGATTAATAAATGAGTGCTGCCAACTCTAGGATGATGTCTGCCCTTGTCCTCCTCCATAATGGCGTGCGTCCCTTTTTTAATCTCATTTTGCCTCTTTGAAGCACTTTGAGACTTGTTTTTGCATTAAAGGCACGATAGAAATGCAAGTCATCGTTGTTGTGTAATGTTATGGGGAAAGAACCGCTATGGCCGTAACGTGCGGCGACATCGTAACTAAGTTCACAAAGACTTCCCAGGTCACTGCTTGTGTATAAACGACGACTGCGCTAAAAATAATGACCGAAGACGATCTTCGCAAATGCATTTATAATGTTGCTACACATTGTAACTAAAACAATTCTCTCTCTCCAGGTGAGCACATTTGTTGTAATTTTAATTTTGTTCATAAATGCGCAAGCTCTTTTTCGATGAAGATAAGATGCACAAGTACAGAGCTGGCTGGGTCAGAACTGAATTTTCTGTTTTCATGTGATTACTCCTGGTTCCAATAATGCTTAACATGTTATAATCACACTGTATATTATGGTGAACCTCATCGTACAGATGCTGTTCTGTATTATTGCTTGATTGTTTCTGTGTGTATGTTCTGATGTATCTAAAAACCAGGAGGAAATCAAACATTGTTTGGCTGCTATTCATGGTGGAAAACATCATAAAAAAACAAATTATGAATAGAAAATTAAATTTTCCAGGCAAATGGGAATTCCTGTAATGACATGTTATGCCAGAAGTCCCTGCTATTCAAAAATGATTCACTGCCCAGATGTTGTACCCATACAGCACTGAAATATTTTGAATTGCTTTTCCAAAACACTATTATCTGAATATCAATAGGTGCACTGAATAAAATCTCTTTCTAAATGATATAGTCTGAAATTTGTGCTGGTCAGGTAACAACAACTTGCATTTATATAGCGTCTTTAATGTCGTAAAAAGTCCCAAGATGCTTCACAGGAGCGATTATCAAACAACATTTGACACCGAGCCACCTAAGGAGATATTAGGACAGGTGACCAAAAGCTTGGTCAAAGAGCTGATGAGTGGGGAAATTTTGCCACTGTCATTCCGTTTATTAACACACACACAAAGTTCGAAGACACTTCAAAATCCGAAGAACTAGTTCCGCAGTAGAACTAACTGAAGTTAAACTAAAATGGTCAAAAAAGGCTTTATTCAGCACCTTTTAACTGCTGGTAATAGATTGGTTAAACTGATTTTCTTAGCTTATCTTTTTCATGCAAATTTTATCGGGAAATTTTCTACTTGTATTGATTTTTTTAAGTCATTTTCTGGAGGGAAGTAAATTAAATCTAAAATTTTTCTGCTTATTATTAATTTTTTTTTAGGCTATTGGCATGACATGCAAAGTTAGAACATTTTGTAGCCTTGTCCCATTCTGAAGATTACTGCTCCCCTAAATTTCTAAAGGCACTTATTACCTTATTTGGGGGCTTGTGCCCAGTTATTTCACCTCTAGAATTGAGTTTGGTTTTATATTCGGTCTTGTTGCTAACAGTTAAGTCATACAGGAGGTCCTAACAGCCTCTAGGAACGAAGACATGTGTGGAAATTGGATGCAGAACAGAATACCCAAACCTATTACAAATTGTGAAAGTAAATGTTTTAAGGCTAACACAATTTTATAATGGCTAATAATAGTCCTAATGGATGTGGACCCGAGCCCAACACTTTTCCATTAGTTAATAGCTACACTTCTTAATTCGGTGCTCCCACTAATGCAAATTAATATCCGCTTCACTTTTGATAAGTTTGACCCAGAGGCTAATGCTTTACACAGGCTACTTTCTACTAACGTCCTATTTCAGGTAGTCTTGATTTAAGACTTCTCCTTCAGATATCTCTATTTCTAATTAAACTGGCACTGACACTTTATATGATTTCCCCACTTAATAGAGTTCTCCTCCCAGAAGGCCTTTGCTAGGGATTTCAAAGCAGCCATAGACTACTGTCTTCATGTTAACTCAAGATAAGTTTTAACTTTTTTGAAAACAGCTTCTTCCCTTCCTCTAGGATGCTAAGGAAATGGCAAGTCCCATGGAGTGAACATAGTCTTTTTACTATGTAGTTCATCATATTTACTTCAGCATTTGTTGGATTCCCAATGCCTGTTCCTTTGATGGCTCATATGTTCAAAGGCAGACAGATTCAATTCTGTTTTGAGTCTATATCAAATGCCGACATGCTTCGCTATTTTACCTTCAACAGGACTTCCAAGATGAAGGTTTAGCACCTCACCACTTCAAAACTCACAGAATACCTAGAGAATGAGATCAAACTATTTGCTGAATTTACTGCTTCCTTTCTCCTAATCCTGCTGTGCTTTGGGAGGCTAAGAAAGTTACTGACAAGGAAGTATCATTAACTTTGCTTCAACAAAGTTGAAATGGAATAGAGAGGAACAATGAACAAGAAAAGAGACTTGGAGACCATATAAAGAGGTTTGCTTCCTCAGACAGCCTAAATCTAAATCACATGTTTGAAACTTCTTAAAAAGTTCATTATTGTGAAAATGATGATGGCCATCTGCCACCATTTTAAAAATCCTTCAACTGACCTTGTCTTAACATGCAAGTATTTCTGTGCTTGTAAGCCAGAAATTCCTGAAACAATGCCACTTTCAGCAAAGTCCGAAGGTGACAGAGAATGCTGAAGCACGAAATTAACCTACAGGATGTCTTGCATTTTTTTCTCAAACATCAAAATCTTATGCAAATCTTTTACAAGATGGTTAAGAATTTTGCTTATTGTCAGATAAGTTAAAAAAAGTTAGAGATAAGTAATTTAATTCCAAAGTTACATTTAGAAACAGTAATGCATTTATTAATATTAACATTCTATATTTATAGGAAACTGTAAAAAGTAGAAGTCAGATGTGAGTAAGGCGCCCCTAAGATTAGTGGCAACAGTAGATGTAGTTAGCTAGTTAAATATTCTGTCACTAGAGGCGTGTTTGGAGGCATAGCATAGGCATCAAAGGATTTGATTTTCCAAGGATTAGGAGAGTGTTGACATGATGGGCCTGGTTCAAATATATGAGGGGCCTCAGGATACAAGCAACCAATTTGATGGAGAAGGGGTTGGTTTCATGGAGAAAGAAGGCAGCATTGGAGCCAAGGTATGCACAGTGGCATAATTGGTTAGGAAAGATGATCAGTTACATAGTATTTTGCGAATTGCATATTGTCATTCTCTGCTGTGATAGGGATATGTCTTAAAGGTAGGTGATCCACACATTGGTAATGGAAGTTGACATATTTTATGCCATGAATGGAATGCATATCCTCATTGTAAAAGATAGGAATTAGATTGATGTCCATCTTTGCGAGCCCCAGAAAGCAGATCACATGATCGACCATGCTTAATAAAGTTAAAGGTGCTTCTGTTCTAGTAGAAGTCTCAGGTCCAGAAAAATACTTTAAGGCACAGACATAAACATGTGCATTTGTACATTGTTTGGATTATAGTCCTCAAAGAGAACAAGTCCAATATTGGTCTTAGGGTCACCTGATATACCTTGTTTCCATTTTCTGAATTACGTTGATGGCCTGCACTATGGGTCTTGGCCCTTCACCTCAGTTTCTTTTCTCAATGAAAAATAATCCACCCACTGCTATACCTCATCTAAATCCTTAGTTGAGAGTCTAACCACCGCCCCTTGACATTCAACGGCATTACCATTGCCGAATCCCCCACCATCAATATCCTGGGGGGTCACCATTAACCAGCAACTTAACTGGACCAGCCACATAAATACTGTGGCAACAAGAGCAGGTCAGAGGCTGGGTATTCTGCGGCGAGTGTCTCACCTCCTGACTCCCCAAAGCCATTCTACTATCTACAAGACACAAGTAAGGAGTGTGATGGAATACTCTCCACTTGCCTGGATGAGTGCAGCTCCAACAACACTCAAGAAGCTCAACACCATCCAGGACAAAGCAGCCCGCTTGATTGGCACCCCATCCACCACCTTAAACAGTCACTCCCTCCACCACTGGCGCACCGTGGCTGCAGTGTGTACCATCTACAAGATGCACTGCAGCAACTCGCCAAGGCTTCTTCAGCAGCACCTCCCAAACCCGCGACCTCTTCCACCTAGAAGGACAAGGGCAGCAGGTGCATGGGAACACCACCACCTCCAAGTTCCCCTCCAAGTCACACATCATCCTGACTTAGAATTACATCGCCGATCCTTCATCGTCGCTGGGTCAAAATCCTGGAACTCCCTACTTAACAGCACTGTGGGAGTACCTTCACCACACGGACTGCAGCGGTTCAAGAAGGCGGCTCACCACCACCTTCCCAAGGGCAATTAGGGATGGGCAATAAATGCTGGCCTTGCCAGCGACGCCCACATCCCATGAACGAATAAAAAAAAAGTTGTAACAACTGTATCCAAGGCTTGAGAGGAACAGTTAATCAGCAGTTATTTGCTCCGTGAGACTTTTGGTTTGTCTACACCTTTTAAGGTCATAAAGGCCATGTCCTATTCATATGTACGATGCCTCGTCACATTCGCATCAAAATATGTCTTTTCGAGTTTAGTATGGTTAGTCTCAAGGGGCTTGTAGGGCATTTGGCAAGTTTAGTACATCATTTTAATTGACCCTCCTTTATTCTGTTAACTGTTGAGACTGAAATGATCTATTTCCCAGATTGCTTTCCACTCTGTGTCCTCCAAGAACTTAGGGAGTATTTTTTTTCTAGGTTGCCTTGAGAGTCCCTGTGTCTTTGTGATAAAAATGGCAGAAAAAAACCATTTGCAGATTTGTGGCTGGTTTATGGACGGCAAAGATACACTTCAAAGGGAGTGAATATTCCTTCAAGATGAAGGGTGATAGTTTAGCTTGTAATCAAATGCCTGATCTGAAACTATTTGACAATACCCAGGTGGCCAATGTGAAACTCATCACGAGAATGTTTCAGTTGCCTCTTTCAGAAAGTTGGACTCGGGCTGTGAGGAATTTGTCATGCTGTATGTTAAATGTAGTTAAAGATGTTGAATCAGATATCTATGCTTTTTGCTGGATTGGGGATAGGAGGAGACAGTTACATATATGTATTGAAGGACCTATAAATCTCTTTCCAGATTGGTGAGTTAAAGTTATGAACATTGGGATTAGATGGGACACATCTCCACGGCCAAGTAACAATTGTGCTTAGTAGATGCCATGATCATACAATACCTGGAGTACTAAGAATATGCATCACACCACTGAAGGTAGGTTTGAACCGATAGGCTTTTAAAAGGTTTTTGACAGCAGGTAGAGAGCTACCAAGACAGAAATATCTTGGAGAGTGGGCAAAGGCATGATTACTGAAACATTGGCAGCGATTTTGCCGGCGCTCAGAGGGCGGATTTGGAGGCAGGTCCGGAGTTAAATCCAAGATGATTGACAGTGGGTTGCGAACCCGCCTCCACGCGACTTTCCAAGGTGTCGGGTCTGCGACCCCTGATCAGACCCGACACCAAGCGGCGGGAGAGGCAGTTAAGGTAGTTAATAGGTAACTACCTGTTTAATCCTATTTTGAGAGGGCTTTTCAATTTTGCAACATTTTCAGCATGTTCCACGGCATTCCAGGAACACGCCAGCTGATTGAGTCGGATGTTCCAACAAGCTGAATACTTCACAGCTGCAAGTGCAGCATTAAAGCTAACCTGCCACTTTAGTTGAATTTCAAAAGTCTGAACTTTCTGATTGCAGGATGTTGAAGACATTGTTCAGGTTTAGAGGTTGTAAGTGTGTGTTGTGAGATCTATATACACTGTGTTCTCCTTGGAATAACCTCTCTCCACTTTGACTGAACGCTTATAACATTTCGTCCTCAAGTGACATTGTCACCAGCATAATGGGAACCATTTATAGCCTCTCATCATGGTCCTCAGATTCGGAGGATGAGCAGCCGTGGCAGCAGCAGAACCAGGCACACCAGCAGCACCGACAACAAGAGCGCCAACCTTCTCCTGAGCCAGCTGATGCTGCACAGGGCAGAGGCCGTCAGCGCAGGGCTGCACCGCGCCGCAGGAGATATCCACAACACAGGGTTTACAGGCAGAGGATGAGCTTCCACAGCATGACTGAGCAGCAATGCCAAAGGAGGCTGAGACTTTCGCGAGAGGTGGTAGCAGACACCTGCACAATGCTGCACCAAGACCTGCAGCCCAGATGAGCGGGTGGACACTCCTTACCAGTGGCTGTCAAAGTCACCTACCCACTCAACTTCTTTGCGTCAGCAATTTGCAGCCAGGCTGCCTTTGTGTGCTGAGGAGGCTTCCTCCATCCATCGGAGGGGAAGAGGACCTCCTTTCATCCTCTTACCCCCTCCACAAGAGCATTGAGGGAGTCATCATCGAAACGGGGAGCAGCCTTGGAGCGTTGTGCGACCATTCCTGCAGCAAACAGCATTCAAATGCAGAAGAAAGAAAGTGAAAAGCAAAGGGGACATGGCCCCCTTATATATCCAGGCTCCGAGCGCGCATTCAAGCGCGGGGAGCTGACCCGCACCCACCGATTGGGCCAGCGAGCGCGCACGTCGGCCCTAATGAGGCCAATCTATGGAAAATTTTAATGGAGGGCGGCTGCAACAGGGAGCGGGACCGAAACCTGCTGAAGACCGAACCCGCCACCATCCCGCATCCGGCCGGAAAATCCAGCCCATTGACTTTTGATAGTGGCACAAAGGGGTGGGGAACAAGTAGTAATCCAGAGACAGAGGAAGGTGGTGGAGCTTGGAGAGGAATACTGAAACAGGTTGGGGCAAGGCCACTAAAGGATTTGAAAATAATCAATTAGTTGGGGCACAGGATGCCAGTGGAAGTTGGTACTACTATGCAAAGCCACTGATCAGAGGACATGAGGTCTTAACCTGGCCATAAGGCATTAAAATTGATAGGAGAGTTATCTTCAGACAAATCTCAGACATCTGACTGTGACCAGCTCAGAATGGCACTGGTGGTGGTTTAGGAGAACTACTTGTCACCTGGGGGGCAGTTGGTATACGGTTGGCAAGTTAAAGGAAAAAAGTAATCGGGGTCTTCAAAGTTAACCTAAAACAGAGTTTGCAGGATGAGACCCTATATTCTCATTCGGTGCTACGCTGCAGTTTTAATGACAATTCTAAATGCCCTGACATGTGGAGAGCCCTTGGCCTTTTTGGCATGTGCTAGGTCAACTATCTGGTCCACAGAAATTTGGTGACACCTTTGTTACATTAGGGTGGGGACTTGAACAGATAACCTAAAACAGAGTTTGCAGGATGAGACCTTATTTTCTCAAAGAAGTGCTACTCTCCAGTATCAATGACAAGGTTTGGGCACAATCGGCGATCTGGGTGCAAATTGGGCCCAAAATTGCACTAAGTTTTGAGAATTTCTTTTCTCGCTCAAGTTTCCGCTCAAACTCATTTGCATATCACTGAACGTAAAATGAACCAGTGCAATCAGGCAACGTTTTAGAACCTAATTTTTTTTTTTTTAAGTTTGCTTTAAGAACTATTCCTTGATATATTTAAGAGTGGTAACTTGGTGCAGTTTGACCAATACAGCTGAAAATGGGTTCATCACAAAAAATTAGTGTTTTTAATCCGAGCGTCGAGTCCACCACCTGTGAGTAACCTGATCTTAAATAACTGAAAATGACTTTAAGAAACTATGCAGAACCATTTGCTAGTTATATGGTGCACAGTAGTCAGTTTCTTAGTAACTTAAAAAATTATACTCGAAAGCTTTTAAAACGTGCCGATAGTGTTCTTGTGCCCAAGCTTAATTTTGAGAGCCCGCTCGAAGACCGCAATTAGCAGAAACTCGCAATGGTGATTTTTTTTATTTGTTCCTGGGATGTGGGCGTCGCTGTCAAAGCCAGCATTTATTGCCCATCCCTAATTGCCCTCGAGAAGGTGGTGGTGAGCCGCCTTCTTGAACCGCTGCAGTCCGTGTGGTGAAGGTGCTCCCACAGTGCTGTTAGGGAGGGAGTGCCAGGATTTTGACCCAGCGATTAATTCGATCGGGGGACGTAGCCAGTTTTGTGGGCGGGAGCCGGCTTCTAGCGCAATGTTTTTTTAAACTCGTGCATAAGATCGCGGAAGCTCGATTTGCGCTGGATGTAATTTACGCTTGAAATTCCGCGATTTTTGCGCCGGTTTGGCTAACTTTGGGTGAATTACGTCGAAAAAAAAGACAGCGCAACCTAGCGGAAACTCCAGACCAATATTTGGATTGAATAAAAGAGATGAAGTAATGGTTTGGCTCAGTGGTGACACTCTCGCCTCTGAGTCAGAAGGTCATGGGTTTATGCCCCACTCCAGGACTTGGATACGTAATATAGGTTTACACTTTACTGCAGTACTGAGGAAGTGTTGTATTGGTGGAGGTGGTTGCTAGTAATTTCTGTGAGGGGTGGGGCTGTTCTCCCAATGTCCCAATCTCCCGCTGTAACATCGGCAGAAACTGCGGAGAGACGGCGGAAACAACATTGTTTCTCTGGAGTTTCCAGTGATCTTCCGCTGGGTCAAAATCCTGGAACTCCCTTCCTAACAGTGGGAGATCAGGAAGCCCCCAGAGAAAGTCTCAGTACAGATTCTTGCCTTTTATAATTCCTTTCTTGATAATTCCCTTTTAATATCACCAAAGGCCTAAATCTATTCCCCATTTCCAGTCCTATAAATTACTCCTCTCTACGTCACTCTCTTCCTATTATTTCTTCACTAATCCCCGTGATCACAGCAGCCTGCCAACCTCCCTCGCTCTGCTTGTTGCATGGCTTTCTGTTGCTCACTGGGGCAGCATATCCTATCAACTTATCGATGATTTTTGTTCTCCATTCCTTACTGCGAATAAAAGAAAATCTGATACACTAAAAATGAACATTGAGTTCTCTGCATAATGTGCTGACAGAAAACATGGACATTGAACAATTTTCATAAATGTGAGTAATTACTGCTTCTACCATTACTAGAATTATATAATCAGGCTGTGGTTGTGGCTTCCTGCCCACCTACAGCTTGACCCCATTTTCCAGACAGCACGTGTAGCAGTGACAAGCTGATAGACTCAGTGCCATTCCTGCAGCTCTAGCTGAACAGGGGCTAAGTTCTCTGCTGTATTTTTCAGCTAGCGCTTGCTGCTGTGAACACTGGATCTGATAGAGAACAAAAAAAAAACCACAAGTGGGCGCGATTTTAACCCTCAGTGGGCGGGAGAGGGTCGGTGGTTAAACTATCAGGCTCAGGCAACCCGACTCCGACCTGACCCCATTCTCGTCCCGTTAAATTTTAAAGTGCAGCAATCAGGCCGTGGACAAGGCTCCCGCAAAAGGCAGGCGGGGGCCTCATTAACATGGGGAAATAGGAAAGAAATACTAGGAAGAGAGTGACGCAATTAACATACTAAAGTTGCAGCCTGATGACATCATCGGTGCCGTGACTTAAATTTAATAGTAAGTGAGGGGAGGCCCGACCTGTGGGATGCCCAGCTGCTGGTCCGAGGCGGGAGCTGCTGGTCTGAGGCGGGAGCTGCTGGTCCGAGGCAGGAGCTGCTGGTCCGAGGCGGGAGCTGCTGGTCCGAGGTGGGAGCTGCCGACTCCCCAAGATAAGTGGTTCTTTAAGCACTCCCTGTAGGCCAGGAGGACCGTCCCTGGCTTCAGCCTCCTGCCGCTAATGTTCCCTCCTGCCCTCTGGCCAGGCTGTCCATTCAGCCGGCCGTTAAGAACAGCAGGGCCTTCACGGTTCCTCGGCCGATTTCGGTCTCCCCCACGCTCTCCCCAGCCACTCGTTAATGTCGGGGCTATTTATGTAAGAAGCAGCTGTCAATGGAAATTGCAGACTCCCAGCAAATGTTCCCTGTTATTTTTTTTCGGTGCGTGCGCCCCTTTAAGGGGCTGTGCGGGCCATTCAACATACCGCGCACGCACGGTTTATGCGTTGAAAAGCCAGCGAGCCGGCTGCGCTGGATCCCTGGAGCGCAGCTTACAGGGAACATTGCTCCTTGCAGCTCTAAAATGGAGCTGAAGAAGGAGAAATGAAGTTATTCCTCCCTCCTGTCTGCAGTCAGAGAGCACCTCCCCTTTAGAAGGAGCAGAGTGCCTTTAAGCGGCATCAGAGGCGCAGCGCGGGTAGCATTGTCTGCCCGCCTGATCCATTATAATCATGCCCCAGCACCAATTTCATGTGGTTCTTAAGCCCACGTGAACAGGCGCAATACGCACCACGTAAAATGGGCACCATCGAATTTGTAAGCCTGTAAAATGATAATAAAATCATGTGGATTGCTAGTTTAAATCAACGCACTTACTTTGGCGCCTTCTTGGTGTCTCCAAATCACTCCTGGAGCTTCTCAACTATCCTGGTGTGTTGTACACGAAGACTGAAAGAGGGCAAAAGACATACCTAAAAAAAAAAATTAGCAAGAAAAGAAATACTCATTCAGCAGTATCTCTCTCGATTTACAGTCTAAAGTTGAAATACATTAATACATATTAATGAAACGGCGACATGTATAAACAAGGAGAAAAAGATATATAATCCTGAAATATTAAATTTTGATGAACATGCCATATCTAGGGATGACATGTATTTGCCTGACAAACTATTTTGTGCCAGGGGAGCCTAACGATATCAAATGCTGCTTTAAATGTAACAAGGATATCCTCAACACCTTTTGGCAGAATGTAAAAAATGTGTCCCTGCTGAGAAAAAACGGTTTAAGTAGATTGTTTAAGTCACAAAAAGCAACATCCCCCTCTTGCTGTGTTTCCGTGCCTGATGGATGATGCCTCACAAATCCCTGCAACCTTTGCCAACACTTACAATTAGTTTCTATGCTTTACAAACGACCAAGAAACATGCTATTCTTCCAGTGCTGGTCATTTGAGACCCATTTTCCTAGTGTGCGGTTGGGTTCCATGGCGAGCGTGGTTCATCCAGAAACGTTGGTGGCTGCTCTCCATGGAAACTTGGATGCTGAGTCGCAGCGGACTGCTGAAGCTCTTTTATGTACACTCGATCAAGACAATGCAAGCCTCCACGTAATCCCTTGTCAAATTCAATTAAAATTTATCACGGCCCTTTCAAGCCTCTCCAAGATAAACTGACTGGGCTCTGTCATGTAGCTGGCAATCGCTACAATTGTTATATGTCTGTACTTATTAGCAAGATGACAAAAACACTATCATATGCTGTTTTGCATTTATTTATTCCACTTTCACATGAGCTTTAGATCTGATGTACGGCAATTCAATTAAAAATGACCATCACCTTTAGCCAGGTTGGCGGTTTGTATTTGTGATATCTTTTCAAAACGACTTAAGTTGTCAACAAAGGATGCGTTAAATTTTAACCCTGACCGTCCGGCTGAAACTGGGCAGGCGAGTGCTTAAAACGGCTCGTGCGACTTACCCGCACCGATCCCGCTGCTTTCCCCCCGGGGTTGTGTTCTTAACCTGCTCTTCCAAGCAAGCGAGAGGGACAGTGGGGGATCTTATTTTATGTATGCAGAAGGAGCTCCAATGACGTCACCGGGGCCTGATTGCAATTTAACCAGAGGCCTGCACAGGGGAAATTGTTGCAGCTTCCCCCCGCCAAGACAACCTAGCGGCAAGAAGAGCCATGGCAAGAAGAGACCCAGAAGGGTGGATGGGTTTTATTGTATTTTTGTAGTTTCCTCATTGGCCAAGAGGAGCAGGAGCGCAGGAAACCATGGGCCGCCCACTTCCCCGAGCTCCCGTACCCCTCCCCTCGCCTGTGAGGCCCTCCCGAACCTCCTCCCGACCACTTACCTGCGAGCCGGGGATCGATCCCGCAGGTCCCCCAGCTCTAGCCTTCTGCAGCCCGACATCCCGTTCCCACCACCGGCCAGCTACTGCTGGCCAGCAGGTTATTGCAGGGGGTGGGGGAAGACTGATATGGTTTATGCAGATGATACCTGGTATATACGCTACAACAACAACAACAACAACAATTTGCATTTATATAGCGCCTTTAACGCAGTAAAACGTCCCAAGGTCCCGGAAGAATTTATAATGGGGAATGAGGAAATGGCAGAGAAATTAAATAAATACTTTGTTTCTGTCTTCATGGAGGAAGACACAAAAAACCTCCCAGAAATACGAGAAAACCAAGGGTGTGACGAGAATGAGGAACTTAAAGAAATTATTATTCGTAAAAAAAACAGTACTAGCAAAATTAATGGGACTAAAAGTCGATAAATCTCAAGGACCAGATGACCTACATCCTAGGGCTTTGAAAGAGATGGCCATTGGAATAGTGGATGTATTGGTTGTCATCTTCCAAAATTCTATAGATTCTGGAACGATTCCTGCAGATTGGAGAATAGCAAATGTAACCGCGCTATTTAAGAAAGGAGGGAGGGAAAAAACCGGGAAAGACAGACCTGTTAGCCTCACATCAGTAGTTGGGAAAATGCTGGAATCTATTATAAAGGATGCAGTAACTGGGCACTTAGAAACTAATAGTAAGATTGGGCAGAGTCAACATGGATTTATGAAAGGGAAGTCCTGTTTGACAAACTTATTGGAGTTCTTTGAGGATGTAACTAATGGAGTAGACAAAGGGGAACCGGTAGATGTGGTGTATTTGGATTTTAAGAAGGCCTTCAATAAGGTCCCACACAAGAGGTTGGTGAACAACATTAGGGCACATGGAATTGGGGGTAATATACTAGCATGAATTGAGAATTGGTTAACAGACAGAAAACAAAGAGTAGGGATAAACGGGTCTTTTTCAGGATGGCAGGTTGTGACTAGTGGGGTACCGCAAGGATCGGTGCTTGGGCCCCAGCTATTCACAATCTATATCAATGATTTGGATGAGGGGACTAAATGTAACATTCCAAATTTGCTGATGATACAAAGCTAGGTGGCAGTGTCAGTTGCGAAGAGGATGTGAAGAGGCTTCAAGGGGATCTCGACAGGCTCAGTGAGTGGGCGAGAACATGGCAGATGGAATATAATGTGGATAAATGTGAAGTTATCCACTTTGGTAGAAAAAACAGAAAGGCAGAGTATTTCCTAAATGGTGAAAGATTGGGGAATGTAGATGCTCAAAGGGACCTGGGTGTCCTTGTACATGAGTCACTGAAAGTGAATGTGCAGGTGCAGCAAGCCATTAGGAAGGCCAATGGTATGCTGGCCTTCATTACAAGAGGATTTGAGTACAGGAGTAAAGAAGTCTTACTCCAATTATATAGGGCCTTGGTGAGACCACACCTGGAGTACTGTGTACAATTTTGGTCTCCTTACCTAAGGAAGGATATACTTGCCATAGAGGGAGTGCAACGAAGGTTCACGAGATTGATTCCTGGGATGGTGGGACTGTCGTATGAGAAGAGATTGAATAAACTAGGCCTGTATTCTCTTGAATTCAGAAGAATGAGAGGGGATCTCATTGAAGCATAGAAAATTATTACAGGGCTTGATAGGGTGGATGCTGGGAGAATGTTTCCCTTGGCTGGGGAGTCTAGAACCAGGGGCCACAGCCTCAGGATAAAGGGTAGGCCATTCAGGACTGAGATGAGAAGAAATTTCTTCTTACAGAGGGTGGTGAATCTTTGGAATTCTCTACCCCAGAGGGCTGTGGAGGCTCAGTCATTGGGTATATTCAAAACAGAAGTCGATAGATTTCTGACTAGTAAAGGCATCAAGGGATATGGCGATAGGGCCGGTGAATGGAATTGAGGCAGAAGATCAGCCATGATCTCATTGAATGGCGGAGCAGGCTCGAAGGGCCGAATGGCCTACTCCTGCTCCTATTGCTTATGTTCTTATCACGGAAACATTATCAAACAAATTTTGACACCGAGCCACGTAAAGAGATATTCGGACAGATGACCAAAAGCTTGGTCAAAGAGGTAGATTTTAAAGAGCATCTTAAAGGAGGAGAGAGAAGTAGAGAGGCAAAGAGGTTTAGGGCAGGAATTCCACAACTTAGGACCGAGGCAACTGAAGGCACGGCCGCCAATGGTGGGGCGATGGAAATCGGGGATGCACAAGAGGCCAGAATTGGAGAAGCGCAGAGATCTCGGAGGGTTGGAGGGCTGAAGGAGGGTATAGAGATAGGGAGAGTTGGGTTCGGAGATCCAGATTGTCCCCCACCCGCACGACTCCTGGCTCTGAGTTAATATCAGGGCGCATATCTGAACCTCCCCACCACTAAGACAGTGTCTAATGTGCTCACTACAAATCTCTAGTTCCCCAGTCAGGGGGCTAGATAAGTGAGAGTGACTTTACTCAGGGTGCTAGATTATCATATTTACTTTCCAGACCTAATGGAGCAGCAGAAAGGAAAAAAAGAATGGATTTTGATGCTATTGACAGATTTCCACCATCCAGGGAATAAATGACATTGTGGCAACATACGTGACTTCCTAAAATGTAATTCTGATCCACAATTAGGAAATCTTTGAGTTCTGCGCAGCTAGTCAGTGAAACACACTGACACACAAGTGCTGCTTCATTTCTCGGAATCCTGCTATGACATAATTGTTGAGTCCCAGTTGTGTTTGAGGCAGAGGCGAACTGTTCAGGGAAAAAAAAATTGTTCATTCCTTTTGTGTGAATGGTCCGGGAGAAGTGCATAAGAGTAGGATAGTTTCCTGATGGATTTTTTGATTGATTAGTTTTTGCAGAGGTATCTAAAACCATGACTGAAGACTCTGTTGCTTTACCCTCACAATCTTGCAGGCGTAAAAGACAGTGAAGTACAGCACGCCCCAAGAAGCATAATGGAATGAACTTTTGACAATCTTATGGTGTGGTTCCAGTCTCTTGGCTTGTCTAATTGGAAGGAGCTGCTCTGCAATGCACTCCTCAGTCATATGTCTCCTTTTTGTGGTCTATTGTGTTATTCCGACTTTGCCAAACACGGTGAGTATGGATCTCTCCTCTGGGGCCTGCCAGATGGACCAAAATGGTATTTTATGGCCCTGGATGTTCCTATGTTCTTCGGCATAACAAACAGCTTTCATACAGCAGGAGCAGGAGCTCATATCCTAACTGTCCAGGAGCATTTGTACGAATGTCTGCTTCAATGTCAATGCTTCATATTGAAGGGTACATAAAGAGAAACTGTTACCAGCAGCAGAAGTGTCGGTAACCAGAGGACACAGATTTAAGGTAATTGGCCAAAGAACCAGAGGTGACGTGAGGAAAAAAAAATTATGCAGTGAGTTATGATCTGCAGTGCACTGCCTGAAAGGGTGGTGGAAACAGATGCAACAATAACTTTCAAAAGGGAATTGGATAAATACTCAAAGGGGAAAAATTTGCAGGGCTATGGGGAAAGAGCAGGGGAGTGGGATTTATTGGGTAGCTCTTTCAAAGAGCCGGCACATGCATGATGGGCCGAATGGACTCATTCTGTGCTGTGTCAATCTATGATTCTATCTTATTTAGAAATACTTGCATAAACATCTGCAAAAATTAGACAGCTGGCTGGACCGCCACAGCCAATACAGTGAAGATGGAGGGTTTTTTTTTAAGCAAAGGCTGAACTGCCACTGTATATTGTTTTTAGACCTTAATAAAAAAAAATCTCGGTTTATACAGAATCGTAAAACGAGTTCAAAATAAATACTTTAATTGGTGTCAAAGTGGTTGGTGAAAAGGAACAAAGGGGAGGAACAGTAAAAGCAAAGAATCGCGGTAAGTAAAATAGCATCACACAGTACAATAAAAATAAAAGAGTGAAATAGAGATGTGGCAGGCTCCATCGAGCCTCCAGATGACAGGAACTTTTGCAAAAAAAATTAGACAAGAACAATAGTTCAAATTGTTTGTAGCAGCTGTTGGAGCAGATGAAACAGATTGTCAAGGTGAAAGCATCCATTTAATTACATAAAGAAAGAAAGACTTGCATTTCTACAGCGCCTTTCACAACCTCAGGACATCCCAAAGCGCTTTACAGCCAATGAAGTACTTTTGAAGTGTAGTCACTGTTGTAATGTAGGAATGCTGGATATTTATAATAATTTCAACTTTGAGGTAGGAGAGAATCTTAGACTGGATGTAATAATGAACAAGTTTGGGAGCACTGCAACATAAGATGAAAAGTGATGTATGAAAGGGACAGATTTTTCCATATGCGCACAGAAAATAGGAGAAACCATTGATCAATATCAGTGTAGAAGAGCATGCCAAGAGCAGCACCAGGCGTACCTAAAAATGCAGTGCCAACCTGGGGATGCTGCAACACAGGACTACATGCATGCTAAAAAGCGGAAGCAGCATGCTATAGACAGGGCTAAGCGATCCCACAATCAAAGCTCTGCAGTCCTGCCACATCTAGTCGTGAATGGTGGTGGACCATTAAACAACGAACGGGAGGGGGAGGCTCCATGAATATCCCCATCCTCAATGATGGTGAAGCCCAGCACGTGAGTGCAAAAGACAAAGCTGAAGCATTTGCAACCATCTTCAGCCAGAAGTGTCGAGTGGATGATTCATATCGGCCTACTCCTGAGGTCCCCACCATCACAGAAGCCAGTCTTCAGACAATTCAATTCACTCCACGTGATATCAAGAAACGGCTGAGTGCACTGGACACAGCAAAGGCTGTGAGCCCCGACAACATCCCGGCTGTCGTGCTGAAGACTTGTGCTCTAGAACTAACCACGCCACTAGCCAAGCTTTTCCAGTACAGCTATAACACTGGCATCTATCCAACAATGTGGAAAACTGCCCAGGTATGTCCTGTCCACAAAAAGCAGGACAAATTTAATCCGGCCAATTACTGCCCCATCAGTCTACTCTCAATCATCAGCAAAGTGATGGAAGGTATCATCGACAGTGCTATTAAGCAGCACTTACTCACCAATAACCTGCTCACTGATGCTCAGTTTGAGTTCCGCCAGGACCACTCGGCTCCAGACCTCATTACAGCCTTGGTCCAAACATGGACAAAGGAGCTGAATTCCAGAGGTGAGGTGAGAGTGACTACCCTTCACATCAAGGCAGCATTTGACCAAGTGTAGCATCAAGGAGCCCGAGTAAAACTGATGTTCATGGGAATCGGGGGAAAACTCTCCACTGGCTGGAGTCATACCTAGCACAAAGGAAGATGGTTGTGGTGGTTGGAGGTCAATCATCACAGACCTAGGACATTACTGCAGGAGTTCCTCAGGGCAGTGTCCTAGGCCCAATCATCTTCAGCTGCTTCATGAATGACCTTCCCTCCATCATAAGGTCAAAAGTGGGGATGTTTGTTGCTGACTGCACAGTGTTCAGTACCATTCGCAACTCCTCAGATAATAAAGCAGTCCATGCCCGCATGCAGCAAGACCTGGACGACATTCAGGCTTGGGCTGATAAGTGGCAGGTAACATTCGCGCCACGCAAGTGCCAGGCAATGACTATCTGCAACAAGCGAGTGTCTAACCACCTCCCCTTGACATTCAACGGCATTACCATCACTGAATCCCCCACCATCAACATCCATTGACCAGAAACTTAACTGGACCAGCCACATAAATACTGTGGCAACAAGAGCAGGTCAGAGGCTGGGTATTCTGCGGCGAGTGTCTCACCTCCTGACTCCCCAAAGCGTTTCCACCATCTATAAAGGCACAAGTCAGGAGTGTGATGGAACCTGTTCCGAGTGGGAAGTTGTTGGGAAGCAGTAGAAAATCACAAGACTGCCTGCTGACACTCGGTTTGGTGGCAGGATTGGTTGCCGGGGCTGTCTCTTGGAGGTCTCGCGGTTGGGATGGGGAGGGGGGGGCGCGAGGATGAGAGGAGGAGGACCGATAAAGTTTTAAAAAAGAATACTCATTTGGGCCCCGATCCTCTTCCCTGCTGTCTTTGCCGGTCGAGAAAGCCATTGTGGCTTCCCGCTCAGTCTGTGCAGTTACAAATGCAGTCGTGTCCCGATGACATCACTTTGAACCGACATGAGAGTACAAAAGGACCCCGCCAGCTTTGGGCAGGTGTCCTTGATGCCTGCTTAGTGGAGCATGTTAAAATTGGGAACAGTCAACTCCCAGCCACTCCAGGGGCGGATAAGTAACCTGCGTGGATTTTAACTGCCCACCAGCCTGGTTTCTGTCGGGCGGGTACGAGTAAAATCGCCCCCAAGCACTCGCAGTAAGACATGTAAATTAGGTGAATTTGTAGGATCACTAATAAAGCACAAAATAATTTGTTGAATACCAGACATAGGCTGCTGCAAGAGTAAGATTTGATGTTAACCACAGCCATACAGACTTGTAGGGTAGCCAAAATTGTAAAAATGTAAAGAGGTGTGCGGTGAGGAAAATGAAAGCATTCAGACAGGGCTTAAGAAAGACATTAAGATAGAATCAACTGAAAATCTGAAAAATGATCCATCAAAGCTAAAGTAGTAAAAGAGAAAATTATATGGACGGTATGGTATGCAAGATAGACCCCAAAGTTTCCAGCTTTTGGGAATGCATTCATAAAATGAATTCATAAAACTAACAACTTTATGCAAGATGTTTCAAATTCCAAAACAGGTAACAGCATCCTAAGGAAGGTCACTGAGGAATTCTGTGAGGTGGCTGTAAGAAATGAGAAAGATTAGGTGCTAACGTTAGTAATGAATGAAACAGTCATGCGGGATCTGATTATATAGTCTCATTGTAGTGCCAGCAGAACCATAGTACTGTAGTGCATGGCATGGCAGTAGCAGAGGAAGTGCAGTGATGTGAGGTCAGCTAAGTTTAATGTCACTGTAACGTCCCACGGGCAGATCGCCCTGGTGCGCAGGGAGTGCACCGGGTTTAGTGCAGCGAGAACAGGGCTGCTATTTGCTGTTCCATACATTGCTGTACCTGACATTTTCTATACACAGAACTTAGCTATTGGCAACAAGGAGGGTGAGGAGGAGAACTGCTCCTTTCCAGGATGGCACTTTGGAGCTCTTGTTGAGCTAGTGGAAAGAAGGGTGGTCCTCTTCAGAGCTAAGGGGTAGCCTCCAATACTGGCCAATGTGTGCATTGCCTGGGTGGAGCTGACTGAGTATGTTAATGCTGTCTCAGATATGCATAGACCATGGTAGCAGATTATGAAGAAACTTTCAGGACCCAGGAAGGTAGCTGGGGTAAGTGCACTGACACATTGGGGGTGAAGATCCTTGGCTCTCTGGCACACTCCTGCCACAACTCTAGTGGGAGTGCTGGAAAGGCTAGAAATTAGGTCAGGACCCAGATATGATAGGTTTTGGCCTTATGTGGGGGGATTCCATGGGAACTTGGAAGAGCCAAGTTTCCGCCTGCCTGTTACAAGACCTGTGACAATTAGACGGGACAGGATCAGAGTCGGGGGCTTCAAACGTCGGGAGTTTCCATGACTCCAGCCCTCAGAAGGACCCAGTGTAGCATTGACAGCAGTGCAGCAGGCTGCCAAATGCTTCAAGCGGACCCCTCCAACCTACCCTGCCCATAACCTCTATCAACTTTAGCCGCAGAATTTGCATTTGTAAACCCAGTGAACGGCTGCCTCAGTGATTTGCATGTTGTCTCTGTGATGCTGCACCAAGGTGAGAATGTTGTTCGCATTCATTGTAAGGCTGGAATCATGGCCTGGACCCCTGAAGAGGAACACTGATTATTAACATTTATTTTACCAATGGGGCTGATTGAGGAACTTTAAACAAAACGCTGCATCTATGGCCACTGGGAGCAGGCAGGCACTCAAATTGTGCCCATTCAGCGTTGAGAGCCCACCATTAACATGCAAAATATGGAGCTGCCCCTGATCTCGGAAAGTTCGCTGGGGTCAGCAGTACGGGCTCCCGGCAGGCGTGCTCCTGGCCTGAGCTTCCACGTTTTCACTATCCCCTCTGACCTTCCCCTCTCTGACCCCGAACGATCAGTCCTTAGCAAAGGCCTGAGCTTAGAATCTAGGAGCAGGAGTAGGCCATTCGGCCCGTCGAGCCTGCTCCACCATTCAATACGATCATGGCTGATCATCCAAATCCAGTACCCTGTCCCTGCTTTAATCCCCACAGTACACATATCCCACCCTACCCCCGTAACCCCACGTATTTAATTCCCCCTAACATATCCCATCCTATCCCCTTACACCCCCACCTCAATGAATTTCGAGCTCGGCACGATGCTGAGCTCTTTTTCCGCCGCCTTCGTCTCCGTGCCCACCTCTTTGGCCAGGAGTCTTCCCCCCGCATGGCTGACCCTTTCTCCCGCTTTCAGAATTCTCGTTCCACCTGGACCCCCCCCTCTGGCCTCTTACCCTCTCTAGATCTTTTCATTGCTAACTGCCAGCGTGACATCGGCCGTCTCACTTTCTCTGCTCCCCTCACTCACTCCAACCTACCTCCCTCTGAACTTGCAGCACTCCATTCTCTCAGATCCAACCCTGACATTGTCATTAAACCTACTGACAAGGGTGGTGCTGCTGTTGTTTGGCGAACCTACCTCTACCTAGCAGAAGCTGAACGCCAACTCTCTGACACCTCCTCCTACCTCCGCCTGGACCATGACCCCACTACCGAACATCAAGCCACCGTTTCCAAGACCGTCACTGACCTCATCTCCTCTGGAGATCTTCCCCCCACAACCGCCAACCTCATAGTTCCTCAATCCCACACAGCCCGCTTCTACCTCCTTCCCAAGATCCACAAACAGGACTGCCCTGGTAGACCCATCGTTTCAGCCTGTTCTTGCCCCACGGAACTTATCTCTCGACTCCATTTTTTCTCCCCTTGCCCAGTCTCTTCCCACCTACATCTGCGACTCTTCCGACGCCCTCCGCCACTTTAACAGTTTCCAGTTTCCTGGCCCCAACCGCCTCCTTTTCACTATGGACATCCAATCCCTCTACACCTCCATCCCCCACCAGGATGGCCTGAGGGCACTCCGCTTCTTCCTTGAACAGAGACCCAACCAGTCCCCATCCACCAGCACCCTCCTCCGCCTGGCTGAACTTGTTCTAACATTGAATAACTTCTCCTTTGACTCCACTCACTTCCTCCAAATCAAAGGTGTTGCTATGGGAACCCGCATGGGTCCTAGCTATGCCTGCCTTTTCGTGAGATATGTGGAACACTCTTCGTTCCAGTCCTACTCAGGTCCCCTCCCTCACCTCTTTTTCCGGTACATTGATGACTGTATCAGTGCCGTTTCCTGCTCTCGCCCTGAACTAGATAATTTCATTCACTTTGCTTCCAATTTCCACCCTTCCCTCACCTTCACATGGTCCATCTCCGACTCTTCCCTTCCCCGACTTCTCCGTCTCCATCTCTGGGGATAGGTTATTGACAAACATTCACTACAAGCCCACTGACTCCCACAGCTACCTGGACTACACTTCCTCCCACCCCGCCTCCTGTAAGGACTCTATTCCATTCTCCCAGATTCTCTGTCTCCGCCGCATCTGCTCTGACGATGCCACCTTCCATATCAGTGCTTCTGACATGTCTTCCTTTTTCCTCAACCGAGTGGTTGACACGGCCCTTGACTTCTATCTCCCGCACTTCTGCCCTCACCCCTGCCCCTCCCTCCCGGAACCACGACGAAGTTCCCCTTGTCCTCACCTTTCACCCCACCAGCCTCCACATTCAACGGATCATCCTCCGCCACCTCCAGCGTGATCCCACCACCAAACGCATCTTCCCCTCACCTCCCCTTTCAGCATTCCCTCTGCGACACCCTAGTCCACTCCTCTATCACCCCCAACACCCCTTCCCCTTCGCCCGGCACCTTCCCGTGCAAGCGCAGGAGATGCAACACATGCCCTTATACCTCCCCCCTTCCCACTGTCCAGGGCCCCAAACACCCCTTCCAGGTGAAACAGCGATTTACTTGTACTTTTTGCAATTTAGTATACTGCATTCGCTGCTCACGATGTGGTCTCCTCTACATTGGGGAGACCAAACGCAGATTGGGTGACCGCTTTGCGGAACACCTCCATTCAGTCCGTAAGGGGGATCCCGAGCTTCCGGTCGCCTGTCACTTAATTCACCGCTCCACTCCCACTCAGACCTCACCGTCCTCAGCCTCTTGCATTGTTCCACTGAAGCTCAGCGTAAGCTCGAGAAACAGCACCTCATCTTTCGATTAGGAACTTTACAGCCTTCTGGACTCAACATAGAATTCAACAATTTCAGATCATAACCTCGGCCCCTATCATATACATAGATACATAGAAGATAGGAGCAGGAGTAGGCCATCCGGCCCTTCGAGCCTGCTCCGCCATTTAATGAGATCATGGCTGATCCTCCAATTCAGTATCCCGTCCCCGCCTTCTCTCCGTAACCCTTAACCCCTTTTGCCTGTAGAAATATATCTAATTCCCTCTTAAATATATTTAATGAGCTGGCGTACACTGCCGTCTGTGGCAATGAGTTCCACAGGTTCACCACCCTCTGAGTGAAGAAATTCCCCCTCATTTCTGTCCTAAATGGTTTAGCCCTTATCCTTAAATTATGTCCTCAAGTTCTGTTCTCACCCGCCAAGAGAAACATTCCTTCTGCATCTAGTCTGTCTAGACCTGTCAGAATTTTATACACTTCTATGAGGTCCCCTCTCAATCTTCTAAACTCCAGTGTGTACATCCCTAAACTACATAGTCTCTCCTCATAGGTCAATCCCGCCATTCCTGGTATCAGCCTGGTGAATCGCCGCTGCACCCCCTCCATGGCAAGATATATATGTATATATTTTTTATCCACACTCTTTGTCTGTCTTTTTTTCTTCTCTCCCACATGGCAGCTGTCTTTCATTCTGCCAGCGCAATTTACACTTCATCGAGAGCCATCCTTTGTTTCTTAACCTGTCCCATTACCATCTCCTTTTCCTAATGTCTCTTAACCTCTTCCGCCTTCTATCCTATCACAGACCTTCCCTTTTGTTCTTTCATCCCCTCCCCCCTTTCCCAGCTTCTACACTTGCTTAAAAATCTGTTCCATTTCCTGCTTTTTTCCAGTTCTGACGAAAGGTCATCGACCTGAAACATTAACTCTGTTTCTCTCTTCACAGATGCTGCCTGACCTGCTGAGTTTCTCCAGCATTTTCTGTTTTTACTCCTGGCTTAATTGTCGGCATCGCAAACCCCATGGATTTTCAGCATCCATGTCCACTATTGACAACCAGCTTTACCATGAATGTCAACAACAGTTCATTCTCACCTTGGTGCAGAATTGTAGAGACAACATGCAAATCACTGAGGCAGCCGTTATTTGGGTTTGCAAATGCAAATTCTGCAGCCGGCATTAGAAGAGGTTATGGACAGGTTGGAGGGCTCCCTGAAGGTGAATGCTAGCAGCCTTTCCTTTTTATTCTTTCTCTCCTACTCACTCATTTATTCCGACATGCGCAGGCATAAAATGGATTGCAGCAGGACAGCACACAATAGCTTGCCATGTAAACTGGCAGCATTATAAAATACGCAACTGTCCACCCTCTCCCCAGCATCTCACTGCAAACTACACCACTCACTTAGTAACGGTGGCAAGCACCAGCTCCGACACATCCACGCTCGGGGGTTCAGTCAGTGAGCTGCAGGAGGGAGCACTTGGTGAATCACAGAGCGCGAGTGAGGAGCAGCAAATGGAGGGGGAATTCGAGGAGTCTGACTTTGCTACCCAGAAGCACAGTTGCAAGGTCCCTTCAGATGCACAGGGATTTGGATCTCATGGGGCATCCCTACAAATGGAGTTTGAGACAGTAGCTGAGGAAAGAGATGTAGCTGTGAAAGCAAGTTTTAGTGGACACCTGATCAAACAGGAAAAAGGAAAACAGAAAGCAATGAAGGTGAACAAGGTAAAAGAGACAAACGGATATTTGTGCATCAACATTTCATGGCGATATTTGAGAATGTGCCAAACAGCCATTAAAATTTGGGTGCAAGTATAGAGGAGTTCACTACCTCCAGCCATACAATGACTGTCTGACCAAACGAAAGCTCCGCCTAGTTGTACCAGGTCTTGAGTGGCCGAAACAGCGTTCAGTAAAGGGACCACTGGAGGCCACTCAAAAAACAGCCACATAAAAAGTTATATTTTTGTGGAGTTAGCAGGAGCAGGAGTTCTCCTCCTGGCTCCAAAAGAATACTGTGCATCCCTGCTGTTAAGGTAAACCGGGAGAGCTTCTTCTCCCTGAGACGGACCCTCTGATATAAAGGGTCGACGTCCACCTTATTCCCAATCAATCGCTCGGAGTCTGGAGGTTCGTTCAGTAAATCAACTTTATTACAAGTCGACAGGGGAGACACTCATCCGGGGATGAATGCTCCCCGATCGTTAAAACTCCTCTACCTTATATACAGTTTCTGTTCTAAGTTGTGGCTATTGTCCCACAATTATTTACATTACATACAGTTGGTTTCGGGTGCAAATTCTTGTGGTCCGTGTGCATATTCTTGTGGTCCGTGTGCACATTAGTCTTGTAACTCCAAGGTTAAATTTAAGTAAATCAAATTAAACTGCTTTGAAAGATTTCAGCATAGCAACCGCGACTCCAAGGTTATTTCTAATATTTTACCCAATTAGTGATTGGTGGTGTGTAGTCTTGACCATGTTACACCATCCTTCCCCCTTTTAAACTTGTTCATAACCACTCTTTATATTTTAGCTCTTTTAACCCTTTCACCTGCCAACCCGGGCTCGCCCCTCCCCCTAGGCTTGGCCTCCCTTCCTCCCTCCCAGGACCTACCTGTGGGCCGACTCAGCATCAGAGCCAACTAGAGTTCATTAGGCCCTGTCTGGCGAGCTGCATCGGGCTGCCCGTTTGGAGCCCTACAGCTCAGGCGCTTCTATTCCAAATGAGGCCCAATGTTCAATGTGGCTCAGGCCTCAGGCTGACATGGACTGGCGCGCAGACCAATCGCCCCATTGTTTTGCTGCCCATTTTGCGTGCAATTCGAACTTATCCGCCACCATTTGTCCCAGAGTCAGCTGGTCGTTTGTTAAAGTTGGTGTACATGTACGCAATCAACTGGGTTAAGTCATTGAGAACTATTATACTATAAAAAGATAAAAGTGAGAAGTCGCACAACACCACTTCTCACTTTTGTCCACCCCAGTCCAACACCGGCATCTCCACATTATAAAAAGATAGAAGCAGAAAGAAAGATGGTCAGGCCGAGGGCTGAGAGCAAAGAATGGGAAAGGATTTGTGTGTAAATATATGGGAAAACAAGAAGTTATATACATCAATTGTTTCCTCAGCATACTTTTCAATATTGTAAAGACTACCCTTGCCCACTCTGATCAGAACAGACTGCAACAATTATTTCATTTCCATGGGTCTGTTCCAAGACACACACACAAAAAAAATGACACAACACCTGATTACTGCCTCACATCCCCATGGTAACCATCTGGAATGGCAGCTGACTTTCCTGCAACAATATATGATTGTCCCTCCCCCCACCACCTGCTATTACCCCCATTGTTGCAACAATAAAGTGAACTGACGTCAATGACACACATTCCCTACAGATTTCCTTCGGACACAGGTTATAAATTCAATATTTTTAGAAGTTTCATATTTCCACAATATTAGATCCACAGAGCCCTGCCATTACATGTACAATAAGGGAGACACGAAGCCTTATATCTCTTAAAGGGAAATTAGCGGAAAGGTTGGTAATCACATGCCACATTGTGACTTAGCTAAAACTGCTTTTATTCAATCACAGTTTGCCATGTATACGTTGCCGGCACCACTTAGATTATGGGTAGGATTAAAGAATTGTGATTTTCGAGTGAACACTGTAAAGGCTCAGGATAGAGGCCTATTCATGAGCTACAAGGCCTTCCAGTGTGATAGCTCAAAGAAGCTGTCGTGGAATCAGAGGTAATAGCCAATAAATGCAAACATTTGAAGCAACAAAAAAAATCAATTTTCAGCACACATGTCAATAATGTACTGACAACAATGGGGGTCATTTTGATTTTGGCTGATAGTGTAAAACGGGCGATAGTGAATTGGCAGCCTGTTTTATATCTCTCCCAATTTTTATTTTCATTGGCTTCAATGGAAATGAAATCTGGGAGAGATGTACAATGGGCTGCCGATTTGTTATCGCCTGTTTTACACTATTGCCCAAAGTCAAAATGACCCCCATTGAGTGAGAAGCTTGTAGAGATGCCATCGTCCATCTTAGAACTCAACTTTGATAAATGCCAGAATGGTCACTGGTGCATTAAGTTTACAATAACGCACACCGTCTCATGTATTTACTGTCTACATCTACAGTGTTATCACATTATGATGCAGCAACTCACCAAGGCTTCTTCGGCAGCACCTCCCAAACCCGCGACCTCTTCCACCAAGAAGGACAAGGGCAGCAGGCGCATGGGAACATCACCACCTCCCAGTCCCCCTCCAAGTCACACACCATCCTGACTTGGAAGTATATCGCCGATCCTTCATCGTCGCTGGGTCAAAATCCTGGAACTCCCTCCCTAACAGCACTGTGGGAGTACCTTCACCACAAGGACTGCAGCGGTTCAAGAAGGCGGATCACCACCACGTTCTCAAGGGCAATTAGGGATGGGCAATAAATGTTGGCCTTGCCAGCAACGCCCAGATCCCATGAATGAATAAAAAAATGTAATTGAAGATGCATTTCAAGAAATCTATTATCTATTGTCCAATACTGTAACTCACTGTGTGAAGGAATGGTAGAAGGTAGGTTTATGTTCCCAGAACAGTGATTTCCCAATCAGATGAAAGACGTGGAGACAAGAGCCATGGGGCTGAAATTTAACTTTGGGTGGGGGTTGCAAAACAGGCGGTAGTGGATTTGCCACCCGTTATAAACCTCGTCTGATTTTCCTTTGCATAAAGTCAGAGTCAAAGTCAATTTTGTGGTCCACCCGAAGTTGAATTTCACCCTCTCGATTTTCTAATATGAGTGCAGTTTATGCCTGAAAGGTTAGATGCAGATTTTGAGAGCTGCCTCAGAGTGCTGGTTTGATACCCGCATCTTGGCAATCAGAGTGCATTGCTGTTGACATGCCTTCATTCATGCACTGAAAGCATAACGCTCTGTGATTGGGTTGCTTTCAAGGAAGCATCCAACATTACAGTTAGTCAGGCATTCATATATCTTAGTGGTTCCACTGGATCTGCTTTGCCAGCTTCCTTTTGGAATGCGAACCTCTTCCTGCTCTAGTCATCTGCATAAGTAAGGTATGTTCACTGCTGTCTGCAGATGTGGGTGTGTGGGTACTGGCAATTGGGCACAGAGCTTCTCTTGTACAGCCTGACCTGCCTAGCATCGTCCATTCATCCTCCTTCTTCTCCAAAAAATCTCAGATAAGGGACTTCCTATAAGGAAATCCATTGGTGACAATATTGTTGCTGAAAGGGGAATGTCAAAAGAATTAGCACAACGGCTTCTGAGAACCTAGATGCTAGCAGAAGAAAAAGCAAAAAAGAAGCAGTCAAGAAAAGTGGCTAAAGTACACTTATTTGTCCTTTAAATAAACTTCTCCATACCTACCATTGGTTGGCAATCTTGGACACCTAGTTCACATGGGCATAATTAAGAATGAATGTCCTACACGTTAGAGCATTGGAGAATGATATACAAGACATTCTACCCCGAAATGATTTTTTAAAGTGAAGCTCTGGCCTGTTTTAGGCAGGTGTTTACTGTGCACATTTCCACTGCCCAGGAAATGCATATGATGCACAAGGTGGGCGGCAATCCAGGGTAATAGATCTTCACTCCATTTTTTGATTGGATCCACCCCTGTAAATTGGGTACATTTGGATTGGGTAAACACCTTAGTTTTCCCATAGCAAGAAGGGCAAGCCCTCTGGGAAAGTGCATTTGGACATCTTCCAGTCACTAACTCAGGCGAGGTATAGGCAGAGGCCATAGACCAAGTAATCTACCTGAAATCTGATGTGGTCAGCAACTTAAAGAGGGATGGGATAGAAAGAACTTTTAAAGAGGGGTGGGGTGGGGAATGTAACAAAAATTTGATAACCTAATAACAACAAGAACAATTAACACTTACATAGCACCTTTAACACAGCAAAAAATCTAAAAGTGCTTCACAAAGAAAAGACTTGCATTTATATAGCACCTTTCACAACCACCGGACATCCCAAAGCACTTTACAGCCAATGAAGTACTTTTTGAAGTGTAGTTACTATAGTAATGCAGGAAATGCGGCAGCCAATTTGCACACAGCAAGCTCCCACAAACAGCAATGTGCTGATGACCAGATAAACTGTTTTAATGATGTTGATTGAGAGATAAATATTGGCCAGGAAACCAGGGATAACTCCCCTGCTCTTCTTCGAAATAGTGCCATAGGATCTTTTACGTCCACCTGAGAGACGGGGCCTCAGGTTTAACGTCTCATCCGAAAGACGGCACCTGTGCCACTGCAGCACTCCCTCAGTACTGCACTGCACTGCACTGCAGTATCAGCCTAGATTTTTGTGTTGAAGTCTCGGGAGTGGGACTATGAACCCACAACCTTCTGACTCAGAGGCGAGAGTGCTACCAACTGAGCCACAGCTGACACTGTCTAAAGGGGAAGATCATACATTGAGCAGGAAATGGGAGAAGGTTCGGGGAAGTAATGAAAAGTGCAGTTGAAGAGGTAGGTTTTGAGGAGACCCTGAAGGTGGGTAGAGGTATAGGAAGTATTTTTGACTGCATGGAATGTGATGGCCAAATGGAGGGAGGAAGAGTAATCCACACTCAAAGGAGCTTGGGGTATGAGCTGGACATAGCACTGGACAAAGTTGCAGAGTTAGGGTGGAATGGGGCCAGGGAAGGACTTGTATACAAGGATTAGGATTTTGCAATCAATGCACCATGGACAGGTAGTATGAAATAGGATGTAGGAAGCAAAGTTCTGAAGAAGCTACAATTTATATAGAGTGGAAAATCATCTAGGATGGCTTTGGGAAAGTTGGGCCGATAGGTAACAAAGGTCCAGATGAGGGTTTCAACAACACATGCACAAATTGGACTGAGTAGCCTCAGTCTCAAGGCCCAGAGCCCAGGGGTGAAGTAGGGACGGAAGTGAGCAATGTTTTTGAGGTGGAAATAAGTAGTCTTGGTGATGGACTGGGTGTGGGATTTGAAGCTCCACGAGGGGTATACATCCTAGAATTAACTCTACTGAGAATGGCTATCGCTGTAGTAAATAGAACAGGGACATCGATCCTGGCACCGAGTTGAGGAGGGTGCAGGGATTGTAGAGTCACTGAGAGAATGCAGGAAGGTAAATCTTTGCAACTGTCTCATGAACTATTTGGAATTTAGTAAATGGAGGATGAACGGTGAACAGCTGCAGGACACAACTTGTATCCCAGGAATGGTCTGACTGGATACCTTACAACCACCAAGATCAAGAATGAGTTACGGGCAGCAATGAGACAGGAATGCAGCTTTCATCGTATAGATGGTTTATACCACATTTTAGGTACACAACTAAAAATAATCAAAGTTAAATATGAATTTTAATTATAAAGGGGAACTCATTTTTTGTGCAGATTCCAGAGAGCTTTAAGAACATAAGAACATAAGAAATAGGAGCAGGAGTCGGCTATTTGGCCCTTCGAGCCTGCTTCGCCATTCAATAAGATCACGGCTAATCTTCTACCTCATCTCCACTTTCCCGCCCTATCCCCATATCCCTTAACATTCAAAAATCTATCAATCTCTGTCTTGAATATAATCAACGACTGAACCTCCACAGCCCTCTGGGGTAAAGAATTCCAAAGATTCACCACCCTCTGAGTGAAGAAATTTCTCCTCATCTCAGTCCTAAATGGCCGACCCCTTATTCTGAGACTGTGACCCCCTGGTACTAGACTCCCCAGCCAGGGGAAACATCCTCCAGGCATCAACCCTGTCAAGCCCTATAACCTTTGGGTTAATTCACTCCAGAAACTTTTTTTCCCAGGGTAACTTGGAAGTTGCATTGGAGAGGCCTCCTGGATCTAGGGGAATGGAAGATTTTCCCAAGCTCACCAGCGGAATTTCTTGCAAAAGGTGCAAATGGGGTAGAATCATGGCAGAATTGGGTTCCACCCCATTTTCTAGTCCTCTGACCGAGATTCACCACACTTCCGCCTTGGCCCCCAATTGGAATTTTGTCGCTTGAGACTTTAAGGTGAGGTCATGTTTGCATGTTGCAGTAGTTCAGGTGGACATTAGTCCTTTGGCACCATTCAAAGATGAGCAGGGAGTTCACTTGGTGCCCTTGCCAACATTCCTCCTTTGACCAACACCACCAAAAAACAGAAACAAAAAGAGGAAATGCTGGAAACACGCTGTGGTATCTGTGGAGAGACCAGACAAGTTAATGTTTCAGGCTAAAGCCTAAATACAGATTACCTGATAGTTTATCTCAGTGCTTTTTTGTGGGATCTTGCTGTGTGCAAAATGGCTGTCGCCACTGACCTAACAATAGTCACTACTTCAAAGTAACCATTGTGTGTGAAGTGCTTTCTGAGAGATGAGATAACGTGCTGTACAAATAAAAAACGTTTAATTAAAAAAGAAAGATTTAATTACTGGGAATAAGTAATATTCTCTCCCCAAAACAAGTTTGAGTTTTGCCGATACTAAAATCAACAGGTGTGCCAGTAACTGGCCCTGAAAAGAAACTTTATCCATTGCAGACAGGTTCTTTTTATACCTGTGCCCAGCAGGTACCCATTAATATGTTGTATTTTACAGCACCCCTCCCTCCTCAATCTACTTAACTATTCGTGTATAAATCTCACTGTGAAACCTGAGATCTGTGGGAGTGCCAGTCTCTGCAGTGTCTCAAACCCGTGACCAGGGAGGTGTTCACTGAATACTACACCAACTTATCTGGAGACGGATTCGCTGCCATTGGCTTTTAAATGACGGAATCTGTAAATCTCCCCTGCCGTTATTAACTGAAGCTACAACCAAATGCTTGAAAGTTATTTTTTTTTTGAATGTAGACTTCTTTTACACATTCTCAGTCTCCCTTCTTTCTTCACTCCTCTTCGTAATAGTTCACCTCCATTCTTGTCCACACAGCAAGGTGAACAACAAATGGACAGCCGGCTTCTTTGTGGTTCCCCTGCAAATATCCCAGTTGGTCGGCTTTAGATTTGAGGTTTCCCTCGCCGCTAAACGGCTTGGCACATTTGGGGATAGGTAGTGGTTTCAATGCGATGTTCATAAACCCCCTATGTCACCCACACCCTTTTTGGTTTTTTTTAAACTAGCTTCTGGAGGTAAAGAATAAGCTTGCCATATAGTTAAGCTGGTTTCTGAAGAGAATGCAACACACAATCAGTCTGTCAAATTAAATATGTGCTCTCCCAAGCATTCTTCCTGATGGGACTCTGGAGTGACATCAATAAATGCGGATAGATGGATGGGATTGACAAAGGCATTCAGTAGAAAATTATTCAGCAGCCAGGGGTTTTGTTAAAAAAAAGGCTGTTGGAAAGACAAGATGATAAGTAAATTGGATTAATAAGGAGCATTCTCCTTTAATGGTTTAAGCCCATGTATAAAGATCATTGGTTAGATTTCGATATCAAATAGTAAATAAGGCACAATTTTTTAGCCTGATACTTTACGTTCCTCCATGTTCTGTTTTGAATTATAAATGAGGTTAAATCATTTTTATCTCCTGATACCTGCTTACATTAACATGTGATGAATGTTGCACCTTAACAAAAAAAAACAAAATGTGTGCTTCTTGTAAATTTTGTCCCATTTGAGATAATTTGGAGTCAGGTGGCCTGATTCGTTTATCAAAAATAGCATTGTTTTCTGTTTTTTTTTCGTGTGAGCGCAAAGCTCTATATTGTCAGTAATGCCCCAAGCTTTTACCAATCGTCATATCCCAAGGCTCTGGCGTCGGTGATTAATGTTCCGTGTTGTTTCAGTGCATCTTATCCGTGAGGTTGCCATCATACTTCAGCAGCTGTTTATCTGAGGCGTCCATTTAGCAGACCTATGGGGAACCTATCAGTGCAGAGTTGGCCATTTCCCTGTTACGTCTTGGGCGGGAGGGAGTGGGGGGGAGCGAAGGGCTGGGTCTGTGGTTCCCTGGCATTCTACTGCACAGTTCCCTGCCAACCTATCACTGAACATCAATTATTCTTTCCTATTTTAAACTACCTGAATTTTGTAGCGAGGTCTGGACTGCAAATTGTAAATTTATTTGACTGGTTCTCCCTAGAGGGCGTGTTTGTAAAAGGGGACAGGACAGAGTGCAGTGCTGTCAACATTAAGGAAATGCTAAGAGCGACATTTATGATCAGAAAGAATGACACAGATTGCAAACCTATTTAAAGAGATGGAGCAATGTTTATTTTCAAGAGTGACATATGTCAAAATAGGTTACAGTTTTAAACTAAAATGAGTGATTGCGACTCCTAATGAGGGACATGCCATGACTAAAAATGACCGACTTTCTTGGAGTATGCATGAAAGGGGACAGTATGTCCAATTGTCAATCTGGATTCCGCTCTGGTGAAGCAGGTCATGTATGGAGAAAAAAGAAAAAAAGGACTTGCATTGATATAGCACCTTTCACGGCCTCTGAGTCAGAAGGTTGTGGGTTCAAGTCCCACTCCAGGGACTTGAGCACATAAAGCTAGGCTGACACTCTAGTGCAGTGCTGAGGGAGTGCTGCACTGTCGGAGGTGCCGTCTTTCGGATGAGACCTGCTCTCTCAGGTGGACGTAAAAGATCCCATGGCACTATTTCGAAGAAGAGCAGGGGAGTTATCCCCGATGTCCCGGCCAATATTTATCCCTCAACCAACATAACAAAAACAGATTATCTGGTCATTATCGCATTGCTGTTTGTGGGACCTTGCTGTGCGCAAATTGGCTGCCACGTTTCTGACATTACAACAGTGACTACACTTCAAAAGTACTTCATTGGCTGTAAAGTGCTTTGAGACGTCCAGTGGTCGTGAAAGGCGCTATATAAATGCAAGTCTTTCTTTTCTTTCTCAGAACATCCCAAAGCGCTTTACAGCCAATGAAATGGGGTACGGTAGCACAGTGGTTATGTTACTGGACTAGTAATCCAGTAGGCCTGGACTAATGATCTGAAATATGAGTTCAAATCACCACCATGATAACTGGGGAATTTAAATTCAGCTAATTAAATAAATCTGGAATAAAAAGCTAGTATCAGTAATGGTGACCATGAAACTACCAGATTGTTGTAAAAACCCATCTGGTTCACTAATGCCCTTTAGGGAAGGAAATCTGTCGTCCATACCCGGTCTGGCCTATATGTGACTCCAGACCCACAGCAATGTGGTTGACTTTACTAACTGCCCTCTGAAATGGCCTAGCAAGTCACTCAGTTGTACCAAACCACTACAAAGAATACATGGACTGCAGCAGTTCAAGAAGGCGGCTCACCACCACCTTCTCAAGGGCAATTAGGGATGGGCAATAAATGATGGCCTTGCCAGCGACGCCCAGATCACTTGTATGAATAAAAAAAAGTACTTTTGAAGTGTAGTCACTGTTGTAGATCGACGGTGGCTGGCCAGTTCTCCCTCTGGTGGGGTAGTTTTCCACCTAGTGATCTGGCTGAGAAATAATCCAGCTACCCACCAATATCTGGTAATTTAAACTAAATAGAAAGAAAGACTTGCATTTCTATAGTGCCTGTCACAAACTCAGTATGTCCCAAAGCGTTTTACAGCAAATAAGTCTTTGGAAGTGTAGTCACTATTGTAATATAGGAAAACTATATTAATGGCTAATTAATCATAAATAATCATAGTACATTCTTCCACTATTAAGCCTATGATGAAGATGATCTGGAAATTAAACTGAAGCAAAACGAATCCGTGGACTATCCCCTGACTCCCCGTGGCTGTTTCAAGTTATTGCATATAAAAAAGATCCATTTCTGTTTCAATTCCTCAAAAGCTGCCTGTGACACGGGGTTTTTAATGCAGCGTGTTCAGCTGTTGATGGGTTACCAGTCAGGAAGGTCAGGGCGCTCAGACCTGTATTACAAGGTATCAGTTACAGCTCAAGCCTTTCAGCTCCACAATGGCCTCCAGACCAGCTCCCATTTCCACAGGCAATGTTGATTATTTTTTTTTAAGCTGCTAAGCAACCTCTTCGTTTCACTGCTGTGCCCGGTATTACTGCTAGCCTAAACGTGGCTTTGTCAAGCATAAACTGAACCCAACTTTATGGCCTGTTCTATGATTTACTCTATATATACATATTGTAGGATTTCATTTTATTATCTTAAAGAAGCATTGCCACTTTTAAAGTCTCAGCAATAATGCAAGAGCCTACCAAGTCAGTACAAAAGCAAAACTCAAATATGAATTTGAAATGGGACAAATTTTTCAGAAAAAAATCTGCTTTGCTCCTTTTGATTTCTCAATTGTATGGCTACTGGGTAAACAACTGACAGTTGGGCAGTTCTCCAGTACACTGCTTCTGTGCAGCTGCAATGATCCTTTGGAATGCAAACTAAAGATTTGTACTTCTCCATTTTACAGGGCCCAGGCAGCAGAAAAGGGACTGCAAAGTACTGACTAGTATAAGAGGGCAAGCAGCGAGTGAGTGACACCAGGAAAGCAAATAGAGCGGAGTGATTGGCATAAGGAAGCCAGTTGTTAGAGAGTCAATAGCGTCAGGAAAATAGAACAGAGCGCATGGCATTAAAGAGACAGTCATACAGGAGGATTTAGCATTGTGGTTACTGGGGGTTGGGTTGTCAGAAACCTTTTTTTAGGTGCTAGTTTTACGGGGTAGCTTTATGCCACTTTTATTTTTCTGCAGAGCTGGAAGGTTATTCAAATGATGCTGTTGGGTCCGCAGGCATCAAGACCCACCTAAAGAGATTAAAACAAAAAGAAAGACTTGCCTTTATATCGCGCCTTTCACACCCTCAGGACGTCCCAAAGTGCTTTACAGACAATGAACTACTTTTTGAAGTGTAGTCACTGCTGTAATGTAGGAAACGTGCAGCCAAATTAGGCACAGCAAGGTCCCACAAACAGCAATGTGATGATGACCGATAATCGGTTTCAGTGATGTTGGTTGAGGGATAAAAATATTGGCCAGGATAGCGGGAGAACTCCCATGCGCTTCTCCCTGACAGGGCAGACGGGGCCTGGGTTTAATGTCTCATCTGAAAGACGGCACCTCCAACAGTGCAGCACTCCCTCAGTACTGCGTTGAAGTATCAGCCTGGATTATGGGTTTTGTCTATGAGTCTGGAACGTTACACCTTGCAGCATTATAAATGTTCCCACCAAAGAGGGAGGCCACCATCTTTACTGGCCACTGATTCAGCCCCATTTGCACAAGCCAGCAATGTCTTTCTTCACTCACTCACCCTCCCTAGCATTTGGAGAAGGCCCAGATTCCAGAAAATAAAGTCACAAAATGATTGTGTAATATCAATAAACTATTAGCAACATCAGTACAGAAATTTAGCACTATTGTTATGAAGGGCTTTAGCACCAACTTCTCATTATGATTTATTTTAATTACTTAACTTGTCCAAGTGGCCTAATTAGCTTTGCCTGCATCCTTCGTCCTTTTAGAAAATCCCCCTTAGTTCCCCCCCCCCACCCCCACTAACGATGCTGTTCCTTTGCAGCATATCTTTAGACTAGACCAAAATAAGGCTGGAAAATGATTTTTTTTCTTCTGAACCTCAGGCCTTTGTGACAACTGATACAACGTAACAATGTTATTTGTTGTGCGTGAATCATTTATGAAGCAAACCTACACAATGATACTTTTAACAGATTTACATGGAACTGATCATCTGTAACAAACATGTCCCACATTCTGGTGGAGAAGGTCAGTTATTTTGTGTTACAACACGTTTGAGCAGGTCATGCTAATTAAGTGCTGACAGTGGGGGGTTTGCGCCAGTGTTGAATGCTTGCACAGATGAAAGCACTTTCTAACCATCATTAGCAGCACCAAGAATGCTGGCCCTGATGACACTGTTGAGGGACCAAAAGGCTTTGGTGCAGGGAGGTTCAGACCCATTCCCCCATCTATGGGGGGATTGTCAGGCCCCGTGCGCCTGTTATGGAAACGTGACCCTGGTCATTGAGAGACGAAAGAGAATTTTAGGTTAAGTGCAAATCCTTTAGATATTAAAAAAAAAAATTCTCAGTCTGTTTCCTTCAGACCTGAACATTTTGATCTCTAGAACATTGGGAGTTGAATCACTTAATTTGAAAGTTTATCGACTTACAGATGGAAATCATTCAGAAACCAGAAAAACAAAACTCAAACGCTGGATTTCTGAGACATAAAAAAACCCCCAGAAAACACTGGAAATGCACATCAGGTCAGACAGTGTCTGCAAGAAAGAGGTGGGTTAAAGTTCAAATTGGGACCCTACGTCCAAACTCGCTGGAAGGGACCTAGCCAAAATGTTAAATTATCTTACAGATATTGACTGTGCAATTCCAGCACTTTCTGCTTTTGTTTCAAACTATTCTGACACTATTTTCATTTTAATATATTAAATGAGCAATTTTAACCCTCCCCCCTCCCCCCGGGTCCCGTCCCATGCCCGACTCCCCACGAGGACCGGGTGAGGTTTAAAATAGAGGCAGAGTCCTGCCCGCCATCTTAACTCCGGGTTTTGGGAGGCATGTGAGGCCTTAGGCAGGCGAAGGTCTCATTACAATTCAACGGTCGTTTCCCGATGGCGTCAATCAGACCTCAAGGCTATTTTCAATTGGTGTTGTGAGGTCAGCGCCTGGTGCCGGTGTCGTTAGGGAAACCCTGACTGAAGGAGCACCAAGCCCAGAAGAAGACTGAGAAGTTAAGACATTATTTTAAACAATACCTATTTTCTTATGGGCCAGGAGGAGCAGGAGTGGCACCTACTCCTGCTTCCCCCCGACCACGAAGCTGACTGCCGGGGTCCATTCCCGGTGGTCCCCGTCCGCGGCCTCCTGCTGCGCCCACCCAACTCCCACCCATCGGCCTGGCATTATTGATGCTGGGCTCGAGCGGGTGTCAGGCCCGGTCTATTTAAATGATACATCGGCGAGACCATGCAGACACTGCGACAACGTATGAACGGACACCGCGCAACAATCGCCAGGCAGGAGTGTTACCTCCCAGTCGGGGAACACTTCAGCTGTCCAGGACATTCAGCCTCCGATCTTCGGGTAAGCATTCTCCAAGGCGGCCTTCGAGACACACGACAACGCAAAATCATCGAGCAGAAACTGATAGCCAAGTTCCGCACCCATGAGGACGGCCTCAACCGGAATCTTGGGTTCATGTCACGCTACATGTAACCCCACCTGACGTAGAGTCATCCAGACTCGAGTCGTCGTTGGCTTGTTCTCTCTACACAGATGCGGCCGGACCTGCTGTGATTTCCAGCAAAAAAAGTAAAAAGTTTAAAGTTTTTTGCTTTCCATACAGACCCCAGCATCTGCCACATTTGACCCCTTGTGACCCCACCTCATTGTCTTTGTTGTATTTTGCTATCGTCTTTGATGTAATGTCTTCCTGACTGACCTGGTTGGACACCATCCACACCTTTGATTGCCGTGATTGTCTCTCTGCCGAGGTGTGATAAAGGGCAGTTAGAAAGTTTAACTGTAGTCGTCTGGCAGTGCTCTCTGACTATATATGCTGTGCCCATATGTATTTCTTCACTTCACCTGACGAAGGGGCAGCAGCTCCGAAAGCTTGTGATTTCAAATAAAACTGTTGGACTATAACCTGGTGTTGTGCGACTTCTCACTTTTGTCCACCCCAGTCCAACACCGGCATCTCCGCATCATATTTAAATGATGCCCAGGAGTTAAAGTGAATCAGGCCCTCCACATCAGTGAGCTGGGGTGAACTTGACGTTTGACTCGCCGGCTCGTCCCCAGTTAAAATCAGAGCTTAGATGTGTACATAATGCAGAATTTACTCTGAAATGTTAATAATGTTTTGTATAAAACTGAGGTAATAGTGGGCCATTATGAAGCACTAACACAGGCCCGTTCCTAGGGAAGAATATTTGGAATATTTTGGACTTTGTATTCAGATATGGATTTGAGTTCCACAGTCTCACACTTCTGATCATTTCAAAGTTTGCCATGATCTTTCACACTAATCTCCTCCTGCAGATCAGTACAACAGCCAGAATTACAGTGCTGGGATGTGCCCGCCCGCTGGCCCACCGCCGAGCCTGTCGAGGTTCGTGAGGTCAGGGGTTTGGTCCAGTGGAAATGGGCCTGTAGTGGTGTGGAGGCACTTCTGTGGTGCTCCCCCACCCCAAAAATGCTGGCAGTAGATGGCCAGCTGTGTGCCAGCTCCCCCTCCTGAAGAACAATCTGTCTGTCCTGCGCAGCCCCTTTACAGAAGGAGCCACTTCAAACCCCTCCCCCATCAAAAATGTTCTGGGCTCCTGATATGAGGGGGTCCAGGCCCTGAGCCTGGCCTGGACCCTGAGGTGGGTCCCACTTTCACCCCTTTCACCATGGTATGCTTGGTGAGATTAGGCATACGTGTGCAGATCATGCACTGGGTCCCAAATGAGGGCATAGGAGTGAGAATTCCTGAGTTTGGAAGTTCCCGACCCTGGCTCCACCCTCCTTATAATCTATGGCCTTGTAGGAGGCTCTGCCCCCATAAGGACAGAGCTTGGGATTGGTCCAGTTTCAAGCAGAGGAGAAACATCCAGGAGACCAAAGAACCCATAATTAGCCTTGCAAATACAAAGTGCCCACTCCAATCCTTGCTGGACCTACTCCATGGAGAGCAAGGGTTTCACTTATAGACACAGGCCAGCTCAGCTCTTGTTACCAGCTGCAAGAATGCGTATCTCCTCCCACCCCCTCCGTGGTGAAATGCATGACCTCTCCCGTCCAAAAGCAAACATATAGCTGAAACAACAACAACTTGTATTTATATATCCCAGTCTGTTGTTTGGCCTCTGCTTGGAACTGGAGCAATCCCAAGACGTCCTGGGCCTGTTCTTGGAGGCTCACTCAGCATAAACCGCCTGCCCAACACCCAAACCATCTCCCAGGAAGAGAAAGCAAACTAGCAATAGTGATCCGCCCATAGGCAGGCAAAGACAGCAATCCTAACTACGGGACTGCTAGCAGATAGAATTCACCCGGTCCCCTATTCTTGACCCATCTGAACCCCTGAGGCCAAGAACAGATTACCTCAACCCTTAAACCTGCATTGCTCCTAGTACAACCATAACCATTCCAAGAAATCTTTAGGTACCAATACACTCTTTCCACAAGCACTGTGTAATCATAATATAAAATGGCTCCATAATATATATGTGTGAATGTAAATGCTTAAGAATTCAATTCAAAAAAGCTAAAAATACATTGAGGAGGAAAAGACAAGGTAATATTTCAGATGAGAACCTTCATCAGTTCTGTCTCTCTGTTAGCTTTCCCTTTCAGATGCTGACTGTGTACTTCCCGCATGTTCCGTTTTTATTTCGGACATCTAACATTTGTGGTTTTTCTGTTTATCTCCACACAATGGGAAGGTACTGGTCCCAGTGCAGATAGTGGTGCGAGGAATATTAGTGGACAAGGCAAGCTATTGAATGGGACGTTAGACCCTGAAATGGTCTTTATTAGATGCATTACCACTCTGCTGGGAAGCATTATCATTGAGATGGGGATTTGGGAATTCATCAGAAAGTAGAGCTGGTAGGGAGAACGCAGAGTGAATGTCCTACTTATAGCTGAGATACCGATCCACAATGATGTGTCTCCGTCTCCACTGTAAGAGCTGAAACTGGAACTCCACTGAGGCTGGACATGCGGTCTGCTTCTCTTTATGGGAGGGCTAAGAACAGACAGGTTGCTCTCCACAATTAAAAGGATTTTCATGATTGATTGTTTAAGGGCGTGTTTATATTTTAAGTTTCAAAATGACTCCTGGATGAAATAAATGCAAATTTTGGTGCATTTTCTTTTCCTTTGCAGATTAGGTGAAATTCCATCTCCTATAATTGAACCGAACAAGAAGCAAACCGAGTTTCGACAACTGTGCACGTATCACTCAAACAACACAAGTGACTTTTTTTTAAAAACATGCCCACAGTCAGAAGCAAGAGCGTTTGTACAAACTGCAGGAGCTGATTAAGGGGTTAATCTTCCGCAACGTATATCCATCAACTGGCTTTTAACACGCCAGAGTGAGTTTATAAACAAAAGCTCATGTTTTGAAAAAGTACAAAGAAAATAAAATGCGATAACCGAGCTGCAGGAAACAGTAGATGTGTTTTGTTCAAGAAGCTTTGCGTGCAGGTTGTTTATTTAACTACTTTCTAAGTGTTTGTGTACTTTTCCATTTTTTTTTTTGCTTTTACTATTGCAGGTAAAGTTAATTATTCTACTGGGAATAAGAACATATGGTGAACACAGGACTGGAATTAAAGGCTTGTAAAGACGGAGGGACACAAAAAAGCCCTGAGACTACAGCTGTCTCCCAGACATTGCTATCAGGAGCACTACAATAAAAGGATTTTGGCTTAAAGCATAAGTGATCAGTTAAATGATGTTATTTATGTGAATGATCAATATTCACAGTTTCTTTTCTTTCTGATCTAAACATTTTAGAGAGTACATTCTCCTTCAGGTGAAGATTGGTTTCTTTACATCATTGTTTTGGCATTCGAACAAGTTTTAATCAAAATGGTGGCTAGCCACCATTTTCCTGCCATTGAGTTTGTGAGACATTAATTTGATAGAGAAAGCAAATAAAAACCCTGCCCAATCACAGCTCACCTGAAATAAAGCTGCTTTAGACTTCACGATGACATAACCTGCAACTTAATCCCTATAAATGGCAACATTATTGTTCAACCAGTTGTGCAATGCTTAGGAGACAGGAAAACCTTTTCATTGTGGCCAGTCGCCAAATTCCCAAAGCGGGGTTCATGCGGATGTCACGCTGGAGTACGACAGTGAAGGAACAATCTTTGTGGTGCTGAAGGGCAGCCCACAATTATTATGCACCAGCCGTAAGTCTGTATCTAGATCAGGTGAACTCGAGGTCATGAACAATGAATCCTGTAAAAAGTTTCATATAACATGAAAAGAGGACCGAGGTAAGCCGACAATGAGGACGCCATGCAAATCATATCGACACGATGTGAAATTGACGAGTTCTTTAAAAAAAAACGTGAAATGTGAATGGAATTTAAAGCGGACACTAACCCTGTCTAAATACAGGCATGACCTACACGTATGGACCTGAAGTTGACTATTTTGTATTGATTTAGAAATATTAATGAATTGACGTCTTAAAATTATGCTTGCTCTTTCAACATTTTTAAGGTAAAAGTGGCCCATGAGAGGAAGTCCCGGATTAGAACAGGCGGTGGAACATTGTAATGGGACCAGACTTCTATTTTTAATGGGGAGTGACGTATTAGGACTGGAAGCACTGGGGATGATGATGATGTTGATCAAAAAAGCAGATCAAATGGTATCTACCGTAATTATATATTCTACTATGCCATCTACACGTCATATCAATTTGCCCATATAGACTGATTGTTTACAAGTGCTTAATAGTTAATGCTAGGGGATTAAATGTACTTATGTATTGATTACATCCATTCCACTCTCTTCCCCCCCCCCCCCCCCCCAGTGGCCTGCAGGGCTCCGCAGACAATCAACACTCACCAGAACACCAAAGTTCAACATTCACATTTGCACCAAGTGCCAGCTCAGATCCAAACACCTCATGACGCTTAGAAAGTGAGGAAACATTGCATGAAACATGGGTAGAAGTGGTGGGGAATGATGAGGGGGCGAGCAGCTACAGGGCAGAGACCTGGGAAAGGTATCTCACCACCTTCAGTTGTCTCAGGATACCGACTTTCCGAGGCCCGTCATCAGAGACAGGTTGTTGCAACGCGTGCATTGTGTTCCGGACTAGGGGGGCATAGTCTAAAAATAAGAGCCAGGCCTTTCAGGAGTGAAATTAGGAAACACTTCTACACACAAAGGATGGTAGACGTTTGGAACTCTCTTCCCCAAACGGCAATTGATGCTAGATCAATTGTTTTAAATCTGAGCTTGATAGATTTTTGTTAATCAAAGGTATTAAGGGATGTGGTGCAAAGGCGGGTATATGGAGTTAGGTTGCAGATCAGCCATGATCTCATTGAATGGCGGAACAGGCTCGAGGGGCTGAATGACCTACTCCTGTTCCTATGCACTCACTTGCCTTTTATATGATTACTATTCATAGCAATGAAAAATAGTCTGAGTGGTTTGCACCAAGCAGTCATGGCCGGCTTCAATTCACTTGGAGAATGCATAGAGGCAACCATGAGGGAAGAATTCAGAGGGCACATAGTTGCTCAGTGTTTTACCCTTACTCACTAACAGTGGCATGTCCGTTGGAAGCACAGCAGTAGTCAGTGGGCTCATCCGTCAATGTCAGTTCTAAGCCAGCATGTTAGCTATACACAAGTAAGTGACTTCAGGCGCAGCATCCAAAAGCTCTGAGCTCCCACTGATCCCATCGTGGGATTTCTCTCGCATTGATGCAGCGACATTATAAGAAGCTCTAGTTGGAGGCGTTTGAATCCCGTTCCCACACGCTCTCAGCTAGAAAAGGAAGAACCCAGGCATCTTTATTATAGCCTCAAAGATAATGCCAAAGCACTTCACAGCCAGTGAATGACTTTTGAAGTGAAAACACTTCGAATTAGGCCAATTACAGAACCAGCGAGAAGTGCACATCTTACAGGTGGGAAATGCACCAAAGCAAAACTTCCAACACACGCAGCACATGCAGTTGCACCATGTGCACTCCAGCACCATATGTACTAAATGCCAGTAAAGTTTGACTGTATGTTACAGACTTGTCAATCTTTTGTTGTGGAGATGAACAGAGAGTCAGCTCTGCTAAAGTAAAGCATGTTACAGTTTCAATTTTCAAGAAAAAACTGAACTAGCAGTTCCATCGCATCACTCCAGTAGAACTCCATATCAGGCATGTGGTATAACGGGTGGCAAAAGTGGTTCCGCCTGGTTTGCATCCCAGCCCATATCCAATTTTACCCCCTTAATCAGGTCATTATCTCATTGCTGTTTGTGGGATCTTGTTGTGTGCAAATTGGCTGCCACATTTCCCTACATTACAACAGTGACTACACTTCAAAGGTACTCAATTTGCTGTAAAGTGCTTTGGGACGCCCTGAGGTTATGAAAGGCGCTATATAAATGCAAGTTCTTTCTATTTTTCTTTCTTTCATAGAAAATATGTCCAAAATAATAAACAATTGTAGGGCTCGCTAGGACTAGAAGAACCAGATAATGAGACCCTCTTGCCCCTAACTCCCTAGCTGCAGGACCTGATCTGCCGGTGCCCACTGAAGTTTAAGAAAATTGGTTCCTAGCAAAAAAAAGAGTTTTGCTTGCCAGCTTAATATCGCCTCCACGCCCCCTTAAAACCTACCTGCCGGCGACCCAGTGGCCCAAAATCCAATGTTGATCCACTGGCGAGCTGCCTGGAGACGCCCAGCACGCGCCCACAACTCGCCGGTCTCCTTTAAATGAGACCCAAGGTCCAATATTGGGTTGGACTCGGGCCTAAACGTTCCGCCGCAGGGATCTTTCCGACACAAACCAATTTCTAGGCCAAAAACTCCTTACTTCCCTAATCGTCCTATTCTTGTACAATCCACAGACTTTTTGAACCCCAAGCGTCGGATTGCCTACCTAATCACTACTTCTCGATGTCCCCCCCCCTTTCAATCCTGGTGATGTTCTAACAGATGAGCTTTTGCCCTTCCCCGAAATATCTCAATTAAACTAAAAAAAAATCTTTGAGTTCAGAATTCTGCGGCAGAATTATTCTGAATAAATATGATTCAATGGTCTTTATGGCATGAAGCAAAACAGAAAACAAAGAGAGGCAGTGACATAGTGAACTTGAAATCTTTACATGCATATGGGGGGGAAAAAAATGGTTTATCCCCTGGTGGATCAGAAATATTGACTGTAATCAAATAGCTTGTGTGTGCTTTGCTTCATAAAATCAGCTTAACATCGACTTCCTTGAAAAAATATTTCCATTTCCTGCAGCTGAAACGCCTCGGCAGACATAGTGTGGTTTTTTTGCATTTGTACAATGGCTGAAACCTTATCTGAAATCTTTTTATTTAAAATTATTACCCAAGTTGAGGTGGGGAAGTGGCAAAAAAAAAAAAATTCTTCATCCATTTGTAAATGTGGGCTCTGCATTTAAAATGCTTTTAGTCTATCCCAGAATAATCACATTTCTACTTTCCATTGTCTTGTTTCATGTTACCAGTAATTGATAAATGGCTCATTTGTTCTGAGGTTACATATTGACAATGAGTATTAAATTAGGACCCCCCTTTGTCTTTAATTTTCTCTCATTAGGATACATTAAGGTGGATTTGTTGCCTCGGATGGGCCAACTGGGGCCTTTAGGCTACACCTGCTGTGCAATAACACGAATGAGTGCACGACGCCAGCCGGGAGAGCGTTTTATAACTTTGCTGCAGCATTTTAACATCTAAAGCAGTTTCCTGCGGGCATTCACATTGACAACATATTCCATCAACACCTACACTTGGAACAGCTATTTATATAGTTAGAAAGCCTGCAGTAAAAGTGACGAAGCAGTTGCATGCTGCCTACAGGTACCAGACTAGGGGGACTTGAGGATCCCTGACGGAGACAGAGCCATAACAATTCTATAGGGTACAAACTGGAATATGTTGCACCCGTTTTTCAGGCGTAATTTAGCATTGGGACGGTCTGTGAAAGGAAATCAATTATGCAAATCATGTTGATGCAAATCTGATTTGATTCACATTGTAACAAAATCTTTAGGCTTCGATAATCATCTGCCCAACTCAACCACAGAATCAGACAAAGGGGGATAGAAATTACTGTTGGTCATGTTATTGTATGAGTGCTTAATGCATTCTCACCAATTTCCACTCTTCACTATCTTAACCATTTAAAATGAATGGGTTAATGATGCCATTAAAATAGTGGAGAGCAGAATTTGGTTTGACTGAATAAGTTTCATATGGTAATATCGCTGACAGTAATTTCTTTCCTATGAGGATCACAGCCCAAGTCAAAGCATAATTAGTCACTTTTACCATTAACATGATGCACAATAATTAAACATACAGAGTAACCATTGTTTCTCCAACTCTTTAATGTGCTTGTAAACACATTCCAAGTTCAGCTATCTGCAACCAAAATGGAAATGCTCAAACATTCAAAAACATCACCAGTGAGGCACTGATCAAATGGAATCATTGAGTTACTTGGTACTCTAACGTGCTGTGTTACAGAAGAATAGTTTATGGGTTTGTGCCTGTGATTTATCAGGTGAAATGTTTCAGGTATTTTCATACCATCAAAGCCAGCTACTTCCTTACAGACATTGGAGAAAGAGTCAACACAGACCACTCTTGAACACATCCCAGCAAGGAGGGGCCGATCCCCAACCCTGGCAGACGGGTCTGATTCCGGGGGGGGGGTCTGATGGTGGGGGAGCTTGTGGGACCAGGAGGAAGCGCTCCTGCTCCTCCTGGCCCACAAGGAGTGCTCCCCGAGGCTGTCCTCTCCTCGCTGCAGCTGCCGGGTTTCCCGAGGCCCGGGAAACACGGCCGGCCACAGTAAAACCTGCACAGCAGGTTAAATCCGAGGCTTCCAGCCTACTTCACATATTTAAAATGCCAACCAGCCTACTGGGAGCGGGTTGGCTGCCCGCCCCTTGGCCCGCCTCGGGTAAAACCCAGAAGTTGGTGGATTGGAGCCGGCTTCCTGGCAGCCTCAAATTTTTGGCCATTTAACCCCCCACCCTTGTGCACCCACTCCCACCCGCTCACCCATGTTAAAATTTCCCCCACCCCCGTTCCAGATCTGCTAATAGAATTGGAGTGAAAACTGCTTCCAAAGCATCACATCTCCCCAAGTGTCGTCAAACATTACAGGTGGAAAATATTTTTAAAATGAAAACTATACTGTACTACATTTGTAAGAATCTGGAAAAACTCTAAAGCTGTATTTCCTTTAAATTTTATATATTGGGTTTTCTAGTTTAGGAACTGATAAAATAATATGCAAAGTTTTGAAGTCTGTTTTTAAAAAAACAAGAATTATGGAAAATTTAACACCATATTCTCACCGAGAGTTCTTCAAAAGTCTGTCGTTATTAAAAATTGAATTGAACTCTCTCCTCCACAAGTTACACCAGTAAACTCATGATCAAGAGATTCCTGTTTCCCTTTTTAAAAGTTTTATTTTATTCTCTCTTTGGGATTGGACCGCCCCCTCTGGGATCGGACCACCCCGGTCAGGGAGCGGACCCCCTCTGGGATCGGACCACCCCACTGGGTCGGGGATAGATCCTACCTGGTCCTGCAGCCTCCTCCGAAGTGCTCCCTGCCTTCTTCTGCTAAGCTTCCCAATAAAGAAAAAGCCTGTTTGCATCAGATACTGCTGCTTGGAGCAATAAAACTGGGTATATTTCAGTACGGTTGCTAATGGTAAATTTGAATCTGGATTATGGTCTTGTTTGTGTTCTACAAGTTTACTTCATTTCCTTTCCACCCATATCATCCCCTAGACACTGACCCCCTCCATCACATACCCAATCCCGACCAGAAGATGGCAGGTGGGCTATTCCCAGAGTTAAACTTATCTTAAACAAGATGCTATTTGATACAGAAGAACAGAATGGCCTTGCTTGCCTTGTGGTTTTTCCCTCTCTGTAGATATTTAGTCCTTGCCTGGTCTGTCCTCGTAGCTGCAGCCTGGCAGAAAGGCTTGGCAGAGCCACTGGAAATAGCTAAATAAGATGCAGTGAAGCACATCTTACTAGAAGAATAGCATGTCATAAAAGCTATTTGTGTCCAAAAAGCATTAAAATCTACAATTTTCATTAAAGTTGATATAACATCTAAGGGTAGAAATTCGGGCATTTGGGGAAGCAGGGAACATTCCCTGCACCTGAATGTTGAGGCCTGAGGCATCCCAGATCTTTGACCTCCGGCGTCATTTCAATGGAAACAGCCAACCGGTGAAGAGGAAACCCAGATCGGGCCACTACTAGCATTGCAGTGGCCTTCAGGTAAGTGAGGGCTGGGGGTCGGGAGATACGAATCCAGGGGTTGGGAGATGGGGATCAGAGGCTGGGGGTCAGGAGATAGGAATCTGGGGAAGGGGATCAGAGGCTGGGGGTCGGGAGATAGGATGCCGCGGGAGGGGATCAGAGGTCGGGTCGGAAGTATTTGACTACTTTCTTGGGTGCAGGTGCATGCGCTTCGATCACCCTCCCGAACCTCACCCTAGTGGTCATTCTTTATGTATAACCCTAATTGGTGAACGTTGGTGCACATTCAACTGGGATGGGGGGCACCCAAGTGAGCCCAGCTCTATCCTCACATATATGTATACACACACACTCTTTCCAGCAGCCATCACTGGACATCCATCAGGAGCGGAATACTTGGCTAATTTTCCCTCTAATGCAGGGCACTGAGGCCAAATGCGGTATTCCCACCATTGCCCTGTCTGAGATCAGGCAACTCAACACCAACGAGGGATTGATCCTGGGACCATCCTGGTCTTTATAGCTCAGCTAGTGACTGTATTAAACGTGCTTAGCTGTTGGAGGAGCCAATAGTTTAAAGTGCTTTTGGAAGACATGGCTGATCTATGAAAATAATAACATAAAATGGATCAATTCTTGAGGGAAAAATAAAAGTTACTTCCAGACATTTCTTTGAGATGCTGCAGCAATTGAAGCAGGCTGTGCTGTGGGCCCGTGCCCACTGATCTGGTAAATTAATGGGAAATGCCCAGATCTTGAACTCGATGCCCTTCAGACTTGGAACAGCTGTAACAATAAAAGGCGAGACATTCATCCAAGCTGGGTTGAGTTGAATTCAAACCCAGGTGGTAAAAGGTGAAAGGTCAGTCAGTCCATTGGTCAGTCAGACAACCAGTCTTTAATGAATTTATGTTCTGTTATTACAGTTGACTTCACTTAGGAGTAAAGCAAACACAATGTAACTCCATTTAAGAACACCTTGCTCCAGGTATGGATTATGTTCATTTGGAAGGTTCCACTAAGAGCAGCTTTCACTTTTTTTTTTACAGCTTTAATTTATATTCTTGCCTTTTTTTCTGCCAATTTTCTCCCCTCATCCTCACCTGAAGGCATTGACTCCTTGCTAGGCTATGGTTCCTGGTTACTCTACATTTATCTTGCCCAAGTGGCCATAATTCATTGTGAGCCTTGGCAATGAGCGTCAGAAGGATATTTAATTCTTAGGCAGCATTATAACCCAGCACGATCCTCTGCTCACCTGATGTCCACGCATTCGTACTTCCAGGAGGGTCACTGGATAATGATCAGGAGCAGGAAATCTGGTTGATTTCCTCCTTCCCTAACATATTGCAGCACCCCTACTGGCTGAGATCAACTAACTCAGTATGGACAAGTGAATGAATCCTTGCTGGTCTGTATGGTTCAGCTATTTACCCGATAACTCACTGGCCATAACCCACAGCCATCGAGAGAGGAGTGGCAATCAATGCAACTTTCACTTCTTAAAACTCCAGAGATTTGAGCACAAAATCTAATCTGACACTGCAGTGCAGTGCTGAGGGAGCCCTCAACCAACATCACAAACAGATTGTCTGGTCATTTTCACATTGCTGTTTGTGGGAGCTTGCTGTGTGTAAATTGGCTGCTGCGTTTCCTACATTACAACAGTGACTACACTTCAAAAATTATGTCATTGGCTGTAAAGCATTTTGGGACATCCTGAGGTTGTGAAAGGTGCTATATAAATGCAAGTTTTTTTTAAATGAGTTTTATTCTCTCCTGGAGTCCAAGAGATTGAGAGTGAATGTTATATTCTTGCACTAACTTGCACTTGCATGGAAAGCGACCAATAAAACCATTTCTAGGACTACTGTTATGGTTTGTTCCTAACTACAAGATGCAATTCGTGATATAAACCAAAGAATTGTGTGTTAAGGGATTTGTTAAAGACTGTTATGGTCTTGGCAGGGAAGTAACAAGAAAATGAAGTTCTGAATATCCCATTTGGGACAAGAATTAGCTATAGAAAAGAAGCTCAAGTTTACGGATGTATCAGCACAGCTAGTAATTCTTCTTGGTGAAAAATAATCAGTGGTGGATTTCAGAAGGATTCAGGGGATGTTGTTTGCTGTCTATGCTACATTCCTACATGCTTTTCAATTTCATGTTGTAAGAATTAGTTTGACGGCACCTCCCTTCCCTGCGACCTCTGCCACTGAGAAGGACAAGAGCAGAAATGTTATAGGAATGGCATCACCTCCAAGTTCCCCTCCAAGTCACAAGCAACCCTGATTTGGACATATTTTTTTGTTTCTTCATTGTCGTTGGGTCAAAATCCTAGAATTCCCTACCTAACAGCATTGTGGGAAGCACCATCACCACAAAGACTGTTGTGGTTCAAGGACAAGGCCCACCAACACCATCTCAGGGCAACTAGGGATGGGCAATAATAAATGCGGCTTTGCCAGTGTTGCCCACATCCCGAGAATAAATAATAGTAACACCTTGCATTTATATAGCACCTTTTTAACGTAGTAAAATATCCCAAGGTGCTTCACAGGAGCATAATCAGACAAAAATTGACATCGCCAAAGAAGGAGATATTAGGTTAGGCGACTAAAAGCTTGGTCAAAGAGGTAGGTTTAAGAAGTGTCTTAAAGGATTTGAGAGAAGGGGAGATGTGGAGAGATTTAAGGAGGGAATTCCAGAGCTTAGGACCAAGATAGTTGTTAGTAGTGGGGTAAAGAAATTGAGGGATGCACAAGAGGCCAAAGTTGGAGGAATGTGGAGTTCTCGGGTTGTAAGGCTGGAGGAAGTTACAGAAATAGGGAGGGACGAGGCCTTGGAAGTGATTTGAACACGGGGATGAGAACTTTAAAACCGAGGCATTGGTGGACCGGGAGCCAATGTAGGTCAGCGAGCAAAGGGTTGATGGGAAAATGGGACTTGATGCGATTTAGGATACAGGCAGCAGTGTTTGGATGAACTGAAGCTGGTGTCCAGCCAGGTGAGTATTGGAATAGTTGAGTCTGGAGGTTACAAAAGCATAGATGAGGGTTTCAGTAGCAGATGGGCTGAGGCAGGGGCGGAGACAGACAATATTCTGGAGATGGAGTAGGCGTTCTTTGTGATAGAGAAGATATGGGGTCAGAAGCTCAGCTCGGGGTTAAATAGGAGGGTGAGGTTGCAAAAAGTCCGCTTCAACCTAAGGCAGTGGCCAAAGAGGGGGATGGAATTGGTGGTGAGGAACAGAGGTTGTGGCGGGGGCCGGAGACAATCGCATCAATCTTTTCATGTTTAATTGAAGGAAAGTTTGGATCATCCTGGTCTGGATGGTGGACAGCTCTCTGACAGCACAGTGGCAGTGGAGGGTCTGAGAGAGGTGGTGGTGAGGTAGAATGGGATGTCGTCATTTTACATGTATTTTGACGTCATCTCTTCAGATGATGATGCCGATAGGCAGCATATAGATGGGAAATAGGAATTGGCCAAGGATTAATCCTCGGGGGGACTCCAGAGGTAACAGTGCTTGGTCAGGAAGAGAAGCCGTTGCAGGTGATAGAGGATAGGTTAACGGACAGAAAACAGAGAGTAGGGATAAACGGATCTTTTTCAGGTTGGCAGGCTGTAACTAGTGGGGTGCCGCAAGGATCAGTGTTGGGGCCTCAGCTATTTACAATCTATATTAATGATCTAGATGAAGGGACCAAGTGTAATGTATCCAAGTTTGCTGATGATACAAAGCTAGGTGGGACAGTAAGCTGTGAGGAGAACACAAAGAGTCTGCAAAGGGATATAGATAGACTAAGTGAGTGGGCAGTAAGGTGGCAGATGGAGTATAATGTAGGGAAATGTGAGATTATTCACTTTGGTAGGAAGAATAGAAAAACAGAATATTTTTTAAATGGTGAGAAACTTTCAAATTTGGGTGTCCTCGTGCAAGAAACACAGAGCTAGCATGCAGGTACAGCAAGCAATAAGGAAGGCAAATGGCATGTTGGCCTTTATTGCAAGGGGGTTGGAGTATAAGAGTGAGGAAGTCTTGCTACAATTGTACAGGGCCTTGGTGAGACCACACCTGGAGTACTGTGCACAGTTCTGGTCTCCTTATCTAAGGAAGGATATACTTGCCTTGGAGGCGGTGCAACAAAAGTTCACTAGATTGCTTCCTGGGATGAGAGGGCTGTCCTATGATGAGAGATTGTGTAGAATGGGCCTATACTCTCTGGAGTTTCGAAGAATGAGAGGTGATCTCATTGAAACATACAAGATTCTGAAGGGGATTGACAGGGTAGATGCTGAGAGGTTGTTTCCCCTGGCTGGTGTGTCCAGAACTAGGGGGCATAGTCTCAGGAAAAGGGGTTGGCCATTTAAGACTGAGATGAGGAGGAATTTCTTCACTCAGAGGGTTGTGAATCTTTGGAATTCTCTGCCCCAGAGGGCTGTGAATGCTGAGTCTTTGAGTATATTCAAGGCTGAGATAGATAGATTTTTGGACTCTAGGGGAATCAAGGGATATGGAGATCGGGCAGGAAAGTGGAGTTGAGGTCGATGATCAGCCATGATCTTATTGAATGGCGGAGCAGGCTCGAGGGGCTGTATGGCCTACTCCTGCTCTTATTTCTTATGTGATTCTCTGGCAACGACTGGATAAGTAAGAGTGGAACCAGATGAGGGCAGTCCCATTCAGCTGGATAACAGATGAGAGAAGGATGCTGTGGTCAACTGTGCCAAAGATTGCAGAATTGTCGAGCAGGATGGACAGGAATCATGCACCATTGTCACAGTTACAGAGGATGTCAATTTGTGACTTTTAATAGGAACGTTTCAGTGCTGTGACAGGCAGGGAAGTTGATTCAAACATGGAGTTGCGGGACAGATGGGCACGGACTTGGGAGGCGACAACACGTTCAAGGACTTTGGAAAGGAAAGGTGAGGTTGGAGATGGAGTGGTAATTTGCAAGGACAGAGGGGTCAAGGGTTTGTTTTTTGAGGTGGGTTGATGGCAAAGATTTCAAAAGGAGGGCGCTAGTACCTGAGGAGAGGGAATTATTTACAATATCAGCTAGCATGGGGGCCAGGAAGGAAAGTTGGGCAGTCAGCAGTTTAGTGGGAATAGGGGTACGAGGAAGATGAAGAGACAGGAGAAAAGGGCAAGAAGGGAAATGGAAGTAATTGGGCTCAGGTCCGATTAATTAATAATAAAATAAAATTACTTAATAGTAATAAAAGCAAAATATGCTTATTTAGAGTTCAGTACGACTTTGCATATGCCAAACTATTCAATGACAACAAAACATCACTATTCTGAGTTTTTGGCCAGTCTGCAGGAACTATAGAGAGAGCCCAGCAGGACAAAAAGTGCATCCAATAGATTGAGAATATTCACAAGTTCTTCTTGGAATGAAGGCTTCCAGTTATCCATTTTGAGTAACATTTATTGAAACTACGCAATTAGGGCACAGTCTGCATGTAGACTGAAACAGGCAGCACTGAGCAATGCGGCCGAGCGTTGTGGCTTCTGTAGATAGTCTTTGGAGGGAGAAACAAATGCTTGATTTCATATTCAATCGATGTGCAGTCTCCAACCTTGCACAACCTGTACATTTTACAGGGGAATACTTAATTGGGCCTACTTATCACTTAATTATTAAGAAACAATTGGATGTGGCAAAAGGAAGAATGTAAGATTACCACGAATGAGTAAAGTAAGACCGGCCAAATTACCTTCCTTGTCTGTAATTATCTTCTAATCTTGTGATTTGACTGTATCCCTTTTATTAACCCGACTTGAGCTGGCAGCACGAACTCAACCCGAACCCTGCTTGAAGCTCCATTCCAATCCTCCTGTTAGCAGCCCTGATCTAACCCAACACTTGCTGGCAGCTTACACGTGCAAATCATAGGATTATAGAAATTACAGCACAGGAGGAGGCCACTTGGGCTGCCATGCCTGTGGTAGCATTAGCTCTTCAACCGAATAAACATACAGCTGACAAACCAACCATTCTTAATATGCAGAGGCTGGCATAGATGGTTTCTTAATGCATCTTTGGAACGAGTCATATTATCCTTGTTAAAAAAAAAACACAGCAGACTTCACAGTCACAAGCTTTTCTCGAGTCTCAAATTGACTCTGACTGAGTACGTGAAGAACTGTTGGATTTCAAGCTGGAAATCCCTGATAATATTGCTCCTTTAAGGAAATCAAACGGTTGCATTCCAAAAGTAGGTTTTTGCAGTTGCGTTCTTTGTGAGAGGATAGCCTGATTAATCAAACCAGAACAGTTTGGGGCAGATCATGAAAAGCAGCTTCTGTGGACGCCATGCATGGCTGCAAACGCAGCACGGACTCACTGTCTGTCAGCATGGGCTTAAGTTGCTGGTTAACCTTAGCTGAGAACAGAAATGACAGGAAACAGGCAGAATCAGCTGACGGATTAATGCAGGCACAAACAGAAACTTCCCAATTGTTAGATGATGGAGGGCAGCAGCTAATTATATAAACTTCTCATCTTTGGTCCTTGGAGATCAGTTGGCACTGAAGATGTAAATAAAGTGAAGTCGAAAAAAACGGTTTCTTTGTTAGGCATTCCATTTATAATTAGACGATGTTATCACCAGAGGGAGTAATTTGTTCAAAATAGGACAACACTAATAGCTCACAACAAATAGTATGGATGGCTCACAATGAATAATATGAATTTTTTTTGTAAGCGAAAGGTTTTGCAGCACTTTTTATCTTTCGTTTTCTAAATTTTACTTGTGGATTTTGTATGGCGGCGAAGCTCTTAAGCAGACTAAATCATTTCTGAGGTTAAGAATTATTTTTGTTAGCGAGCCTATTAACTGTAACAAACAGTGAACAAGCTAAATATTTTCTGAACATTTTGTTAACAGTGTACTTTGTAAAACCATTTCTGAGAACTGTAATGACATGAGGTAAGGGGTGTAACTTAGTAATTCTCGATGACTGACTTGAGAAAAGAATCAAAGAGGACACGAGAAGAATTTCTTTTTACACAATGAGTTGTTATGATCTGGAGTGCATTGCCTGAAAGGGTGGTGGAAGCAGAGTCAATCGTAACTTTCAAAAGGCAATTGGATAAATACTTGGAAAGGAAAAATTTGGAGGGCTAAAGGGAAAGAGCAGAGGAGGGAGCCTCAATGGATAGTTCTTTCAAAGAGCCGGCACAGGTTCGACGGGCCGAATGGCCTCCTTCTGTGCTGTAAGATCTTATGACTGTCCTTCATATCTGGAGACTAAAGAAGACCAGGAGGACAGAATCCAAATGTATTCTCATCGCTTTTGTTATTAGTTATAAATGAGATTTGCATTGGATAGCTACAGAACTAAACAGTTTGCAAATGATTGACCCAAGAATTCTGTTTCACTGGGACTGATGGATTGCAATGGCCTATTCCAGTCCCATACATTCCTATATTATTTTTTTAAAACTGTATTACTGCTGTGTGATAGCTGGGAGAACCCACTCACTGATGAAATTGGTTAAATTATTCCAACTTTGCAGTTAATGCCAAAGTATTTCTTCAAAATTTGTTCAGTTGTGTTTATTTCATAATTTCTCATTTAAAAAAAACTTCTTATTTCATATCATTACAATCTATAATTATCACGGTTTATCGACGATTTAAAGGAAACAATTGAATTGGGTGAGTACTAGCAAGAGTAAGTATTTAAACGAAAACAGAAAATACTGTAAATACACAGCAGGCCCATGTTCTTTACAGCATTGGGAGTGATGTGGGTAGGTCTGTGGTGTGCAAGGGGTGGTGAAGCAGGTTGATATTTGGAATAGGGACACCCTGTCAGAACATAGCACTGGCGGGGGCCTAACCTGCTTTTGTCTTCTTGGGAGTGTTTTCTACCATTTTCCTTTAAATTTTTAGATATGCTGTATTTGTAGCTTGCCTTTTTTTGCTCTTTCTGCATTTTCCCCCTCCATGTTTTCACCTCTACTATTTGTACCTCCTTTTATGTCTCTCAATCACCTCACTAATGATCTATTATATCATCTAACAATTTTCCATTCTCAATTTGCTGGTCATTCAACTCAGTAACTCCCTCTCTCTGATTTGTATCCTGTTGATTCTCTACCATTATCTTTCTCTCTCGATTTTTTTTTTCCCAACCTTATTAAAAAGCCACAACAACCACCTCTATTCCAACGCACTCCTGGCTGGCCGCCCACATTCTACCTTACGTAAACTTGAGGTCATCCAAAACTCGGCTGCCCGTGTCCTAACCAAGTCCTGTTCACCCATCACCCCTGTGCTCGCTGACCTACATTTGGCTCCTGGTTGAGCAACGCCTCGATTTTAAAAAATTCTCATCCTTGTTTTCAAATCCCTCCATGGCCTCGCCCCTCCCTGTCTCTGTAATCTCCTCCAGCCCCACAACCCCCGCCGAGATATCTGCGCTCCTCTAATTCTGCCCTCTTGAGCATCCCTGATTTTAATCGTTCAACCATTGGTGGCCGTGCCTTCAGCTGCCAAGGCCCTAAGCTCTGGGACTCCCTGCCGAAACCTCTCTGCCTCTCTACCTCTCTTTCCTCCTTTAAGACGTTCCTTAAAACCTACCTCTTTGACCAAGCTTTTGGTCATCTGCCCTAATTTCTCCTTATGTGGCTCGGTGTCAAATTTTGTTTTATAACACTCCGTTAAAGGTGCTACATAAATACAAGTTGTTCTTATTAAAAAGCTTGTTTATATATTATTCTTTCACTTTAATGAAGGGCAGATATCTAAAATGTTCTAACCTGTCTTTTCTCTTTGCAGATGCTAACTAACATGTTGTGTGTTTAGAGGTTTTTTTTGTGGTGTTGGTGGATAGGTGACAAGCTGATGGTGCTAATGGCACTGGTGCTGAAGGCCATCAGAGGTCAGTGTTGTTAGGAGCTGTACTCGCTGTTCCCATTAAAATCAGAAAGCTCCGTAAAATGAAACTAGAATAGAGAGCAACAGGGAGGAAGCGAGGACTATCACTTAAGTATCAGAGGAATGAAAAGGCGAGAGAGAGAGAGAGAGAGCAGAAGGCAGGGTGAGGAAGGAAAGGAACAAGCCAAGAAACTGATTAGAAAAAAAAAGACTAAAACAAAAGAGAAGTACTGCGGATGCTGGAAATCTGAAAGAAAAACAGAAAATGCTGGAGAACGCTCAGCGGGTCTGGCAGCATCTGTGGAGAGAGAAACACAGCTAACGTTTCAGGTTGATGACCTTTTTGTAGAAAAAGAGACAAATGGGTTTAATTTACTCTTAGCATATTAGTTCTGTGTTAAGGTGGGGTTAATTTGTTTCCCTTTTTTAGCACATTCTCAAGAAGATACATGTTTACCCAGAACATTTTCTCGGAGGTTCGATGTGTTACAACTAATAAACACTGAGCATTCAATCATTAAAAAAACCTGCAATAATGGCAGTTAATCACTGTTTGCGCTTACATGCCTATTAAGGGGTTATCAATAATATTCAGTGTGTCAATCCAGTTGTGGATTATGAAAGCTGGAGCTCTATTGGAAGAAATACATTTTAGGCCTGAACTACTGATGAGTCCATTTAGATTACTGAGTGTGGAGTGAGGAAATAGAGACATTTTCTCTTCCGGTCAGAAGTACAATCCACTACTAAACCGATGGGAGGCAATTGCACAGGAGGGCAATGCAGCATCAACAACACTATATATGAAGGGGTGTGTGAAGAAGGGGTCTGAGATGAAAAAAAGTGCCAATGTCTATATTTTCAGGGCAACACGGTGGCATAGTGGTTAGCACTGGTGCCTCACAGCGCCAGAGACCCGGGTTCGAATCCGGCCTCGGGTGACTGTCTGTGTGGAGTTTGCACATTCTCCCCGTGTCTGCGTGGGTTTCCTCCGGGCGCTCCGGTTTCCTCCCACAGTCCAAAAATGTGCGGGTTAGGTTGATTTGGCTATGATAAATTGACCCTTAGTGTTAGGGGGGGGGGATTAAATATGTGGGGTTATGGGGATAGGATGGGATATGTTAGGGGGAATTAAATACGTGGGGTTACGGGGCTAGGGTGGGATATGTGTACTGTGGGGATTAAAGCAGGGACAGGGTACTGGATTTGGATGATCAGCCATGATCGTATTGAATGGTGGAGCAGGCTCGACGGGCCGAATGGCCTACTCCTGCTCCTAGATTCTATGTTTCTATGTTTCTATGTAAGCCGTGTCAGTCCAAGGTGTCCGCTGTGCTTTCTGGAATAATTTCAAACCAGGATTATTAACTTAAATTTACACAATATCTTGTAATTGGGACACAAACGAGAAGCAATGAAGGTATTTCAAAGGTATTACAATAGTCTAGAAAAGATAGCCTTGCTTACTAGCAGCTAAGAGAGGTTGTTCACTAACTATTCTTATGCAAGTATACAATGGACTACAAAAAAGTATTCATTCTGCTTTTCCACTTCACTCAGCAAGATGTTCAAATTTCAACCTACTAGACTTGGCAATAAATATACTGCTGTGCAGCCTTTGCTTCTCTATAAAAAAAATTACATTTCCACCAATGCATCCTGTTCTATTCTTTGCTGAAGAAGGAAGCCTTTAACAGGCACCACTGTGCTGAGACTGGTAGTGGCAGGCATTAGATAAATTCCCTTATTGTTAATGACAAGCTATTATAGGTACTATAGGCTGGGAGTCTGTACTGGGCCAGAATAATGTTGAACTTGATGTATGTCAATGCATGACAGAAGAAAGCATCTGCTACCTCAGTGATGCGATGGTGAATGGCAGATTTAGTGAGGTCTTCAGTTAGTCCCTAGAAACACACTATAGTCTTGAAGGCTGGTGCAGTGGTCGTTTTCACATCCACTGACCATGCCATTGGATGTGGCTCCTTGACTGTAGGTCTGGTTCAAGGAGCTGACACAGGCCTGAGAACACATGCCTGTCGAAGTGCAGCCTTCTTATTCTCTGTTCCTAGCTGAGATCCAGTTATGTGATATTTCGGCAGTTCTCCCACTGCATAGCAAGTCCAAACATTCACATCCTATCATTTCAAACATCATGGTGTCCTGTTGTTTCTGCTCCTCTTGCTTGAAAAATCTAACATTGACAGACTTAATGCAACACCATGCTGGCAATTTCACTGAAAGACTCCTCCTTCAGCCGATATTTTGTGTTCTGCTCACCATTTGAACATTGGCATCTGATATTTTAATGCCAGTTTTAAATGGGAATGAAAAAGAAAGATTTACATTTATATAGCGCCTTTCATGACCACCGGACGTCTCAACGTGCTTTACAGCTAATGAAGTACTTTTGAAGTGTAGTCACTGTTGTAATGTGGGAAACACGGCAGCCAATTTGCGCACAGCAAGGTCCCACAAACAGCAATGTGATAATGACCAGATAATCTGTTTTTGTTGATTGAGGGATAAATATTGGCCAGGACACTGGGGAGAGCAGATGGCGCCTCGGTTTAACGTCTCATCCGAAAGACGGCAGTGCAGCACTCCCTCAGCACTGCACTGTAGTGTCAGCCTAGATTTATGTGCTCAAGTCTCTGGAGTGGGACTTGAACCCACAACCTTCTGACTCAGAGGCGAGTGTGCTACCCACTGAGCTGCAGCTGACTGTCAATCTTGAAAATCATTTCATGTTCCACACTTAAGTTTTGTCTGTGTTAGAAATATTTATTTTCAGGAATCAAGTTAGGAGTGTGGGCAACAGTTAATGACTGTTTAATTAACACCAACACATGAGATGACAACCTCGGAACATACACTTAGCATGGCTATTAGCTCTAATACATAGCAAATTAAACCCCTAAGCATTTGAGCAGCAGGCTGAGTGGGAAGGGGAGAGTGAGTTACTATCAAGCTGAAGGCTGAATTGGAAGAGTTTCGATCTTTGTAATGTTACAAAGTTGTTGCACTGATGTGGGAGATCCAAACTTTTGAGGATAGAACTTTCAGTTGGTGAAGTTCAGGTACAGATACTTAGCATGCAGTTGCTACATTCCTGTGTGCGCTATATTTAAACATGCGTTAACTGATTTAAAATAAATCCTTTAACATTAATGTCTGCTTAAAAATAGCACACATAGGAAATGTGGTACAAGTGCGTTAAACATTTGTACCTGAACATCACTGAATGGAAGTTCTATCCTCTAATCATAAACTCCACAGGTGTAGCTGTAAGAAAAGCTTGTCATGGAAAACCCTGACTTGATCTAGTTTACAAAAATGAGAAGTCGCACAACACCAGGTTATAGTCCAACAGATTTATTTAAAATTACGAGCTTTCGGAGCTGTTGCCCCTTCGTCAGGTAAAGGTACAATGAGGGAATCGATTACACAGTATATAAACACAGAAAGCAATTTGTGCGACTTCTCATTTTTGTCCAACACCGGCATCTCCGCATCATGATCTAGTTTAGGCAGCTTTAGTCTTGTCGTAGGTCCTTAGCAATCTGTTGCCTCAGTAAACTTGTTACTTGTGTATAACCAATCCCAATTCTAAAAGGCTCATCTCTGCATTATAACTATATCTGTCTGTCTGCACTATGCTGTTTTAGTTGCCTTGTACTATTCTTAAGAGGTCTAAACTTAAAAAATGAGATTGTGCATTTGCGCTGTGGATTCTGAAGAAATATTTGCCCTCCTGCAACTTGGTCAGAAGTCCGGCAGACGGCTAAAAAGGTACGCAATTCTCTGAACTTAGTCTGCACCAGACCAGGCCTCCATGATGTCTATCAGGGACATAAGTTGAACTAGGCATCTATTCAACAACATAAAAGGGCTAAGTAATTCTTAAAGGAGCAAAACTGACCCCCCATACATGAAGTGTGGGTGATCTCCAATGGAGGGCATACCTAGCCTCTTCTGGTCTGAATCGAGTGCCCACCCAGTCTAGCATGAAGTTCTAGTGAAATCTATCAGGGGCCAGTCTGGTCTCTCAAATCTTTGAACTAGATGTCTTTGGCAGGAAGTCCAGGTGACGTTGAACAGAGATGTAGCTGATTACTGCTCTTGGCACGCCAGCATTTTCAGTAGTGCTTTTTTAAGATTGTGAAACAATGGTAATCACAGTGTTTAAACTTTTCAAAAAGACTTATGAAAATAAATATCTTGGTTACTTGCTGTTGCTATGGTAACAGTTTAAACTGCACTAATCTTATTGCTCACCTCCACGCCTTTCCTACTGGGCAGGCAGTGCACCATTGATGAAACCAGAATCGAATAATTTGCTTCTATGTTCTGTTACTACAAAGATAGATTATGCTCTTTTTGTGTCTAAATGTTTTCCATCTAAAATTATGGTAGACGTCTTCAGATAGAGTTGTCAGCAAGATTGTTTAATTATTTGAAGATTAATACAGGCTAATACATTAATATTCCAGTGATGGGAGTTTACAGAGATCCTAATGGAAGCCACTGCAGTCAATAAAGCAACATAGAAAGGTTAGTATCTTGTGTAAATCAAAACAGGAAACCAGTGTTGATTGAGGGCATGTAAGTGATGACAGGATTGGATTGATAGTTTGCATATGCTTTTAGTTAGTGAGCATCTGTTTTACAATTTTAGTGACAAATCAAGTAAGAGAAACATCAAAGTATAAGTTACATTTTTTTAGAAGGGGTGTTTTACAATCACAGATTTGCATTCCGTAAGACATAGCCCTTGGTGCGATTCTGATGACGAGGCTAATTCTAGCATCAAGATACTAACACTACAGCCCAGGTGGGCTGTAACTAAGAGTATTGCAAGCTCCATATGAGCCTGGAAGTTACTGTGAACAATGTTATCATACAAACACTTAACGTATTCATATCAAATTTCTCTCTCTGCTATTTTAGCATGTTAACGCCTCAGTTAAGATAGCGGAGAGAGGAAGCCGATGTGAGTGCGTTAAGTATTCGTACAATAAAATTGCTCACAGTAATTTCCAGGGTTCAGTGACTGTCAGAATCTAGTCCTGGGTTATCAAGCCAGGTCTGGTATATCATGGTATACATGTTCTGGCTGATCAGAACAGGGTTATTATAACTCAAGTGTATCTGTCTTAAGTTTTTGGGCTGGAACTGTTAATCCATAACTGACACATACATATCAGATTATTAGGCTTCAGCTATTTCTAGAATGATGGGGGTGAAATTGGAATCGCTTTTGCCACTCGTTATATAACACGCCTGATACTCAGTTCGATTGAAGTCAATGGAACTGAATGTCGGGTGGAGCGTATAACAGGTGCCGATGCAATTCCGCCTGTTTTGCGTCCCCTCCCATATCCAATTTCACCCCCTATAAGCTTAGCATGAGTTGTAGGGAAAATAATCTTAAATTCCCATACCCCAGCAAAGAGATGCTGTAGGTAGCATTGACGGAGCTAGGTTTGGCCAACTAGGGTGGGGGGTGGGGGAGTCGAACAGAATATTTGGTTGACTAGGCAGGAAGGGGACCAAGCTGGAAACTGGCAAATGCTGACTTACTTACTCCGATGGCCGAGCCGGGAACCGCACAGTCTGGCTGGCCAAACCTGGAAGCTGAAGATGGAGTCCTCCAAAGCCACGTTGGCTGACCTCAAAAATGATTTGGGGGGGGCGGGGGGAGGGTTCTGACCCCCACCACTTTCACCACTTGTAGGTGGTCAATGACTGCATCCCTACCAGCTCCAAGGAGTACCGTTGATACAACCCAGCAGCCTGGCGCCTTGCCCAGCTCCATACTTGTGACTGCCTTAGTGACTGCCCTTTGTGATGGGAAAGACACCGAAATGCTTGGATCGGGTACTGCCCTGGAAAAAGAAAAGAAATCTCGGGATCCTAGTGGTTAAAATCTACACAATCGTCAGACTAGTGCTTGGTGGCATAAAAATAGCAAATAAAATCCTGGGTTTGATTAGCAGAGGAATGGATTACGAATCAAAAGATGCCATAGGGTGACTGTATAAGGCATTGGTTAGATGTCAGCTGGAGTACTCTGTACAGTTCTGGTCACAATTAATAATAGGAACAAAAATATTGCTTGAGAGAGTATAAAGAAAGACTTGCATTTATATAACGCCTTTCACGACCTCCGGACGTCTCAAAGCGCTTTACAGCCAATGAAGTACTTTTGAAGTGTAGTCACTGTTGTAATGTGGGAAATGCGGCAGCCAATTTGCACACAGCAAGCTCCCACAAACAGCAATGTGATAATGACCAGATAATCTGTTTGTTATGTTGATTGAGGGATAAATATTGTCCAGGACACCGGGGATAACTCCCCTGCTCTTCTTCGAAATAGTGCCATGGGATCTTTTACATCCACCTGAGAGAGCAGATGGGGCCTTGGTTTAATGTCTCATCTGAAAGTTGGCACCTCCGACAGTGCAGCACTGCACTAGAGTGTCAGCCTAACTTTGTGCTCAAGTCCCTGGAGTGGCACTTGAACCCACAATCTTCTGACTCAGGCAAGTGTGCTACCAACTGAGCCACAGCTGAGACTAGAAGTGAGCAGCATGATATCAGAAATTTCAGTTATGGTGAAGGATGTTAGATTCATGCTCTTTGGAAAAGAGACTTAAATTTGAATTAGTTAAATTTTCAGGAGAATTAATAAAACTGGTGCAAGAAAATTGTTTGCTAGGGCAAAGAATGTGAATACCGAAGGACACAAGTTTAACATTGTAAAGTTAGGAATAATAATGAACGTCTAATGGAACTTTTTTCACAAAGTGATAGATTTATAGAACAAGTTACAGGGAAGGCTGTTGATATAAATAAAATACAACAATTCAAAACTCAACGAGATGTGCCGTGAGAACCCAGGTCAAGATTATCGAGATTAATCAAAAATGTCAGGTTTATTTGGCTTAATTACCTTTTCCTGTGCCTAAAAATTCTGATGTTAATTGAACATGGATGATTAGAACAGTGGTAACAATTTTAATAATCTCTGGCTGGAAAATCCAATTCCATAACAAGGTCATGCAATCTTTTCAGATTCTTACATCTGTGACAACACAAGTATTCATGTCACGCGACGCACTCCTGTACAAGCCTGAGAGAAGCAGCCTTCGTTCAGAGGTGGACTACATTCTGGATTGCAATGCTGTTTTTAACAAACCTTTGCACTCCTTTGCCTAAATCCGAATGTCCCTATTGATCATCTGGGCCATTGGTTTATAGTGATTGAATAAGTCGAAGCCATTTTCTTCACATGGAATTCTGGGACTTTTATCGATATTTTGGGATCAGATTCCACGATTGTGTTCTTTTATAATTAAGGTCCCTAGTTTGTGTTATCTGACTAAGTCACAATCTGTTTTATTACTTGGGATTCTAAGAGTGATTGGAAATCACATTCTGCCATTTCATATGTTCTTTTCAACAAAACCAGCAAACCAGTGGCCTTCCTGATAACATGGTCCAGATTTTAACTGCCTCCACCTGGTGGAAGCCAGGTTTGGGGGGTGGGGGCAGATAAAATACCAGGAGTCACTTCCATCGCGCCTTGTCCCCATATTAACCTGCTCTTTTGAGCAGGGCAACTGCAGGAAGGAAGCTTTGTGCAGATCGGGTCCAATTATGTCATCAGGACAATTTTAAGCTGAGGCCTGAGCGGGTTGGGGTGTACAGTGTTGGCTCCCCTGTCAGGCGAAACCTGCCGTGAGACGGATCCTGGGCCAGAAGAGGCCCTGAAGGTAAGTTTTAAATTAATTTTTCAGGTTTCCTTGTGGACCAGGAAGGGGCACGGAGTGCTTCTCTGGGCCTCACAAGGAAGCCTTGTGTCTCCCTTGCACCGGGCAACCCCCCCTCTGCCCAATGGCGACCAGAGCCTCTCCTCTCACCGATCGCGACAAGAGCCCCCTCCCCCGATCGTGGCCAGACTCCCCCTCCGATTACGGCCAGACCCTCCCCTTCCCCCCCAATCGAGGCCAGACCCCACCCCCTGAGCACGGCACTAACTGCCGGGGAACGTCCCCGCCTGCGGCCTCCTGCTGCTTTCTAGCGCTCCCGCCTGCCGACCAGGCTGTCAATTTGGCTGGCTGTCGAGCGGGAGACTGCAGCGGGTTATTTAAATGAGTCCCCTGCCATTAGAATTGGCAGGGCCGTCAAGTTCCCGGCCTTGCTGGGTTTTCCCTGCGCTACCACGCTCCCCTAGCACCCTCCCAGCCACCCCATTAATTGCGCGGTCCATTCTGTAAAATGGGTGCCGCGCGATCTAATTTCTAGGCCAAAGTGTGTGAACAGCTAAAAGGATGTGGGATAGGCAGGCAAAAGGGAGAAGGATTCCAATAGAAGGGGTAACACCATGATGGTCTGCACCCTTGTCTCCTTTTGTCTTATGCTTATCACTTCTGCCAATAAACCATCTCTTGTTTTCAATTTAAGCACTTTACAGACCATTTTATTTCTTTTCCTGAATGTTTGTTCGCTTGACCCCCCTTGTTCTGCTCCTTTTTAAAATTCTGCTCATCTGTAATATCTTCCAGCTCTGACATAGAGCTCGTACACTCCAGACACTAACTTGTTTGTTCTCTCCACAGATGCTGTCTTACCTGCTGAGTCTTTAGAGTATTTTCTGCTTTTGTTTCACCAAATTTAAAACCTGCCGGTGGGGGGGAAACAACAGCGTAAAGTTTGACTGAAAAATGAACGACCGTCCAGGGCTATTCATCGATCAAACAACCTGAGAATTCCATGTGAAGCTACAGTGTTTCATCTGATGACTCTCTCATGGAATGGTTTTATAATGCAATCAATTAAACTAATACAGATTTTAATTCCCAAATTGTCAGTTTGTCCATCCTTAGGGAGCAACTTATTATTCGAGCTCGGTGAGGCGCTGCTCGGCAGGATTCTGGAGTGTGCTCTGTTCACCTCCTGCTGTATGAGATTTGGACACAACTCAAAGGGAAGAAGGCCGTCCTCCCTCTCATGGCTTTCAAAGATCACGATTGCAGTCCTATTTATTTAGAAACATAGAAACATAGAAGATAGGAGCAGGAGTAGGCCATTTGGCCCCTTGAGCCTGTTCCGCCATTGAATGAGATCATGGCTGATCATCCAAATTCAGTACCCTGTCCCTGCTTTCTCCCCATATCCCTTGATCCCTTTAGCCTTAAGAAATATATCTAACTCCTTCTTGAATATATTTAATGAATTGGCCTCTACTGCCTTGTGTGGTAGAGAATTCCACAGGTTCACACTCTCTGGGTGAAGAAATTCCTCCTCATCTCAGTCCTAAATGGCTTACCCCTTATCCTTAGACTGTGACCCCTGGCTCTGGACTCCCCCGCCATCGGGAACATCCTTCCTGCATCTAGTCTGTCTAGTCCTGTTAGAATTTTATAAGTTTCAATGAGATCCCCTCTCATTCTTCTAAACTCTAGCGAATATAAGCCTAATCGACCCAATCACTCTTCATACGTCATTCCTGCCATCCCAGGTATCAGTCTGATGAATCTTCGCTGCACTCCCTCCATGGCAAGAACATCCTTCCTCAGATAAGGTGACCAAAACTGCACACAATACTCAAGGTGTGGTCTCACCAAGGCCCTGTACAACTGCAGCAAGACATCCTTGCTCCTGTACTCGAATCCTCTCGCTATGCAGGCCAACATACCATTTGCCTTCTTCACCGCCTGCTGCACCTGCATGCTTACCTTCAGCGACTGGTGCACAAGGACACCCAGGTCTCGTTGCACTTCCCCTTTTCCCAATCTATTGCTGTTCAGATAATAATCTGTCTTCCTGTTTTTGCCACCAAAGTGGATAACCTCGCATTTATCCACATTATACTGCATCTGCCCAATCACCCAACCTGTCCAAATTATACTGGAGTTTCTCTGCATCCTCCTCACAGCACACATGCCCACCCAGCTTTGTGTCGTCTGCAAACTTGGAGATATTACATCCAGTTCCCTTGTCTAGATCATTAATATATATTGTGAATAGCTGGGGTCCTAGCACTGATCCCTGCGGTACCCCACTAGTCACTGCCTGCCACTCTGAAAAAGACCCATTTATTCCAACTCTTTGTTTCCTGTCTGCCAACCAGTTCTCTATCCAAGTCAATACCTTACCCCCAATCCCATGTACTTTAACTTTGCACGCTAATCTCTTATGCGGCACCTTATCGAAAACCTTCTGAAAGTCCAAATACACCACATCCACTGGTTCTCCCTTATCTATTCTACCAGTTACCACCTCAAAAAATTCCAGTAGATTAGTCAAGCATGATTTACCTTTTGTAAATCCATGTAAACTTTGTCCGATCCTGTCACTGTTTTCCAAGTGCTCTGCTATTTCACATTGAAAAACCACGGAGAAGGGCCAAAACCCATAGTATAGGACTGGGGTTGAAAGGAGCAAAAGGGATGAGATAAATTAGATAGTAATGATTAGATGCTGCAGAGCTTGGGTTCTGAAAGCCTGAACATTGTAGGAGGAGGACGGTTCGACTCCAGGGCCACGATTTCCCCTACCTCGGTGAGTCCAGTGCGGTCGGGGTCGGTGGCGGTGTGCGACCCCGCTGCTGGCTCCAGCCTGCTGTCCAAAGTGTTCTTCTGTTGATTGGACTTGTTAAGCCCACCCTGCGTGTTTCCCGACCAATTGAAGGAAGCGGGTCTGATGACGTCACTTGACGCGTCATCACCCGGTTTCCTTAAAGGGACTATGCGCAAACTTAGTTTGACATTTGTGCTGTCAGTGTTCTACAGCATTGAGGTGCTGCAAACACTGACCAGCACTGCACAGAGGTGCATACCTGCACCCAGGCTCTCCCATGACTCCCTCCATATGCTTATGGAGGGAGTAACAGCACGCAGGGAGGTTCTCTTCCCTTCCAATGGGTGGAAGAGACCTCCCCAGGAGATCAACGCAGCCTGGTTGCACATTGCATAGGAGGACACAAGCAGGGATGTCGTTAGGAGGACCAGGCTGCAGTGGCACAAACCTTTCAATGATCTCAGTAGATCACGAAACATTACTGCAAAGCCACACTTAACCTCATCCTGCTGTGCCACTCACCACATCCCCATCACTCTGCTTTCCCTACCCTACTCCTGCACATCCTTTCTCCCCTACTTGCACCTCCACCCATCTCTCTCTTCTTCTTAGGCAGTCCCTCGGAGTCGAGGATGACTTACTTCCATACTAAAAATGAGTTCTCAGATGACTGATGAGTCCAATGCGGGACCTACAGTCTCTGTCACAGGTGGGGCAGACGGTGGTTGAAGGGGCGGGTGGGTGGGGTGCTCGGGTTGACGTGCGCTCCTTCCGCTGTTTGCGCTTGGCTTCCGCTTGCTTCCGGCAAAGAGACTCAAGGTGTTCGGCGCCTTCCCGAATGCTTCTCCTCCACTTTGTGCGGTCTTGGGCCAGGGATTCCCAGGTGTCGGTGGGGATGTTGTACTTTTTCAAGGAGGCTTTGAGGGTGTCCTTGAAGCATTTCCTCTGCCCACCTGGGGCTCTCTTGCCGTGTCGGAGCTCCAAGTAGAGCGCTTGTTTTGGGAGTCTCGTATCGGGCATGCGGACGATGTGGCCCATCCATCGGAGCTGATCGAGCGTGGTCAAAGCTTCGATGCTGGGGATGTTGGCCTGAGCGAGAACACTGACGTTGGTGCTCCTATCCTGCCAATGGATTTGCAGGATCTTGCGGAGGCAGCATTGGTGGTATCTCTCCAGTGCTTTGAGGTGCCTGCTGTACATGGTCCATGTCTCTGAAGCATACAGGAGGGCGGGTATCACTACTGCTCTGTAGACCATGAGCTTGGTGCTGGGTTTGAGGTCCTGGTCTTCAAACACTCTCTTCCTCAGGCGACTGAAGGCTGCACTGGCACACTGAAGGCAGTGTTGGACTTCGTCGTCGACGTCTGCCCTTGTTGACAGTAGGCTCCCGAGGTAAGGAAAGTGGTCCACGTTGTCCAAGGCCTCGTCATGGATTTTGATAATCGGGGAGCAGTACTGTGTGGCGGGGGCAGGTTGGTAGAGGACCATTGTCTTACGGATGTTTTAGTGTAAGGTCCATACTTTCGTACACTTCGGTGAAGGTGTTGACAATGGTTTGGAGTTTGGCCTCAGAGTGTGCGCAGACGCAAGCTGTAATTCGACGACAGAGGATGGGACGACCTTGGATCTGGACTGGAGGCGACGGAGGTTGAACAGTTTCCCGTTTTTTCTGTAGATTAGCTCTACTCCAGCGGGGAGCTTACTGAGGGTGAGATGGAGCATTGCAGCAAGAAAGATCGAGAAGAGCTTTGGTGCGATGACACAGCCTTGCTTGACCCCGGTTCATACGTGAATTGAGTCTGTGGTCGATCCGTTGGTCAGGATCACGGCTTGCATGTCGTCGTGAAGCAGGCAGAGGATGGTGACAAACTTTTGAGGGCAGCCGAATTTGAGGAGGACACTCCATAATCCTTCACGGTTGACGGTGTCGAAGGCCTTTGTGACGTCAAAGTAGGCCATGTACAGCGGTTGGCGCTGTTCCCTGCATTTCTCTTGTAGTTGACGCGCAGTGAAAAATCATGTCCATTGTGCCCCTTAGTGGGCGGAATCCGCATTGCGACTCTGGGAGGAGCTCTTCAGCCACTGGGAGAAGGCGATTGAGGAGGATTCTTCTCTATCTACATTATCACTTCCCCATCTCACTCGCCACCCCTCACACTTACTCTCATCCTAGTCCAATCATACCAAGTAACAATACACAAGGGTAGGCACTTGAGTGTTTTAGCCAATGTTCATGTGATGTTTCTGTTAATGTGCTGTCAAACATTGAAATCTTTATTTTCAGCACTTTGCGTTCTTGACAGATTTGTGTGCACCTTTTGGAAGTGGCTTAGTGAGTTGCAGTGAATGGTGAGACATAATGGTACCCCCCCGCAATGGCGATGAGTGTGGAAGGAATGGCTTGGGCATTGTAGGGATGCTTTTTGGTGTTGGTGTGAGGTGGTGCCAACCTGGCGCATCTTGTGGCAGCCCGGGTGTACAGCGTCATGTGAAGTAAATCTGGCCATGGTGAGGCCATTCCTGGCCTCCCGGCCAGCAATGTGATCAGGTGCTGATGCCCTGTGTCCTGTGCAGCATCAATTGTTTGCAGAGAAGGTTGGTGTTGATGTTAGTGCTGCTGGTGTGCCTGGTGCTGCTGGTGTTGGGGCTGATCGTGGTGGGATTCTGAGGACCAAGGTGAGATTTTTTCAAGGGCACCGATGCTGATGTAATAGATGGCAGGTGAAGTTGAGATGACAGAAGCGATCTTTCAATGATGAGAGAGGTTGTTCCAATGAGGTGACACTGGATAGAGAGTTTGCTCCAAACACTTGCAACCTGCATAAAGCTCAATCTGTCTTCCAAATGCAGTAAGCAACAGCTCCTGACCTTGGAAAGTGAACAACTATAAGATGGGAGCTTTTATAGCACATTTGCAACTGTCAAGTAAAGAAATGATATCATGGTGACACAACTCCCAACCTACTTACATGATGTGATCCCCGAGCAGCGGGGAACCCGCGGGCGAACTCATAAAATTTAAAGGTGAGCTTAAAATAGTTTTTAAGTGCCTGTTAACAGCTCTTAATCATCTAAATTGCCTTCCCCGCCACTTGGTGTCGGGTCTGTTCAGCGATGACAGACCCGACATCTGGGGAAACTAGTGTGACGGTGGGTTGACAGCAGGTTCCCTACCCGCTGTCAAAAGAATTTTTTTCCCCACCTGACCTGCCACTAAAGGCGCCTGCTGACCCCCCCCCGACAAACTCCCCCAAGAACTGCAACTGCCAAAGAATATAAATATACAGTGTGAAACTTCAATGTTCCAAGATCTAGGATGGAATGTGCTCTTCTAGGCATGGATTCTCAGGAAGTCTAAATTGCATTGGCTCTATGCCATACTTGGCCAAGAAGTGTTCACCACTGGTATTGGACACAGAGTTGAAAACATTCTATTCATCACGATTATCACCTCGATTGAAAACAATAGGAGAAAGCCCATGTGGGTACCTGATTGGCACGTACCACTCAACGCCACCACTGCAGCATCATTACCGCAATGTTTTAATTTCATTTTCCAATCACATTACCCATTTTTCGAAAATTTCATGCAATCTTCATCGTGAATCTGATTTTGTTTGTGAGTGTTTCAGAGCACAATCAAGTCAGCTTGCTGCAGATGTTTGGGTAAAATCCAATTAGTGCATTACAAATTTAGTTTTCACTGGAACACAATCAATTTTAATTCGTTTTTACAGTAGACTGCTCGCTCTAATTGTGTGCATCCTCTCTACTGAGTATAGATTTAAGTAAATTACTCCACTGAGTGGAAGAAAATTGTGCTATTTAGGTTGACAGCCTGCAAAATTAAAGATAGAGAAGGTGTATCTCATTAAATAAAGACATACAGAACAGATTATGATAAATTTTAGCTATTTTCCATTAAACCGGTTAAAACATTGACAAATTTTGGCATGCTACACTTGGCTTTGCCATCCTTCATATAACACATTAAAATTTCTCCCGAGTTAACCGTTGCATTGCCTGCTAATCCAATTCAGCTCATTTATTATGCTACGTAGTAAAGTATTGCAGACTTTCAGTTGAACATAGAGGGATAGGCTACAGTGCTACCAATCTGAGCCCAGCAGTTGGAGAGTGACCATTAGGAGAGATCACTGAGCATCTGCATTTATACACCTCTACAAAGGCACTCCCTCTTCAGTTATTTCTTAATGTTGAGAGAGATGGGGTGAGAGCATGTAGCATTGAATGCAAAATTTATAAAGTGCCAAACAGATTCAAATGGAATGGTAGACCCCTTTTTAAACCCAGCTTCATGCAGGACTGAAGTTATAATTTATTCCATGTCAAGTCAATACATTGCTAGAAAGTGTCCAGGAATGATACCTACTTTGCTGGCATCTTTTCTTGTACAAAGTCCCACACAACTATCACTCCTAATCTTACCATTCTTCGCTAGCTCCTTGTCCTCAAGTGTGTTGATTTCAAACTCCTTGTCTTTATTTATAAATCCCTTTGTGACCTTACCTCGCCCTACCTCTGCAACCTTCTGCAGCTCATGTCCAAGCATGGGCTCTCTGCTCTTCCAACTTTGGCCTTCTATACGTTCCTACTTCCCTCCACTCCACATCAGTGGCAAAACCTAGTCATCACATCTCAACACTCTGAATTCTCTTCCTAGAGCCTGCCACTATGTCACATCTCCCTGTACTTTTAAAAGCCTTCTCTAAAACTATCTCTTCACCGGAGCATTGATTATCTTTCTCTAACCCTTCTTCCAAACTCCTGCCTCTTTGTAAAGTGCCTAGGACATTTTGCTAGACAACGGCATAGAAATGTAACCTGCTGTTAGTGAACTTGAAGTCAGACATTTTTGCATCGATACGGACCTGACACCACTCTGCATCAGTTTAAACGTAGCAGTATAACTGCAGCATAAAAACATACCACAGAGATTACATTGAGCATATGAAGACCTTGAGATGCAGATTACATCAGCAAATAAGGATCAATGGAATATAAACTATTTCAACTTCCTCTTGTAGTTTCATGCACAATTTGGCTAGGTAGGTATTTGTCACTCCCCCCACCCATGGTGCCCAGAAGCCTTGCTGTCCCATGTGCCTCTGAACCTCCATTGACAGACTATCCAGCTGTACCAATCTGTGGGACAGTACTGTTCCCTTTTTATTTTCTTACTCACCAGTACATAAAGGTGAGGAATACTGTGAGTTGGCAGGTTTATCTCAGATTGTACATAGGAAGTAAAGGAGCCCTATTAAAAAAAGAACTGTTGGTCCTATAGTTTTTTTCCCCCTCCAGTGGGGAAATTCCTGGCCACTTCTCAATGGCATGATTGAAGTCAAGATCTTATTCTGCGTGGAATTGTAGGTGCATACCCATGTCACATTACTTAATGGTATTTTACTTGTAACCCTCCTCATACCTTTTGAGTAAGATGTTGTTTGGGTTTTTAACCATGAACAAAAAGCTAGTGAGTAATACAGCTGCTCTAGAGTTCTAAATCAAACCACGCTTAGCTGGGTCCCCTTTAGGGAATAGTTCAACATTTTTATATAAATCTCCATCCATACAAAACTGTTTATTGCTGTGAAATGTTAAGATATTAAGCTATTTCTTATATATTTTGATTTTTAAAAAATATTTCAGTCTACAATGACCCCATGTGTTTTTAACACTGTGATTACATTATCTTCCAATTGAATACATCAATAGTAGAAAGGGGTCAGCTGAAGTCAGATAGATAACAAGTACACCGCCTTTGGCCCTTGATTTCACATTACCACCGATCTTGTGAAATTAAATCGCTGTCTTTGCTGGCAACAATTAGGAAACAAACCTGCAATATGCAAATATAAAAATCAAAATTAATTTGCTTAACACCAGGCCTCAACAGTTGTTCCAGTAGAAATGAAGGAACTGCTCTGCTCCAGTACTTATGCTTTGAAAATTCAGAAAATTGACTTTTCCCAAAACCCAACCCTGATTTAATTTGGAAAAATAAATGCTTAAGACTCAAAAGGATGCAACTGCATGTGTTTCATCCAAAGCGTTATGCATACTTTGAACTTTAATGTTTAGACTTATTTTCACACCACTCATTGCTGCCAGACTCCCTGAGGGCCCAATTCAGGTTGTTATGTTCTTTAATTGTCAAACTTATGTCTCAATTTTGCAACTTGTTGATTCCTTCCAATTTCTGTGAGTGAAGCTATGCAAAACCTTGGCATTTTGTTCATCCCACAGCTAAGCTTCAAACCCCACATCTTTTCTATCACCAAAACTGCTTATTTCCGCCTCTGCAATATTGCCCACTCTTGCCCCTACTTTATCCAACCACTGCCAACATCCTTATCTGTGTTTCTGCCACCTCTAGAATCGTATTCTTCAATGTCTCACTTGCTGGCCTCCCATCCTCCACCTCCTTCCGTTGTCTTGTCATAGAATCATAGAAAGTTACAGCTGGAAGGAGGCCATTTCGGCCCATCGTGTCCGCACCAGCCTAATCCCACTTCCCAGCTCTAGGTCCGTAGCCCTGTAGGTTACAGCATCCCAAGTGCACATCCAAGTACTTTTTAAATGTGGTTAGGGTTTCTGCCTCTACCACCCTTTCAGGCAGTGAGTTCCAGACCCCCACAACCCTCTGGGTGAAGAAATTTCCCCTCAAATCCCCTCTAAACCTTCCACCAATTACTTTAAATCTGTGCCCCCTGGTTTTGACCCCTCTGCTAAGGGAAATAGGTCCTTTCTATCCACTTTATCTAGGCCCCTCATAATTTTATAAACCTCAATAAGATCTCCCCTCAGCCTCCTCTGTTCCAAGGAAAACAAACCCAGCCTATCCAGTCTTTCCTCATAGCTAAGATTCTCTACTCCCGGCAACATCCTTGTAAATCTCCTCTGTACCCTCTCTAGTGCAATCACATCTTTCTTGTAATGTGCTGACCAGAACTGCACGCAGTACTCTAGCTGAGGCCTAACTAGTGTTTTATACAGTTGAAGCATAACCCCCCTGCTCTTGTATTCTATGCCACGGCTAATAAAGGCAAGCATTCCGTATGCCTTCTTAACCACCTTATCTACCTGGCCTGCTACCTTCAGGGATCTGTGGACATGCACTCCAAGGTCCCTTTGTTCCTTTACACTACTCAGTGTCCTACCATTTAATGTGTATTCCCTTTCCTTGTTAGCCCTCCCCAAATGCATTACCTCACACTTCTCCGGATTGAATTCCATTTGCCACTGTTCTGCCCACCTGACCAATTTATTGGTATCTTCCTGCAGACTACAGCTTCCTTCTTCAGTATCAACCACACAGCTGATTTTAGTATCATCTGCAAACTTCTTAATCATACCCCCTATATTCAAGTCTAGATCATTGATATATACCACAAAAAGCAAGGGACCTAGTACTGAGCCCAGCGGAACCCCACTGGAAACAGCCTTCCAGTCACAAAAACACCCATCAACCATTACCCTCTGCTTCCTGCCTCTGAGCCAGTTTTGAATCCAACTTGCCACTTTGCCCTGGATCCCATGGGCTTTTAACTTCGTGACCAGTCTGCCATGTGGAACCTTATCAAAAGTCTTGCTAAAGTCCATATACACTACATCAAATGCACTACCCTCATCTACCCTCCTTGTTACCACCTCAAAAAATTCAATCAAGTTTGTCAGACACGACCTTCCCTTAACAAATCCGTGCTGACTATCCTTGATTAATCCATGTCTTTCTAAATGAAGATTTATCCTGTCCTTCAGAATTCTTTCCAATAATTTTCCCACCACCGAGGTTAGGCTGACTGGCCTATAATTACTCGGTCTATCCTTTTCTCCCTTTTTAAACAAGGGTACCACATTAGCAGTCCTCCGGCACCACACCTGAAGCCAGAGAGGATTGAAAAATGATGGTCAGGGCCTCTGCTATTTCCTCTTTTGCTTCACTTAGCAGCCTGGGATACATTTCATCTGGGCCTGGGGATTTATCCACTTTTAAAGCTGCTAAACCCCTTAATACTACCTCTCTCCATGTTTATTTCATCTAATATTTCACACTCCTCCTCCCTGATAGCACTATATGCTTCGCCGCTCTCCTTTGTGAAAACAGACGCAAAGTATTCATTAAGAACCCTACTGACGTCTCCCGCCTCCACACACAGATTACCCTCATGATCTCTAATAGGCCTTACCCTTTCTTTAGTTATCCTCTTACTCTTAATATATTTATAAAACATCTTTGGGTTTTCCTTGATTTTACTTGCCAAGAATTTTTCATGCTCTCTCTTTGCTTTCCTAATATCTTTTTTAATTGCACCCCTGCACTTTCTGTACTCCTCTAAAGATTCTGCAGTATTTAGCCCTCGGTATCTGTCATACGCCTCCCTTTTTTTCTTTATCCTACCCTGTATGTCCCTAGACATCCAGGGGGCTCTAGATTTGTTAGTCCCACCTTTTTTCTTTAAGGGCACATATTTGGTCTGAACCCTCCGGATCTCCTCCTTGAATGCCTCCCACTGCTCTGACACTGATTTACCTTCAAGTAGCTGTTTCCAATCCACTATGGCTAAATCCCCTCTGAGCTTAACAAAGTTTGCTTTTCCCCAATTTAGAATTTTTATTCCTGGTCCTTTTCCATAACTACCTTAAATCTAACTGAATTATGGTCACTAGCACCAAAATGCTCCCCCACTGATATGCCTTCTACCTGCCCAATTTCATTCCCTAAAACTAAGTCCAGAACTGCCCCCTCCCTTGTTGGGCTTGCTACATACTGGCTAAAAAAGTTCTCCTGAATGCATTTTAGAAATTCCGCACCCTCTATACCCTTCACACTAATTGTATCCCAGTTAATATTGGGGTAGTTGAAATCCCCTACTATTACTGCCCTATAGTTTTTGCACTTCTCAGAAATTTGTCTACATATTTGCTCTTCTATCTCCCTCTCACTGTTTGGGGGTCTATAGTACACTCCCAGCCGTGTGATCGCCCCTCTTTTGTTTTCCAGTTCGACCCATATGGCCTCGTTTGATGATCCCTCCAACATATAAGATTGTGAAGGGGTTGGATCGGGTGGATGCGGGGAGGATGTTCCCGATGACGGGTGAGACTAGAACTAGGGGACATAGTCTTAGAATAAGGGGCTGCTCTTTCAAAACTGAGATGAGGAGGAACTACTTCACTCAGAGGGTGGTAGGTCCATGGAATATGCTGCCACAAAAAGCTGTAGAAGCTACATCATTAAATAAATTTAAAACAGAAATAGACAGTTTCCTAGGAGTAAAGGGCATTAAGGGTTACGGGGAGCGGGCAGGAATTTGGACATGAGTCTAGGTTCGGATCGGTCATGGCCCTGTGGGTAGAGGAGCGGGCCCAGGGACCGTGTAGCCTGATTCTGCTCCTATTTCGTGTGTGCAATTCTGTTAGATGCAGGAGATGGTTCTGTGATAGTAGATAGTAGATTGGCGGTTAGGATCAGATCAGCCATGATCTTATTGAATGGCGGAGCAGGCTCGAGGGGCCGATTGGCCTACTCCTGCTCCTATTTCTTATGTTCTTATGTTCTTATCTTATATCATCCCTCCTCACAGCTGTAATAGTATCTTTAATCAATACTCCAACCCCCTCTCCCTTTTTACCTCCCTCTCTATCCCGTCTGAAAATCCTGTAACCAGGAATGTTGAGCTGCCATACCTGCCCCTCTTTCAGCCACGTCTCTGTAATAGCTATAATATCATAGTCCCAAGTATCTACCTGTGCCCTTAGCTCATCTGCCTTGTTCACTATACTCCTTGCATTGAAGTATATACCATATAGTACAGGCAAACCTCCTTATTGACTACTATCTAGCCCTTGATTCCTCTGTCCTTCCAATTTACTTTCTACATTTATGTTTTCCAATTCCAGTTTTTCTTCCCTCCCTACTGACTCTATTCTTAGGTTCCCATCCCCCTGCCAAGCTAATTTAAACCCTCCCCAACAGCACTAGCAAACCCCCCCGCAAGGATATTGATCCCAGCTCTGTTGAGGTGCAACCCATCCGTCTTGTACAGGTCCCACCTCCCCCAGAAACGGTCCCAATGCCTCAGGAATCTAAAGCTCTCCCTCCTGCACCATCCTTCCAGCTGTGCATTCATCTGCTCTATCCTCCTATTTCTGGACTCACTAGCACGTGGCACCGGGAGTAATCCGGAGATTACTACCTTTTGAGGTCCTGTTTTTTAATCTGACTCCTAGCTCCCTAAACTCTGCCTGCAGGACCTCATCCCTCTTTCTACCTATGTCATTGGTACCGATATGGACCACGACATCTGGCTGTTCACCCTCTCCCCGCAGAATGCTCTGCAGCCGTTCGGCGACATCCTTGACCCTGGCACCAGGGAGGCAACATACCATCCTGGAGTCACGTCTGCGGCCGCAGAAACACCTGTCTGCTCCCCTCACTATCGAATCCCCTACCACTATTGCTCTTCCACTATTTTTCCTCCCCCCCCCCCCCCTCCCCCTGTGCAGCGGAGCCACCCTTGGTGCCAAGGACTTGGCTCTGACTGCACTCCTCAGAAGGGACCATCGCCCCCACTATCAAACTCCAGAAAGCTCAGTTACGCTGCTGTCAGGTGACTTTGGGCCGTGCTGCGCCTACACTTTCGGGTGTACATCTACACCAGCACATTACTTGCTGTCTGTCTCAGTGCACCCAAAATTATTTGGACCCCTGTCTCCCCCCACGTGTTCCGAAGGACTAAGCAGCCGGAATGGCCTTCCTAATGGGCCATACAAGGACAGGTTGGAGAAGCTGTATTTGTTTTCATTTGAGCAAAGGAGGTTAAGGGGTGATTTAATAGATGTGTACAAGATTATGACGGGTTTGGATGGGCTAGACGGGGAAAGGTTGTTCCCACTAGTTGTTGGTACAAGGACTAGGGGACACAGATTTAAGGTTTTGGGCAAGAGATACAGGGGGGATGTGAGGAAAAACTTTTTTACGCAGCGAGTGGTGGTGACCTGGAACTCGCTGCCGACGGAAGTGGTGGAAGCGGAGACACTCAATGTTTTCAAGGGGAGACTGGATAGGCACTTGAAGGAAATAAACTTGTAGGGCTACGGGGATAGAGTGGGGGAATGGGACTGACTGGATTGCTCTACTGAGAGACGGCACAGACTCGATGGGCCTAATGGCCTCCTCCTGTGCCGTTATGACTCTATGGGGGCGATTTTCTCAGCCCATAGGAGGCGGGTATGGAGGCGGGACCACTGGGAAAATGGCAGAATTTGGGGGTGGGTGGTAAACCTGCCCCCAACCCGCCTCCATGCCGTCTTCCCAGGAGGTGGGTTGCAGTCCCGCGCCGAGTCCCGTCTCCTTGGAGGTGAGAAGGGATTAAAGCCTATTAACTGCGTGTTAACAGGTAGTTAGCAGGATGAAAATAGGATTATCCCATTTTTGCCCTCAAGTGCGGGCTTCCCGAAGGCTCCAAAACCCGCCAGGTCAGCGAGGCGAGTACTGGGTTTGCGGGGGTCAGAGGGGTGCAAATGTGTGGTGTGAAGGTAAGTGATGGGTGCAAGAGTGGAGAGGTGAGTATCTGAGGTAAGTCCTAAGTGTTTTTAAACGTGTACTTACCTTTGTTTCTTCCTGCAGGCTTCAGTCGGTTTCTATACAGAGAGTCTCGCACCTCCGTGTTGCAGATGAGAGATGTCCGTTGCATTCTCCTATGCAACAAACATCTCATTTCTGTGAAAGAAAGAAGGTTGATGAGGTCTTGTATGCAAGACCTCATCAAACTACAGAGAATGTCAGTGATTGACAGCTTCACAGAGCTGTCAAACGATGACATTTCTTCTTTCAAAAATTCTTGACAGATGACACGTCATACGTCGACGTGCTCTGCAACCGGCTTCGCCCTAATTGGCCTGCTGAGCCCGCCGGGCGGGCTTAACAAGGTCAATCGGGAAAATCCCACTGGTTGGCCAGAAGCTGATGGAGGCGGGACTGAAACCCGACAAGTAGGAGTCCAGCCTCCAAAAGCTTCCCGTTGAGAAAATCACCCCCATCTGACTCTGACTCTAGCCCTCTTCTGCATAATCACGGAAGAGAAAGAGGAACAGCAGAGTCGAAAGGTTCCGAGAATGAGGCAGAAGACAGTAACCCACTCGCTACTACTCCTATTGGTGGCGCTTTTGCATCTGCGCTTCTTTTATGCCGGTTTTTACATAGGCAAACAAGCTCCACGGGAAAGTTCCCATTGGCACAGAAACTGACAATTTCTGGGTGTGAGATCCAGGAATTTCCAGGCAATTGAGTTGTGCATCATTATGAACTTGCATGTGTGCAATATGGCAGGTATGCTAGAGAAACAGCAATTATATATTGGGAGCTATTTTAAGGAAATGTAATGAAAATATGCAAGTCTTTTAAAAAAAAAAAAAGTATGAATTTTCCACTGCTCTACTTCACAACTGTAATTGGAAAAGTGGGTTTGGAATTACCTTGAGACATTTACTACATTAAATGCATTATAGAAATGCAAATTTTTGCTGTTATTGATACTAGCTTCTGCCATCATTGGCTTTTCTTGTAGAAGCAATGGAATGTCAGTACCTCAGGAAATATGCATGTCCTGATCATGTTGTAAAGCGCCAGTTACACGCCCCGCCCGATATTCAGTTCTATTGAAGTCGATGTCGGACGGGACGTAGAACACACTGCAGATGCGATGTCGCTCGTCTTGCACCCTGCCCAAGTCAAACTTCAGCCCTCAGTGTCTTTTTTAAGACTTTTGTTTGTGAGCAATATGCTTTGTTATAAAGTTTAATTGAAAGAACATGGTGCAATAGTAAACTAAGGATCTTTCGTGTATGATTATATTCAAGCCAAACAGCAAATCAGTAAAGTGCTTCTCAGCAGGTTACAGGCCAGGTGAGCCAATACTGGGAGGTCCATGCTTACCAGAGGACACTCATAGGGCTGGATTTTGAATGACCCATGGAGTCGGGTTTGGAGGCGTGTGGGGGGTTAAATTTGCGGGGTCGGGGTTTCCGACCCCATCCCGACTCCATCCCGCCTCCACGCAATTTTGACAAAATCAGTCGCGGGGTTCCCGACTCTGTCCCGCCTCCAAGAGGCGGGAGAGGCCATTAAAGCCCTTAACAAGCTCTAAATTGGCTCTGTAATGCCATTTTGAAACGTTTTAGCTAGTTTAACCCTTTTCTGACGTGAAGTACGCCTGGTGTGAAACACTCCAGTGAAACCTGGCGGGAGCACAAGTGGACAGCTGACTATCAGCTGCAGGTCCACTATTACAACGGAGATGTGATGAAGGTAGTAGTAGTATTAGGTCTGAAAGTCGCCGCTGCTGCATTGAATGTGTTCAGAGACTGCCTGGCCTTTGCTGTGAGAGGACTTGGATGCAAAAAAAATTCTCTGTCTCTCTGTCTCTCTCTCTCTTTCTTCCCCCCCCCCCCACCCCCATATTTTGCATCCAGATCCACTCACATCAAAAGCAAGCCATGCAGGTCCTCTCTCACCAACAGTCTCTGAGACTAGGCAGTCAGCAATGATGACATCATCAGAGGCGACTTTCAGACTGAAAACACTAATTAGTTCATGGGTTCCCACATGCTCCAACTCAATTGCCCAATTAAGTGAAAATTGCATCATTCATCCACATTAATCTGGAGTCGGGGGGGGAAACACGAAATGCGGATTACATGACCCCAACCCGACCCCAAGACAAAATCCAGCCCATAGAGTCCCCTGGAAGAACCAGCTCCTGAATGTTTCCGAGCTGCCAAGTTCTTCATCTTTTTGAAGATAGCCCATCCTTTTTTATAAAGTCTTCCATCCCGTGACTTGTAAATAAGCATCTCAAGATCAGAAACCCAATTTTTCAGTGAAAGCTAAATCTATGTTGAACAAGGTCCTTCCAGAAGTGTAGTTATGTACTTCAACTCTACCAAAAAGCGGGTTGAGTTCAGAATTCACAACTAGATCACGAAGATTTGAATAAGTAATAAAAGGATCTCTATGCTATCAGTCCCTCTACCAAATATGGGGTCTAGATGAGATAATTTTATCCATAGAGGCAGAAGTAAGCATTGGACCATGCACCTGCTCTTTGGCCTTTAACCCCTTCACAGGGGCATTAAACATACTGTTCTGGTCAAAGTAACAGATTAGTTCCCAGAGCTCCTGTTACAAACTGTTAAGTACTTTAATTTCATTTTAGCTTTCAACTCATAATCTCGGATATGTTTTAGCTTTGTTTTCTCAAAAGTGTGTGTCACTGTATCCTTCAGTAGTCCTGCCTTGTATTAAAACTAAATGCAGCTCCTCCAGTGTCTCAGCCAGTTTATCCACTGGGTTCTAAGCCAAACCAGGAAAGTCCCAGGTTGTTCGGCGCTCCGTCTCAATTGGTCTCAGCACCCATGGGTTAGAGAGAAGTAAAAGTGACCTGAGTTTCTGATCTAGATTGCTATCCAGTGACCTATGCTGGAAATGCACATGTATGGATGTCCAGGTGTGGACAGGACTGGGCTTGTGTGCAACGCCTACTGAAGTTACACATGATTAATAGCCACTTGGGCAAAGTACCAGAAGATGAGCGGCGCCTGTATCCCATTAAGGAGTCAATGCCTTCAAGAGAGGAGGAGAGGGCAGTAAACTGGTGAGAACAATATTTGGAAAAAAAGCACACTGACATTCTCTGGGCTTTGATATGTGTTATGTAATATCGGATATTTTCTGAAATCGAACATGAGAATTTTCCTGAGCTGCCATATTGGTAGCACATGCATGACTGCAGGAAGCAATGCGTAATGTGTGCGATTGCATACAAATGTATTTTTCCAATAGTGGGGGAAATTAATCCGAGCGATTCGAAACGTTGCCCGTTCTCATGTCAGTGGTAACATTTTTTACAACGGTGCAGATGTTAGGAAGTAATGCAAGCGGAAATATTTACAACCTTGATGCCAGCACTCAAGTTTCAGGACCACTAGACTGAGAGTGGTGGGGCATATAATATCTGCTGTATTGTGACGTTATTTTTGTTGGATAGTGTTAATTATTTTAATATAGTTTTGAAGTTTGTTCCAAGCTATGACCAGTGACACGGATGATGTAATTGTGCTGCAGATCAAGCAATTCACATCACCAATGAAGTCATTCCCACCATGTGTACGCATACGTTCCAAACAACAGAAAATCTGTGCAGCCAAGATTGCAACAGCAAGTTATATAGAAGGGACTGGATGAGGACAACATGTTCATCTCAAAAATGTGTGTTCTGTGGCCAACATTTCGAAAGCTATTGTAAACATCAGTCTTCAAAGCCATTATTGCTATAGGAAACCATCCATAGATCTTTTGTATCACATTCCTTGCGTTTCTTCGTTCCTACATGCCATTGCTAGAAAGAAGCTTCTATCTCACTATGAAGATATAAAAAAGATATCACGTAACAAATATCTCTTTCCATCTTTTGCATAACTAACTCGCATCATTTATGTTTTCATACAACCTGATGAAATATGAGATTGTTCATGTATATTAGCATATTATACTGGGATGTGTTCTATACTGCAAATGTAGGAGAGTGAGTAGAATATCAGTCACCGCCAATCTTTGAAACACTAGTCTAAATCAGGAACACAATCTTTCTCAGTTAAGTGAGCAGACAAAGGACAAAATCCAACTGAATAATTGTTCGTGGTTCAGAATGAGACAATCTGTCAATAAACCCACCAAACTGAGTTCCAGATTGAAGCCAGAAAGTGTCACAGCTAAAGCCATTGGCCCGGAATTTGCGGTGGGTAATGACAGTGAATGAATAGCATTCGCTAATAGTACCCCTCAGAAACTGACCACAACTTCAGGATGTAGTGCATGCGCATCCTAATGCGGAAATCCTGAAGTTGCGGTCAGTCATTCACTGCTCCGACACAGGCTGCGCTGTGGCCCCCCTCCCGCGCGCCCCCATAGCCAGCAATCAGTGTAATCATGGAAATCAATGAAACTGACAAAAACTTCGGCTTTTCCGCGGTAATATCGCTGTTAAATACCCCATTAAAAGTTAAACCCTTTTGGATTAGGTGTACCTGGGGTTTTAACTGTGTATTGAATGCTAAACTAATGTTATGGCCCTGAAAAACTAATTTTACTCACTTCCTTGTTCGCTGTCTGTGAATTCTGTGTTTTGATTGGCTGCTTAGAAAGCTTGTTGACATCACAGCAGCATGCACAAGGGGATCCCCACTAACCTCCGTTGATTAGAATTGAACATCGGAAAACCCAAAGTTCTCAACACAGAGATCATGAGATCTTTGTGCGAAGCTAATTTCTGGGCCAGCAGCGAACTCCTTCGCTTCGCCGCTGACCGCAAATTCTGGGACAATTTGCTAAGATTTAAATAAATCATTCAAGGCATGTTACTTAGAGGAACCCCCCCAAAAGCTTGAGCTCACTTGCTTAAAATTAAACCGTCTCCCTGTGAAGGAATAGCCAGGATTCAGAAAAATACAAGATACTAAGAACAGATTTCTGAAATTATTAATAAATGACATACTGGGTTTAAAAGACATAAGCCTTAGCAGACAAGGCTGCAGGCAGAAATACAGGCTTCTGAGATAAAGATCAGTTGTTAAACAAAGTTGTAAAACACCACAAGCTTTGAAATGGGAATTAGTTAAAAATACTAAAACAATGCCCTATTGAAGCAAACCATTGGAGGTTCCTCTATGTCTGAACATTGGAACCAACACAATGGAATCACCTAGTTTAAAGTGTTAAAAGCTAACACTGATGCAAACAGAAACTTAGAATATTAAACAACCATAAGCCTTCATAATATAACATCAAATAAGACAGGAAACACGATTAAATATGCAACCAATTGAGATAGCTAGAAAACAAGTAAACACTGAGTTAAAGTGTTTTGAATTTACATATTGTAAATATGATACCTACAGAAGGCTTTGAAGAAATGACATCAAGTAAAAGAAACGCCTGCTGAACAAATAGTTTTAATGTTAAGCTTGAAATATGGAGTCCCGAGGTCTGATAAAAACCAATTGAAGTAAATAAGAAATGTATGGAGCACCCTTGATGAAGTATTTACAAGTTGTAAAATATACCTACAGAAAGACTTTGAAAATGACATCAATGGATGCATCAAGCAATTACATTGTTTATGTGTTAAACTTGGAACATGTAGGAGACACAACGTCTGGTAATAACCAGTTAAGCCAATATTAAGAATTGAATGGGAGACCTTCAATAAGAATTGCATCAAACAGAAACCATTGCTGTCATTGTGTTTATGATGGTTTTTGAAACATTTAAGGTAGAGACATAATTATGCATGCAATGGCTAAATTGACATGAAAGACAGAAAGCATTCAACAGAGATATCAATAAAGACAATTAGCTTAATCAGCAGAAACTTCAAAGAATAAACCACTGCAAAAGAGTGTAAAACATAGACCTTTTCAAACAGAAAAGCAGAAGTCGTTGGGAAGACAAGCGTTTCTCAACTTCACAGACAAACTCTAAGTTTTTAAACATTGAGTCTCGGGTAATCAAGGTATTTGATTTTGGTGGATATTCTGGATTAAGAAATAAGTAGAAGTGTGGAAATGTAACGAAGTTAAGATTTGAGAATAAGGATCTCTGATAAGAAATGTAAGCTATTTGTATTTTGAATGGTTAAAGTTGCGATTGCCATAATAAATGTTAACTAAATGTCGGTTCTTTAATAAATCTATATATTTTTTAGATTGTCTCACAGAGTATTTCTGTATCATCTCGCAAACTCAAATTTCTGTACACTCTTCAGTGAGGAGTTGCAGAATTCTGGGGGGTATTCCGGACCCTCATAATATCCGGAAGGTTACAGTCTAGTTAAACTTATAAAAAGTACTATCCGGAGGACGGTAACATCTTTAGACCGTTTCTTTCCTTTAGGGAGAGGTAATCTGACCTTTAGACCCAATTAAGCGTCTTATAGGATCCAGCTACCGCTAACTTTAGTTGAAGGTAAACGTCTGGGGAATACGCCTGATCTGGGTAGTCCGAAAGGGCTAGGACTTGTAATTATCCCTTCATCCCAACAAATAGTCTGTTTTGGTGCTGTAACATTCTATGATGACGTGGACTGGCAGAACTCAGTTATAATCAGAATTTACCTAATTTCTTTTAAACACATAGGGCTAGAAATTCATTATAGCCCAGGAATGGGCGGTATCATTAGAAAAGTTGAAGAATTAGTACCAGGCACTAATGCTTTAGACTGCACGCAAAATTCATTCTCACTGCTCAAAGAAATGATTGGAGCGCTAATTCAAGCCTTAAAGCCCAAGCTCATTGGCGTTACACGCAAAGGGTGGACCAATATTGCGTGCAGTCTAATCGCAAGTCATCATTGCCACAGGCTATTTCCAGTTCTTAAAGGGGAGGTTCATTGATGCTGCAGAACCTCAATCTCAGCATTGCTGGTTGTGCAGCTGCCTCAGCAAGCAGCAGCAGGTCAAGGAGAAGGAGCTGAAGGACTGAAGCAGCTGTACTCATGGCAGATCCACGCCCCAGGGAGAGAGCCCACAGATTCTGTAATCAAGCAGTGGTGGCGTTGTTGTTCTCTGTGGAGAGACAGAGGATGGTGCTCTACCCGGCAAGTGGCAGGAGGCCCTCGCTGCAAGTCTTCTGTACCATGTGGAGGGAGGTAGCGCAGCACATCTCAGGCAGCACTGTGGTCTTCAGTGCAGGAAGAAATTTAATGACCTCACTCGGGTGGTCAGGGTGAGTGACTGCTTCAACAAATACTGCATACCACCATCTGAACCACACTGCCCAAAGCACCACACCCCCAGCACTCACCCACCAACAATCGCTACCTACCAACACTCACACCCACATCTCACACCTTGCACACAATCACAGCTATTCAACTATGGCAAGCACATCACCCAAACACGATGCTCCACACTCACTCACACACTTTCTTTTCTCTTGCAGGCCAAGGATGGAGCAGGAGCACACAGGTGGAGACAAGCCGACACCCAACCACTGTCTGAGCTGGAGAATAGAGCGCTGCAGATTATTGGGCGCCAGGTGGTGGGCACCGTGGCCACCAGCGATGTTGACCCACTTGAGAACAACAACGGTATGTTCATCCCTACTCCTTCTTCTCACATCCCACTTCCCCCTCACCCCACAAGTGTTTCGCACTTTCCAGCTAATCATGCTGTTTGCATGCATTTCTCCCTTCCTGTCCCCTCCCCTCACCTTAACCCGACTCTTGTGCCTTTATGCTTTCAGATAATGAGCAAGCACCTGAGCAGCCTGTCCCTGAGGGCACCGTAGAGAGCGAGGCGGGAGAAGAGGAGGAAAAAGAACACACTGCGTCACTGCATCTCTCACCCACAGACACCAGCTCAGATACTGGCACTACGCGTTCTTTAGAGGTTAGTATAGTAGTGGAATCTGCACAGGGTGAGGCACGGGTGACGAGTGGGCTGCAGCAAGGCCGGGGGAAAGGGTAGCTCGGGGGCCAGCTCCCCGGAGGGCAAGTTTGCGCGATAATTCTGCTGCACAGGACTCAGATGAGGACCTCGATGGGGAGGCGCTTAGAAGAAGGGTGATGGGCATGCACACAGATATGATAAGTGCAATGCCAAGGGTGCCCGAGAGCCTCTCGGCAATGGTAAGGAGCGTGGAGGAGCCCGCCTCCAACATTGCACAAGGTTCTGCACACACCATGGAGCCCATCATTTCCAGTCTGCAAAGGATGGTAGACTCCCAGAGAGACCGTGACGACCCAGACTGATGCTGCGTGTGAAGGGTGATGTGGCAGCTTCCATTGCAGCACAGGCGGAAGTGATGCAACGTCTTAGTGCTGTAATGCAGTCTATGCTTGGTGGCATCCAATCTCAGACTGTTCTCATGCAGTCTCAGCTTGATGCCACAAAGCTCTGACTGCTGCCATCGTGGCTGCATCTACAACAGTCGACCGGGGCTTTCATGGTGTTGCAGCAGGGCAGCAATCTGTGCTCCAACAGATTGCTAGGGATGCTGAGGTGCTGCCCCGGGGGAGTGGCAGTGGGTCAGTGGAGCAGGAACCTGCTGTCCTCTCTCAGGATGACAGCATTCCTGCTCCCACCACTGCCACTCCGCCATTGCCCTTGTTACTGTCTGTCATCCAGCCAGCCCAGACTGCTGCCACCCATGCTGAGGTGGTGCAGTCTACAGCCAGGCCTTCCAGGTCCAGAGCTGGTCGATGGCATACTGCAAGGCCATCTGAAGTCTCCCGCACGGACACTCAGCAGCCTTCCACCCACCGTGCTGCAGCCATTGGGCCAAAACTTCATAGGAGCACGAGAGTAGGCAAAGGCACAGTAACGACAGCCACTAAAGGATTCCACAAGGGTGAATAGTTAATATTTTTGGTGTAAATATATGTTCACTGATTATTGATAAATTTATTCATTCAGTTTGGATTCTTTTCTGGTGTGTCTCATTTCAGCTTTGCACTGTGATATGGCCTGTGACAGGGATGGAATGGTGGGGATGTGGTGACCAATGGGGATTTGTTGTTTAATTTATTGGGACCGCTGTCTGATGAGGCGATCACGGACTGCTCTTCCGGAAGGCCGATTGAGTGGCTGCCTCCTGCCTCGCTCCTGTTCCTCCTCCTCGTCATCCTCCTCGTCTTCCTCTTCCTCCTCATCCTCTCCCTCTTCCTCCTCCTGAGGTGGTCCTGCAATCCCTGGTGGCAAGGGCTGGGCCCTCATGATGGCCAAGTTGTGGAGCATGCAGCAAACCACCACAAAATGGGACACCCGCTCAGCCAAGTACTGGAGGGCTCCTCCCGAGCGGTCAAGGCAGCGGAACCGTTGCTTGAGCACCTTGATGGTCTGCTTGATGATGTTCCTGGTGGTGGCATAGCTCATTATATGAGTGCTGGGCAGGATTGTTGGGGTTGCGGAGGAGAGTGATGAGCCAGGTGGCGAGCGGATAGCCCTTTTCTCTGACCAGCCAGCCGCGAGCTTGATGTGGTGGCTGGAAGAGTGCTGGCGCAGGATGAAGGCATCGTGGCTGCTGCCAGGATAGCGGGCATTCACATTGAGGATTCGCTGTGTGTGGTCGCACACCAGCTGCACTTTAAGTGAGTGGTAGCCTTTGCGGTTACAGAACCTTTCAGGATTGTTATGCGGTGCCCACAAAGCCACGTGGGTGCAGTCAATGGCGCCCTGCACCATGGGGAATCCCGCTATCCTGACAAAGCCACATGCACGCTCGTCCTGCTTCTTTCTGGTGATGGGGAAGGAAATATAGTCCCTTCTCCTACTGTAGAGAGCCTCTGTGACCTCCCGGCTGCAGCAATGGATGGCGAACTGCGAAATGTAAGCTATGTCTCCTGTTACAGACTGGAAGGATCTGCTGGTGAAGAAATTGAGGGCAACAGTGAGCTTGACTGCCACTGAGAAAGCTGTGGTCGCCCTGATCTGAGGCTGGAGGTCTGGTTGCAGGAGGTGGCAGGGTTCTATGACCTCCTCCTTGGTGAAGCGGAGCCTTCTAATACACTGCTCCTCGCTTAATTGGAGGTAGGAGAAATGCTCTTGGAATTCCCTCGGAGGGTAAGGCCTCCTGTTGAGAGCCCTGATGGCCCTCCTCCTCCCTCCGGCCACATGTTCCACTCTTTCTTGCTGCCTCCTCTCCCTCTGCTGTAGATCCCGGAGGGTGAGGTCAACTGCCAGTATAGCCCCCACTAATGTAAGCCAAGTGTAGCGGTTTAATTTTTTAAATAATAAATGTAACTACTTTTTAGCTCCCACAACTCTCGTGATACACAATAACCTTTAAATTACTGAAATAAACTGATGCACAATGTCAAACTGACAAGAAAGCACTGAAACTCCACTAACCTGACAGCTGTGACTCATTACTGATGATCCCTTTAAATAATGTCCCTGGAGCCGGCTTCCAGCTGCATCACACCAGCTCCCTTTGTCGCTGTTTGGTCGAGGCGCTAAGGGAGGTGGCGACAATCAATTTCGCAGATCGGGCAGCAAGTGAGTGTCGCACGCTCACTGACGTCACGATCTGCCTGGCATTGAAGTCCCCGGCGGTACCTCATACCGGTGGTGCAACGGGGGGCCGGATTTGCCACGCGTCACTGGATTCTCCTCACCCCAGCGCTACTGCATCAGCACCCCGTTAGCGCCAACTGCTGGCGGTAATGGGAGGCGTTAAGGAACTGAATATTTCCCCCATTATCTTCTCCAGTTCTTCCTACAACCATCTCAGGCACTCAGTCTGGCACTCTAAGTTCCAGGAACTGCCAGGAATAAATCTATGAAATCTTAACTGAAATTCCACCAGCTGTTATACTCATCCAGTGTGAACCAATGCATGTTAATAATTATTTTATGAATTGAAGTTTACACATTTGTTGGGCCACACATGATAGGTGATGGATAACATCATTGATTATGCAATTGTGGAAAGCAATTTACCTGAAACAGAGCCCCTCAAAGACAATAGGATCCTGCATATGAAGGACAGTTACAAAATTTGACACATTAGCCGGCATGGACTGGTTGGGTCGAATGGCCTGTTCCTATGCTGTATATTCTAGGTAATTCTAGTTTTACTACAGTCATGGGGGGTCTGGGAACTTCACTGAGGAGCAAAGCTTCAGGGGCCTTCACTTTTTCCAAGGAAGCTATCACTGAGCTATGTCACCTGTTCCTGCCACAACTGGAGTCTTGAACCAGGGCATGGACAGTACCGCCTGTGGAGTTAATGTGTCCGTGGCTCTTAACTTTTATGCAGCAGGCTCCTTCCAGGCTGCATCAGGTGACATCAGCGACAGCTCCCAGTTTGCTATTCACCGATGTATCAGGGAAGTCACCAGGGCACTCTATGTCAGGAGAACCAGATACATTACATTCCCAATGCACATAGCAAAGTAGGATGAGAGAATACTAGGCCGGAATCCGGCTGCATTGAAGGCTCCCCTAGGGTGCAAGATGCCCTAGACTGCACCCACATTGCCTTACATGCTCCCCAATCACTGTCCTGACATCTTTATGAATAGAAAGGGATTCTACTCCCTCAACGTCCAGCTTGTTTGCGACCACAGACAGTGCAGCATTATGCAGGTCTGTGCCTGGTTTCCTGGCAACAGTCATGGTTCACTCATCCTGCTTCAGTCATCTGTTTGGCCTTAATCCAACCAGGCTGTCAGGACACAGACGTGACAAGGACTATCCCCTTCAGACGTGGACATGACTACTGTCAAGAATCCGGCACAGCTGCAGAGGTGGCCTGTAATGCGAGCCAGAAACGTCGTCGAGCAGACAGTCGGTGCGCTCAATGCAAAGCTTCCACTGTCTGGATTGTTCGGGCGAAGCTTCGACCTGCAGCCCTGACCGCGTATCCAGATCTGCGGTCATGTGCTGCACTCTGCATCACTTTGCGATAATGCGGGACCAGCCCTCATCTGTGCAGCAAGAAGTGCAGGAGAAGGAGGAGTAGGAGGAAGAGCAGGAGCAACATCGACATCTAGTGCAGAGCAGAGAAAGAAGTGGCTGGTGAAAGCAGCTGCAGTTTGTCATGCCGAGCGCGTAGGGTGAGATAGAAGTAAGAAGGGAAAAAAGGGGGAATGGTGCGAAGAAACTCTGCGCAATGTCTGCTCCAGCATCGCCACTCACCACGGCCATGACTGCCCCACTGCCTGCGATGGTCAGCACTTTTTATTGCAAAGAGGAACGGATGAGCAGGCAGGCTTAGGTTCCACCGGCCGTGGCTTCCTGCAGGCTGTGCGCGCCCTTCTCCTGCAAGGTAGAAGGACGTGTGTTTATGACATACTTCTGATTGTTTAGCGAATGTTCCTGTCATGGTAGAATAGTTCGTATATAGTTTGTGGTGTGGGGTGTGGAAGTTAGGGTTGCAATAATGGTGAGAGTATGGTGCAGAGTGTGTGCGTAGGAGGAGAAGGAGGTGGCGTGAAGTGTGATGCAGTGGTTACACGAGGGTGAAGGAAAGCGGGGGGAGGGGGGTATTGTGAGTAGCGAGGTTGGAGGTGTGAGCAGAGAGTAAGAGAGCAGGATTCTTACCTTGACAACTCTGGTGAGGTTGTTGAACTTTTTCTACATTGTAGCCATGTGCTAGGTATTCAAATCCCCAAGTCAGTGCAGTAGTAAGGGTCTCCTTCATTGTCATTGTGGGCGGGCACGCAGTTAAAATAGCGCTCACATACTTCCCTCCCCCCCATTTCCAATGTGCTTCTGCCTGCTGCACTATTGTTTGGATGAGATAATAAACCCACATTTCTGTTTGTGAGACCTTAATTCTTTTAATAGAAAGTGACTGCATTTCAAAAGTAATTTATGTGCCAAAGTTCTTTCCTTTTTCTTTTTCATTTGAGTTGGGCTTGTGGTTGATATTTTTCCCAGAGCTTCTGCTCTGTGCCTGAAATTCCCTTGATGCCCCAGTCTGAGCACTTGCAATATTTCAATCATGCATTAGTACGATTCTCTCAGTACAACTGGCAGGGTTTGTCTTCATGCTGTAACAGGATTTATGAGTTCCGTTACTTCTCTAAATGATTTGAAAACAAGCTGGAAATTATATATTTTTTCAGTATAGTTACACACTTAAGCTATTATTAAAAGGCCGATAGTAACCCTGCACGGCCGACGGGAACGAATCGGACGGGCGGTTAAAATGGCACTCGCGTTATTTGCTCCCCGTTCCCGAGGCGCTCCTACCTGCTGCCATATTAACTGCTGGGTTCTCGGCAGCGGCGAGAGTGCCCGCCCCATGCAGGCCGGGGGTGGGGGGGGTCTCATTAATATTTCAATGTCAGACGCAATTAGGACCCCAACGCGATTTTTACTGCCGATCTCAGCAGTGACGTACCGTGCCGGAGCCGCCAATGATAGCTGAAGGCAAGCAGGAGTGGGGCCAGAAGAGGCCCAGAGGAGTTAGTGAAATTATTATTACTTTTTGGTTTCCTTGTGGGCCGGGAGGAGCAGGAGTGTTCCTCTGGGCCCCACCAGGAAACCTTGGGCCTCCACTGCCCTGGGTGTCCCGCTGGGTTCTGGTGGGAATCTCCCTTGGAACATTGAAATGAGGACTATGAGTTAAAATTTCCTCGGCCTCACGCTGTGGGGCCTGGATGGTCCAGGAACATAGGAACAGGGGTAGGCCATTCAGCGCCCCGAGCCTGTTCCGCCATTCAATTAGATCATGGCTGATCTGCATCTTAACTCCATCTACCCGCCTTGGTTCCGTAACCCTTAATAAAGAGTTTGGCGCCCACCTCAGCACTTGCACACCACGCTCACACCCAGAGTTAAAATCCGGCCTGAAGTGTTTACTTTTTGCTTCAGACAGAGAGCCTAGCTGAGAGAAAGAGGAAAGAGAGACAGATGGATGATTTGAACATCTATAATGTACTTTCTTTAAATTTAGATCCCTCTTTACAGAAAATGTATGCATTTCTTCAGTGGAAACATTGAATTGTGTCTTTGCTCACTGTATAACAATATTTCAGTTTGTTTTCCATTTAGTAATAGATTAAAATTAAGGTTTCACACAAAAACTAATAACTTCTTATATTTTTACTTCGGAGAACCTTAGAGAGAGAGAATGAGAAAAACAGGTTATGGCACAAACATATAGATAATTAGAACACTTTTTGGCTCTCTTTTTCATATATCTAGATTACCAAAACAATTATTGTCTGCATAAGATCTCCTATGTAGTTGCAATGGGCAAAGAGAAGACTAAGGGGTAGAAATTGATATGCGTTGCGCCCATTATTTGGGTGTAAAACATGGGCAAAGCATGCCAACTTATCAGTGGGACAGCCTGCTCCCAATCTGTGCAGGCGTTGGGCCCACTGCTAAATTTGATAACTTTTACCATGGGGTGATGCAAATACATTTTCAGTGGGGCAGGACAATCCAGACATTTTTGAAGGGGGTGTCAAGGAAAATAGCTAAACCTTTAAGCAGAGGAAGATACATGGCTATGGTGAGAGAGTCACAATTTCCAGGGTCAACCCGTAAAAATTACTCATGGGGAGGCCATAGCCCAAATTGGGCCTTGTGTTGGAAGCGTGCCAAAAGGTGGAAACAAGGAAACTGCATCAGTAGTCCTTAAAGCAGCTAGCATTTAAAGGGATTTTATTTTATTTTTTATTCGTTCTTGGGATGTGGGCGTCGCTGGCAAGGCCAGCATTTATTGCCCATCCCTAGTTGCCCTTGAGAAGGTGGTGGTGAGCTGCCTTCTTGAACCGCTGCAGTCCGCGTGGTGAAGGTACAGCGCTATTAGGGAGGGAGTTCCAGGATTTTGACCCAGCGACGATGAAGGATCGGCGATATACTTCTAAATCAGGATGGTGTGTGACTTGGAGGGGAACTTGGAGGTGGTGGTGTTCCCATGCGCCTGCTGCCCTTGTCCTTCTAGGTGGTAGAGGTCGCGGGTTTGGGAGGTGCTGCCGAAGAAGCCTTGGCGAGTTGCTGCAGTGGCTACTTAAAGTCAAATGGTCGCAAAAAAGGGTAAAATTGTGGTAGTTTTATTGATCAAAAGCTGTAAATATTTTGAAAGTATGTTTAAGCTTTCTCAAGACTATATGGAGCAAAATAAAAGTGGTTTTCAAAAAAAGAAAACCAGAGACTGGCAAAATAAATGTGCAGGTAAATATGAAATCTGTGGACAATTGATGGAGTGATGTAGCACCCAACCCCCACCCCCCCCACCACCACCCAGACAGCTGGTGAAGTGGAGGTGTTGCTGCATGAGGTGGACATGAGAAAGGTTGCCTTTTTTAGCACTGCAACACCCTGGAAGGTGGCACCAAGGGAGCAGAGTGGAGGAAAAGGACTCATCTTGAAGGAAGCTACCAAGATAACACTTGCAATTTATCAGATTGGTAGCCTAAGTATACATCCCACAAAGTGCTGCCTGCCAACGTGCTCCATGCCAAACCCTCACAATATTTTCTTTTAATGCGTTCATGGGATGTGGGTGTCACTGACAAGGCCAGCATTTATTGCCCATCCCTAATTGCCCTTGAGAAGGTAGTGGTGACAACTGAGTGGCTTGCTTGGCCATTTCAGAGGGCAGTTCAAGAGTCAGCCACATTGCTGTGGGTCTGGAGTCACATATAGGCCAGCCCTGATAAGGACGGCAGATTTCCCTCCCTGAAGGACAATAGTGAACTAAACGGATTTTTACGGCAATCCGGTAGTTTTATGGTCACCATTACTGATATTTATTTGATTAACTGAATTTAAATTCCACAGCTGTTATGGTGGGATTTGAACTCATGTCTCCAGATCTGGTCATCGACCTGAAACGTCAACTCTCTTTCTCTCTCCACGGATGCTGCCTGGCCTGCTGAGTTTTTCCAGCGTTTTCTGTTGTTATCTCCAGATCATTAGTCCAGGCCTCTGGATTACTCTTCCAGTAACACAACCACTATGCTACCGTACCATATCTTACAGCTCTTACCCACATTCCAGTAGGGCACATATTCAAGCTGCAACTTACAACTCAAATTCCAAACTCATTCATATCTTCAAAGGGCTTCATACATCGAATGATTGTAACGCAACCTACTTACATGATGCATGGTCACTTCCCGACATACAGGATGGGCTGCCATCAATGATCTTTCATACTTTGGGAAATGGAACAGTACTGTGACATGCTGCTGTTCTTTACCATAGGAAAGGCAATGAAAGTGCAGCCTATGCTGACCAATTTATCAGTCATCTGCTTCTTATGTGTGGACAGCACTGTGATGGATCCAGAATCCATCAGGTTCAAATCATTAGAAAATGAATATGAGCTAGATCAAAATATACAAATCTAAACTTGTTTCTGTAAACTGCCAGTAAAATGGAGTTTGCTGCTAACTTTCTACATGAATGCACACTGCCTTATGTGGGGCCACTACAGTATTAAAGTGCATCAGGAATTTGCTGTGGGCTGTGAAAATTATGACTCTCCCACTAGCCCTTTGAACTATAGCTAATCACCCTATAGATCCTTTACAGACCAACAGATGGATTCATTTCTGCTTTCCTATAAAACACATATGGTTGATCAGGACTAAGCTATCTGTATTGTCTAAGAGTGTTGGAAGATGCAAAGCCCACCCAGGTGATAGAAGTAATTAATGTGGATCACCGGGATGCCATCTACCTATGCTTCCAATCTATTGAATGTGTAATTCTTTCAGGCCTCTGAAAAGGCAAATGCACATATGGCTGCAACCTCTCATCGATGCCTGTCATTTGTGTGGAAATGACTAAGCTGTTATCCATAATGGGTGGCTTCTGTAAATGGAAATCCTACCAGGAGATCCTGCTGGTATAACTCTCACAGTTTTGCTTGTCTTGAAAGTATGCTTCTTTTAAATTGAACCCTTAAGGAGAAACTGGGTTGCCCCAGTGTCATCAAACAAAAAGATCCAACAAAAGTGCCCCCTTTTTAGAGGGGCACAACTAATAGGCTCCAAAATCATACAAGGAAAAAGGGAACTTAGCAAATGAAATAATAATATTGTTTCCACTGTTACGCCAGTCCCTGCAGCACCCACCGGTCGCAGAAGGCCTCAAGCGTACCGACGGACAACATGTGCTCCTTCTCCAGGGCCGCCTAGGCTTGGACAAAGCTGTGGAAGAGAGGCAGACGGCCAGAGGGACCACCCCCATGAGCTGCATCGAACCTGGACCTGTGGATGGTCACCTTGGCCAGGCCCCAGGACCAGACCCACGAGGAGGTCCTCCGACTGGCTGATCAAAGCTCAGGAGCGTGGGACTGAAGTGGAGCCAGAAACTGAGGAGCAGCCACTTCAAATAATGGAAGAGGGGCGGCAACCTTTCACACTCCATATAGACATGGAACACGGATCCATCCAGGCCACGGAAGTTACAAGCGGCCTGGTAGTCAGGGAAGTGGCTCAAAAAATGGTTTGTGCAACACTTGTCTTGAAAGTATGTGACGTAAGAAAACTACTAGGCACTTGGTCTAAGCGTTAAACAACTGTTTTTCAACATGGAGATCTAGTTGTGTCCTTCACTAGTTCCTGTTAAAGAATATCCTGAGCAAGCTGGGCCCATGCCCGAGTATTTATACTCTCCCTGGACAGCGCCACCAGCAGGCCGCCCAGTATTACTTCATAAGTCATTTCCACATGAATGACTAGATTCATGTCAGTATGTGAAATACTTGAGTCAGGTACCCTAAAGGTCTCCTTGAATCTTGATTGATAGTTCTATTGCCAGGTGCTGTCAGAATCTGGGGAGAAACATGGCATTAGTTCTTTATTTTAGTTCATGAAAGTGCATCATATGTACAGGTCGCTGCGGTAAGGTAGAACTCCATGAGTGCAATGTGCAATGGACTTACTGGAAAACTGAAGAAAAAAATGGCTGAAAGCTTCGGACCCATTAGGAACTCCATCCCTCGTGGAGCTTCCCCAGGACCACTCTAAATGGGCGAAGGGAGCGTTCAGCCCAATCCCATTTTGTGCGGAGTAAAAATAATGATGTGCTTCATTTCAGTGCGTTATGGGGGTCATGTTATGTGTATTAATTGACAGCGAGTAGCTTCACTCACCACCAACACATATTGGAAAGTCATGGGACCCAGCCAATCCATTGATTTGACGGACAGAAAATCGTGGTCACATGCCTGTGATTTCTGATACGTGCTTGTGTAGAATTCGCAAAATTATCGCGATTTTATAAAATAAGAAGGAGACATAAAGTTTCGTACAAACAGCTTTATTTCAGCAGAATGCTGTCAGGTTTCAAAACGGACACAAACAGCCTGTAAAATGGCCGCCACGCCTCGTGGCAGAAAGTTCTAGACTTTCAGTGGGCAGACAAGATGGCGTTCTAATAAACATTTGTGCAAGATCGTACAGGACTCAGCACATTTGAGATAATTGACTAGACATGATGGGTTTGCATTTTAAACATAAATACTGTAAGTCGAATAAACACTTCTTTGAATTTTATCGGCTACTCCACAACTGGCCTAGGAAGACCCTTCTTTGAGTTCTACAGGCAACTGGTGTAGGGCACAGGAAGACTCTTTTTCGAGTTGTGTCCGAACTCCGAGGACAACACAGATCTTCATGACAGCAGACGGTCCAGCCTGCTAGCCGGAGCAGAAACGAGTAAACAAGTGGGGTACAGAGACCCCTGATCAACACGTGGATAGTCAGGTGCTGCGGTAAAACATCCGAGCAGAGTTTCGGAATTCTCCGAGTTATCACGAGTGGTGAGCATGAGTCTCGATCCTACAAATCTAGATTAGGACAGGTATTGATAGGGGAGGGTTTAAGTTTTAAGGATAATTATAATGTGTGTCCCCTTTTACGATGTGTCGTGCGCTCCTCGTTTCCCTAAAATTAGTTTCATAACTGTGTGTAAGATTGTACTGTCATTAATCTGTGCTTATGACATGTATCTCGTAATCTTGAATAATATGCAATAAAGATTTTCCATTTCGCACTATTCAACCGAGTCTACCTGAGTCTTTCTCTGCATTATTGCTCTCGCACCTAAGTCCAGTGTCAGAACCGTAAGGGCGAGTGGGTCGAACCACTCACAGGTGTCTAGTTTTATCAGGCTGGCTGGAGACCAGAACAGGCAACAAGGCCTAACCCCGCACTAGCACCCAGGTTAAGCACAGAGCCGCAGGTCACCCCTTACACTTGCAACAGGTTACCTGCCACCAGTGCATACTCAGAAAACTACGCCCATAATGGTTACATGAACCTATTGCGGGTCATTTTGACTTTCCATTGAGATGGTAACGAAAATCGGGAGAGTTGTAATACGGGCTCCCGATTCGCTATGGGCCATTTTACACTATCGCCGAAAGTCAACATTACTCCCTTTGTTTTTTTTCAATGCGACCACTTTCGACCCAGTGTAAAATACTTGCTGAAGACTCAGATTCAGCGCTAAAGTAACGCAGATCTGACTATATAATCCAAGCCAGATTTTCTGCTCCCTTAGCACCTGTTCCACTCTTGTGTCTCAGTCTTAGTAACTAAAAAATATACCATTGCGTTATATAGACATGCTAACATCTCCTGTGGTGTTGCTTGCGGTGAGTCAGCTAGAGGATACGCTATTTTGACAGGAGCATTATATCATTTATCTTTAATTTTGATCAGTAATATGTTTTAAATTGCCAGAGCTCTTTCTCTTTCTATCTGCCAAAGACTGAAGGAAGTTTGAGTGGATCGGCTGCTCGTACAGTCGACATGTGTTCACTTTACCTCCAATTTAATCCATATTCTAATTTTAAACAGTGAGCTGAGTGCTTTTCATCGGTATGGACAGCTGTTCTAGCAGCCAGCTGGAGACCTATTTCGATGTTAAATTGGGCTGAGAGGGGCCGAGTACGGGCATTTAAAAACGTGCTGCTGATTAAATTTCACTCTCGCGCCCATCTCTTTTCCCATTGTGTAAGGTTCTGCTTGCTTGTATTTCTTCTCTCTTGTAATTTTCTCACATTTTCTATATTTCTCACTCTCTCTCTTTGTATATATGTCTTTCTCTCTTTCATTTAATGTGTCTGGTTGTACATTTTCCTTTCCCTTTGTATATTTCTCTCATTAAGCAACACCTAAAGCAGATGATCTGGTTATTATCACATTGCTATTTGTGGAACCTTGCTGTGCGCAAATTGGCTGCCGCGATTCCTAGATTACAACATTGGCTACACTTCAACAGTACTTCATTGATTGTAAAGAACATAAGAAATAGGAGCAGGAGTAGGCCATTTGGCCCTTCGAGCCTGCTCCGCCATTCAATAAGATCATGGCTGATCTGATCTTGGCCTCAACTCCACTTTCCTGCCCGCTCCCCATCACCTTTGACTCCCCTATAGTTCAAAAATCTGTCTATCTCCACCTTAAATAGAAAGAAAAGCGGTTCGGGATGTCCTGAGGTTGTATATAAATGCAATTAATTAATTAATTAATTTCTTTTTCTTTCACTCTTTCTTTCTCCACACACAAAACACTCTCTCCCTCCTCCCCCTCGCACACTACAGTTTCTCTCATATCTCGCTCTCGTCCTCGCGCACTGGAGCTGATTTTCATGATGTGTACATCAGACGGGTGGGGGAGGGAGCATCCTCTCTACTTACCCAATGATGTCGGTGGGAGACCTGATCAATTTTTGTGATTGGGCGTCATTTAAATTTGAGCGGCAAACGGCCAGCGCTAATTGTGCTGCTTATATTGTGCAGCTCGCCATTTGGGAGGGTAGGAAATTTGGGGGGCTTGCACCTCTTCAAGGAGAGGTGGTGTTTTCATTGGCGGTGTGTGGAAACTGCATTTCTGGAGCAGCAGGCAATGATGATGCCCAGGGCATTCTCGATATTTGGATACTGCCTTGGAGGTGTTTATTGAACAAATCAGGGCCAGGAAGGACATACTTGCCTTCGAGGCGGTGCAACAAAGGTTCACTAGATTGATTTCTGGGATGAGAAGGTTGTCCTATGAGGAGAGTTTGAGTAGATTGGACCTTTACGTTCTGGAGTTTAGAAGAATAAGAGGTGATCTCATTGAAACATTTAAGATTCTGAGGGGGATTGGCAGGGTAGATGCTGAGAGGTTGTTTCCCCTGGCTGGAGAGTCTAGAACTAGGGGGCATAGTCTCAGGATAAGGGGTCGGCCATTTAAGACTGAGATGAGGAGGAATTTCTTCACTCAGAGGGTTGTGAATTTTTGGAATTCTCCACCCCAAAGGGCTGTGGATGCTGAGTCATGAGTATATTTAAGGCAGAGATAGATAGATTTTTGGACTCTGGGGGAAATCAAGGGATATAGAGATTGGGTGGGAAAGTGGAGTTGAGGTCGAAGATCAGCCATGATCTTATTGAATGGCGGAGCAGGCTTGAGGGGCCGTATGGCCTACTCCTGCTCCTAATTCTTATGTTCTTATGAAGGATGTCCTGTTTCTCTCAGACATCAAACAGATGCCACACAAAATAAGTCAACATGTATCGAGGGGTGGATGAGCAGATCAGTACCAGTAACATCATTCCCAGGACCTGGCTGCAGTGCCAGAAAAAATTTAATGAACTTACCTGGACTGCCAAGCTAAGACCCCTCTTCATATCTCTTACTCTGAATACAGCCCTGCAACAACACTCTTTCTCTCCCAGTACTACCAATCCTTCCCTTCCCTACTGCGTAAGCTTCTCCACCAATAACAGCAACAACAACTTTCATTTATACAGCACCTTTAACATAGTAAAACATCCCAAGGCACTCCACAGGAGCATTACCAAACAAAGTTTGACACCGAGCCCCATAAGTTGATATGAGGGCAGAGTGGGTTTTAAGGAACGTCTTAAAGGAGGAAAGAGAGGTAGAGAGGCGGAGAGGTTTAGGGGAGAATGCCAGAGCTTAGGGCCCAGGCAGCTGAAGGCACGGCCGCCAATGGTGGAGCAATTAAAATCGGGGATGCGCAAGAGGGCAGAATTGGAGAAGCGCAGATATCTCATAGGCTTGTAGGGCTGGAGGAGGTTACAGAGATAGGGAGGGGCGAGGCCATGGAGGGATTTGAAAACAAGGATGAGAATTTTAAAATCGAGGCGGGAGCCAATGTAGGTTGGCGAGCACAGCAGAACTCCTCCTTCAGTTTACACTCCGTACCTGCTACTGCCCTCAGAACGAGCACAACCAACATTCTGCTTGTATTTTGTTTGATAGATTCATTCTCACATTTCTGTTAAATCCTTTGATACCTGAAAGGGTGGTGGAAGCAGATTCAATAATAACTTTCAAAAGGGAATTGGATACATACTTGAAGGGGAAAAATTTGCAGGGCTATGGGAAAATGGTAGGGAAGTGGGACTAATTGGATAGCATTTGCAAAGAGCTGGCACAGGCATGATGGACTGAATGGCCTCCTTCTGTGCTGTATCATTCGATGATTCTATATGATTCACACTGTATACACTTTATTTCATCCATCAACTTCCTCTTTTGCACACACTTGCTGCTTCTCCCTCTCAGCATGTCCACTATGCTAAGCTGCTTCAGACATCTTTACAACCCTTTCACCGGCCACATGCTAACCCACATCCACTTTTCTTGCTGGACTGCAACTAAGCGTACATTAGAGGATAGACTAGAAGGGTCTGCACTGGGAGACTCACCGAGCACTAGTGCACAGGAGCATGGTCAGAGGGACGGGAATGGCCCAGGAAGCAGCGAGCCCGAGGGAGAGCTCGCATCCTGGCCCTGATCCAGAGGGCAGAGATGAAGATCTCACGAGCACAGCCCATTATAAGACTGGTCCCTATACACCAGGACTTTTTAAGTGCACTGGGCAGCCTGCCAGAAAGGTGCACACAATGGCATGGAGGAGTCCAGCTTTAGCTCGTGTGGGGTCATCCAGCAAGGCATTCAGACCATGCAGTCAACCATGGAAGGAGTGATCAGCTCCAAGAACACTGCAGTGAGACCCACAATGATTGAGCCTCTGGTGACAGATCTGACAGTTTTATTGGGAGATCGGACGATGTGAAGTAAACAGTTTCTACTTGCTTGACTTTGCTGTTGGTCCTCACATTTGTAGTTATGTAGGTGGAAGACCAATGAGGTAGTCATGTTGGAGGGCATTCAGAAGGTGGGTGGAATTATTGGGGCAAATGGTGGGGCTGCTGGTGTGCTGGGGAAAGTGTTTGCTCAGGAGAACCTCTCCTCAATAAAGTTGTTGCCTTACAGCTCTGGCAGCACTGCTTGGCCTTGGTCTTCCTCATCATCTTCTTCCTCGTCTTCTTCTTCATCTCGCTCCTGCACTTCTTCCTCCTGTGGCGGCTGCAAAGCTTGGCCCCTCCGAATAGCACAGCTGTGAAGCATGCAGCAAACCACTACAAATCTGGGGACTTGCTCGGGGCTATACTGCAGGACTCCACCGGATCAGTCAGGGCTCCTTTGTCTGAGGACACCTATGGTTTGCTCAATGAGAGCGCTGGTTTGAGTGTGGCTTTCATTGTATTGATGCTCTGCTTCTGTGCCCAGGTTCCTGGCAGTAGTCATGAGCCAGGTTTAGTGGGGATACCCCCTGTCTTCAAGGAGCCAGCCTGACACCTGCTGGTCTGGGTCAAAGCCAGGGGAGATTGAGGACTGGAGCAGTATGAAGGAGTCATGACTACTGCCAGAATACCAGACGGCGACCTGCATTATCCGCTGCCTGTGGTCACACAACAGCTGAACATTTAGGGAGTGGAAACCCTTCCTGTTATAAAACATGGCTGGTTCATGATGGGGAGAATGCAGCACAACGTGGATGTGGTCCATCAGACCTTGCGCCTGGGGAAATTCAGTGATGTGGGCAACTGAGAGAGCTCTTTCCTCCTGATCAGCAGCCTGCATTGGGAAGGGGATGCATTGCTCTCTCCTTAAATAGAGGTCACCTGCTTGATGGCCATATGGACAGAAAACTGACTGATGTCGCTGATGTCACCTGTTGCTGCCTGGAACGAGCCTGTGGCATAGAGGTTGAGAGCCACCATTGTCGTCACAGCAAGAGGCAGCGCTGTGTGTGCACTGGTGTTTGGCTCCAATTCTTGCTGCAACAGAGGTCAGTGGCTACCTACTTGCTGAAGCGCAGCCTCCTCACACACTGCTCCCCTGACATGTTGAGGTACGACATCCTGTTCTGGAAGACCCGCTTGCTGTAACGCCTCCTTGGCCCTTGCCTCATTCACCATCTTCTTTGACCCTCCACAGGTCTTTGCTGCTGCTGCTGGTTCTGATGCTGTTGTTGTTACTGTTGCTGCTGCTGTTGCTGTGGCAGCCTCAAAGGTAATCCCAGCAATATTCATAGAATCATAGAAGATAGGAGCAGGAGTAGGCCATTCGGCCCCTCTAGCCTGCTCCGCCATTCAATGCGATCATGGCTGATCATCCAAATTCAGAACCCTGTCCCTGCTTTCTCCCCATATCCCTTGATCCCTTTAGCCTTAATAAATATATCCAACTCCTTCTTGAATCTATTTAATGAATTGGCCTCGACTGCCTTCTGTGGCAGAGAATTCCACAGGTTCACCACTCTCTGGGTGGTGAAGTCAAACAGTGCATCTCCAGCCAAATTTCAGCTCTCCAACTGCTCTGTGCTCTAAACTACTGCCAAAATTCAGCCAAAACAGCCATAAAAGCCAAAAAAAGGCTCCAAAAATTCCCAAAAGCCGAAAACAACGTTCCAGTGACTTATCTTAATGGAGACAGGGATTCCTTTAAATAGTGCTGCTTCAGGCAGCTTCCCGAGTGTTGGCACCATGTTTCTCTGGGCAGGTACAAGAAAGTGCGAATGAAAGGCACCACTTTCGTAAAGGGGTCCTAATTCAAGCACAGGACCCCTCTTAACATATTTTAATGAGGCCAATGTTCATTTCGGGCGACTGCCAGGGACACCTAGGCCACGATTTTGCCGGCGCACAGAGTGCGGGTTTGGAGGCACTGATTGACAGTGGGAGGGGAACCCGCTCCGAACTCGTCTCCATGTAAGTTTCCAAAGTGTCAGGTCTGCGATTTCAGAACAGACCCGACACCAAGCGGCGGGGGAGGCATTTAAGATAGTTAAATGCTTGTTAACTACTATTTTGCCAGCCTATTTCTATTTTACCACATTTTTAACGGGGTTCATGTCGTTTGGAGATCACGTCAGGTAAGTAGGTCGGGTTCTCTATGTCTCCCCATTGCTGTGAATAGGTGGCAGCTGCAAAAGTGGCATGAAAGCTACCATTTCACAGCTGGTCACTTTCCAATGTCAGAAACTTGAGCCTTCAGGACTTGGAAGACACTTTTGAGCTTTATGCAGTTTGGAAGTGTTTGGAGTAAACTCTCTATCCACTGTCACCTCCTTGGAGCAAGCTCTCTCACCATTGACAGATCGCTTCTGTCATCTCAACTTCAGCTGCCATCTATTCCAGCAACATCGGTGCCCTTGAAAAAATCTCACCTTGGTCCTCTGAATCCCTCCACGATCAGCCCCAACACCAAAATCACCAGGCACACCAACATCACCAACAACAATACCAACCTTCTCCGCAATCACCTGATGCTACACAGGACACAGGGCATCAGCACCCGACGACACTGCTGCCCGGGAGGCCAGCAATGGCCTCATCATGGCCAGATTTACTTCACTTGATGCTGTACACCCTGGCTGCCACATGATGTGCCAGGTTGACACCACCCCACACCAACACCATAAAGCATCCCTACAATGTCCAAGCCATTCCTTTCACACTCATCACAATTGGGAGTGGGAGGAAGTTATGTTTCAACATTCACTGGAACTCACTAAGACACTTCTAAAGGTGAGCACAGATCTGCCCAATAAGGTAAAGGGTTGAAAATATAGATTTCAATGTTTGACAAGACATTAATAGGACCTTCACATGAACATTGGCTAAACCACCCATGTGCCTACCCTTGTGTGTTGTTAGTTGGTATGCTTGCAGTAGGATGAGGTTGAGTGTGAGGGGTGGCTAGTGAGATGGGGAAGTGATAATGTAGATAGAGAGGGATGGGTGGAGGTGCAAGGTAAGTTGGTGTGTTGGTAAGTTGATGTGCAGCAGTACGGTAGTGAAGGCAGAGTGATGTGGATGTGATGAGTGGTACAGCAGGATGAGGTTGAGTGTGGCTTGGCAGTAACGTTTCGTGATCTACTGAGATCATTGAAAGGTTGGCGCCACTGCAGCCTGGTCCTCCTGATGACATCACTGCTTGTGCCCTCCTCTGCAATGTGCAACCAGGCTGCGTTGGTGTCCTGGGGAGGTCTCTTCCGCCCATGGAAAGGGAAGAGAACCTTCCTGCGTGCTGTGACTCCCTCCATAAGCATATGTAGGGAGTCATGCTAGAGCCTCGGTGCAGCCGTGCACCTCTGTGCAGTGCTTGTCAGTGTTTGCAGCACCTCAATGCTGCAGAACACTGACAGCACAACTGTCAAAATGAATGTGGGCATGGTCCCTTTAAGGAAACTGGCTGATGACGAGTCATCAAATGACGTCATCAGATCCGCTTCCATTTAATTGGCCGGAAAACGCGCAGGCCGGGCTTAACAAGCCCAATCAATGTAAAATCACTTGGAGAGAGTGGGCTGGAGCCGGGAGCGGGACCGGAACCCGCCAACCACCTCTCCCGCCGCGATCCCGCCTCCCCTGGCAAAATCGCGGCCCTAATGTCTCCCTTTACCAATATGGCGAAGGCCACCTTTTGTGCGGGACTTCTGACTGCGAAATTCATTAGTCCAACACTCTAAAAATCGATGGGACCGGAAGGAATTTCTACCCCCATGGGCTTGTAGACTAATATCACTCTCCATTATGTATCGTGTGTTACTTTCACCTAATATCAGATGCTTTCTGCTGTGTGTCACATATATATAGATTCTATAGAAACATAGAAACATTAGGCCCCTCGAGCCTGTTCCGCCATTGAATGAGATCATGGCTGATCATCCAAATTCAGTACCCTGTCCCTGCTTTCTCCCCATATCCCTTGATCCCTTTAGCCTTAAGAAATATATCTAACTCCTTCTTGAATATTTTTAATGAGTTGGCCTCAACTGCCTTCTGTGGTAGAGAATTCCACAGATTCACCACTCTCTGGGTGAAGAAATTCCTCCTCATCTCAGTCCTAAATGGCTTACCCCTTATCCTTAGACTGTGACCCCTGGTTCTGGACTCCACCGCCATCAGGGATATCGGGAAAAATAGGGACATTGGCAAAGGAGGAACTGACGCAAATCAATATCTCTAAGGATATGGTGTTAAGGAAGCTAAAGGGATTGAAGGCGGACAAATCCCCAGGGCCTGATAACATGCATCCTAGGGTACTGAAGGAGGTGGCCCTAGAGATAGCGGATGCACTAAGTATGATTTTTCAGAATTCATTAGACTCGGGAACAGTGCCCATGGATTGGAGGGTAGCTAACGTTACCCCACTATTCAAAAAGGGGGGTAGGGAAAAAGCAGGTAATTACAGACCTGTAAGCCTTACATCAGTTGTGGGCAAAATGCTGGAGTCCATCATTAAGGATGAAATAGCGGAGCACTTAGCAAATGGGGACAGGATAGGACAGAGTCAACATGGATTTACAAAGGGTAAATCGTGCTTGACTAATCTATTGGAATTTTTTGAGGGAGTAACTGGTAAAATAGATGGGGGAGAGCCAGTAGATGTGGTGTACCTGGACTTCCAAAAGGCCTTCGACAAGGTCCCACATAAAAGATTAGCATGGAAAATTGAAGCTCATGGGATAAAGGGGAAAGTATTGACGTGGATAGAGAACTGGCTGTCAGATAGAAAACAGAGAGTTGGAATAAACGGCTCATTTTCTGAATGGCAGGCAGTAACAAGTGGGGTACCGCAGGGATCTGTCCTGGGTCCCCAGCTGTTCACAATTTACATTAATGACCTGGATCAGGGAGTCGGATGCAGCATTTCCAAATTTGCAGATGACACTAAACTAGGAGGGGGGGTGGGCTCAGAGGAGGAGACCAGGAAGCTCCAGAGCGATTTGGACAGACTGGGTGATTGGGCGGATAAATGGCAGATGCACTATAATGTGGACAAGTGCGAAGTTATCCACCTTGGGTGCAGGAACGGGAGGGCAAATTGTTATTTAAATGGCAATAAATTGGGAGAGGGGGAAGTACAGAGAGACCTGGGTGTTCTTGTACACCAGTCACTGAAGGCGAGCATGCAGGTGCAACAGGCGGTCAAGAAGGCAAACGGTATGCTGGCCTTCATAGCAAAAGGGTTGGAATACAGGAACAGGGATACCTTGCTGCAGCTGTACAGGGTACTGGTGAGACCACACCTCGAGTACTGTGTACAGTTTTGGTCGCCTCATCTGAGGAAAGATGTTCTTGCCATGGAGGGGGTGCAGCGGCGATTCACCAGGCTGATACCAGGAATGGCGGGATTGACCTATGAGGAGAGACTATGTAGTTTAGGGATGTACACACTGGAGTTTAGAAGATTGAGAGGGGACCTCATAGAAGTGTATAAAATTCTGACAGGTCTAGACAGACTAGATGCAGAAGGAATGTTTCCCTTGGCGGGTGAGAACAGAACTAGAGGACATAATTTAAGGATAAGGGCTAAACCATTTAGGACAGAAATGAGGGGGAATTTCTTCACTCAGAGGGTGGTGAACCTGTGGAACTCATTGCCACAGAGGGCAGTGTACGCCAGCTCATTAAATATATTTAAGAGGGAATTAGATATATTTCTACAGGCAAAAGGGGTTAAGGGTTACGGAGAGAAGGCGGGGACGGGATACTGAATTGGAGGATCAGCCATGATCTCATTAAATGGCGGAGCAGGCTCGAAGGGCCGGATGGCCTACTCCTGCTCCTATCTTCTATGTATCTATGTATCTATGTATCAGGAACATCCTTCCTGCATCTAGTCTGTCTAGTCCTGTTAGAATTTTATAAGTTTCAATGAGATCCCCTCTCATTCTTCTAAACTCCAGCAAATATAAGCCTAATCGACCCAATCTCTCTTCATACGTCATTCCTGCCATCCCAGGTATCAGTCTGGTGAATCTTCGCACTCCCTCCATGGCAAGAACATCCTTCCTCAGATAAGGCGACCAAAACTGCACACAATACTCAAGGTGTGGTCTCACCAAGGCCCTGTACAACTGCAGCAAGACATCCTTGCTCCTGTACTCGAATCCTCTCGCTATGAAGGCCAACATACCATTTGCCTTCTTAACCGTCTGCTGCACCTGCATGCTTACCTTCAGCATGTGCACAAGGACACCCAGGTCTCGTTGCACTTCCCCTTTTCCCAATCTATTGCCGTTCAGATAATAATCTGTCTTCCTGTTTTTGCCACCAAAGTGGATAACCTCGCATTTATCCACATTATACTGCATCTGTCATGCATCTGCCCAATCACCCAACCTGTCCAAATCATACTGGAGTTTCTCTGCATCCTCCTCACAGCACACACGCCCACCCAGCTTTGTGTCGTCTGCAAACTTGAAGATATTACATCTAGTTCCCTCGTCTAGATCATTAATATATATTGTGAATAGCTGGGGTCCTAGCACCGATCCCTGCAGTACCCCACTAGTCACTGCCTGCCACTCGGAAAAAGACCCGTTTATTCCAAGCCTTTGCTTCCTGTCTGCCAACCAGTTCTCTATCCAAGTCAGTACCTTACCCTCAATCCCATGTGCTTTAACTTTGCACGCTAATCTCTTATGCGGGACCTTATCGAAAGCCTTCTGAAAGTTCAAATACATCACATCCACTGGCTCCCCCTTATCTATCCTACCAGTTACATCCTCAAAAAATTCCAGTAGATTAGTCAAGCATGATTTACCTTTTGTAAATCCATGTTGACTTTGTCCGATCCTGTCACTGTTTTCCAAGTGCTCTGCTATTACATCTTTTATAATGGACTCTAGCATTTTCCCCACTACCGATGTCAGGCTTACCGGTCTATAATTCCCCGTTTTCTCTCTACCACCTTTTTTAAATAGTGGGGTTACATTAGCTACTCTCCAATCCATGGGAACTATTCCAGAGTCTATAGAATTTTGGAAGATGACCAGCAATGCATCTACTATTTCTAGGGCCACTTCCTTAAGTACCCTAGGATGTAGATTATCAGGCCCTGGGGATTTATCGGCCTTCAATTCCGTCAATTTCTCTAACACCATTTCCCTACAAATACTGATTTCATTGAATTCCTCCCTCTCATTAGACCCTATGTTCCCCGACATCTCTGGGAGGTTATTTGTGTCCTCCTTTGTGAAGACAGAACCAAAGTATGTATTTAATTGGTCTGCCATTTCTTTGTTCCCCATTATAAATTCCCCTGATTCTGACTGCAAGGGACCTACGCTTGACTTCACCAATCTTTTTCTCTTCACATATCTGTAGAAGCTTTTACAGTCAGTTTTTATGTTCCCTGCAAGATTACTCTCATATTCTGTTTCCCCCCCTCTTAATTAATCCCTTTCTCCTCCTTTGCTAAATCCTAAACTGTTCCCAATCCTCAGGTTTGCTGCTTTTTCTGGCCAATTTATATGTCCTCTCCTTGGATCTTATGCTATCCCTAATTTCCCTTGTTAGCCACGGTTGAGTCACCTTTTTTGTTTTATTTTTATGCCAAACAGGGATGAACAAATTCTGTAGTTCATCCATGCGATCTTTAAATGTTTGCCATTGCCTATCCACCGTCAACCCTTTAAGTAATGCTCCCCAATCAATCCTAGCCAACTCGCGCCTCATACCATCGTAGTTTAATTTATTTAAATTCAGGACCCTAGACTCTGAGTCAACTACTTCACTCTCCATCGTAATGAAGAATTCTATCATATTATGATCGCTCCTCCCCAAGGGGCCTCGCACAACAAGATTGCTAATTAATCCTTTCTCATTACATAATACCCAGTCTAAGATGGCCTGATCTCTAGTTGGTTCCTCGACATATTGGTCCAGGAAACCATCCCGTATACACTCTAGGAATTCCTCCTCCATAGTATTGTTACTCATTTGGTTAGCCCAATCTATATGTAGATTAAAGTCACCCATGATAACTGCTGTGCCCTTATTGCACGCATCTCTAATTTCCCGTTTAATGCCATCCCCAACCTCAGCATTCCTGTTTGGGGGTCTGTATACAACTCCCACTAACGTTTTCTGCCCCTTGGTATTTCTCAGCTCTACCCATACAGATTCCACATCATCAAAGCTAATATCCTTCCTTACTATTGTGTTAATCTCCTCTTTAACCAGCAATGCTACCCCACCTCCTTTTCCTTTTTGCCAGTCCTTCCTGAATATTGAATACCCCTGGATGTTGAATTCCCAGCCTTGGTCACCCTGGAGCCATGTCTCCGTAATCCCAATTATATCATATCCGTTTACATCTATTTGTGCAGCTAATTCATTCACCTTATTACGAATGCTCCTCGCATTAAGACACAAAGGGGTAAAAATTCAGTTGGTTGCGCCTCCCGTTAGCGCCTTAAGGGGGCGCTAATGGGGCGCAAAGCCGCTAACGCCCGGGCGCAGCGATGTTTGCGCCGCTCGGGAACTTAACTAGACATTGTGCGGCGGCGCTAAACTTTACCGCTGCGACCACCTGCGCGCGCAGATTGTGACGTCATTCCATGGTGCAATGCCCTTGTGGCGCCCCGGAGCGGAAATTGAGTGGCGCCCCCTGCCTTACCGCCTGGCGCATCCAACGACCGGAAGACTGGAACGCTATCAATCGCTGTGGGGCTGGGGGGGGCGCTATTTAAAGGGGGCCTCTTCCTGTCTTTTTCTGTGGTTGACATTTTTGCACCACTCGTTCTGAGAGAGAGAGAGAGATTTGGAGAGAGAGAAAGAGAGACTTCTGCATTGAGTCAACGCTTTGTGAGGTAGTTTTGCCTACTGATCCTAACTTCGCTGCTACTTTGGTAGCTGTCCTTCATTACTTTGCTTGCAAAGAGACTATGGGGGCTGCACTGATTGGGGGCGTCGTCCTGCTCCAGCTGAATCGGAGGACACAGAGACGCAGAGAGAGAGTGGCAATGATGGCCAGACGGAGGAGGGCCAACAGGCGTATGTACAGGAGAGCTTACCCTCCCAGGGTATATCGTGAACAGCTCTCCTACCTTCATATGTCTGAGGAGCTGTGTTTGCGAAGGCTGCGATTCAGCAAGGAGGTGGTCTCTGAGCTCTTCCACCTGCTGCAGCCAGATCTGCAGCCTCAACTGAGGTCCAGGACGTCTCTGTCGGTGGCAGTGAAGGTCACAGTGGCTCTCAACTTCTACGCTACTGGCTCATTTCAAGCTGCTGCTGGGGACCTCGCCAATATCTCCCAGTTCGCGGTGCATTGCTGCATCCGGCAGGTCACAAATGCCCTCTTTAAAAGGAGACGAGAGTTCATCTCTTTCCCCATGACCACAGACAAGCAGCGTGACCGCGCTCTGGGCTTTGCGAGGATAGCGGGCTTCCCTATGGTGCAGGGCGCCATTGACTGCACGCATGTGGCTTTGCGTGCTCCACATGAGAATGCCGAGGAATTCCGGAACAGAAAGGGGTTCCATTCCTTGAATGTTCAGTTGGTCTGTGACCACAGACAGCTGATACTCGCTGTCAATGCCCACTATCCTGGCAGCTGCCACGATGCTTTTATCCTGCGCCAGACTACAGTGGCAGAACTTTTCGAGGCACCGCATCAGCCAGTTGGTTGGCTTCTCGGGGACAAGGGGTATGCATTGAGCACCTGGCTGATGACACCGCTCCGTACGCCCAACACCCCTGCTGAGCTGCGGTACAATGAGAGCCATCAAGCTACCAGGAACATCATTGAGCGCACAATCGGCGTGCTGAAGCAACGGTTCCGCTGTCTCGACCATTCTGGAGGAGCCCTGCAGTACTCGCCTGAACGAGTATCCAACTTCGTAGTTGTGTGCTGCATGTTGCATAACATGGCAATCGTCAGGACCCAGCCAATGCCACCAGGCCTTGGAGCACCACCAGAGGAGGAGGAGGAAGAGGAGGAAGAGGACGAGGAGGATGATCATCAGCAGCACCAAGGCGGGAGGGCAGCCCACAATGGTGAAACTGCAAGGGCCGTCCGTCAACGGCTAATAGCAAGCCGCTTCTAGGGCCCCTGCTGCGGAAATGGCTTCTGCCATTGCTAACAACATCAATGAACCCAGCACGCAACCCCTAAGCCGGCCAAGGCACCAATAATTCCAAACACCAAACATGTATATTTTGAATACAAAAACTTATTTATTTTACAAACTCTGTGTGTGTCATTTCCTCATGACAAACTCATAGAAATAAACACAAAAAAACAGTCAATAACATAACTGGTTCTCACAACCTGGAGATAATGTCCAAAACACTAAACAAAAGTTGGACCACGAACCTCGGCCTTTAATAAAAAAATGACCAGCATTTTGTCACACCTCCTACTTTTTGCCCTTCGAGGGTGATCTCCTTCCCTTGCGCACTTCCCCCCTTCTAACCCTACTGCTCCTCCGTAATGGGACCTCAGTGGCTGCAGCAAGGCTGGTGGAAGGCTGCTGATCGTCAGACCCTGACACTGCAGATGCCCCTGAAGGACGGCCTCGACCAGTTCTGGGCCTGGAGGGCCCGGCTGCAGACTGCACCAACTCTGCATGGGCGGCAGCAGTCTGTCCTACAGGCGGTGGCAAGTGCAGTGGAGAAGTGACAGTGTTGGCAGCAGGAATGCTGTCATCGTGAGAGAGGACAGCAACTCCCTGCTCGCCCGACACACTGGCACTCCCACGGGGCAGCACTTCAGCATCCGGAGCAATCTGCTGGAGCACAGATTGCTGGCCTGCTGCGGCGCGGTGAGAGCCCCGGGGACATGTGAACGAACCATCGAGGTTGGCAGCAGTCTGTGCTCGCGTGGCCTCAATCTGAGTCTGCATGAGAGCAGTCAGAGATGGGATCACGGCAGCCAGTGACTGAATTGCAGCACTAAGCGTTAGTGTGGCATCCGCCTGTGCTACAGCGAAGTGCTCCACACTCCTTGCCAGTGACTCAATGCATTCGGGCACCCTTCCCACTGCACCCATGAGCTCAGTGTGCATGCCCAGCGCCTGGGTGTTCATTTCTGCGATCAGCCGCTCCTCCTCTGCGTCCATTGCAGTAGGAGTCTCTGGCATACTCTCCCTCTGGGGAGAAGGCCCCCGTTCTTCCCTACCCCCATGGCGTTGCTGCAGCCCGCTGGGTCCTGGAGCTTCACCCTCATCAGACCCTTCCCCCCTGCTCCCCTCCAGGGAAGGCGTGTTCCCAGTGTGGGCATGGGCTTCCTCGGGAGAGGGTGGCACTGATGCTCCGGCTTCCTCTTCCTCCTCGGCTGCAGCTTCACTCCCAGTGGCAGCTTCAGGGCCCGTCTCCTCAGCTGGTGAATCACCATCTGAAAGCAGGGAGGTACAAGAGTGGCTTTAGCGTGAGGACAGGGTGGCAGTAAGGGAGGAATAAGTGCAGCGAGTTAGTAAGTTGGATTGAAAGTGTCAAAGGCTGGTGTTGTGAGGGACAAGTGGAAGGACAGAGGACAAAAAGGTGATGACCTTACCATTGCTGTCCAGAACGGGGTCGGCGTCTCCAGTGGCGACGGGACCGATCACCCGGCTTGCCACAATCCTGTGGACGCGCTCCTCAAGATCGCTGAGGGGTTGCAGCTGAGGCCGCCCTCCACCTGTCCGTTGCTGCTGTCTCCGATTATGCGCCAGCTTGGCCTGCAAGAAAAAGGACAGCATCTGAGTAAATATGCAGCCATGGTCTTGCCTGATGTGCCTCCCATAGGTGAATAGCCCTTACTGTATGCAAAGTGTGGAATGTGTGTGTGTGTTTCATGAAAGGGCCATAGGTGTTGGATGAGTGTTGTGCATTGGGGTTTTAAGACCCTCTGGCCATAGAGTGAGGTTGAGATGGAGGGATGGAGAGGTATTGAGAAAAAGCCACTCACCCTGACGACCCGAGTGAGGTCGTTGAACTTTTTGCGGCATTGAACATGGGTCCTGGGCACCATGCTCCTGGAGGAGACGCTCTGAGCCACCTCCCTCCACACTCTTCTGTACTCGCGTGGCAAAGGCCTCCTGCCACTCTCAGGGAAGAGTATACATCTTCTGCGCTCCACCGCGCCAACCAGAGCATCCAAGGCCCGCTCGGTGAAGCGATGAGCTCGTTCTCTCACCCTCTCCATCCTTGGCAGCAAAATGGATTCACAGGTCTCTCCAGGCCG